>JAZGTN010000161.1:0-1257869 GCA_037783415.1 Leptasterias polaris | reverse complement strand
GAATGTACAAGGTCACTACTCTGTAAACACTAATGGTAACATGGTCTATAAGCCGTTTGCTTAGGTCATAATCTGTGTATGCTACAAACGTCAACGCAGGTCAAAAAGGGTCCATTCACTGAAATTCACAGGGGTACGTGCGGTAACAGTTGGTTTCGCGGAAATGTCATACGACCTGGCCCGGCATAAATCCTTTGACATTTCGATTAAAATGTCGCTGCATGTTTTCACTTGACTGATTTCTAAAGGAGAATCAGACTGAATTGACAAATGGAAAATAAGTTGTTGTAAGGCCAGGGATGGGAATTGTTTTGTTTTTTGTTTTTTATGAGAGATAGCCTATAGCATCACAGGGCCACTTCAAGGTAAGGGCTACACTTTTGGGCTATCAACCCAAATCAACTATCGTCACTATAGGGACACATCGCCACCTACTACCGGGTCCGAAACGGGGTTATCCCCTTCACAGTTGTAAGGATTTAGGCATAGGTAACATCCACTAGGAACCTGGCTGGTAGAGCAGAATGCACTACCTTCCCAACCTTTTATGAAGACTTATTTGGTTATAAGTGCATCCTTGCTAAAGTGCACAACTGTCATGACCGGGTATCGAACCCACACTCAGCTGCTGACACACCAGAGCTTCAGTTCGGTGACCAAGACTGCTTGGCCACGACAGTGTATAATAACAGTATATAATAAACAATAAATACAAACCTTGTTGTCTTATAATTAACGGCAAAATATACTTTTGGTAAAATTGTCAACAAAAACAAATTCCTCGCTAGATGTTTCCCATGCATAACATAACAACCTGGTGAAAATTTAAGTTCAATTGGTCATCGAAGTTGCAAGAGAATTAACCCTTGATGCATAGAATCGTGTGCTTGCGGATGCCTGAGAAAGGCTTCAATCATGCCCAAAATATAAGCCTTTTTCAGATTCACATTTTGAGGTGAAAATTACCCCTTTCTCTAAAACTACATTACTTCAAAGGGGGGTCCGTTTCTAACAATGTTCTATGATTTCAACATATGCTCATTAACCAAGTCAGTTTTTATGGTCATTTAACTTGTGGTGGGGTAAACACCAAAAGTACAGTCCTTTGTAGCCTTGACCAAGGCGTTGGAGTTTTACTTTCGTTTATTAATTGTCTTTTTAGATTAGTTGGTTTCCCTTTGCGCTATTGCGCCATTGCGATACCCATGCACCCGAGCTATAATATGTGCAGTCTCTGGATGTGTGTGCCAAGCATGTGTAACGCAGTGCTTGCGTGGTGTGAGATGTGTACACGTAGACTATCTGATGTCGGCCTTACGGCCTCCGCATGCGGATAGTAATACGAGTGCGGATGACCTGCGCACAGTAGTAGTACGGGCGTCGTGCGATGTGATACAAACATTACGCACAGTGCTTGTGTATAGGCTAGTGGTGGATTTTACGGCGTCTTTTCGGAGTGAAACTGCGACCGCCTTGAGCAAGGCTAAGTCCTTTGCCGTATTCATCATCATCAAGTCGAGCGCCATGTAGAAGGGCGAGCCTGCCCAGTGATTTTTGTCCAGATGTTTCGATCCAGCATGCAGGAGCGTAGTTCCTCAGCGCTGGCCAAGCCGGTGTCTCGTTTCAGGGTATCTATGAAGGAAAGACATCTTCTCCCACGAGAAGCCTTGCCTTGTGTGGGCTCCCAGAGGATGGTTGGGCAAGCGACAAGCTCCGAGTGGCGGACACAGTGCCCAGCAAGCTTGAGGCGGCGTTTGCAGATCTTTTCTGTAGCCTTTGGCCAGCCAGCATACAGGTTGGGGTTGCTCATTATGGACCTGCCGTATTCACTTTATTGTTAAAATGTCTTTTGGCGTTTGTTGGTACCCAGTACCAATTGGTACCCATTTGACCTTCACCTACCTACCTCTGTCCCGGTAGTGGTCGGAATGGTTTCTTTTGTTGTTTCGGCGACTATGGTCACCACCAAGGGGTAGTATAGACCCCTTGCATATGACATCACACGCTAAAAAAGCGCCCTCACTGAGGCCAAAAAGCGCCCTCACTGAGGTCAAAGGAGGCAGATGATTGGACGATAGGTGTTCTTTGTGCGTAAAATAGTGTGCGTGACCTCAGGGTCCATTTAGCGTTCCGCGTTATGCAAGGGGTCTATTATTGTACACAAGTATGTACCTACGTCATACGCGCCTTGTGATTCATTCTAGCGCACAGTCAAAATGGTCAAATCCTCCAAGTATATAGAAAAAAATTCTTCTGAAATTTCTATCCGTAGTTTTAAAATTCGTCGCTCGTACCACGAAGTGAACTATCTCGTCCACAGAAAAAAAAAAAAAAAAAAAAAAAAAAAAAAAACAGTGTTTGGAGAAAATCACGATTGAAGTTGCACTATTTTTCAAACTGCTGTTTCGGGGTCTGCTTATACTATTTTAATTTTATTTTTAAAGCCGAATACTTTATGCATATGTAGGGATTCACGCGAGGGGCGAAACCCTTATAGTGATCACGGGTAGCAGTCATCACTGGGTTGACGGATTACTCCGTCGGCAAGGGGACAATTAACTCTGACGACACACTCATTCAATAAAAGGAGCTCTTATTCTTTATTCCTCCATCTCCATATACAAACAAACAAACAAACAAACAAACAAACAAACAAACACCCCAACAACCCAACAAACAAACAAACAAACAAACAACCCAACAAACAAACAAACAAACAAACAAACAAAACAAAAATTAATAAAACAAAGAATACAATTCCACAACTTTTGTTAAGAGTCATTATTGTGACCCTAGTACCTTTCAGTTATTATTTTAAAAAATTCTTCTAAAATTTTATTTCTTACTACGGGGAATTCCATGTTTGTTTAGTTTTGGGTGTTCGAAGGTGAGTGATGACGTTTCATGGACGTCACACAACTCGTTTCCAAACTGACCCGTCAACATTAACCATAAAACCGTAATGATTTATAGGCAAACAGTTCAATTTCCACGAATAAGTCGTCTAGAGTTTGTTATCTTCGAGTCATCACAGTGTGAGTTTGTTTTTAGGACAATTCCTCAGTATAAACCTTGGAAGAGAGGGTATAGAGGCCCTGCTACAGGGCCCTGGTACATTTTGGAAGGCACGATAATTGTCTGTTGAAAAAAAATTGAGGAAAATATTGACTTATATGGCTGACCTATAGGCCCTACGGGATAGGTTTTGGCTTTTCGGGCTATTAAATAATTTTTTTTTAATTAAGAAATTTGTGATCAGATTAAAGTAGAAAGAATATTACGCCTGATTTGGAATGACTGAAAAGCAAGACGGCAAAGGCAACGTTTTTGTTATAGAATTGCAATTTAGTGGTGTAGATTTTCAATTCTGTACAATAAAGTACAATTCAACTTCTCCTTGAAAAACTTTGCATGTTTAGATCACCTTCATTGTATGAAATAAGCTTATGAAGAAAGCACATCAAGTTCCCCGTATATTTTCAACTACCAGCGCTAAACTTATAAACCGTCATGCATGAGTATTCACGCGTCAGGGCAAGAACAATAATGTTTAACGTTTACCTCACTGTCGGTAGCCTTTTGTCAAGGCCTTCGTGGCTTGAACAGCTTTTGTAGAGCCGCGATCCCAAGCGACTGAAATGGGAGACCACGCACGCGAGTGGCGAAGCCACGAGGGCCTTTTCCAACTTGTTTGCGGTTTCTTATGTGTTTCTTTATAATCTCGACTTTTGCTACCCGAAACGGTAGCAAAAGTCCAAACCAATCAGAAGTGCATAACGAACGTTTCATACTTCATGAATAATTCATTTAAAAAACCGCAAACAAGTTGGAAAAGGCCCTCGTGGCTTCGCCACTCGGCTAGCGCGTGGTCTCTCGTTCCAGTCGCTCCACTGTTTACAAAGCTGTCCAAGCCACGATGGCCTTGACAAAAGGCTACACTGCTGTCGGAGGTAAGCAGGGATACAACATATAGACCATGTGACCTGTGACATTACATGTTTACAAAAGAGCCACAGAGCCTGGACTTCCTGCAGGCACAGTTTGTACGCAGCTAGAACAATACAATAAATCTTGTGTTTTATGGAGATTGCACTGTCTGAATTTTCTCAACTTTTGATATGAAGAAAGGGGGGGGGGGGGGACATCTCAAAAGCTGTACAGCTGTTTCTTTTGTAACTTTTGAATTTATGTGAAAATTATGACAACAAATTTAAATTTTCCCATATGGCCTGTGAAGTGTCTTGCCTGTCAGGAAATGCATTAGAATGTACAAGGTCACTATATCTGTAAACAAAGGTAACATTGTCTATACATTTTCAACTGTACCACGGCGTGAATCGTCATGCATGCATTCACGTCAGGGCACGAATACAAATTATTTTCTCAAAATTCAAGACGGACAACTACGTACCTCACTGTCGGAGGTAACAGGGATACAACATAATATGTACATATTCAACAAAATTGAGATTAACGAACTTTCTGGACTCTTAATATATATTATAACACCCCTAACAAATATTCTGCCTTTTCATTGGTTTAGAGCGCGTCACATGATATGTCAAATTAGAAACGGCGGCCGTGTGATAGTGCATCGTTTGCCGTGTGATAGTCCGACGACTATCACACGGCGTGCAGTACCTCGACGTCTTTTTTACCCACCTCGAACCCAATCAGTTGTGCATCTGTGTATCTGAAATGCGCGTACGAACGTTACGTGTACGAGGATGATAAATAGTCTGTTGGGGTGTTATAAAACAAATATTGACTGCTTTTACTCGTGCTATGGTTAAAACTACAACTCCCTCGGTGATCCCCGGAGCGTGCTATTTTCCCTCGGCTGCGCCTCGGGAAAATAGCACGCCTTGGGGATCACCTCGGGAGTCGTAGTTTTAACCATAGCACTCGAAGCAGTCAATATTTGTATACAAGTAGGTCAACGATCTTCAAAATGTTACAGTTGGCAAGTTGCCCAAAAATTTGCGATGCGGGATATCCGACTCCAGAGATAAAGACAAACTTTGAATCCGCTTTTCCTCGAAAAGTATCGATTACATCATAGCTTCATATAGACCTTTCTTTTGCAACGTCACAGCCCGAGTTTTTGCCAACCCAGGTTGGAAAAGTATGGAAAGCCATAACTGCAAATCAAAAACAGATTGCCACAGTTTGTAGCAGTGTTACACAAATATTCAAAAATAGTGTTGAATTTGTTGGAAACAAATCAACCAATCATGGAAGGTATTTCCGTTCATGAATCGTTACAGAAAATGTTGAATTTGGTCACAACATTTTTTAACACGATTGAATGTTTTGCTAACATTCGGCCGTCCATGCCAACCGGCGCACTTTGTTTGTAAACAAAAGAAATTAGGTTTATACAGATGAGCAATGATGCTAGAAGTGTACAACGCCCTCTAACGTTTGACACCATTCAGTAAGAACCAACGGAACTTGCTTATGGGCTGCTGCTGGGGTAAAACCAAAGTCAAGTAAGAGCTAAATTCCACCTATCGAGCCCATTGTTTTTCGTTTCTGATCAGGCCAGGGATGAAGGCTATGACCTCTCTATCGATCGGACCCTGCCCATCTGTTATCATTATTAGTAAATTATTATATATTTCTGTTAATGAAACTCAGGAAGCCTCCTAAGTGAACTTTATCCCTGTAGCTCACCTGTCCGAGGAAACCTGTAAGCAATGGTGCTTGCTATGTGAGCCAGAAACACCAGGTTGAACCCCTACTCTTCCACGATAAGTGTTCTGGGTTCTTCTACGTGCACAATCCCAGTAATTAGGACATACGGCTCAATGTCCCATCGGAAGGACAATGAAAGCAATTATGGTAAAGTATCTTGCTCAAGGACACATAAGGTCTACGACCGGGACTCGAACCCACACTCTGCTGATGAGAAACAAGTACGGTGCACGCTATTAACCTCTCGGCCACGACATGCACGCCACATGTGTTAGGTACAACATAATGTGTCCTTGATGATTTCCGATGTAGATCACATCACTAGTTGTTCCGATGGTTTAAGTAACCTTGGCATTGATACCAGTTCTTCCTCCGTTCGTTCGCCACATTTTCCGGTCTCGTTTGTGACAAATCCGTTGGGCAATTTGCCAATTTTGAAAGACAGAACATGACTATAACGGAACACAGCGATCATTTGCGTTGTGTTTTTTTGCATGTGCCAAAATACGCATAAAACTAACTTTTAAAACACAGAATGTCTTAGAAAATCCATAATATCTCGAGATCGCGAAAAGCAAATTTCATGGATCGTTCACTTTTAATAAGAAAAAAATATACTCTTTCAATTCATATAATTAATTTACTGTTTGTTAATAGGGAACAAATTGCCCTTTTAATTTAAAAAAATTGACTTTCTTTCACGCGCCTATGGCAGAAGGTGAAAAAACATAGAACCCACATACTGTGTGCACGCACACATGTCAGCGCATCATTATTTGAGCGCTTCTCGTGCACAATGTTCCGTTGGGAACACCAACAGTATGAATTGACTAGTAGTAACCGCAAGCTCACTGATTATAAAGTTCAGACCAGTACAACACATTTAGGCCTAATAGTTGTTAAAGTTGCATCGGGGAAGAAATAATATTATTTGGTTTAACCCACACACTGTGTGTAAAGCACACACTCCGTACTTTCCGGTGTACAATACAAAAGAAAATCCACCGACATAATTTATACTCGGGTGGGATTCGAACACACGACCTTTTACATTCTAGAGCAGGTGTCTTCTCTTGAGATTGCCCGGTAGTACACTTCCTCAAGAGGGAGAAAGAGACATAGAGAGAAGGGGGGGGGGGGGAAGTCTGTCTGTAATAAAGTGGACGAAATATAAATCCCAAACCAATCTCTCTTATGACTGGACAATTTTATTTGGCGCTTTTGAGCATTGCGTCATAGCAATAGCACCTTATACTACCCTTATTCTGGGCAAAGCATTCCCGAACTGTTTTTTAGAGTAGGCCTATGCAGCGCCGTCAGTAACACTGGGGGTCAGGTTCCTAATCATTCAGACAACAACTGCCCTCGAAGGTACCTATTTACTCCCTGGATGAACAGAAGCATGTTTAGTTATTAATTCCACTGCTGCAAAGGAGATTTCGGAATTCGGGAGACCATTGTTGCCAAATTTCTTTTTTGAATGATTTTTTTCTCTGCAAGAATTTTGAAGGATGATGCTGTTTTAAAACGACAAACAGACAAAACTTATGCCACGGAAAATGCACAAAAAGGCATATTGCTTGTTCATGGCTGATGGCCGTGAGATAATGTCAGGATATCCCGACAATAATTAAATGTTGTTTTTTAATTAAATATACACTGGCAGCTTTTTATGCCATTCCTTATTATTATTAAAGCTTATAACTTTCTCGAATCTATAAAAATACGGAAGCTATTTAAAAATCTAAAATTTGGGGTCAAATCGGCCAATAAACGGACCTGGCACTTGTTTTAATGTACATACTATATTTTGTTCATCTCCAACTATTTGTGTCGACATAACCATCGTGTTTGTCGCTCACAAACACCCGCGAACAGCCAGAACGGCTGGGTCGGGCAGGGGAACTTGATCTGAGTGCGTGGGTCGATGTACACATTGAAACTAGTAATAGGGATTTATAACAAAATTGGGGACGGTCCCCAGTTGGGTGAAGGTGCCCATATGAGCTGTTGCCAAACAGTTCAAGTGGTAAACAAAAGAGGGTCAATAGGAGCATATAGCTCCATGATAGGAGGTATCTGATTGCAGATGTTTACACTCTTGGGTCTGCAAGTGTATAATTTGTGTAAATGTCACGTGACAGGAACACAATACGGGGTTTACCCATCCGTCTCAATGACACCTAGAAATCATTAGTTATCATTTTGTCGCTGTTTTTTTCCTGTTATTAATCTACGTTGATATAAGATGACACATCCTGCACACTATTATTGAGAATCAACAACTCCATATAAAATGAACTTCCGGTCATGTTTATGAACAAACACACAAATTTACCCGTCTTCTTGACTCGCTGGACGGCATGCCCGAGGCCAGTGTTTTTTAGCACCGGGCCCCTGAGTAAACCCATGATAGGATAAAAAGTCCAGCGGTCTTTTGTTTGTCTTTAAAATGTTGACTATCAGAGTGAATACATTTATGATGATTAAAGGCACTGAACATGTTTGGTAATTATCAAAGACCAGTATTGTCACTCGGTGTATCCCAACATAGGCCTATGCATAAAATAACAAACCTGTGAAGATTTGGGCTGAATCGGTCATCGAAGTTGCAAGAAAATAAAGAAAGAAAAAACACCCTTGTTGCACAATTTTGTGTGCTTTCAGATGCTAATAAAAGGCTTCATGCAGTGAAGTCTTTTATTATTTTAGTTAGAAGTTACCTCTTTCTCAAAAACTACGTTACTTCAGAGGGAGTGGTTTCTCACAATGTTTTATACTATCAACAGCTCTCCGTTGCTTGTTACCAAGTCAGTTTTTATGCTAATATATATTTTGAGTAATTACTAAACGTGTTCAGTGCCTTTAATGAAGAACCCTTGAACCCAGAATACAAATGCGAAACATCTTCTCTAGTGCTTTTTCAAATTCAAACAGTTCAATTATTGCCTAAACTGTGACAGATATTTTTTCTTCACATTGAAAGTCTGCTCTTTGGTCTAGCCTATACAGCAATCCTTCACCGATCTTAAACTCATGGTGGCAGCAGATACGCCTCCATTATTGCGGTGGTACCTGGGTGGTACTGCGCTGCATTGCGACGGGTTTAAGGGTTGGGCTACACGGCGATCATCTGATCAGTCACGGGTTATTCGACTTTTACTTTGCAAATCGCTTAAACCCATCGCTAGGCAGCGCAGTACCACCCAGGTACCACCGCAATAATGGAGAGGTATCTGCTGCCACCAAGAGTTCAAGATCGGTGAAGGATTGCTGTATAAGCATTTTGAGCAACAATCCCTTCGCGGTCTTCTTCAAACGCGAGCCCTAGTTTTTGGGAAGTCAATTCCACGATATAGATTTTAATAACACCGGTGCCTACTAGGCCCTAACCTTTTAAACTTTTTATCAAGTTTCGTTTTTATGTATTAGTGAAACCAAAATATTTATCTATGTTTCAGTGTTGTACAGTTCATGTTGGGCCTCATGCTAAAACTTCTTCGAGTGCAGTAATCGGTGTGATTTCGGGTCCTAAAATGCCTTTTCTTGACTTTGTTGACATTTCAGGCGAATGACTTCTGTAGAGAGAAAAACAATTTTTAAGGCCGATTTGATACTTGTATGAACTTAATTATCAGTGAGCTATAGTAAGATTAAAACGAATAAATTCTGGGTTTTTATTGTGTGTGTGTTTTGTTTTTGTTATGATGCACATAGGGTCATAGATTGGTATATAAGTATAGAGAAAGGAGTATGACCAAATGACCATAAACATTTCTTTGAGAAGCACTGCATCTAACTATTCCGAAAAGGGGTTCTCTTCGAAGAGTATGGTTTGGAAAACCTTTCACCCGTGAACATTTGAATCTGAGAAATAATTCATCGGCGTGAACCGTTTCTCAGATTTCTGAGAGTTTGTGTCCGTTCACGAATGCTGCAGCCAGAGATGTGCCGTTGGTATACCCGCCGTCACCTCGCTTAGACGTGGATGAATTCGACGTTCTTGTGAAAATACCGTGGCAGCCTTTTTGCTATTTCTCAGCATTTAGAAACTGTATTCAGCTGGAACTGTCACAAATAATTTGTATTGTATTGTATCAATTGTATTGATGCACATGTTGTAGAGATTATAACATTCACCATATAATAGAGACAACGTTTCCATAACCAGGTAGATTTTCAAATTTGTTCATCAGAACAAGGAAAGATTGGGGTTTTTTCAGGAAATTTTCTGCAGAATCAGGGAGAATTGGCAGCTCTGCAGCAATGCGCTTAAAAACACTGAAAACAATCTATGACCACACCTTGTCTTTAAAGCCCAAAAGTGTCGATGGTGACATTGAGCAACAGATTGCACAACCGGTATCGGCTGGATATGTTGGTTGGAACGTTTATCAGGTCATTTCCCTCAGTCATAGCATTCATGCCCATTTCCTGGAAGTGGTAACAGATACTCAATTCGATGCTGCCTATGCCGTCATTATAATTCAATAAAACCAATATTAGGCTAGATTGTGATTTTATTAGAATCGTTCATCTTCGTTGTTGCTTTTTCACACGAGAAATAGTGTGGTATTCTACCTCCATGGTCGTATGTCCCCCCCCCCCCCCCCACGTAATTACGTAACCAAATATCAACGCCACGTTAATACCACACAACGCACTGAACTGTGTGAATGCAACCTACATTCCTGAGCAGTTCTCTATGATCACAGCGTGTCCAACAGGGAAAGAAATGGGAAATCCCCTTTTGGGGTAAAGCTTTGTGCAGTCGGTCCGATCATTGTTTACAAACCAAAGCGGCATGTCAATTTCTGGAAATTTAATATTTAAGTCAAATACAAACTTGTTATGTTTTTAACCATAGATGTGTTTTCGTTAATACTTTGTATTAAATGGCGCTCGCCATTCAAAACATTTAGGTACTGTACATTGTGTGCGACTGTGTTCCGAGAAATTATAAATAGAACCATAAGTATACTCATCGTGTCCCTATAGTGTTGAATGGTACCAACCTTAAGCAAGTGAAAAGTACTAAATTTCTAGGTATACAAGTTGATGAAAACCTTACTTGGAAGGGTCATGTCAATAATGTTGCGAGCAAAATATCAAAAAATATTGGGATAATGAATCGTTTAAAATTCTTTATACCAAGTCCCGTGTTATTAACACTCTACAACTCACTTGTACTTCCGTATTTAAATTATTCAATACTTACCTGGGGTGGATCTTTAAATCAATGTAATAGACTCTATATTTTACAAAAGCGAGCTATTCGTATAATATGTAACGTTGGGTATCGTGATCATACCGCGCCGTTATTTGTAAAACTTAAGAGTGTTAAAACTAGCTGACTTATATTACCTAAGCTTAGGCAAATTTATGTACAAGTACATGAACAATGCATTGCCACTGTGTTTTAACTCATGCTTTCTGTTAGCGTCAAACATTCATTCATATAAAACCCGAAATACCTCAAAGAAAAAACTCTTCGTTAATTTTAATAGAACATCACTGTTTAACCCACACTTGTGACGTCATGCTATTGTTCCAGCGCTCCATTATTTCGCACGAATGGCGCGATGGTTAGAGCTACGCATTTTATACAAAATGGTCGTAAGTCTCTAAATAATATAGAGACTTTCCACATTTGAACAACAGCCACATTATTAAATTGATATTTAGTTGAGACATGTTCAATTAGTTAACAACAACATTCCTTATGTTGGCCATAAAGTCACGTAACACAGGCGTGAACATGGTAATACATAAAAACACTTTACTTATATTAAACAATATCGCGCCATTCGTGCGAAATAATGGAGCGCTGGAACAATAGCATGACGTAACAAGTGTGGGTTAAGTCGCATAATGCCCTCGGTGTACGCGCCATTCGTGGGTGTACGAATGACGCGCACCTCGGGTATTATCCTTTACATAAAAATGGCCTCGTTCAAAGTGGTGTTACTTTCTGGAACAATCTGAAAGACCCCATAAAAATGTCACGTTCTCTCCCAATATTTATTCAAAACCTTAAAAAACACATTTTCAATGCATATACTTATGCAAATATTTAAACTGATGGAGTATGCCGTTAACACTTATTTTTTGCCTTAGTACATGTCACTTGTTTTGTATCTTTGTTTGTCTGTCATGATAGTCCGTTGTCCTTTGTTTGTCTGTCAATAGGTTAGGGTACAAAAGCAGAGCTTCACCCAAACCTAAATGTTGTCTAACTAACTATATTAAGCTTTTGGTAACATTATTTTTCGTCATAATTCTGTATGTTAACATGAGATTGTACTTTGTAATCATGCTAAAGGATGTAATGATGTAAATAATCAGTGTACATTAGTGACAACATTGAAATAAACGTAAACGTAATCATAAAGCAAAAATTGATCAAGTTTGTTTTAATACGATCTGAGGGCCCAATTTCATAAAGCATGTAAGCACAAAAACTTGCTAAGCACAGAAAAATATTGCTTAGCAGAAACTGGTTACCTGCCAAAACTCCATGAAGTTTACATTGTTGTGACTGGTCCCCAACTCATTTTTTGCTTAGCATAGAAATTTGCTAAGCAGTATTTTCTGCTTAACAGCTTTATGAAAAATTTGCTGCAGGGACGCGCATAAAGTTACAAGATTCCCACGTGATAAATAATACAAATATATTGTACGCCTCTTGAAGCTCTATCCGTTATTTAAGAAGACTGGGGTTGGTGGTGGGGGGGGGGGGGGGGTGGGGGGGGGGGGGCGATAGAAAAACGTTTGACATTACAGTTCTTGTTTCAGACTTGTGTCTTGCTGGCCAAAAATAAACAGTCGTTGTGACCGAGTCATTCTGACCGGGCGTGGGTTCTAATTCCGTTCAAAAAATGTTTGACATTACAGTTCTTGTTTCAGACTTGTGTCTTGCTGGCCAAAAATAAACAGTCGTTGTGACCGAGTCATTCTGACCGGGCGTGGGTTCTAATTCCGTTCAAAAAATGTTTGTTTCCTTGAGCAGACCAGTAGCCTAACCAGACATTTTCACTGAGAGTGGGCGGGGTGTCATGCTTTGGAAAATACCATGTGACATATCAACCGTCTCTATAGTATATATAGTCTGAGGAATTCAAATTTAAGCGGTAACTGGTGTCTAAACTGCAAGAACTGGGTGTTAAAATTGACACCACTGGTGTTGTCGCGATGTATAGCAAAAAAGAATCAAAATGTACACAATGGGGTGTTAAAATGACACTTTAAGTTCTGCCACAACAATCTTATTGGTGTTATTTTATCATAACACCCTAAGATAGTAATTTTGATTCTCTCTTCGGTCTTTATGGGACAACACCCACAGTGTCAATTTGAATACCCCAGTGTAAACACGTCATTGTACCAGACATTATTCAAATCTAAACTCGCAAATGGCTTTTTCGGACGTGGCCTGCGACCGAGTCGTGTACACACGCATTCATGACATTATGGTGAATTCAATGTGCCTAAAAAAACACACTCTGAAATGATGTACTGCCAATGAAGCCTTACAATAAAAGACGCTGGTGGAATTGAATTTAAACCATTGACCGGATACTATGTGCACCTTCAGTGGGTATGGTACCGGGGTATCACTTTCAAAACGCGGAAACATTAAACGAATTACGTACAGAAACCAGTCCTACACCAACATGAGGCAGGTGACCGTCTGTCAACACACAGGAGAAAACATGTTGTTAGTGTTTGAGTGTAACGCCTGCCGTCTAGCCACTTGACAATGCACGTGCTTTAGCTAACTTAACGAGTCAACGGCCGTATCCAAATTAACGGCTACGGATTCGACTGTTGCTAACGGTGTTACTAAGGACATACAACGCATGATGACGCGGAAGTCTAGCCGTGGCCGTAGAGCCGCTAATTCGGACACATCATTTAAACATGGAGGAAAGGTCTGAGTGCGACGCAAATCGAATGGGTAGTCGGTTGCTAGACGGTTATTCTATAGTGTGTTACTCAGTGTACAAAATTACAAAAAATAGTTAAAGGCCTGACGTTTTGACCTAAGCAGAGTCTTTCTCGAAGGCCGACAAATGACAACACAACACGCACAAACAATATACACCACAATCTCAAACATTGTGTGATAGAAAAACCATCAGGAACATGATGTGAATAGCTCTCCAACATACATGCATTTTCTTTAGCTTTCCGAGATGAATTTTTGACCCTTCAGCACTCTTCACGAACCTTGGAGACAATTGGGTGTGGGGGCGTTTCCCCCATATTTTAAATTCTAGTAACGGGTGGCCCCTCGATCTGCCGTTTGAATTAGTGTGTCCGTTTTCCCATTGTCCCTTCTTCCAAACTCAAGGGAGAGGGGGGTGTTTTCTAGACTTAAGTGTTTGTTCAAAGTATTTTACACAACTTTAAGGAACATCCACATCCCCAGCAATAGAGAAGTCGGAGCGGGATTTCTGTATAACATGTTATATAAAAATAGGCATAACAACTGATTTTCTTCACCAGGCTGACTCAAAAAGTCTGAGTATACAGATAACAGTCTTACTATGATTTCTCATCAGTGTATAAAACAAAAATAAACTACGGGAATAGGGATAAGGGAGAGAAGCGAGTGGTGTGTTGCTTTAACCTGCAAGGTCACAGTATAGTCTACAAGAAAGCTACGGGGGGAACATGTCTGTTATGGGGTCGGTGTTTCCTTGGCCTCGAAAAATAAGGGTTGCTGAGGGGGTTTCCCTTCTTAATTTGAATGGAGCACCAAATACTTGTTGACAGCCAAGATTGTATTGAAACCTTAAGAGTATCACCCCCATTTGCATAGCCTCACACCATAGTGCTCTCACATTGGTCGTCCTTGTTAGTCAAGCAAATCTCAGACGATTACGCAATGCAGTGGAGTGGGGGAAATCCCCCCTCTACCCCACTTCTGGTCACCGTAATGACCTTTGGAAACATTATCAGGAAGGGGAAGTATTTTGTTCAAAAGGGGGAAGGGGCAAAACGTTTATTCCAGAGTAGTATTACAACCACACCAAACTACACAGTATAGAGGTACTCAAACAATGGCAACAATGCCACACACCCACTATAAATTCCAAAGGAACACGGATTTTATTAAGGTTTATCAAGAGGGTAGTTTCGAATATTAAAGGCAAAGTATACCTTTAGTTTTTGGAAATGTTCGATTTCTGTAATATCCTATATAAATATATAAATGTATAAAATTAGTAGGGTAGATGGCCTTAGCTTTCGATCCAAACTGGACCTTCTTCAGAGGCATTAACAAGTACAAACAAAAACATATCCATTTATAGCAAAAAGAGGAGCAAAGGATTAGGGGAAGGTATCCAGAAAAAAGCGGGAAGATTATAGACAATCAAAGTTATAAATTTACAGACAATGGGTTGGCTAAGAACCAATCAGAGTAAAGTAGTGAGGACAAATGTATAGATATACAATAAAACTAACCTGTGAAAATTTCATTTCGAAAGGTGGTCGCGTTTTTTAGATATCGCCAAAAAACCGGAGCGAATATGTCCATACGCAGGAAGAAAAATCTTTATAATAGGAATACACAATCTGAGAAGCGTTTCTGATAGAAAAGGTTCTCAGATTCAAATTTTGGGGCATAAAAACTGCTATCTTTATGCACGTTACTTCGAAGTGAAATGGTTTTCAAAGTGCTTTATACTATCGAAAGCTGCTGTAGGCTTCTAACCAATACATTTTTATTGTCATTAAATATATTTTAAAAAGTGATTACCAAACGTATACATTCCCTTTAAAGTGGACTGCCAGTGAACACTTTGGCTATAATAAGAGTGAAATTGTACAACAAAATAGGAACAATAATCACACTCATATTTCACTATAAAGAAACAAAGATCGAATACAAAACATGTCGTGGAATTATTGTAGGGCTGGAGGGGATTAACAGAAATGGGAAATAAAAAGAGCAAAACACACGACCCCCCCCCCCCTCACCAAACCCAACAACAACAAACAAACAAACGAACACAAAAACAAACAACTGACTTCTTCAGAGCGAATATTACCGAAAGTCAGCAATGAACCAAAACATGCCTGTACAAAAATGGTACAGACCCGGTTTTTCTCAGAGTGATGTCATTGGATGTTTTGAATGTTGACACATTTTGCACTGGAAGGGTATCGAATACACGATGGCAATAGATCGATCCATTAAGCCCCGCCTCCTTACGAGTTGACCAATCACAGCCGCGAAACCCGATCACCATTAGTGCAAAGATCACCAAACGGCTCAAATGGTGATCAGATTTCGCGGTTGTGATTGGTCAATGAGAAATGGGCGTGGCTTAATGGATCGGTGTATTAATTTACACCTTTTTAAACGTGAGGTTAGAAAGAGACTTGTAACCTATTCCCCACTCACATGAGGACTCTATCTATTGGAAAATGATTACGTCACAAAATTGAATTGGTCATTTCCCGTCCTCTTTAAAGTAACCTCGGCGATTTTTGGCAAGACGGGAAATTCCCTTACAGTCTGAAGTGCCGCCCTTATCAATAGTAGTTTGTTTAACCCTGGTGTTATCATAAATAGTGGACTTTGTGCGCGGATTGGGCATATCTCTAAACAGGTTGAGCAATAATTGATAAAGGGTCTGTACACGTTTGGTAATCACTCTTGAATTAAATGGCAATAAAAAACTTGTTGGTCAGAAGTACAACAGCTTTCGATAGTACATAAAGCATTTTAAAAAAACCACATTTCACTTCGAAGTAATGTGGTTGTGTAAAAATATATCAATTTTTATGACCAACATTTTGAATCTGAGAAACACTACTGTCAGATACGTTTCTCAGATTGCATATTCCTATAATAGGGATTATTCTTCCTGAGTGGACATTGGCTATGGTTGTACGGCGATATCTCAAAAACGCGACCACCTTTTGAAACGAAATTTGAAACTTAGTTTTATAGTATTTCTACATTTACATAGGATTAAAACAATCGAACGGTTCTAAAACCAAAGACTTTGACTTTAAGCATTTGATTGTATTCTATACTATGACGAGATTCAGCCGGTTGACACAATGGTAAATAACTGTGTGTGGTAAAACTACATTATCATTAGCTGAACATAGACTGATTGCATTGGCCGCAGATCGCTGATGAAACGTGCACACACGAAGAGCTATCATTGGCCGAGAGCCGTGCGCAGCGCGTACGCGCGTGCACGTTTCCATTGTTTGATATAGTCTCGAACACAATGGATCAACACAGGATTAAAATATCAAATATTTCAAAGTCACACTTCCAGGGGGTTACGATCGAGCGAGGCATTCTGGGAAAGAAAAAAACATGGCGCGGCGGGATCGTACACCACTGGGAACGAGGTTGGTCTATAGACCCCTTGCATAATGCGAAACGCTACAGGGACGCTGAGGTCACGCGCATGTTTTTACGCACAAAGAGCACCTATCGTCCATTGATGATCTGCCTCCTTTTGCCTCAGTAAGAGTGCTTTTTGGCCTCAGAGCGAGGGCACATTTTTTAGACTAGAGTGCTTACTTGCCCAGCTTTTTCATGGCCCAGTTTCATAAAACCTGTAAGCACAAAAACTTGCTAAGCAGAAACAAATCTTTCTCGGCAGAAACAGGTTACCAGCCGACATTCCAAACAGTTTACAATGCTGCGACTGGTGCACCACTTGTTTTTGTTTTTGTTAGCAATGAAGCTTGCTAAGCAGTATTTTCTGCTAAACTGCTTTATCAAATTTGGCTCAGGTATACTTTGAGCGTATCCATGTTTGTGTCTGTTATTATTACTTTGGCAGGAGTAACAAATAAACCTATTCGAATCCAATATCTGTCGTGAAATAATCTCGAAAGTTACCCGATACTATTTCACAACCTATAACCTTATGCATCATGACGTCATTTAAGTAGGACGCCCTCGCGTAGATGTCAAAAGGAGAAGGCTCACATTATAGAGCTAAATAATAGATCGATCCATTAAGCCCCGCCTCCTTACGAGTTGACCAATCACAGCCGCGAAACCCGATCACCATTAGTGCAAAGATCACCAAACGGCTCAAATGGTGATCAGATTTCGCGGTTGTGATTGGTCAATGAGAAATGGGTGTGGCTTAATGGATCGGTGTATTGTGTCAATATAATATACAGCTCTTTGATTGCTCATTGGCTAATCCGTTGCGCTGCGCGTACAAATCTGTACGTCTCCACTGTACCGTCATCGTTTTACCTCAGTCTATATAGGCCTAACGGTCTATTATGTTCTCCCCAGTTCGAAGCCCATGTTTACAATATTTAGGTCTGGTATAATAATAAATACAATTCATAAATACCTTGGACAGTTTATCCATTCTGATTGGTGGAGAGCACGTCACGTGGGGGTGTTTAAACGTTTGATATAAACACGGCTACAAGTGTTTAAACACGGCTGGCTTCGCGTGTTGGGCGCGCAAGCTTGTTTACGCCAATTTACTTACGCGGAACGCAATATACAGCTATTAGTATACCCGCGCGTAATCTTGTCGACACGCGCGTGCACACAACCCAGCGCGCTCAAAACAGAATTTTACAAAAGTTTTTGAAAATGTACAAACTTCGAAAATTCGCTAAACAAACAGATTGTCTTTTTACCACCGATTTTCCTTATTCTTTCACTTTTTAACAAATTGGCATTTATGAATGGGAATAAAAGAGTAGTGACTCGTTCTTAAACGGTCGTTTAAAACCTTGCAGGGTCGTGGCCGTGCGATAAAGGCCCGAGCCGAAGGCGAGGGCCTTTATCGCACGGCCACGATCCTGCCGGTTTTAAACGGCCGTTTAAGAACTCGTCACCACTCTTTTATTCCCTTATTCCATCCACTGCAGTTGTAATTTCCTAATATGATGTTTTTCCCATGTTCTCTAAGCTTCCTGTTGGGAGTTGATGATATTACTGCAACCATGGTGATATAAAACATGCCACGACCAATACACCGTATACCATAATAAACCATTCCCTCTCTCTTCTTGGAGTGAAAACAATTATTCATGTGGAAATAATAATAATAATTTTAGGTGGCGACTTTTGGGGGAAAAACAGCGAATAATTCTATCAGTGGGTTTGTTTGTTTAAATTGTTGTTTAGTTACCTTGTACAGGAAGAAACTACATGTCCGTTCTCATTATGTAATTTCGCATGGGCAATCAAGAACAACACTATATTTGGGGCAGTTTCTCAGAACACACGGCACGATTTGAGACAATGTCATAATTGATGTTTTAGTTGATGCAATAATTGCATTGGGATCAAAAATAAGAAATTTATATATAATGGGTTATATACAAAAATATATGTAGATATAAATAACATTAGTAGGGTAGATGGCCTTAGCTTTCGATCCAAACTGGACCTTCTTCAGAGGCATTAACAAGTACAAACAAAAACATATCCATTTATAGCCAAAAAAAGAGGAGCAAAGGATTAGGGGAAGGTATCCAGAAAAAGCGGGAAGATTATAGCCAATCAAAGTTATTAATTTACAGACAATGGGTTGGCTAAGTACCAATCAGAGTAAAGTAGTAAGGATGGTCAGTGTGAAAAGGGTGAAAAGGGTGGATTACTGGACCATAAATGTGGTAACTGCATTCTGGGTATAAATAACAATGCGGGAAGCATGAAAAGGGTAGGATTAGAGGGCAAGTTGCATCATCAAGGTAATGCAACTCACAATGGGGGGCAAAACACAAATAACTCGTGAAGAAAGTTGAGTAAGCAACAAGAAAATTATGTGAATAGGAATGTAATTCTAGAAGATTATAACCAGTGTATAAGATGAAATGTAAGCAATTAAAAGTAGGCAAGGGGAGCCTGCGGAGAGAGTGGGTTCTTAAATACCCTGCAAAAGGAATAGGTTATTAGTGGGTTGATTTTAAACAACTTGTTGAGAGAAAGAAGAGTAAAAATAAACCAGTAGAGAGAACAGGTTAATTACAGTGAACGTATTTATATTACATCAACAAAATAAGCAAGCAAAATAAGTGATGGGAAGTTATTTAACACCAGTGTTTATGTTAAGTCCAAAGGGTTGGACTGTCTTAATTTGGTGAATCCAGTGTGATTCTCTGAGCTTGCGGTGTGTGTCATCACCATTGCAAGCCTCAATCACCAGAAGTTCAACATCCTTGACGCTGTGGTCAGGGCTGTTGAAGAAGTGGATGGAGACGGGGTACGGTTTTTTGGTCTTTATGGAAGAGACATGGTTAGCAAAGCGAAGGCTGAGTTTGGTCTTAGTCTCTACCACATATTGTAGTCCACATCTCTTACAGGATATAACATAGACTACATTTGGTGTGCTACATAGGGAGTCAGTCTTGATATTGTAAGAAGAGCCTGTGCTATGACTCTTCACATAGTCGTAGTGCGGGTTTGATGTAGAGACAAGTTCTACATTTTAGAGCGCGCACATTTTGTGACAACCCTGTATTACTGTTGAGGGTGGTGTTTGACCTGTATCTTGGGGAAGTTTGGCCCTGACTAGGATGTCTCCTAGGTTTTTAGGGCGGCGGAATGGCAACTCTCTTAGTCTTAGTCGGGACTTTTTTGGTTCCCGTGTTGGTCAACAGAGTTTGGCGAGGCATGCTAAAGGCTCTGTTGATGGCAAGTTGATACCCTGCGTTCGCTATGGCCCCTATAAACAAGGTGTTTCTTTAGGTCTGATGAACGCCTTTTGTACAAGGTATCTGAAGAGCAGATACGCCTTATACGCAAGGCCCGACTGTAAGCAATTGCCTTCTTACAGTGACTAGGGTGGCAACTGTTGGAGAGAAGATACTGATGGGCGTCAGTGGGTTTGCTGTATACATCTGTAATAATGCCATTAGGGGATTTAGTTATGGTCACATCTAGAAAGTTCACATTTGTGAGAGAGTGTTCAGTAGTGAACTTTATGGTGGGGTGGAATGAGTTTATATGGTCGATAAACTCATCCAAACTGTCTTGACTGCCACACCAGATGGAGAAAATCCATGTAGATATAAATAAAGATATATTTACTTTCACTGCATGGTACGTTATGGCGTAACCAGACATTTTCATTTTCGAAGGCAACATGTGGGGGCTTATTATTATATCAAACCATTCATAAGTGCATTTTGTCGATCTGATTGGGGAGGGGGCAGGTTCTTCTGAGCCTGCCCCCTCCCGGCCGCCTACGTCATGCGGTGTGATAAGCACTGTTATGTTACTCCGAGTCCTACGGTGAACCCCCAAACCACAAACTTGTCAGTGGTGGAATTCAAACCAACCCAAGCACTAAAGGTGACCTCTCTCGGCACCGAGCATGCTCATTGGTCGAGTACTTAAAATAGTCAGAGTTGCCAAAGTTTGCGTCTTGCAACCAGGGAGATTTTGTACAACAATCAGGGAGATATATAATTATAATTACATTCAACAAACGGAAAAAGTCTCCATAATCAAAGAGCTTTACAAATTTGGTCATTTGAACATGGAAAGGTTGTATAATTTGTTTTTTTTACACTTACAGTGATGTGTTAAGCACTGTATACTCAGTACTTGCCCGAGTTCTGTGAAAAAAATTCACAGGCAAATCACTCGGGTGGGATTCGAACCCACTCTTTTCATTGCTAGAGCAGATGTCTTGGAAAGGTTGGTTGATTTTCAGTGAACTTTCTGCAGGTTCAGGGAGCGTTGGCAGCTCTGTAATACGAGGGTCGTGGGTTTGAACTTCACCCGAGTAGCTTGTGGGTTAATAGTACCCCCTGGATGTTGGAAAGTATAAATTATAGACGATGTGACCTCTGACGTCATTTGAAAATCATAACATGATGCGCGCGCATGTCGCCGGGCAAAACCTTTGTGCACTTGACAGCCAGCTAGAAGTAGAAAGTACACGCAATATTACCATGACTACGCGTCTTTTTGCCCGGCGGAACATGACTTGGACAACAGACTTGTCAACAGAGGGCGGTTTAAATGTAAACAGAGGTCACATCGTCTATACACATCAGTACTTTTCACCAATCAGTGATTTTACCATACACAATGCAAAAAGCTAACCTATTCAACACCAGTTATAATTCTTAGAATGCTCCTAAAGCATTTGAATAAGGAAATTGACGGGAAAATCCCTAAAACTCACCCATGAAATAAGAGAGAGGACTAAAAGATTGTGCCATTGTAACTGGGTACTTCAGCAATAAGGGACAATGACCAAGGATTGTTAATATTTTTAGACTCGCAAGCCGAAGTGAATTTCACTGTATATGTATTTATATGTGTGACAATAAACAATTGAATTGAATTGAATTGAATTGAATTGAATTGAATTGAATTGAATTGAATTGAATTGAATTGAATTGAATTGAATTCTCAGAAAAAGTTTTCTCTTCTTTACTGTTTTTTTTCTTTCTTTTTTTCTTCTTTTTGTCCCCGGCAAAAAGCAATATTAAATGAAACGAAAGTTTAATATATCAAGGTGATCAACACCAGTTATAATTCTTAGAATGCTCCTAAAGCATTTGAATAAGGAAATTGACGGGAAAATCCCTAAAACTCACCCATGAAATAAGAGAGAGGACTAAAAGATTGTGCCATTGTAACTGGGTACTTCAGCAATAAGGGACAATGACCAAGGATTGTTAAACGACAGGAGTATTGTATGAAATTTCAACATTTGTTTGTTCGATTGAAGCTCTCTAAACTTGAATAGAACATGCAAACAAAATCCTATACCAAACATAGAGAACGTTGACGGCTGAGTGTTTTACAAACATTCGTCCCTCCATGCCAACCAAACTAGCACAGTTTGTATGACAACAATAGAAAGGACCTTTTATCCTATTACTTTCACTAGCAGTTTGACTCTCGAACGATCGCAGCAGATAGGGGGTCTACTAGCTGGGTGTGGCTGGTTCAATGGGGGCGACAAATGACAATTATGTTTTTAGAGGAATGCGAATGGTATATTCCCATTAGTAGGGCAAACAAACTAAAATTCATCACCGTTTTTACGAAGAGGCAATTTAGCCCCTGCAGCCAAACATTCATGCTTGGAGAAAGCCGCGTTATAGTAATACTATTTTTTAATTCGTTGTTTCGGACACAGTTTGTCGTTAAAAGTTGAAATTTTACGAAGCATAAAAGTGGAAACACCAAATCTGTTGCTATTTTAATCATAGTTAGTTTAATTAATGAGTAATTAACTGTTTAACACGTGTCTCTTCGTGACAACTGCACGGAGGAGGTCACGTGTGCAGCGCGTAATGTACAAACCAATGCGTAAACGATCGACGAGTGTCTGTTTGTGAAAACAATTATCTAGGTCATACAAATTGCCCCCTTAATTCGTGAAAACTCAAAACGCAGAGTATTGGCCCCGTGCCAGCGCTATTTACTTCAATGTAACAATTGGCAAATCTAAATGTGTCTGTTCTTGAAAACGCAAAACTGGGAGTGTGGTAAATTAAAATGGTCCTTGTGCTAATTAGTGTAATTAAAAAAGTATGACGGTTTATCACTTGAAACTTGGGGAAAATGTTGATGTCGATTATGTGTCAAAGTGTGTAAAAACGCTGATTTGCCAAAATGTATGATTTTTTTGAAAAATTGCCTCTTCGTGAAAACGGTCACGAATTGGTCTGCACATTTTCCAGGATATGAACCGACAAAATTCTGTACTAATAAAATAAGGCATGATCATTATTTCGTTGCGTTTCATTGGAAACCGACGACATCCAGTATTTGTTAAAATATTAAAATTTTAACTCCAAGCGACGTAATTATTATTATGTATCCCACGTAGATTAATTGCTACTATTTTATGTAAACTTAAGGGGTCTAAAACGAGTGTTAAAGTAACCGCGGTATTATACAGGGCGAGTCAAAAAAAACTATACACTTAAAAAATTTCCCGTTGTTTTGATTGTGTAGCAATATAGATAATATATTTTCATATGTACTTGTTAAGTCACTCTTCCTGCTTCCTTTTGTGCCAGTTTCACTGGTTTTGATTTCATGCTTGACTGCACATGAGGCGGCCGGCACTTAAGGAGGTCGGGTGAAATTTGGTATGCGCCAACCGTGTTCTGTTGTGGCTCGTTCCTGTGTTATGGAACTTCCTAACGTTAGCATACACTGTTGCACGAGTTGGGCAACTTCGCAAGACATATTCTGTGACACTTTGCGTCCGGGTAAATTCACTGACCAAGAAGGCCCTTTGATGGGGTGTGAACTGTAGACCCACCATTCAACAGTACCAAGTAGGCCTACTGACACCCTTACAAGCAAGATCCACAGAGCTGAATTGATTATGCAATCCATGGCCAGAACCAAGACAATGATTGTGTTCGTTTTAATTGTCTCTTTCTTATCCAGCCTTGACCAGTTGGCGCATACCAAATTTCACCTGCCCCCCTTAATTGCCTCATGTGCATTCAAGCATGAAAACTAATCCAGTGAAAGTGGCACCAAAAGAAGCAGGAAGAGTGACTTTACAAGTACATATGAAAATATCTTATCTTTATTGCTTCACAATAAAACAATGGGCAATTTTAAAAGTGTATAGTTTGTTCGACTCGCCCTGTAGAACAGGCCTGGAATTACACAAAGGCCAATGAGAAGCCATGGCCTCTGTTGCCCCTGGTCTTCGCCTTAGTTATAGTAGTGCTCGTTTTAAAATTTCCCACTATATACCTTAAGATTTCCCAATAAAACTACCCTTTGCAAAATAAAAATGCCCTGTCAAAATAAAATTACATGGGCTAATTCAAGAGTTAACATTGATCTTAACTGTAGATCAATCTTAATTGAAACAACATGTTGATGTCACAAATACAACAAATCACTATGGTAATACTGCAACCCATCTTAAGATGAATCTTGTGCTTTGTGAAATCGACATCGACCGTAGGTCTGTTATTATGAAAGTTTAAAAATCGACCCGTGAACAGAAGCCCGTCTTTTTGCACGAAAAAACCCCCAAACATTGTTCTATGACAATTAGTTTTTCTTTTTTTAGTACATCACAAAATGAAAATTCAAAGTCGTTTTCGGCTGCAAACGACTAAAAAAACCACCCGAAAGCACTTTTGGTATATTAATAATAATAATAACAACATTTATAATGCGCACATATCCACCCCAAGGGATGCTAGCACTTGGGGAGTAAGACTAAACAAATTTTAGGGGTTACTAATTAAATTTTGTGAATTACTAATCTTGCGAACAATAGACCTTATGCATATGACGTCGTTTGAGTAAGGCGCCCTCATCTAGAGGTCAAAAGGAAGATGCTCATTGGCCAGTCTTGTGCGCCGCGTGTACAAATCAGCGCGTTTCCATTGTTTCATCATCAGTTTACCTCTAAGATGGCGGCTTGGTGACGTCAATGCATAAGGTCTATTTTTATTAGTAAAATTAAACCATTTTCAAAGACTAAATAATATTAGTCTTTTGTGAATGTTGACTAATCTTTCGATTGGATGACAAACCAAGGACTATTTTTTGTTTTCAATTGACCAAGTTGTGTTTTCAGTCTTATGAGACATAACAATTTCTGCTAACAAAAATTAATAAAAACACGAAAGCATTTGCAAAAGGTATAAAGTCATGGTATTTTAGCTAGTAACCATATTCTTCTATAGGAAAGCATTGATTTGATGATAACCTCGTGTTATGCTAATTCATGGATTTGGGCCTTAATGAATATAAAGACAGTGAAGATTGTGTATTTCAAGTTGATTCGTGCAAGTGCACGATTTTGTTTCCACACGTAAAAGTAAAAATAAAACAAACAACGAGATTCCCAAAATGTTTGAATCCTCGCGAGACTCTAGTGAGGTGTTATCTGTTCAATATTTAAGAAAATAGAATTAGCTGTTGCAAAACTGCTTACCAACCAAAAGGACCTGTGGTATAAATGCAAAAAATAAGTTAGTGGCCTGACGTTTCGACCCTAGCAGAGTCTTTCTGGAAGGCTAAATGACAACACACATACAAGCAGACAAGAGTTGCAAGAGGATAGTCAAGTGGAAATAAACTGCGCCAATAAAGTATCTAAACACTTACAAATGGTCAGATTTATCGGAACCTCAAATAGTATGCAAAAAATTAATTAAATAATTCGTTTCACAGTTATCTTCTGCGCATTTTGACACCTCTTTTGTTGCGCTGCGATGTTGTTTGGCGGATTTATGGACACTTGAGTGGCTTAAGGTCGAATTTCAAAAGTTGCAAAAGCCCCTATTCTGTGGATCTGTGGCCATAGAAACGCCTCTTGAGTGTAGTTCTTGTTTCACCTATATATTGAACACCACAGACTCTGCAAGATATTAGATAGATTAGATTAGTGGCGGTGCAGGTGACATGTTCAATATTTAACTACCTTTTCATTTATTCATTTTTTTAGATGATTACAAATCCCAGTTTTCCTCAGATTAGGGTCTGATCTGGTTCACAACAATCATCCTAAAGTGAATCTTCGAAATGTAGGTTTTCCCGGCAACTTTCGGCAAAAAGGCACTTTCGTGTTTTATAGAAAACGCGAAGTTTTAAATTGACCAATTTGTTGAAAATTAATATCTGGAACACCTATAATTAAGTTTTGTTTTTCGTCCCTGGTTCAATACTGCACAGTTTTCAAACGGTGAACACTTCAAACAACAGTTCTAGTGTAACCCCAAAGTTTGAAATTGTTTTGAAGGAGCAACCTCCTTTTGACTCGACTAAAATTACGTAGTGTAAGCATAGGGTATAGGCTATTCCTTGCTCTATGGTGTATTAAGTTTGACAAGAATCAGCTAATACAAGTTACGAGGAAGGAATTATGGATTAACTGAACTGGTCAACCCTGGGTCAACGAGCAACCCGCAAAAATAATGTGGCTTAGAAACACTAATAAAGGGATCGACTACATTATTATGCAGCCAAACCACAAGTTGGTCCCACAGAAACGATAGTCTGTGTGTGTACATGAACACATTTACAATGTACTATACATGTATACACCCAAATGAATGAATGCACAAGTACACCCTACAAATCCATTCATGTTCAGTATGTCTGTACGTCATTACAAGTAACGTGTATACATGTGGGGCCTATACATGTACTGAACATAGAAACCCATGTGTGGTTCCGAGCACGACCTTCACGTCCACGCAATACAGTGACTGGGGACTACGAACCAATCAAATCGCTCCTACACTACGTCATGGTAATTATTCTCTCAGGCGGTGACCGCACGTGGTTTGCGGGATTTCGCTTGGTATATAAACAAAGTATGCACAGTGTGTGTTCATAATTATTTTGTCAAGACAGAAAGCCAACACGCCCGACTTTTATCGTATTGAGTGTGCCATTCACGCCTTAGTTATATCATAGAGCAAGGACAGATCACTGCTAAAGAATTCAGTCAAAAGCAACAACGAGTAAGTTATTATAGTGTAAACTAAATTATTCAGCTGGTATTGTTTCAACTTGATTTGTTGAAAACAATCCAAAGCTGAGCTATTTGCTGTCAACCTAACCAATGTATGTTTTCTTTTACAGGTGAGATTATATTTGCAAAAATGCATACACTTTTCGGAATTGTGTAGGCCTATTTTAATTAGGCCCAAAAAGCTGTTACTACGAATTCTCCAAGTACCTTTCACTTTTACTGTTTAGCCTATAGGGGCCTATTACTTCAATAAACATTTATAATTTAATATTTTAAGTATTATGCGTACTGTACCCGACACCATGGAATGACAGACCTGTTGAAGGCTGTCATCGCAGTGCAGTGCTGCCCTTTATATTTCTTAACGCAGTGCTCTAAAGCTTGGATTCCCCCTGTGAACTGGGTCAGGATTTTGTGAATGAAAGTCATGGACTGATATAGTCAATAGAAACCAGAAATATTGGTTCAATGGTTTCCGATTTATCGTGGAACTTTTTCTTTCACTTTGCCGCACAAAACAACTGGTATGCTGTTCACAAATTGAAACAGTAACAGAATGTTGAAATCTGGACTGGTCCTGCATGGAGGCAACGGCCGCAGCCGGCAAATGCCTCCATTGCCCCGGGCCTGGTCATGACCTGGTGCTGAAATGTTCCAGTAGAAATTTACAATTTCCTCAGAGAGGAGGAGAAAACCCATTGGTTTCCTCGCCCTTTCCAAATCAGGCCAGTGGAATTCTTTAATTTATTTTGTATTCAGACTCGGAGTTCAAGCATCTCACTGGCTTTCTATGGAGTGTTTTAAACTGTCAAGAAAACGAAACAAAATTTCGATAAAGAAACAAAATTTTGATATTTCATAAGAGTCCACAATTAATGAGTGTGTACATTTAATTGGCCAGGTGATCCGAAACGCAACTTAACAAAGCTAAACTTCATTTTGATGATAAAATAGAATTAGCTGTTGCAAACTGCTTACCAACCAAAAGGACCTGTGGTATAAATGCAAAAAATAAGTTAGTGGCCTGACGTTTCGACCCTAGCAGAGTCTTTCTCGAAGGCTAAATGACAACACGCAACACACATACAAGCAGACAAGAGTTGCAAGAGTGGTCAAGTGGAAATACATGAATAGAGAGAGTGTAGGGAGAAAAGCAGAAAGCATTCAGAGAAGGCAGGGGGTAAGCAGGGATTATGAAGACAAAGGGGGGGGGGGGGGGGTTATGAAGGGAAGGGGATAGCTTGACCACAAGAAGTTGGGAACACAAAGGACAAAATGGAAGGTTAGAAGAGAGGTAAATAATTAGTTAATACAATGTATTCCTTTTTGATGGTCAGGAATGATTTTTTGTTTTGTTTTTGTAACTGTAGTTGTATCAAGCTGTCATATATTTCATCTTTGTCTCTCATCACAGATACCAATACCCAAGTCTCAGTGAAAGCAGAAACTAGTATTAACATGTACACAATGGGAGAAACGTGCACTATTAACCCCACTCCGTTTGTTGGTGGATTCGGACAGGTAATTATTTAACTTACGTAAATAATTGGTGCATTTAAAAAAATTGTAACTTGCAATTATATAGGACTGTAATTGTTTTTAATGCAGGTCGTATCCAAACATTGCCGGGGGGACGCACATAATGAGCCAATGAGTTGGGCTTTTAAGCGAAATGTTTATGGAAAAAAATACATAAAAAAACCTAGTGCAACCTCTTTTATTTGAGGACGTTTTCCTACGTTTTAGAACAAAAACACCTGTTAAAAACACGACAATAAGAACAAGGAAGTAAGGTCAATGATAATGTACACAGAAAACTTACGGGGAAATTATTGTGCAAGTGATGTCTATTGTTACCACTTTATGAATGAAAATGTTTGACAGAGCTATGTGTCTACCTCAATAACACGTGCCCCGTCTTGTTACCAGATTCCACTTTAAAATTGGGGTCTCTACAAACTATCGTTTGCATACAAATATTTCACTGTTCAACCAACTAGTAATACGTTAACTGAATTAAGTGGATGGGAACATTTTAAAGGACATAATATGCATTAGTTTAATGCACGAGGAACTCCTTGTAATAGTACCAATTAATTAATTCACCTGTTATTATATAAATGTTCTTATGTTGTAGTACGACATGCATGAGTTCTATAGCGGGAACAGTAATTGAACACTGTGGCTGTACCACTTTACCATGATTAATGGTATATCCCGGCCCAATACATAACCCACTACTTATTAATTACAAACTAAATCATCAAATTGTTCTTGTATACAACACAAACACATACGGAAGAAAAAAAAACTGTAAAGGAAACGAAGCCGGGTTGGAATGCTGCGGATGAGGAAATTTATCGCGATAATTAAAAGTCGTCCATTGTATACAAATAAATGATTGGTTTCGGTTGAGCTGCACCGCGAACGCCAATGAAATCATGGGGCTTAGTGCCTGGCTTTCCCGGCATCACGATTCAGTTTATACTGACTTTCTCTTGGTAAATCCCGTGCATCGCAGCACAAGGCCTGTGTGGTGTTGTTTTTTATGTCACCCAGTCACGATAAAGGCTGATGTTTTTACCGCTAGATTTAACTCACTTTTTGTTTGGGGTTTTTTTCTGCTGGAAGGTCTGGTGGGGGACAAATTGAGATATTAATTTTGATAATATACAGCTGCAACAAAATGCTGACATAAGCATAAAAGATTAATATTTTATTACTGCATCAAAATGAAGTTTTGTTATAAAGTATTCCTATATAAGATAACTAATAAGTTGTTGAAGGAACATTAAACGACGCGATTGCAAACTAACTTCTTGGGTAATTATTAAAGTTTTTGCTATAATACTAAAGTAAATGACTTACTTATTGGTTGAAATAGTATAAAGCATTTTGAGAAACAGTTCACCTCGAAGAAATGTGGTTTTGGAAAAAGAACAGTTTTTATGACCCACAATTTGAATCTGAGAATTTTTTCTGTCAGAAACGTTAAAGGATTAAAACAATTGAACGGTTCCAAAAACCAAAGGAAATCTTTGACTTTAACTCAATACAGTGTACGTCAAAATCAGTTGAAACAACCAAGATTCACAAGAAAGATCAATACAAAAAGGTCGATCTTGACTCCAATGGTGTAGTACCGTAGGCGGTTACTCTGTCCCATGCTCCCCATAATGCTGCCAAGGTCACCGTTCTGCCTGACGAGTGTCTAGGTTCGTGGAAACCTGGCGATCGGGGTTTCCCCTTTTCTACCCCGATTGTTCACCACAGCTGGTAACGTCATCCTGTGCTTATCGCTACCGATAATGGTGATGTCATAACACTTCTATAGCTCGAGAACGGAAATAGGCAGGGGCGGGTATGATACAGCAATTGTTATTGGTCCATTGTTAATCGTTGTTGCGGATTTTGTTTCGATGACCCACATTGGTTCATATTTCGTTGACGTCATTTTGTTGGCTTTTGGCTGAGTGATTCATAATGAAGACATGCGGACTTTGAGCGGTTTTTACGAGACTTTAACAATTATTGGGCTCGTGCCACGCACAACCACCTCGTTGAAGTTCAATGCACTGGAATGACGTAATCTTTTTTAAATAAATAAAAACACCCGTTAAATGTTAGTGGTAATGATCGGAATGGGATATGTTCATTCAATTAGGTATTGAGTTTTCATAAACCCCCTTGCTGGAAATTCATACTAAGTACTAATATAAAATTCACGCTCAATTTGCCCATGTTGATGATCTCCAATATTTCCCTCTGCTATGAAGAAATCATAATAATAGTATAAACCAATTTGCACGTATATACCAGACAAGGCATAATTTGATGATGGGGAAACCAACGGCTGTTTTGACCTGTCTTCCCATAGTAAACACACAACGCTAGTCGGTTTACAGTCATCAATCGAAGGGGGTTCTGAGAAGTTGTGCCACGCGGCAATAAACAAGGTTTTGGAAACCTACTCGGGTATAATGTCAAGGGCAAGGATGTTGAGACTCGGTGTAACTTTGCTCGACGTCACAGTTCACTCAATTGACCCGACCGTGCTCCGAATTGCGAAAGTTAGATCAAACATTCCCTGAGCTGGATGCACGTACGTCGGGCATTCCGGTGACAGGCGAAGCTGCTTAAGTCGTCAGGAAAGGTTCCACGAAATGCGGATGTTTCGAAAGAGATTAGAAGTATGGTGATATGGGCCTTGCCCTCTTAGTCGATATCGGTTGCTGAACTGTAGAACTAATTCTAATCATACATAATCTCGAATTTTCTCGTACACATGTACAAGCAGAATAAAGCCATATTTGGTAACGTTTATAGTTAATAGAGTCATTGCAACATGTGGCAACTATGTCATCGGTGGCCAAAGGTCCTCTCTCAGTAAAACCCAAATGGAGTTCCATCCAATGTTCAATAAATTATTACAAATGTTGTCCCACCATGTTTGAGGTAACCAGGGTTTGGAAAATGTGGTGTGAGTTATTAACCTTGGGATGATGACCTGTAATTTGAAATAACCACATCAACAAACACCAAAACCACAATCTGAGCTCTGCTAACTAGGAGGATCTGTTGTGGTTACCTTCTCATCTTTGGTTTCTGTGAATTTATATCTTAAAAGGAAAGATGTTTGAAAGTATAGCCTGATGTTAAAGTGAACAAATTGGAGTCAATGTTTTATTTGTTCTAATTTTTTTTCCAGGAAATGAAGGCCTTCGACTTGAACCTATCAGGTGACTTCATCAACTTTGATTTCATCACACACGATCAGGTTGATGGCTTCTTCAACACAGCCCCGACCGACACACAGGGGGGCCTCCTGCAGCCAGTTGAGATGGAGGGATCTTTCAACGAGATGATGCCCGACCAGTCTCCCATCAAGATTGAGGAGTTGGGGTCTGTGAATGCTGCATCCCATCATCAGAGCCAGTATGATGCTGATATGGATCAGGTGCAGCAGTTGATTGTACGGGAAGTCATGGGCGACATCGTCACAGCCTGTGAGCTCATTAACATCCCAACAGGTGTGTATAAGATTGAACACTGAGGGTTATACAATGGTATAACCCAATCACATTACAAAACTGAGGCTGAGAAAATCAGACAGACACCCTTTCTTGCATGTGTTCATAAAGTCATACCAGCATACAGGTAACCAAGCAAAGAAGCCTTTACGGTTGACCACAAGCGATAATAACCGCAACACAATTAAATAAGAAAGTAAAAAAGTTTGAAGTTTTTATATGAAAAAAGGCAAAAATTGTAATAGCATTGCGTTTCCTAAAATACGCACTTTAATCTCAAACCTTATCTTAAACACATGTTACAAGCAACATAAAATAACAAGGAAATTTTAAGTCACTGTTTTGATTTCCATCAATGTTCAAAGTCAATTACCAGATATCATTTTTTACAAGTAATTTTTTTTTCACTTCAACTACCTTTACTAATTCACCAATTTTAACAGATTGCAAAGTATTCAGTTCACTAAATCAGGGTCAGACTTTTCGGCCATGACCCATAAATTTTGCAAAAAATCTAAAGGGATATGACGACACTCCGGGAAGGATGTTGAAAGAACCACAAAGTTCATCCAGGAAATGAAGGGTATCAGTCTAGATTCTTTACAGTTTATTGTAAAGAGAAGGTCAACAATCTCAGGGTCATTCAACAGTCAGTTTAGTTGATTGCGATCCAAGTACTGTACTGGGCATTTTCTACAGATAGCCATAGCACATTCCTTACTATTGTACTGGAATAGTTATACAATAGTATACTATTCCACAGTTAGATAGCCATAGCTATTCAATAGTATACTATTTCACAGAAGTTTCTATATCTGCATGTGAAGAAGTATAACCACACATAGGAAAAAAAAAACCAAAACAACTCAAGCAAACACAACTTTTTTTGGTATAATTGTCTACAACAATGAACTGGGCATCAACATTTATACTGATTTATGTACAGAAACATTGCATTGTTCGCATTGCGTAATACTATAATACTTCTCACCTGAATATTCATTAAACTTAAGACAATTGAACTAATAAACAATGTATATGTACATTATTATTTCACTTGAAATATCAACAAATTAACATTAAATGCCAACATCTGGGTTTTTAAACAGTAAATCAATGCTTTTTGTAGATAAACATTCTGGAACTCCACATTTTTATCTAGAATTGAAAGAAAGTATATAAAACAAAAATTATCATCATATCTCGACTGCTTGTTCACTGTCGCAAAAACTAACCATGTTTTATTTCACTGGTAAACTTGTCCCACCTGTTTATGAAGTCCCTTATTTAATTGGATTCCTTCCCGTTTGTTTCTTCCTGCAGACCCTTGCAGATGGAACTCAGAACAGGTCAAGAAATGGGTGGAGTGGACAAGACATCAGTACCGCCTCCCTGAGATAGAAGTTGGTTTCTTCGCAATGGATGGGATGAGCTTGTGCAATCTTACTGATGAGCAGTTCCGCCAAATCTCCCCCAAGTCCGGCGACATCTTGTTTGCCCATCTCGACATCTGGAAGAATGGTAAGGATAAGAATAAATCTTGTTAGTAAATCCCGTTGCCATGAGGTAAACGGGGAAATACTCTCTCTCCAGAAAGTTGAATATTTTCAAATCCCAAACCCTGATTTTCTATTATTTTTTAATGAGCAACTTGTTTTTCTATACGATAAATAACAATTGCCTTATTTTTCTGTTTTTTACAGCCGCTGGCAGAATGAATGTTGCTGATGAATTGTTTTCTCCACATCTTCCAGCACCTCAAGTGTTTGGGGATGAACAGTGCAGTTACATGGATCTCAGTTTAGTGGGAGGGTATGAAACATCAAGCTCCATGTCAAACAGTGATGGTAAGTATTTGAGCTTAACCCTCTATAACTAAACTACATCTTCTGAATCTTCTATTTCAAGAGGTTAATTAAAGGCAGTGTACTTTCTCAACTTTCTTATCCTATATACAGTACACCTGTTGCAATTATCATTACCCTACAGTCTGATTGATAGGGTGTTAATAAGACTGCTTAGTTTGCTCTAAATCGGTTAAAATATAATAGAATGTTTTCACCAATGAAGAGATAAGTGGCCAGGGGTCGATTTCACAAAACTCTTCCTAACTTAGGACTAGTCCTAGGCAGTGCTAAGAGATAGGACTAGTCTTAAGTTACTGGTCCTAACTTAAGACTAGTCCTATCTCTTAGCACTGCCTAGGACTAGTCCTAAGTTAGGAAGAGTTTTGTGAAATCGACCCCAGATTCAAAATAAGGCAGTCTAAAGATGCCCTTTACTGCAATGCTGGTAAACACCTCATGTATAGACCATGCAAGCCTCCCATGTATTCGGAACATTTTTGGGACCATTTTGGTCCAACATACAATGAGTATTGCTGTAATAAGTGAAGGAAACAAACTCCTGCACTATAACAGGTCCCAGTGTTTAAATACTCACTGGAATTGCAGTCTATTGACAAACTGTATCTAAATGTAGCTGATGATACAACTAAACACGCTTTCAATTCTAACCATTTATTTTCTTGATATTTTTTCTATCCCAACAGATGAGGTATCAATCCCCTCTCCTGGCCCAACAACAGGCCCCAACACATTCATGACCCCTAACCACACCGGCGGGATACACCTGTGGCAGTTCTTGAAGGATTTACTTGTGCAGCCAGATTCTTACGGCTACTGCATCAGGTGGTTGGACAGACCCCAAGGTATGATACCTCATTTGTTGGATCCCACCAAAGAAAAAACTTGATTCGTTGGCTAACACCAAAGCAAAGATCTCATTTGTTGGGTCCCGCCAATGCAAAGAACCAATAAGAACATTATCAACAGAAAGCAATGTAATTTGGAGAAATTGTGCTGAAACATTGTTAATAAACTTGAAAAATTATGTCATCACATGAACAATGCACAATTGTGTAAGGACATAGGTGCCGCAACTGGCTAGGCAGGGATTCGAACCCAGTGGCGTAGTCACAGGGACCAGCTCGTGCATCCCACAATTCCCCCTCCCCCCAACTGGAAAGCAAGCAGGTAGAAATTTCACACTAGACTAGAAGGCATTGTAAGAAATATACAAAGTGCAGTGAGATACACGGTACATGTAGGACCACATACAATACACAAAAGACTTGTGTAAACGCCACCAGGATACAATTGTGGCCTCGTAATTCAGAATAAGTGACTACACAAATGAAGCTCACATTACCTTCAAGGAAATGGAAGAGAACATTGATCACATATGAGTTACTGTTTGACATTTACAAACGGAAATGGTGTTTTATTGTACTCAAAGCTCGACAAAAAAAAATCCACATGAGGCTGTATGCTAATGAAATTTTCTCTTGTCATATTTTTTTCTCTCCAGGCATTTTCAAGATTGAAGATTCAGTTGAAGTTGCTCGCCTTTGGGGTCTCCGTAAGAACCGACCAGCAATGAACTACGACAAATTGAGTCGCTCTATTAGGCAGTACTACAAGAAAGGTATTATGAAGAAAACAGAAATCGCACAGCGACTAGTTTACCAGTTTGTCCACCCATGTTAGAATTCAAACCCATGTTATACGCTTCGTGAGCTGACACTTTGAAATACACCTTGCAAAATATAAATAAGTTATTTATTTTTTTATAACATAAATTACCTTTTAAGTGAACAATCTGATGCACTATCCATTTTTGTTTTACAGACATTAACATACTTTTAACAGTATGTGGAAAAATAGTGTGCTTAATGTAATAAGCAAGTTATTTGAACGTGTATATAATAAATAATTTATTTGTGAAGGTCATCAGCGAAGCTTTGAAGCAATTTTGAAAACATAAACTGGAAACAAGTGTTTCGCCATATTGCAACAGTAAGTTGTGTCGTCGGTGTATGTTCTGTGAACACCTTTTTTAAATATATCTCGGTACTGCCAAATAGTGTGTACGAGATGGTTTTGTTATGAAACTAAATATTAATTTTGATGTCTTGTTCCTTTGCTTGACATTTTGATTGTTGGAGTGTTTACAATCAGTAGCTTTTCACTTGAAAATATACACTCAGTTCTAATTATTAAGTGACTGTTTTGTCTCTTGAAAATATTCACTGAGTTTTAGTTTTCAAGTGATTATAGTTTGCCTCTTGAAAATATTCCACTTAATTTTAATTTTCAACTGATCTCTTTAGAAAGCAGCGAGTTACAGTGCTTAGCACACATCGGTGTATGGTTAAAATCAGATTTATGACGAACAAAAATATGGTAATAAATGTACCATGTCTGTCATGACACTCCTGGCAAATTTGGTGGAGCTTGTTATAAGAATGATTTGATGAGACAAAGCAACCATAATACAACAATTTAATAGGTATACAAGGTGAGGTGGTGCATATTGCTACCAGACCAATATCAGGGCTCGAATTTTACACTGGACCACAGGCCCGAGGCCAGTAATTTTAGTGTCGGGCCAGTAAACTTATGACCTAACAAGTCCGATGGTCTTGTGTTTTTCAATTGAATAACAGAAACACATTATGTTCAAGTGTTGACTTTGGGTCTAATAAATTATCTTTCAATTCTATGAGTAATCAAGTATACTCTTCTCTTACTTGTCTCAGTTCTGGTTCATATAAAAGCAGTTAAATGCATGTTAAACTGTGGCAGCAAGTTTTTTTTTCTTCACATTTTGAATCTGGTCTTGTAAAAAAATGTCTGGTCCAGTAAAGATTTTGAGCTACAAGCCCTGTAGTCTTGTGGATTTTCTCCCCAAATTCGAGCCCTGAATATAGTTATCACATTGGTAGTGGTTGATTTAGTTCTGTAGTATCATGGTGCTTGACTATCCCAGAGTGGGTTCAAGTCCTGTTTTTAACAATGGGTCTGATAATTTGAACATAGCTCCACATACCATGTCAGTGCTTTGAGATGCCCTCAGGTGCGATAAAGCGTTATACAAGAACTGCGTATTATTATTATTGACTATAAAACAACCCAACATCATCCATTTGAAATTTAATCCCTGTACATTTCGTCAATTCTACACTAACAAAATGGAACCTGGCATTATCATTGTGATATTCTGAAATATAATCTAACATTCAATTAACATTTTGTTGATAACTGTATTTTAAATACCTTTTACCGTTTTTAAGTTATTAAGTAAAAAATTGTAGTATTTTGTGACATAAATGCACACCAATATTTAAGATGAGAATATATTTGCCTGTAAATTAGCATGACTATCAATGGTACCTTTTTCAATAAACAAAGTACAATATGCTCACCTTACAGCAAAAAAGCCCTTCATAACTAGCTATTTGGTGATTTTTTTTGTATGTAAATTACACTTTGATTAAAAAGACAACTTTAAATGATTTATACATGAAAACAAGTGCCAAATTATATGATTTTGAGTGTTTTATATACTTCTAAATGTACTTACTCTAAACATTTTTTACTTTTGTAAATTCGAAAAATTAATTTATTTAATAAGTATGAATTGTTATTAAAGAAGAAGAAGCAAGAATTGTACATTTTATCTTGTCCTTTACTTAGTGTAAGAAGACTACCAAACTCTTTTACTGATTTGTGTATATTGTCAAAGCTATCTTTTGTATACACCTTGGCTCTCCTACACAGTATGCGAAAAAGTCTGCACTTTTCAAAATATAATGTCAAGTGTATTACACTGCAACAATTATCTATTGTTGTATAAAAGCAAGGAATAACTCCCAAAGACATGTAAAGGAGTTGTAAATTATTTATCTTTAACAATCTGTGTGTTTTCTCATTAAAAAAAATAATAGTTCTTGGTATACTTTGGTATACTTTGGTATACTTTGGTATACTTTGGTATACTTTGGTATACTTTGGTATACTTTGGTATACTTTGGTATACTTTGGTATACTTTGGTATACTTTGGTATACTTTGGTATACTTTGCCTTTAAGGAATGGTGTAAAGAATGTCTGACGCACCTTGATGTAGCTACCAGGGTCAGATGTGGGCTATAATATAAAAACCGCATTTGTGATTATTAGTAGTAGGAGTATAGATTATCAACAAAATATTTCATTTTATCCCTTGCTGATAAAATACATTATTCAATCGACACTCACAGCCTATAGTGGTGCCACAGTGGCTAGTTTTGTCACGTTGGGTGGGCTCTTCAAATTCTGTCCAGTTGGTCCTTTTGTGACCTTGCACATTTTCTAGGTCTTTTCTAGGCTTTTAGCAAATTGGTAGGGCACCCCTTTTCAACCAATCAGGTGCATTTACGTAAAACAAAAGCGTCAGCACGCTGAATTTGTGCGGGAACCTCACTTCGGTTCAGCTTCCAACCAAGTCAACACCAAGTTTCCCCCCCCCCCCTTCAATACCTCCAAATTAACCAATGTGGTGTGACATGGTTGAATAAACACAGCACTGGAAGCTGATACCAAGAAGCCAACTCAATGTGTACTGTTGTGGTTGTTTGTGCCCTCAGAGAATAATGGTTCAATGAGCACATTTGGAGGCCATCAATCAGTTCTATGATTCAGCTTAAAACTATAAGTTTTATAACAATGGTACCAAAAAAGGGAATTTCCGAATACTACCAACCCCTTTTGTCAGATGTAGGAACAGGCCATACCCAACAACAGGAAAACACAATGGCAAGGTTTTTCTGTACACATTTCATACCATTACTCAGCATTGTTTACAAACAATCACAAGAATACAACAGTGTAGTTAGAAGTAACTATAAATAAGTAGTAAACTTGCGGGTACAACTACAAAATTTTGTTTTGTTAATATAAGGGGTAAGAAAATGTTGGATGAAAAGTATTTTGCAATTAAAAATGTTGTCTTTATGTAGTTGTGCAAATGGTGCAACACTCACGGCTACAACAGACACTGTCCAAGTGGCATATCCAGAGGACTGGTTTAGGGAAGGGGATAGAGCCTGGGCTTGAGCGCCCTCCTTCCCCATTACAGGAATGCCCCACTTGGGAGAGTAACAAAGTCACACATCCTTTTCTTGTTTACCAAGTCACACCTCTTAAACTTGCGGGTACAACCATGTATTAAAATCTTTTTTGTGGGAGTGTTGGCTCTTTTCGAACAGTATACTCTGCTCGTCTTCAGCAGAAGGCTGGATTCTTATTTTTTCACATCATGCAAAGCTTCAAACACCACTTTAGTATAGATAGGTTGCAATATGACGTAAATCGGCCATCTTTACGGGCAATTTGGAACACAGTCATGCGTTACGCGTGAGAACGGCGTGCAGTACGCGCACATTTCACAAAACTCATTGCATGATTGGTTAGTGAACGACGCGGCTGCGTTAATAATTTGAGCGCTTGACGCGCCTGCGAGCCAAAATGCGATTTGCCCGTAAAGATGGCGTCTACTAGTGGAACTATCTCATGTAGTACTCGCACTCGGTACTCGTACTTGAGAATACTAGTAGAGTACTATTTTGATGGTACTTAATTAGGCTCGTACTCATACACAGCAAACCATATACTCGTACTCTGCAAAGTCTATACTCAATACACGACTGAAAAATTACATGTGACTTATAATGCATCTTAATTTGGAGCTCTACAAATTAGCAATACGTTGACAAAAACCAATGCTATGACCATATTTTAATAACATTGTTTTTTGGGGCTCAGCTGAACTTGTTTCATGACCTCATTTGTATTTTATTTTGAAACTGAATTGAGCATTTACTACTGTTTTTGTGGTGGATTGGTGGGTTGGGTGAGAAAGAGAAGCAGGATAATGTAATAACCAGCTGATTTGCTACTTTGTTAATGTTTCGTTGTAAATCTGCAATTCACAAAAATAAAAGCGCTTTTACTTTCAATTCGCTCCAAACAGTGACAAGTAAAACTGGGACACAATTTTGGTCAACTGGACGGATGTAGGAAGTGGTTTGACGGTGTACACAGGTCTCGAATCACAACAATTCACAGATCACGCTTGGTGTCAATTGAAAGAGGCACCTTAGTTACATCATCAAATGTTTTGTTGTTGTTTTCCCCCAGAAGGTAAACATGATCAGCAGATTCTAAGCACTAAAATAGTACACAAACTCAGTGTCAATATTTAGGTTTTTGAGGTAATTGTGACGAGTCATCATGTAACAACTTAGTTCCTGGATGATTTAATCTGAATAACAAAGACAGAAACTCGACATGTCACCATGTCTTCCTACAGAAAATAATGGCGAACCCTGCAAATATTACAAAGGATAGTATTTTGCTGCGAGGGCGCTGTACAATAAAATAATTAGCTACGTCACAGGTAAACATTACGCCACTAGTATGCTATGTCATCAGAGTAAACACATATGAATTGGTGGGGGGGGGGGGGGGGCAGCTACTTTATACACTCATCACAAAGTAGGGATAAGTCAAGCGAGGGGGTAATGTCATCATCAATGATTGTGTGAAGCAGGGTAAAATTTGAGACCCTCATTCTAAAAAGAGAAATACTTTTGTTTTTTCTTCCAATGAAGATTCCACAACAAATTAAATCATCAAAGACGGAAAAGGATGAAACTTTTACCTGTAATGGGTGTAGGAAAAGGTTTTCTAGAAGAACATTGTTTGAAGGGATTTCCGAACATTGGCCATTTCCTGTGTTTGCTGCAGTAAAAAACGGAGAGAAGTTAAACAAAATTCACATTACAAATTTTCACTTTAATTGATAGAGTAAGACATTCATTCAGAAAAGAAAATTGTTTTCAAAATGACCGAATAAATATCTACAAACTCATTATCACATATATCTGAAAACTGCAGTCTCTCCCCCCCCCCCACCTCCCCAAAGGGGAAAACAAGGGGAAAGATAAAACTTATTCCATTGAAATCTTTGCCAAGTCTGCAACATTATTTCATCTTCTCCTTTACAATTTTTGATATTTAATTTCAAAACAAACACAAATCGCAGCCCGCAGGCCAAATTGGATGGGTTCTTACAAAAATGTTTAAAAGGTACAAAAAGTAGTTAATAGAAAAACATGAATAGTTTTGAAAAACATGATAATTCTTTTAAAAAAAATTATTATTAAAAATACAAAAATTTGTTTTGTTAATATAAGGGGTAAGAAAATGTTGGATGAAAAGTATTTTGCAATTAAAAATGTTGTCTTTATGTAGTTGTGCAAATGGTGCAACACTCACGGCTACAACAGACACTGTCCAAGTGGCATATCCAGAGGACTGGTTTAGGGAAGGGGATAGAGCCTGGGCTTGAGCGCCCTCCTTCCCCATTACAGGAATGCCCCACTTGGGAGATTAACAAAGTCACACATCCTTTTCATGTTTACAAAGTCACACCTCTTATCTCTTAATCCCTTTGCCAAACACACAGTTTTAATCCTTTTAAATAATAGACTGGCAAGTGTATACAGCCAGCACTACTTTTTAACCAGTGAAGTGTGCAGAGACTGGTCTCAGTATTTATGACTCCCAGTATGCACAATTGTAGCTCTTTCAAAATTAACCACAATCATGGAGCTACCTACCTCCATGATGCAACTAACTTGTAAATCCTGAATACTGAACTAATTTAAGGTTGAATGTTATCCTTTAGTTCTTCGCTCAAGTTGATTACCAAGTTGCTTATTAAAGTCATCAATTAAGAAAATTATATGGTCTTCTATGAAAAACATCTAATAAAACACTCAGTAAATGAGATCCAACTGAAAGAGATATGCACATGTACATTCAGAAATATTTTTATTCAACATATTTCACAAAGCCATATAAATAGTATAATGTATTGATACAATGAAATGATATGCACTCTTGAAAGTCTAAAAGATGAATTCAAATACCAACAATATGAAAAGTGTATCCTTCATGTTAGCCATACATGAAACCTTTTAAATAATGAATTCATTTCTGTCACATACGCAACATTGATCATTTTTATGATTACTACTTTGAACAAATTTAGTTAAAATCAGTGATCTTAATTATGAAAGTTAGCAAAGAGCAGTTTCTATACTGTGACTTAGTTTTTGCAATGCTCTGTGGTTTTGTGAGGCATAGGCCTACTCTGTTAATTTTTACTTTAAAATGCAATCAAAATTAGTTGTTGCATTTCTGCAGGGGAGTTTAAAGGCACTGTACACGTTTGGTAATTACTCAAAATATATATTAGCATAAAAACTTACTTGGTAACGAGCAATGGAGAGCTGTTGATAGTATAAAACATTGTGAGAAACCACTCCCTCTGAAGTAACGTAGTTTTTGAGAAAGAGGTAATTTCTCAATAAAATAATAAAAGACTTCATGCATGAAGCCTTTTATTCCTATCTGAAAGCACACTAATTTGTACAAGGGTGTTTTTTCCCATCATTTTCTTGCAACTTCAATGACCAATTGAGCCCAAATTTTCACAGGCTTGTTATTTTATGCATATGTTGGGATACACCAAGTGAGAACACTGGTCTTTGACAATTACAAAACGTGTTCAGTGCCTTTAAACATTAAGCTTTGGAAATAAAACTGATCAAAACTGTTTTGTGTTTGTTATCGAAATGATATCATATCTTTAAAATATTATTTAAAGCAAATAAGGCAAGTTTTAGTTGATGAGATATTATATTCAAAACAAGTTTGATTTTGAGTTAAAATTTAAGTAAAGTGAGTTAAAAACACTATTTTGGCATTAGCAATGAACACAAATAATGTCAAATACATAGTGTGAATCTTGTTTGTATTAAAGAAAACATGAAGAAAGTAGTTTTTTTAAAACGGCGTGTTTACAATTTATAAGACACAATAGTACATAGTAATAACACAAAATTATAGTGCAATCCACAAGATACCTTGCAAGTACTACTAAAAAGCGCTAAAAAAAATATTAAAACAAATAATAATATTACCAAACTTGATTGGAAAGGCAAAAATTTACACCACTGACATAAAAAAGGTCTACAGTTATTATAGGAAAGTAGCTAAACAAAATTGTACATGTATGAAAAATGCCAAGTAAAAACTGTCTGACAAAAAGACTATCACTTAAGAAAAAGTTGTAAAAAAAAAAAATTAAATTATAGAGTGTAAATTGCAAGCCATCATTCAAAAAGACATCATACATTGTTATACCACAGTGAAAGATTGTAAATATTTTCTTCAAAAACAAATCACATGAAATGTGCTACAAATAAGTACATCATGTGAACAAAAGTGACATATAATACTCAACGGGGCGGGGCACATCACTTTGATCACAGAGCTTTATGCTTTGATTGTGCCCACTGTAACACGTTGTTAGGTAAAACAGCAACAGGTGTATGTGTCATAGGGAAGAGTTTGGCAATAATTTCAACGAATTAGTAAAGAAATACAACTTATTTCAACAAAACAGTTGTTGCATGATGTAATGGGTTCCATTTTTGGGGTACACCCTCGAGACACTATAATGTACATGTACATATGTGGCATTCCCGGCTTTGCATTGGATGTAATTTGCCCAGTCACGCATAAATTGTACTGTAAAACAGTTGACAAGCCATTAGTACAACATGTCAGACAAAAGTCATGTCCACGATAGAAGTAAAAGATTTAAAGTTATTATTTTTATCATCAATTTTTTGGTATATATTTTGTATAGGTTTTACATGTATAGGGGCCTACCCATTCTTACTGATCCTACACATCAATCATCAGAAAATACAAAAAATGCTGTCACAAAACTTAAACGAGGGTGACGTTACTTTAATAGGCACACATCAAAGGCAAAAAACACATCATGTAGCAGGCTTAAATAATACATAAAATATTTAAAAAAACTGTTTACTTTTAGGCAAGCAAATTTACAATCTTTAAAGTCATGGAAAATGCAAAACTGGGCTGAGTAGCAGCAAACAGATAAACCATGGTTCAATTAGTAAATCATGGCATGACATGTAAACACATCATATTCAAATAAGTAAATGTACATGGAGAACATTGCATTGTGTACACATTGCATTAGCTGCATTCACCATTTTAGCACATTGTTTTACAATATATCAATTTGTTTCCATACCTCAAAATATCAAATCGTTCCACGAAACACGATTTAAATTTTACAAGCTATTGACAATTTCTTTTCACCATTGTGGTGATGTTATAATTGCTTTTTAGTTGTTACCCACTTCCATGATTGTTTTATACAAAGGTGACTCTGTATAGTTGTTCAAATTTAGCATTTTTGCCTGTGCCTCATGCTCATTACTTTTCCTCTTTGCTATCCACATTTCAAGATATTTACTTTTTTCCTCATCAGGAAGTGTCGCATAGTCCTTGCATAGTTGACCAAACATTTTTGCTTGGCCAATAAATGACATTTCTTGAGTATTGTGATGTGTTCCTTTCTCTTTAGGTTTCCATAAAACACTGCCACATTAGTTGGCACCATATGATTTTCACTGGTAATTTTTACATGTGCCTTTTTTTTCTTTTTCATTAGACTAATCATGCGGGCTTTCTTGCAGAAGTGTTGCTGGTGAAGTGTCGGTTCCTTATTTATGTTGCCTAGTACTGTCCCTAGTTCATGCTTGTATTCATCTTTATTTACAAGTTTATTTTCTTCAAAACACTTGAAAATATAGCTGTAATCTAAAACAGTATATCTGCGATGCACAGCTTCTCTGACAGAGTCTGGTACTTTTTTAGAATGTAGTATTGCGTTTGCATTAATAAGTAGATTGTACATTTTTGATGATCGTCCCTTGGTGTTCTCAGGTAAGTTTTTTACAACTCTTCCACCAAGGGACAGTCATCTGCCTCAAAAAAGTGCATCCCCTGTGAATCACATCTGTTCCTAAAAGTAAAATAATATTTGAGTAAAAAATTAAACCAAAGCCCTGAAGTCCATGACTGTTAGCTTCATCAATTTGTTATTTGTTTTTGGTTCATTGATCACTAAACAGAAAACTAAAGAAGTGCTCCACCAACCACCAATACAGTGTACTTGCTGAATTGCTCTTACAAAGTGTTATGGTGATACGGTAACCAAGCCTACATACCTCATGCACCTTTCCACATTGGTAATGACCAACTCTGAAAGCATGGTCATCAAATTCCTCATTGGGCAAACCATTTGAAGATGGCCCTTCTGCTTGACTTTCCAAAGTTGTTGGAGGTTGACACCCAACATGTTGCTCTGGTGCAGGTTGAGAGTCAGCATGTTGTTCTGGTGAAACACTTTTCTGTGGGGTAACAAATAAATTAATCAGGCCTGAAATTAATGTTCATTTGCTAGTAAACTAAATTTGGATGGAGGGGAGACAATAATTAAACCTTGTTAGGAATCTAGGTATGAAAATTGTCATTGTTGTTTTAAACTTTTGCCAATGATAATGGCGAGTCATAATCATGATAATTTTCCTGTTTGTTTGGTTGTTTGTTTGCTTTTTTCAAAACTTGAGCATTGGTTTCTGGGTTGTTGTATTCAATTTTTTAACGAAAGGTGTTTGGAAAGTAAAAGTGCCCTTAGTTCCAGAATCGCATTGTGACATAAAAAAAAAAAAATTAGCATCTAAATGAACCTGGGAAAAATTGGCGTGCTGACTTGGCGTGCTGACTCGACATCCAGCGTCAGATACAAGTTTGAAAGGATCTTCGGATATTTTACAAATGTAACCAAAGACCCACCAAGAATTTCCATGCATAGGATATTATATTGTGAATAAAAGTTAATAAGATAAGGAGAAAAAAGTAACTTTAAAACCTCATAAAAGGAAGGAAATGAATGTAGTTATTTAGCCTTCAATATTATTCAGTTGGAGATCCCTCTCAACTGAATAACATACATTTTTAGTACGATCGTCGCAAAAGTATTTTTTAGCAAACACTACATAGGCCTACTGTAGAATAGAAGGAATAGTGTACAGTAATGTAACGATCTACGTTTCTTCACACGATTAAAAAAAAAAAAAAAAGTTCATGCAATACTCCAACTTCCATGAAGAAAAACAACTTATTACAATTTGCAGTTGTTCTTAACATAACTAAATAACTGTTTTTTCTTACTTTGCAAGGATAGAAGACATCAGTTTAGTTATAAAATCCCAAATCACTGTGACTGTGAGTGTGTGAGAATCAAAACAAAATTGCAGTCTGGTTGCAAACCAGTCTGTACAGTGCATGGGTGCTATGTACAGGGGGGAACCAGATGTACAACATTACAGCAAAAGATCACAGAATCCAAAATAGCAAAGTAAGTTCAATGGCGTTTTACCTTACACCTAAGTTGGGATGTCTTTTTCCTTCTCTTCTCAGGTTGTTCTTCATTTCCTTTTGAAAGAGAGTGGGTAATAGCATGTTTAATCTTCTGGATTTCCTTAATAAATAAATAATTCAAACAGAAACAGTTTGTATTGTATTTGTATATTGTTTTTTGCATGTAAAATTTAGATGCTGACATGATTGAAATTTTACTTTTTATTAGTTACTTAATTTCCCCCCCAAATTGTAGGGTGCCTTAGTGACCAATTATTGCCATCATTGTTTCATATACTAATTTGTAACAGCCAAAAAATTTCATGGACTGACATTTCAACCCTAGCAGCTTTTCTCTAAGAATAAGTGACAAGACACAATCATGTACATGTACATACATAAAATACTCTGGTAATAAAAGCAGTCAATTGGAAAGAAAGGGAGAAGCAGTCAGGAAAGCAATGAGAAGGAGACAAAAGAAGGAGGTAGGGAAAGGGGCTGGAAAACCACAAGAAATTACAGATGCAAAAGGGGGAAGAAGGGGGGAAGATTATACAGGAGGATGTTCACTAAAATGATGCTATGGTCTACACCTTGTACAACATTTTGGAATAGTATTTGGAAACACAATTACTTTTCTTTGGCTCTCCACAAAGGAAGTGTTCAAAGTTATTCATATGAAAAAAAAAAGTCAATTACCTGATAAAACAACATCATGCAAATTGACTCGGCTTCCATCCTCTAAATTGAGACATCTGTTGAAGGGATCAACTGTTTGTATTATCCCTATCCCATCCTCTGTTTGCACAGAGTCACCCTGTTCGCATTCTGACAGAAACTTCAAATGCTCTCTGGTACATTTCTTTGACACATTCTGTTTGCCACCTCCCAAAACATGTTCTGCAAAAAACAAAAAGCAATTTCATAATGAAAGCAAATTTAACACCTCTCACTTCAGCAGTCCTGTGTTACATTTATTTTAAAACCTTCATACAAACAACTTAACAAGTTCGTATGAAGGTATATTTTCTCTGCTCAAGTCGGGTTTTACTTTGAAATATACTTTCTTTGTAGGATGACCAAACCTATGCCTCCTTGTTTTCAAAATACAAAAACGAACAATGTTGAACTAATAATCTCTGACCAAGGGGTATACAGTTCAATCATAAGGTAAAAGCCAATCAAGACCCTCTCAAACTTTTTAAAATCAAATTAAAACTAAAAAATTTGATTGTTTGCCGTAGCACACTTTTCAGCATGCAAGATTACAATTATAACATCCTTGAGATGAGAAAAGACCTATCATTATCAACATATTATTTTATTAGTCGGCCACGATTTTTAAAGACTTGATAGGAAGTGAGTGTATGATTTCATGTAATTGTTTACCCCATTACATGTACATGGCTTTCTTGTACCACCCTGCAGGCCAATGGACCCATGATGAGTAAGAAAGCCACATTGGCTTTTCAACACAAAGGTCTCACCAACAAGATGCCAAACAGAATGCATTTGTCAAGCAAGCAAACAAGTTTAAGTACTATATGCAAGGGATTAAATGAGGTTATTTTCTGTTCTGAAAAGGTTGCTTAATTAAAACCTGAAATTGAAAAGGATGCTTTTTGGTCATTGTTGTGGCAGGCTTTTCAACTTGCAACTTAATAATACTTGGAAGTCTCTGGAGTTTAATTAACATGAACCCAGACATATTCTAGACAGAAATAAAAGGCCATATTAAACTCTCAATCAAATGCCAAGGCAGACAAGACACTGTTTAGTCAAAAGGTTTCTTGAGGCATAGGACAACCCTGAAAAGTTAAACCATTGCTCCATGACACTGGAGCTCATGGAGTTTTTATCTTCACTTTGGGTTTATCTTTTATTAGTGCCTGTGAACAGAATAAATGTTTCAACATGGTTTTACTCTGGTAATAAAAGCAGTCAATTGGAAAGAAAGGGAGAAGCAGTCAGGAAAGCAGGGGAAGGAACAATGAGAAGGAGACAAAAGAAGGAGGTAGGGAAAGGGGCTGGAAAACCACAAGAAATTACAGATGCAAAAGGGGGGAGATTATACAGGAGGATGTTCATGCACTAAAATGATGCTATGGTCTACACCTTGTACAACATTTTGAAATAGTATTTGGAAACAGTATAAATGTTTCAACATAGTTTTAACTGGCCATGGAGCAATAAACTATGAACTACATAACAAGTAAGGACAGGAAATGCAGCATTTTCCTGTCCAATATAGAGCAGGAGCCCAGGGGGGTCAGCATAGCTGGAAAGTTAACAAATTTTCATGTATACAGCAATGGTCCATGTACATGCCCATGTAAGGAAATGGACGTCTGCCGAGCTCATACTCTGGTGGGTGTGGTCAGGGGGGCCATTGAGGAGGGCCCCAAAAATGAGCTAGCACAGCTGGTGAGTTAACCTGATGAAACCTATTGGAAATTGTTCGGCATAGTCCCATATATCACGAATGGCCACTGCCAGACATTTTCGGTGGTGGGGGGTGCCTGCCAGATGTAAATAACCACCACCCCAAAAATGAGCTAGCACAGCTGGTGAGTTAACCTGATGAAACCTACTGGAAAATGTTCAGCATAGGTCCAGGTATCATGAATGGCCACTGCCAGACATTTTTAGTGGTGGGTTGTGCCTGCCAGACACGCCCAAATGGCCCCCACACCCCATATTGAGCTAGCACAGCTGGTGAGTTAACCTGATGAAACCTATTGGAAAATGTTCAGCCTAGGTCCAGGTATCAATCATGAATGGCCACTGCCAGACATTTTCAGTGGGTGGGTGTGCCTGCCAGACAGGCCCAAATGGCCCCACCACAAATATTGAGCTAGATCAGTTTGTAAGTAAACCTAATGAAACCTACAGGAAAAGATTCAGCATTGGCCCAGGTATCATGTATGGCCACTGCCAGACATTTTCAGTGGTGGGGTGTGCCTGCCAGACACGCCCAAATGGCCCCACCCATCGAATTCAGCTAAATTGGCTTGTGGTTTAACCATGGAGCTAAATCTACTGAAAAATGCTTGGCATAGTCCAATAGGCATCAGTGGTGGGGTGTGCCCACCAGACAACACAAAAGGTCCCAGACCACTCAGTACACTCTCACTGAGTCTTTTGTAAATGTAATTATTATTATTCTCATCCATAAGTTCATAAAAAGGGGGTTGGGTTGATCTAACTAAAAAAAGGTTGTTTTTTCCCTTATATTAGGCTCAATACAATTTGCTCTGCGTTTTATGCAAGCTGCACTTCACCAGTCACTGCTTTTTCTTTTATATCCTTCTTATTTTGATTTAGTGTGAGCCCAGTATCATTTGTGTGGGCAAAACTACCAAAATTGCATAATCTCAAGCCATGTTTGTTTTGGGTTTTGTTGTTTGTTTTTATTTAGTTGTGTACCTGTCTGTTGTTCAAGCAAGTTTCACACGTTTTGTTCATCCATTTGTTTGAGTGAGTTTTCTTGGGATGAATCTTGCAATTAGCCCAAATTATCTTATACCTCATATTATTTCGTTGTATGTAGGCCAACAGAAGTAGTACAGGGAAGAGGTTGTTTCAAAAATTAGTCTCATTTATCATGGGCCAGTGTTTTGATATGGTCTTTTAAGATTAGAGTGACCTATTTGTGTGAAGAAAGGCAAAGTCAAAACAAGAGGTGGATTCGTTTCTGTCTTGATGTTGAATAGTTGGTCCACTCAACACTGAATTACTGTGGTCATCGTTAGATTTTGTGAATCGGGTATACATAGTTGCAACAAAAATGTCTTTAGCCATCTAAATTATTATTTTGCATTAAGTACAATAATTTTATAATGATATGATAATGTACGGTAAATCTCTTCATTTAGTACATTGGCGACGCTAAGAATTGCGTACGGCCTGGCCCGGTAGCATTTTTTTAAACACCGGAGCGATGGGTTTTGTACTGTAATACTGTCTTGAGATGAGACTACAAACATTTATGCCTATAGAGGGTTAGGGTTTAGGGTTAGGGTTAGGGTTTAGAGTTAGGGTTTAGGGTTAGACGTAGTCTCCTATCTCAAGACCTAATTGACAGTGTTACAGTACAAAACCCCTCGCTGCGGTGTTAAAAAAAATATGCAGCCCGCATAGCTGTGATTTTACTCCTTATGTCCCAATCAACAACATAATTGCATGAACCCTTCCTGTATAGTAGTCTGATCTGTTCAAGACGCATACTCCGACACCTTTGCCGAAGGGTTTTATGACAATGTTTTCATATTTCTTGAGGCATGTGAGAATGATGTAGATGCCACATTTTCTGTTTTGATTTTGGACTGTTCCTCCACTGTATCTTCAATGTAAGATTCCAAAGGCATAGTCTCATTTTTCTGAAGTGGACTCTTGTTTTGACTTTATGGAAAGTTCGTTTGGTGATCCCTCTTCAAATTAATAGCAATAAAAACTGTTTTGGTTAGAAGTACAGCAGCTTTCGATAGTATAAACCATTTTGAGAATCATTTACTTTGAAGTAATGCGGTTATTTGGAAAAAATATATCAGTTTTTATTCCCCCAAATTTTGATCGGATAAAATGATACCGTCAGATACGTTTCTCAGATTCTCATTCAGGTTACTCTGGAAACAACCACTCCGGATTGTCAGCGATATCTCAAAAAAGCTACAACCTTTTGAAACAAATTTTTCGCTAGTGAGTTTTAATGTTTATATCCATATTTATAGGATTGACAGTTCCAAAAACCAAAGGTATTCACTCCCTTTAAGTCTTCATTACGTTTAGTTGCAATAAACAAGTCTTAGCTGTTGGTATAATGTTTTTGCATGTACTATAATGTTATAATGATAATGTACTGTAGTTTCCTAGTTAACCCGCCAAAACTAACATCTAAAAATGGGTAACAATCATTGGGCCAATTGATTCAAACCCTATTTTACAAGTCCACTGAAAAACATAAACAATATTCAGATTCACAGATTGCCGTCAAGCTCAAGGAATATTTTATGATATTATTTCATTTTTATACGTTTTATTGTTTTATTTTTTGTAATTTTGTTTGATTTTATGGATGTTAGTTTGTTGTTTTTTACCAACAAAAAATTAACTGTATTTATCTTCGTATTATTATGAACAATATTATTAACCCTTTAGTGCCTGAGGGTACTTCCTGCCTACTTATATGAACACCACTGGTAGTACTGGTGTTGTTTAGCTTACTAAGTGGGGAAAAAAAAAAATCTTAATTTGCATATTCAATTAGTTTTTACAAAACGTCCAGATATGTGTACATCAGGCATAAAACAAAGGAAATTCAGAAGAAAACGTCCACATATGCGTACATCAGGCATTTAAACAGGAAATTCAGAAGAGAACTCACCCAAAGGGGGCATTCATATTGGTGATGCTTGTATAGCGCCCTCGAGTGTTCTATTGTCAGTTTTGGTTGCAATGTAGCCAACAAGCAATCGTAGTAAATGCCACAATTTAAAAAAAAAATCAGAAAAAGTATGAAGGCTATGAGAACAAAATTAAAGTGTACACATGTGTACGTCAGGCACTAAAGGGTTAATAATTATTACTGGCGAGCACAACCCACCACTGAAAGTGTATGGCAGTGGTCATTCATGATACCTAGGCCCATGCTGAACATTTTCCTGTAGGTTTCATCAGGTTAATTCACAAACTGATCTAACTCAATAATTTGTGGTGGGGCCATTTGGGCGTGTCTGGCAGGCACACCCCCACCCACTGAAAATGTCTGGCAGTGGCCATTCGTGATATCTGGGACTATGCCAAACATTTTCCAGTAGGTTTCATCAGGTTAACTCACCAGCTAATCTAGCTAAAAATGGGAGGTGGGGCCATTTGGGCGTGTCTGGCAGGCACAACCCACCACTAAAAATGTCTGGCAGTGGCCATTCATGAAACCTGGACCTAGGCTGAACAGTTTCCAGTAGGTTTCATCAGGTTAACTCACCAGCTGTGCTAGCTCAATATGGGGGGTGGGGCCATTTGGGCGCGTGTCTGGCAGGCACAACCCACCACTAAAAATGTCTGGCAGTGGCCATTCATGATACCTGTACCGAGGCTGAACATTTTCCAGTTGGTTTCATCAGGTTAACTCACCAGCTGTGCTAGCTCAATATGGGGGGTGGGGCCATTTGGGCGTGTCTGGCAGGCATAACCCACCACAAAAATGTCTGGCAGTGGCCATTCATGATACCTGGAACTATGCTGAACATTTTCCAGTAGGTTTCATCAGGTTAACTCACCAGCTGTGCTAGCTCATTTTTGGGGTGGTGGTTATTTACGTCTGGCAGGCACCCCCCACCACCGAAAATGTCTGGCAGTGGCCATTCGTGATATCTGGGACTATGCCGAACAATTTCCAATAGGTTTCATCAGGTTAACTCACCAGCTGTGCTAGCTCATTTTTGGGGCCCTCCTCAATGGCTCCCCTGACCACACCCACCAGAGTGAGCTCGGCAGACTTCCATTTCCTTACATGGGCATGTACATGGACCATTGCTGTATACATGAAAATTGGTTAACTTTCCAGCTATGCTGACCCCCCTGGGCTCCCGGTCTAATATCAAGAATGATTGCTGTTCCCAAAATGAAACCCCCTCATTTATGTTGTCAATTACTACCTTTATGGTTTAGGGAAGATCCAGTTTAAAAAAAAAAATTACTGAGATCATTTCCATTGCGCAAAGCCTATATGTAATACTCTTCTGCTCATTCCAACATAAAATACACATTATATAATAAAACTAATAATATGCAAAAATAATATGCAAACATTTTAACAAAATGACTGTTCAAACTACCGGTAGTGAATACCTATGTGTACCTTGTTTGTGTGTGAATTTCCAGGGAACGATTTTTTCCCTTGTATCACAGCACATTTTGCGATGCAATTGGAGCGTTTTGCGGTGCAATTTTACAAACTGCAACGCATAATTTATTTTGCAATACAAGTGTTTCAAAATGGTTAAGTTAAAAAAAACACGTTTAATACACTCACTTGGTTTGAAAAGAAAAATGGTTTGACAAGTCTTGATATTTGCTATATTTAATGTGGCTGCAATCGCGATCATTTATTTCCAGTAAAACACGCATTAACTTTAAGGGCAGAAATTAGGGGGGAAAATCATCCAAAAATGCAATTTTACAAACTTCACTTACGTGTTGTATATAGAAAAATTGTGTGCATACAAACATGTGGGCTAGTGAAAAAACTTGCGGGCGACCCAACATTTCGGTTGATTCGTCCGGCCGGCGAATGGAAAAATAAGTTGAGGGAAACCCATGATGTTTTGGGAGACAACCGCCGCATGATGCATGAAAGGCAAAGGTTTTCACCTCGCATCAAAAACGGTCCGAGCACATCATTTAAATGTAAACTAATCTTTTTTTTTTTGTATTTTGTAGGAATCCAAACTTTCACAAATATATTATTCTTTAATTATGTTAAAGTAGCCTTGGCCTGAAATTAAGCCTAGAAACCACACAAATGAACCTGTTTTGCAGGGTTACATTTTTAGAAATATTTAAGCATTTTTTATTTGCTATACAAAACGTATGGACTGCTATGCAAATGTTTTAGACGGTCACACTAAAAGTTGACAACTGTCAACGCCTGACGACAACTGCCGAGAACAAATTTTAAATGCACTTTCAAACAATGTTTGAACAAAATAAACCCTGTAATATATGTGTAAGAGTCATATGTATCCAAATCACCTTCAATCTGTTGAACAAGTTTTGTTTTTAACGGTTAAAAAAGGTTTTATTACCATGATTTAGTAACGAAAAGAAGTGTCCACCATGATGCATATCTTGAACGCATTTGGACGATACCATTATGCAATGAGTAAGTTCTGAGGGCTCAGTTTGGTTTTTTGGGGTGTTTTTTACTGCTTTTTCCGTTCTTTCTTTATTTTGTTCTTTTAGTGTGACCGTCTCATTCTGATTTTTTGGGGGGGAGGAGGTTATGTTTATTGGAAACTATAGCCTCATTCTCTACTTGTCCAACCTATTAAGTTAACTTGGTCAAGGTAGCCAGCCATGCAGGTCAAGGCATGGGAGAAAGCATAATGATTTATTTATCGAACATCAAAGTTAATAAATTCAACCAGAATGTTTACTAACTTGACCTGAAAACTCATATGAACTGTCAATAATTTCTCCTCTGCATTTTTCTTTCAAAGCATGACTTGACTTGTTGATTTGGGTTTTATATCATATGGCTTCCCTTATTCAAGGACTGAAATGTATGGAGGAACGGGAATGTGCATCTACCAAATTGCGTACTATAAAAATATAAAAACATTACTATCTAATGTTATGCAAAGCAAATTCTTGATCACCTTTTGTGGAAGTGGGTTGAACAGTTGAGCTCAACAAACATTTGACAATCCCAACTGTGTTTTACACAATTCTAAAACGTATCCAAAAATTTAATTATAATAAAATAAAAAACTTGATAGGGCTAGGGGCCTTAATATTAAACTGTAGGCCTTATGCAAAACTTATTAAATATTAGCTCTTGAATAGAGGCAGGGTACATTAGGTGGTATTTGTCCCAGCCAGACCATTGTCATCACTTGGTGAATCCCAAACCTCCAAGAATTCTGGCTCAATCCGTCATTGAAAGTTGCGAGAAAATATCGAAACAGAAAATCAACACTGTTTCAAACGGCTTGTTCAGAGTTCATACTGTAAAGTGTTAATCATCAACTTTATTCAAATTATCCTGAGAACATTCTCAATACATTTTTCATATTTTTAATAAATATTGTGTCAACTTACCTCGCTGTTGCTGTTGGTACGGTAGGATTGCAGCTCTGATGCCTTCGTCTCGCACAAACTGGTCGTGTCCTGGATAGCCAGGAAAAGAAACAAATGTCCCGTCCCCATCGTCCTCTCAACTTTTGCAATGCACCACCTGCCCAACTCGTCAACTGCATGCACCCGACTGCCTTTAATGAATCTTACTGCCATGGTTCTTCTAATTTAGCAATGCATTTTATAGATTGTTAGACAAATTAAGACTGAAGATGGATTTTTTTATCCGAACATGCTAATGCCGTTGTTGTCGTCGTTGTTGTGTACGCATGATCGTCAGGTCTCCACACCACGATAGCTCCAAATTAAGACTGAAGATGGATTTTTTTATCCGAACATGCTAATGCCGTTGTTGTCGTCGTTGTGTACGCATGATCGTCAGGTCTCCACACCACGATAGCGAAACCAAAGTTTATAAACACCGAAAAAGTTGTATGCGTATTATGCATGAATGCCCACATATCCGGCATATCCGGTCTCGCGCTAGTTTATTGCTCCACCACAGACGATTAGTAACCCAACCTTTAACTCAAGGGTCATCGTTCGCTCGGCTCCATATCCACTGATTTAGGCGTCGGGACCAAGGGCACTATGGACGTGCAACCTCATTCCTATCGGTAATTCATACAAGGGTTTTCAGCTGTCGCCACCAAAGTCCTCTTTTTGTTTGTGTGATGATGTTGTTTGTGTGGTTTTTTTTCTTTTCTTGTTTTGCTTGTTGTTTCTATCAGGTTTGCAAATAATCATAAAATACATGATCAGTTGCGTGCAAAGTTTGTTGTCTCCAAAAAGTAGATGGACAGAACAAAAGCTTGTTTTATATATGATGTATGTAACGTCATGCACTACTCATTAAATGTTTGATGAAGATCCAGTATTTTCCTGCATGTATCTTTTCCCCTTGCATTTTTATTTTATTTATTATTTATTTTGTATCTGTTTTTATTTATTTTGCTATCCCCAAGCCGACTAGAGAACCTGTCAGAACTCGCACCACCATACTTCAACAATAGAGAGAGTAGGCTTTGCAATCTCGCAGCCCCAAATCTAAACTCGCACCCATATACCCTGCAAATAAAGCAGACTTTGCAATGGTGCACCCCTAATAACAAATCTGAACTCGCACCCCTATAAAATTATGATAGGCCTACTCTGGGAATATGTATAAACACAAAAATGAAAGTAGAGCATACGATCTCGCGCCCGAAACTCGCACTGTAATACTATCATTTGGCTTTGCAATCTCGCAATGCTATCTAAACTCCCACCGTATATTCTGGAATTAACAGTGTCATACATAGCTAACAATTTTCTCGCATGGGGTGGGGCCCACATGATGTTTGTACAGGGGGATTCAGTATAACCTATATAGCGAATTTCAAGACACGCACCCCTTAGGTTACACAATTTTTATCAATAGCACAGTGCAAGCTTTGCAATCTGGCAAACGGACAAAAAGACCAACTTATCGGCATTTTTCACAATGATTGCACATGCATTGTAAATTTACAGAATATAATTTTGGGTTGAACAAGGAAAAAATTGACTAGAGCGGGATTTGAACCAACGACCTCCGGATTGACATGCCGGCGCTCTACCAACTGAGCTATCTAGCCCTATGATGGCGGTCTCCCTATTTTGTCAATATCCTTGTTCGGTGGGTGCCAGTCAGAAGCCATTCAACCGTAAACTGCCGTGTAGCCAAGGATCACACCCAAGTATACGATACAACCTGGGAAGCGGCAGCCAGGGGATCACCATAAGGGGATGCGACTTTTTATATCAGATATCAAATAATAAACCACAAGGGAAACTGACTGGGTACATTTTAAATGATTTTGGGTTGAACAAGGAAAAATTGACTAGAGCGGGATTTGAACCAACGACCTCCGGATTGACATGCCGGCGCTCTACCAACTGAGCTATCTAGCCCTATGATGGCAGTCTCCCTATTTTGTCAATATCCTTGTTCGGTGGGTGCCAGTCAGAAGCCATTCAACCGTAAACTGCCGTGTAGCCAAGGATCACACCCAAGCCTTTTATATGATACAACCTGGGAAGCGGCAGCCAGGGGATCACCATAAGGGGATGCGACTTTTTATATCAAATATCAAATAATAAACCACAAGGGAAACTGACTGGGTACATTTTAAATGATTTTGGGTTGAACAAGGAAAAATTGACTAGAGCGGGATTTGAACCAACGACCTCCGGATTGACGTGCCGGCGCTCTACCAACTGAGTCTAGCCCTATGATTTTACAGAATATAATTACTGTATGCCTACCAGCCCCTAAAAAGCTCCAAGAGTTAATCATATTGAGCCAGGGATTTGAATGTTATCAATAAATCTAATCTGCAAACCTAAAAATTTTAAATTAAAAATTAAATAAATAAATTATCACGTTTGTTTTACTTAGGCCTATTCATTTATTTCTATTATTTTTCTCAACATCGCTGGCAATAACAAACAGTGTTGGCACAGCTATCTGGCTTAAAATTTTCATGAAGCCAAAATAACATCGAATGCATAGATGAGGTTTTAATTGATAGTTTTCGGTCTGCCGGGTATCCTAAACTGAAATCCTGTGGCTGCGGAGGATTGTAACACAACAATTTTCGGCAGTAAACGATCCTGAGCACAATCTACTCTGCGCAATGCGAGTACGTGCGTGGTATCCCACTTATGCACATACATTGTGTGTAAATGTGGATTATGCATGGGGACGACGAGGTTCACAGAATTGAGATTGTGGCCTGCGCAGCTTAAAATAGTCCGCACACACCATGCATGCCTCGCTTTGCATTCCCATTCGCATAAAGCATGAACAGGGCTTAAGTCTTCTGCCACTTACAAGCATCTTCACTCAATAGTATAAGCAGGATGAGAATGGCTTACCGTATCCATGAGTATCTTCTTCTGTAGCATGCTCATCTCTTTACGGAGCTCCCCCTGGACATGATTCTGCTGGTCAGAGTGACACTGGTCCAACTCTGTCATTGTCTGAGGATTCAATGTGGAAAAAATGTTGTAGAGGTGTTGATTGGATGTGTAAGGAAACCACTCATCTTGCCCCCCTGCAAAGTCGCCCCCCTGCAAAGTCGCCCCCCTGCAAAGTCGCACCCTACACAGTCGCACCCTTCAAAGGCACATCTGGTCTTAAGACTATATAGGGTAAACAGAGGGCCACCTGTATGTGAATTCAGGGGCCGATTTCACAAAGCACTAAGATTCTTAGATGAGCTGTGTTAGTATTGCCATAGTGATTTGTATTGTTACAACACATTTTGTTTAGCAGTTAAGAGCGATTTGAGGATAAGATAAATCTTAGCTCTTTGTGAAATCGAGTTCAGGACTGTTGACGTCCAGGGCTTGGATGTAATAACCATTGGACCACTGGCCAGAGTCCAACATAGTTGCAGTTGGTCAGATTGAACCTCTTATAAACCAAGAAGTCCTGTATGGGCCCAATTTCGTATAGCTACTTAAGCAGAATATTGTGCTTAACAGTTTCTGCATAACAAAACTGTGCAGGACACCAGTGAAAGTGGTACATTGTTAAATGGTTTTGGATGGTAACCTTAATATGGTAAGCATAATGTTGATCATGTGCTTAGCTACTTTTTGTATTAATGCAGCTCTATGAAACTGAACCCTGCTATAAGTGTTTTTTCGAGCATAATTGCTAGTTAATTCCAAAACACCTAATCAAAGTTCAACAAATAGAAAAAGGTTGAGTGGCTTCTGACTAGCACACCCAGCAAAAATATTGACGAAATAGGGAGACGCAGAAATAGGGCTAGATAACTCAGTTGGTAGAGCGCTGGCACGATAATCTGGAGGTCGGACAGGGTTCTGCCCAGGATTTTTTTAGTGCCGGAAAAAAAAAACGGCCGGAGCAGGGCGGAGGGGAGGGGAGGGGAGGGGCGGAGGGGCGGGGGGGGGGGGGACGGGGTAGAGGCAGTAGAAAACAGGGTCAAAGACCACTCATAAATATAAGATGGGGCCTTACCTTTTACAGTATACCTACTGCAGTACTGGTAACAATAAATGATAAGACTCAATAGCCTAAACTAAACAGCAAACTTATTCAAAGTTTCGTGAAAAATTTGTAAAGCGGACAGAAAAAGTTTTTCCTAGTACGACATCAAGTCAATTTCCTTTTGATCGAGCACGGAGTGGTCACACCTGTGCGCCTAGCTGCCTGCATTCAAGCTTGGATTCAGGCCTCCATAGTGCACACACACCTTTACCGCCATGGGAAAACACTTTACAGCTTCTATAGCTGGTGCCTACTCTGTAGTTCATTTTCCGTTGTATTAAACGATATGAATAGGGTACGCAACATGTACATGATGAAACTGGTATCATGTCATTCCAAGGGTAAAGCTATAATCAGCGTGACTGGAAACCAATGCGGGTTTCGTTGGATCGTTGGATATAATGTACATCGTACAGGTGGGAGTGATGCTCGATCATGGATCATTTAAATAGACTCAAACCAAAGAAGTAGGCTACTCGAAACTTTGGATGAAACTTTTTACTAGTAAATAATTTTTACTACATGTTGTTCAAAATATTTTGAAGGAAATGGGCAAAAAAATTGAAAAAATGTGTGGTGGTCGGAAAAAGAAAAAATTCTGCCAGTGGTGGTCAGGGAATCACCGACCACCGTGGGCAGAACCCTGGTCGCAGGTTCAAGTCCTGCTCTAGTCAGGTTTTCTTTGTTCACCGAAAATCAAATAGAAAAGGAAACATTTTAGGTCTTGTAAAAAAATAATGTTCTGGGCTACTTGTGGTCTATGGGGATTTCTTTATAATTCAAGGCCTTTTAGTCAGTATTAGGTATATTACCTTGGAGTACTGGTCAAACAGCTGCCTGATTGTTTTGAGCCGCTGTGACATTGTGATTCGTGATTGCTGGAACAGTTTCTGCTGCTGACGAAAGACAACCTAAATCGTGGAGAGGGGAGATTACACAACAAGGGATTAAATAAACTCAAAATAGGAGAAATCTGGGTCCAAAAAAAAGGATCAAAATATTGTTTAACGTAGACCGAGAAAGTCTTGTAGGTATTTGTACATTTGTGAACTTTGAGTTCCTGCAAACATTTATTTTATTATTCTTATTATAAATATATTTTTGGTAATGAAACCTAGGATGCCTCATCGAAAGTGAACTTAATCACTGTAGCTCGCAAGCATGAGAAAACCTGTAAACAAGGGTGCTTGCTATGTGAACTAAAAACACTGGTGTCAACCACTACTCTTCCACAATTAGTGTTTTTTGTCTGGGCTCTTTAATTATGTGCACCACAATCCTAGACGGACAGGACCTATGGCCTAATGTCCCATCCAAGGACAAAGCAATTATGGTAAAGTGTCTTGCTCAAGGACACAGTGCCAGAACCGGGACTCGAACCGAACCTCTGCTGATCAGCAAAACCAGAGCAAATCGTTGATTCCGGTGTTCTAACAGCCCACCGCACTTTGAGTTACTACAGCACTAAAACTTAAAATCCATCGTATACATCGTTTTGACATTTAAGTAAATTTGGCAATCACCAATGGTGTGTATGGGTTCAATTAATCGATCTGCGCGATCGGTCATTGCGCTGCACTTTCGATCAATCATAACGTTATTAGTCAATCATGCTGCCACGTACCAGTGGAACACCCTTTTCTTTAAATTCACAAGTATCCTTGATGATTTTTTTGAAAGTAAACAAAGTAAAAGATATCCTACAGAATCGAGCAATTCATTAGGGAAACGAGCCCAGTCTAATGTCACATTCTTGAACCTCACTTTCTGAGGTCCGAGCCAAGTCAATTATGAACGCTTGCAGCACTTAAACTGATTATCTTCACTGATAATCTAGCCTGCGGTCAGGAGTCGAAAGTTATTATACTTACAACACCACTGACCCAAGGAGGCCGCAGTGGTCAGGTGGCTGGTCACCGAAATTGTTTACGTAATCACTGCACAATAAACACCTTCACTGCTGCTAGTGGTCACGGCCTGTTATTAGGCTGTGTTGCGGGGAGCTGGCTCAAGGTCGTTTATTCTCTATGCTCAAACCATAGAGAAAGGACCACCACAGAACTTTCGTGTGCTCAATGGTGCAATGGTCCTTGCTCAACGTGTCAAGTTTATTTTACATTTTGTGTGTATAGCGTAGTCGAACAATCCGATGACTAAACTATATCTGTAAATAATGGCAAATACAGGCCAGTTTGGCTGGCCAGGGTGTTTTATCCCATATGTAATTCAGAACGGGAAATGCTTTCTCGAGGCTGAACAGTGCTTAAAGTTTCTTGGTTTGTTCAAGCGAAAAGAAATCAGAGGATGGGTTCCATTTGACAAATGTTTCAATGAAAATGGTATTGTGGTACGGGACGAAATTATATGTTCTGGCAGGAATAATAATCGTACCCACATCAGTCTTCTTTGCTTTACCACCCTTCTAATCGGAGGGGGTTATTTAAGGGATAGCGAAGAGCAACTGACAAAGTACATTCCCGACCTTGACGACTTCAATGTCAAGTTATATGAATTGAGGGATTTTATCACAAACACCTGCCTGGCAGCATTGATTGGCCAGCCCAATGAGCGACATCGGCAACATCCACCAAATGCCCACAAACAAAATTTGGAAACAACCACGAATATTGTTTCAAAAATTGTTGCTGCTGGCGACCCCCACTCAAGGGCCCAGTGCAAACTGAGAGTTAAAAAAAGGATGTGTGAGCATAAACAGAGACTTATCCAGCTCACCAAGGAGGTCCATGCTGGTGGAAAAAACGATCTGCTGACTGCATTGGCGTGGTAAGTACATACAAGATTCACACATAAATCATACCAGTTCTACAACTTATTTTAATAACATAAACTTAACATACAAGTCCCAACCATGCGTAAAATGTTACGGTCAATCGTCGATCAATAACCAATCACTGCCGATCATAAGCAGGCCTACTAATTGTTATATTAATAGATGATTAATTTGCATTTGGGATGAAAAACCCACAACCCTTGCAATAGAGTAGTGTCTTACCAACTAGACTACCGAGATTGCCCATTAGTTCAACATGACTTACACACATCGGTGTTCGATGGGTAAAAGACAAAAATTAGTATATAATAGTTGTTTGCAAAACTGTTCTGTCTGATCGATACAACGAAACCACTAACTGTTGTTATTTCCATCTGACAGGGATGCTTCTTATGGAAAAAGTAATGAAGAATGGGATGGCCACCTCGTCAAGGACGATTTCATCACGGTTCTGAAGACGACAAAATCTGGTACTGAGGATGCAGATTCATTCTTTGATGAAATCGTGAGGTAAAAATAACACGGCAACGCGGCAAAACATTTCAACATGTTATTGAAAGACGGTCGTGCGCTACGCATGGTGTTTAAGGATAATTTACATTGACCGTACTGAATTCATAACCAAAATACTAATAATATTAATAATAATAAATAAAAATCACTAGAGCTAAAGTTAAACCTTTGTGTTTATGAGGTTTGTGTAGGCCAACCGGTAGTCCGATGTAGATTCTAAACATTGTGCATTTTAACCATTTCCCCGGTGCCAACAAGACAGATCCAAATAACGAAATAGACCTTTATTCATTTTTTTCACAGACAGGAAATTCAGTCACGTTTCCAGATTCAGACGGAGGAGATGTTATTCGTCGAGGACACAAAGAACGTATCCGAGGTAATAGACTGGTTTCGAAGGAGAATTCCAGGGGTAGTTCCAAGCCTCAGAAAGATTCGATCTCTAAAGAAGAAGTGTGAAGATGAGTTCAAGGCAGTATGGAAACCCACGCTAACCTCATCAGGAGTGAGGATTGACCCAAACGCACTCCACAAATCCCTCACGTACGTGTATCCTTACCTTCCAAATGAACAGTGGTGGAGATTATATGGCGATGCACGAACATTTGGAAGGCGGCAAACGACTGTTTTTGGCGTCACTAATATCAATAACTGCCAGGCTCTCCAAGGGAACGGTTTCCACAGTCCGTACGATTTTTGGCGGATATCCCTATTTTACTTTGGCGATGATAGACCCAATGTGGAGGCAAACATCAGCGATAACAACTACTTGAACGGATGGGTAGAGAAAATGTTCCAGGATGGTCACCAGATATTTTTGTCTTCTGACTCCAAATTCCAAGACGCCATCGTCGGCGGTAAGGTGGGCCCGCTTACAACGACTGGGTTCAACATTTTTCGGAACACCACTAAAGCTGAGAACATTCATGTTGACCCCGTAACTGGGGTACGTTCTACACTCAAGTTGCCGTTTGGAAGGGAACACAAGGGAGCGCTCATCAAAGTGCCACTAGCTAACTTCGGTGTATGTATCGACCATGCCATTACCAGAATCATAGAGCACCAATTGCGACTGATTATCAACGATATTCACTCGTGAGTATATACATTTCAAATTGTTAGATTTTGTATATGATTATTTAAAAGCGATAGTGTGGTATTCTTCTTCAACAATAACGTAAATTTAAATGTGACACGATATTTAACAAAATATTAATTCACAAAGTGTTCTATTTAATGTAGAATTAACATGAATTTCGGTTTACCCAACGCCGATGTTTAAAAAAGCACTCTTTTTTATATGCTTTCAGAGTTTTTTTTTCAAGATCTACTTGTGAATAATTGAAAGTTAATGCGAACCCACAATCTCCGCATTCTAAAGCAAATTTGGTTAACCACTCATATCACAAAGTTCGTCCGGTGTTGACAGGCCAGTTCGAATCCTATAATATTTATTGGCAGCAGGTACTACGCACACCGGGGATAATAAATATTAATTTTTGTTTACATACTAAAGCGAACAATAGACTTAAAATACTCTTGCGTTTCTTTGTATGTTTCAGAGTTACCTCTTTGATACCTGGTGCCGAAGGGGCTAGATTACGCACAACACGACTGCAGAAACTGGTGAGCAACATCAAAGCTCGTGGAGTCCATCGAGATAAGGATGGTGGTTTCCGAATTCAATTCGAAAACGACAAGCTGAAACAAATAACTCTCAATAAATCGTCTGCTCAGCTCATGCTATACCCAGCTACGGCTGAATACTTTGCATACACTGATGGAGTACCTTTCCCAGAGTTGCTACAGGGTGTTCTTCCAGAAACACCGCATCAAGTCCCTTTGCCAGATGATCTGAAACAACTGCTGGGCTTGCAATCAAATATTGTTTCGGCACGGCATATACAAGAGTTAATTTTGTCCAAACTTGCCCAGATGTATGTTCTTCTTCGGAAAGATGACAAAAAGGTCAGACCGGGAAAAGATGCAAATAGCAAAGACGAGGAAGACTTCACATGGGGGTTATCACAGGAGGAGATTGCAGCGTATGTGAAAAGTGCTGATCTTTTTCATAGATTGATGTTATTCAGACATGGCAATGTTCTTACGAGTTATAAGATGCGTTTAATTGATGTGATCCCATACTTGCTAAAACATCAGCCATTCCACTCCCAAATGCGACTTTCAACGGAGCAGGGGGAAAGATCGCATTACGTTGATATGTGCAGATATTACCAGCATTCTACACGCGGAGGGGGGAAACAAATGCAAGATTCGTTGATGTTTTTGTTTCAGTGGCAGTGGAGGATGATACGACACCGTGTAAGGGATGTTTCGCCTGAAGTGCAACTTCAGTTTGAAGAGTTCGTGGGTGAAAAGCTGCGCGAAGACAGGGCACTGGAACAGGAACCCATCGAACAGCAAGAACTTGATCCAGAACAGATAGGCCTAGGTGTTGATGTAGAACATGGGGAACAAGAACCAGAACCAAAAGCTTTAGCGAATTTGACAGTGATATTTGTGGGCCGGCTCAGAAAAACGCATGAAAGCTACCAACAAATAGTGACCACTCATGGGGGATCAGTGTGGAAGAAAGATCTCCCTGGTGCCCATGTTCCACTACCACAATACATAGTTGTCACTTCACAAGCTGAATGTAACAAAGACTTTAGACATGTTTCTCCGTGTCTGGCTGATGCCTTTCGTAGAAACCTTCGAATTCTAAGCGAGTCACTGCTACTAGAACTGGATGAAGCTGGGATGATAAATGGAGACATTGATCAGTTCAAACTTGATACAACAGAACTGAGTAATGCACCGCCGTGTACGATTCAATCTTTGCCGGGAGACAATACATTGGCAAATTATAGAAGGTAAACAACATTTTTGTTTACGTATTTGTCATCTGTGCAATGTACATATTTTCATGTCATTGAAGAGGTTGTGTCAAATCTTTGAAAAACTTTGATGGCAGGTACCATTAATGGCAGTGGACACTGATGGTAATTACTCAAAATAATTATTAGCATAAAACCTTTCTTGGTGACGAGTAATGGAGAGAGGTTGATAGTATAAAACAATGTGAGAAACAGCTCCCTCTGAAGCGATGTAGTTTTCAAGAAAGAAGTAATTTTCGACGAATTTGATTTCGAGACCTCAGATTTAGAATTTGAGGTCTCGAAACCAAGCATCTGAAAGCACACAACTTCGTGTGACCATGGTGGGACAAGAGAGTGTTTTTTTCTTTCATTACTATAATAAACCGCAACCTCGACGACCGATTGAGCTCAATATTTCACAGGTTTGTTATTTTATGCATATGTTGAGATACACCAACTGTGAAGACAAGTCTTTGACAACTACGAATAGTTACCAATAATGTCTATGTCTTTAACATGGCACGTACCATTTACGTCACTTCTGATGTGTCACTTCCATTGCACGTAACGCTGGTTTGGTTGTCAAGTATACTGAATATTAAAATGGTTGTAAACCGACACGGGACGGGACTCTATTTCAAACATATCACAGCTCAATTCCCTACAGCTCTTCATTAATGCGTTTACTTTATTATTATTTCTTTATATTTGTATTCATTGCAGTAAGGATCCCAGCCCATATGCAATGCTGAAGCGAAAAGAAAGACAAGACCGCCGTGGTCCTCTCCAAGATGTGACCAATACCCCAAGCAGAAAACACCGCAGAACTGCTGATCGACGACCCCTGAAACGGCACAAAACTGGCTATGTGGCTTTTCTCCAACACCAATCCCCATTGGTAAGTCTTTCGTCTTTCCCGTATAGATATCCGGTTTAGGCTACACTGAAGAATTTGTTCTTCTAAAAAAATCTTCGTTTTAATTTAAATGTTTTTATTTTTATATGAAGACCATGACCGGGAGGGGCAATGTGAATTGTATGGAGCGGCACCAAACACGTACATATACACACAACCGCCCCCCCCCCCCTCCTTTCGAGAGGCGGGCATCACACACCTACATTACACACAGCCGCTCCCCTATCAGGGGAGCGGACACCACATATGTACATAACACACGTACAGTCGCTCCCCTTCCGAGAGAGCGGGCACCATACACGTACAATAGGCTACACACAGTCGCTCCCCTTCCGAGAGAGCGGGCACCATACACGTACAATAGGCTACACACAGTCGCTCCCCTTCCGAGAGAGCGGGCACCATATACACGTAGGCTACACACAGTCGCTCCCCTTCCGAGAGAGCGGGCACCATACACGTACGTAGGCTACACACAGTCGCTCCCCTTCCGAGAGAGCGGGCACCATACACGTAGGCTACACACAGTCGCTCCCCTTCCGAGAAAGCGGGCACCATACACGTACAATAGGCTACACACAGTCGCTCCCCTTCCGAGAGAGCGGGCACCATACACGTACGCTCCACAATCGAGGGAGCGGACATTATTTTATTTGTTTGTATTTACTGTGTTTATTTATCTTTGTATATACTTACTTATAACCATATACGTGTAATGTCTAGTTGGATCGAAAGGTAATGGTCATCTACCCATCTGCGGCAATTATTTTTACATCTTAACACTTTAATGGTCAAATTTATCGGAACCTCAAAATATCATGCAAAATCCGAAGGAAACACAGTCATCTTCTGCGCAATTTTATACAATTGTTTATTTATTTATTTATTTATTTTTAATTTGTATTATTATTATTATTATTATTATTTCATCTTACTCACAACTTAACCAAACGAAACAAAAGGAAGGTCCCGGATAAGAAGAAGAGAGTGCTCAAACGTCCAAGACCAGCAACAGGCCCGTTGACTCCAAACACGAAGGACGACCAAGGAGATGAGGTCACACAGGTTGTATTGGGTACATCCATTGTTTCTTGTGGATGTTTCCTGCAAAGGATACCCCTAATATTTACAACTTTGTGGAGAAAATCAAGCTAGAATGTGACAATAACATTTCCGTCTCTGGATATCGTGTACGGGTGATTGGACAGAACGCGGTCATGCAGATTGGTTTTTTTGAGAGGTTGCTGCATGAAGCATCTGTGGTAACTTTAAAATTAAATGCAACATGGCAAGGACGAGTAATGTCCACACAGATCGCCGCCGAGGAGAGGGTCCGTCAAGCCGCCAAAGGTCGTGCCTATGAAGTGACCAAGCAGCAAAGAAAAGTCAGCTTGCGGAGAGCAATAGTCGCTCACACCATTAAGTCGCTCTCAGGCAAGGCGAGGCAGGTCAAGTTTGACATACCCTATATTGCCGTTGACTCCGAATTGCTCGGCTTGTGTGCAGCCAACGGGTTTGCGGAAGAATACTCGCCAGAATCCTTCTCGTTCTTAGATGATTTGCTTGGACAGAACTGGGATTTCAGATATCTTCCCGGGAGTGAACGATATGGATTTGCAACGCGAGTGAAAGTTGCACTGAAACCGGGATCTCAGCAACTTAAGTTTTGTATAAGTTTCAGGGGGTCATCAGCAGCTGACTGGAACACTGAGTACCGTCAGGATATTTTGAAGGAAATATTAAATGCAAATTATTAAGTGAAATGACGAACAAAACATGCATTTGGGGAACCCTTTTTGGCCAAAAGGCACTGGACACTATTGATAATTAGGCCTACTCAAAATATTTGTTAGCACAAAACACTTACTTGCGAGCAATGGAGAGCTGTTGAAAGTATAAAACGCGGCCCCTTCTGAAGTAATGTAGTTTTTGAGAAAGAAACTGTTAACTAAAGTATTTGAATTGAATAAGAGACACCATCTGAGGGTCTCGTATTCAAGAAATCTGAAAGCACACAACTTCGTGCGACAAGGGTGTTTTTTCTTCCATAATGTTCTCCCGAAAATTCGACGATCGATTGAGTCCAAATTTTCACAGGTTTGGTATTTTATACATGTTGAGATACACCAAGCCAAAATGGTCTTTGACAATTACCAAATGTGTCCAGTGCCTTTAAAATTGTTTAACTAAAGTCGTTATAAAGTTTGATGTCATTGTGTAACCCGCGTTTCAAAAAATTGTATGAGGTACTATATATAATATGTTTTATTTGTGAAGGTTTTGTTTTGCCTAATTTAGAAGATGTTAAAGGTACTGTCATTTGTTTTCAAGTTTTAGTGTGGATTCTCAAAGCCGGTTTAAAAGTTTATACTAATAAACAATCTTCCTGTTAATTTATTTGCATCGTCAAATGCTATTATCTTCGAGAAAATAATGTCTGTAAAAACTACAGCTTATTTCGATTGTAACAATGGAAATTAATAAAGGATCTGGGTAATATTATTGTTAGTAAAGGTTTCTCACAAATTTTGCTGACATTTCACACATAATTTTTAAGAAATGTATTTTGGAAAACAAGATGATTGGAATGAATGCTCATCTAAAAAAATGATTATGCCATCACACCGTTATTATTTATTGTTTATTCGTATTATACACGTCGGCCTATCGTGTGTTTTACTTAATATTACTACAATCACATGGTATTGAGTTTCTATTAGAACAACCATTCAGACAATCAATCCAGTTAGAATTTGACATTGAACACATTATATCAATTACGCCATTGTTGTTGTTTTGAACTTGTGCATGGCAGACTGGCCAGGTATTTTTCTGACATAAACCTGAAACGTTATTTTAAATGCATTTATATAAATCCCATTAGGATGTTCTTCGATAATTCAGAATACACACGTAAACATGTACTCAGTGAAGGTGAATGTTTGAATTAAACAGTAAATCAATGAAATCAATTATAATGCCACTTTGTCTTGCTATTGCTTGTTTGTTTGTTTACTAGTTTGTTTGTTAATTGGTTTGTTTGTTTGTTTGGTTCCCCCCCCCAAATAATGAATGTGTTAGCCCTGTTTCCTTTGCTGTTTTAATTCGAGGTAAATCATTAATGCGCGTACCTAAAACTCTGTACAGGAGTCCGGTAATCGGATTAGCCCGATCTGTGTGAAGCTGTGCGTTCGTCCGTAAAGCATAAAGCTTGGGCCATTCCATTCACAATTAAGGTGTTAAAACACTTCTTAAACTTTGCAATTAAATCAAACGTAGAAAAATTAATAATAACAAACTGTTTACATCTGTAATAAACTGCAACTTTTGCTCTGTTGCAAAACTATACTGCAGAAGCGTGCGGAAAAATGCACTGTACTAAAAAAGAAAATCACACCACACGGCAACATTACCCCCTTCTTAAGATTGGTATGCCCCTAACGCGTAGCAGGTTTGAGTTCCAAACTTGTGTTGACGTTACTTCTCATTTTCGAGAAATTTTCCACATGATCATAACTATTCCAGCTTACGGTGGGATAAAAACCAAAATAATATCACATAAATCTTCAAGAATTGGACTTTCCAATAGTATACTTGCACGCTTAAATCACGTTTAAAAGGACGGAATATACCTCTTAAACCGGTACATTTTTAAACATGTGAACATGTAAGTGCACTTATTCTGTTGTTATGTGGAGATTTGGAAATGTGCACTTTAATTGTATTGAATTTAATTGAATTAAACGGAGCATTCTCTGCCACCGCCGAATAGTGCTGTGTAGGTGCATTCAATGGGATCTCAAACAACCACCGGTATCCCGATCGCTATTTGGTCTAACCATACGGCAGATGGCAAACAACTGTAGTTTAACATCACCTTCTTGAGAGGGACCAACCTCCATTTTAAAGCTCGAAAAACGATATTTTTGTGGTGCTTTCTGGAGACGGCTTCCTGCCGTTTCCGTAGTTGGTTGCATAAGTTGTACACGGAAATTTCATATATTGTTACTTGAAACTTCTCATTCTTTTTGGCTGAAGAGTTGTAGTGTGGATCTCTGTCCCTGTACAGTATTCTACTTTTAAAACATAATATTTCTAATATAAACATTTCATAACGAATGCCATTCGAATGTTTACAATGCTTTTTATCAACTCGCCCGATCAAGGCAATGTGTCCCGTAAAAGAAGAGGTTCTGATTTATGAAGGGTGCATCAATGAAGTCCCAAATCTCTTTTCCATTTTGAGCTTCGTTGTTTTGCTGTAACAACATTCTGTTATTTGGCCAGTTGCATCAGGATAGCAGCATGGAGGTAGAAATAGTGAAATAGTTTCTACCTCCATGGCCGAAACCTTGTACTATTGGGGTACTATGGGGACTGCATAATGAGACCGTGTGCTAGTGTGCCAATAGGATCAAGCAGCAGGTTGTGCATGGACTCACACGTTCTCTCCACACAATGATTGACATGATCTAGGACTCATCTGCGGTCAACCATGGGACCCTTGTTTACATTACTGAAACCAATACCGGGCTTTTCTATCCTAAGATGTAAGGGATAGTGCAAAGTCGCTAATAACCTCCAGCGTGACATTAGACTGGGCTCGTTTCCCTAATGATTGCACACACCAACTGATGGCGCAGATCAACTTATCGCACAGATCGACCGATCTCGCTAATCGACCGGTCTCGCAGACCGACCGGTCTCGCAGACCGACCGGTCTCGCAGATCGACCGGTCTCGCAGATCGACCGGTCTCGCAGATCGACCGGTCTCGCAGATCGACCGGTCTCGCAGATCGACCGGTCTCGCAGATCGACTGACTCTGCAGATCGACCGATCGCGCAGCTCGATCAAATGGTTAAATCGATCAAATGCGCTCAACATATACACTTAAATTCATAGCGCACAAAATAATAGCAATGGCCTCTTAAAAGAAGTTTTTCCTTAGAGTACAAAATTTGTATTTATAAAAAAACTAAAAAAGAGTTTCAATCTGAAATCTCAGAGATTATGAAATTCACACCAGTATCAAGAGTCCAGAGAAATTTTTCAGGCTGAAAAGTTGTCAAAGTTCAGAAAATAGTATGAAGACCCTACAAATCACTGCAGATGCTTATTTCAATTCCTGCAATCGAAATAAGCCTGTTTGATCGTGCATGACTAACAAGACATAAACTGATTTTCCTTGACTGAATTTTTCATTATTTTGGCTTGAACAAAGAAAATGGACTAGAGCGGGACTTGAACCTGCAATCTCCAGATTAATGTGCCGGTGCACTACCTACTGAGCTATCCAGCCCTATGTTGGCGGTCTCCCCGGCTATTTGTCAATATCTTTATATGGAGGTGCAGAAATTGACAAAATGGGGAGATCGACCACCCCCACTGGGCTAATAGCTCAATGGTAGAACACAGGCACGTTATAATCTGGAAATTGTAGGTTCAAGTCCCGCTGGAGTCAATTTTCCATGGTTCAACCCCAACTTAAAGAAATTTCCACAGGTTGCTGGTATGATGTGTCTATTGAAAACGAATGAAAAGAATTTCCACCTTCCAAAAGAAAAAAATGATGCAGTTATTGTAGTACTTTCATAAATGTGGTCTTACGTGATTCAGAAATTTTACCTGCATTTTTTCTTCTTGTTCTTTCACTTTATTGACATCAGTTTCCCACTGGTCAAGAACATTAGCAAGTTGTTTAGTGTACTCCTCTTGCAAACGATTCCTGTAAATCAGAATTATCAACAGACTTTAAAATATCTGGGATGGTTTACCTTGATGAAAGTGAGATATGCAGGGGCAGTATTCTGGAGACATTTCACAGAATGATTTTGTCCAGCAATTTTGCATAGCAAAATATTTAGACTAAACAGGTTTTGTGCACACTGAATGATGAAATTTGAGTAGCAACTGATGCATTTTGCTACGCTATACAAGGGAAATCGTTCACTGCATTTATTTGTAAACAATGGCGAGGTTCTTGAAAAACATTTGCTGATGGACTGGGAGCCAGTGGATTGATGAAGGACTGGGTAATTAGCGTGGTCATATTGGCTAAAATTATTATACTCAGATTGTCTTTCTTCTTTAGATTTTTACCTTTCTGTCTGTTGCATCTTCCAGATTTTGTCCACCTTACAGTTGGCGGACTTCAAGCTCTGCTGAGTGAACGTCTCTAGCCGCTTCTTCTTAGATACGAGCGATTTCCTCACATCGGCTGTTTGGTTTAGAAAGTGTTATTAAAGGCAAGATATACGCTTGGTAAACACTCTTAAAATTAATGGCAAAAAAAACTGACATGGTTACAGCAGCTTTTTAAAGCAGTTTTGAGAATCATTTCACTTCTGAGTAGTTGATGGAAAAAGATATTGGTTAATTATAGCCCTTAAAATTTGAATCTGAGAAACGTTACTGTCAGATACGTTTCTCAGTTTGTGTATTCCAATTATGGGTTATTCTTCCTGCGTGGACATAGCCGCTCCGGATTTTCGGCAATATCTCAAAACGTACCCCCTTTTGCAATGAAATTTTCACAGGTTAGTTAGTTTTATTGTATAAATCTACATTTATTTATTGGATTACGGTTCCAAAAAACCAAAGGTATACGTTCCCTTAGAAGGAAAATGTGATCCGATACAGTGCTACATAGAACAGGATTGACAACGAAGGAAACATGGGTCCGAATTGGCGGCTACAAATACAGCTATATGGCTACAGACACAGCTATGGCTCAATCATGTCGTCAACATATGTTGAGGTTCAGGATGTCCTTAGCAACTTCCTAATTAAGCAACAGTCGCAGCTGTAGCCACCAATTCGAACCGGCCTCAGTAACATACAAACATGTTTAGAAGTAACTAGTGATGTTTAATACTTCTCAATAAAGGTTGTTTGAGGGTGTTTTGTAGTGGAACTATAAGGAACTTACCTCCAAATGATTCCAGCATTGTCTGCATCTCCCCACTGTTGAAAAAACAATAACGAACACTATTTTAACTTCAGAGACATTATCACTTATGACAACTCTACATGTAGGTAGCGGTTACCCGAAGTGTTTTATAACCATCTATATGACTCCTATATCAAATTTTGGAGCAGTATAGACCACTTGCACAACGCGGAATGCACCTCAAAACATGACGCGCGCCCTTCCATTTTGGGAGTCAACTCTATGATTCATGTGTATGTTGACTCCCAAAAATGGAAGGGTGCGCATCATGTTCAAACGTGCGTTCCGCGTTGTGCAAGGGGTCAATTGGCAGAATAAAGGTTGACACATGATCATGACGCGTGTTCAACCAATAAAATGACAAGAATGTGTGTGTGCGGTCTATTTATGATTAACCTGAAATGACCCGCTGGTAATTATTGTTTCACTTACTCAAAGTTGGTGTTGGGCTGAGGCACTTCTGACAGATCATCATCTTCTTGATAGAAGCGTTTCTTACCAGACTTGGTTTTAGGTACAGCTGGAGTTTCATCTTCTACAAATACGAATATTGGATCAGATTTGTTTGCTGACTAACGCCTGGTTCATACTTGCTGCGAAAGCTTCGTGCGAAGCTTAAATTTGACATCACAGCTCTGTTTTCGCTGCCAATGTTTCGCAGAAGTTGAGCACAGCTTAACTGTTGCGAATTGTTCGTTGGGAATTTGTGATGTCCAAATTCGCTTGGCAGGAAGTATAAACTGGGCTTAAGGCTTGATACTTTATAACGAACGCAATAGAGGCAATCGCCTATGTTGCCCCTGGTCATTGCCTTGGTGCCCCTTGAAATGTTCCAATAGAAATTTACACCTTTCTCATAGAGGTGCCCTTTACCAAGAAGGAAATGCCCTGGTGCCCTTTCAAAAACTAAGCATCTGGCCTGCTGGTTATTTTTTTATTATTATGAGATATCGCCTAACTCACAAGGCCACGGACGGCCACTCAAGGTGAGGGCTACACATAACTGATTTGGGCTATCGACCCAAATCAATTGACAACAGGGGCACGTTGCCTCCTACTCCTGGGGCTGAAACAGGGTTACCCCCTTCACAGTTCTTAAGGATGTAGGCATGGGTATCATCCACTAGGAGCCTGTCTGGTAGAGCAGAATGCACTACCTTCCCAACTTTTTCGAAGCAATTATGGAAGTGCCTTGCTCAAAGGCACAAGTGTCATGACCGGGTATCGAACCCACACTCTGCTGCTGAAAACACCAGAGCTTAGGTCCGGTGACCTAGACCGCTCGGCCACGACACGCCAAAATTTAAAGACACGCCATATTTAAAGACATTAAATCAGCTGTGACCAAAAAAAAAAAAAAAAAAAAAAAGCTGGCACAAGGACTTCCACAACAGAAAGAAAAGGTTAGTCCAGTCCAGTGCATGAAACCAACTGTCAGCACGCAATGAGCACCATGCTACTTAAAGTATGGGCTCCAGATTGTTTTACTATTAGGGTTTGGGTTCTGTTCGGTTATCAATCATTTTGCAAAGGGCACTTCCATTAGAAAAATCTTAAAGTCTATGGGAAAATTTTGAAGGGGCACCAAGGCCAAGACAGGGCAACAAAGGCCATGCCCCCATGGCCTCTGTGTATTTCCAGGGGCCAATTTCATAGCACTCCTTATTGATAAGCAAATTTTCGTGGCCGAGCGGATAAGAACACCGAACTCAAGCTCTGGTGTTTCTGTTCAGCAGAGTGTGGGTTCGAGTCCCGGTCGTTACACTTGTGTCCCTGAGCAAGACACTTAACTATAATTGCTTCTCTCCACCCAGGGGTAAAATGGGTACCTGTGAGGGCAGAGATGGTTCTTGTGATTGATTTAGCTTAGTAGCGCATAATTTGCAGCACAGGCTGTATACTCTCCAGGGAGCTGAGATGGTTTAAGGATTGAAATAAATGGCCCAGTGACCAGGAGTAATAATGTTAAGAAGCGCTTTGAGACGCCCTTCGGGTGTGAAAAGCGCTATATAAAACCAAGATATTATTAGCATGACAATTTGCCCCTTTTTAAGGTTAGCAAGAAAATTAAGCAGCCAGCTTGAATTATCACCAAGGATTTGCATTGTTACGTCATTCATTTCATACAGTAAGCGCCGGATGGTTAGCACGCCTTTTCGTGTGCTTATGGTAAGCTGTGCTATAAAATGAAAACTTGTGCATGGTATGCAAAAAACGGTCGTTAAGCAGCTCTATGAAAATTGGACTGAGTCCTGTAAATAGGTCAGGGGCAATTTGCCAGTTGGGTTGGAATGGTAAGCAATTGCTCTTGCTTACATGGCCTTATAAAAATGTATTCAGGCTTCAAATTAACCCACAGCACCCACAACAGGGCCCTGTACTTTTGGTGTGGAGCCCTTTGCAAAAATCCAATACAAATTTACATTTTACTCATCATAGAGTACTGTGCCCCTTAATTGCCATAGGAAAACTGCCTTGCCCCTTCTAGAGTGAAGTTCAAGGCCTGTGTATTACCTCTACTGCTTCCAGCTACGTCTTCATTTGTTTCATCATCGTCATTGTCGTTGAAATCAAACTTGTCTAAGGCTTGGTTGATCCTTTCTTTTTGAGTTGTTGGAGCCGCTGGCTTCTTCTTGGCTGCTGTGGATGCTCTCGGCATTGTGCTGTGGGTGCGGGCTGCTCAAGGCATTGAGGTGAACAGTTTTAGAAATTTAAGTGGCAGTAGAAGCAACAGTTGTATAGGACTATTAGTTAAAGAATATTATATACCTCATATATAGAATCCTCTAATCTGATTGGTTAAAAGTGGAGTCATTGAAATAGCTGGGCCCCCTTTTTCTATCAAGATGACGTCATAATTAACTGTGCCCGGGGCACAGCAATCGACTGTGCCCGCCAGTCGCAACACACTGCTATATTTCATAGGTCGCTTGTGTACTTCTGTACGCGTTGTACACGTTCGTGTCACGGCGCGAACTGATGTCCTTTCTTCGGTATATAAAAGAAATATTGACTGCTTAATATTCGGGGCACAGTTAAAATTGTAGGCCCTCGGTGATGTCAAAACCATGACTATGCCCTCAGCTTCGCTTCGGGCATAGTCATGGTTTTGACATCACCTTGGGCCTATAATTTTAACTGTGCCCCTCATAGCAGTCAATATTTCTATACTGTATGTGTAGCACTTACGTAACTGTTAGGCCCAATTCATGCCTAATGCCAGGGTGGAGTATTATTACAACAAAGTACTTGATTGTTGTACTGAAAATGTCGTTTTGGGCCCAAAACTTCAAATTTGAAAACATTATATTCTTGGCATTGTTTTTCTGGAAGAACAATGCCACCTACATTGTTTTGTTGAAGTGTTAGTCGTAGGCCTCGTCTACTACTACAATTAATGACATCTCATTAAAAACAATCTTAAAATGAAAAAATGAAGTAAGTAGCCCTATCCCCTTCCCCTTTTATGAAAACCTGCCATTAACTTTTCCCATCTCTTTTATGAGACAATAAAAACTGTTAACCTAATACTGTATTCATTTGTTCTCTCAAGTTTATTACCTAATTAGCCTTTTATATGGCAGGCCTACTGAGCCAAAACTACAGCCTAGACTAAGACTAAAGTAGGACTCGGGACAGAGTAAGACTAATTGTTTTAAATCGTCCAGGCCATTTCCCAATCTAAACTTTCGATAATTTTCAATCAAATGAAGACTAGGTTTATAATTCCAAGACTATTGAACATAATTACAATGTAAAAAAAAACTGGCCACTTTTGGCTAGTTTTACTTTTGGCCAGTTCACTCTGCCCTCTATCAACAGCCAACACACCCAAAATGGTAGATTATATTTGATAAACATCAAAATAAAAGACCTCTTGGCCTAGGCCTTGCACATGCAGTCACCCCAACAGGCACGACAGGCAACACGTTTCTCACCTGATAATGATATGATGCCTTGTCAAAGCTGAAGTGAAACTTTAAAAAGGCAGACTACTGACTAGCCCAGGCAGGTGAGGTCGTAGGACAGTGTACTTCACTTTAACGGAGGAGTCCAACCTGGGATAAAGGAATACCTTCCGTAGTTAGACATTGGCTGACCCGGAGTTGTGTGTAAATAAGGCCTACACAATATCAACATAAAGCATGTTATGTTAACAAACAAGCACATTTTATGTTTGAGTGGACCTCAGTAAAATGGTGGCCTAGGTAGTATCATTATGCCTACTGTACATACTATAATTTATAAAACTGTAACTTGTAAGACTTAGTTAGTGAAAGGTTTAGGCCAAGTAAAAAAACAAAAGAGTTTCTCGTCCCCGCCAGCCTCCTTTTTGGCTGCCGCCTCCTTTTTTTTACTATTTACTATTTTCAGAAAAAAATGAAAAACAAAAAATCTTAAATCATATTTTTTTGAAGATTTAAAGCTGAAATCATATTGTTTTGATAAAACTGAGTGGCATCTCTGATATTTTTAATCTCCTGAATCCAATTAGATGGGCAAAAAATAGCAACTTCGCCTCAAGAATTCCCAACTTTCTCATTAATATATCATCAGTGTCTTGGCACCAAACCCAGCTGGGCGTTCTTTTCAGAGCGGACAGCAACTGTTGTCAAAGGTGATGTGCTGCTATTCTGCAGCAGTGAAGGGTCTTACAAATCATTTGTTTTGTCATAAATTGCATAAGTATACTCAAATAGCACAATATCTATGAATAAATATACCTTGGCCAGCCATATTTAGCATTGCGGCCATCTTGGAAAAAATAGCTAAAAATTGAAAAATATTAAATAGTAACGCCCTGCCTCCTGAAAAAGTCCGGACGAGAAACTCTTGTTCTTTTACTTGGCCTTATATTATTAATGTTTCTTTCAAAAAATAATTACAATTGAATTGCTAGGCATATTTCACGTATTTTTAAGGCCTAAAAATGTTGTTTTACATGTATAAGGCAAGTAAAAAAAAATACCAGTTAATCGTCCCCACTCCCCGCCCGCATCCTTTTTTGAGGTCGCATCCTTTTTTTTATAATTTTTTATTTTAGATTTTTCCTAAAAAAGACAATATTTGTTTGTATTTTTAATCCACCCTTGACATAAATTTTTGAAAATGATGTAAACGGCCTGTTTGAATTGAAATACTTGGCGGCCATCTTGGAAAAAAAATTACAAAATAAAAAATTAAAAGGCCCTCATCCTCCTTTTTGGAAAAATCAGGACGATCAACTGGTATTTTTTTTAAATTTGGCCTAATGATAGGGTTAATATTAATAATAGTATAGGGATAATTAATATTAATAATAAATTAATGCCTAACTAACAAATAAAATTTACAGCTAGAAATGTAGTGTTTGTAGGATTACAAACACTAGGTGTTCGGGTTTTCAATGAAAGTTAGTGGTAGGGCTTATGACCGTATGGTGCCATGAAAGTTTGTTTTTATATCCCATTCCGATAGTGAGAAGGATGGCGGAAGAAGGTTGGTCTTTCTAATACTTTGCAAACTAGGGTTTGTGAAAAGTTTTTTGACTTGAAATTGAAGATTGAACCAGAAGGCGAGTTTGGCAAGTTTAATTATTTTTGTTTTGACCCTCGAACACGGCACCTTAACCCTTTCAGCCCCACATTGTTTATTACATGCATCCTGTGGTGACCACATTGTTTACGCACACGGAGTTCCTGTGGCCCAAGTTTTTTTTCTAGAGGACTGAAAAGTTGCAGCTTGAACTAAACGTGTTTTTCAAACTTGTTTTTCTGCACAAACTAATTATTGCATCAAAAAACTTTGTGCATGCTATTTCATGGCTACAATGTGGTGATTTTTATGATATCGAATATATCTTGATTTGAGTTTTGGTTTTTACACGAGAGCTCAAATCACGACGAGCAGCACCGGCAACGGTAGCCCTCGGACCGGTCTGCCTGCGCCCATGATTAGCAGTCACGCCGCTCGGACCAGCAGCATTTTCATCGTCTGAAGTTGAAGAATCCTCACTACTTACACCAGATTCTTCAGAAGAACTAGATAATTCCATATCAGAATCACTGTCTGCAAACAACTCCCGAAGTAAATCGGCATTTCGATCACTCATTTTGCTGAAATTTCTGAAGTAAATCTGGGTTTGTTCGGAAGGCTTTTTTTTTTTCGCGCGTCGTTTTCTCGAAAAATAGCAATGGCAACCCCTATTGAATAATGCACCAGTCGAAAGAGGAGTCAACGAACTTTCTGGCTATACTAAATTCAACTACAGAGGGCGACAAATAAAAATATTACTGCATCTCGAAAAAGACGATATGCGCGCGGCGACTATAGTCGCCGTTGGGGATCAAGCGGGGTATAGTGCACGGGCGACTATAGTCGCCGTTGGGGCTCGAGTGGGGTATAGTGCACGGGCGACTATAGTCGCCGTTGGGGCTGAAAGGGTTAATTGGACAAGCTTAAGTCCGGTACGTTGTCAGCACCTGCTGACAAGTTGTTCAGTAGGTTAAAATGGTCTGTTTTGCATTTTTTCAACGTTTTCTTTATCTAAGTGTGTTGTTTACATATCTATTGCCTGAGTAAATTAATCAGATTTGTTTGCATAATTAATTAGTTTTTATAACTTGGTTAATATCTACCAATTGACAGACAAATGACGGGATATTGGTAGTATTGTCTTTCCCTTTCTAACCAAACTGCTATCCCATGTTGATTGCCATCTCCTATGCGGCATGGTATGATGCGTTAGCTATTTCATTGAATCGCTGAAAACAATGTTGATAGCTTTTGAAATTTCAAAGAAAGTAATGTGTAAATCTTCTACGTTTAAACGTTAGTTATACACAGGAAATAAAGGCTACTCGAAATATAACATTTTCTAAATAATAAACTTTTGTTTAGCCAGAATTGAAAACCGATGACATCATTATGAAGTTAGAATTTATTTATCGAGACATAGGTATTTAAATATGTGCCAAGTGAAAAACAAAGGTGAACTTACAAAAATAATTTAGCAAATGAGTACATTATTTAGATTATTTGAAAGGGCCAAGGGTCCATTGTCATTTCATAGTCATACAGAAGAAACATTCTCCCCACTTCCCCTTCATCTTGACTACAGATCTTGAAATGAGCCTTTGAATGACTCACAAGTACAACTGTTAAGTATTATGTTTTCCATTCAATGAAGTTTATTTATTTTTCGATGGATATGCATTGAAACTCCAGAATGTGTACTAGATACACATGTATAATTTTTTTTTGTAAATAGCCACTAACTGAACTGATAGTTTAAAAGACTATCACTATAACAATTCAAAAATAAATTTTATCAAACTACGCCTGCTTGCTACCTTTTTGTGGTGCCGATAACTGAAGCAACATCATTTGTCATGATTATGATAAGGGCATAAGAACCTACAGTTTACACGATGTGCAATTTATGTTGAATTTGTTTTGTTGTTCACATTGTATTTCTTTGAAGTATTCAACAGGATTTAAAAGTAAAATCTTGTAAAAACCGGTGTTGATTAGAGTCAAATTTATGTTGATCTTTTTCCGATCACATTTTCTCAGTTATCAAAATTTATTAAAATCACCAAAAGAGTTCAGCAAAATACACTCGTTTTAGTTGATATTTACCACCAAGCCAACAAAAGGCTAACACGAAGGATATATGCACTGATAGCTATTCATTGGACTACCGTCGAATGACGTACATTTCTGAGTCTGTTGCATTATAAAAAGCGCAGTACGTTAACAAACGACCATTAACACGGTATAGCGCCACCAGTGGATATGACATCAACAATTTGTTTCACGTTATGTGGATGCATACACTGTCTTCGTGGCGCGGAATGTGTGCTAGTGTATCGTGTATACACAGGTTACATGCAGGACCCCAGCCGCGTGGTGCACTGGAACGCAACAGACGGCTACCGTGCCACTGGGTTAGATACGGTTTACGTGTCTCAGTAGAAGATCTTTTCACGTGCTTTTAATGCGGTTCAATATATAGGCCTACGTTACCTTTAACACCCGATTTCGACCAGAAAGTAAGGTCAAACTAGTATCATCTCTGTGTAAAAGTTTGAGAAGGCACAAGATCCTACAACCTGGTGTAAAAATTTTGATTTAAGTACGAGAATTTCTTTATATAAATTATTGAAATTTCAACTTCGGTTTTGGACCGGAAGTCAAGGTAAAATTGGGTCACTCTTTGTGAATTGTTTGTTGGGTTTTCCAAGACCTGTCCGATGATGTATAGAATGTACAAATCCATTCAGCAGTTTTCGAGTTATGATTTTTTGAAATATTAAACTTTGATTTAGGGCCTACTGTATTTTGACACCTGATGACGTCATCATGACGTCACTCCAGCGGTGTCTTCTACAAGTAACGATCTAACTATATGTGAAGTTTGAAGCTTGTGTGAGCTTCGGAAGTGTGCGGTTTTTTTTCGGACAATCGCGGGGGATAAGCAGAAGAAGTATTAAACAAAAAACGTACAAAAACAAGAGGTGTTCCGGGCGGATTGCCCGAACACCTAATTACAATTTACATAACGTTTTTGTGTTTTTCGAAATGTCTTAGGCCTACCTCCATATGGTTTGATTGAAATTAAAATCTCTAATTTCAAGGTAACCTGTAAGACTAAGACTAGCATGACTAGTAAGCCAATAATTAAATAAAGAGTAACCATAATTAAATATTTTCCCTTGAACTCTGAATATCTTGTCCGCAAGTTCTAATCTAAGTTCTTGAGTTACTCAACTCAGAGTATAGGCATCATGTCAATTGTCATGTCTTCTTCCTCCGCTACACAATAGTGACAATGGCTACATGGTCAACTCAGTCAACAAAGTCAAAGTCAAGGCCACCCCAACACACGTATCTTTTGATTTTTTTATTTTTATTTAGCATGATGCCGGACATTTAAAAAGGCCTATATGTCACGAATTAAAAACGGTAGGGTGGTCCGGGCATTCCTTCCAAAGGACTACCTACAATTTTTTGTAAAAACAGTTTCAAAGAAGACGTAGTTTCGTTGGGGCGAATTGTCTCCCAACTTCTTAAAGCAACTTCATTTCCTCACTTCAGTCAGCAAAACTCGCCCCGCACGTGAACGGACGACGACGGCGTGCAAACGATACACTATTATTTGTAAAGCTCATAAAATGTCATCAAATTGAAAACAAAGTATGTCCACAAAACACCCATCATCAGTACAATCTTAAGGTTAAAATTCCGCAGCATGCCATGGCTTACCTTTTTATGTTAAAATGTCACGGAATTCAACTCACCAACACAAAACGAGAGGAGTCACGCCACAACTTGACAGCAGTCAGTAAATAATGTGAAACAAAATGTAAAAGGTCAACCAGGGTCATTCAAACTTTGATATCAATCCGCGTTTAAGGATTTTAACTTAATTTTACAGGTAGAGAACAAAATGAACATCCTTTTTCAAATAAACTCATTTATTTATCGTTCATCCTCACAATTATTTCAAAATAAGCTGTAGTGTGTAATAGTTTTGTCCCTTTTTAAAGTAGATTTACTTTTTCTTTGAAGCATCGTCCTCGGAAGGACACTATAGTCTTTGCCTGTGGTAAGAAAACTGGCGGAATTATCGTCTGCTAAACCAGTGACCATCTAACACACATTAACATATGAATTTTAATTTACAGCTCTATCAATGAGTTCTAGGAGTCGATTTGATTTTATTCCGTAGGCATTTATTATCACTTCAAAAATGTACAAAGTTGTTATCCATACATTTAGCTGTTCATTTATTTGATCCTTGAAAAGATGAAAGGATGGCGTCAGAACGTTGCTCACCAGTGGTCAACAGATGGCGCTATTTCAAATTAATGGTTTCTGCTGCATGCTCGCGGACTTGACGAGCTGCCGCTTTGGATCGAGTCAAAAAGCTATACGTCGCCAGTGGCCCAAATTGGCTGCTGTCAGAGGCAGTAGAATATCCAGCGATTCTGCCTAGCCATAGCCAATGCAAAAATCGTCAATTTGGAAACGGCATTATTATAAGGACAGTCACGTGGAATATACTGCAAGTCTAATGCGGTTGAAAATAGTTCGCTCGACCCGCCAAATCGGACCTAGCCTGATTCAAAACAGCGTTTAGCCCTGCAGGTTGCTAGACAATTATAAATTCGCCGATGCGATAATTTATGCACAGCTGGGTAACTGGCTTGTTTAACAAATAATTATTGTAATGCACGAAATAATTTCCCCCTTTCTATTTTAATGCTTGAAACCTAGCATTTTAACAAAGGGCACGTTGCTTTCAAGTCTCTCCAACTTTTGCTGTTTGGAATTATTGCTTCATATCCTTTTCTGGGGTCATTCATGCACAAAGACATAACGGCCGGTGTTTTGTAGTAGTGAGTTACGTAGTGATTTCTAATACATAAAGTTGCATCTTGAAATACAACCTTAATTAATTAACTAACAATGGGCCGCCATTTTTTGTGGAGTCAACAATTAATTTGGAATTCGCTACACAACTTACGGCGCTTATCACGAAATTACAAAAAAAAAAAAACAACTTCAAGTGATTTTTATGTAAATCATTAGGCTATATTCTACTTACTATAAAATCTCTTTCCAATCATATAGGCCCTATTCATTTCAAAAGAAACGCTTTATATAGCCCCAAAAGCGCCCAGTCCGAAGATAACGTGCCCCTCATCATTGTTTAGTTTAATTCTTGAAGAAAGACTACGTGATTAATTAGGTGAAACTTTTAAACTGTAGTTATAATCTTCTTCCTCTTCCTTCGTTTTGAGCCCCCCCCCCCCCCCATATCTTTCTTTTGAGTGTTAAGAAGTCATCACACCTGCTGATTAGTCTCCACGTCAAGGCGTTTACGGACACGTGATAAATACACCATTGCTTTGTCTAGTTTGTTACTGAGTTCCTTGGTTCTCCTCTGGAGACTAGCTCTCTTTAATCTTCCCGGTGCAGTTGTGTTTCTAGAGAATTATGACAAAAATACAATTATAAATATAAAGGGAAGATTGGTATGGATATAAAAACACCGTTATTTAATTTTAGTCTGAAGCTTACTGAAATGAAAGTTTAAGAAACGTTTTTTTCCCTGTGAAATGAGTCCCTCTGAAATGCCCTTATTCGAGAAATTAAAAGAAACCTACCAAACGCACTGGCTGATTTCGGATCGATGTTACAACCAATATTATAGGAGAATGTGTGTTTACTACTAACGTGTATGTTTTTCACTAATTACTCCGGACTCACACAACGGATTAGGTGGACGATGTCTAGGTAAAAGGTAGGTTCAATGTATACATACTTGTGATTTATTCCAGCAATTTTAGACTGCGCCTGCGCAGTAACGGTATTGGTGAAACTGTGCTGACGGTTTTGAAGCATGTTGCTGTTTGAACCTCTTTGCACAGGACATTGTCCGACAGTCGGCATTGGCGTCACTTGAGCACGTGATGCATTTGACGATGTCGACAGTGGTTCCAATATCGACATTGACAAGCTGTGTCCCATCGTCGACTTCGATGAGCTCAGTTTTGAGGTCAACTGAATTGAATAGTCGCATGGTTCCGATGTCGAGTTTGGTTCCAGTGTCGACTGGGGTGAACTTGTTTTCGACGGCGTCAATGATGAATGATGTTCATTGGTTTTGCCTGCAGATAAATAAAAATAATAGATAATTAAATCAATATATTAGAATGTGAAAATACTACACGATCATTGTGTTGCTATCAGTGAGAAAGCACGCAAGTGACGCCATCATTATGCATAACTACAACATACTCTTCAAAATTGAGATTTTATCATTTTCCACTCTTTTGAAATATCGAATCTTGAATTAATTCAACTATGTGCTGAGCAAATTTCTTCAATATCAGTTATAGTGGCTCGGCCCTAACCGGTCTCATCCTCGGATGGGCTGATGAGCTTTTACACATCTTGTTCGGAATGTATAGCCTTCCGTGAACTAATACACTGTAAAAACGGCGCTTAGCGTTTAAACACACACAACATGTTTACACGCAAACATGTTTAGAAATATGTTTGTAAGCTAAATGGGTATCTCTTTAACATGTCAAAAAGCTAAACGTGTTGAGATTTGTTATGCTTGTTTTAAGTGAAGTTTTGATTTTAAACACATACAAAACATGTTTACACGCAAACATGTTTAGAAATATGTTTGTAAGCTAAATGGGTATCTCCTTAACATGTCAAAAAGCTAAACGTGTTGAGATTTGTTGTGCTTGTTTTAAGTGAAGTTTTGAATTTAAACACAATCAAAACATGTTTACACGCAAACATGTTTAGAAATATGTTTGAAGCTAAATGGCTACCTCTTTAACATGTCAAAAAGCTAAACGGGTTGAGATTTGTTGTGCTTGTTTGAAATGCAGTTTTGAATTTAAACACATACAAAACATGTTTACACGCAAACACGTTCAGAAATATGTTTGAAGCTAAATGCTATCTCTTTAACATGTCAAAAGCTAAACGTGTTTTGAACTGGTTTGAACATTTGAATACACCAGAATGTGTTTACATCAATTGAATACGTTTGCTATTGGTATGAAAAAGCTAAGCAGCTAGTCATGATAGGCTTCCACGTAGGCATATAGGCCTTCCTTGGAGAGCGTTTTTGCTATATGGCATAAACACATAATTAAAAGGGTTTAAAATAATTCGCATTTTGGTAATACGTAACTTTACAAAGGTATCAAAAATGCTCCACACGTTTAGCCCCTCATGGCAAGTAAAATTGCTCAGGTAGCAAACGTACTAAAATGATGAACACACATTCTGGTGTATTTGAATGTTCAAACCAGTTCAAACCTGCATTGATCGCAACACGTTTAGCTTTTTGACATGTTAAAGGGATACCAATTTAGCTTACAAACATATTTCTAAACATGTTTGCTTGTAAACATGTTTTGTATGTGTTTAAATTCATCAGTTTGTTTAGAATGAAATGGGCGGGGTTTCATTAAATATGCACAAATATAGACCTCGGTGTTTATTCAAAACCATTGTAGGTATAACAGCCTTTCCTGCGCAGTAGTTTACACTTTAATGTGTGTAATTCAATTGAAGCAAATTTTTGTTGTATCATATTGGCCAGCACTTCAAATATTCACACCATGGGTAGAAAGTAAAGCCCAAAATGTATATAATTGGAACGGATTCTGAGACTTCAAAATGACCGTTTTCAGTATGACTGAAATTATGGCATCATTGCTCCTCAAATCATCTCGATGAAAATCATCTCGATGACCCGTTGAGATGATGATGATTTATCGATTCTCATGCCGAGCGTAGCTTGAGCGTTATGTTTCAGTAAGCAGGCAGGCGAATGTTGCAACATTTCTCTTTTCTTTTCTTCAGGTGTTTAAAAATTAAGCTTATTCTCTGAAACGTGTTGGATTCTAAACATGTTTAGCACTCACTATGAACCCTAAACACATTCAATCTAAACGTATCACAGGCTAAATGTGTCTCGGGGTAAACATGTCACAGAAACGCAAAATCTAAACATGTTGAGGGCTAAACGTGTGAAAAAAGTGGGTACACAAGCGAGGCGTTTAGAAATGTGTTTAGATTCTAAACGCCGTTTTTACAGTGTAGTTGTTGACTTGCCGTTTCCCAATTGTTATATTTGACGACCCGTCATTTATTGTACATTATGACATCCAAAATGGCGGACAGTATGGACCTTTCCATTGTTGATAAACAGAGTGCGCCGGTTGGCATGGACGGCCGAATGTTAGCAAAACATTAAATCGTGTTAAAGAAAATTGTGACCAAATTCAACATTTTTTGAAAAGATTCATGAGCTGAAATACCTCCCATGATTGGTTGATTTGTTTCAAACAAATTCAAAACTATTTTTTTAATTTGTTGTAACACTGCTACAAGCTATGGCTATCTGTTTTTGATTTGCAGTTATGGCCATAGTTTTCCCGCCTCAGTTGGCAAAAACTCGGGCTGTGACGTTGAAATGTCTTTAGGCGCCTCTATAAAGCCCTTTTACACTATACTCTATTCCCCGTGGGCAACCCCGTGGAATAACGGTCGACCTTTTCACACTATGATCGCTTTACCCCCTGTCTGCCCCCTGTCTGCCCCCTGTCTGCCCCCTGTCTGCCCCCTGTCTGCCCCGGCAAGTGGGCATACCCCGGGGAAATGCCACCCCTGCTCCGGAGTAGGGGGTTGAACCCCGGTGTTCTTGAAACATGCAACAGGAACCCTGTGGAATAGGGACCTAGGCGGGGATAGTGTGAAAGTGCGCCGGGGTAACCGTAGGGTAAACAAAAAACGGGACCTGCCCGGGGCTGTATTACAAGAGATGCAGTGTGAAAAGGGCTTAAGTGAGCTGCGCGTTGTGAAATAGTTCAACACCTTGGAACTCCGATATATTATACCTCCAAGTCTGCTTCTCTTCGGAATGTGTTCAGTCTCAGTCAGATGTCTTCGCTTGTTGGCATTCTCACGAAATAATTCTCCCGATTGTTCTGCAGTCCCCCAAAATGACACTAAACATCATTAATTATTGACAATGCTTGCCTATTTATTCAATTAATCACCCTCAATTGCAACATCATCAACATTCAACATCAACATTCAATTTGTCTCCTAAAAAATGCCTCTTTTCTCAATATTAAAAATTGTTTTTTTTATTTTTATAACAAACATTTTTTATTGCACTTGAGTACTACTAAGAACACGTCTTTCCGCAATTTTAATTTCTAAAATAATGTTGAGTGGGGCTTCCCAATTAAAGATACTTTGTCTGCAAGGTCCAGGGAGAATAATGAAAACTATACCCCCGTAGTGCCTACTGCTTCTCTCTCACCAACCTGTTGGGATTCAAGGCCACTTTTAAAACACTGCTGGTTTCCAACCACTCAGCTTAGCTTCCTTTCTTTTATGCATTCCTGCCTTGTTACCCAACTGTGGAGTTATTTAATATTCATGTCGTCCCTCTTCAAAACTCATCCTATTTCATTGTTGTTATGTATACCTTCTTTTACACTGCAAAAAACCGGGATTCTCTTGGTATCTATAATGTGACAACACCGCCACGGTGTTGATTTTATCAACGATGTAGTAATGGGGATAGCTAACACCATGGCGGTGTTGTCACATATGGATACCGGAAAGAATCAATTTAACACCCCAGTTTTTGCAGTGTAGTTTTATTATCACTATTATTCATTGTTTTCGTTCAACGTATTCCTCAATGAGTTAAATTGTTTTAACTTTTTTGTTTTGTTTGTTGTTTTTATTTTTGCTGTAATTTGTTTTGTTTTGTATTTTGTCAGTGGGCATTTCTAAACAAGCTTGTCTCCTTTTGGCTTCTGAAAATGCCCCCATGGTTTGCTGCGTATATACATTACATTATATTATTTTAATTTCTTTTATTTTTACTTTCAATAGTTGTTTTTTCTCAATCTTGATTGTCTTTGATTTAAATTGTTGTTCTAAATTTGTTTATTATTCTTTCTTTTTTCTTTTTCTTTTTCCAATGTGGAAATAAATGTTGATTTGAATTGAAGTTGAAATGACTTGGATTAATCGTCCAACATGATCACCTACGCCACATCCGACTCTCATCGAAACTCAAAACTTATCAGGTTATCAATACAAGTCATAATATACCTCCTGATTGCTCGAGCATCTGATACGGACTTTCAGTATCGCTGGTTCCGGCGTTCCGGAGAAAATCAGCCCTCCTGGTTCCGTGCCGGACGATCATATTGGCCGATGACTGAAGGCACCGCCGGATATCCTCCTCGCAGCGGTACAATACGCGTACAATGTGCACGGCCTGTAACTCCTGTGACGTCAGGATCCAGTTGATGACGTTGAGTTGCATCAATTGTTTAATTTCCTCGTCTGTTTCTTGGTCCAGGTGATGACGAAATAAAAACAAATACGGCAGATGAGATCTGAGTAAGAGTTGAAGCATAGACCTTATGCACATGACGTCATTCAAGTGAAGCGCCCACGCCTAGAGGTCAAAAGGAGGTTGTTCATTGGCCAATCCTGTGCACCGTGCGTACAAATCTGTGCATTTCGATTGTTTCGTCACAATTACCTCTTAGATGGCAGCTGAGTGACGTCAGTGCATAAGGTCTATTAAACGGGATGTGGAAGGTAACAGAAAACCTTAGATTACGGTTGAAATACAATTTGGAACATGACAGGTCGCCCAATAAAAACAAACATAATTGATTAATACTCACCATTATTACTTCTGACTGGATCGTCTACAACGGCTATTACAGGTGTGTTCACATTGGGTCCAAATCTAGTCAGGTATTCAAATCAATGACATCATGTTATTAATATTTTTTTTTATATTGAAATAAATTTAATTAAAAACGGTTACACAACAGCAGGTATATATTCTTTCCATTGACTGCTTTGCGAGGTGCGTCATGATTGTTTGTTTCTTTTCAAAAAAACATAATTTTCATTTCATTCTAGTTGTTTTTTGTTGTAGTTGTTGTTTGTAAATTATTTTGCTCCTGTGTGTACACGTCCTATTTTTGAAGGATGGGCAACGACAACATTTTCTTTTGATTTGAGAAGTTCATCGTCTTAAATTACGAACCAAAACAACCATGTTTTTTGTTTATTGTGTTGTTTGTTTGTATTTTTGTATTTGTTCATTGTTTATTTATTATTAAACAATTCTGCAAGAACACCTGCTAAAACCTCCCCCAGTCCCACACCCCTTTTCATATGAATAAGAGACGGTATATTTACCTGAGCCTTTGTACCCAAGTGCGGCATGACCCCTGGTATATTTTAATGGCGTCCGGCAGGAGAAAGATGGCTCTAGACTTGTATTTGTCACATATGGAGTAAGGGTTTAACGAGTTTGGTATCTGAAATATTCATAAACAAACGGTACGCAACTTAGGCCTTTGTTGCACGTGGCATTACTTAAAACAATAAACATTTTAAAAACAGAACTTTAACTGTTCCAGAGAAAAATGGTGTTCCAAAATAATTTAACCCTATCAGTACCACGGGCGACAAATGGCACATATTTGGGGTCATTCTTCCCGACCAGGGCTCCATATGGCACCTTGTCAAATGTATTGTTTAACAACCAGTGGCGCTTATTGGTCCCCACCCATAATGCTTATTGAGAAAGTAACAAGGGCGCCCTCTATTGGCGAATTCGTTAATCCCATTGTTATTTATAGCGTCCCCCCGGCCGCGGACCTGTTGGCGCGCATTCATTCAAACGAACAAGTGGCTGCAACATTATGGACGGCGATAGAAATGCAGAAATTTTGGCCGAGATATTTGCAGACAGCGACTCGGAAGGAGGGGAGATCGACTCGGAAGGAGGGGAGATCGACTCGGAAGGGGAGATCGACTCGGAAGGGGAGATCGACACGCAGGATGGTGGTGAATCAACCTCCAGCGAATCGGCGAGCGAGGTGGAGCAGGTAAGCACGATGTTTTTAGGGAGTAGGTCATGACCGTGCATGCAGTTAGAGGGCAGGAATAACTTGGGCATAAATTTGTCCAAAAGTACCCCTTTTTACATTGGCTTTTAATTTGATTTAGGACAATGGCTCTTAAAGGTACATAGAACAATAAAATGGCGTTTCTGCGGGCGTTCTGAATTATTAAGTTTGTCACTTAAAGTTATGATGTGTAGACTCGGGCAACAATGAATACAAAAAGACCATCAACGATGGGCCACCATTGGCGGCCATGTTGGATGTAAAGAATTATCCCATAATGGTTTGCGGAAGGGCGCCCTCTGTTGGTGCAACGCAATGAATTAACCCTCGGTTAAGATACCAGCGCTATCTAAGTGTTATTATTATTATTGGCGATAAGGACTATTACACTAAAAAGCACAAAAACAATGGGAAAGTTAATTACCACAATTTGACATGGCAACTGCATGCACACCCCTCCCCCACTTCCTTCCCCTTCCCCCACCCCTTTCCCTTCTCACCCCTTCCCCCACCCCTTTCCCTTCTCACCCCTTCCCCACCCCCTTGCCCTATATTTGTGGAACGAGAAGGTTACATAATAAAATTTTCATCAATCTGGGTCCTCAAATAACTCTGCATATAGCACACTTTACGTAAAGTGATAGATCTACAGCGCCCTGATGCATATTGCCTCTTCCCTCTTTCCTACTGCAGGAAAACGCTAAATCTACACGGAAGAAACCAGACTTCAGATCGGGTTGGAAAGAGATCGGTCGTCTCAACAGGAAGCCGATGCAATTCACCGGAGATGCCGGCCCCACCAGTGATTTTACAGGACTTTCTGCAACACAGGTATTCCAGTTGTTCTTTTGCAGTACGGTTTGGGATATGCTTGTAGACGAAACAAACCGCTACGCAGAACAAAGTGCTTCACAAACGTCCTGGACCCCCACTCACTTAAATGAAATGATGGCATTTGTCGCACTCCTGCTTGCTATGGGTATCAACAAGTCACCTCAGTACAGCATGTACTGGTCAACATCTGAAGTTCTACTCACGCCATTGTATCCATCCATTATGTCCAGAAATAGATTTAGTTCCATTATGAGATTTTTTCACCTGTCTGACAACCAGTTGCCTCAACCAGCCTCTGGATGTGACAAGCTTAAGAAAGTTAGGCCTTTGCTGGATGTCATCCTCCCCAAATTTCGCAACCTGTATTACCCTGGACAGAACTTATCTCCTGATGAGAGTATGATCAAATTTAAGGGAAGAATTGGGTTTCTACAGTACATGCCCAGAAAACCGGTCAAATGGGGAATGAAGGCATTCTCTTTGAATGAGTCGGAGACTGGTTACACGTGCTCTTGGGTATTGTACACAGGAGCTGCTCCCAAGGAGACGAAGACTTCACAAAGGCCACCTGTAAATACCGAATCATCCCCAGCAAAATGCCATCCCTCTGACCTAACCATCCCAGGAGAAGTCGTCCTTGAACTTGTAAATGGATTTGAACATAAAGGACATGTAATTTATTGTGATAATTACTTTAACAGGCCAGCTCTGGTATCAAAAATGGACAACCTAGGATTTGGATGTAGTGGGCCTGTGCGTTATACGGCACTGGGCATACCTCGTGCAGCACACCCAAAGACAAATGGAATGAAAAAGGGAGATGACCCCAAATTTTATGAGAAGGCTGGTCAGTTATGCATTGTTTGGCGTGATAACAAAAATGTTGTATTCCTAACAAATGTAGGCGATTGCCAAGTAATAATGAAAAAAATTCGGTGTAAGAAAAGCGAAAGTGGATTGCGTGAAATTGCTAAGCCAAAATCTATAGATTACTACAACAAATTCATGGGAGGAACAGATCTCGCTAATCAAATTTGTCAGTACTACACGCATACACACAGAAGTTTGAAATGGTGGAAACGGGTGTTTTTTTGTTTGTTGAACATATGTATGCTCAATGCTACGGTAATTTTCAACAGCATACCAACAAATAAGCATGTCAGTAATCTTGACTTCCGTATTCAAGTTATAGACGGCTTGCTCACGGGTTGGGAGCGTTCTACAATGCTGCGTTGTAGACGATCCAATGCGAATAACCTTCCTGTTGGGATGATAGAGAAAATGCATTATCCTGGCAAAAACCCTTCCGGAAGAAAACGTGACTGCATCGTTTGTAGTAACCGTCGATTACACAAGAGAAAACAAACGAGGATGATTTGCAAACAATGTACATATCCAATGTGCGTCGTTCCTTGCTTTGAGAATTACCATACATTGCACTTGGTTTAAATTTATGGCATAAATAAATATGTAGCTCCATATTTGTAGGCATTTTTAACAATAGCCCCCAGCCCCCCCCCCCCCCCCTGCCCCCCCTATTCAATGTTGCCGCCAAAAATGTGTTCGTGTGTCCGCAATCCAAGGCAACTTTGAAAGAGGGGGGGAGGGGGAGGGGGGAAGGGGGTGGTCGTTTGTCAACACTTTTTTGTGGTTCATTTGTATTTAATGTCCTTCAATAAATAGTTCAGTGACATAAAATTATGTACATTTGGTCGTTTGTCAACACTTTTTTGTGGTTCATTTGTATTTAATGTCCTTCAATAAATAGTTCTGTGACATAAAATGATTTAGATTTGGTGGTATGCTATAATGCTATTTGATTTACTGACACCATGGAGGATTAGACTGTATGCCTGTACAGTGCATACAATACACATGAAAAATCACTCACTGCACATTGGGGGCGCTCTTCATTAAAATCCACACAAATTCGTTGGTGCAGAAGCATTGTGAGGGGTAACACACTGCTGGTATGCAAGGTCCTACTGTGAAATATTTGCTGGTAATGATAGGGTTAATGCAAAATAGTACTTGGGTATGACCCGGATGCTTGACGTCACGACGAAAAACTTACTCAAAGTGCGGCCATTTTAAGTTATTCTGCAGGACACTTCACTGCCGGAAGTTTGAGACACCTTTTCACCAAAAAACAGCGACTTTGTGAGCATGATATTCTCATTGTTGTTATTATGAAGACGTACACGGGTGTACCAACATGAGCTTGTAAAAAATATTTCAACTTTGCTGTTTTACATGATTGGCAGCTTCTATTGTAATCGTTTCGTTATGCACACAAAGTAGTTCCGGTCGGCTGTGCAGGCAGGAAGGAAGCTGCAAGCCATTCGATCCACAATGCAAGTCTCGCGCGCCAGTAATCGAACATTGGGACCAATTTGGTTCCATCCATTTATCAATAGATAGTTCCCAGTAGACGCCATCTTTACCGACAAATCACATTTTGGCTTGCAGGCGCGTCAAGCGCTCAAATTATTAACGCAGCCGCGTCATTCACTAACCAATCATGCAATGAGTTTTGTGAAATGTGCGCGTGCTGCACGCCGTTCTCACGCGTAACGCATGACTATGTGTTCCAAATTGTCCGTAAAGATGGCCGATTTACGTCATATTGCAACCTATCTATGGCTCCATCCACCACGTTCCTTTATCGCCCGAAGGAAACTAAGTCGAGCACTTCAACGAGGTACTAGGTTCGAATACGCTCGAGACTTGCACGTGCTGTAACTCGGGAAGGGGGGGGGGGGGGTGGGGCTGACCCGGTCTGATCGAAAGCAGCACCCAAATGGATGTTATCCTATGTCCTTACTCTGATCAAACAGCACTTATCAATTTTTGAGATTTCACACCCAAGTTTCATCCATACACCATCGTCTCCAATGGCAACAAGATTGTAGTTCGCAGAACTGTATGGCATTGTTGGCCGTCTGATGGAAGTAAAGAAATATTGATGAAAACAGGAAAAAAGTTTCTTTGTTTGTTCGATAGTTCTTTTTGCCTTTCCTTCAAATAATTATTACAGAGCAAAAAAATGCAATAGGAATTAATGTTGTTTAGGCCCTTTTCCAAACCCCGGCTTCGGCTCCGGCTCCAGGCTCCGTCTTATGTTCGAACCACCGCGTGCAAATACACGCTGTAGCAACAATCTATAACGGAGCCCAAGCCGGAGACGGAGCCCAAGCCGAGGTTTGGAAAAGGGCCTTAGTCTTAATTCCATCATCCAACTTTTACAGACTGTTTGCCATCATTTTGCAAGGGGGCTCCCATTGAAAATAGGGGAACTCAGGACGGGCACCAAAGCTTAATTAAACCAGGCCCCAATGTTTGTTGTTGTTGTTGTTGTTGTTGTTTTGTTGTGTTTTTCTTGTACTGCTAGGCATAATTTGGCAGGATACCAGATAAAGATGGTGAATGTGACATGGTACTTTGACTGGTAACCTCATTCTGGTAAGCATAATTTTGTGGTGTTTATAGCTGTATGGAATTTGGCCCAGCATGGCAAGAACAGAGGCCAAGGCCTGCGTATTTCTAGGCCTGGAAAAAATATAGGCTAGCTATAAAGTACTAATTTGTTTAAAATGATTAATTATTACTATCAGATCATCAAATAATATTACTCACTTTATCGAGAGTTCGTTTCCTCCTTTTCTCTATGCTTTTGATTGGAATGAACATTCTGCCCTTTGTTTTTGGTACAAAAAGTGTAGTGCGATTGTTGAGTTTCTTTGAAATGTTTTTGTTTTAAAGTTGTCATAGATTTCCAAACATTCTTTATGACATCACGGTTCCAACTTTACGACGCGTCCGAAAACCGCGCACACTATAAATTACTACTTTTTATCCAATGAGGGCGCTATACGCTAAATTAGGCAGAGGGCGCGCTATTGTGTTGAAATCCTCGTGTGGGTTATTTTGTTTCGTGACATTTTCGTCCAAGATTGTGGCTTAAAAATGAGTCTACCGGCTTTTATCGATGTCGCTGAACAAGAACAGGTGTGTACTAAATGTGAATTGAATAATATTGTGTGATCAAAATAGCACAACCTAGTTGTATGATTGGAAAAATCGTGTTTTAAATTATTGAACAAATCCTCACGTAATTGATGCAGTGACTTACATCACACTGATCTGCATGGAAACTAGCCCCAATTAGGGCCAATCCACTCTGTATCCTTGGCCCTAGTGCGACTGCAAACCTATTCTTGTGCCCCATTGAGATTTGAATCTGCAAAGATCTGCATCTTGAAACTTACCGATTGAGTGCCAATATACTTGTAATAGCAGCCGGACAGGTGGAATTCGTTTAAAAAACATCACATTCACAGATTTTGAGGGAAAATTGATTGCTTTTCGCGTCACGATTGTCAATTTTTGTTCATAAAACACCTTGCGCGAAAACCATGATTTGTCTGGTTCCCTCAACAACTCCACAACATTTATACGATCAACTGCTGTAATTTAATGGGGACCAGACTGATTTACTCACCATTTATTAGTCATTGCTGGTCCCACTAGATCGTAACAGTTGATCGTTGATTCGTATAAATGTTGTGGAGTTGTTCGTTGAGGGAACCAGACAAATCATGGTTTTCGCGCAATTCGCAAGGTGTTAATATGTGAACAAAAATTCACAATCGTGATGCGAAAAGCAATCAATTTTCCCTCAAAATCTGTGATGTTTTTTAAACGAATTCCACCTGTCCGGCTATTTATAGCGACCGCAAACACGTTTTCTGCGCATTTGCTGCGCATATTGATCTCGGTTACTTCGCGCTGTACAGAAAGTTGGATCCCACACAGAAGCTGCACGCATTGTAACTACGATAGATCGTTTGCGCAGTGTGCGAAGTGCATTGTGGGATCGACTATAGCGTCTCAACGTTAGCTACAAGCTTTGCTACCGTATCTACAACGCAAAAAAAACCCGATCGAAATCGACCAATATTTGGCTGAACTACGTCATCTTGAAAGGTAAGCAAATTTCTTCATATGTAGTACTAATTTGTGAGTAAAATTTTGAGTATAAGGGGTCCATACCGATTAAAACCGACATGAAAAATGAAAACTACGATAGATAGTTAGCCTAGAAAAGTTGTTTACCCGGGTATAGCGTGTGCCGAATTTTGCCGCATCGTTTTTGAAAATTGCTTTTCTGCTGGGCGCAGCAAGCAGGTTTAATAGTCTGATTAAATGGTTAGGCCAATATATTATTCCGTGTGCTTCTTGATAAATATATTTTATGATAGATATTTTATTTTGTGAAACTTAAATACCTTCAATATCACGTTTTTAGTTCCGTTTATGTTGATAAAAATCGTTTAGAAATCAGAGGGGTGGGGTTTACATGAAAGCACAGCCATGTTGTAACTGGGTGACATGGCCAACATCTTTAGTGAGGCTGTTCCATCAATTGAACTTTATCCCTCTGAAAATGAGCTTGGCTTGTGCAATGTTGCAAAATAGGTGGAATTATGATGTTACTTTATCATCTAATGTCTAATTTATTTTTAAAAACACTTTCAAACCCTACCTTATCCTTTTGCACATTTTAACTAAATGTCCTTCCTTAATTTAATTTTATTTTTTAGTAAAAAAAAAAAAGTTTGGGTCTTCTTGTCCAAAATGAGAAAATAGAATTAGCTGTTGCAAACTGCTTACCAACCAAAAGGACCTGTGGTATAAATGCAAAAAATAAGTTAGTGGCCTGACGTTTCGACCCTAGCAGAGTCTTTCTCGAAGGCTAAATGACAACACACAACACACATACAAGCAGACAAGAGTTGCAAGAGTAGTCAAGTGGAAATACATGACTAGAGAGAGTGGAGGGAGAAAAGCAGAAAGCATTCAGAGAAGGCAGGGGGTAAGCAGGGATTATGACAACAAAATAGGGTCTCCTTTTTACATAGATTATAGAATTAAATTATTTCTTGATTTTGTCAGGTTTTTTTTGTTTGGGGGGGTGGTTGCCTTCCATGGACCTTTTAAATCTACATGAATGCCTTCAGGCAATAATAATACTTTGTTAATAGTTTATTTTTCTACAGGGATGAAGTTGTTAATTTCTTCTTATCTATTTCTAATTTTACTTTTGCAGGCAAGATAACTCCTAACTTTCTGGAGACACCATGGGAATTTCCCTCGAAGTCTGGCGCCAACGGATTGGTTCATTTCATCCACCAAGATCTAAGGCATCAAGAACACTGTGGCAGAATGAGGTTTTATTTGCCTCATCTAGCTGGAGACTGGATCCTGGGGGCTCAACCTTTATTATCATCTTACTGGCTGCTACAATAGGTGAGAATTTTTATGGATCAGGTTGTGAGTAAAGGTTAGTTGGGTCAAGAACAAATGGCATGGTACAAACTACATTCATACTTTAAAATAACTTAATGTACACTGCTGCCCAAGGAAACAATTCTATTTTTGCATTTTTGTGACAAAACATTTCATTTTTTCTTTTTCTTTTGCAGGAAATTTGATACTGCAGACACAACTACCGCATCGTTATGATGTCTTGGCAACGTGTGGTGATGTTGAGTCAAACCCTGGTCCATCGGTGCTCCTAAGTGATGAGTTACTGCAGAGTCTGTCAAGTGGCAACCATTCAGCTATCCAGCCAGTTGAAAGATTGAAAAACAAGCATGTGATACAACTGTTCCAACTAAAGGAAAAGCACAAGTGCACTTGGGACACCTCCTCATCAAGGACTTCCCTGGGAGTTCTGATGTCAACACAACCTGGACGCGAAATATTGGAGATAGTTGGAAAAGCCTCAAGGCTGCACGGCGGCGCCTTCAGAGTGACAAAAACAAAAGTGACAAGGGCAAAGAACAGTTTGATGCTTGGGAGGAAGCCACATATCAACTACCATCTGTGCGTGGTCCGAGAATTCCAAAAGTGACCCCACCAGGTATTTCCAAGTTTGAGCTAGAATGTCTCACAGCCAAAAGCATGAAACTTGAGGAAGAAAAAAAAAGAAGCAATGAAAGAAATCAACAACCTCGCCCTCCAGGTTGAAGCACTGAAACAGCGTCAATCTCCTCATTCGCAAGCAAACCAAGATAGACATGAACACTGAAAAAACACTCAAATAAAGAATTTCTAAACAGGTGAGAAGACACAAGTTAAGGAATTGGACAAAAGGAAGAAAAAAAATTGAAAAAGACAAAGAGAAAGTTGTCTTCCGAGTTTAAGAATTCATTGGCAAAAATTTCACGTATTGAGGAAGACACCAATTTCGAAAAGGATGCCTACATTCTCGGAATCGAGGACGATATTGTGTCAGCAGAACGGAAGATAGATGACTTAAAGGAAGAGCTACTTCAGTGTAAAGAGGTAAATGCCGTATTAATGGATGCCGCTTTAATGTGGAGAACAAAATTAGCAGAAGAACAGAATCAGGAACTGTTACTTTTAGTCAATGGCTCTTTCACAGACAATTTGCGAAAGTGTGTTTATGAGCTGTTGGGGTGCCATGTGGCACAAGACAAAGTTCCCAAAGTAATAGAAAGTGTTCGAAACCTTGCCAAAGCAAAAATAGACAAATTACCTAGTAATACGACAATCAGAAACATAAATAAAGAAATGATAGCTGTCTCACAACTACACCTGGAAAACTTGGCAAAAGCAGGCAACCTCTCATTACAAAGCGATGAAACGCCTAAGTTTGGCGAAAGCTATGAAGCTTTTATTGCTGATGATGACAGTGGTAACTCATTCCTTCTTGGAATGAGACACATGGCTGACAAGTCTGCACAGAGTTGTCTTGACACACTTAAAGAAATTTTAAGTGACATAAATGGTACTTGTGAACTCATGGGGTCAGATCATGTTGGCTTCAAAATATTAACAAAAATAACTTCAACTATGTCAGACCGGGCTGCACCTGAAACAAAATTCCACAGGCTTTTAGATACAGAAATTCTTCCACAATACCATGATAAGTGGAATGAAATGGGTGAAGAAGCTCAAAGAAAACTTCAAACACTATATCAATTTTTTTGCGGTCTGCACCTCATGATAGGGATGGCAGATACAGTAAATGCCACACTTGCCAAGTTTGAAAAATTGCACGCCTCAGATGCATGTTCGGATGAAGATTCAGAAACAGTGGAGGAGTTCAGAAAACATCAGAATCCGTGATTGTAAGATGTGTGCGTACTGTTTGTAAAGCCCTGGCAAGAGGTGCAGACCCCAAAAGCGGAAAACACAAAGAATGGCGAGTACATTGTACCTCAATTAATCACTCTGAATATATAAGTATGTTACAAACTTTCAAGGGGAACAGGTTTAATATTATTTTCCTTTTGGGGGGGTAACCTATTTTATTTGTACGAAGAAGTTATGCAATGCCTAAAGGAGGTCCCAGAGCCAAAAAATAAACTTGTAAGGGTGTGTATAAATTTATTGCAGAATAACCTCAATTTAGCAGGTTGTGAAGTTCTCGGACTTCTACGTAAATTTGTAATGATGCCCGTGTGGCGAGTAACAGAAAAGAAAGGTCACATACCAGACATGAACAAACAATATATATGAGAAAATCACTACATTTATTGATAATTGCGTTGGTGAAGATAACATAGATAACATGATGAAGTTTATGAGAGGTGAATATTACCCCTTTGCATCCAATCTCATAGAACATGACGATATTGTAAAAGCTTTAATTTCTGAAGATGAAAATGATGTACTGGTGTGCGGGATGCTGCAATCATGTTTTCATGCACTTAATTTGTATTTGAGAAAAACGTTAGCAGATCATTTGCCAGGAGGTAAATACTGGGATTCAACTACTGTAAGGGAAGCAACCACAAGCTGTCCGAGGCATAACAAAAACCCAGAGCAAGTTTTTGGACTTTTAGATTTTTTGTGTCGAATTAGACCGAATGCCTCTACACTGTCCAATGAGGCTATTTTCATATAATCATACTAGTGATTACCTCAATTCAAAATCACAAACTGAACTTAACCAGCTTCTCTCTGCTGTAAGATCACTCACTCCAGATATTGTGAAGCAATATAAAGCACGGGAACAAGCAATACTTGAAAAACATCTTGAACAGAAAAAAACCCCGTGCTAAACAGGAACAAGTAAGACGTACAAATGCACTCAACAAAAAAACTAAAATCACTGAAAATATAATAAATGAAGGTTTGTGGCAGACTAAAGAGCAAGTTGACAATAAATTATCTAGACAAGATGTCGCTCTCAGTGAGGGGGATAAAAGAAAGGCTCTGACCTGGCAACTCCAGTTCAGGCTGACATGAGGACAACCGAGTGTTTACAGTTTCAAAGAAAGGAGTCCTAAAGTCACCTGAAGAACTTTACAATCAGCTCATCATACTGATAGACACCACAGCTTCCGCTAAGGTAACAGTAGTTTCAAAAAAACACAACTTCTAGCTGGTAAACGATTTAAACAGATTTAGTGATGGTAAAGACTATTTGGGTGATGTTATTGGGCCTGTGCCAAAGTTTCCTGAATGGTTTAATGTCAAGTATGATGAGGATGAACATGTTTTTACTTTCCGTCTTATAGATGATTTGAAAGAAGGCAACATTTGGATTGTTGTCTAAGCAGGACAGTGATTACCTTTATTGCATTGTTATTCAAATGTACTTATTATGACTGCAATTTGTTTCCATAGCAACATCCTACTTACCGGTGACTTTGTTGCACTTGCATTTGCTTGCTAGATTCACAACTTATATGAGGTCAATACACATGTAAATGATTATGATGTAAGTAACTTTTGACCCCCAAAAATGATTTCTAAAAATTATCACAAATTGCACTTCAATCAGCAAATTAAAGCACAATTTGTATACGTCATGTTGCTATGGTAATTCATCATTATTTACTACTCTAAATACAAGCATGTTGTTTGCTACTGTATGGTAACTATGTAAATAATGTACTGTTGCTAAGAAAGTCCAACATTTGAGTAATTATAACCATTTGTTTATTATATTACGTTGCTATTTTGCTGTTGCCATGGTTACGGGTTATTAACAGCAGACATGTTTGAAAATAAACTTGCTTGAATCATCAAGTCCACAAGTACCTGTAAATGAAAAATGGAGTACATAGTTTATTTCATAATGATTTTACATGCGTTTGAAATTGTTTACTTTTTTATGCATATATAATTAGGCTCCAAATGCTGTAAACAATGGTAGCATTTGACTAAGCTTTGCCATTGTCTTTTAGTACCGAAATCCATGTAAGTCACCGAACTTAAAAATAGTTTAACTCCGCAACCCATTGACCAATTTTAATGAAACAAGTACCAGTTTATTCCTATAAACACAGGCTATGCAATGGAGATCAAATTGAGCACACAGAAAAATTGAAATTTTCATGTACAGTCCCTACAGTCCCTACTATTTCACTCAATCGGCACTCAATCGGTAAGTTTCAAGATGCAGATCTTTGCAGATTCAAATCTCAATGGGGCACAAGAATAGGTTTGCAGTCGCGCTAGGGCCAAGGAAACAGAGTGGATTGGCCCTAATTGGGGCTACATGGAAACCAGTCAAGTCGCCCCCCAGCAAAGTCGCCCACTACAAAGTCCCCCACTACAAAGTCGCCCACTACAAAGTCACCCCATAGCAAAGTCGCCCCCTCACATACAGAGTCGCCCCCCTCTCAAAAAAGTCGCCCCTCACAAAGTCGCCCCCCGACACAGTCGCCCCTGACAGTCACAGTCCCCCCCGACACAGTCGCCCTCCGACAAAGTCGCCCTCCGACAAAGTCGCCCAAGGCGATTTCACAAAGTGAGGGCGCCCTATGTTAATGATTTAGATTCACGCAAAAATTGTCTTGTTAGCGGCCTGACGTTCAGCCCTTGCAGAGTCTTTTGCCTTCGCGAAAGAGACTCTGCTAGAATTGTTTGCACTTATTTACAATCTGACAATAGGTCTCTCATGTCCCTTTGGTTGATAGATTCACGTAACTTTGAATTACTAATAAGTAAATCTGAATGATAAATGTAGATAATTTAAAAATATTTCATGAATAAAAATAAACATATCAAAACACATCACTCATCAGTGATATCGAGTTAACAACATAATCAACTTATCACAACAATACTTGGGTGATGAATATATAACTGAACAAAAATATATGAACATTTAAGTTATCATCACAAAACATTATCACAACAATAAGGTGAAATAACTGAACAATGAACATTTAAGTTATCACCACAATACATTACATTTACTTTAATTTAAAACAAGTAAATAAAAAATATTTAACCCTCTTGTTGTCTGACCATTCAATACCATTCACTGTGGTTTTGAATTAGGGAATAACGGTGTGGGTAGCCGGTCTTCACTGCGTGGTAATGACCGGGGTGGTGGCTGGCCGCTGTTAATGGACCTCGCCGAAGGCTCGGTCCATTAACAGCGGCCAGCCACCACCCCGGTCATTACCACGCAGTGAAGACCGGCTACCCACACTGTTATTCCCATTAATAAATACCTTTAACGAAGAAAAAGGGTAGTAATCATCAGAATTTGTGATTTTTCTTTCGCCGTAAATTTTGGAAATAATCCACTCATGTTCAGGGGCCATTCTTTTGGCTGTTCAACTTTTGCGTGGCTCCTAGTCCCCTGCACTTAATTAACTATATCAGAAATGTGCATATTTTGAAGAACCAGACTTTTAAAGTAACAGCACTATTAATAGAAACACTTTGGTTGGTGTACGGCTTTATGCTTTGCATTACCTTGGCTTCATGCACGTACCAGCTACCAAAATGATACATTGTCTAAGCGTTTATGCATACGCGCGTGGTATGCACGAACACGCGTGGTATGCGCGTACACGCGGCACCATCCTGTCCTCGTAAAAATAACCAAAAACAATACGCGCAAAGAAACAGATTTGATAGTTTCCGCACAGCAAGCACGGTGCAAAACGAACTTTTACACAACACTGTGCTTGTTTAGGGGCCATTTATTTGTTAGTTTACAGAGCCGGTCTATTATCACATGTTAATACACCCCCACGTGACCAGTCCTCGACCAATCAGAATGCACAAACTCTCCGAGGTATGTATTAATGATAGATAAGCTATGCCAGCCTTGCAATATGATACCATGAGGGAATGCATGTACACAGTACACAGTTAGTTCTGTGCACAGTTGTGCCACCATACACAACTTTGGCAGTTGAATGGTTTCAAATGGTTGGTCAACTCACTTGAAAATGTTGCGAACAGTAGGAGGGTTAAATAAGGTAAATAACAAACCTATCACCCAAATAACGTATAAAGAGTTAAACTGAAAAGGTAGGGTTTCAAGTTCAAGACAATTGATTGAACATTCTTCAAAAAATACAACAAAAAGTACAGTTCAGTTCATGAACAATTTAAAATATTACTTCAACAAGTAAATAAAAAACAACTCAATAAATAAACAACCAGCATATCAGTCACTCCAATAAAGTAAAGTAATGAAATGAAATAAGGGTTTGAAGTTTATACACTGGGCGACTTTGTCGGGGGGCGACTGTGTCAGGGGGTGACTGTGTCAGGGGGTGACTGTGTCAGGGGGCGACTGTCAGGGGGCCACTTTGTGAGGGGCGACTTTAAGAGGGGGCGACTTTAAGAGGGGGCGACTTTGCTAGGGGGCGACTTTGCTAGGGGCGACTTTGCTAGGGGGCGACTTTGTAGTGGGCGACTTTGTAGTGGGCGACTTTGTAGTGGGCGACTTTGTAGTGGGCGATTTTGCTGGGGGGCGAGTTGACTGGCATTCGATCTGCATATACAGCACTCCCTTACTCTTGATTCGTGGTTGGATCTAGCCCTATAAATAGTGCCCTCCGTTTCTTGGCCCTACACCCAACTACCTGCAGGAGGTGAAATAATTTTTCGAATAGAAACCCACGGCCACGTTAAATCATTGTCATTGCTCATGAGCAGTCACTCTCTCTAGTCACAGCGCCACCACCACCGTGGAACTTGACTCAGCAGCAAGCAGCGCTGAGTAAAACAGCACGATGCAGCGACATGAAAAAGACTAAAATAGGTACTGTAAAATCCCCAATGCAGCCATCTCAGCGAATCGTATCACTATCTATCAGCTTTCGTGTGCACCCACATGCGCATCGATAAACATCATGATCATGGCGCCAACAACAAGTGAATTGAAGAAATTGGGGTGGCCGATGTAGATCAGATTCACAACAATCATCAAGATAAAACCCATTTGGAATGCTCCAGTTTGCACAGTAGGACTTTTAAAACCAAGATCAACAAGTAGAAAACATTCCGAGGATTCTGTTTCAATTCAGCGTGTTTCGGCAAAACTTCAAAGATTTTGGTCCAGAATGCCCCCACAGTTTTGCAAAATCCTGTGGAGAACCCTGCTGTAACTTGGAATGGCAAAATGTTTCGTTTATCTTATTGTTTTTTTTCCCATTGACTATTAACTCTGCCCTAAATTTCATTAACCCAGGCAATGGAGCTCAGGTCCTTCCTGAAATCCCAAGGTGCCGATATATCCGAAGACCCAACAGATCAAAGGATTGACGATGATTTGGAAAAGATCATCCAATGTGCCGATGTCATCTGGAAATTGTCTGATTCCGCAGGTAATTATTTGGCCCCTCCCGGAGACCTGAGAAGCTTAAAATTTCTCCAGGCTTTTTGCCACAACTGAACAATCCTAGTAATTTAATTCTTTTTCTTACAACCAGATACTAACTTTGACCTTTTTAACCACTTTACGTGTGTGACACTCTTAAGTTGGGTCGGTATATATACTATTCTGAGGTTCGGTAAAATCCAATCTCCTTTATTCGTATATCTGTAAAATGAAGACAGTGAAGGAGTTCATGTTACTGCTGTCTTCAAGGAATGGAATTATGGGAGCGCCAGGAAACCTGACGTGGAGGGCGCTCGATATGATTTGAATATCAAAAGAAATGGTTAAAGGGATTGACTAAGAGGTTTATAAAAGCCAAAATTTAACGGAGAATGTTTTATACCTGTCACACGTGTATGATGTGTATACAGCTAGGTGGAAGTTTTTCAACTCACAGAACAACTTCAGAGGGCCCTCAATTTTTCGCACTCCGTCGGAGGGCCGACGTGTATACATGTATCCATCAGTACTTCTAGAAACTAAGGCTCCCTGTGAGCCTTATAGGGGTCTAACATTTTGGGCCTCCGTAACGCTATACGTTTTCAAAATGGTCATTGATAGATCAACATTTCCCGGTCTTTAGCCAGCAATAACTTCAGTTTCCTTTTTACTTACTACACACCTAAAAAATTTCCCAACACACTGTAAATAATATATTCATAATGTTTGTGAGGCCTTTTTGTTGAGTTACTTACAAAAAATCTTCAAAAAATGAAATTTCCTACTCGATACTCACGGTTGTTTTGCTGTCAAAGCACACTCAAAGCATGCGGAACCCGAAAGCAAGGTGTCCACGGCTATACGTCACCAAAATCGGTGAAATGTATTATTCATGACATGTAAATGAAGTGATGACGACACTTTCCTTTTGCGAAACGACATCCGGACTGGAAAAAATTCAGGTCAAATTATTGTCCTTTTTAAATCATGTCTAAACTGTTAAACCTTTGTTTAATTGAAACTTAAGTCTTTATTACACTCTCGCTTATATGTACTTTTTTAAGCACAAAAGTAGCCAAGTACAAAATAATCATGCTTACCAGAATAAGGTTACCAGCCAAAATTCCTTGTCACTTGTACCATTCCTGTCTGGTATCCTGCTCATTTTTGCTAAGCAGAAAAATATCAAGCAATATTTCCTGATTAAGCATCTTAATGAATTTGGGCCTAAGACTGTAGTCCGGCCCGAGTAACAATTGCTTTATCACTGCCAGGCCAGTTATATCAATCTTATCCAAGTTGAAAATAGTTAGTTTGGAGTGACCAAAAAGTAGAGGATAGCAGAGAATTGACGTTGTATGATGGCCTAGGTAGGGTGTAAAGGTTGTTACCCCGACTAGGCCACAATTATTGTTGGTTTATTCACACCATCTTGCAGCCCAGAGGCTGAATTGCGCAGTGATTACAGCAAGTGAAAAACAAAAACACACAGATGGTAATAACAAAAGCACAAGTTACACATAGTCGATATAGACCATGTTACCTTTGTTTACAGAAATGTTGTACATTCTAATGCATTTTCTGACAGGCAAGATACTACACTGGCCATAATATGGGAAAATTTATATTTTGTGTCATAACTTTCACATAAATTCAATAGTTACAAAAGCAACTGCTGTACAGCTTTTGAGATGTCCCCCTTTCTTCATATCAAAAGTTGAAAAAAATCAGACAGTGCAATCTCCATAAAATATAAGATTTATTGTTTTCTTCCATTGAGCTGTGTACAAACTGTGCCTGCAGGAAGTCCAGGCTCTGTGGCTCTTTTGTAAACATGTGATGTCACAGGTCACATGGTCTACAGGCTAAACTTTAAAATGCAAAAGAACACAGTCGATGTAAATCTTTGAAGAACAGGACACGGAAAACGGCACAAGCACCAATACAATCATTTATAAAAAGAGATTGTATGAAATATGGAGAAAAAATGGGCCCTTATTTCTTTTCTTTTGTTGTTGTCAGAGATTGAAGGTGTCCTCAACAGTATCCTATCGTTACTGATCATCCAGCCTCAAGATTGTTTGAACCACTTGGGTAAACTTTTCAGCGACCATTTAGTCTCAGCGGGAGAGGAACATCCAGAGGCTAAATTAAGAATGTTAGTAATAATAATAATAATAATAATAATAATAATAATAGAGGCTTCTTATATAGCGCTCAGGTCCGTCACTCAGTGACGCTCATGGCGCTTCAACATTATTACCCCTGGTCACTGGGCCATTTTTGTGTCATTCCTTTAACCATCTCAGCTCCCTTGGAGTATACAGCCTGTGCTGCCAAATATGTAGCGCATCAAGCTAAATCAATCACAAGAACCATCTCTGCCCTCACAGGTACCCATTTACTCCTGGGTGATGAGAAGCAATATAAATAGTTAAGTGTCTTGCTCAAGGACACAAGTGTCACGACCGGGACTCGAACCCACACTCTGCTGATCAGAAACACCAGAGCTTGGATCCGATGCTCTTATCCGCTCGGCCACGACACGCTAGTAACTTTGCCTAAAATCAACGTATACCTTTGGTTTTTTGGAGCCACTTGATTGTTTTAATCCTATATAAAAAATATACAATGAAACCAATCTGTGAACATTTCATTTCAAAATATGGTTGCGTTTTTAAGATATCGCCAAAAAACCGGAATGGTCATGTCCACGCAGGAATAGTCTGTAATTTGAATGCACAATCTGAGAAACGTATTTGACAGTAACGTTTCTCAGACTCCGATGCAAAATTAACACAGAGTTTGATTTCGAAATTAAGTTTACTTCATACTTTCATATTAACTCTTTCAGTGCCACTTTTATTTAATTTTTTTCAACCTAAAGTGCCAAGCTTTTCGAGGTTTTTTGAAATTCTGTATACAAAATAACAACTAATAATTTTTCATCCAATAAAATGTATCTTGCTGATTTGTGTTGCCTTCATGCATCCCAAAGCCAATAGTATTTCCTGAGTGGTAATGCCCTCTCGTAATATCGTGTATAATATGGGTCGTGCATGTAGGATTGGTAAACACTTTTGAGTATATAAAATACATCTTACATGTGCGGCCTTGGCACTGAAAGAGTTAAGTTTACTTCATTAAATAGTAATAATATAAATTGTTATAATCACTCGTTACAGACTCAGTAATTTATTTTATGGCGTCGGAGTAGGGAACTTACTTTGTCATCACATCTACTGCTGTATGTTGAAAGTTGCTGCTCGGGGAAAGATTGCAGACCACGTAGAGACAGACCTGGAAGTGGTAAGATTACCTCTGTCTTAGACATCTTTCACCCGGTTCAGACAGGCGTTCTAGAGTCGCTCCGAACCAAATTATTGAATCAATGCTGTTGCAGTCGTTCAGAACAACTCTGGTTTCAGACGTCGATTTTATCAGCCGAACCTAATGTAAATATTATGTTAAGTTCGCCTGTTTGATTTATTTGTGTCGACCTGGAGTCGCTCCTAATCTATTTGGTTTGGTGCGACTTTGAAGCGACTGTCTGAACCGGGTGTTACTTCCTCAAATGTAGGGTCAAAGATTGATAAATAATCCATAATTAAAGGGACACGTTGGCTTGGATCGGGCGAGTTGGTCTATAAAAAGCGTTTGTAACCGTTTGTTATAAAATGCATATGGTTAGAAAGATGTTTTAAAAGTAGAATACAATGATCTACACAAATATGCCTCAAAATTGCGTGGTTTTCCTTTTACTTTGCGAACTAACAAGGTCGGCCATTTTGTGGAGTCAAAAATTTGACTCCATTTTGACTCCACAAAATGGCCGACCGTGTTAGTTCACGGCGTAAAAGGAAAACCATGCAATTTCGAGGCATATTTGTGTGGATCATTGTATTCTACTTTTAAAACATCTTTCTAACCATATGCATTTTATAACAAACGGTTACAAACGCTTTTTATAGACCAACTCGCCCGATCCAAGGCAACGTATCCCTTTAATAACCATAAAAAACTGAACCTGGTGAGAAGCACTGCATCTGTTGATAGTATAAACTATTTTGAGAAAGAATTTCTTTCGAAGTGAATATTGTTTGGACAATATTTGAATCTGAGAACCAATATCTTATATTTCTGAGGGTTGGTGTATGATTGCGAATGCTGCGGCCAGAGATGCAGTTGGTTACCCACTGTTACCTCAATAAAAACCTGGGTGGATTCAACGTTCTTGTTAAAATCCTGTGACATATCTTTTACTGTTTCCTCAATAAGTAGACACATGTGTTTTTTATTGTATCTTTCTTAAGTTTTGCCTGTTAATTAGCATTATGTAGACAAAAACCACTTTACATGTATAACCCTACCTTCAACCTGTCATTGATCTAGTGCTGGGAGTAGATTTAGGATATTCCGGGAGACCTCAAGTTCAGGGGCTTTCCGCAAACCTGGGCTTGGGCTCTGTCTCCGGCTTAAAGCTCCAGTTGATGTTAGAAACAGTACACCGTGCAGGATAGATACTTTTCAAAAATTGGAAGAAACAAAAAATTATGATATCGCTTTACATCACAAGGCCGAACATCCACTTCAAGGTGAGGGCTACACTTAACTGATTTGGGCTGTTGACCCAAAGCAACTTCCACCAGGGGCACGTTGCCACCTACTCCTGGGGCTGAAACAGGATTACCCCCTTCACAGTCCGTAAGGATGTAGGCATGGGTATCATCCACTAGGACTCTTAGGAGCCTGGCTGGTAGAGCAGAATGCCACTACCTTCCCAACTTTTAATGAAGCAATTATGGCTAAGTGCCTTTATCAAGAGCACAAGTGTCATGACCGGGATTCATGCCCACACTCTGCTGCTGACAACACCAGAGCTTGGGTCCGGTGGACCCGCTTGGCCACGACAAACCACAAAAATGATGGTGGAGCCCAATTAGAGGTTTCGGAAAAGGCCATGATTAGACTTTCATCTCAGTTTAATTTTTCTTTCTCAGGTAAAGAAATGGATAAAGAAATGGGAGTTAAACCGTGACCAGACGACAGCAATCTTAAGGCTGCTGTATGAAGCCCTCAAAGAAGGGAAACAGACGTAAGTTGCCGAAATTCACCCCACCCTACTACACCATTCATGATTACATTCTGCGACAATGCACTCAGTATTTGTTTTATAATATAACTCACACATCGATTGGAATTTGTTTATAATAAACACAAAATAAACATACATACACTCGTCCATCCCAAACTTTGAAAATTCGATATAAAAAAAAGTTCTAAGCAAGGCGGACGAAACAACGTAGACACTAACCTTGTCTACCCTGACACAATCTTGCCTTGTTTGCACTAACAAGCGGGGATTGATTGTTTTGGAATTGGCACTACAAACTGTTGGAAGTGGCATACAATTATTCATATAGGACTCCTATCTTGAGTTTTAGTGCATCTTGTGTGTCCCACCAATCAAAAGCTAATAATAATAATAATAATAGTGGCTTCTTATATAGCGCTCATATCCATCACTCAGTGACGCTCAAGGCGCTTCAACAGTCAGTATTTTCCTGCAAGGTATATATGTGGAGCTACTTTTTGAAGAATGAGACCTATTCCTTTGCATAGCACCATGTAGTGGTTTACAAGGTGCTGTGGCGCAATATGCAGCCAATCAAACCAGGAACGCCGGGGCAAACCCCTTCTCTTTACGATAAGTGCACTGGGTTCTTTTACGTGCATTACACAACACACAGGACCAACAGCTTTACGTCCCATCCGAAGGACGAAGCAATAATGGTTAAGTGTCTTGCTTAATAAGGACACAAGTGTCACGACCGGGACTCGAACCCACACTCTGCTGAACAGAAACACCAGAGCTTGAGTCCGTTGCTCTTATCCGCTCGGCAACGACACCCTAAGGATCTTCATTGTGCAGAAAACCATATTTGTGACCTGCTCCCACGAAATGAAAACCATATTTGTGACCTGCTCCCACGAAATGAGAGTAAAGTCAGAATTTTGAAAATTATCTTTTTAGTCCTATTGTATTCTCTAGAACAAAAGCTTTCCATTGGTATATGACACATGGTGGTAGTTTAAATACTTTTTACTATACAGCCCGAGAAAGCTGTCAGGTTTCAATTATTGATTATGGAGAAAACGGCCTTCAAAGATAAAACAACAAGCAGGAAGTCGACTCACTGTCAACGTCGCCGAGACCTAAAATGTTGGCACCATTTACAGCTTTTTTGACACGATCCTCCACCGCCATAACTCTGTATCTAGTCAATAACTATAATACTGTTCTATTTAATGTTTTTTTACTATAAAAAGCCTTTAAAAACTTGTAAAATGTAAACCTGAACGTGTGATTGTGACTGGCCTTCAGCGAACGTTGACAAGAGCAGCGATTCTCACGAAATAGGTGATGCTTTAGTGAATGGACACAATCGAATTGCGCATGCGTATGCCAAACGTGGCAACAAGCACGCATTGTTTACGTGATAATGCACGTCGATAGTTGCAAAAAACGTGAATAATACATGAGGGGTCAGGGTTTATAGTACCAAATATAGACAGAGGGGGCTGTACACTTTCGGATGATACCAAAGTGGATAGGGTTATGGGTAATAAGAGGGTGCAAAAAGACGGTTGAAAAAGGCGGTTGAAAAAGGCAACAATTTCTGTTCTTTTACGCTTTTGTTTTCGATCCAGCAGTAATTCGCAGTGACAATGCATGTCAAAAAAAGTACTAAAGCATGTTTTTATAAGTTTCTGATTGAAACGAAGCTCTAGGAATAAGAAGAAGATAATTTGTCACACACAATCACAAATAAATCTCAAAATGAAAGACCCCTTCAAATTTTGACTTTCTATGGCCCTATTGCCGAATCTCATTGTGCGACTTTACGCTCATTTCGTCGGAGCAGGTCACATTTAGTCTCAATATTTTGCTTGAAAAAAATCATTCCCTGTATGATCCAATGTCTTTTAAGATCAAGTAATAAACCACAAGGGAAGCTGACTGGGTCAATTGCTTAATAATTTCGGTTGAACAAAGAAAAATTTACTAAAGCGGAACTTGAGCCTGCGACCTCCGAATTATCATGCCGGCACTCTACCAACTGAGCTATCTAGCCCTAATGTTGGCGGTCTCCCTATTTTTTCAATGTCTTTGTTCATGGGTGCCAGTCAAAAGCCATTCAACCTGTAACTGCCGCATAGCCAGGGAGGTTTACGATACAACCTGGGAAGCGGTAGCAGCAGTGGGAGCACCTTTAAAGGGGATGCGACTTTTTATTGCAAATATCAAGTAACAAACCACAAGGGAAACTGACTGGGTAAATTTTAAAATAATTTTGGGTTCAACAAAGAAAAATTTACTAATATCTTTTACACTGGTTTGTTGTCATGGCCGAGGTTTAGAGCATCAAATTCAAGTTCTGGTGGTTAAGTCATCAGAGTGTGGGTTCGAATCCCGGTCATGAAACTTGTGTCCTTGAGCAAGATGCTTCTCTTCACCCAGGGGTATAAATGGGTACCTGTGAGGGTAGAGATTTATGTAGTGTATGAAAAGCTTCGGAGCGCCACGGCAGCTCGGGCTGTATACTCCCCAGGGAGCTGAGAAAGATTAAAGGAATGTTATTGGCCAATGACCTGGGCACTAATGTAAAGCGCATTGATATTGTAACGGAAATACAAGTTAGGAATAAACTCCAGTAAGCACACTTTATTATCTATCTTAATGCAACACAGGTTCCGTTCATAAACTTAATTAAATTACCAAACTTAGGAAAGATGAGGAATAAGTTCAAAGTTATCAGCTTGTATTTGTTTAATGTGATTAAGAATTAATGCTCTGCACTTGTCCATTATTAATAGCGCCTAAGCTGTAGAATAATTACCAAAGTTTGATGACCTATGCAAGTTAAGTTACCTGCGCCATAAGTTAGCCAAGGATTATTATGACTTAGAATAATCCTTGCGCTTGTGTCTAATGACCAATCAGAGTAGTGCGAGAGGCATTTTGTTGTGAGGCGCTAGTTCCTTACGTTGTTGGCGCACCCTAAAAGCTATAAAAGGCGAGCCAAATGAGAGCTCAGGGTTCAGATCGTGACTTGTTCAAACCCGGTGAGAAGCGGCTAGACCGTACTGAGAGCGCGTCTTACAACCAGCGAGTGTTTGATTGTAGATGCACATTGGCGCTCTGACTCATCGTTATCCACATAGGCATTAGTTAACGTGTTTTACGCACATAGTTTACACAGTAATTAGCGAAGGCATCCGAGACTGAATAAAAGTGTTATTATACTTGGACGAGTAATCTGATATCTGAGTCTACGTTCTTACCGAGTCCAGTACTTGAACAGGCATTTCCAGCCCGTTACAATATGTTATTGTAAAATGCGCTAAATAAGAACTAGTTATTATTATTGTTATTATTTGTTCACAGTGAGTCGTCCAACAAAGTGATGGTGGAACTCTTGGGGACCTACACTGAAGATAACGCCTCACAAGCAAGAGATGAAGCTCACCGGTGCATTGTAAACTCCCTGGCCGACCCTAAGGCATTCCTCTTTGATCACCTTCTCACACTCAGACCGGTGAAGTTCCTAGAGGGAGAACTCATCCATGAGGTATGATCACCATTCTTAACTCCTTCAGTCCCTGCTTTTTTTGTAATTCTGAACCTAAAATGTGGAGAAATTCTGTAGAAAAAAAAAGAAGTCTTTCTCAACAAACAAATTTGTCTTGTTGAGTTGTGCTGCCTTGGTCATCCCAAAGCCAAGAGTATTTCTTGAGTTATACTGCCCTCTTGTGACGGTATTTGAATAGGCCTATGGGTCGTAGATGTACGATTGATGACACTTTTTTAAGACATAAAAAAGGTCGTACATATAGACCATGTTACCTTTGTTTACAGATATAGTGACCTTGTCCATTCTTATGCATTTTCTGACAGGCAAGATACTACACAGGCCATATGGGAAAATTAATTTTTTTTGTCATAATTTTCACATAAATTCAAAAGTTACAAAAGAAACAGCTGTACAGCTTTTGAGATGTCCCCCCTTTCTTCATATCAAAAAAATGAGGCAAAACAGACAGTGCAATCTCCATAAAACATAAGATTTGTTGTATTCATCCATTGAGCTGTGTACAAACTGTGCAGGAAGTCCAGGCTCTGTGGCTCTTTTGTAAACTATGTGATGTCACAGGTCACATGGTTTATACGATAATGGCCATTTCAGAATACATAAAATAAATGGTACATTTACGACCTGGGCACTGAGTTAAGAGAATAAAAGAGTGACGATGAGGTCTCAAACAGTCGCTTAAAACCGGCAGGGTCGTGGCCATGTGATAAAAGCACCAAGTTGAAGACGAGGTCCTTTATCGCTCGGCCACGACTACCTACGACTCTGCAATGTTTTAACACTCCATGACAGCATACAACAAATATCACACAGTTGACAGCATCAGGCACTTTTAAAGTGACTGTTTGGTATTTGCGTGCAATACATTTTTCTGGAGAAAACAGTCACTTTTAAATCGCCCACACAATTAGATATAGACCCTTGTGACTAAATAAAAATAAATTCTAGCAACATTTCGTTTGAAATTAGCCCATATTTGTCTCTAAATAGTTTTAATACGGTTCATTTCACCTAGTAGTGGTAATTAGGCCCAAGGCTAAGTAATTGCTGTACAACTCCTAGGGGAAAACGGGAGAGCTGGCCCTTGATGGATTTTCTTTGTTGAAAAACAATCCCGATGCTAATAAGACAATTGGTATGCTATTTGGCTCGGTGAAGTTGTGGAACTTGAAATTGTTTAATTAAAAACTGACACTCAATAAGTCAGCCATGGCATCATGCAGACAGCAGTTTAAAGGGGGCTGTGTCATCATGATCATAGCAGGCCTGTGGTTGTACATGGCATCAAAATCTCACTCTCAGTTACTGAATTACATGTAATTACATGGAGAAAGCAGGTGTGAGTTGCCAGACAAAAAGAATCGGGGATGAGATTCCGACTTTCAGACTTTGAAATTGAAAAACCGTCTTTTCTTTTCAGTTCCGACAATTAAAAATCTCCGACTTTGGCAAATTGACTTTTGAAACTTTCACTTTCCAACATTTTAATATGAAGTTTTGAAGATTTTGAAATGAAATAAACGTTTTTTGATTATGATTACCGTTGCTTTGTGGACGTCTTTCTCAAGTGTTGTAATAATAATGTCTTGCGTACGTCATGTACGTGCACGCTGTCTCTCTCTCTGCAAGTGGCATGGCCACGTGCACGGCCGGCCGTCGGTAGCTTGGCTAGACTCCAACTCAATACACGTTCACGAGCCAAGTAAAACATAGCTGCACTGTTTCGCACAGGCCTATGGATTCTGGACTTTACACAGCCTTGGATTAAGGCTATTTAAAACATTGACAACTTTTGCCGATGGATGGCCTTAACCCTTTCAGCCCCAAGGGCGACTATAGTCGACTGTGCACTATACCCTGCTTCAGCCCCAAGGGCGACTATAGTCGCCCAAGATAACACACAACAAAGCACTCAAGCTTGGGCACAAAGGCCATTTGTTAAAAAGCTGTAGTTTTGTCCTTGCTCACCCTCCATACCCAAGCTTACCATCATTGGAAAGAGAAAGATCGGATCTTTCCAATGACGGTAAAATAAAATAGGGTGGTTATTTTGCAATCACTTCAAATTAGAGTAGAAAGATCGGAAAGGCCAAACACCTATGGAGCGCCATAAGGTTGTGTGCAAAAAAGTGTTTGGGTTTTCAGAACACACTGAGGAAACAAAGACCAAGAACTTGGACATTTTTTGGCTGATTTCAATGATTTTTGAATTATATGAAAGGAAATTCAATAAGTAAGACAATTTATATTACTCATGTTCTTAAATAAAATCTTCAAGGTAATAATAGAGTTTGTAAAATCAAACTTTGAACACCAGCTTCCTGTTGTATGAGGAAGTGTGCTTCACGCTTGAGTGGTCATAAGAACGTGGGCTCCAGCCGTTGTTTATGTCAAAAGAACTTGATGCTGAAAGGGTTAACCTTGCGTGCGATCGATGCGGGGCAAAGTTTATTGGGTTTTCCCGATGTGCGTCGTCGAGCACCTATCGTTGAATCACGAAGATGTCAGTGAAAAAGAAGCTATACAGAACCAATCCTCAAATCACGAATCAATAGACATTTGTGTCGAAGAAATTACCAATATTTAGGCAGAAATTAGGCATTAAGATTTCAAAACACGCAATTTTCGCGATTTTTCATGTTTTTTGTTTGGGTTTTTTTGTTTTGTTTTTTCTTGATGTTTTGAAAATTGTGTGCATGCGTACGTGTGGGCTAGTAGTGCAAACAAATTTACGGTCGGCGAGTGATGTTCAATTTTCTGAAGAGTGTTTTATTTTAGCCTATTTCTTCAAGGGAGCTTTCCCGTGTATGTGATCTAAAAATATCTGCTTATTTGTGGCATTACTTTGTTCTAGCGTATAGTAAATAGTCTGTTAATATTTAAGAATCAAAACTTGGGGCGAATGGGTCATCCAAATTTTTAAACATTTATTATTCAATAATTCATTTTTTTGTTTTGTATTTTCCCGAACACAGCTTCTGAACATATTTGTTTCGGGCAAACTTGAGGACTACATGACGTTCTTCAAGAACAACCAGGATTTCATTAAGACAATGGGTAAGAAATTTATGACAACTTCGTCTGGAGCCTGTACATGCATGCACGCACTAGGGTTGGGATGTTTATCCAGTTAACTGTTTAAAGGTTGTGTACAACATTGGTAATTGCCAAAGACCTGTATCCAAACTTGATGTGACCCAACATATACATGAAATAACAAACCTGTGAAAGTTTAAGCTCAATCGGTCTTTGGAGTCATGAGAAAACAGTGAAAACCCCCTTATGTGTTTTAACTTCTTTTCAAACATCGGAATTTATCCTGCAGGATAAAGACTATTGTTTTACTCATTTCCTAAAAACTATGGCATTTCAAGCAAAACAATTTCAAGGGAAGTTTTCCACCATGACCATACTTTATACCATGTAAGTTATGTGCAAATCTGTGAACATTTATATTTTCATTCTTACCAATGTTGTACACACCCTTTAACTCTTTCAGTGCCAAACTCGTACATGTACATGGTATATTTGTTAATCCGAAATCGCCAACCTCGTACATGTACGAGGTAATGTTCATACTTAAAATCGCCAAACCTCGTACATGTACGAGGTAGAGTAACCATGTTATCACAAGGGGGCGCTCTCGCTCTTTCTAATGGTACCATTTTTATTCATATACGACCTGTATTTATTTTTTTCTTCGAATTCTTGCGGGAGGGCGTAGTTTCGGCTTGTGGGAAAAAATGGCGGCGCCCAGTAAACGAGCGAAAAAGTGCCAAAAAGTGCCGAATTCCCCTGTGTGCAGGACAGTGTTTCAGGGTGTATCACTATGTGCGTGACTTTTGAATGTACCAAGGATATATACCAGAGAGCAAGATACAACAAGTTTGGTGATTAAAACTTATTTACTTTTTTTTCACAGAATTTTGAAAATAAAAAAAAACGATCGAAGTTGGGCACTTTAGGGTTAAACTTTTGAAATGTCGCGGGCACTGAAAGAGTTAAACATAAATTGTTCAGGAAACTTCAAAGGAAGGGTAAAAACAATTTATATTCTTTATCCCTGATGCAAAAACTAGCATCTATTAAATCGTTGCGGTATCTGCTGCTAACGCATAGGATTCAAACAGCTTCTCATTGAGTCTTCTGGTAAGACATCTGCTCTAGCAATGCAAAGATCGAGGGTTTGAATCCCACCCGAGTGATTTGCCTGTTGACTTTTTTCACAGAACTCGTGAAAGTACTGAGTATACAGTGCTTAACTAATCCTCCTACTTATAGACCATTCAAAACCATTCAAAATTCCAACTCTAACATTTCCCATTGCTATTGTACACACATGGCATTACCATTTGAACAGTGTTGATGGTGAGCTGTACTACCGCTCAAAACCATTCAAGTGGTATTGAAAAGTCAGGGCTCGAATTTGGAGAAAAAATCCACAAGACCGCAGGGCTTGTTACTCAGATTTTTACTGGACCGGAACATTTTGTACAAGACCGAAGTCATATGAAAAGAAAAAATCCAAAACGCAACAAAAACACACCAAAAGTTAACTTGTTTTTTCATACTTCTGCGCCTGTGCAAGTTTTTCACTTGCAGATCGCTTAACAGGCAGTTTGGGCTTTGAAACCCCTTTGAGAAATTTCCACATACCTTCTTTTTACACGACGTTTGCTGCCATAGAAAAAATGAAATCAGTTTTGACGATCGTTTTGACAGGACAACAACGTTGTCAAAAGCATACGAAGCATGCAAGACGTGTTGAAACAAGACGTTACTTTTAATCCATGCAACACAGGGATGTGTGGTGTTGAAAGAATACAACCTATACGTCATTAATACGATTTCAACACTGTATAATTAGTTGGTAAGGTATCAGACTGTAAAGTGACTACATCCAATGTGTTGCACCCAACACATCATGACATGCACATGGTCAGTGGTGAACGAACGAAGCGCTGTACTGTGGTGTTCCGCCGGGCACCAGTACAATCACGCATGCACGGAATGGAGGGTGCCGTTCGCTCGTCCCCCTGGGTGCCTAAAGCCTATGGTTTGAGCCCAGTGCAGTGGTCGTGGGCCATGAGCAAACTGGATAGGGAACTTGCAGCACGAAGAACGGTCGGCGGGGTTGGATGTGTTCCGCGCTCGGAAATAATTTGACGACAACAAGTAAAACAAAAACTTTTCAAACTGAGATTTAAATACATATTTAATGAAAGATAATACATTTCATGTTAATAATACTTTTATTATGTTAAAAAAACACAAGACCGCCAGACTTGTTCGGTATAAAGTTTACTGGACCGACGCTAAAATCACTGGCCTCGGGCCTGCGGTCCAGTGTTAATTTCGAGCCCTGAAAGTGCATACACTACACCACTACACCTGTGTGTGTTATCATAGCCGAATGGTTTCAGATGGTGCATACACCCTGTAGGGCTAACTAATGGGACTCTGTATTAGCCACACCACCATTCAAAACCATTTGGGGAATCAACCATATGCACAGTTATCACACCATTCAAAACCACAAAAGTGAATGGTTTTGAATGGTGTATCAAGTTGTTCGAAAAAGGCACCAATTGTAGGAGGGTTTTAATACACATCGGTGTGTAAAGGTACAACAAAATTATAAAGTTTTTTTGTGTTAAAATATCAAGTAATAAATCACAAGGGAAATGAACTGAGTATGATGAAAAAAGTATCTAAACGGAGGATATACCTTCAGTAATTACTCAAAGCAAATTATGACCATGAAGCTTACTTGGTAAGAAGCACTGCAGCTGTTGGTGATGTATAACATTTTGAGAAACGATTCTTTTGTAAGGAATTTTGTTTTAGAGAAAGAGATTCAACAAAATATAAATCTGAGAAATGTTTTATGAATGAAACACAGAGTGTGTATTCCAATTACGGATTATTCTTTCTGCGTGGACATTACCACTTCAGATTTTCAGGGGTATCTCAAAAAACGCTGCCACCTCTTGAAGCTATCACAGGTTAGTTTGATTGTTCCAAAAACCAAAGGTGTATTTTGCCTTCACGTTGTTCTGATTGGTTTGCGAATGTAGGTTTATCACATGAGCAGAACATGCAGAAGATGCGCATTTTGTCGTTTGTGAGCATGGCCATCGATCAGAAGGAGATTCCATTCACAACGATCGAGAACGAACTCAAGATTGAGACTGAGCAGGTAGAGGGCTTTATAATTGAGGGTAAGTACCCATGCTCTACACATGGAGTTCTTTTGTGTCAGTTTCAGACTTAATTTCTAATCAGCAGAGTGTGGGTTCGAATCTCTGTCTTGACACTTGTATCTTTAGGCAAGACTTTTAATAATAATATCGGCTCTTATATAGCGCAATTCCAAAGAATGATCATTGCGCTTCACACTTTATTACCCCTGGTCACTGGGCCATTATTTCATTCCTAAAACCATCTCAGCTCCCTGGGGAGTATACAGCCTGTGCTGCCAAAGCGCACTAAGCTAAATCATTCACAAGAACCATCTCTGCCCTCACAGGAACCCATTTTACCCCTGGGTGAAGAGAAGCAATTATAGTTAAGTGTCTTGCTCAAGGACACAAGTGTCATGACCGGGATTCGAACCCACATCCTGATGACTCGGCCACCAGAACTTGAATCCGATGCTCTTAACCACTCGACCACTACACGCCATTATTGCTTCGACCTTCGGATGGGATGTAAAGCCGTATGTCCCGTATTTTGTGGAACCCAGTACATTTATTGGGAAGAGAAGGGGAGTGCCTCAGTGTTTCTGACAAGGTCTAGCAGCAATATTTGCAACCTCACCTTGTGTTCCTTTCAAGGTGTTGTGTATGTTTTCTTCGTCTCATAAAATCATTCTTAAAAATCTCCAACAGATTTGATATTTCGTCGCCGGGAGTGTCATTTATGACAGACATGGCGCACTATAAATGAACACTATTATTATTAACAGACATCTGTCTTTGGGTTAACACAAATAACAATCAAGGGATTGTCTGTTTAATTAGCTCATTACCGGTTCATTTTGCATTCTCTCATGTCTGTTTTGTTGTTTAGTTTTGTTTTGTTGTCTTTGTTTGTTGTTTTTTTATTTTGTCTAGGACTGTTCCCCACAAGCCTCGGCTTATTTGAACAGCCTCCTTACTCACAGCTTAGATTATTATTTTTTCATTATCATCATCATGTTTACTTTTTGCTTGTATTCAACTATATTAATTTATCCAATTGATTATATCTTTCCTTATAGATGGATTGCAATAGACGTCATTGGCCGCCATCTTTGATGAATTGTGCACGCGTGAAGAGCTGTCATTGGCTGAGAGTCGTGCGTAGCACGTACACGCGTGCATTTTTCCATTGTTTTACATCAAAGATGGCGGTCAATGATGCGTATTGCAATCCATCTATTGTGAGTACGGAAATAAATGTTACAATGTCTGTTTTGTTGTTTAGTTTTGTTTTGTTGTCTTTGTTTGTTGTTTTTTTATTTTGTCTAGGACTGTTCCCCACAAGCCTCGGCTTATTTGAACAGCCTCCTTACTCACAGCTTAGATTATTATTTTTTCATTATCATCATCATGTTTACTTTTTGCTTGTATTCAACTATATTAATTTATCCAATTGATTATATCTTTCCTTATAGATGGATTGCAATAGACGTCATTGGCCGCCATCTTTGATGAATTGTGCACGCGTGAAGAGCTATCATTGGCTGAGAGTCGTGCGTAGCACGTACACGCGTGCATTTTTCCATTGTTTTACATCAAAGATGGCGGTCAATGATGCGTATTGCAATCCATCTATTGTGAGTACGGAAATAAATGTTACATTGAATTGGAAAAAAACAAATATGCATTCTTCAGAATTTTATAAAAAGATGTTTTTCCCCCCTTTTGTGTTTGTAGTTGTAAAAACCAACATGGTGCGAGCTCGTATTGACCAGCTACAGAAGAAAATCACAATCAAGTAAGTTACAACGACCCCAAAAAGCAGGAATGCCAATTGTATGGCTATTGCCAGAATTCCAGCTTTTTCGTTTTTTCCCCAAATAAATCTTGCATTCCTTCCTTCATCGGGTCGGAAAGAAATTCCTTTGCAGTGCATGCTCAGAGAGATTCAATGTCTTGTTTATCATGACGTTCATAACCAATTACAAATGCATTCCCAAAATCTCAACAAAAGAGGTTGTTCATGAGGTGCCACTAGCGTTTGGTGGTTCTTGCATGGACTACTGCATCAAATATTTGGTGATATCTCAAAAACGCTACCACCTCTTGAAATTAAATTTTCAAAGGTTAGTTTGATCTTAAATATCTCTATTTATAAAGGAGTAAAACAACTGAACGATTCCAAAAATGAAAGTTGTACTTTCCCTTGAAGATGTTTGAAATGTTGTTTCTGTCCACAGTTACGTGTTGTTACGCACCTTCGGCAAACAGCAGTGGCAGCAATTGAGAGAACACCTGACCAACTGGCAACAGAACCTTAGCCTCGTCCAATCACGGATGGAGAAAATCGTACCTGTCCCCCTCCCTTGAAAAGTATAGCCCCTCCCCTTTTTCTTCTTTTGATTTCAGAATGAGTAGAATTGATGCATAACTTTTTCGAAAATAGTCAACAGAGGGCAGTGTTGGTTGATGACCCCTTGTGTTTTTACGTCACAAACTCATAGAAGTAGAACCTTGGAAAAAAATAAGGCAATGGAAGCCATTGTCTCTGTTTGCCACGTTGGACTTGGGGCCCTATACAGCAATCCTTCACCGATCTTAAACTCTTGGTGGCAGCAGACATGCCGCCATTACTGCGGTGGTACCTGGGTGCTACTGCGCTACCTGGGTGCTACTGCGCTGCCTAACGACGGGTTTAAGGGTTGGGCAACACGGCGATCAGTCACGGGTTATTGGACTTTTACTTTGCAAATCGCTTAAACCCGACGCTAGGCAGCACAGTAGCACCCAGGTACCACCGCAATAATGGAGGCATATCTGCTGCCACCAAGAGTTTAAGATCGGTGAAGGATTGCTGTATAGGCTTAAAGATTTTCCAATGGAAGTGCCCTTTACATATTGAAAATGTCCGTGCCCTCTCCAGGCTTGGTAATGCTACCCTCTTTCATTTTATTACAAGCGTTACACACCGTTTTGTATGGGGTGTCTGAAGTATCACAACAACAAAAATAGACACAATCGGCGACCGGAGTCACGCGACTCATAGTGGGTATAAACCTAGCAAACAATGCAGTGTGCATGGAAAAGCATGGCTGCTTCCCACTGTATGGCAGGAGCACTCGGAAGCAGCCATGCATTTCCATTTACGCTGCGCCTTGCTTGGTTTGTTTACTATGTATACCCACTGTGTCTATTGGTTTGGCACAATCCTGCCCCTTTTAAATAAAAATTCATTAAACAAATACATGCTTTTATGTTGTTCTGGATATTTCAATTGATTCATCAGTGATATTGGGAATTAATTGTTAGCATTATTGTATTATTTGTATTAATGACAAACTGTTGCATTTTTCACATTGAAGGCCGCCCATACTTTTGCCAAGTATTGGTTGGCATAAATGGCTGCTGTGGTGAGACTGTGCAAGTCTAGCTTGATTCTAACATGGGAACCCGTTAAAGTGCGTGAGTTTATTCCCTTCACACGTATAAAGCAATGTACCTCGCACAAAAGTGGTCCCAAAAATGTTCAAACACTCACAAGACTTACACGATCTATACTAAGTTAAGAATAGACAAGTTCCAGTCCCTTGTAGTATTCAGTAAAGAATAGACAAGTTCCAGTCCCCTCTCATGATGAATCCCTTTCACATTTCAACAAAGGTATAACTCACTCTGTCTGTACATTGTTTTCTTGTAATAAAAATGGCCATGTTAGTCTGATAGATGAAACAAGGTAGTGGTAGCACTTAAAGACTAACTAATTACATTTTAAAAAGTGCATTAGCTTTCGTAGCTATACCACTATCTTCATTGTTAAACCCATAGAAGTAGACCGTGGAGAGAGCACTGACTGCTTGACTGCACTCTGTGTGCTAACTATTTTGACATATTATACACATATATGTTTGTAATTGGTGTACACTTAGGATCCCCCTTTGATTAGAATTGACTTATTTTTGGCAATGTCCCCATCGATTTTGTACATAAAAGCAAAGACTGTACCCAGGATGTCATTTTCCCGGATCCCTTTTGTTAAAGTTCTCAGTTTGAATGCGGACATGCCCGGGATTACTTTTTGTCAAACACATTACAGAACTGCCAACTCTCCCTCATTCGGCAGAAAGTCCCTTGAAAATAAACCAATCTCTCCATTTTCTGATGAACAAATTTGAAAATCTCCCTGATTATGTTGAGTGTAATTCTAAATGTCTACCCCAATCTGTAAAATAAAGTTGTCTTGAAAACTTGTCTGTCATCAATAAATAAACACACAAACCAAGAATTCAACTTTGACATTGTTTTTATTTTAATGTATTGTTCCTTACTATTTACACAATTACGTATATTACATCGTTATTCCATTTATAAACAAACATTCTCACAATAAATCCCAATTACAAAACAAATAATGAGACCTCATCCCATGTACAAAATATGAAATTAAAGCTGTCATAAAACATAGGGGGGGGGGGATTCATGGTGCCACATATCGGGCATGGTACAGTGAAACATAATTTTGCTTATGCACATTTTCCTGCTTACACTTTACAGTAAGCATAATAAAATGCTTACAAGAAACAGCTATATAAAATTTGTCCCTCCATTGATGCACCATCACCAAATTTGTTGTGGCCGAACGGTTAAGAGCACCGAGGTCTGGCGTTCTGATCAGCAGAGTGTTGGTTCGAGTCCCGGTCGTAGCACTTGTGTCCTTGAGCAAGATACTTTACCATAATTGCTTTGTCTTTCGGGTGGGTCATTAAGCCGTAGGTCCTGTGTACTAGGATTTGTAGTGCACGTAAAAGAACCCAGAACACTTATTATGGAAGAGTAGGGGTAACCTCTGTGTTTGTGGTTCACATAGCAAGCAACCTTGTTTACAGGTTTCCTCAGGCTTGCGTGCTACAGGTTTCCTCAGGCTTGCGTGCTACAGCGATTAAGTTCACCTATGAAGTTCACCTATGAGGCATCCTTGGTTTTATTACCAGAAATATAACAGTATAATAATAATCCAGAATTTTGAAGTAAACCCTACATGTATCGCAAGTCAAAACTGATGTTTTTAATAGTAAAGGGACAGGTAGGCTTCACGAATGGCAAACTTCCTCTTGTCCTTGTACGTCATCATACGACTCTTTGTGGTGGTGCCTTTACAGTCTTCTGGCATGAGGACAGAGTCATCAGGTTTGATCTTTAGAAGCTGCGGACCTCCGAAGGTCCCGTGGAAGGCAACTTTGCGATTCCGTGGGACGCTATGCTCATAGGTTCCAGCCCTGTATCAGGACAAAGTGACAATAAGAATTATAATTATTATAGCACATTTCTGGTTATGAAATCAAGGATGGCTCATAAGTAAACTTTATCACTGTAGTTTGTTAGCCTGTAGAAACCTTTAAACAAGGGTGCTTGCTAGTCAACCAGACAGCGAGACACACTTGAGTTAACCCCTACTCTGCCACAATACCGTAATCTTCGGAATATAGGCCGCCCGCGGTATAAGCCGCTATGCCAAGAATTTGTCAAAACAAGATTTATGCGTCAGTGTATAAGCCGCAGTAATGACCGCACACACAGGGGGGGGGGGGGGGGGGGGGCGCGTGCGTGTTTGGCGGTCCTTTGTGGTGATGTACAGTGACTGGCTGTGTTGCATTAAAGTAAAAATGTACTGAAGTAACATGTATCAATCGTTATTGAAATAATTTATGCGAATGGTCTGCAGTTAAGTGGGTCTATTTTCTTTTCGTAAATTTTGAATGGTGATATATTTTGGGGTAAATATTGCTGAGATCTTGAACGCGGAAAAACGGTTTTACCCCGCAGGGAGGAAGTGGGCAATTATAAACAAACAAGACTTGACTGTTTGATAAACTGCTGAGGTAAAATCACTGAATTTAATATTCATATTCCATGACAACAGAACGTCTTTACATTTTTATGTGCCTTTTTTCACTAGTTCCGACTCAATTAATTAATGGTTTCTACCTCCACGATTGAAGGAACGTTGCGCGCGATCTCTGAAAGCTATAGTGCCTCGCTTTTTATTCTTATACACGTGCACGTGACGTTTCATAGTCTTGGTTCGTGACTACACAAATGGAGCGTCTTGGTCGTGGTGTGGTAGCAGTTACAGGAGAGCGGTTAGGTTTTCGTGACTACACGACTGGAGCGTGTTGGAACCGAGACTAGACGTTTCCCGAACACATGGTGATTTCTCACTAAGGGAATTTCCCTTGCACCCTCGCTCCCACGGCTATATGCCGTTTCTTCATCCCCCGATAAAGTATAGCAAGCACAGAGCAAGCACATCCGCGGGGTCAAGGTGATGAATAATATGGGATGGCAGTGGGATGGTAAGCGGCCTGTGGGAAGTACGTTCGTGCTCTGAAAATTATGAAGAAAGACAACCATGGCTAGAACAACTTAACTACTGAATGGCTAACGCTAGTTAGAACGGAGATTTGTAACCATTTATGGAAAACGTTACAACAATGTTAATAAACAACACTGCATGGCGATACCACACTGGTCACCTGCTTCTTCACGGCATTAAGTACGGTACACGCAAGCGATCACCAGCGAAAGTCGAAGCAAGCATGGTGGACGCAAGTTTGACGACTCCTCACAGCTCAAAAGATAAGCTGGGATTTTCAACATTTCGTAAAAACTATCACTATATCACACAGGCCATGTTTTGGTGGGATTTTTTTCGTTTTAGAAAATTGTTTCGTTGCAGAAATATTTTACAAACGATCTTTTTAAAAACAAGTTTTATTGCTCGGTGTATAAGCAGCCCGGGATATAAGCCGCCGAAATGTTTAAAAGGGCCAAAATCAATGTATAAGCCGCGGCATATATTCCGAAGATTACGGTAAGTGTTCTGGGTTCTTTTACGTGCACTACCACGTGCACGGGATCTGAATGTCCTACATCAAAGGACAAAGCAAATGGTGGAGTATCTTGCTCATGGACACATTTGTTAAGACTGTTTCAAGACCTGGGATCGATTTCACAAAGCACTAAGATTCATCTTAAGATGAGTTATCAGTATCACCATAGTGATTTGTATTGTGACATCACTCTTTGCTAAGCAATTGCTAAGCAACTGCGATGGATTTGCAGTTACGATCAATCTTAACTCTTAGTGAAATCGAGCCCAGGACTCGAAAACAAACCTACACTCTGCTGATCAGAAACACCAGAGCTTGAGTCTGGTGCTCTTAACCACTCGGTCATGACACGAAACAAATATTTCCAAACATGTAGTAAGGGTTTAGTAAGGGGAGGGGATTAAACTTCATTCTTGCACACCAGGAGTTTCATCTTTGAGAGGGCAAGGCCATTTTCATTTTGCTGAGGGCACTTTGTAAGAAATTTTCAAGTCAATGGGAAACCTTTTAAGGGGACACCTTGCTTATGACGTCAAAAGCCCAACAGCGCCCTCACTGAGGTCAAAGGAAGACCTAGTGTTGGCTAAAACTTTTGCGCGGCGTTTACTTGCTTGCATGTTTGCATTGTTTGACTTCAGGGATGGCGACCAACGCAAGGGGTCTATTCCAAAGGAGGCAGTACGAGTGAAGAGGCATGATTAGAACCACTGAGTTTGCTTTGGGAACAGCTACAGTACACATGTATAAGGATGTTTGGGCAGAGAAATGCTGGGTGCCGCCCGGGGTTCGGATAGGTGGAACAACAAGTGAGAGTCTGCATGTTGAAGCACCTACCGTTACCTGAACAAAATTTGTACCTACCCTGGTGTGAGCTCAGGATCAACTGTGTTTCTGTAGAACCTGTTTGCGCCGACATGGAACGGCTTGTTGGACGGAACAAACGTCTTGGGGTCGGTGTGTTTTGTCTGGTAGGTGGAAGGGCATGGTGTGACGGTCTAAAACAGAAAAACAAAAAAATAACCTATTGTGATAACTGTTTCTACCCTGTCGTTCGAATCTCATACCGGAGCTATGGATGTGGATTGGGTTTTCGTATCTGATTGCGTGGGTTTTCCTTATTTGGGGTTTTCCTCCCACATCTAAAACTGAGATTCCGTTATCACTTTCTCTACATGGGTATCTTTAGGCCTACGGGTCACAGTGCTAGGCACGTACTTTTTAGAGTCCCTTGGTTTATAAAAAGATATAATTATAATACACTAAGGCTTGAAATGCCAACTTGACCACTGGCCAGAGTCTAGTAATTTAACACTAGACCAGTAACCTCACCATTACGAGAAAGCTCCTTTAGAAAGAGGCTACAATAAAACATCCTTTTCATCTGGCAACTCACACCTGTTATCTCCATGTAATTCCACGCAAAGACATTTGAATCTGAGAAACAATTCATGTATCAAAAATGGTACTCGAGTACAGACTTTGAGTACCATCAAGAGTCCAGAGTCCAGAGTCCAGTAATTTAACACTATAGACCAGTAACCTCACCATTACGGGAAAGCTCCTTTAGACAGGGTTCTGCCCAGGATTTTGTTTAGTGCCGGAATTTTTTTTTTTTCCTAGTACAGTCAAGTCAATTTCCTTTCGATCGTGCACGGAGTGGTAACACACGTGCGCCCTGCAGCTGTGCCTTGAATGTAGGCCCCACAGTGCGCGCACGCCTTTACCGCCATGGGAAAACAATTTACAGCATCTATAGCATGGTGCTTACTCTGCAGTTCATTTCCGTTGTATTAAACGCTGTAGAATAGGGTTCGCAACATGATGAAACTGGTATCATGTTATTCCAAGCGTAAAGCTATAATCAGCGTGACTGGAAACCATTGCAAAATCAATGCGGGTTTCGTGCGTTGGATATATTGTACATCGTACAGGCGGGAGGAATGCTCGATCCTGGATCATTAAAATAGACTCAAACCAAAGAAGTAGGCTACTCGAAACTTTGGATAAAACTGTTTACTGGTAAATAATTTGTTTTACACGTTGTTCAAAATATTTTGAAGGAAATGGGCAAAAAAAAGGGAAAATGTGTGGTGGTCGGAAAAAGAAAAAATTCTGCGAGTGCCGGTCGGGGAATCATGAGTGCCGGTCGGGTTTTCCGGCACCGACCACCGTGGGCAGAACCCTGTTTAGAAAGAGGCTACAATAAAACATCCTTTTCATCTGGCAACTCACACCTGTTATCTCCATGTAATTCCTTTTCCAAAAAGTGAACTTAATTGGATCATGCACAAACCATTGCAGCTGACTGCACCATGCAAATTAACAGCTCATCTATTGAGTTTAATGACCCAAGTAATTGAATGTAAACACACCCACTTTGTGAAAAGGATTAACATAGAGTTTTTGTTGTCAAACTCAGAAATTCTTTAATAACCGAACAATTCCTGACAACACTTACAGCAAATTCTTTCCTAAACCTTGGTCCTGTTCGGGCTCCCATCGTGTAACCTTTCTTGCTTGTTACTTGCTGGTCTATGCTGTATAGGAATGTGGTTTTCTGTAATAAAAAAAGAAGAAAATAAATTTTGGGTTTATCTCTTTGTGCGTGGAATAATAAGGATGATTTCTTCACTAGGTTGGAGAAAATGAAACCAAATAAAGTACGATTAGTACGAAAATTTGGACCAGAAGTACCAGTACAGGGCTCGAATTTGGGGAGAAAATCCACAAGACTACACTACAGTACACAGGGCTTGTAGCTCAAAATCTATACTGGACCAGACATTTTTTTACAAGACCTGATTCAAAATGTGAAAATAAAAAAATTGCTGCCACAGTTTAACATGCATTTGACTGCTTTTATATGAACCCGAACTGAGACAAGTAAGAGAAGAGTATACTTGATTACTCATAGAATTGAAAGATAATTTATCAGACCCAAAGTCAACACTTTAACATAATTTGTTTCTGTTATTCAATTGAAAAACACAAGACCATCGGACTTGTTAGGTCATAAGTTTACTGGCCCGACACTAAAATTACTGGCCTCGGGCCTGTGGTCCAGTGTAAAATTCGAGCCCTGCAGTACAAGAATGCCCCAGAAAACATCCCAGTTTGGCTCAGTTTGAGCCGCTAGAGGGATTATCCTACCAAGTACCAAGTACCAAGTATTCTGATATCTGAGTATTGTCCAAAACCGAGTACCAATTACTTCAATGTTCGAGCGCCAGTACGAGTATGAGCACTTTATAAAACCAAATACTCCAAATTGAGGTATGAACATATTTATTGATTTTTGATTAATAGACTGGTAAATAGTCCGAAAATTAATGACTGTAAAAACTACTGCAGCTGTTATAAGTTATTTCGAGAAAGAATTCCCGTAGAAAAATTATATATGGTTTGGAAAAATTTTGAATCTGGGAAACAATTCATGTATCAAAAATGGTACTCGAGTACAGTCGAGTTTGAGTATACCATCAAAATGGTACTACAATCCCTCCCCCTGCACCACGGCCCCCCTTTCAATGTTGGCTCTCATTGCGCGGTCTGCGCTCCCATCAACATTAAGCGGGGGGACGGGGGGAATGTTTATTGTGACGGGGGAAATGTTTATTGTGACGGGGGAAGGGGAGAGGGAATGTTTGTTGTCACGTTGCGAATGGGTGGCCCAAGCATTTTGGCCGGGATTGTAGATCAGTACATGTACTCTAGTATCAGAGCTCTGAATTTATTTTTATTTTTTTAAAGCAAGTTCGCCCCAAACAAGGCTAAAAGCCACTCTTGGTAAGGGGCTATAAGAGGAAAATTATAAAACATGAAAAGAACTCAGGAGAGCTGGAGGTAGGAATTGATATTCCTCTTGAAACTGTCTAGATTGTAGGATGGAGGGAAACATGCACCAGGCAAGGAGTTCCAAAGAGATGCAGTACGTGGAATAAAGCTGTTGGAATGGCTCTTTGTTCTACATCTCAGCAAATTAAGAGTGTATGGGTGAGAAGAAGCAGAAAGTCTGGTTTCACGCTCAAACACTCTGACAGGAGGAACTAGGTCGGACACACTGGTGGCACATTTACCATGAAAATATCTGTAGAAAAGACACAGGCTGGCTACAGACCTACGGTGGGAAAGAGGTTGTAACGTTGATCCCAACACTTCACCAACAAGATTAACAATACGCTTCTGCACCCTATCTAGTAAAGATAAATAACAGGCAGAAGCTCCGGCCCAGATGTGACAACAGTACTCCAATAGGGGACGTATAGTTGTCTTATACAGGTAGAGAGTAGCATCAGGAGGTAAGAACTTCCGAGCTCGGTAAAGACAGCCAACTCGCATGGAAGCACTCTTTGCAATGCCTGAGATATACCTTTCCCAACTGGCGTTGGTGGAGATGTCAAGTCCAAGAAGGCGAAAATCTGCTACCTCAGGCAAAGTCAATGGACCCATATGAATAGATGGAAATGTAACATCTCTTGAGCGAGACAGAGACAGAAGTTTAGTTTTCTTTGCATTGAAGGTTACTAGCCAATCATTCCCCCACTTTAGCACATTCTCTAAGTCAGTGTTTAGTGAGACACCAACCTCACAGCGAGAAGTGTTGGAAGAGTTAGGGGAAACACAGAAGAGAGTTGAATCACCATAGAAATTATTTTTGAATACCAGCTACGAGTCCCATGAAAATGGTTCTAGAGTAGTCATTCTAGTATTAAAGAGTTCCGAATATTGAACGATCTAGTATAAGAGTTCCGAATAACAATGAGGGTGCTGTTTGTAGCTGCCACCCTTTAAACAAATCTAATTTACTTATAACTTATTTTTGATATCACTCTTTGTAAACTAAATATTTTTAGTCTCCGAACTTGTTTGGTATTTTTAATTAAAACCAAAATGAAATGAAAAACAAAAAATACCACAGAAATGATACTTGAATACTGAGCTACGAGTGATGGTCCTTGAGAAGCACTCGAGTACCGAGTATGACATGAGTGGAGAGTGCCACAAAACTGTTTGCGTTTACCTCATCATTATCGTAGCTGCAGGGTGCTCGGTGGGGTGCGCTCTCCAAACCAATTCCTGCTCCCATCCGATTCTGTGGAATCTTCCCTGGGAATAGCGGTCGGTCTTTCGTCGTTCCAAATGAGACGTTACTTTTCTTCTCCTTTCCAAGGAGGGCTACAAATCAAAGAAGAAAATTAAAATGAAGTAAAAATACATGCTCCACTAACACTCTCTATAGGAGCACTATAAACTGCTCTCCTTATAAAATAACAAAACTTCACTCATTAGTCTTAAAGGTTGAGGAAGAAATTTAATTTTTTAAAGATGTTTTAGCATGATGTAATTCGGAAAAGAGAGTGCACTGGACAGATGGATTGTGAATGTATACAGTGTGTTGAGAATTTTTTTTTAGATGAGTACTGGACTTGGCCTTGGTGCCCGTACACAAGTTTCCCTTTTAGTTAGACTTCAAGATTTTGTGACTGGTCAAAGGACAAAACAAGTACACTTGTACGGTACAAACCAATGGAAACTGTGTATTGCTGGCAGAAGAACAGAAAATGTTGAACAAACATAAATGACCAATTGAAAATGTAATGCAGATTGAGGCCCAAAACAAGTGACTCATCTATCTACTAACTAATGTGAGTAAAGTGTCTGTGTAAGAAAAACTCTCAGGTGCCTGTATAAATCGGGCTGCAAATTTTCGTACGGCTTTTTGGGGGTCCGGTGATCATATGATCATACTAAGGGGATACGTTTTTTTAATTTTTTATTTATTTCAAAAATTGATTTATTTCACATAATTTTATTGAAAGAGGATTCAACGAATGCAAGGTACATGTATGAAAGCGCGGCTGATAATACAAAAACATGTGCATCAAAGTTTATTTGCCTGCGTTACGGTTGTATAGCGGGCAAAATTTGTCTGATCGGTTTTCAAAAGCATTCCGAAAGGTTGGTATGCGAGGAACAAAAGTAGGTATTTGGAATTTTGTTTTTTGAAGAATGTGGAGGTAGCGTAGCTGATCATTCCAGCTTGCGACTTCGGGTTCAGTTTAGAACACAATGGTATGCATTTGAAATTGGTCAGAAATTTGTTGTTAGTATCAAAAAGCAATTTGCTGATAGCCACAAGGTTTTCCAGAGTTTTTTGCTCATTGAGTTTTTTGCTCATTGAATTTTATCTCTGGTTTTTAATCCTGAGGGACATTTAAGTTGCTGAAAAATACACCGGAGATGTACAGACTAAAGAGTCACAAACTTACAATTTACAAAAAACAGTGTACAAATGTAACATGATTTGAGGTTGGACAGTCCATCTTATTACCTCCCCGAGGTATTGGAAAATCCAGGATATATTCATTTTCCCATAAACTTCTCTCTTTTTTCCCTTTTTTTTTACAATTTTTTTTTCTTCATCAAAACACGAAAACGCACTGAAACAGGGAACTAATGTAACAGCCTCGTGAAAGGCCGCCGAAGGCGGCCTTTTCGCGAGTAGACTTTTAGTCTCATGAGTGACTACATGTATGTATAGTTTCTACTTGACGGGGTCGCACTATTTTGTTCTAAAGTTCCTTTTTTAAGAAATAGAAATATTGACTGGCTGTCATTTTACTACTCTACATGTATGTTGGTTTTTCAAATGATACCGTTGAAATAAAGACAACTTAATTTGCCGTTTTCAGCACCCCCGCGGTATAATGGTATCTTCCATGTACGGTCCAAAGACAACAAGGCGGACAGTATACTTGTCGTTACTAATTCGTGGTAAAAAAACCCCAACTTTTTTACAATTAAAAATACAACTTTTTCAGCCGATTGAAGGTGATTTGAACGACTCTTACACATATAATTAACGGTTTATTTTTGTTCAAACATTGTTTTAAAGTGCGTTTAAAATTTGTTGTCGGCAGTTGTCGTCAGTTGACGTGTCCTTATTCAGCTTAAAAATAAAAGCTAGTACCACATAATGCTTCGTCCTTTGGATTGGATGGGATGTAAACCTAGGGGTACCGATCAACTCGGTCTGAGGTCAACTCAGTCCGAGTCAACTCGGTCCGAAGTCAACTTGGTCCAAAAAATTAAATAAAGTGTGGTTGACGGGGAAGTGGCGTCCCGCCACTTCCCCGTCAACCACACTTTAATTTATTATGTATCTCGACGCTGTATCTCAGAAATTAATAATAATCACCGTTTAAAAAAGACAACTTTCTAAAGCATAATTTAGGTAAACTATAAAGTGAAACAAAATGGTAGAAAATGAACTTTCCTTTGCAGTTTGTGTAAAACATTTTTTATCTTTTGTATGGTTGAAAAAATTCTACTATTTAATTATGTAGGTGAATTTTACTTGAATCTTTATATACATTTTTTAAATATTATATAATGATAGGCCTAATTAAGTTCAGTAAAATTGGACAACCAAACATACTCTTTATATGGTTCTAAATTTTTAGTAAATATTTCTCATTAGAATCGATTTGGTATTCTTTATTTTGTTTTATTTATTATTAGTGTAAGTTTACTTCAAAGTTTTGTTTAAATATTACTTTCAATCAAACAATTTCCCCAATTGTCCTACATTATTTATTTTATGTGTTTTAATTTACTGGAGTGGAACATTTATCTCCTATTTTCGGAATAAAAAAAGTCATACACTAACTGCAAAAGATTTCTTTTTTAAACGCTGATTATTAGGCCCTTTTAATTTATGAGATATAGTACTATTACTAATATTAGTATTATTAAGCACACAATTATTATACTTAATTTAAACAATCTCGGACCGAGTTGGCTTCGGACCGAGTTAACTTCGGACCGAGATGACTTCGGACCGAGTTGACTTCGGACCGAGTTGACCTTGGACCGAGTTGACTTCGGACCGAGTTGACCTCGGACCGAGTTGACTTCGGACCGAGTTGACTCGGACCGAGTTGACTACGGACCGAGGTGACCCATATAACCAAAGCTAGCCACAGGTCCCATCCCCATCCATGTGTTGTTATCATTATCAATCATCAATGTACGAAAAACTACAAAGGGTACTGGACTGCGGTCCTTAGGTCCTATGTATGTATAATCTAGCCCCAAATAGTGCCAATACTCTGGACTTCCTCGGCACTATTAATGAATAATGGGGCTAGTCCTAATCCAGTCAACTGGTCAAGCAACAGTCTCCAAACCACTGCATTCTTCTCTTCGGGATCGGAGTCTTTGACTTAATAAAACAAAAAATATCAACTAGGCCTACGCCTAGGCCTAGTAGTACTTTACTTTTGCAATAGTCTTAACAAAAAACCAAAAACAATCTCAACTTACCATCCAACGATGGCAAAGTCGTCGTCATTGTTGTAATCTGTACTTCAAGATCTTAATGTTGATATAGTGTTCCAGTCTTCTTGATCACTAAAATTAATCTGTTTTAGATTGTTTTCAACAGCATCAACTCTGCATCAAAATCCGCGTCACGAAATCTAGGTTGTCACACGTTACTTTGTGCGATTCCCTTTGTGTGGTGCGTGCTGCGATACCGGCCCCGCCGTGTGTGTACTGTGTGTTCGCACGGATTGGCACTTGTGGGGTCCTGACAACAATGGAACAATGGACCCCACAAGGTCATTTCAATAGGAACAATTGGACCCCACAAGGGAATTCTTCAGAAAAGGGAATAATAGAACAACAATAGCAGTACCCCACAAACCGGATCTGTAAGGGTGGGTGTGTGTGTGTGTGTAGTGTACATACATACGGGACGTACAGACAAACAACGTAAACACCATTGGCGCTGTTGACTGTTGTCATAACAACAATGTCATAACAACAATATCATAATATGTATTCCCTTTTTAGTCAACAAAACTCTGTAGACAACGCTCTTTATAATTGTTTACTTTATTTAAGTTATAAATTTGAATACTGTTATTGTCATTACAAGCATGCATGCATGCATGCACTAAAAGGATATGCTATTCCTTTTAATTAACAGAAATAAAACTCAAAACCGGCAATTATTATTTCATTTAATTGTGACACGTCAATAGAGGGCCGGGGGCTTTTTCAAGCATCTGAGAGAGGGCGCTATTGTCCTTTCCCTCCGGGCGCACCACACTAAATAAACTCCCATAGGAACCAATGCTAAATGATAAATATTCAAAAATACTCAAAAAATCGTGTAAGTCTCTCAGCCTCTTGAAAACCGATCAAACATATTTTCGGACGACTGAACTTTAGAATTCTTTTCAATTTTTGCCAGGTCAGCCGTTTGGAATTTTTGCTAACTACCCCAGAAGAAAAAAACGCGAAAATTTGTTTTTTTCCAAAACCGACTTGCTGCCAGTTTTCGTGAAGCACTTCTCCACTTTCCCGTTCAAATAGGGCCAACTTTAACGCCTAAATTTATCAAGTCTCCTCAAAGGTTGAAGCACAGAACCCCCAGGTTGTGATAGATTATTATATTTACACAATCTATTAATTGCATGACCCCCAAAACGTTGTAATTAAAAATAAGTTGTGGGTTTACAAATTATGATAAGTAGCTTGGCGCATTAATTCTGGCTTATTTGGTGTGGTGCACCCTATAAGGGCACTTAATTATTCTTTATGGTTAAAAAATTATGCTTAAATTGTTGAAAATAAGTCACTGACTTGATATCTGAAAAAATTAATGTGAAATGTTATTGCGTTCGTCTACAACAAGGTCAAACATGTTAGAGCATTTACATGTACTCTAAGCAATGCGATAAGAAAAACATGCATTACACGCTGTGTACACTCTAATGACAAGTCAGTTGTTATATCCAAATCCTAGTCACTCAACAAGTTATAAACTTATCTCTTTTTTTTAGTTATACGATTCTAAACGCCTTACAATTATTTTTAATAATTGACAAGAGGGGGTTAACTAATGTGGAAGCTGTAAAAGGGATTGAAGAGGGAGGGCCTGAGAAGGGGGGGTAGATTTTGCTTACCCGCCAACATTTTTAACCATGTAATCATATTGAGTTTAAAATGGTGAACTTTATAACAAAAAAGAATATACATAGGTCATTTTACCACGTTTAATTGTCATTCCAAGTTTCATTTTACCTAGCTTTAAGGGATAAGGGGGTGAATGGGTGGGCGGGGCGTGGGCGGGGCTTGTTGCAAAATGCCCTTCCAGACACTTTACGGTTAATAATTTGTGGGTGAACGGGAACAATTGGACTATAGTTAAGAGTTAAGACTGTAAGCTAATAAGGTGTTTGGGCTGGGGGCTAGGGTCCGGGCTGACCGCTAGGGTTTTGGGCTTTGGGGGTAGGCTCGGCTGGGGGTTAGGGTTTGGGCTGGGGCTATGATTTCGGCTAGGGGCTAGGGTTAGGGCTGGGGGCATGACTCGGCTTGATGGGTGTAGGGTTTGGGCTGGGGGCTGGGGTTTGGGCTGACGGCTACGGTTTTTGCAGTATAGTGTAGGGTTTAGGCTGCTGGTTGGGGGCTAGGCCTAGGGTTTCACACGCATCAGAGTGCATTCACCTTCCGGAAACTTGACATATGATGCCATATCCACCACCCCCCCCTACTCCTCTTCAAATAGTCTATTGGTGGTTTTTCTCTCCTTTTTCATATTCAACCAGCCACGTTGGCTCATGATTCTTTGAATGTGACTAAAACCGTCAGTCTCATACTTATTACTTGTCATAGTTTAACCATGAAGGTTTAGAAAGCAAACCCCTCTTTGAGTTTGAAACGTTGAAGTATTCTCGGTTAATAAATGTATTGTAATTTGAGGAAATAGAAACATTGTTGCTATACTAACAGTTTACAGTCAAAGAAATGATGTTTCCAATGTAAAAACAGCAACAAAGTGACACACAATGCCCCCACACAACTCATTACTGTCGTTGTTTCAAGCCTACATCTGTAAACAGAACACAAACATGGCTGCACGGGCGCCGCCATGTTGTATATAAAGGGCGCACCACACTAAATAAACTCCCATAGGAACCAATGCTAAATGATAAATATTCAAAAATACTCAAAAAATCGTGTAAGTCTCTCAGCCTCTTGAAAACCGATCAAACATATTTTCGGACGACTGAACTTTAGAATTCTTTTCAATTTTTGCCAGGTCAGCCGTTTGGAATTTTTGCTAACTACCCCAGAAGAAAAAAACGCGAAAATTTGTTTTTTTCCAAAACCGACTTGCTGCCAGTTTTCGTGAAGCACTTCTCCACTTTCCCGTTCAAATAGGGCCAACTTTAACGCCTAAATTTATCAAGTCTCCTCAAAGGTTGAAGCACAGAACCCCCAGGTTGTGATAGATTATTATATTTACACAATCTATTAATTGCATGACCCCCAAAACGTTGTAATTAAAAATAAGTTGTGGGTTTACAAATTATGATAAGTAGCTTGGCGCATTAATTCTGGCTTATTTGGTGTGGTGCACCCTATAAGGGCACTTAATTATTCTTTATGGTTAAAAAATTATGCTTAAATTGTTGAAAATAAGTCACTGACTTGATATCTGAAAAAATTAATGTGAAATGTTATTGCGTTCGTCTACAACAAGGTCAAACATGTTAGAGCATTTACATGTACTCTAAGCAATGCGATAAGAAAAACATGCATTACACGCTGTGTACACTCTAATGACAAGTCAGTTGTTATATCCAAATCCTAGTCACTCAACAAGTTATAAACTTATCTCTTTTTTTTAGTTATACGATTCTAAACGCCTTACAATTATTTTTAATAATTGACAAGAGGGGGTTAACTAATGTGGAAGCTGTAAAAGGGATTGAAGAGGGAGGGCCTGAGAAGGGGGGGGGGGGTAGATTTTGCTTACCCGCCAACATTTTTAACCATGTAATCATATTGAGTTTAAAATGGTGAACTTTATAACAAAAAAGAATATACATAGGTCATTTTACCACGTTTAATTGTCATTCCAAGTTTCATTTTACCTAGCTTTAAGGGATAAGGGGGTGAATGGGTGGGCGGGGCGTGGGCGGGGCTTGTTGCAAAATGCCCTTCCAGACACTTTACGGTTAATAATTTGTGGGTGAACGGGAACAATTGGACTATAGTTAAGAGTTAAGACTGTAAGCTAATAAGGTGTTTGGGCTGGGGGCTAGGGTCCGGGCTGACCGCTAGGGTTTTGGGCTTTGGGGGTAGGCTCGGCTGGGGGTTAGGGTTTGGGCTGGGGCTATGATTTCGGCTAGGGGCTAGGGTTAGGGCTGGGGGCATGACTCGGCTTGATGGGTGTAGGGTTTGGGCTGGGGGCTGGGGTTTGGGCTGACGGCTACGGTTTTTGCAGTATAGTGTAGGGTTTAGGCTGCTGGTTGGGGGCTAGGCCAAGGGTTTCACACGCATCAGAGTGCATTCACCTTCCGGAAACTTGACATATGATGCCATATCCACCACCCCCCCCTACTCCTCTTCAAATAGTCTATTGGTGGTTTTTCTCTCCTTTTTCATATTCAACCAGCCACGTTGGCTCATGATTCTTTGAATGTGACTAAAACCGTCAGTCTCATACTTATTACTTGTCATAGTTTAACCATGAAGGTTTAGAAAGCAAACCCCTCTTTGAGTTTGAAACGTTGAAGTATTCTCGGTTAATAAATGTATTGTAATTTGAGGAAATAGAAACATTGTTGCTATACTAACAGTTTACAGTCAAAGAAATGATGTTTCCAATGTAAAAACAGCAACAAAGTGACACACAATGCCCCCACACAACTCATTACTGTCGTTGTTTCAAGCCTACATCTGTAAACAGAACACAAACATGGCTGCACGGGCGCCGCCATGTTGTATATAAAGGGCGCACCACACTAAATAAACTCCCATAGGAACCAATGCTAAATGATAAATATTCAAAAATACTCAAAAAATCGTGTAAGTCTCTCAGCCTCTTGAAAACCGATCAAACATATTTTCGGACGACTGAACTTTAGAATTCTTTTCAATTTTTGCCAGGTCAGCCGTTTGGAATTTTTGCTAACTACCCCAGAAGAAAAAAACGCGAAAATTTGTTTTTTTCCAAAACCGACTTGCTGCCAGTTTTCGTGAAGCACTTCTCCACTTTCCCGTTCAAATAGGGCCAACTTTAACGCCTAAATTTATCAAGTCTCCTCAAAGGTTGAAGCACAGAACCCCCAGGTTGTGATAGATTATTATATTTACACAATCTATTAATTGCATGACCCCCAAAACGTTGTAATTAAAAATAAGTTGTGGGTTTACAAATTATGATAAGTAGCTTGGCGCATTAATTCTGGCTTATTTGGTGTGGTGCACCCCTCCGACAAGATTTTTGTATTTCAATTAGCAAAACGTGATAAACTATCGAAACAAAAAGACACTAGACTTAACGTGTTTGTGACAACAAACACTAGGTGTTCGGGTATCGCTGGTGGGCTCACTGCTGTATTAATGCGTAAGCTATATCATTGAATCGCTGAAAACAATCCTGATAGCTTTTGAAATATTTGAGAAAGTAAAGTATAAATAGGTTACACAAGAAATAAAGGGCTGCTAAAAATTTTATAAATTTTATAAATAACAACCTTTTGTTTAGCCAAATTTGAAAACCTATGACATCATTATGATGTTAGAAAGTTTTTAGCGAGACATAGGCATTTAAATATGTGCCTAGTGGAAAACAAAGATTAACTTAGAAAGTAAGTTTATTTATTTTTCGATGGTTATCGATTTTGTATTGATAAAAAAACCACACTATACATGTTGACATTATTAGGTTACAATTCAGAAAAGTTTTTAACAGTGTTTCAAATCCAATGAGGTGGATACTCGGTTCAGGAAACATTGATTGTTCAATACAAAAACACTGATGATGATGTCGCTAAAATAAGTCAAGCAAGTTCTGAGCTGGCAGTTGCATTATTTAAAAAGCTTAATTTGCTTGATTTTTGGATATTGATTTTCCTACAGAACAGTTTGTTAATTTTTAGACTATTGAAAGGGCACTTGTTTTAAATCATAATGCAAAACGAAGGCAAATCATGAAGACGGCAAATCTAAGCCTCTCTTGAATTTTGACTTATAACATAATGATTTATAAGTTCTATTTCTACCTGTATGGTCCATCTACAGGAAATGAGGAATGCAACACAACAACACGTGGAAAATCTGTCACTGGATCCAAGACCATGCCGGTGGATGTGCTGTATTCTGAAGAAGAAAAAAACAATATTACACTAGACTTAACATTCGGAAGTATGCGTTTGCTTGCGGACAAAGCTCACTGAGAAGAATAAGCAAAACAAAGAAGAAACTAGTCTTAACGTGTTTGTGACAACAAACACTAGGTGTTCGGGTATCGCTGGTGGGCTCACTGCTGTTTTAATGCGTAAGCTATATCATTGAATCGCTGAAAACAATCCTGATAGCTTTTGAAATATTAGAGAAAGTAAAGAAAGTAAAGAAATAAAGGGCTGCTAAAAATTTTATAATTTTTTTAAATAACAACCTTTTGTTTAGCCAAATTTGAAAACCTATGACATCATTATGAAGTTAGAAAGTTTTTAGCGAGACATAGGCATTTAAATATGTGCCTAGTGGAAAACAAAGATTAACTTAGAAAGTAAGTTTATTTATTTTTCGATGGTTATCGATTTTTTATTGATAAAAACCACACTATACATGTTGACATTATTAGGTTACAATTCAGAAAAGTTTTTAACAGGGTTTCAAATCCAATGAGGTGGATACTCGGTTCAGGAAACATTGATTGTTCAATACAAAAACACTGATGATGATGTCGCTAAAATAAGTCAAGCAAGTTCTGAGCTGGCAGTTGTATTATTTAAAAAGCTTAATTTGCTTGATTTTTGGATATTGATTTTCCTACAGAACAGTTTGTTAATTTTTAGACTATTGAAAGGGCACTTGTTTTAAATCATAATGCAAAACGAAGCCAAATCATGAAGACGGCAAATCTAAGCCTCTCCTGAATTTTGACTTATAACATAATGATTTATAAGTTATATTTCTACCTGTATGGTGCATCATACAGGAAATGAGGAATGCAACACAACAACACGTGGAAAATCTGTCACTGGATCCAAGACCATGCCGGTGGATGTGCTGTATTCTGAGAAAGAAAAAAACAATATTACAAAATAAACAAAGTATGACTCTAGGAAAATTAAGTCAAGCTGAAACTGTTAAAATAAACAAAAATCAAGACTTAAAACGTTTCATATTTATATAATAATACTACTAATTTATTTAATTTATATTGCGCTCTCTCAATGACCAACCTGTTCAAAGGGGGGGGGGGGGGGTCAAAACAGTAACAACCTTAGGAAATTGCACAAGAAAAGGTTAGTGGAAGGTGCACATATTGTTTTGGAAGTGAACAACTTATAAACAAAACCTACTTTACTTAACACAAACGTCATCAAAGTTGCCGACAAACATTCTTCACTCGGACCATATTTTTCTGACTTTAGTGACACAGCCAACAATCATACCAATCCCCCATTGCCCAATTCTACTCCTCGACGATCACACTAAACGTTCTTTAGTTTTAAAAACATCACCAACGCCACCAAACAGCAAACGCATACTTCCGAATCTTTGATCAACTTGAAACTTCATGTGAAGTTAGAACATAACTAGGAGAAGCCGAGTAAGTTGTGACGTCACGATTACGTCATCAGGTGTCAAGTTACAAGCCATTTTAGCTCGAAAAGTGCCCTCATGCCAATGCCTGTATGTCTCTGAATATTACAACTACAGTATTCATATTTGGGCATATGATAGATCAAGACACGGGCAACATTTGAAAAGTTAACGCCAAATTCACATGACCTTAACTTCCGGGTCGTTACCCTAGGTCGAAGTTCGCCTTCGTTTTTTCCTTCAAAAAAACACTTTCGAGCTTATCTACGGAATAACTCAAGATTGAGATTGAATTGAACAATGAAACTCAACAGATAGTTGAACCTCACTATCAAGACGACACAAACCTATTTACGTCATGATGACGTCATCGGGCATCGAATTATAATAAATCAAAGTTTAATATTTGTAAAAAGCATAACTCATGAACCATTTGTTTGTTTTTTATAATCTACACATCATCGGATAGCTCATTTAAAGTTCGACAAACGCTACACAGAACCCGTCCAACATTTGAACTTACTTCCGGTTAAAATCGGAAGTTGCATATTTCTTATTATCCTATCTTATATATATCTTTAAAACTACTGATCATTTCAGCATAATTTTTGTATCGGGGTGTAGAACGTTAGTCGTGCTCAAACTTCTGAACACAGACATGACAACATTTTGACCTTAATATATGGTCAAAACCGGACAATGAAGAGCAACTACCCACTCGTACCCCCCCCCCCCCCCCCCCCCCACTTTGATTGACAAAACATTATGTACACATAACATTGAAACTGATGCAAGCTGCAGTTCAGTGTCGTCATTGTTGTTTCATGTGGCGGGAAGCTAGCCTTTAGTCAAGGCGCACCGCGGCACCCCCGGCCCGGATATCACGCACGAAAAAAGACCAGCGCAACGTAGTTCAAGATTATCAATGGCGTACTATTAAGATTATATATCTAAATACCGCTTATATTCAGCGTCTAATTGTTCCCCTATTCGCCCTTCTCATGGCTTAATGATCAATATGGATTTGAAGACGAAGTTTCACTGAGATGACCACCTTCTTCAGTGATTCGTATGACTTGTAATTGTTTGAGAAAATGCAAGCAGAAAAAGACGAACATTGGTTATGTGTTTATCAAACACCGAGAAGCAGAGACTTGACATCAGCTCATGAATGGGTGTTTCGGACGGCGTCCACGGCAGTGTTTATCGATGCTATATCGGTGCCACACGGTGATAAAACGGTAAGCTTTGTGTGAAAATCATTGCTTTTCAAAATGAGTATTTATTTAATGCACAGTTATGTTATAAAGTTTATCTTTTATCATCAAGTGGTGGCGTTGGTGATGTTTTTAAAACTAAAGAACGTTTAGTGTAATCGTCGAGGAGTAGAATTGGGCAATGGGGGATTGGTATGATTGTTGGCTGTGTCACTAAAGTCAGAAAATGGTCCGACTGAAGAATGTTTGTCGGCAACTTTGATGACGTTTGTGTTAAGTAAAGTAGGTTTTGTTTATAAGTTGTTCACTTCCAAAACAATATGTGCACCTTCCACTAACCTTTTCTTTGTGCAATTTCCTAAGTTTGAATGTTGTTACTGTTTTGACCCCCCCCCCCCCTTTGAACAGGTTGGTCATTGAGAGAGCGCAATATAAATTAAATAAATTAGTAGTATTATTATATAAATATGAAACGTTTTAAGTCTTGATTTTTGTTTATTTTAACAGTTTCAGCTTGACTTAATTTTCCTAGAGTCATACTTTGTTTATTTTGTAATATTGTTTTTTTCTTCTTCAGAATACAGCACATCCACCGGCATGGTCTTGGATCCAGTGACAGATTTTCCACGTGTTGTTGTGTTGCATTCCTCATTTCCTGTATGATGCACCATACAGGTAGAAATAGAACTTATAAATCATTATGTTATAAGTCCAAATTCAAGAGAGGCTTAGATTTGCCGTCTTCATGATTTGCCTTCGTTTTGCATTATGATTTAAAACAAGTGCCCTTTCAATAGTCTAAAAATTAACAAACTGTTCTGTAGGAAAATCAATATCCAAAAATCAAGCAAATTAAGCTTTTTAAATAATACAACTGCCAGCTCAGAACTTGCTTGACTTATTTTAGCGACATCATCATCAGTGTTTTTGTATTGAACAATCAATGTTTCCTGAACCGAGTATCCACCTCATTGGATTTGAAACCCTGTTAAAAACTTTTCTGAATTGTAACCTAATAATGTCAACATGTATAGTGTGGTTTTTTATCAATACAAAATCGATAACCATCGAAAAATAAATAAACTTACTTTCTAAGTTAATCTTTGTTTTCCACTAGGCACATATTTAAATGCCTATGTCTCGCTAAAAACTTTCTAACTTCATAATGATGTCATAGGTTTTCAAATTTGGCTAAACAAAAGGTTGTTATTTATAAAATTTATAATTTTTTTAGCAGCCCTTTATTTCTTGTGTAACCTGTTTATACTTTACTTTCTCTAATATTTCAAAAGCTATCAGGATTGTTTTCAGCGATTCAATGATATAGCTTACGCATTAAAACAGCAGTGAGCCCACCAGCGATACCCGAACACCTAGTGTTTGTTGTCACAAACACGTTAAGGCTAGTTCCTTTTTTGTTTTGCTTATTCTTCTCAGTGAGCTTTGTCCGCAAGCAAACGCATACTTCCGAATCTTTGATCAACTTGAAACTTCATGTGAAGTTAGAACATAACTAGGAGAAGCCGGGTAAGTTGTGACGTCACGATTACGTCATCAGGTGTCAAGTTACAAGCCATTTTAGCTCGAAAAGTGCCCTCATGCCAATGCCTGTATGTCTCTGAATATTACAACTACAGTATTCATATTTGGGCATATGATAGATCGAGACACGGGCAACATTTGAAAAGTTAACGCCAAATTCACATGAGCTTAACTTCCGGGTCGTTACCCTAGGTCGAAGTTCGCCTTCGTTTTTTTCCTTCAAAAAAACACTTTCGAGCTTATCTACGGAATAACTCAAGATTGAGATTGAATTGAACAATGAAACTCAACAGATAGTTGAACCTCACTATCAAGACGACACAAACCTATTTACGTCATGATGACGTCATCGGGCATCGAATTATAATAAATCAAAGTTTAATATTTGTAAAAAGCATAACTCATGAACCATTTGTTTGTTTTTTATAATCTACACATCATCGGATAGCTCATTTAAAGTTCGACAAACGCTACACAGAACCCGTCCAACATTTGAACTTACTTCCGGTTAAAATCGGAAGTTGAAAATTTCTTATTATCCTATCTTATATATATCTTTAAAACTACTGATCATTTCAGCATAATTTTTGTATCAGGGTGTAGAACGTTAGTCGTGCTCAAACTTCTGAACACAGACATGACAACATTTTGACCTTAATATATGGTCAAAACCGGACAATGAAGAGCAACTACCCACTCGTACCCCCCCCCCCCCCCCCCCACTTTGATTGACAAAACATTATGTACACATAACGTTGAAACTGATGCAAGCTGCAGTTCAGTGTCGTCATTGTTGTTTCATGTGGCCGGATGCTAGCCTTTAGTCAAGGCGCACCGCGGCACCCCTGGCCCGGATATCACGCACGAAAAAAGACCAGCGCGAGCGGCGAAGCGCCTTTACCGTATGTACAACGTAGTTCAAGATTATCAATGGCGTACTATTAAGATTATAGATCTAAATACCGCTTATATTCAGCGTCTAATTGTTCCCCTATTCGCCCTTCTCATGGCTTAATGATCAATATGGATTTGAAGACGAAGTTTCACTGAGATGACCACCTGCTTCAGTGATTCGTATGACTTGTAATTGTTTGAGAAAATGCAAGCAGAAAAAGACGAACATTGGTTATGTGTTTATCAAACACCGAGAAGCAGAGACTTGACATCAGCTCATGAATGGGTGTTTCGGACGGCGTCCACGGCAGTGTTTATCGATGCTATATCGGTGCCACACGGTGATAAAACGGTAAGCTTTGTGTGAAAATCATTGCTTTTCAAAATGAGTATTTATTTAATGCACAGTTATGTTATAAAGGTTATCTTTTATCATCAAGTGGTGGCGTTGGTGATGTTTTTAAAACTAAAGAACGTTTAGTGTAATCGTCGAGGAGTAGAATTGGGCAATGGGGGATTGGTATGATTGTTGGCTGTGTCACTAAAGTCAGAAAATGGTCCGACTGAAGAATGTTTGTCGGCAACTTTGATGACGTTTGTGTTAAGTAAAGTAGGTTTTGTTTATAAGTTGTTCACTTCCAAAACAATATGTGCACCTTCCACTAACCTTTTCTTGTGCAATTTCCTAAGTTTGAATGTTGTTACTGTTTTGACCCCCCCCCCCCCCTTTGAACAGGTTGGTCATTGAGAGAGCGCAATATAAATTAAATAAATTAGTAGTATTATTATATAAATATGAAACGTTTTAAGTCTTGATTTTTGTTTATTTTAACAGTTTCAGCTTGACTTAATTTTCCTAGAGTCATACTTTGTTTATTTTGTAATATTGTTTTTTTCTTCTTCAGAATACAGCACATCCACCGGCATGGTCTTGGATCCAGTGACAGATTTTCCACGTGTTGTTGTGTTGCATTCCTCATTTCCTGTATGATGCACCATACAGGTAGAAATATAACTTATAAATCATTATGTTATAAGTCAAAATTCAGGAGAGGCTTAGATTTGCCGTCTTCATGATTTGGCTTCGTTTTGCATTATGATTTAAAACAAGTGCCCTTTCAATAGTCTAAAAATTAACAAACTGTTCTGTAGGAAAATCAATATCCAAAAATCAAGCAAATTAAGCTTTTTAAATAATACAACTGCCAGCTCAGAACTTGCTTGACTTATTTTAGCGACATCATCATCAGTGTTTTTGTATTGAACAATCAATGTTTCCTGAACCGAGTATCCACCTCATTGGATTTGAAACCCTGTTAAAAACTTTTCTGAATTGTAACCTAATAATGTCAACATGTATAGTGTGGTTTTTTATCAATACAAAATCGATAACCATCGAAAAATAAATAAACTTACTTTCTAAGTTAATCTTTGTTTTCCACTAGGCACATATTTAAATGCCTATGTCTCGCTAAAAACTTTCTAACTTAATAATGATGTCATAGGTTTTCAAATTTGGCTAAACAAAAGGTTGTTATTTATAAAATTTATAAATTTTTTAGCAGCCCTTTATTTCTTGTGTAACCTATTTATACTTTACTTTCTCTAATATTTCAAAAGCTATCAGGATTGTTTTCAGCGATTCAATGATATAGCTTACGCATTAAAACAGCAGTGAGCCCACCAGCGATACCCGAACACCTAGTGTTTGTTGTCACAAACACGTTAAGGCTAGTTCCTTTTTTGTTTTGCTTATTCTTCTCAGTGAGCTTTGTCCGCAAGCAAACGCATACTTCCGAATCTTTGATCAACTTGAAACTTCATGTGAAGTTAGAACATAACTAGGAGAAGCCGGGTAAGTTGTGACGTCACGATTACGTCATCAGGTGTCAAGTTACAAGCCATTTTAGCTCGAAAAGTGCCCTCATGCCAATGCCTGTATGTCTCTGAATATTACAACTACAGTATTCATATTTGGGCATATGATAGATCAAGACACGGGCAACATTTGAAAAGTTAACGCCAAATTCACATGAGCTTAACTTCCGGGTCGTTACCCTAGGTCGAAGTTCGCCTTCGTTTTTTTCCTTCAAAAAAACACTTTCGAGCTTATCTACGGAATAACTCAAGATTGAGATTGAATTGAACAATGAAACTCAACAGATAGTTGAACCTCACTATCAAGACGACACAAACCTATTTACGTCATGATGACGTCATCGGGCATCGAATTATAATAAATCAAAGTTTAATATTTCGTCGCGCGTACCACGAACCGACCTAACTCGTACACAGTATAAAAAAACATGTTTGGAGAAAATCCCGAATGAAGTTGCACTATTTTTCAAACTGCTGTTTCGGGTTCTGCTAACTATTTGTATACAATTTGTTAAGACAAAAATAAAGCCGACTACTTTATTAATACAGAACTGTCAATTTCATTTAATCTCCGCAACTATTTAAATTAGTAAATAATACCTAAACAGATAGGTCACTTTGTGAAAATTAAAATCCGAGTTTTGCCCGCAGAGCGCCGTGTACAAACCAATGCATAATAGAGACGTATCTAGTTAGGTCACTTTGTGAAAATACCACGCTTTGAGTTAGGTCAGTTCGTGGTACGCAAATTTTACACGCGCGCCCGAACCGCGCGCGCTGTAGCGCATAGTACATCATTGGTAAAGTGGCGTATCTAGATAGGTCACTTTGTGAAAAGACAAAACGGCAAATCTAGTGATACGTCGTTTTTAGTAATTAGTGTAATTACAAAACTACTACGTATTTAGTTCTGAAACTTGCTGAAAATGTTAACAGTAATGAGTATATTAATAATTTGTTAAAAAAAAAAATTGCAAAAGTGTGTGATTTTTGTCAGTTAGGTCGGTTCGTGGTACGCGCGACGATTTGTAAAAAGCATAACTCATGAACCATTAGTTTGTTTTTTATAATCTACACATCATCGGATAGCTCATTTAAAGTTCGACAAACGCTACACAGAACCCGTCCAACATTTGAACTTACTTCCGGTTAAAATCGGAAGTTGAAAATTTCTTATTATCCTATCTTATATATATCTTTAAAACTACTGATCATTTCAGCATAATTTTTGTATCAGGGTGTAGAACGTTAGTCGTGCTCAAACTTCTGAACACAGACATGACAACATTTTGACCTTAATATATGGTCAAAACCGGACAATGAAGAGCAACTACCCACTCGTACCCCCCCCCCCCCCCCCCCCCCCCCCCCCCCCCCCACTTTGATTGACAAAACATTATGTACACATAACGTTGAAACTGATGCAAGCTGCAGTTCAGTGTCGTCATTGTTGTTTCATGTGGCCGGAAGCTAGCCTTTAGTCAAGGCGCACCGCCCCGGATATCACGCACGAAAAAAGACCAGCGCGAGCGGCGAAGCGCCTTTACCGTATGTACAACGTAGTTCAAGATTATCAATGGCGTACTATTAAGATTATAGATCTAAATACCGCTTATATTCAGCGTCTAATTGTTCCCCTATTCGCCCTTCTCATGGCTTAATGATCAATATGGAATTGAAGACGAAGTTTCACTGAGATGACCACCTGCTTCAGTGATTCGTATGACTTGTAATTGTTTGAGAAAATGCAAGCAGAAAAAGACGAACATTGGTTATGTGTTTATCAAACACCGAGAAGCAGAGACTTGACATCAGCTCATGAATGGGTGTTTCGGACGGCGTCCACGGCAGTGTTTATCGATGCTATATCGGTGCCACACGGTGATAAAACGGTAAGCTTTGTGTGAAAATCATTGCTTTTCAAAATGAGTATTTATTTAATGCACAGTTATGTTATAAAGTTTATCTTTTATCATCAAGTGGTGGCGTTGGTGATGTTTTTAAAACTAAAGAACGTTTAGTGTGATCGTCGAGGAGTAGAATTGGGGGATTGGTATGATTGTTGGCTGTGTCACTAAAGTCAGAAAATGATCCGACTGAAGAATGTTTGTCGGCAACTTTGATGACGTTTGTGTTAAGTAAAGTAGGTTTTGTTTATAAGTTGTTCACTTCCAAAACAATATGTGCACCTTCCACTAACCTTTTCTTGTGCAATTTCCTAAGTTTGAATGTTGTTACTGTTTTGACCCCCCCCCCCCCCCCCCCTTTGAACAGGTTGGTCATTGAGAGAGCGCAATATAAATTAAATAAATTAGTAGTATTATTATATAAATATGAAACGTTTTAAGTCTTGATTTTTGTTTATTTTAACAGTTTCAGCTTGACTTAATTTTCCTAGAGTCATACTTTGTTTATTTTGTAATATTGTTTTTTTCTTCTTCAGAATACAGCACATCCACCGGCATGGTCTTGGATCCAGTGACAGATTTTCCACGTGTTGTTGTGTTGCATTCCTCATTTCCTGTATGATGCACCATACAGGTAGAAATAGAACTTATAAATCTTTATGTTATAAGTCAAAATTCAAGAGAGGCTTAGATTTGCCGTCTTCATGATTTGCCTTCGTTTTGCATTATGATTTAAAACAAGTGCCCTTTCAATAGTCTAAAAATTAACAAACTGTTCTGTAGGAAAATCAATATCCAAAAATCAAGCAAATTAAGCTTTTTAAATAATACAACTGCCAGCTCAGAACTTGCTTGACTTATTTTAGCGACATCATCATCAATGTTTTTGTATTGAACAATCAATGTTTCCTGAACCGAGTATCCACCTCATTGGATTTGAAACCCTGTTAAAAACTTTTCTGAATTGTAACCTAATAATGTCAACATGTATAGTGTGGTTTTTTATCAATACAAAATCGATAACCATCGAAAAATAAATAAACTTACTTTCTAAGTTAATCTTTGTTTTCCACTAGGCACATATTTAAATGCCTATGTCTCGCTAAAAACTTTCTAACTTCATAATGATGTCATAGGTTTTCAAATTTGGCTAAACAAAAGGTTGTTATTTATAAAATTTATAAATTTTTTAGCAGCCCTTTATTTCTTGTGTAACCTATTTATACTTTACTTTCTCTAATATTTCAAAAGCTATCAGGATTGTTTTCAGCGATTCAATGATATAGCTTACGCATTAAAACAGCAGTGAGCCCACCAGCGATACCCGAACACCTAGTGTTTGTTGTCACAAACACGTTAAGTCTAGTGATTTATGTTATTGTGATTTCACATTGGCTAAAAGGTTAAGAAAGGCAATCATCTATTTGTGATACTGAGAGCCGCCTATATCAATAGGTGGGCAGTATTTGTAGACATAGTATAGCCCTTTAGCCAACGTTTTGTTTTTCTTTCTTTCTTTTTCACTGCCTGCGAAGGGTAAAACATTCAAACTACGTTACCTTGGCAATAGCACCAACAATATTTATGCCGAATAGACGCTATTTTACGTGAATACAATTTGAGTAGCGTCCAAAATATGAAAATTGGGATGGGGGATCTTCAAATCGAAGGACAATTTATAATTCCTATTTTTCCGACCGATTTGCACCGAAATTCAATAATATGCTATTCATGTAAGTAGCAAGGTGGAAATTTCTCCATTGCTTAAAGGGAAGTTATACGTTTGGTAATCACTCTTAAAATTAATGGCAATTAACAACAAACCTATTGGTAAGAAGTACAGCATGCTTTCAATAGTATAAAGCATTTTGAGAAACGTTTAACTTCGAATTAATGTGGTTATGGAAAAGATATCAGTGTTTATGCCTCAAAATTGGAATCTGAGAAACGTTGCTGTCAGATTGCGCATTCTTATTAGGGATTATTTTTCCAGCGTGGACATAATTATACGCTCCGGATTTTCGGCGATATTTTAAAAACGCGACCACCTTTTGAAATGGAATTTTCACAGGTTAGTTTTATTGTACATGTATATATCAACATTTATATAGGATTAAAATATTCGAACGGTTCCAAAAACAAAAGATATACTTTGCCTTTAAGTACAAAAAATGCTGCCTCTGTGTTTCGTAGTATCGCTTTAAACTGATGTAGTGTCTTGTCACACTGTGCGCAAGTCACCTCACTACGTTGAATGCCTAATGAGATATAGAGGTGATCAATAGCCCATATTATTTACTGTTCTGGCATCTATCATTGTTTAGTTTGGAGGGCTGCAGAAGAAAATTTATAATAATTGTTTTAAATTTCACTAGCAGTGGCAAATGTGACCTGTTGTGTTTTGATCCGATTTTAATTGCCTCATCTTGAAAGCAATTGACTGGAAAATATTTAAGTATCTACAGCATGTAGAGACCAAATTAACATTTAACGACAATAGACTTAACCAAGACTAAATTACCCACTCAACGTAGTCTGTCCTTAATCGATATCAGTACTTTTATTTTCAAGGAAATTTGTCAGAGCTCAAAACTGGCAAGGTACACCACTGTATGACTCGCTATATTTATAGCGAGTGGAATGGGAGTATCGTATAGGATGTGTCAAAAGACACATTTCAGCAGAGTATAGAGACTGCTGATTGGATTTCACGTGGTACATGGTCATGTTAGATAGAGTTAACACCTACTGTTTCTCTTCCCTTGCGTGTTCCCGTGGTGCTTTTTATTGTTTGTCAGAAAAATATTTAAGTAGAAATCAGAAGTATCCTCACGTTTAAATTTATTTCAACAACCTCTGGAAAAAGGTGTACTATAGACAAACCATGAAACTGTCATTAACAAAATATAACACAAACAATAACCTCTTTCTGCCATCATCATAATACCAGACGGTATAGACCATGTGACCTGTGACATCACATGTTTACAGAAGCGCCACATAGCCTGGACTTCCTGCAGGCACAGTTTGTACGCAGCTCAATGGAAGAATACAATAAATCTTATGTTTTATGGAGGTTGCACTGTCTGATTTTTCTCAACTTTTGATATGAAGAAAGGGGGGATATCTCAAAAGCTGCACAGCTGTTGCTTTTGTTACTCTTGAATTTATGTGAAAATGATGACACAAAATGTAAATTTTCCCATACGGCCTGTGTATAGTATCTTTCAGGAAATGCAATGTACAATGTCACTATTTCTGTGAACAAAGGTAACATGGTCTATACTTCGTAGGTAAAAAAGACTGATAACAGAATGTTTTTAATATCTGGCCAAAATTGATCAATTGGCTGTGTCTGCCAATTGTTCGATTCTTATGCAAATGTATATGCGAGGTGGCTCATTTATCAAACTACTGGTAAACTCAGAATGAACCAGCCTCAGCTCGATTTTACAACTCGAAAGTCTCACTGACAAAATGTCTACTCAAAGAAAAATGGCCGTGTTTCGGGGATCTGTTTAGTACCAGTACTGGGCGGGAAATTTCAAAATCGAAGAATCGAGGTCTAATTTTTTCGGTCAAATTGCAACAAAATTATTTAGAGAAAAACATGACCACAACAATAAATTGTTACCTGAACACAACCTAAACAAGGTTCGATAGTAAATTTAATGTGTGAGTTTTCGTTGTAGTCCATCTTTAAAGATTCCGTTTGAACTTAAAATTTCCCTCCTCTGACTTGCCCTAAGATTGACAATTATTACGTCTGTGATTGCGTTGCCGGCACTGGTGTCGACCCAACAGTGTTGTAATCAACTCATTTTCCTTCTACTCAAGTGTAGTTACAAGTATTATTATTATTATTTTATGTTTTTGAAAGTCAAACCATCAAGACACAAAACTGTGTTATATACTTTTTCCAGAGTCAAAAGCAGTTTGTAGGTTTTATTTAACGATAGGGTTTTATTAGTTTTTAGCAACGTAGTGCTGATTTAGAGGGGAAATGTGATATTTTCAGTTGAATACAGTGTCTACTCGTTGAGAAAGCAGCAGCAAACTGTTACGGTCGTTTTCACCATAGAACGTCGAATCCATCAGCGAAGTAACAGCCGGTATACCAATCACATCCTTGCCGCAGCATCCTCAAAAGGAAAATGTGGAAATTTGGATCTTCTAAAACTCGCCTGGGTGAGAGTTTTGGATATTCAAATATTTCGTCACACTTTTATTGATTTAGCCTATCAATTGGGACTGTTTAGACGAAACAATTTCGATGGACGCTTACACTACTTTTAGCATAAATTATTTATAACACAGAGGCTTCTGGAAAGATCTATGCTACACAAATTCTTTTCGAGACAACACCAAAGTATTTTTTAAATTTGTAAATTGGTTTATTGCTAAAATTATAGTGCAGCCAAAGGCTGAATTACATGAAAATTGCAATATTAAAAATGACAACATTAAAACCCAAAAGAAAAAATACCCCCAAAAATAGTTAAAGTCTTTCTGTCTCTTGAAAACAAATCAAACATATTTTCGGACAACTAAACTTGCCAGTTTTTGTGAAGCACTTCTCCACTTCTGAAGTCAAATAAGGCCAGAAGTCTCCCCAAAAGTGAAAGCACAGAACCCCATTGTTGTGATTTGAGGAAAATAGCCATATTATTACTATACCTACTATTATTACTGTTTACAGCCAGGATGGGGTTTTTTTAAATGTAAAAACAGCAGCAACTGACGAAATGCCCCAAACTACTAATTGCTGTCGTTGTTTTAAGCCTAAATAACTGTAAACAGAAAGCAGACTTGGCTGCACGGGCGCCGCCATTTTGTATATAAAAGGTGCACCACTAAATAAACTCCAATTAGGAACCAATGCTTAATGCTAAATATTCGAAAATACTATATATAAAAAAACGTTTAATCCTCTCAGCCTCTTGAAAACTAATCAAACACCTAAACTTCAGAATTATTTTCAATTTTTAGCAGGTCAGCCGTTTGGAATTTGTGCTAGCTACCCCAGAAAAAACACCCCCGAAAATTAGCTCTATAAAGTACTCTTCCTCTATGCTGTACGCAGATATTAGTATAATACGAAAGTGAAAGGCCGCCAGGGCTACCCCGAAAATGTTATTTTTCCTAAACTGACTTGCTGCCAGATTTCGTGAAGCACCTCCACTTCCCAAGTCAAATAGGGCAAATGTTAACGTCTAAATTTATCAAGTTTCCTCAAGTTGAAGCACAGTACCCCCAGGCTGTGATAGATTCTTATAAATACACAATAAATTAATTGCAGGACCCCAAAATCGTTATAATTCAAAAGATTTTGAGGGCCTGCAAAAAGTGCAAATTATGATAACTAGCTCTGCGCATGATTTTGGCCTATTTTGTGTTCTTGCACCCCCATTCGGCGAACTGCGTATAAACTGATAGCGCCCTCTTTTGAATAATCCTCCTTCAGCCCATGTTAATTTAATGAGGGATCGACAGAATCTCCGGGAGACAGATTTCCCTTAGTGCACTCTAAAAACGGATTATGTAATTGGTTGAGCCATTATTGGTTGTTTTTAACCAATATATTGGTTATTTCATTGGATTCGTGGTTGGTGCTGGATTTGTGGTTGGTGCTGGATTCGTGGTTGGTATTGGATTCGTGGGTGGTGCTGGATTCGTGGTTGGTATTGGATTCGTGGGTGGTGCTGGATTCGTGGTTGGTATTGGATTCGTGGGTGGTATTGGATTCGTGGGTGGTTCTGGATTCGTGGTTGGTATTGGATTCGTGGGTGGTGCTGGATTCGTGGTTGGTATTGGATTCGTGGGTGGTGCTGGATTCGTGGTTGGTATTGGATTCGTTGGTGGTGCTGGATTCGTGGTTGGTGCTGGATTCGTGGGTGGTGCTGGATTCGTGGTTGGTGCTGGATTCGTTGGTGGTGCTGGATTCGTGGTTGGTATTGGATTCGTGGGTGGTGCTGGATTCGTGGTTGGTATTGGATTCGTGGGTGGTTCTGGATTCGTGGTTGGTATTGGATTCGTGGGTGGTGCTGGATTCGTGGTTGGTATTGGATTCGTGGGTGGTGCTGGATTCGTGGTTGGTATTGGATTCGTGGTTGGTATTGGATTCGTGGGTGGTGCTGGATTCGTGGTTGGTATTGGATTCGTGGGTGGTGCTGGATTCGTGGTTGGTATTGGATTCGTGGGTGGTGCTGGATTCGTGGTTGGTGCTGGATTCGTGGGTGGTGCTGGATTCGTGGTTGGTATTGGATTCGTGGTTGGTATTGGATTCGTGGGTGGTGCTGGATTCGTGGTTGGTATTGGATTCGTGGGTGGTGCTGGATTCGTGGTTGGTATTGGATTCGTGGGTGGTGCTGGATTCGTGGTTGGTATTGGATTCGTGGGTGGTGCTGGATTCGTGGTTGGTTCTGGATTCGTGGGTGGTGCTGGATTCGTGGTTGGTATTGGATTCGTGGGTGGTGCTGGATTCGTGGTTGGTGCTGGATTCGTGGGTGGTGCTGGATTCGTGGTTGGTATTGGATTCGTGGTTGGTATTGGATTCGTGGGTGGTGCTGGATTCGTGGTTGGTATTGGATTCGTGGGTGGTGCTGGATTCGTGGTTGGTATTGGATTCGTGGGTGGTGCTGGATTCGTGGTTGGTATTGGATTCGTGGGTGGTGCTGGATTCGTGGTTGGTATTGGATTCGTGGGTGGTATTGGATTCGTGGTTGGTATTGGATTCGTGGTTGGTATTGGATTCGTGGTTGGTATTGGATTCGTGGGTGGTATTGGATTCGTGGTTGGTATTGGATTCGTGGTTGGTATTGGATTCGTGGGTGGTTCTGGATTCGTGGTTGGTATTGGATTCGTGGGTGGTATTGGATTCGTGGTTGGTATTGGATTCGTGGGTGGTGCTGGATTCGTGGTTGGTATTGGATTCGTGGGTGGTGCTGGATTCGTGGTTGGTATTGGATTCGTGGGTGGTGCTGGATTCGTGGTTGGTATTGGATTCGTGGTTGGTATTGGATTCGTGGGTGGTATTGGATTCGTGGGTGGTGCTGGATTCGTGGTTGGTATTGGATTCGTGGGTGGTGCTGGATTCGTGGTTGGTATTGGATTCGTGGGTGGTGCTGGATTCGTGGTTGGTATTGGATTCGTGGTTGGTATTGGATTCGTGGGTGGTATTGGATTCGTGGGTGGTGCTGGATTCGTGGTTGGTATTGGATTCGTGGGTGGTGCTGGATTCGTGGTTGGTATTGGATTCGTGGGTGGTGCTGGATTCGTGGTTGGTGCTGGATTCGTGGTTGGTATTGGATTCGTGGTTGGTATTGGATTCGTGGGTGGTGCTGGATTCGTGGTTGGTATTGGATTCGTGGGTGGTGCTGGATTCGTGGTTGGTATTGGATTCGTGGGTGGTGCTGGATTCGTGGTTGGTATTGGATTCGTGGGTGGTGCTGGATTCGTGGTTGGTATTGGATTCGTTGGTGGTGCTGGATTCGTGGTTGGTGCTGGATTCGTGGGTGGTGCTGGATTCGTGGTTGGTGCTGGATTCGTTGGTGGTGCTGGATTCGTGGTTGGTATTGGATTCGTGGGTGGTGCTGGATTCGTGGTTGGTATTGGATTCGTGGGTGGTTCTGGATTCGTGGTTGGTATTGGATTCGTGGGTGGTGCTGGATTCGTGGTTGGTATTGGATTCGTGGGTGGTGCTGGATTCGTGGTTGGTATTGGATTCGTGGTTGGTATTGGATTCGTGGGTGGTGCTGGATTCGTGGTTGGTATTGGATTCGTGGGTGGTGCTGGATTCGTGGTTGGTATTGGATTCGTGGGTGGTGCTGGATTCGTGGTTGGTATTGGATTCGTGGGTGGTGCTGGATTCGTGGTTGGTGCTGGATTCGTGGGTGGTGCTGGATTCGTGGTTGGTATTGGATTCGTGGTTGGTATTGGATTCGTGGGTGGTGCTGGATTCGTGGTTGGTATTGGATTCGTGGGTGGTGCTGGATTCGTGGTTGGTATTGGATTCGTGGGTGGTGCTGGATTCGTGGTTGGTATTGGATTCGTGGGTGGTGCTGGATTCGTGGTTGGTATTGGATTCGTGGGTGGTATTGGATTCGTGGTTGGTATTGGATTCGTGGTTGGTATTGGATTCGTGGGTGGTTCTGGATTCGTGGGTGGTGCTGGATTCGTGGTTGGTATTGGATTCGTGGGTGGTGCTGGATTCGTGGTTGGTGCTGGATTCGTGGGTGGTGCTGGATTCGTGGTTGGTATTGGATTCGTGGTTGGTATTGGATTCGTGGGTGGTGCTGGATTCGTGGTTGGTATTGGATTCGTGGGTGGTGCTGGATTCGTGGTTGGTATTGGATTCGTGGGTGGTGCTGGATTCGTGGTTGGTATTGGATTCGTGGGTGGTGCTGGATTCGTGGTTGGTATTGGATTCGTGGGTGGTATTGGATTCGTGGTTGGTATTGGATTCGTGGTTGGTATTGGATTCGTGGGTGGTTCTGGATTCGTGGTTGGTATTGGATTCGTGGTTGGTATTGGATTCGTGGGTGGTGCTGGATTCGTGGTTGGTATTGGATTCGTGGGTGGTGCTGGATTCGTGGTTGGTATTGGATTCGTGGGTGGTGCTGGATTCGTGGTTGGTATTGGATTCGTGGTTGGTATTGGATTCGTGGGTGGTATTGGATTCGTGGGTGGTGCTGGATTCGTGGTTGGTATTGGATTCGTGGGTGGTGCTGGATTCGTGGTTGGTATTGGATTCGTGGGTGGTTCTGGATTCGTGGTTGGCATTGGATTCGTGGGTGGTGCTGGATTCGTGGTTGGTATTGGATTCGTGGGTGGTGCTGGATTCGTGGTTGGTATTGGATTCGTGGGTGGTATTGGATTCGTGGGTGATGCTGGATTCGTGGTTGGTATTGGATTCGTGGGTGGTATTGGATTCGTGGGTGGTGCTGTATTCGTGGTTGGTATTGGATTCGTGGGTGGTGCTGGATTTGTGGTTGGTATTGGATTCGTGGGTGGTATTGGATTCGTGGGTGGTGCTGGATTCGTGGTTGGTATTGGATTCGTGGGTGGTGCTGGATTCGTGGTTGGTATTGGATTCGTGGGTGGTGCTGGATTCGTGGTTGGTATTGGATTCGTGGGTGGTGCTGGATTCGTGGTTGGTATTGGATTCGTGGGTGGTGCTGGATTCGTGGTTGGTATTGGATTCGTGGGTGGTGCTGGATTCGTGGTTGGTATTGGATTCGTGGGTGGTGCTGGATTCGTGGTTGGTATTGGATTCGTGGGTGGTGCTGGATTCGTGGTTGGTATTGGATTCGTGGATGGTATTGGATTCGTGGGTGGTGCTGGATTCGTGGGTGGTATTGGATTCGTGGTTGGTATTGGATTCGTGGGTGGTGGTGGATTCGTGGTTGGTATTGGATTCGTGGGTGGTATTGGATTCGTGGGTGGTGCTGGATTCGTGGGTGGTGCTGGATTCGTGGTTGGTATTGGATTCGTGGGTGGTGCTGGATTCGTGGTTGGTATTGGATTCGTGGGTGGTGCTGGATTCGTGGTTGGTATTGGATTCGTGGGTGGTTCTGGATTCGTGGTTGGCATTGGATTCGTGGGTGGTGCTGGATTCGTGGTTGGTATTGGATTCGTGGGTGGTGCTGGATTCGTGGTTGGTATTGGATTCGTGGGTGGTATTGGATTCGTGGGTGATGCTGGATTCGTGGTTGGTATTGGATTCGTGGGTGGTATTGGATTCGTGGGTGGTGCTGTATTCGTGGTTGGTATTGGATTCGTGGGTGGTGCTGGATTTGTGGTTGGTATTGGATTCGTGGGTGGTATTGGATTCGTGGGTGGTGCTGGATTCGTGGTTGGTATTGGATTCGTGGGTGGTGCTGGATTCGTGGTTGGTATTGGATTCGTGGGTGGTGCTGGATTCGTGGTTGGTATTGGATTCGTGGGTGGTGCTGGATTCGTGGTTGGTATTGGATTCGTGGGTGGTGCTGGATTCGTGGTTGGTATTGGATTCGTGGGTGGTGCTGGATTCGTGGTTGGTATTGGATTCGTGGGTGGTGCTGGATTCGTGGTTGGTATTGGATTCGTGGGTGGTGCTGGATTCGTGGTTGGTATTGGATTCGTGGATGGTATTGGATTCGTGGGTGGTGCTGGATTCGTGGGTGGTATTGGATTCGTGGTTGGTATTGGATTCGTGGGTGGTGGTGGATTCGTGGTTGGTATTGGATTCGTGGGTGGTATTGGATTCGTGGGTGGTGCTGGATTCGTGGGTGGTGCTGGATTCGTGGTTGGTATTGGATTCGTGGGTGATGCTGGATTCGTGGTTGGTATTGGATTCGTGGGTGGTATTGGATTCGTGGGTGGTGCTGGATTCGTGGTTGGTATTGGATTCGTGGGTGGTGCTGGATTCGTGGTTGGTATTGGATTCGTGGGTGGTGCTGGATTCGTGGTTGGTATTGGATTCGTGGGTGGTGCTGGATTCGTGGTTGGTATTGGATTCGTGGGTGGTGCTGGATTCGTGGTTGGTATTGGATTCGTGGGTGGTGCTGGATTCGTGGTTGGTATTGGATTCGTGGATGGTATTGGATTCGTGGGTGGTGCTGGATTCGTGGGTGGTATTGGATTCGTGGTTGGTATTGGATTCGTGGGTGGTGGTGGATTCGTGGTTGGTATTGGATTCGTGGGTGGTATTGGATTCGTGGGTGGTGCTGGATTCGTGGGTGGTGCTGAATTCGTGGTTGGTATTGGATTCGTGGGTGGTGCTGGATTCGTGGTTGGTATTGGATTCGTGGGTGGTGCTGGATTCGTGGTTGGTATTGGATTCGTGGTTGGTATTGGATTCGTGGGTGGTTCTGGATTCGTGGTTGGTATTGGATTCGTGGGTGGTGCTGGATTCGTGGTTGGTATTGGATTCGTGGTTGGTATTGGATTCGTGGGTGGTATTGGATTCGTGGGTGGTGCTGGATTCGTGGTTGGTATTGGATTCGTGGGTGGTGCTGGATTCGTGGTTGGTATTGGATTCGTGGGTGGTATTGGATTCGTGGGTGGTATTGGATTCGTGGGTGGTGCTGGATTCGTGGTTGGTATTGGATTCGTGGGTGGTGCTGGATTCGTGGTTGGTATTGGATTCGTGGGTGGTGCTGGATTCGTGGTTGGTATTGGATTCGTGGGTGGTGCTGGATTCGTGGTTGGTATTGGATTCGTGGGTGGTGCTGGATTCGTGGTTGGTATTGGATTCGTGGGTGGTGCTGGATTCGTGGTTGGTATTGGATTCGTGGGTGGTGCTGGATTCGTGGTTGGTATTGGATTCGTGGGTGGTGCTGGATTCGTGGTTGGTATTGGATTCGTGGGTGGTATTGGATTCGTGGGTGGTGCTGGATTCGTGGTTGGTATTGGATTCGTGGGTGGTGCTGGATTCGTGGTTGGTATTGGATTCGTGGGTGGTGCTGGATTCGTGGTTGGTATTGGATTCGTGGGTGGTTCTGGATTCGTGGTTGGTATTGGATTCGTGGTTGGTATTGGATTCGTGGGTGGTTCTGGATTCGTGGTTGGTATTGGATTCGTGGGTGGTGCTGGATTCGTGGTTAGTATTGGATTCGTGGGTGGTGCTGGATTCGTGGTTGGTATTGGATTCGTGGGTGGTGCTGGATTCGTGGTTGGTATTGGATTCGTGGGTGGTATTGGATTCGTGGGTGGTATTGGATTCGTGGGTGGTGCTGGATTCGTGGTTGGTATTGGATTCGTGGGTGGTGCTGGATTCGTGGTTGGTATTGGATTCGTGGGTGGTGCTGGATTCGTGGTTGGTATTGGATTCGTGGGTGGTGCTGGATTCGTGGTTGGTATTGGATTCGTGGGTGGTATTGGATTCGTGGGTGGTGCTGGATTCGTGGTTGGTATTGGATTCGTGGGTGGTGCTGGATTCGTGGTTGGTATTGGATTTGTGGGTGGTGCTGGATTCGTGGTTGGTATTGGATTCGTGGGTGGTGCTGGATTCGTGGTTGGTATTGGATTCGTGGGTGATGCTGGATTCGTGGTTGGTATTGGATTCGTGGGTGGTGCTGGATTCGTGGTTGGTATTGGATTCGTTGGTGGTGCTGGATTCGTGGTTGGTATTGGATTCGTGGTTGGTATTGGATTCGTGGGTGGTGCTGGATTCGTGGTTGGTATTGGATTCGTGGGTGGTGCTGGATTCGTGGTTGGTATTGGATTCGTGGTTGGTATTGGATTCGTGGGTGGTGCTGGATTCGTGGTTGGTATTGGATTCGTGGGTGGTGCTGGATTCGTGGTTGGTATTGGATTCGTTGTTGGTATTGGATTCGTGGTTGGTATTGGATTCATGGTTGGTATTGTATTCGTGGGTGGTGCTGGATTCGTGGTTGGTGTTGGATTCGGTGGCGTCGGCGGCAACGTGGTAACGACTAGTTCGGCGTCCGTCAAGTCGCAAAAGAATGTCTGGACCGACTGGTAAATTGGACCTTGGTTGAACAAACCAAAATAATCGTTGCATATTAAGTGTACATCATTAGGATCACCGATGACGACAAACTGTGCCCTTTGTCCATCGTAGGACGAGGTGGTGTTAACATGACATCCGCCCACAATGGAGATAACCTTAAAGAAGAAGAAAAACTAGATTACCAAAACATTCTGAGAGATCACACAAGAATTGTGGTTGTATTCATTACCACTATGGGCGGCCGTTAGGGGGGAAAGACGAAACAAAAAACACAAACAATAAAGCTAACAAACAAACCAACAAAATATACAAAAACTCAATAACATACATTAAATTACACAACTGAACTGCGCTTACACAAATATAACTAAAGTGCACTGCAAAAAAATAAAAAATAAATGAAATACATAATACAAACAAAAACCTATTTTCAACATTAAGGACTACGTACATTTAAGAAACAAGCGACAAATAAATATTAAAATAATTCCTAATAAAATGTGCATTTTGTGCAATGTGATAAAAGTAAACGTATTTAGAAGATAAAAGTATATGAAAGTAACTCATAAATAAACAATTGTTTAACAGTAACAAATTATTATTAAATACAGTTGTGCGTTAAAGGGACACACCAGTTACCTGTTTACGTAATTTAGTCGTGTAGAATCAAACAATTATTACTAGATGTTTTTTTTATTTTTTTTTATAAAGAAATATCACGTAATTAACGAGAAATTATACCGAAATAAACAAAAGCGGTCAAAGGTCATCGTATACGCAGCTTAACCAGCCGTTGCAAGTGTCAAATTTACGGGATACATGCTGTGCATGTTGCAAGTAGACTGGTGCTCTGTTTATGTAAGTGTTTTACTACGACAAGGCATGAGGATCCAGTCCACGTTATCCATCTGAAAGTGTTTATAAACAACGGACACGGAAACCAGTCAACTCGCCCCCCCACCCAGCAAAGTCGCCAATTACAAAGTCGCCAACTATACAAAGTTTCCTCCTAGCAAAGTCGCCACCTCACATACAAACTCGTACCCTCGAAAAGGAATGTAACAAAGTGGTGTGATTGGACTTGAGGGGAACAAAAGCTATCATGAGGGAACAAAATAAGCTATCTTGAGGGAACGAAAAAGGAATTCTGGGGAACAAAATCTCATTGCGGGAGAACGAAAGCGTATTTTTAGGGAGCGAAAGCATATTTTGGGTGAATAAAAGTATATTTCGGGCAAAAAATTCAAAGTCGTATTTGGAGGAAACGAAAGCTTTTTTTTAGGGAACGAAATCTCCTTTCGAGAGAAAGAAAGCGTGTTTTAGGGAAGGAAAGCATATTTCGAGCGAACGAAAGTATATTTCATGTGAACAAAATCATATTTAGAGGAAACGAATGCGTATCTTCAGGGAACGAAAGCGTATTTCTGGGAAACTTAAAAAATCGTATTTCGGGGAAAAGAAAGCTTGTTCAAGGGAACGAGAACCTATTTCCTAGAAATAATCTATTTCGTTACCTGGAAAAACACACTGCGTTCACAAAATGAAAAACAATATTTTGTGAGACAAAATTATATTTTCATCGAATTAAATAATATTTTGAGGAAACGAAATGATTTTGTTGGAATTTTGTGTGTCGAGGGATGCAATAGAAATTTCGAATGAGGTATTTTTCTGTCCACCTTTTTAAATTTCTTTTTCACTTGTCCCTTCAGGGGCTCGTTTTTTTTTGGTTTTTTTTTTGGGGGGGGGGGGGGTTTTGGGGGGGGGCTCGTTTTTGGGGAATTGTTTGTCACAAATTGTTTAAACTAATTGCACCGTCAATATAAAAGTGGTATTCCTATGTATTGACAAATCTTATTTAATTACCCAAGAAATTCGGTACAAATCGGGTCAAGAAGCGTACACAGTCCATTCCGTCGCCTATCAAGACAATGTTAACAAGAACTTGAACATACCCGTGCAGTACACTGGAGAGGATATTTGCAGAGATATTTAACTGGACTAAGTTCGATTGAACCAGTATTAGACTTGGTCAATTTAACTTCCCTTAACTAGATTGATGGGATTTTTGTGATCATTTTAGTAGAATTTAATGTGACTGGATTGTGGATATTGACTTTTGTTATGTAACTCGAGGGAGTCGAGGTCGAACTATTTTCGGAACCTCATTGTACTTATAAGTTATACATACTTCTGTTCAGCCATTGTTGTGAACTTGCTTAGAAATAAATCCAAATCGTCATTTTGTGGTCCAAAATCATTTTGTTTTGACTTTCTTTGTTTGAATTTGATTAATATCTGTAAGTGGGCATCCAACTTCTCAAAAGTTAACGGACTACCACACAGCAGGGTTACACCACCCTACCCCTGTCCGTGACATTAACAAGAACTTGAACATACCCGTGCAGTACACTGGAGAGGCAAGGAGAGGCAAGGTATGATCAAATTCTTTGTACAATTTCTTTATCAAACGATGCGTAAAAATAAACAAAACTCGAACTAGAAAACACAGAAAGCAAACACGGGTATCTCTGCCCGGGCTCATGTGCCCCTGTGCGTCTGTGTTATTCGCTGGGCTGTATTTTTCAAATGTTGAATTGTTGGAAGATGAAGTGAAATTTAGGCATAGGCTAACCAGTTAGATCACGGGAGGTAACTTTATTTAACGAAAGCTACAATTAAAATATCGAACGCCTAAGTTTGTTCTGTTAGTTATGTTGCTAAGGCAACCTGTTTGGTCAAAGTTACCAACAGGCACATCCTTAATTGGTGTAAGTAGAACTTATCTACCAAGTTTGAGCCTAGGGTCGTCCTAGTTTCAAGTTTTGAGGTGACACATAATTATATTGAGAAGAAGAAGACGACGAGAAATAAAATTGTCCAGCACAACGCTCTGTCGTTTCACTGGCAGAGATAAACTATGGACAATTTGAACCACTGAACACACATGCGTGTGCAAGACTATCTCCATCACGATATAACTATAGCTAACACAAATGCCGTAATGGTGGATTGGGGCCGGTCAGACCACCACCCAATCAGCAATCTTCGGTGGGTTGTTCCGCCGTTGCTGTATTTCTGAATCGTTTATTTCCGAGTTGTTCGTTTTTTTGCTATTGTATTGTATGGAGTGCGCAGGGGATTCATCGCTCACGATGTGTTCACGATTAATTGGTTTTGCATTATAAAAGTGCCATCATTAAGTTTGTTTTATATTATCATTTCAAGTAGGTTCACGCATCACTTTTATTTTGTATTCACTGTGAAAATACAAGCTTGTTCATGGTAAGTTTCGTTTTGTGCTTTAGTTTAATATGGGTTCACATTTTATTACTGTGTGATGTGATAAATTGATGTGATTTTGTTCTGCTTTTGTTTTGTGTTTTAATTTGTGTTTTTTGCCCCAATTGCCTTTCATATTACTACTTCTCTACTTCCTCATATCAACTTTACCATAGCCATTCAGAGGAAGGGTCGCATTATAAACCTCCTGGTTCCGAATTGACCCGGGGTCAAAGGGAGCTCGACCCATTTCCGGGTAAGGCTGACCCGGAAACTTGTTAAAAAAAGGAAACCGGTTTAAGACGAGCAAGAAGTAATATTGACGAAAACATTGTGACTAATAATGTCGAAACAGCTTAAAATTGAAACAAGAAATTCGGTTTTTTAACAAAGTGTTCGGGAGTGATGTCATCAATTGAAGTTTGATTTAATTAGTGACGAAATGTTTCCTAATCCATCCAATGTGTAGTTTTTTCCAATTTTAAACTTCAACTTCCAATTTGAACTGGAAGTCAAGGTCAAATGGGGTCACACTCTTTTTAGCGTTAGTTAAGGTTTCGAAGATTTTACCAATAATGTATAGATTGTGAAAAAATAAAAATATAAACATAAACAAATTATAGTTCAACTTTTGGTTTGAACCGGAAGTTCAGGTAAAATATAAAATAAGATCACACTTTGTGTAGTTAAGTTTTTGAAGACCTAATACCAATAGTGTAAACATTGCACAAAGTGTGTTTTATGGAGTAAGGAACTTTTCAATTATTAAAGTTCAACTTTCGATTTGAAGAGGAAGTCAAATGAGGTAACATTTTGTGTAAATCTCTGAAGACCTTTCTATGGTGGCCCTGAAGGGACATCGCACATCGCAAATATCTTTGCAAATATTTGATATTTGCGATGTCGCAAATATCTTTGCAAATATCTTTGCAAATATTTGCGATGTCGCAAATATCTTTGCAAATATCTTTGCAAATATTTGCGATGTCGTAAATATCTTTGCAAATATTTGCGATGTCGCAAATATCTTTGCAAATATCTTTGCAAATATTTGCGATGTCGCAAATATCTTTGCAAATATCTTTGCAAATATTTGCGATGTCGCAAATATCTTTGCAAATATCTTTGCAAATATTTGCGATGTCGCAAATATCTTTGCAAATATCTTTGCAAATATTTGCGATGTCGCAAATATCTTTGCAAATATCTTTGCAAATATTTGCGATGTCGCAAATATTATCGCATACTTTATCGCATACTTCGTCGCATAGTTTGCATATTTGTGGTGGATATTTTTTCAAGAGCCTAGATGGTCTTAAGGTTGTTTGGGTTCCAGCCTTCATTCCATTAACGTGTACACGCGGGTGGATAGTCGGATACAGTCTGCTCTGTGCGCGAAGAGAGGTTGACATCCGTGGTCTGTCCTTTTTTTTATTAATATCGACAACAAAGGCATGCAAGTCAACGTTATGCCGCCTTCAAAAGGATCAGTGGTGAGGATTGTTAATTTTGTGTAGTTACGATAATCGGTTGTCCAGAGCAGAGGGCTAGGAACATTAAATACTAGTTTAGGCCTACTACTACTGTAGTAAACTAGTATTTAATGTATAACTCCTGAACTTGATTGATATTTGATAAATTATAATTAAAAAGGCCACCACCAGGACTTGGGTCAATCGGGTGAATACATAACATATGGCTCTTTTGCTGTTACCTATAAATAAAATAGTTAGGTAGTTGTTGCGATAATCGTAACGGAAACCAGTCAAGTCGCCCTTCCATCAAAGTCGCCCACTAGTAGTACTACAAAGGTCGCCCCTCACATACAAAGTGGCCCCCTCTCAAGTCAAAGTCGCCCCTCACAAAGTCGCCCCCTGTCACCCGGTGTATAAAAGGTTGAGCCATTTCACAGAGTGAGGGCGCTGTTGAGAATTTTGAAACAACTTATTCAGGCAGAAGGAGATCCACTCTGTATGTTGGCGTAACAATGTGAGGGGGGCGACTTTGCCAGGGGGGCGACTTTGTAGTGGGCGACTTTGTAGTGGGCGACTTAGCTGGGGGGCAACTTGACTGGCATTCATCGTAACCCACCATCCTCCCGACATTCAGAGAGGATGGTGGTGGGTTACGATTATTGAAACTAAACGCTGTACCAAGTAATTAAGCCTCATTATTAATATTATGATTAGGCCTACGTTAGGGCCCATTTATTATTATTTTTGTTTTTATTAGGCCTACTATAATTACTGATCATACAGCAGCCTATGCTGACATAAAACTGCTTTATTTTTCCTACATTACATTGTACTGGTGGTAGTCCTTTTTAACTATTAAGTTGTTCTGGATAGATGAAACATCAGAATTTTTTTGTCAAAATGTTTGCACTGAATGAGACAGTTAAGTTACACTGCGCCGTGGGTGTTTGACCTTGGGAGAACCAATGGCGGCACTGCACACAAGTAATCATAGTCAGTAGCACTAACTTAGAAGTACAGTGCGTAAATCGTCATACCATGAAGAAGTACTTTATTTACATGTAGTAAAATGCCACACAGATGCTGAACCTGTATCATGACTGTAATTCTTATATTCAAATATCTGCTGTAATGTTAAATAAAAATTGAAAAAATAATTTGTCCTTGCATCTATTATTTTTCTATTAATTTCTTCCTTTTAATTCACTGTTTAGTTGCTATGGGTTGTTGCGTGTCAACTTGTGTGTACGCATCGTGTTGCTGCCGTTCTACCGGACTACACTCCAGCTCTTCAAGGATTGATTCCTGAAGGAGCAGTTGATCGTATCCTTTTGAAAATTGTCATGTCATGTACATTTATGCAATCTGTATACAGATTCTGCTCTTTATTAATGGTTTAGTCACATGAAAAAAATAACCTGTACCATGTACTAAACCAATGGAATAAGTTAAAGCTGTCAAATACATAATTGTATTGTGCTTCCAACTAAAATACAATTCTTTTCAGCATGCATGGTTAAAATAAGCATTATTTATTTTAGTCTTGTGTGGAACGTAGGATGTCCCATAGCGCTCATAATGCTTTTATGTAGTTTTCAATTTTACTTCCCTTTACATTTTCTACAAACTTTGTGTCTGTTCTAATAATTGCTAAAATGTAAAATTCTTCCTGTTTATTATGTCCATAGTTATTTTCCTTGCTACTTAAATATTCAGTTCTGTACCTGTTAGTTATGTACTTCCAATGCAGGCAACACCATTCCAGCAATATGTTCGCTTTTGTTCTTCCAACACGGGGTAACACGTAGGTCAGTATTGTAGATTACTAATAATTCCCCCCCCCCCCCAAAAAAAAGTTGAAAACATAACTTCTGATATGTTTCAGAATACTTAAAACACTTCAAATTTATAGTAAATTTTCAGGTGTTGTGCTAGCAGAATTCCCAGTTAAGTGAAAAAAAAAATCAATAATCATTTCCTGTGATAATGATCAGTTTTATGACAGGAGCACCATGTCCTAATCCTTTTAATCCCCATACAATTAGAACAACACTGTCTTAGCCCTGTATGGTGGTTATTGTCTGAGAACCTCAAGCCATTGAAGCTATGTTCCTTTGAGCAGCCACAAGGTTTTAATGAGCAAAGAATGACCTATAATGAATATTGGTTATTCAGGTTTACAAGAATCTATTCAATGAGAAATATTTCATAATTGATGTTACTTCATATTCTGAATAATTTCAGATTATGCAAAGAGAGTCATCAAGGCGACAGTGCTCCTTTATCAGCAAGGTGAGAAGACATAAAGTCCAATTTTCTTCAGCTTGTTTGCAATCCTGGCCCCCTATCATTCAAGCACGGTAACAAGACCAGACAAGGACACTGCTGTGGAAAGTTTTGTGTCAAGGTTTAATTTAATAACTGAACCTGTTGGCAGACCTCAACCTAAACCTGGCATTGAAGATGTCCAAGAAACACAGAGCAGGCTGGGAAGAGCGAGACAACATCTGAAGAGAAGAAAAGTATTAACTGAAGAAGGTGATGATTCATCAATAAGAAAGAAGAGCACAACTGGGAAGAAGTCTAATAAAAGAACAAAGGCCGATGATGGTTGTTCAAAGAAGGGACAAGGGTCAACAATTCAGGAGGAGTCTGGGGAGAAGGCGGTGATTGGTGATGATGGCAAGCGGGACAGAAAGTGACCCCAAATCAGTACTGCCCCAAATTGTGGTAAAGGAAGAATAGGAAAACAATGCGATAATGAAAATTAAACTATCCCCCGTTTCAATGAGGTGGTTGGGTTGGTGTAGAGGTATCTTTCCTCACCTTTCACCTGTAGGACTCTGGTTCGAATCCTGCTGGGGGCACTATGTGGATTGGGTTTTCAGTCCCTACCTGACTGCATGGGTTTTCCTCCCGCATCTAAAATTGAAACTTCCTTGTCTTTTTTTCCATTTGGTTATTTGCTAGTACATTGATTTCGTTCGCTTTTCTGAGAGTCCTTGGCTTCACAACCAGAATAAATTAAATGAAAACAAAGTCTCTTTTGTCATCCTAATACAAGTATTGAGGAGATACATTTGAGATAGTTTGTTTAAATACCTTATTGTACATGCAGAGGAATATTTCTGATGGTCACTATGATTAATTCAGCAAGCCATTTTGGATTGTTTACCTTGTTGATCACATTGTACATATTCCTGTACACCTTTATTATCTTATGAGACGTTTATGTAACTTTTATTTGACCACAACCACATCAGGTAATTTAAATGTAGGGTTTTATTGAGTACATGTATAATTATTTGTTATTATTATTATTATTGTTTTAAATATTAATTTTGTTTGCTGTGTAAAATTAATGAGCAGCCCTACATTGTAGTTTGTGCTTATTGCATGGTGAAGTACAGGAGTTGTTTGGGGGGGGGGGGGGGGGGGGGGGGGGGGGGGAGAGACAGAGGAGTTGGAGTATTCACAGTGAGAAAACATTTCATGTGTAATGTGTTTTCATCCAGGGCAAACACAAAACATCAATTACACGTCTTTGTTTACAAGTTGCCAGAAAACCTAACTTGCTAGTGTTGACTGTAATTTGTACTTTTTGTTTACATTTTCTTAATTGAGCTGATCATTTTTGATAAGGTGGTCTTTTAATGCAAGACGAGTAAGCAACGCAAAGAATTAGTTTGGCAATATTCCCTTTTTAATTTAGCCGTTTTCTATTTAATGCCTCAAATTTGAAACTACAAAGGGGAGGTCAACTATGCTAATACATGGGTAGTGTTATTTAAAAAAATTCTTGACATTAAATAATACTTTTAATTTATAAAATACTGCTTTGTGTATGTAAGGTGGTTGTTTAGAATGTCTTTAATTATTCAAGAAGGGTTAGCAACATTCTCTTTTAAATAAGCTGCTTTCAATTGAAACTGAAGAGGGGTACTTTGAAATAAAATAATACTCATAAAGACTGATGTGTGTACATTAAAAGTGTTTATTGTCATTTACTCGTTGATCATCTAAAAATTTATAGTAAATGGAGGCCACCATGTTTGTATCCTCAATCCTGAAAACTATGCACGAGACTATAGCTGAACATGTTTTGATCATATTCTAGAATTTAAGTATGATTTAAACTTTGCATGGTGGAAGTGCAATCAGGTGAGGTTTGCAGTGACATCATGTGTAAAATTTCTTTTGAGCAGTGGTGGTTCTGAAAAGCCCCGGTGGTTTGACAACTTCATGAAGACGAACAGAGCATACTGATCAAAACATCAAGTTGTGAAACCACCATTTCTTTTCAGGACCACCACAAAGAGATCATTCACATGGTGTGTTGGTGTTACCACAAACCTCACCGGATTATAGCGATGTTCTTGTAATGACATCCATCCCATCTCAGTGAACCAAATGTTTACAGATTTTTATCCAAGATTGTGGTTCTCAAAAAAGTTCCCCTTTTGAAGCCTCTTTACCGTAAAACTTCCATGTATGTAATATGTAGTGTGAATACAAACCAGTGAGAGACACAACAGCATGGGCTATATGTTTGACAAATTATTTGTGCATCTAGCCGTCTAACTTTTGAATCTCATTTGGGAGCATTTACAAACATTTCACCAACTATAGCGGCTATAAATAACACATTACCCACCCTAAATTCAGGTGAGATGAGGAACTCATACAATAAGATTGGCAATATTTTTTTTTTTTTTTTTAAATTACTTTTAGTCTAGTGGTGGTGGTACAAAAATCCTTTTGTCCATTGGGGTTGGGTTACATCGTTCGGATGCATCCATTATACATGTACATGAAGGAAGTGGCACTCTGTTGAACCTTCCGAGGTAGCCCCAACACCATCTGACAACTTGCTGGTATTCAACATTGCGATATTTTCTGCAAACAAAGTAGTAGAAGAATAACAAATTAGGTAAGGTTAACAGTTCATGTCAATTTTTGTTAACGCAAAGTTTTCCCATTTTGAAGAAATCATGTACATAGTAAGGGTGGAAATATAGTCTTCTGATTTGTCCAGTCCAACAACCCATAGGAGATCCCCCCCCCCACACACACACACACATTTGGGTTCTGTAAGAAGTCAAAAACTGAAAAAGATGAGTCGCAACTATTTTTCTGTAACAGTCTCGACAATTGTGACAGAGATCACAATGTTTTGGAAAAATCTGTTAGTACAGCTTTTATGGTTAGTGTTGTCTTGAGTTGTATAAATGATCTAATCCAACAGTCAATTATACCCGAACCAAGGGTCAGGTAAGAGGGGTAATGTTTTTTATTTTTTTAGGGGGGGGGGGGTGTTTGCTCATTACATTAATTTTGCAGTTCAATTTAAAAACAAGACACTTGGGCCCTACTTCGTACTTGGTACAGCGTTTAGTTGTGATAATTGTAACCCACCAACCTCTCCGACCGTCGGGAGGATGGTGGATTACGATAATCGCAACGACTACCTGACTATTTATCGGTACCTGCCGTATGTATTGACTCGAGTCCTGGGCCAAATTTCATAAAGCCTGTCAAAAAAAGTGTTAAGCACAAACACTTTGCTAAACAGAAACAAACAGGTTAGCTACTGCCAGTGTATTCCATAAAGTTAACATAGTTGCGACTGGTACCCTGCTAAATTTTGCTAAGCAAATAGTACATTTTCCAAGCAGTATTTTCTGCTAAACAGCTTTATGAAATTGGGTCCTGCCTGGTGGCCTAGTTTTTATACTTTCCATGGAGGTCCAGACTCCATGGGAGTAGGTTGCTACCTCCATGTACCGACGTAGTACTACTATTCTATATAGAGAAAGGACCTTGAGCCATCCCCTCTGCTCTGGACGGACAACCGATTATCGTAACTACACAACATTAATTAACAATCCTCACCACTGATCCTTTTGAAGGTGGCATAATGCTGATCTTGTTGACTTGATGCCTTTTTGGGTTGAGATTCATCAAAAAAACGACCACGGATGTCAACATCTCCCTTCATCTCATTCTCAATCTCAGTGCATTTGACATGTACACACACACGGCGCAGAGCAGACTGTATCCGACTATCCACCCGGGTGTACACGTTAATGGAATGAAGGCTGGAACCCAAACAACCTTAAGACCATCTAGGCTCTTGAAAAAATATCCACCACAAATATGCAAACTATGCGACGAAGTATGCGATAAAGTATGCGATAATATTTGCGACGTCGCAAATATTTGCAAAGATATTTGCAAAGATATTTGCGACGTCGCAAATATTTGCAAAGATATTTGCAAAGATATTTGCGACATCGCAAATATTTGCAAAGATATTTGCAAAGATATTTGCGACATCGCAAATATTTGCAAAGATATTTGCAAAGATATTTGCGACATCGCAAATATTTGCAAAGATATTTGCAAAGATATTTGCGACATCGCAAATATTTGCAAAGATATTTGCGATGTGCGATGTCCCTTCAGGGCCACCATACTTTTCTGATGATGTATAGATATAAAAAAAATGTGTGGATCAGGAGTTATAATTCTTCCAATTAATATACAACTTTAACTTTCAGTTTGAACCGGAAGTCAAGGACAAAATGGTGTCACACTCTGTGAAACGTTTGTGAAGATGTTATACTTTTATAATGTTGTATAGATCAAAAAATCCATTGTGTGATTCAGGAGTTTTGATTTTTTTTTCAAACAATAAACTGTTGGGCCTACGTCTTGATTGAAAATGAAGTAAATGTCAAACACTCTGTGTAGCGTTTGGTTGGTAAAGACCTTTCAGATGTTGTTCGGATATTAAACACCACATTTGTGGTTAGGAATTAAGCATTTTTCAAATATTATATAGATTATCTTTCGGTGGTCAATATCAAGGTAACTTTCGATGTTAAATGTATTCACATATTATGTATGTACGGTGTACATGTACAGTATACTATACACATACCAAGTACATGCATGTGTACAAATGTTATTACACTATCCGGCTTTATCAATGTGGACCGTGATCGCGTTAACGTCCGATTTTGAACAATTAAGCGATAACGATCAAAATGTTGTAATTTCTGTGCTACATTTGAGCATTCTCACAGATCTATAACTTGGTGCAAAAATAATGCTATAATGATGAGTTATAATGAAGCAGCAAGTAAACTATTATGGAATGTGGCGGTGAAATTCTTGGTATGGCAAGCAGCAAGTAAACTATTATGGAATGTGGCGGTGAAATTCTTGGTATGGCAAGCAGCAAGTAAACTATTATGGAATGTGGCTGTGAAAATCCGGGTATACTACATACCTTTAGAATAAGCGGTAAACTTTCATTCAGAAACAATAACAAATTGTTGTTAACGCACACCGAACCACCCGGGGCACATGCTTCGATTCCGTCCTCATTACAGCAGTATCTATAGAAGATAAAGAAAGGTGGATAATTGATTACATCACCGGGGTTAATGATTGTTGAAGAAAGTTGAAACGTCGAATATAAAAGGAACCAAGGACAATCGGGTAAAAACAAGAGTTGTGACCCTTGACATCTATAAGGCTTTTGATAAAGTTTGCACAGTGCGGACACGTCCACAAATTAAAATAACTTGGTATCTCTTAAGGGCAATGTAAACAATAACGCTATGGATTACACTGAGAGACCGCATACCTGACCAAACAGTCAGAGACAAAACAAAGGTCACAAAATTGTGTCAAAAACGAAATGGAAATGGGCAGGATACAAGTAGGACTGATGTCAGACAACAGATGAACAATAAAGGCCACCTATTATTGGAACCCAGAGTAGGGAAAAGATCAAGAGGCAGACCAGAGGCAGGTATGGTTTGGAGGTATGGTTTGGTGAAGATCACAGGGAAGATCCGGACCAGAGAACGGCTAAGGAAAGAACAACATGGAGGAGTCTGACAGAGAGCTACAGCTCTTAGTGGATGAACGACGTCTTGGAACAAGGTGCAAGTTACATTATTGAATCAACTATACTTGGCATGACCTCTTCCTTTGTTCGCTGCTAATCACTATCACTGTGGTTCACGAGGGTCACTTTTCCCGCGACCACATGTGAGGGTTCCTCACTGCTCAACTCTTTTTCCAACTCTAATTTTCCTATACATCAATGACCTGCCTGATTGCATTATTTTTAAACCCGCCATTTATATATGCTAACGACGCAACACGTTATACTGTCTATACAAGGATCTTCGTCAACTGTCGCTCATAATTAAATGTCCAAAATTAAATATTATTCCTGCCACATGTGTCTTATAATATTGGTGTATTAAGATATATTATAGACGGGAATTGTTTGTAATATTATCTCCCTTACTATAGAGTTGTACTTACGTGGATCTTTTTGCTCTGTCGCCTTTGCAGCTATCCAAGAAATTCGACAAGGCATCGGCTTTATCTCCAGCTCCTTTGCCATTCAACTCTCCGTTGTCAGAGAGGAACTTTGTGGTGTTTAGAAGCGGTCCACAACTTTCAATTGTAGGCAGGGGGCATGACTGACAGACTGAAAATAAGATGTGCACGATGGGTAGACCACATTTAAATCTTTGATCATTTAAGTAAATGTCCGACAAGGGTCCTTGTATCCAACAAGGTTGTCGGGTACTCTTGGTCGGATGTGATGGGTTTTTTCGGACTCAGTGATGGGCCACCTCAAATTGCAGAATCAATAATTGTCATGGGGCCCTTAAAACGGCCATCAGAATTCAATGGTAAAAGCTTCGCGTTTCGTGCTCATGGGGGGTGTTAACTCCGAAACGGTGATCATAGAAGGGCCCGACCAAGGTATTATAGCTTCCAACGTGTAGGATTTTTTTTCAGAAATGTTCATACAACTCCATTTATTTAAATCTCCAAAATAAATAACAAATTACATCAAAAGGAACAGAAAGTCACAATCAACATTGTTTGAAGGTCTATCACATAAAGGTAACTAAGATGTGGCAAATCGATCTATGTATAAGGAAGAGCTCGGTAATAGAAACGAGGCTATATAAAACTATGATTTGTGGTTATTATACCAGGTGAACTTCACGGTGAACATGTAATTAAAACAAATTGGAAGCTACAAATGAAATTAACCATTTAAATTTGCCCGTTAATTAAGAACTCTATTTACCAAATTGGATCAAAAACTCATTAAAAAAAACATTCCAAGCACTAAAAGCATGCAGTAACTTATGGGGCGCCGTTTGTCAATTACTTGTTAGCGTTTTTGTTGACATGTTTTTACCATGGTTTGTAACAATTAGATGTAAACCTTAGAAATTGCTGTCAATTTTTGTTTGTGGTTTACATACCGTGAAGATACAATCAAAGCTTATAAATTATAGTTTATAAACCATGAATATTGAATTCATCATACATGGTTTATAAACCATGATTTGTAAACCATGAAAATGTAAGCACCTTAAAAACATGGTTTATAAACCATGAACATTTAAGCACCTTCAAAACATGGTTAATAAACCATGACAATTCTAGCATGTTGGTTAAAAGTCATGGCTTATAAACCATGAAAACTGAGGCATCATAAAACATGGTTTATAACCCATGACAGTTTAAACACCTTCAAACGTGTTTTATAAACCTTGACAATTCTAGAATCATAAAACATGGTTTACAAATCATGGTTTATAAACCATGAAAAGTGAAGCTTCCTAAAACGTGGTTTAAAAACCATGAACATTATTGCAGCATAAAACATGGTTTACAAATCATGGTTTATAAACCATGAAAAGTGAAGCGTCTTAAAACATGGTTTATAAACCATAAAAATTAAAGTTTCATAAAACATGGTTTATAAACCATAAAAACTGAACATGGGTTTCATTCAACCTCCTTCCCATTCTGGTCGATAACCGCGCAAGCTGCAGGTAACCAATCACGAACGCAGTCGCCAGGTCTGACCTAGCTCGTCGTCCACCGTCCGTACGACGATCCGAAAACGACGTTTCGCCCGGGTAGTAGTATAACAATAATATAGCGAGCGAGTGTTGACTGACTGTTGCGTTCACGGCCACGGGGGGTCAGTCCTCCCCAAATTGTTGATGAGTGGAAGACTCACTGCCGCTGTAACAACGGCCGCTGGGACCCTCCTACTGGTACTGGGCAGGGGCGGATACAGGGGGGGGGGCGTGGGTGGCGCACGCCCCCCCCTTTTGCTTGAGAAAAAAAAGAAAAAAAGGAGACACCATCAAGGAGAAAAGTGAGGGAGAGACAACATTAACGACATAGGCCCTACCTAGTATTTTTTTTTCAAAAAAGCTACTAATAATCCGTACCTCGTACACTTTGTTTCATTTGTGAACCACTATTATTTCATTGACGACATTGTCTCACGTGAATCTGTGTGTACTGTATGGACAGCGTGTTTTTCTCACACAATGAACATGCCTGGCGCGAGGATCCGGGGGCGTGAAGATCATTCACCCGCAGCGTGAGTCGACCATTGTGTGTGTACATTGTGCAAAGAAGTTTCTGGCTGGAAAATCAGCACTCGCGCGCGCTAAATACAATGTGACTTTTACAATACGAACTTCGGAAACTAGTGAAGACATAGCCCCATGAATAGGGCCAATCCACTTCGTATCCTTGGCCCTAGCACCATTGCATCCTAATTTTGTGCCCGACTTATTTTTTAATCCGGGTTATGAAACTTACCGATCGAATGCTACTGTACTTGTTTTTAAAAAACATCACAGATCTTTTGGGAAAAATTGTTTGCTTTTCGAGTCGCGAGTGTGATTTTTTTTTCACATAATATTATTATTAACTTGCGCGAAAACCATTGTCAGGTTCCCTCAACAATCCACAACAGTTAGACGATCAATTGCTGATTGGGGACCAGTCTGAACTACTCAGCGCGCCGAGCGCAATCAAGGTTTTGTGAAATACGTGTAATGCGGTGCGCATCTCACGCCCGTCTGCGCAAAGAGATATTATGCCCAGCGCGTTATGTGAATCAGTCTGGTCCCCATTAGATAGTTTAAATGTTGTAATATTGTTCAGGGAATCCAACTAGTATGGTTCTCGCGCAAGTTGTAATACAGTGATCAAAAAATTCACTCTCGCGACTCGAACGGCAATCAATTTTCCCCCCAAATCCGTGATGTTTAAAAAAAAAAAATAGCATTAGGGCTTTCTGCAAGTTAGGGCTTTCTGCAAGTAGGCCTACAGTAGCATTCGATCGGTAAGTTTCATAACCCGGATTAAAAATTACATCGGGCACAAAATAATAGGATTGCAATGGTGCTAGGCCCAATTGGCAAGGATACGAACGAAGTGGATTGGCCCTACTGTGGGGCTAGTGAAGAGCATCGTTTAATCATGGTGTCTCATCACTCTGTTTAGAAAATCACATATTTTTTTCGTATTCAATAAAGAGGGTAAATATCCGTTGTGTTTCTTTCAAACTAGTAATTATCAATAATTCTACCTCACAATTACCTCCATTCGGAAACACGTGAGATTGTATTCTCTGGTAGGAACATACCACGCATTTAAAGCATAACAAAGCAAAGTGATTACGACCCTATGCTATAATAAGAGCCCTCCCCGCACAATATCACCAGTGTATTTCTGGTGCATGCTACGCGTAGGTCACGCTTCTTTTTGCTTGCGTTTTTGAAGGTTTATTTAGCGCGCTATGGCAGATGAAGCCGTCATTCAAGTTGCTCCGTCGGATGATGAGAATTTCTTCTCGAATTTGGGGAAGGAAATTGCTACGGCACATCAAGCTAGCACGAGCTCTAGCGCTATTTTGCCTACTGTTGCACGAAAGCGCACAACCAAGAAACGCAATCTTGCTGAATCTGCCTCTGCTGCTTCATGCAAAGCTGCAGCGCGTGCTCTAGCGCCAGCAACTGCGGACGGTACTTTGCAGGCTACTGTAAGCCAGTTGCAAGAGACAGTGGCTTCACTGGCGAATGCCTTTCATTCGTTTACCAATGATTCAAGCAGTTTTGACTGCCAAGCGCCTCTTCAAGGGACAGAAGAAGGCGAAATTGTAGACCTTGAGTCTCTTTTTGATAACCCTGTACCCGAAAGGGGCAATGATGGTTTTTATGATGTTGGTCTCAACCTCGTACCCGAAAGGGGCGATAATTTCTCTGACAAGGATGTCGATACACTCTTGCTTGAACAGGAAAGCGATAAATTGCTAAATGAGTTGGCAGCCCTCGTCGATAATGACGTGAAAGTAGGGCCAGCCATTAATGAGAAATTGGCCGAAACACTTAATGCTTTAATGAGAGGCAAGATTCAAGCCGAAAAGCTGGACGAAAAGTTAAAGCTTTACATCAGGCCAGAAAACTGCACAAATATGTGCCTTACTAAAGTAAATCCAGAAATCTGGTCCATTTTGAAACGAGCAACGCGTGCACGCGATGCTAAGTTACAAAAGATTCAAAATGCTTTCGTTCATGGGTCCATAGCTATTTCTATGGTAGCCGACGAGCTTCTGAAAGCTCATAACAATAAGGCAGAAGCCGGCATTGATTCTGCGAACCTAATCCGCAAGCTCATTGATGCCATAGCTGTATTAGGCAATGGCAATTCTTTGTTGAATCTGCGCAGACGAGACGCAATTCGCCCAGATCTTAGCAAAAGGTTTACCCCTCTTTGCTCCTCACAAGTCCCATGCACAAATTTGCTGTTTGGGGACGATCTGGAAAAATCTTGCAAAAGTATCCAAGATTCTAACAAGATTGGCTCTAAAGTACAGATGCAGTCCGAGAATGTCATGTACAAGAAACCACGCCCTACAGGTGATTGGCGTTATAGCTGCAAGCCCTCGTATGGGAGAGGGGCCTATAATCGCCGGATGAGGGCGCCATATTATAGAGGCGGCCGTGGGTCAGCAACTCGCCCGTACTCTTACACTGTGAATGGCCTGGATGTGATTTTACAACTAAAATGGAAAGGCAGTTTTGGTGGATGTGATTTTGGGGCTAGAATGTGATCTTGGCCAAAATCACATCCTACCCAGAAATCACATCCATGGTAATTGCCAATTATCAAAATCACATCCACTGTCTGGCTGCATTACCGAAATCACATCCACTGTCTAGGCCCAAGCCAAAATCACATCCGAGTAAGAAATCACATCCTTGGGTAATTGCCTAAGCCCAAATCACATCCACTGTCTGGCTGCGAAACCAAAATCACATCTAGTGTCTGGGCCCTAACCTAAATCACATCCAAGTCCGAAATCACATCCATAGTTAAACGTGCCAATTCAAAATCACATCCACTGTCTGGCCGCATTACCAAAATCACATTCGAGCCAGAAATTGCCCGATCGAGTGTCAATTATATTTAATGTCAATAAACAATACCGCATATCTTGGTTTCCCCGAGTCCGCAGACTGTTGCGGGTAAGCGGAAGGGGTGGGACGCTTTATGAAATACAATGAAACATATAATCATAGAGAAAGGTCTCCGTCCTTTTTCTATGCTTTGTAAACAAGACCAATACTACAAAAAGTAATATCCACAATCAAAGTAGAGTAATTATGCATTTACAACGATGTTTAACATTGCGGTGTGAATCTATTTTAAAAACTGAATTGTCTACCCTTCAGTTTTACATCTTTCTTGTTGACTGGCGTAAAATGACTGGCGTAAAATACGTCTGGACGTACCGGAACCCCTCGACCCACGACGCCCTCAACCCACGACCCCCTCGACCTCTCGACTTATGCTACAGTACAATTTTCCAATGTCATGCATATCTATTTGCCGAATCGAGCCTAAATAAGATTTCTCCAAACTGGGAACCTGGATTTACAGCCCGAGTACGATTACGGCCACTGGCCGCTGTCGCAGCTACCGCATTTCAGGCCTGCCTCCTGGTTGCTCCTGCCTGCCTGTCAACAAGTCTTACTTGCTTTTTAATGGAGGGTTAGGGTACACAACCGAACCATGGGCCACACGTGTTTTTGTGTGTGCAGTGTTTGTTGTCAGTAGGCCTACATGATGCACTGCGATCGTCCTGGGGAAAATCCGCAGACCATTTATTTTAGTTTTTAGGTTCGTGGTACTTGGTTGGTGTAACCATAGAGAAAGGATGGTGTTACCTCCTAAATACTCGAATTGGGGTCTTAACTAGAGGTGTAGCTAGGTAATGACGATAGCCATGTTAATTAACAAATTTCCAGTAAATATTTAGGTCACTTAATAATAGTGGGGCTACCCGACTGACAACGGATCGGTCAGGTCGTCGGAAGTCGGAAGTCGGAAGTCGCTTTGACTGTGAGCTTTGGATCGCACGCCTGCTGTGAATGAGTCCAACTTGGGGAATAATTCTTTGTCGGCCGTAAAGCAATGTTTTATGAATTCGGATTTCGATTATGGGGTGGACGCGCGTCGAGTGGGTTTTAGAACAACCCTTGAATTCCTTTGTACAACTTTACTACGAAAACAAATTAAGTCACCCCAGAAAGACTGCATACGTTGATGTTTTTTTCGTTCCAGAGTCCTATCTCAACTTCTACTCAACAATGAACTTCGTTTGTGTGCCCCAAAAAAAAAAGAGTAGTATTAAATTGAATGTTTTATAATCTCGTACCATGGGGTGTAAGATAATCATTTTTTTTCCAATTTTACCGAGTGCCGGAATTTTCATTGCAGACTATCAAATGCGGTCCTTAAGTAGTAACTCGGTAACCGGACCCCCCGGTCGATTGTTTTCGTTCAAACTTTAAAATAGAGGATGATCCCTCTCTAGATAATTCTAAACTAAGTTGAATCAGAAGGGTTGTTTGAGATCTAATTGAAATGCGCGTCCACAGCATTCAGCAAGCTATGACAGAGATTACTCTGTCGAAAAAGGGTACATAAGAGGTCCTTCTAAATGTGATTTAAGCTGGTATATTTATACTATTGGAAAGTCCAATTCTTGTAAAATTATGCGATGTCAATTGTAAGTTGATACCACAAAAGTTATGGTTTATAATAATATGGTTGTTTACAAAATGTCTTGGCTACACAAAACCTGCCGTTTGTTTATTGGAGCATGCCATTTTGAACAGGGGGATGTGTCGTGTAGTGTAGTAGGATTATTTGACTACAGTTCACTCTTCTGCATGCTTTATGCAAGTACAATTTCACATCAGAGCAATAGCTGCAGTTCATACAAAATTTTATTCAGTTTGTTACAATTTTTTTCTTTTTTTCTTTTACAATTATTTGCAAAGTTTAAGGAATGTTTGACAGCTTCTTGTGAATGGAATCACCCATATTTAGGCTTTACAGAAGAACGCACAGTCGGCATACTACCCTGCAGTATAGACTTGACATACATCATGTACATGCTGTAACAAATTCATACCGCTGGTCGGCGTTTTGGAGTATCCTGATCGTGTTTAGATGCGTTCATATATCTTCCAAGCATGCGTCCAACCAATTAAAGTATTTTGTGTTAACCTATTGTTTTACAGTTACTCAGCTACCATAGAACACAATTAAAAGATATACATGCACATTACACATGTCAATAACTGGGGGATGTTTATGTTTATGTTAATTTGTTTGATGTTACTTGGTCAATATCATTTATGATCAAGTAATCATTTCATGTGCCCCCCCCCCCCCTTCCGAAGTTTTTAACGAAGTAAAGCTGCAACATGAAATTTGTAAAACGTAAAAAGAAGAGGAGAATAAAAAATGTTAAAGGGTTGTTGCAATGGAATTGAAATGCCACTGTTAATTTGAACCACATTACTAACTATAAAAACATTATTTCAGGGTAAAATGAATAACGGGAAACCAATATGTTATTGCTAGGGACGGTGACGATTAAGCATATTATGTGCTCATTCGGCTTCACACACAGGAGTGAGATTTGAGGAAGATTGAACATTCTTGAAATATTTAGAGACATTCGATTTGTATGCCGTTGCCGGACAATTTGTATAAAATATGCATTTTCCCCAAAAATGTTCAGTTCAAAATGCCAAAATAGAGATATTTAAATTAAGAAAATAGTGTTTTAATTTTTTTTTTCAATAATGATCAAAAGAATGTATGGACAAACAACCTTGAGACTAACAGCACTGATTTAGCCATTGGCATAAGGGGTTCCCTATGATACCTGAAAATACAAAAAGGCAGAAAACTCTATGACCTCCTGCCTTTTCATTATGAACCTCGCTCATCCATAACTTTGGAAAAGGTTACAAACAAATCTCTGGAGTTTAGACTGGGTGAATGTTGTCTAATATTCCAGTAATAACCACGTAAGACTTATTTATTTTGCTTCTAATTAGGAAGCTTGACTGTTGATTGGAGCATATCGGAGCGTTAGGCCTATGCCAGTATGTGTTAACGTTGATCAGTCATCAAAACCAATTTCACGAGTCCCCCCAAAAAAAACAAAAAAAACAAACAAACAACCCAACAAACAAACAAACAAACAAAAACAGACAGTCAATCTCAAACCGAGCTGAACTTCCATGCTCTTGTGTATACACACTAAAATATAACACGCATGCGAGGAATATTGACCCCTCCTCCATAATTATGTTGACTCTATAATTATGACAATGAGGATTAATTTTCAAGTTTCAATTTTCCGCATCAATCATGATCTCTGGCTGATAAAGTTTTTATACTAGGCCTTGTTCTTTGGTGACTTTTTGTCTTTTCAAGTGGATTAAAATTATCGCCTGAAATCCATATTAAAAGAGTTTTTATGTCAGCTATTTCAACCTCCATGCTAACCATGGAGGAAGGAAAAGAAACTAAGGAAGGTGACCTATTGTTTCGTGCATTCACCTTAATTCAAGTGGCAACATTCGGCTGCAGGGAGCAGCATGCAGCAGACAGACAAGCAATGTCAACAATACTATAAAATGTACATCAAAATGATATAGTTACCGCACGTCTTTATATTATGCTCCCACATGCCGAACATTCAGCTAACATTGTACACTCATTCATGTTTGTCTTGAAACCCTGACATCTGACTGCGAGATAGGCCGCCCCTAGCTGCTACGTTTGGGCGGGTTGAACTATGGTTGAACAGTCATCAAAACCCATATTCCCGCGTTCCGATCCCGCGCGCGCCAAAAAAAAGGGTAGTAGGCCTATATCCACCGACACTGCAGATTCTGAATCAGTGGATCCGGACACTAGCTAGCACTACAGCTTCTGGTAACTTCAAGATTTATCAGCCAAGAAATGGGTGAAGAAACTATTGTACAATCCCGTCCAACAAAAAATAAAACCCACTATACAGATGTCCAGTTTCCGACATTAACAGTTGGCACCACACGTGAAGATAATCCATTAGGTATTTTGATACCTACATGTACATGTACGTGTATACTAGCTATCATTGCCCGATAGTGTCTTAGCAACTCTCTGACATTGCCAAAACCACAATCCATGCAGGGCTAGATTACGTAATTTCAGTTACTGCATTGGGTCCATGCAGTATGCGCGTGCGACGATCCGTAGGGACCTACTGTACATACTGTACATGTAACTGTACACGTATAGTATACCATTTAGAACCCGATGCTAGTATGGCATCTCGGACCTCAACAAAAGCTTTATACAATCTATTCTTAGGGCTTATATTAGAAGTAACCTCTACGTGTAAATGTTCTGTGTGTTAAGTATACCGTAGAACAGCCTGTCCAGAAATGCAAAAGTGATCACTTTATAATTTACTTTTCATTTCATCTTCATGATATATACATATAAATATTTTTTCAAAGACAATGTAGAAGCGAATTCCAGCGTTACAAAACAACTTTTAAACTGACACGTCCCTTATCTCTTGTAAACATTGTAAATAGTATCCAGAATGTCCCTACCAGGCAAAACACTGAACATTTACATGGTCTATATGAGATTTTATTTTTACATTGTGCTGTACGGAAAGTACTTTAAATGTGAACCTTGTAAACCAACTGATTGAAAATGTTACGTCTTTCAGTGAAAAACTAAAATCCATCAGTTTACACAACAATTATTGAAGGTCCACCAATGTCCAGTAGGCATAGCAATTCGCTCTGACCATAGAGCAAGATACCAAAACCAAACTGCCAGTTACATAACATTTAGATGATGACTGACTCCTTGGAGTACTAGGCGAGTATGCTCTGAATGTCAGCTTTAAAAAACGGTGTATAATTAGTGTCATAGTTTTATTTAATATACCGGTACATGGGGTGTGCTGAGTAATATGTTGTGTTGGGGGGTGGGGGGGGACACAGCTTAAGCATGGACATGGCTCCAACTTTGATATTGCTTAAATAAACTGTTAATTGTCATCGTTTATCAGCCTGTGTGGTAAAAACTAATGGTGGTCCAATTATTTTTCTAAAAACTATTTGCTCTCATCTCAAGTGAGACATTGCCTGAGACAGGTATAAACGGTGTCAAGCACATAAAATCAAATGTTGACAAACACTTCAGGTAAATTATCTGCCTCAAAATCGGGGAATTGTCTTCGCGGGTGCATTTGCAGAGTGAGCAAATGGCGCTGTAATAAGAACATCATACATAACATTGGTTCAAGAAACAGAAGTCATCTTATCAAGAATATAGCTCTATGATCACATCTATGCGCAATTCAGTACCGTAAAGTTTGGTCAAAACACAATCGAGCTACACCGAAAACCAGAAGCGATTGAACAATGGTCATTGTCCACAAAGCACCGGCAAGGCTGAGTCCCCCTATAGAACTGCTTCAAGTTTACACTCCATCAAGGTATCTTCGATCCAGTGCAATATCCTTCTCCTTAAAGGGACACGTTGCCTTGGATCGGTCGAGTTGGTCTATAAAAAGCGTCTACTGTGACCGTTTGTTATAAAATGCATATGCATGGTTAGAAAGATGTTTTAAAAGTAGAACACAATGATCCACACAAGTATGCCTCGAAATTGCGTGGTTTTCCTTTTACTTTGCGAACTAAACACGTACGGTCCGCCATAGGGAGTCAAAAATTTGACTCCCTTAAATGGCGGACCATGTTAGTTCACGATGTAACAGGAAAACCACACAATTTCGAGGCATACTAAATTTGTGTGGATCATTGTATTCTACTTTTAAAACATCTTTCTAACCATAACAAATTATGCATTTTATATAACAAACGGTCACAGACGCTTTTTATAGACCAACTCGTCCGATCCAAGGCAACGTGTCCCTTTAAGGAAGTCACCCAAGTCTCGACACTCTTGGGTGGCAGGTCTTTTTCTGCAGCTGCGCCACGCATCTGGAACTCCAGAAAATTCAAATCACTTCTCAAAACTTATCTTATATGTCACAAGTTTTTTAGGCTTGATTTAGTTGTACCGCCCCTATCTGTTTTCTTTCGTTTGTTTTTGGTTTACTGCGCCTTGTATTAACACCCAGCAGGGTGGATAATCATGTGCGCATAACAAGTTTCTTTATTATTATTACATAGGAAGTGTTTTTTGCAGACCACTCAAAATTGCTAGCCCTTTGCCCAGCTATTTGACCCTTTGACCCCTGGTCAACCGCAATAAACAAAAAACGTAACAGACTGTGTTCTAATCATGAGCAAGCATCCAGCCAAGGTCGCATGCACTGAACGGCAGCTGTAATCTTTCTGAGTCTTCCAAATTCGTAGTTAACTTCGGTGTACAGTTCGAACAACCACATATACTGTGTACACCAGGAGTAAAACACCGAGAACGATCGAACAGGTCGAAAGAAACTTGTTCCACTCTACAATTGTATTTCCACATACAATGCAGCCTACACTATATTTGTTTCCTTTTTCTTTACATGACCATGCTATGATGTTTCAAGCAAAGACAAACTATGTTATTAAATACAGAGCAATGAGCTTTAGTTCCTTGCTGTATGGATATTAATAAAGGGTTTTGTTTGATAGGTTGGTTGTTGGAGCAATTGTTTGTATTAAAACATTCATCAAAAACACATTACCATAAAAGTAATTATATTACTTAATTTTACCACTTGTGGAAATTGCAATCAGAACGGCGGATTCCTACAATTAATTGGATTGTGCCATAATGTTACAATGTTTTTAACGTGTTCAAAGAGATATTTTCAAGATTCTATGGCTTGGTCCCTGCTGAACTGTACTAAATGACCATTTGACCAGTGTAAACCACAACAAACGAAAACTTGATTACGTGTTCTCAACATCCATCCGTTCAAGGCCACAGCCGATGGTCGAATCGTTACTTAACTCGACATCATGCGTGCAGTAACCCCAGCGATCTAAATTCTAAATATTTTCAGTACAGTGCATTTCAGTAATTGTAGGGTACAGAAATCGTCTTCGATTACTTCTATAGTTGGGAGTACATTCTAGTCTCAGGGATATTCTTCCTCTTGTTGTTTTATTTCTACTTATCAATCATATCAATCATTATTAATATGAATATTATAGCATTATGTTGAACCTAACATGCAATATTAATTAGGGTTCAGAAATGTGTAAGGAGCCGAGGGTGCATGTTTTATACCGAAAGAAATATTGTTGTGTGAAATATGTGTACAATTAATTGTCAAGTTTTTCCAGAAAGCGGTGGAAATGTCCCTGGTACTTCACAAACCACCAAACTTGTAGGCCTACACACTTAAAATAAAAAAATATATATATAAAAATACTAAATAATATTAATAAGAAAACGAGCACCCCAGCAAAAAACGCATGTCAGCACCTTGGATGTATATACCGTAATTTCTTGCGTACAAGACGCGGGGCGTACAAGGCGCAGGGCCGTGAAATTACCAAAAAAAATTCAAGCGTCAACAGACAAGGCGCACCGCCGTACAAGGCGCATGATCTTACATGCACTGTGACTGCAAACAGCAGACCGTATCGGTACATCGCCAAAAAGGGGTCATTTTGTTACCCTAAAAGTACCACGCTAATCAACATGTGAATAAATAGAAATCACATGTGCTTGAAACATGTAGAGACATGTAGAAAAGTTCATTTTAAACTGAAACAACCTACCGTTCAGCGACTTTTTCAGGAGATTCTTCTCCCGTGTGTCACAAGGGGTTGAAGGGAGTTTACAGGTGACCAACAGAGGGCGCTACCGCAGGGCTGAAGCGATCTGTTTGTTCAACAGAGGGCGCTACCATACAGGAAAAATCTCCTGCCATTCCGATATCGATGGGGACGTGACATTTATAATTAATGAGAAGTTCTTTTCTTTATTTTATACCACAAACATTTATTCAAAGACGTCGTTTTTCTGGTTTGTTTTCTCCACAGTTATTTTATGTCTAACTTTTGAGCTAAAATAAACGAAACAATTAACTAAGCTGAAGGTCTACCATAGAATTAGTTTCGAAAAAGGGTCACTTCCCGTGATTTATAATTGTTTTTTCGTTTATAAAATACAATCAATTAAAAAGTAACGATTACAGTTTATTTTTATAAAGTTGATTAAAGTAAACCATGGACATGGTCGCACCTTTCACACAGGTTGGGTGAATGCGTGAATCACCGTTCACACAATAGAGGTTGGGTGAATGCTTCCGCAATCGTTCTGATTAATCTGAATGCAGTATTTTTGGTACGAAATCGCGGCCACAAAAGAAGTGATGAACACGTTGCTGCATTGTTGGTATGAATTCACGGTCGTTATGTATAGGGACACGTGGCCACAAAGGCGGCTCAATACATCGCGTCATTGTCGGAATGAAAATCTGGCGACATTGTCTGGAGAGTTGAGCGCTGATAATGTACTACGTCAACAATGCGTGGTGAGTTGATGGTTGGCGACCGCATTATTAACCTGACCGCAGCTACATTAAATAGGGCCTAGATTATTTGCACGTCGGCCACGGTCATTTTGATCTCAAGCGACATCATACAAGGCGCACCGGAATACAAGGCGCAGTGATGATTTTGTGGTCAAAAACGTCAGATAAGACGCGTCTTGTACGCAAGAAATTACGGTACACACCATTCGTGTTTTTGGATAGCCGGTTTTAAATGTAATGTTGACCTTTGTCGGGCTGCAGAAACTAATTACGAAATTGTTTTGTAACATCTACATCCACATTTACATATATTCTCATTAGTTAACATCCTGTTCAAATCTTAAAATTTAGGTAATGTCGGTATATTTTACACGTAGGATGTCCAGTGGTATTGAAGTAGCCGGGCCTATTGTTTATTGCAAGAATAGTTGTGAATTAGTCACACGATGTCAACATTTCCCGTTGAGCACTTGCCCCGTCTTTTTCAAAATGTTTCTCGGGATACAGGCCCTTGTAACCCGACAGTGCTAATTTATGCTTTAGCCTATATCATTCCCAAATGATTTTCAAAATGTTGAATGCAAAATAAAAAGATTCACAGCTATCTGAAACTGAATACGCATTTTTGCAAGTTAACCGTTGACATAGCAAAGGTTCATTAAAATATAGCGCCCTCATATGCCTTTTGTAAATTGAAAAAAATTATCGTCGAATGAAGTTAATTCTTTTAAAAGTTAAATAAAATAATATGTACGGCGAATTAAAATTATGCATCTTGTTAACGCCTCCGAAGGCGTCCGACTTCGTTCTTTGCTGTCTTCTCGGAGGGTCGTCTTCGCACCCAGGCAGTGGTATTTTCTATAGCCCCAGCCCAGCGGTTCTGGAACCAGGCAGACCCTCGGCCGCCCTGGCACGCACGGTCTTTGCTTTACCGGGGCCTTGTCTGCAGAGCCGCTTCATTCGTGGGTGTCTGAGCACCTCCGGCCCCCATTAGCCTGCTTCTCCGAAGGCCTCCGACTTGCTGTGCTCTCAAATCCCAAAATGAGTGTGTAGCTTTTTGCTTGTCAATTTGTAACGCAGCATGGGAATTACACACAATTTAGTTTCAGATGTTGCGTCAACTACCTTAACTTAGTAAAAAATTCACAATTCCATACATCAAACAGGAAAAGAATTATCTCCCAAAATGTTAAATTTTAACATTTTGTAATACTGTGCTCTCAAATCCCAATATAAGTTTGTAACTTTTTGCTTGTCAAATTTTAACGCAACATAGGAATTGTACAAAAATTAGCTTCAGATGTCGCATGAACTACCTGAACTCAATAAAAAATTCACAATTCCATACATCAAACAGGAAAAAAATTATCTCCCAAAATGTTAAATTTTAACATTTTGTTACTGTGCTCTCAAATCCCAATATGAGTTTGTAGCTTTTTGCTTGTCAAATTTTAACGCAACATAGGAATTGTACCAAAATTAGCTTCAGATGTCGCATGAACTACCTGAACTCAATAAAAAATTCACAATTCCATACATCAAACAGGAAAAAAATTATCTCCCAAAATGTTAAATTTTAACATTTTGTTTATACTCTGTTGGCTCGTCAAATCCCAATATGAGTTTGTAGCTTTTTGCTTGTCAAATTTTAACGCAACATAGGAATTGTACAAAATTTACTTTCAGATGTCGCGTCAACTACCTGAACTTAGTAAACAAATTCATAATTCCATACATCAAACAGGAAAAAAATTATCCCCCAAAATGTTGAATTTTAACATTTTGGTACGCTCTCAAATCCCAATGTGTGTGGGTAGCTTTTTGCTTGTCAAATTTTAACGCAACATAGGAATTGTACCAAATTTTGTTTCAGATGTCGCGTCAACTACCTGAACTTAGTAAAAAATTCATAATTCCATACATCAAACAGAAAAAAAATTATCCCCCAAAATGTTGAATTTTAACATTTTGGTACTGTGCTCCAAATCCCAATATGAGTTTGTAGCTTTTTGCTTGTCAAATTTTAACGCAACATAGGAATTATACCAAATTTAGCTTCAGATGTCGCATGAACTACCTGAACTCAATAAAAAATTCACAATTCCATACATCAAACAGGAACAAAATTATCTCCCAAAATGTTAAATTTTTACATTTTGTTTATACTGTGCTCTCAAATCCCAATGAGTTTGTAACTTTTTGCTTGTCAAATTTTAACGCAACATAGGAATTGTACAAAAATTAGCTTCAGATGTCGCATGAACTACCTGAACTCAATAAAAAATTCACAATTCCATACATCAAACAGGAAAAAAATTATCTCCCAAAATGTTAAATTTTAACATTTTGTTACTGTGCTCTCAAATCCCAATATGAGTTTGTAGCTTTTTGCTTGTCAAATTTTAACGCAACATAGGAATTATACCAAATTTAGCTTCAGATGTCGCATGAACTACCTGAACTCAATAAAAAATTCACAATTCCATACATCAAACAGGAAAAAAATTATCCCCCAAAATGTTGAATTTTTACATTTTGGTACGCTCTCAAATCCCAATGGTGTGTGGGTAGCTTTTTGCTTGTCAAATTTTAACGCAACATAGGAATTGTACACAATTTTGTTTCAGATGTCGCGTCAACTACCTGAACTTAGTAAAAAATTCATAATTCCATACATCAAACAGGAAAACAATTATCCCCAAAAATGTTGATTTTTAACATTTTGGTACTGTGCTCTTGCAAATCCCAATATGAGTTTAGTAGCTTTTTGCTTGTCAAATTTTAACGCAACATAGGAATTGTACCAAATTTAGCTTCAGATGTCGCGTCAACTACCTGAACTTAGTAACAAATTCATAATTCCATACATCAAACAGGAACAAAATTATCCCCCAAAATGTTGAATTTTAACATTTTGTTACTGTTCTCTCAATAGTAGCTTTTTGCTTTTCAAATTTTAACGCAACATAGGAATTGTACCAAATTTAGCTTCAGATGTCGCATGAACTACCTGAACTCAATAAAAAATTCACAATTCCATACATCAAACAGGAAAAAAATTATCTCCCAAAATGTAAAATTTTATCATTTTGTTACTCAATTTTTACATTTTGGTACTGTGCTCTCAAATCCCAATGTGTGTGGGTAGCTTTTTGCTTGTCAAATTTTAACGCAACATAGGAATTGTACAAAATTTACTTTCAGGTGTATCATCAACTACCTGTACTTAGTGTGCAAAGGGTATTTCCATACTTAAAACAATATTTGTTTGTTACCCCCCCCCCCCCCCGGTCAATTATTAACTTTAACAACTTGTTAATATGCGCTCAAAACCCAGTTGCAAATACATCTTAGCAATTGTACAACATTTTGTATGAGACTTCCATGAACTGTCAAAACCTTGAGTGAAAACATATTTAGCTATTTCTTAATTTAATAGATGTAAATTTTTGCATCGGAGATAAAATGAATATAATTTTGTTTTTTACCCTAGGACCGTTGTTGCATTCCTTATGCCGCATGGTACGCTCAGAATGGAGATAGTTTGGACCACGAAAATAAGTACCAATCATTTTCTTTTTGCTGGAAAAACATGTTCAAAACAATGTTTTATGGGCTATTGAATACTTTGGCATTTCTTGCCCCACATGTGCCTCTTTCTCGTGATCTTCTTGGTAATTGTCTTTATGAAAAATTGTTTATAACGACTTTTATAACGGTTCTGAACTGGTTAGAATAATGTAACCGACTGATTTCTGACTGGACACCAATTTCGGTATGTTAACACCTAATAATCGGTATGTTCCTCCATATTATGCTGCATGGTTTGCTCACTACGAGATAAGAAAACAGCTGGCGTGCGCCACCACTATTATGTAATCAGATATGTTGCAGGGCTGGTTTTCTCGCGGGAAAGAAATGAAAACAACAACGCCAATCTGTGAATCAATCTGAACATGGAGGTTACAGAATTAGTAATGACTAATAGTATCCACTCCCTCTGTTAAGTTTCTGAATCTGCTGATTAAAGACAAAAAACCGTCGTGTAACGCCAGACAGTACACCCCATTTTACAGAGGGACTAATTGTGATTCTATTCGGGACAGTTTTAAATACTGAACATGGACCTTTGCTTTGCCTTTGGATTTGAGTTGCCATCCGCCGGCACACGCATACAGTTTGCAGTGGCGAGTGCGTATAGTCAGCATCAACGTAATTGAAATGTCTATGAGCGAGAGCATGCCAAACATCAAACTGTCACTACAGCCCAGAAACAGTTCTCAAGTCAAATGCCAAGTAAGTCAACAATTAATTAGGCATGTGAAACACAATGTAAATTGTTTTAATTTATAAAACGTGCATTTAAATGTATTTTGGTCCATCATAATAGTTGTTTGTCTCGTACGCCGTGCGTATAGTTTTAATTTAACAACCAAAACCCCTCTCTGGTACTTAACTTAGCAGTACCGCAGTAGGCCATGAGTAGGCTACTTAATTTCTAGTGAAGTATACAAGCCTACAACTGGTAATGAACATGCTTAACTATAACTACTATAACTTAAGGTATTATTCCCCTACTCTTTTTCGTTATGCCTTTTTACAATTTGCCGTAATCTTGCATTATTGTGCCAGAAATACTGGAAATTTAATAGTCCTGAGCTGACGCGGGAAATACTTTTATCCGTGTTATATCATGTATGGAGCAATTATTGCAGGGATCTGTTGATGTGTGCAGACCACCCGCTGTCCACTGTACTAGACAAGCTAATGGCCCTAAGATCATGTACACGGAATGAAATGGCGTGTGCTTAGTGGAATTCCCCAATAGTTAAACTTAAAACATTCCCATCAAAATGTTCTAGAATAATCACTAATTTGCAAAATGTGTGTTTCTTCCACTTTTTATTTTTAAGAAATACATGCTTGTTTCACGCACTTTCACGGCCTATACTTTCCACAAGCAGAAAAGAGGTTGTAGCCTTGATTAAATTGGTTTGATTAATTTGACGCGCTCCTATGTGGGCTATACGGTGGAGAAACAAAATAATGCAACACGGTGTCTTCACACACAAAAGAAATGTATTGAAAGAAACAATAATGTACCCTTGTGATTGCAAGCAGGAAGTTGTGGGTATAATTTGTAGGGGTTTGCAGAAGAGACACCATGCAGGTAAACATATTTAAATGTAATGCTTTCTACATAAACTAGAATATAAAATAAACAAGATGAACGTTTTCCACCACCGTTGTGTTTTGGCTAGGATTTGGTGGCAGTGCAAATTGAAAAAAAGGAAGTGCAACTTTTTCACCGAAAATCCACAGAGAGCGCGCAAACTCGTCCAAATTACTTTGAAAATGTAACTTTGTTTATTGTTATAAGGCCCAGCGGGAGGATCCATTTACTGATTATAGATTATGACTCACACTATTTACTGGTGTAATCTGAAATTTGGGTTGAAATGTAGGCCTAGGCTCCTGAAAAAACTCTTTTTTTCTCGTGGAGTTCATTCTAAAAATGAACATGTTTGTCCATAAGGATGAGACTTTGTTTTGACCGCAAAAATCAATAACACAACAACAAATGTGTAAAGGATATATTACATGGACCAAAGCGTCTTTAAAATTTTACAATAATTTGTTTAACCTTTTAATTAGCAAATTTCAGATTATCTTATAATGATTGGCTGTCATTTTGAATGTTTTGATCGAATAATTTGTGTTTTTTGTCAAATTGTTTGAAATTGTTGCCCCTTTCTTTTTCGCCTGATCATATTCCCCAAAACGTATTCATTTTAAACTGAAAGTTCGGTTTGGTTTGGGCTTCATCGAGCTTTCTTCATGAATATGGATAATATCCACAGACGTGGAACGTTTGGCTGCATGCACTATACACAAACACGTGGTTGTGTTTGGGTCTGTCAACCTTACTCCTTAGTTAAGCGAATCGGCAGTTAACGCAGACCAAAGTGTCGGAAATATGGCCAAAACACGCTCAATTTTTGCCCAAATTAAGTCATAGCCAAAAAACGGTTCAATATTTTAAAAAGTTCCACTCGGAAAAGTTTAGTTTAATTCCTTACCTACATGTATAGTCGTATCTTTTTTTCTGGTGGGTGAAACATTGGACCTGTCAAAATCTCATTTAATAGTAAGAATCTGTTAGATTTTTTTGTGTGACGGCGATTTTATTTTTGTAATATTTGCTCTAGCATCGCCTTGTTGTTAAGTGTAACTCACGGACTACGCGGTCTATTAAAATTCCACTCGGAATTGAAAAGCTTATTTAATGCTCTTTACAGTGATGTAACAATGAGTTTGATTTAGAGTCTGTTTCAGCAGAGCATAGAGGAGCAGAGAGTCACACAAACCATGGACGTAGAAATAACACAAATCCGCCAAATCCGTATGCCAAGGATGCCACTCATACTCTCTGATCCGAAGCTACGTTTTAATTTCTTTGAACCAGTCATGAACTAAAAGTTATGTGCTTAAATATCATCTTTCAAAGAACACAATCACACCCTAATCTAGCAGTTTAGTGGTACATGTATTGGGATAGAAAAGGGCAGAAGTGACCTTGGTAAATCTTTGAGATTTGCGGTTTCCAAGTGTGGGTCAAAGCATTTTTGTTTTCGGGGTGATAACAGCCAATCTGTGCAATAATGGCCCAGCTTGTCACAAATTAATGTACTAGGTGTTAAGTTTAACTAGGCTGTGATTATTTGGTATTATTACAAACTTTAGCATTTTGTCCAAGTTACATATGTGTTTGTGTACTGTTTAATCACAATGGTGCACATCTTATTAAGAATCTCCCCGTCACCCCCATTCTCAACAATGGTTTGATCAAGAAAAGCTAGATTCTTATCCCACGGGAGCTCCACACAGACACTGTAGCACGGACCACAGTACATATACAACTTTACTGTGATGTTGGTTGACATTTTTGATGAAACAAACCCATGGTAGAAACAAATATTATTCGGACATTTCGAACCATTTCACGAGCCTAAAACACCAGAGTTTTGTCCAACGTGCTTTCCCACCTGCGTTAAATTGTGGCAAGGAACATGTGAGAAGTTGGAGCATATGGTTGGAGTCAACCTTTACCTTCGAGAAATAAAAAAAACCGTGCTGTTTACGTTTGGTAATTAGAGCATACTGATTGTGTTAACCTGTGAAAATTTCACTTCAAAAGGTGGTCGCGTTTTTGAGATGTCACCGAAAAACCGGAGCGAATATTTCAACGCAGGAAGATTGGATTCCTACAGGAATACAATCTGAGCGAGAAGCGCACGGCCAAACGCTTCTCAAATTCAATTTTTTATGGGGGAAAGAGTGATATATTTTTCCATAACCGTAGTACTTCGAAGTGAAACAATTCTCAAAAATGCATTATACAAAAATGCATTAATCCAAAGCTGCTGTACTTCTTCCATGTAAGTTTTTACTGCCATTAATTCTTAGAGTCATAACCAACGTATACAGACCCTTTAAAGGTGCTGTATACGTTTGGTAATTGGAGCCTATACTGATTGTGTTACTCCCATATAAATGTAGACCCTTTAATGTGGGCGGCTGCACATTTCCATTCTAGTTTTACACAAGAAAAAAATTACCAAACACGGGGGTACCGACTAACACATGCTGCATTTGCGTCTTTTGGGATACATGTACTTTGACAATATAATTATTGGATCGGGCTCAAAAATGTTTTTATGTTTTTCTCAAATATTATTAAATTGTAAACGTATTTTTGTCATTTGTTTTTTAAGGGAAAAACATTCAATTCAACCCCTCACATTGTACAAATGTGCATGGTGCAGTACGGCTTGATTTAGAGCACAAAAGCGGTGCTCGATTAACTAAGTAATAGGCAGTATTTTCAGAAAACTGGCTGTGCAAAACACGGCTGGGCTGCACTACTCGCTTGCACCACCACAATCAAAAGTCGATCTGACGTTTCCTTTATGCAGTTAATCACCCATGTTTGCAACAGTGCATACCTTACCCTGGATGTTATTGTTATTTCGGGCTCTAATGTTATTATAGCTAGAACCCAGATACTAGATGTGATTTGGGTAATATAGCAAGACAGTGGATGTGATTTTGATAATTGGCAATTAACCATGGATGTGATTTGTTACTCAGATTTTATTTGGGCAAGGGCCCAGACACTAGATGTGATTTTGGTAATGCATCCAGACAGTGGATGTGATTTTGGATTGGCACAATTAACCATGGATGTGATTTCGGGTTAGGATGTGATTTTGGCGAGGGCCCAGATACTAGATGTGATTTTGGTTTCGCAGCCAGACAGTGGATGTGATTTTGGCAAGTGGCAATTAACCAAGGATGTGATTTCTGACTCGAATGTGATTTTGGCAAAGGCCTGGACAGTGGATGTGATTTTGGTAATGCAGCCAGACAGTGGATGTGATTTTGATAATTGGCAATTAACCACGGATGTGATTTCTGGGTCAGATGTGATTTCGATGGTGCGGATGTGATATTGGCTAAACGGTCCTAAAATCACATCCAATCGATTCACTTTTCCATTTTAGTTGTAAAATCACATTTAGGCCATTCACAGTGTTACCACCAGCAGGCAAACAGATATGGTGGCCAGAATACTCGCCAGGCACGGCATGATGTTGCAGGAAGCTCCGGCTCTAAATCTACAGCATGACTAGATTCGATGAGTACTACTTCCAATGTGAGTAAGTACACAATTCAGACATTTACCCATATAGCGGGAAGATTGAAACAATTTATATCAGCCTGGACCAATATCACATCTGATAAATGGGTTCTTGACACAGTGGCTCATTGCCATATTGAATTCAAAAGAATGCCAATCCAATACCATGCCCCAACTCCGATTATTTTTTCAGAAACCGAGGCTCTAATGATAGATAAAGAAATAGATTCTTTATGCACTAAGGGTGCTATTGTCAAAGCACGACCTTGTCATGGGCAGTTTATTTCAAATTTTTTTCTAACACCGAAGAAGGATGGATCTATGCGGCCCATCATTAATTTGAAACATTTAAACAAATTCGTCAACTATCACCATTTTAAAATGGAGACACTTGAATTTGCATTGACAATTCTTCGTTCCAACTGTTTTCTAGCATCAATAGACCTCAAAGATGCATATTTGACAATTCCAATGGCCCTTGAACATCAGAAATTCTTGAGATTTCAATGGAGAGGAAAACTGTGGCAGTTTACTTGTTTGTGTTTTGGACTTACTAGCGCACCGCGCATATTTACTAAGGTAATGAAACCAGCCATTGCGACCTTACGTAATATCGGTCATATGTCAGCCAATTATATTGATGATTCTCTCCTTATCGGAGACACTTTGCTTGAATGCACAAAGAATGTTCAAGCTAGATGTGCACTTATGACAGAACATGGGTTTGTCATCAATGAGACAAAATCGCACCTTAATCCCACTCAAATTCTAGAATTTCTGGGTTTTGTGATTAATACAGTAGATATGACTTTACGCCTACCGGACACAAGGGCGTCGATGGGTGGGGGACGGGGGGACATGTCCCCCCCACTTTTTAGACTGGGGGGACAGCATATCAGATGTCCCCCCCACTTTTTGATTGACTGTTCATTAGAAATATGCAACAAAATATAAAAATATACACCATTTTCTTGATTTAATATTTCATTACAATTTGTGCTCAAATAAAAGAATAGCGAACAAACGGTGAAATGTTTTCTTCATTTTCATTTTTTTTTCTGATGGACCACGCGCAGAATGGTATTTTGGGCCTATTTCCGTTCTAACGACAAGTTTCGTCCAAGACATGAACGCCAAAATCCCGCTTACATACCTTGTTATCATTCAAGTTATGCGTCTTTTGTGTATGATGTTACGGTACACGATCCCTCCACACATATAAAAGGAAGTCTGTGTGTGTGCGCATGTGCAAATGTGTTACATTTTGTTACAATCGCACAACGCACAAAATGTAGTAAATTCCAGTATTTTGTTTTTTCGAAGAGTTTCAAGCTGACACACGATAAACGCCGGACTCCCGAAGCATATTAAAATGGATATGTAAAAGTAATGGTGTGGGGTGCAATTAATGTAAGATGTATTTTTTCAAGACTTCTCGCCCGTCCCCCCCTACTTTTCAGTAGCGATCGACGCCCTTGACCGGACAATAAGGTGTCTGTTATTGTTAAGGCATGTTGCCATCTTGCCAATCAAACCAATCCCACCATTTTATTGGTTGCACAAGTAATCGGCAGATTAGTCTCAAGTTTCTCTGCGGTGCCACTTGGCCCGCTGTACTACCGAAATCTGGAGATAGCCAAAGATAGAGCATTAAGAAAACATGGTGGGAATTTTCGGGCTAAAATGGTCCTACCATTCGAGGCTGTCCTTGAATTACAATGGTGGATGCAAAATTTAACCTGCGCATATCGCCCAATAATGCCTCGAGTAGGTGAAATTCATGTCTATAGCGATGCGTCGCTTAGTGGTTGGGGAGCAGATTGCCCTGCAACTGACCTGCAAACAAAAGGGAAATGGACCCCCGTTGAGGCAACTTTCCATATAAATTATCTTGAATTGTTGGCAGTCTATTATGCACTTCGATCTTTTGTTAGTTACGTACAAAACAAAACTGTTTCCGTACATGTGGATAACACCACTGCTGTGGCATACATAAACCATATGGGGGGTTGCCACTCCCCTGTACTCAATGCGTTAACCAAGCAGTTATGGCTTTGGTGTACACAGCATGGCTCATGGTTAATTGCGTGCCATATTCCTGGGAAAGAGAATGTACATGCAGACTCTTTATCAAGGTCAACGGATGACCATTTAGAATGGAAATTGAATAGCAAACATTTTCAGAATATCTTGTTAAGATATAATATTTCACCAACAATTGATTTGTTTGCGTCGAGAACTAACTTTCAGTTCAAGCCATATGTATCTTGGTTTCCTGACCCTGAAGCACTAACATGTGATGCATTTTCTTGTTCTTGGGTAGATGAGGTAATTTATGCTTTTCCTCCATTTGCTCTTATTGACAGGGTATTACGAAAGATAGAACAAGACAGTTCTACGGGTGTTTTGATTTTCCCGCTTTGGCAAACACAGCATTGGTTCCCAAGGTTACTACGCCTACTGGTAACAAACCCAGTTATCATCCCAAGGGTGCCAAGAGTGCTCCATCTACCACACGATCCAAAACGTCATCACCCACTGGAAAACCAACTAGTTATGGCAGCTGCCATCTTGTCAGGCGATCACTTGAGTCAAGAGGCCTTTCACAGAGAACTATCAGTATCATCCTGCAGGCCTGGAAACCAGGCACGCAAAAACAATACAATACAGCCATATCCAAATGGCTACACTTCTGTGCTCAACGATCTTTGCATCCAATTCATGCCCATGTGAACTCGGCATTAGATTTTCTGGCCTCACTGGTTTTTAGTGGTTTACAGTACAGTACCATACACACGGCAAGAAGTGCTTTGTCGGCTATATTATGGTCTAATATTGGTTCTTGTACCAAGTTTGGGTCTCATCCTTTAGTTATAAGTTTTATGCGTGGAGTCTTTAACACAAGACCACAGTTACCTCGATATTCACATACTTGGGATGTAAATCATTTACTTAGTTATATCAGCAAGATGGAGCCTATGCAATCAATCAGTCTCAAGCAACTGACATTTAAACTTATTTGTTTAGTTGCTTTAACCACTGGTCAAAGGACACAAACATTGTCATTATGTGATGTTTTTAATATGTCGCTTTTGAACAAGCAAGTAATAATTAAGATCACACAATTGATCAAGAACTCTAAGCCGGGCAAGCCCCTGCCAGTTTTGGTTCTTTCGGCTTACCCACAAGATAGAAAGATTTGTGTAGTCAGAACTTTGTTTGAGTACTTAAAACGTACGAATCCAATTCGTAAGTGTAATAAACTGTTTATAAGTTTTTCATCCCCACATAAAGGGGTGGGTCCTTCAACCATTGCTCGATGGTTGAAACTGTGTTTAACAAACGCAGGGATAGATACTTCCGTCTTTAAGGCACATAGTTTTAGGTCTGCTTCCACATCGGCAGCCGCAAGCAAAGGTGTTCCAGTAGATGTTATTTTACAAACAGCGGGGTGGTCATCGGCCACAACCTTTGCTAAGTTTTACAACAGAGAGACTTCTATCAGCGAACCTCGGGTAGTTTTTGCCAAGGCTGTGTTGAACAAACTATAATATAACTATGTTGGGTCGAATAAAATTGAATGATCGACGTATACCAGTACAACAATCCAGGAACATGGAAGGAATTAATCACATGTTCGGTCCATTATTTTGTCTTCTTTTGGAAGACTAGTAAATACATGTGTATCTAGAACCATACTATATTGTTGATACTTGGCCCTTACCAGGGACTGTTCAGAATTCACATCTGACAAACTTTACAAAAATGAAGAGATTCCAGAACATCTTTCTTTTAGTTTGATTCAATAATGAGTTTGAGTCTAGTAAAGTGAAGGCAAATCGACCAATGAGGTGCAGAACACCTCTAAGCTATGGTTGTAATCAAACCTTATTACTTATTACATTTGTTTTTCATAATTTATTAAAGGAATAAATATGAATGATGTATTGGCCATATAATAATCTGTTTTTTCATGATGTGTTCCATACTTTTCTTACACATTACACTGGCCAGCTTTAAAATCTCACGTGTTTCCGAATGGAGGTAATTGTGAGGTAGAATCCACCAATTAAACGAGAGTAACGATGTTTGATTGGGATTCTGCCGAATCTTTTACCGTAATGAGGAATCACGTGTTACCCTCCCAACTAATATTTATACACTTTTTTGCAGTATGATTCCACAACAACGAAGTTGTTCAAACCCACCCTATGGTTCGGTGGGCCAGTGTAATGGCTACGCTGTTAGACTTGAAACACTGGTGATATTGTGCGGGGAGGGCTCTTATATAGCATAGGGTCGTAATCACTTTGCTTTGTTATGCTTTAAATGCGTGGTGTTCCTACCAGAGAATACAATCTCACGTGATTCCTCATTACGGTAAAAGATTCGGCAGAATCCCAATCAAACATCGTTACTCTCGTTTAGTTGGTGGATTGTGCGGATAGTACAACGATGCAGGGCTGGGGGAGGGGGCTAGGCCTCTAGTAGGCCAACCCTCACCTTGACGTACGTTAATGTTACTGTTGCTCGATCGCGCTGTCACTGAAGACAAACACAATTTGTTCTAATCAGTAGTAACATATTTTGTGTCACATTCTAATCCTCAAGTATGTGAAAACTAAATGACAAAGAGACCCTATTTGGTTATTTATTTTAAAAATTGCACTATCGTTTGTCTCGCCCAACAGTTTTTTCCCCCTGAATAAGTATTATTTTGTAGCCTGCATTTTGATTTTATAACTCAGGATGGCTGATTCAAATCAATGACTCCCAACTCGAAAATAATGTTTTAATAATGATCTTGCTAAAACAAAATTGGTTAAAGTGGTCAGTCAGATATTGCATGAGATCGCACCACAGAGCATCTAGAATCCTAACTGTTTCGGAGCATTTAAGCGGCCCCCGGAAGCGGCCCATGCCGTTAGGGCTTCGCGTTATGCGCTCGTAGCCGTAGGCGCCACAAATTGCATTCACCATTTGCTGCTTGGTAAATTTTCACGCCCCCCCGTTTGGAAAATCCTGGATCCGCCCCTGCTGGGAGTGGGAGCTGGGACATTTCGATCAGAACGGATGCTTCGGAGGCATGCACACTACGGCCCGAGAAACTGTTGCAGCTAGCTGGAAACCAGCTTGTTCCGCCATTACTGTTAGTGATATTTCACGTGCGAAACGAACGCAACAGTGATCAGTCAACACACCCGGGCGAGACGTCGTTGTCGGATCGTCGACGGCCGGCGGACGACGAGCTAGGTCAGACCTGGCGCCTGCGTTCGTGATTGGTTACCTGCAGCTTGCGCGGTTATCGACCAGAATGGGAAGGAGGTTAAATGAAACCCATGTTCAGTTTTTATGGTTTATAAACCATGATTTGTGAACACACAGTTTTCATGGTTTATAAACCATGAATTATGATGCCTCAATTTTCATGGTTTAAAAACCATGTTTTAAGAAGCTTCACTTTTCATGGTTTATAAACCATGATTTGTAGCCTAAACCATGTTTTTTGATGCTTCACTTTTCATGGTTTATAAACCATGATTTATAAACCATGTTTAATGATGCTTCACTTTTCATGGTTTATAAACCATGATTTGTAAACCATGTTTTATGATGCTATAATTTTCTTGGTTTATAAACCATGTTTTGAAGGTGTTTAAATGTTTTGTGAGGCTTCAGTTTTTCATGGTTTATAAACTATGATTTTTAAACCACGGTGCTAGAATGTTCATGGTTAAAAAACATGTTTTGAAGGTGCTTACAGTTTCATGATTTATAAACCATGTTTTTAAGGTGATTAAATTTTCATGATTTATAAACCATGTTTTATGACGAATTCAATTTTCATGGTTTAAAAACCCCAACTCAAAGTTTGAGAAAAGGTATTCCGGTGTTTCACCTTCAGTTTTACAGAAAACTAGGTTGGCACAAATATTCAAAATTTTAGCCCCAACTCGCAAAACATCACGTAAATATGTACGTAAATATTTGCGATTATTGACCGTTCGCGAGTATTTACGTAAGTATTAACATAATTGTATTCTTGATTTTGTGCCCAACAGGCAAATGTTTTTGTAAATAATCACGACTTGTTCCCAAAATCGCAAATATTCACGTACATTATTTCAGTGAATATTTTCGTCTTCAGGGCCACCAAATGTGGTGAAGCTTTTTTGTTTTATTATCTTTCATCCAACATCTCTCATTTCGTTATTGTACACTCACCATTCTCACTAGTTACCGGCGGCAGCGTCGTATACAGATACAGAATGGCTGAAAATACGGTTATCAGAAACATGTTGCAGCTTGTCGTGTCAGTTGTCAAATCAGTCAAGTTCAACCCATCAACTTAATAGTGGCCTTTCAAATACCTATATGTGGTCGTATCTGTGTGTAATACTGTATGACCAGAGTTCTACCTTCATATGAGCTTCTGCGGCTGTTTTCTCTCCTTCATTGAACCAGAAACTTCAACTAGGCTGTTTCGTTGGTTGATTTCACATCACTGGACAATGGTTTTCTGTTCTGTTATTATTTAATTAAGGATAAGGATGACCGAATGGCATTCCGGGTTGAATAGATAAAATCTGGCTCTTGCTTAAGCCGTGTTCATACGTCACAGAAATTTAAAGCGAAATGCGTCATAGGCTAGTTGGGAAAAACGGGGTGTGCCACCCCGATAAATGCGCCACTAAAATTCGCTTCGCTTGAACGGGGCTTTAGGAAATAACAGTGCGGTGGGCCCGGTCTTCGAATAATGTTCAGGTATAACTGAATATTTCTATTTTATTTCAAGAGACTGTGAGACGTTTTAAAGGTATAATCAAAGTAAACAAATAAAATATTTGCAGCAACCAAAACGGTTTTTGTTTGTGTATGTGTTTTTTTTTTTAGTGGGGTACACTCGTACTGAGAACGCCGAAATGAGCGTATGGGGACTCTTTCGTTAAATGGTGTGTACAACATTGGTAAGTGTCAAGGACCAGTATCCACACTTGATGTGACCCAACATACATGAAATAAAAACTTGTGAAAGTTTCAGCTAAATCTGTCTTTGGTGTCATGGGAAAACAGTGAAAAAACCATTATATTATTTCACTGTTTTCAAACATCGGATTTTATCACCAGCGATAAAGACTAATTGTTTTTACTCTTTTCCTAAAAACTAAAAGCATTTCAAGCAAAAATATTTTAAGAGAAGTTTTTCACCATGATGCATCTTTATACCATATTATGTGCAAATCTGGTGAGATTTATATTTTCAATCTTAGCAATGTTGAACACACACTTTAAGGGGCAAAGGTTGGTTTGCCCGAATTTGTACACGGGTAAAGAATCTTCCTGTTTTCTCTGTCCATTCTTTTTCATCTCGCTGTGGTCCGAATTTTTCCCACTATTATTTGCCCGAATTTTTTTTTTTTTTTTTTTTTGCGTGAACCTCAAAAGTATTTTTCAACGCCTACCTGCAATATTCGTTCTGCAGGCGTGATTTTTGCTTATTTTGTATTCTTATTATTATATTTTTTGGCTGAACGTGGTTCATCGAGCTTTTTGTGAAGACAGACAAAAAGTAAAAAACGTATACTAATTCTTTTATGGGTGCACTTTGTCTTTTTGAAAGTGAATTATTGGAACTATCCTTACCGTGAAACGCTTTAAGTTTAACCAAAATGTTGAGATACGATCCCGTTTTCACTGTAATAAGCTCAGGTCTAACCAGCATGGTCAGCCTGTTAGCTCAAACACAGTCCTACTTTTCACTGGATAGCTCAAGTCTAACGAGCACTGTTTGACAAGCCTGTTGGAAATGTTTCGGTCAGTGGACCCCTTTAGTTATTGAAATTCTCTGAGGGAGTGCACTACACAATGAATAGGCTAGAGAGAAAATCATACACAAAACCTCATCAAAGAAATGGAAACCATCAACCTTTTATGTAAACCAAGATTTGAAGGTCATGAATTTTAGGGATCGTTGAAAAAAAATGTTAGGTTATTTTACATTTTGTTGATCCTCTACCTTGTTGCTATTCGAGTACAGTGGTCTTCTAAAAATGGCCCTTATTTGTTTGGAGGAATGGGGCCCCTTATCCAAGACTGGATACTCAACCTATGCAAGATATCGACTTTCTGAGATAATTCATCACGGGATGATAACATCCTGAAAATGGCGAGAAACCAAGAAAAATTAACTTGGGAAGACAACATCCTACTTTCAAGATGTCGTCATCCCGAGATAAATGTTCTCATTACTTTATCCCAGGATCTCAATTTTGAGTGTCACTTCCAGAGCTCCGTATATATCTGCACCGCAGATTGCAAACAGTTTATTGTTGTGAATCTTGTGAGACGCTACAAGGTGCTTCTTGCAAAGTCTCAGTTACCTTCAGTAAAAGCAGAGAAAGAGCGTGCACTCCACAATAAACTAGACTTAACGTGTTTGTGACAACAAACACTAGGTGTTCGGGTATCGCTGGTGGGCTCACTGCTGTTTTAATGCGTAAGCTATATCATTGAATCGCTGAAAACAATCCTGATAGCTTTTGAAATATTAGAGAAAGTAAAGTATAAATAGGTTACACAAGAAATAAAGGGCTGCTAAAAATGTTATACATTTTATAAATAACAACCTTTTGTTTGGCCAAATTTGAAAACCTATGACATCATTATGAAGTTAGAAAGTTTTTAGCGAGACATAGGCATTTAAATATGTGCCTAGTGGAAAACAAAGATTAACTTAGAAAGTAAGTTTATTTATTTTTCGATGGTTATCGATTTTGTATTGATAAAAAACCACACTATACATGTTGACATTATTAGGTTACAATTCAGAAAAGTTTTTAACAGGGTTTCAAATCCAATGAGGTGGATACTCGGTTCAGGAAACATTGATTGTTCAATACAAAAACACTGATGATGATGTCGCTAAAATAAGTCAAGCAAGTTCTGAGCTGGCAGTTGTATTATTTAAAAAGCTTAATTTGCTTGATTTTTGGATATTGATTTTCCTACAGAACAGTTTGTGAATTTTTAGACTATTGAAAGGGCACTTGTTTTAAATCATAATGCAAAACGAAGGCAAATCATGAAGACGGCAAATCTAAGCCTCTCTTGAATTTTGACTTATAACATAATGATTTATAAGTTCTATTTCTACCTGTATGGTGCATCATACAGGAAATGAGGAATGCAACACAACAACACGTGGAAAATCTGTCACTGGATCCAAGACCATGCCGGTGGATGTGCTGTGTTCTGAAGAAGAAAAAAACAATATTACAAAATAAACAAAGTATGACTCTAGGAAAATTAAGTCAAGCTGAAACTGTTAAAATAAACAAAAATCAAGACTTAAAACGTTTCATATTTATATAATAATACTACTAATTTATTTAATTTATATTGCGCTCTCTCAATGACCAACCTGTTCAAAGGGGGGGGGGGGGGGTCAAAACAGTAACAACATTCAAACTTAGGAAATTGCACAAGAAAAGGTTAGTGGAAGGTGCACATATTGTTTTAGAAGTGAACAACTTATAAACAAAACCTACTTTACTTAACACAAACGTCATCAAAGTTGCCGACAAACATTCTTCAGTCGGACCATTTTCTGACTTTAGTGACACAGCCAACAATCATACCAATCCCCCCTTGCCCAATTCTACTCCTCGACGATCACACTAAACGTTCTTTAGTTTTAAAAACATCACCAACGCCACCACTTGATGATAAAAGATAAACTTTATAACATAACTGTGCATTAAATAAATACTCATTTTGAAAAGCAATGATTTTCACACAAAGCTTATACCGTTTTATCACCGTGTGGCACCGATATAGCATCGATAAACACTGCCGTGGACGCCGTCCGAAACACCCATTCATGAGCTGATGTCAAGTCTCTGCTTCTCGGTGTTTGATAAACACATAACCAATGTTCGTCTTTTTCTGCTTGCATTTTCTCAAACAATTACAAGTCATACGAATCACTGAAGCAGGTGGTCATCTCAGTGAAACTTCGTCTTCAATTCCATATTGATCATTAAGCCATGAGAAGGGCGAATAGGGGAACAATTTTTTACAAGATTTTACTTTTAAATCCTGTTGAATACTTCAAAGAAATACAATGTGACTAGCAAAATAAATTCAACATAAATTGCACATCGTGTAAACAGTAGGTTCTTATGCCCTTTTCATAATCATGACAAATGATGTTGCTTCACACATAAGGTAGCAAGCATGCGTAGTTTGATAACATTAATTTTTGAATTGTTAGTGATAGTCTTTTAATTTATCAGTTAAGCATGTTAAGTTTGTGACTATTTACATGAAAATTGTTATACATGTGTATCTAAACTACTTTATGGAGACTCATACAGCAACGATATCACTTTCCCCCGTGTACACTAAAAGTATAAAAGTAATAGGTTTGCAAACGATTTTTTTTTGAAAATTAAAACACTTTCAATATAAATCTGCTTACGCATTTTAGTAACATAACAGTGCCCCATACCCGAACACCTAGTGTTTGTTCTCACAAACACTAAATCTCTAGTGAATTTTTGAGTTTGTTCCATCTCAAAAATACACACAAATCGTTGTCCGCAGACTTTGACATCCTTCCCAAGCTCGTACGGTCATGAAACTTGGCAACAGTGTTACACCTGATAAATAGATGAAACAGAAGTTTTGACAACATAATGACGTCATCCAATGATTTATCGGGTAAATTAATGATATTAATTTTTTAATCAAATTTTGAGTTTTTGGAACTCACAAACTAAGAACGATAAATTCGTTGTTATTTCTTGAAAACCACTGCAAGCAGTCATGCGACAATTCATGCATGTTTACTTTCGAGACACATTGTCAATGTAACTGTGAAGCTATCAAAATGTACAATGTACTGGTTAAATTTACACAATAGTGTCTAGACTCCGAAGTTTAATTTAGTACGTACATTGTGTCAGACAATAAACCATTGCAAGCAGCCATGCGATAAATCGAGACACTTTGTCAAGGTAACTGTGAAGCTATCAAATCGTCATCCACCGATTTCACGAACTGACACACACACACGTAGACAGTAAAAAGTAACAATTGTAGAAAACGGCATTTAATGTTGAAGACTTTTATAAAATCCCGCTTTCCTTCAAAACGTCACTAGTTTTCTAACAGTGGAGACTTGTTGCTTTGAACTTCATATATATGGTACTTATGACTGCTTTTCGTCCTAAATTAATAAGCAATAAAGTAAAACGTTTTGTGTTAGTACGTGAAATCAAAAATTGATGCAACATGTTTTCGAGCTTGAAACATGAGTACCGTAGCTCACAGTATTCCAAGATGGGATGGGAAACAACTTCTGACTCGATCAAGCATATTCTGTAGATTTCAAAATTAAACTTATTTTGTTTGACACTTGAAAAATAGACGATTGATAGAGGGTGCTCTATTACAGGTGGTGACTTCATAATTCCTTACATTATAACATAAGAGAACACATAAAGTAGCATACCGCGCCATACAGTCTTATGGAGGTGTTTTTTTTACCACACGGGCCATAAAACAAGAATTGTGGTGAGCGAAATGTATTGACTTTACGTTGGGCACTGGTGACGTCATGATGACGTCGCACAACGTTTAGCCTAACAAACACATCTACAGTATCCACAAGTACACAATCGAAAACAGTTGATCGGACTTAAACCGTTCGAGATATGGTGGTCTCAAGATTTGCTAATTATATTCATGTCATTATGTATTATACAATAAACCATTGCAAGCAGTTCTGCAACAAGGTATGGATTTTTACTTTCAGGACACATATTGTCAATGTACTGTGAAACTATCAAATGTACAAATGTATGTACTGGTTAAATGTACAATAAAGTGCATAGACTCAAAAGTTTTATGTAGCGTTTAAATTGTATCAGTCAATAAACCAGTGCAAGCAGTCATGCGACAATTAATGACCTATAACTTTTAACACACACTTTGTCAATGAATGCAATGCAAATGCAAATGCGTATGTGTAGTGTATACATTGTATGAGAAAATAAACCAAACTAGACTTAACTTTTTTTTGACAACAGACACTAGGTGTTCGTGTATCGCTGGGGTCAGTGCTGTGTCAATGCGTGAGCTATTTCATTAAAGGCACTGTACACGTTTGGTAATTACTCAAAATGTATATTAGCATAAAAACTTACTTGGTAACGAGCAACGGAGAGCTGTTGATAGTATAAAACATTGTGAGAAACGACTCCCTCCGAAGTAACGTAGTTTTTGAGAAAGACGTAATTTCTCACTAAAATAATAAAAGACTTCTGGCCAGAAGCCTTTTATTCCTATCTGAAAGCACACTAATTTGTACAACAAGGGTGTTTTTTCTTTCATCATTTTCTTGCAACTTCAATGACCAATTGAGTCCAAATTTTCACAGGCTTGTTATATTTTTATGCATTATGTTGGGATACACCAAGTGAGAATACTGGTCTTTGACAATTACCAAACGTGTTCAGTGCCTTTAAGTTGAACTTTGGTGTTATTACTGTTTTGAGGTGCGTAACAAACTACACACTGAGTATGATGCACCATACAGGTAGAAATAGTTATTAACTCGTTAAAAATATTTAATTAGTTAAAATTCACGAGTAGCTAAAACTGCCGTCTTCATGACTTGCCTTTATCTTGCATAATTATTTAAAACAAGTGCATTTCTTTCAATATTATAAATTTAACAAACCGTTCTGTATGAAGACTAATGTCTAAAAATCAAGCAAGCTATTTTTTAAAATGCAACCATAGCTCATACTATGCTCTACTTATTTTAACGACATCATCATCAGTGCATATGTATTGAACAATCAAAGTATCATGCACCGATACATATTGAGAAGCCAAATCACAGTATTTGAAAACCTGTTAAAACCTCTAAGAATTGTAACTTAATAATGTAAACATGATTTGCATAGTCGAATTTATTAATCAATAAAGAATCAATATCCATTGAAAAATAATTGAACTTCAGTGAGTGGCATACATGATAGTTGTACTTGTGAGTAATTTAAAGGCTCGTTTTAAGATATGCAACCAAAACGAAAGGAAATTCGAAATATTTATGTTGCTCTGTATGAAAGGACAATATTGACCCTCTGGCCTTTTAAATAAATTAAATAATGTACTCTTTTGCTGACAATACGTTTAGTATGTTCACCCTCGTTTTTCACTTACAATTTAAAGCACATAATTAAATACCAATGTCTCGATAAGAACTTATCAAACGTCATAATGACGTCATCAGTTTTCAAATTTAGGATAAGGATAAGGATAAGGATCATTCTTTTTAGCAACCAAAATAGGGTTGGCTTCGTTAATTTGGCTTTAACAAAAGATTATTATTTTTAAAAAATCATATTGTGAGGTGCATTAATTTCCTGTGTAAACTAACGTTCAATCAACGAAGATTTACACTTTACTTTCCTTGAAATTTCAAAAGCTATCAACAATGTTTTCAGCGATTCAATGATATAGCGATTCAATGATATAGCTAACGCATTAAAACAGCACTGAGCCCAGCGAGAACCCGAACACCTAGAGTTTGTTTTACAAACTCTAAATCTCTAGTTAGGTGTTCGGTCTACAGACCGAACAACTCCTTGTTTTTGTTCGTTTTTTTTTTTTTCTTTGTTTTGCTTATTCTTCTGATTGTAGTTTGTCCGCAGAAAAAAACATACTTGCAAACCTTTGATCAACTTGAAACTTAATGTGACATTAGAACATAAAGAGCAGAAGATGTGTGAGCAATGACGTCATGATGACGTCATCGGGTGTCAAATTACAAGCCATTTAAGGTCAAAAAGTGCCCTCATGCGAATGCCTGTATGTTTCTGAATAGGAAAGCTATAATATTCATATTTAAACATTATGATAGATCAAGACACGGGCAACATTTGAAAAGTTAACGCCAAATTCACATGACCTTTACTTCCGGTCGTAACGGAAGGTCAAAGTTTGCCTTTCTGCAATTCTTAACCAAAAAACATTTCCTGCCCAAATTCTTCACTTCTGTTTATCCGATCAACCTCAAATTTACACCATGTTAGAACCTTGATGAAACCTCCATCAAGTTGTTGTGACGTCATGATTACGTCATCAGGTGTTGAAATACAGTAAATCAAAATTTAATATTTCAAAAAATCATAACTTAATCATTACTGAATGGATTGCTTCAATCAATACATCATCGGACAGGTCTTTTAAAACTCAACAAATGCTACACAAAGAGTTATCCCGGTTGTTCTTGACTTCCCGCTGAAAATGCAAGTTGAACATTACGTTAGTATTAGCCCACAGGTCTGGTCATTCTGCTCCAATGACCATGCGTAATCTTGCATGTACATGTAAACGGTACACACACTGCGCCATTGATCTTAGGTGCAAAGTCCACGAAGACTGCATTGCTGTGTCGTGACTGTGCATTGCTGGCCCACATGTACATGTACATGTACATGTACATGTACATGAAGCGTAAAGTAAAGTTGATGCGTTTGGTGGCGCTATACCAAGTTAATGGTCCGGTGGTCCAATGAATAGCTCATTGCATAACCTTCGTGTTAGCCTTTTGTTGGCTTGGTGGTAAATATCAACTGAACGAGTGTATTTTGCTGAATTGTTTTGGTGATTTGAAGAACTTTTGATAACTGAGAAAATGCAATCGGAAATATAAAAGGTCAACATAAATTTGACTCTGATCAACAACGGTTTTTACGCGAATCTAACTTTTAGATCCTGTTGAATACTTCAAAATAATGTGAACAGCAAAATAAATTCAACATAAATTGCACATCGTGTAAACAGTAGGATCTTATGCCCTTTTCATAATCATGACTTGTTGCTTCAGTAATCGGCACCAGACGGTATAAGCGCAGCAAACAGGCGTAGTTTGATAACATTTATTTTTGAATTGTTAGTGATATCTTTTAGTATTATAGTCCAATAACTACGGATTGGATTTCTACAATCAATACATCATCGAACAGGTCTTGCATACGATCAGTTCAGTTTATGACTATTTACATGAAAAACCTCGCCGTTACGTTGTTTAATTAATAGACGTCACCCAATGAATTATTGGGTAATTAAATGTAAATAATTTAATCAAATTTTGAGTCTTTGGTTTAACAACCATGCAGAACTCGCAAACTAAGAAAGATAAATTCGTTGTTTTTTCTTGAAAACAAAGGGTACTGAATACTTATTGTTTTATACAATGGAACAAATCAAGTTTTTCATAGATCTATTAGAGAAATTGGCCTTTAATCTTAATCCATTGCCTAACGCAGAATGACATACCCCCTCGCGACTGGCAACGGTGGGTAGCTAGCCAGTCAATGCACTTGTTACAGACCAACGTGGCACAACGGAGATGTTTACTATCAGTGCCATGTGGGCGTAACGAGAGTTTCCATTCATGTTTTACTTACAACGTAGTGCAATCTTATCAATGGCGTACTTACTACTACATACTAGCATTAACATGAATTCCGCTAAGATTTGGCGTGTAATTGTTCCCCTATTCGCCCTTCTCATGGCTTTATAATCAATATGGAATTGGAGACGAAGTTTCACTGAGATGACCACCTGCTTCAGTAATTCGTCAGATTTTTAACTATGTGAGAAAATGCAAGCAGAAAAAGACGAACATTGGTCATGTTTTGATCACACACCGAGAAGGAAGGATGTGTCATCGGATCGTGAGGGGTGTTTCAGACCCTTCTCACGGCATGTGTTATTGTTGATACACGGGACTAACTTCGGTAAGTTTTCGTGTGAACATCATTGCTTTTCAAAATGATTCTTTTATTTAATGCACAAGTACGTTGTAAAGTTTATCCTGTATCATCAAGTGGTGACGTTGGTGAGATGTTTTTAAAACTAAGGAACGTTTAGTATGAACGTCAAAGAGATAAGAGTTTGGCAATGGCGGATTGGTATGATTGTTGGCTGGGTCACCATGGTGTCACATAGTCAGAAAATGGTCAGACTGAGGAATGTTTTCTGTCAACTTTGTATTGCGACATAATTATTTGAAAACCCTTCCATAAAGTTTCCCCTAATAAGGTTTCGTTTATAAGTTGTTCACATCAAAAACAGGATGTGCACCTTCCACTAATTTTTTCTTGTGTAATTTCCTTACTCTGATATGTTGTATTGTTACGCGCCCTCGAACAGGTTGGTCTTGGAGAGGGCACAATATAAATTCAATAAATTATTATTATTATTATAAAATAATGAAATGTTGTAAGTCTTGAATTTTATTTATTTGAGCAGTTTCAGCTTGACTTAATTTGCTTTGAGTCATACTTTGTTTATTGTTTTTTTCTTCTTCAGAATATACAACACATCAGTACCCGAATGTTCTACAGTGAAAAATGTCATACTCGTTGCTGTGTTCCATTCCCTAATTCCTTGGGAAGTGTATGATGCACCATACAGGTAGAAATAGTTATTAACTCGTTAAAAATATTTTATTAGTTAAAATTCACGAGAGGCTTAAACTTGCCGTCTTCATGACTTGCCTTTATCTTGCATAATTATTAAAAATATGCGTTTTTTTATTTCAATATTATAAATTTAACAAACCGTTCTGTATAAAGACTAATGTCTAAAAATCAAGCGAGCTATTTTTAAAAATGCAACCAAGAGCTCATACTATGCTCGACTTATTTTAACGACATCATCATCAGTGCATATGTATTTAACAATCAAAGTATCATGCACCGATACATGAGAAGCCAAATCACAGTATTTGAAAACCTGTTAATACTTCTAAGAATTGTAACTTAATAATGTCAACATGATTCGCATAGTCGGATTTATTAATCAATATCCATTAAAAAATAAATAAACTTCAGTGAGTGGCATACATGATAGTTGTACTTGTGATTAATTTAAAAGCTCGTTTTAAGATATGCAACCAAAACGAAAGGAAATTCGAAAAATTAATGTTGCCGTGTTTAAAAGGACAATATTGACCCACTGCCCTTTTAAATAAATTATATAATGTACTCTTTTGCTGACAATACGTTTAGTAAGTTCACCTTCGTTTTTCACTTACAATTTAAAACACATAATTTAATACCAATTTCTCGATAAGAACTTATCTAACGTCATAATGACGTCATCAGTTTTCAAATTTGGCTTTAACAAAAGATTATTATTTTTTAAACTCATATTGTGAGGTGCATTAATTTCCTTTGTAAACTAACGTACAAGCAAAGAAGATTTACACTTTACTTTCCTTGAAATTTCAAAAGCTATCAACAATGTTTTCAGCGATTCAATGTTATAGCTAACGCATTAAAACAGCACTGAGCCCAGCGAGAACCCGAACACCTAGAGTTTGTTTTACAAACTCTAAATCTCTAGTTTCTTCTTTGTTTTGCTTATTCTTCTCAGCGAGCTTTGTCCGCAAGCAAACGCATACTTCCGAATCTTTGATCAACTTGAAACTTCATGTGAAGTTAGAACATAACTAGGAGAAGCCGAGTAAGTTGTGACGTCACGATTACGTCATCAGGTGTCAAGTTACAAGCCATTTTAGCTCGAAAAGTGCCCTCATGCCAATGCCTGTATGTCTCTGAATATTACAGCTACAGTATTCATATTTGGGCATATGATAGATCAAGACACGGGCAACATTTGAAAAGTTAACGCCAAATTCACATGACCTTAACTTCCGGGTCGTTACCCTAGGTCGAAGTTCGCCTTCGTTTTTTCCTTGAAAAAAACACTTTCGAGCTTATCTACGGAATAACTCAAGATTGAGATTGAATTGAACAATGAAACTCAACAGATAGTTGAACCTCACTATCAAGACGACACAAACCTATTTACGTCATGATGACGTCATCGGGCAACGAATTATAATAAATCAAAGTTTAATATTTGTAAAAAGCATAACTCATGAACCATTTGTTTGTTTTTTATAATCTACACATCATCTGATAGCTCATTTAAAGTTCGACAAACGCTACACAGAACCCGTCCAACATTTGAACTTACTTCCGGTTAAAATCGGAAGTTGAAAATTTCTTATTATCCTATCTGATATATATCTTTAAAACTACTGATCATTTCAGCATAATTTTTGTATCGGGGTGTAGAACGTTAGTCGTGCTCAAACTTCTGAACACAGACATGACAACATTTTGACCTTAATATATGATCAAAACCGGACAATGAAGCGCCCCTACCAACTCGTACCCCCCCCCCCCCCCCCCCCCCCCCGCTTTGATTGACAAAGCATTATGTACACATAACGTTGAAACTGATGCAAGCTGCAGTTCAGTGTCGTCATTGTTGTTTCATGTGGCGGGAAGCTAGCCTTTAGTCAAGGCGCACCGCGGCACCCCCGGCCCGGATATCACGCACGAAAAAAGACCAGCGCGAGCGGCGAAGTGCCTTTACCGTATGTACATTCAACGTAGTTCAAGATTATCAATGTCGTACTATTAAGATTATAGATCTAAATACCGCTTATATTCAGCGTCTAATTGTTCCCCTATTCGCCCTTCTCATGGCTTAATGATCAATATGGAATTGAAGACGAAGTTTCACTGAGATGACCACCTGCTTCAGTGATTCGTATGACTTGTAATTGTTTGAGAAAATGCAAGCAGAAAAAGACGAACATTGGTTATGTGTTTATCAAACACCGAGAAGCAGAGACTTGACATCAGCTCATGAATGGGTGTTTCGGACGGCGTCCACGGCAGTGTTTATCGATGCTATATCGGTGCCACACGGTGATAAAACGGTAAGCTTTGTGTGAAAATCATTGCTTTTCAAAATGAGTATTTATTTAATGCACAGTTATGTTATAAAGTTTATCTTTTATCATCAAGTGGTGGCGTTGGTGATGTTTTTAAAACTAAAGAACGTTTAGTGTGATCGTCGAGGAGTAGAATTGGGGGATTGGTATGATTGATGGCTGTGTCACTAAAGTCAGAAAATGGTCCGACTGAAGAATGTTTGTCGGCAACTTTGATGACGTTTGTGTTAAGTAAAGTAGGTTTTGTTTATAAGTTGTTCACTTCCAAAACAATATGTGCACCTTCCACTAACCTTTTCTTGTGCAATTTCCTAAGTTTGAATGTTGTTACTGTTTTGACCCCCCCCCCCCCCCCTTTGAACAGGTTGGTCATTGAGAGAGCGCAATATAAATTAAATAAATTAGTAGTATTATTATATAAATATGAAACGTTTTAAGTCTTGATTTTTGTTTATTTTAACAGTTTCAGCTTGACTTAATTTTCCTAGAGTCATACTTTGTTTATTTTGTAATATTGTTTTTTTCTTCTTCAGAATACAGCACATCCACCGGCATGGTCTTGGATCCAGTGACAGATTTTCCACGTGTTGTTGTGTTGCATTTTTCATTTCCTGTATGATGCACCATACAGGTAGAAATAGAACTTATAAATCATTATGTTATGAGTCAAAATTCAAGAGAGGCTTAGATTTGCCGTCTTCATGATTTGCCTTCGTTTTGCATTATGATTTAAAACAAGTGCCCTTTCAATAGTCTAAAAATTAACAAACTGTTCTGTAGGAAAATCAATATCCAACTAGAGATTTAGTGTTTGTGAGAACAAACACTAGGTGTTCGGGTATGGGGCACTGTTATGTTACTAAAATGCGTAAGCAGATTTATATTGAAAGTTTTTTAATTTTCCAAAAAAAGTCGTTTGCAAACCTATTACTTTTATACTTTTAGTGTACACGGGGGGAAAGTGATATCGTTGCTGTATATGAGTCTCCATAAAGTAGTTTAGATACACATGTATAACAATTTTCATGTAAATAGTCACAAACTTAACATGCTTAACTGATAAATTAAAAGACTGTCACTAACAATTCAAAAATAAATGTTATCAAACTACGCATGCTTGCTACCTTATGTGTGAAGCAACATCATTTGTCATGATTATGAAAAGGGCATAAGAACCTACTGTTTACACGATGTGCAATTTATGTTGAATTTATTTTGCTAGTCACATTGTATTTCTTTGAAGTATTCAACAGGATCTAAAAGTTAGATTCGCATAAAAACCGTTGTTGATCAGAGTCAAATTTATGTTGACCTTTTTCCGATTGCATTTTCTCAGTTATCAAAAGTTATTCAAATCACCAAAACAGTTCAGCAAAATACACTCGTTCAGTTGATATTTACCACCAAGCCAACAAAAGGCTAACACGAAGGTTATGCAATGAGCTATTCATGGTTGCATTTATCGACGAGTGCAGTAACAAAGGACCATTAACTTGGTATAGCGCCACCATGGATAACGCATCAACTTTACTGTACGCTTCAGTACATGTACAATATACATGTGGGCCAGCAATGCACAGTCTTCGTGGACTTTGAACCTTAAGATCAATGGCGCAGTGTGTGTACAGTTTACATGTACATGCAAGCTTGCACGTGGTCAATGGAGCGGAACGACCAGCCCTTTGCTTCTGCTGCGTAATGTTCAACTTACATTTTGAGCGTGAAGTTAAGAACAAACGGGGTAACTCTTTGTGTAGCATTTGTTGAGTTTTTAAAGGCCTGTCCGATGATGTATTGATTGAAGCAATCCATTCAGTAATTATTAAGTTATGATTTTTTGAAATATACAATTTTGATTTACTGTATTTCAACACCTGATGACGTCATCATGACGTCACACTAACTTGATGGAGGTTTCATCAAGGTTCTAACATGGTGTAAATTTGAAGTTGATCAGACAAACAGAAGTTAAGAATTTTGCCAGGAAATGTTTTTTTGTTAAGAATTGCACAAAGGCAAACTTTGACCTTCCGGTACGACCGGAAGTAAAGGTCATGTGATTTTGGCGTTAACTTTTCAAATGTTGCCCGTGTCTTGATCTATCATAATGTTTAAATATGAATATTATAGCTTTCCTATTCAGAAGGTTGTTATTTATAAAATGTATACAATTTTTAGCAGCCCTTTATTTCTTGTGTAACCTATTAATACTTTACTTTCTCTAATATTTCAAAAGCTATCAGGATTGTTTTCAGCGATTCAATGATATAGCTTACGCATTAAAACAGCAGTGAGCCCACCAGCGATACCCGAACACCTAGTGTTTGTTGTCACAAACACGTTAAGTCTAGTTTTTTTTTGTTTTTAGGTGTTCGGGGTAAACCCCGAACAACTCTTTGTTATTGTTCTGTTTTTTAGGTGTTCGGTCAACAGACCGAACAACTCTTTGTTATTGTTCGTTTTTTTTTTTTTTTTTTTTTTTTTCTTCTTTGTTTTGCTTATTCCTCTCAGTGGGCTTTGTCCGCAAGCAAACGCATACTTGCGAATCTTTGATCAACTTGAAACTTAATGTGAAGTTAGAACATAACTAGGAGAAGCCGAGTAAGTTGTGACGTCATGATTACGTCATCAGGTGTCAAATTACAAGCCATTTTAGGTCCAAAAGTGCTCTCATTCCAATGCCTGTATGTCTCTGAATATTAAAGCTACAGTATTCATAATTGGGCATATGATAGATCAAGACACGGGCAACATTTGAAAAGTTAACGCCAAAATCACACGACCTTTACTTCCGGTCGTACCGGAAGGTCAAAGTTTGCCTTTGTGAAATTCTTTAAATTTTGTCTTGGTACAATTTTCCGGCGAAATGATTAACTTCAGTATATCTGATCAACTTCAAATTTATACCATGTAAGGACCCTTGATAAAACCTCCATCAAGCAGTTGTGACGTCATGTTGACGTCATCAGGTGTCAAATTACAAGGTTTTAAAGATTAACAATTTTAATCTTTGAAAATCTAAATATCAAATCAAGACGAAGGGACCGTCGATTGCCTAACGCAGCATGGCATACCTCCTCGCGACTGATTCCATTGCGCAACGGTGGGTAGGCTTGCTAGTCAAGACGCTTGTTTGGGACACTATAAATAATCAACACGTACAGCTACCTTTTATTGTTGACATCATCGTGTGTACGTCTTTACTGAAGGCTACGTGATGTGTACTTCAACGTAGTGCAAATCAATGGCGTACTAACGTTATACATGTGGACCTGATCTGCTCAGATTCGGTGTCTAATTGTTCCCCTATTCGCCCTTCTCATGGCTTAATTATCAATATGGAATTGAAGACGAAGTATCACTGAGATGACCACCTGCTTCAGTGATTCGTATGACTTGTAATTATGTGAGAAAATGCAAGCAGAAAAGACCAACATTGGCGTTATGTTTTGTTCGCATAATACCGAGAAGCACGGACTTGACACCGGCTCGCGAAGGGCGAGTTGGACCGGGACTATACGGCATGTGTTTATAGCTGCATGCAGTGCAACACGGGAATTTAAACGGTAAGCATCGTACGATGAACATCATTGCTTTTCAAAATTATTCTTTTATTTAATGTAAAGTTTACCCTTAATCATCAAGTGGCAACTTTTGTGACGTTTTTAAACTATTAAGGAACGTTTTAGTATGATTGTCGAACGAAGAGGTAAAATTGGGCAATTGGAACGGGCATGATTTTTGGCTGTGTCACTTGTCAGATTGATGAATGTTTTCCGTCAACTCTTGTATTATGACATGAATATTTAAAAACCCTGCGATCAAGGTTTTTCTACGAAAGCCCATTAGCGCCACAAAGAAAAAACAAATCAAATACGGATTCGAATCCGTTATTATGGATTCGCAATCCGTTATTACGGATTCGCAATCCGTTATTACAGATTCGCAATCCGTTATTACGGATTCGCAATCCGTTATTACGGATTCGCAATCCGTTATTACGGATTCGCAATCCGTTATTACGGATTCACTCGATGATCCCTCGAAGGCGCTATTTGCGTTGGACAGTAATGGTTTATTATATTGATTATATTTTTAAACATCTTTCCAACCATATTCATTTCAATTCACTTCATAACAAACGCTTTTTATATGATAGAGGGATATAGGTCCGGCCTTTCAGTTTCTTAAACCACGTTTTTTCCCCGTAAAGACCCACAAAGTTATTACAATTTCAACGGTTAGAACTGTGTATTTGTAAACATGCACTTCAACTTAGTTAAATATTTTGCTGTACATAGTAGTGGTTCATTAAGTGTACAATGGTTGCGGTGACTCGATTTGTACGAAAGCCCATTAGCGCCACAAAAAAACCCATCAAATCCGTTATTACGGATTCGCAATCCGTTATTACGGATTCGCAATCCGTTATTACGGATTCGCAATCTGTTATTACGGATTCACTCGAGGATCCCTCGATGGCGTTTGCGTTGGACAGTAATGGTTTATTCTGCCTAACTTTTATTAAGCCCAAAGGACGACGTGTTCATAATTTTATGTTTCATTATTTTTGTTTAAGTACATGAAGTAACTGCAAATCGAGTCACCGCAACCAGACTGACCGCAACCATTGTACACGAACCACTACTACAGCAAAATATTGAACTAAGTTGAAGTGCATGTTTACAAATACACAGTTCTAACTGTTGAAATTTGACTTTGTGTCTTTACGGAAAAAACACGTGGTTTAAGAAAGGCCGGACCTATCCCACTATCCTATAAAAAGCGTTTGTTATGAAGTGAATTGAAATGAATAGGATGGTTGGAAAGATGTTTAAAAGTAGAATATAATAAATATAATAAACCATTACTGTCCAACGCAAATAGCGCCATCGAGGGATCCTCCAGTAATCCGTAATAACGGATTGCGAATCCGTAATAACGGATTGCGAATCCGTAATAACGGATTGCGAATCCGTAATGACGGATTGCGAATCCGTAATGACGGATTGCGAATCCGTAATGACGGATTGCGAATCCGTAATGACGGATTGCGAATCCGTAATGACAGATTGCGAATCCGTAATGACAGATTGCGAATCCGTAATGACAGATTGCGAATCCGTAATGACAGATTGCGAATCCGTAATAACTGATTGCGAATCCGTAATAACGGATTAGATTTTTCTTTTTTTGTGGCGCTAATAGGCTTTCGTAGATTTGCAGTTACTTAAACAAAACTAATGAAACATAAAATTATGAACACGTCGTCCTTGGGCTTAATAAAAGTTAGGCAGAATAAACCATCTGTCCAACGCAAATAGCGCCATCGAGGGATCCTCGAGTGAATCCATAATAACGTATTATGAATCTGTAATAACGGATTGCGAGTCGTCCTTTGGGCTTAATAAAAGTTAGGCAGAATAAACCATCTGTCCAACGCAAATAGCGCCATCGAGAGATCCTCGAGTGAATCCGTAATTAACGTATTATGAATCCGTAATAACGGATTGCGAATCCGTATTGCGAATCCGTTATAACGGATTGCGAATCCGTAATAACGGATTGCTAATCCGTAATAACGGATTGCTAATCCGTAATAACGGATTGCTAATCCATAATAACGGATTCGAATCCGTAATAACGGATTTTAAAATTTTTTTTGTGGCGCTAATGGGCTTTCGTATTTTTCTAAGAATCTTTTGTTTATAAGTCAACTTTAAAAACAGTATGTGCACCTTCCACTAACAAATTACTCTAATAATATTATTGGTCCTGGATAGAGTGGAATATAAATTCAATAAATTATTAGTAGTATTATACAATGACAAAATATTTTTGTTAGGTCTTAAATTGTATTTATTTGAACAGTTTCCGCTTGACTTAATTTTCCGAAAGTCTTACTTTGTTTATAATTGTTTTTTTCTTCTTCAGAATACAGCACATCCAGTACCCAAATGGTCTCTCCAAGTGAAAGATTTCCTACTCGTTGTGTTGCATTCCTAATTTCCTCGCTGAGTATGCACCATATACAGGTAGAAATAGTACTCAACTAATTAGGTTATTAGTCAAAATTCACGAGAGGCTTAGACTTGCCGTCTTCATGACTTGCCTTTTCTTTCAATATCCTAAATTTAACAAACCGTTCTGTATAAAGATCATAGCTAAAAATCAAGCAATCTATTTAAAAAAATGCAACCAATAGCTCATACTTGACTTATTTTTTAGACATCATCAGTGCATCCAGTGCCTGAAAGGTGTACAGTGAAAGTTTCACACCCGTTGTTGTAGTGTATGATGCCCCATAGAGGTAGATCTACCTCTATGGTGCATCAGTTAATAACTCATTATGTTATTAGAATAAATTCAAGAGGCTTAGACTTGCCGTCCTCATGCTTTGTCTTTGCCTTGCATAATTATCATAAACAAAAGTCTTTTCTTTTAATATTCTAAATTTAACAAACCGTTCTGTATGACAATCAATGTCTAAAAATCAAACAAGCTATTTTAAAACATGCAACCGTAGCTCATACTTGACTTGTTTTAATGACATCATCGTCAGTGCATATGTTTAGAACAATCAATGATTCATGCACTGATACTTATTGAGTATCCAACTCACTGTTTTTTAAACCCTGTTAAAAACTTTTCAGAAATGTTACTTAATAATGTCAACATGAATAGCATAAAATAGTGTTTTTTTTATTAATCAATAAAGATTCGAAAAACCATTGAAAAATAAATAAACTACATTGAATGGAATACATAATACTTAAAAGTTGTACTTGTGTGTCATTCAAAGGCTCGTTTCAAGATCTGTGGCCAAGATGAAGGGGAAGTGGGAAAAATGTTCCTCTGTATGACTATGAACTGACAATGGACCCTTTGCCCTTTCAAAATAATCTAAATAATGTACTCTTTTGCTTATATTTTTTGTAATGTACTCTTTTGCTTATATTTTTTGTAAGTTCATCTTTGTTTTCCACTTGGCACATATTTAAATGCCTTTGTCTCGCTAAAAACTTTCTAACTTCATAATGATGTCATAGGTTGTTATTTATAAAATTTATAAATTTTTTAGCAGCCCTTTATTTCTTTACTTTCTTTACTTTCCCTAATATTTCAAAAGCTATCAGGATTGTTTTCAGCGATTCAATGATACAGCTTACGCATTAAAACAGCAGTGAGCCCACCAGCGATACCCGAACACCTAGTGTTTGTTGTCACAAACACGTTAAGTCTAGTTTTTTTTTCTTTTTTTTTTTTTTCCTCTTTGTTTTGCTTATTCCTCTCAGTGGGCTTTGTCCGCAAGCAAACGCATACTTGCGAATCTTTGATCAACTTGAAACTTAATGTGAAGTTAGAACATAACTAGGAGAAGCCGAGTAAGTTGTGACGTCATGATTACCTCATCAGGTGTCAAATTACAAGCCATTTTAGGTCCAAAAGTGCCCTCATTCCAATGCCTGTATGTCTCTGAATATTAAATCTACAGTATTCATAATTGGGCATATGATAGATCAAGACACGGGCAACATTTGAAAAGTTAACGCCAAAATCACACGACCTTTACTTCCGGTCGTACCGGAAGGTCAAAGTTTGCCTTTGTAAAATTCTTTAAATTTTGTCTTGGTACAATTTTCCGGCGAAATGATTAACTTCAGTATATCTGATCAACTTCAAATTTATACCATGTAAGGACCCTTGATAAAACCTCCATCAAGCAGTTGTGACGTCATGATGACGTCATCAGGTGTCAAATTACAAGGTTTTAAAGATTAACAATTTTAATCTTTGAAAATCTATATCAAATCAAGACGAAGGGACCGTCGATTGCCTAACGCAGCATGGCATACCTCCTCGCGACTGATTCCATTGCGCAACGGTGGGTAGGCTTGCTAGTCAAGACGCTTGTTGGGGGACACTATAAATAATCAACACGTACAGCTACCTTGTATTGTTGACATCATCGTGTGAGCGTCTTTACAGAAGGCTAGGTGTTGTGTACTCCAATGTAGTGCAAATCAATGGCGTACTAACGTTATACATGTAGACCTGATCTGCTCAGATTCGGTGTCTAATTGTTCCCCTATTCGCCCTTCTCATGGCTTAATTATCAATATGGAATTGAAGACGAAGTATCACTGAGATGACCACCTGCTTCAGTGATTCGTATGACTTGTAATTATGTGAGAAAATGCAAGCAGAAAAAGACCAACATTGGCGTTATGTTTTGTTCACACACCGAGAAGCACGGACTTGACACCGGCTCGCGAAGGGCGAGTAGGACCGGTGTGTTTATCGATCGCTGCAGTGCAACACGGGAATTTAAACGGTAAGCTTCGTACACATGTAGACCTGATCTGCTCAGATTCGGTGTCTAATTGTTCCCCTATTCGCCCTTCTCATGGCTTAATGATCAATATGGAATTGAAGACGAAGTTTCACTGAGATGACCTCCTGCTTCAGTGATTCGTATGACTTGTAATTATGTGAGAAAATGCAAGCAGAAAAGACCAACATTGGCGTTATGTTTTGTTCGCATACCGAGAAGCACGGACTTGAAACCGGCTCGCGAAGGGCGAGTTGGACCGGGACTTTACGGCATGTCTTTATCTCTGCATGCAGTGCAACACGGGAATTTAAACGGTAAGCTTCGTACGATGAACATCATTGCTTTTCAAAATTATTCTTTTATTTAATGCACAGTTTTGTTATAAAGTTTACCCTTAATCATCAAGTGGCCACTTTGGTGACGTTTTTAAACTATTAAGGAACGTAGTATGATTGTCGAACGAAGAGGTAAAATTGGGCAATTGGAAACGGGCATGATTTTTGGCTGTGTCACTTGTCAGATTGATGAATGTTTTCCGTCAACTCTTGTATTATGACATGAATATTTAAAAACCCTGCGATCAAGGTTTTTCTACGAAAGCCTATTAGCGCCACAAAGAAAAAACAAATCAAATACGGATTCGAATCCGTTATTATGGATTCGCAATCCGTTATTATGGATTCGCAATCCGTTATTACGGATTCGCAATCCGTTATTACAGATTCGCAATCCGTTATTACGGATTCACTCGATGATCCCTCGAAGGCGCTATTTGCGTTGGACAGTAATGGTTTATTATATTGATTATATTTTTAAACATCTTTCCAACCATATTCATTTCAATTCACTTCATAACAAACGCTTTTTATATGATAGAGGGATATAGGTCCGGCCTTTCAGTTTCTTAAACCACGTTTTTTCCCCGTAAAGACCCACAAAGTTATTACAATTTCAACGGTTAGAACTGTGTATTTGTAAACATGCACTTCAACTTAGTTAAATATTTTGCTGTACATAGTAGTGGTTCATTAAGTGTACAATGGTTGCGGTGACTCGATTTGTACGAAAGCCCATTAGCGCCACAAAAAAACCCATCAAATCCGTTATTACAGATTCGAATCCGTTATTACGGCTTCGCAATCCGTTATTACGGCTTCGCAATCCGTTATTACGGATTCGCAATCCCTTATTACGGATTCGCAATCCCTTATTACGGATTCGCAATCCCTTATTACGGATTCGCAATCCGTTATTACGGATTCGCAATCCGTTATTACGGATTCGCAATCCGTTATTACGGATTCGCAATACGGATTCGCAATCTGTTATTACGGATTCACTCGAGGATCCCTCGATGGCGTTTGCGTTGGACAGTAATGGTTTATTCTGCCTAACTTTTATTAAGCCCAAAGGACGACGTGTTCATAATTTTATGTTTAATTTTTTTTGTTTAAGTACATGAAGTAACTGCAAATCGAGTCACCGCAACCAGACTGACCGCAACCATTGTACACGAACCACTACTACAGCAAAATATTGAACTAAGTTGAAGTGCATGTTTACAAATACACAGTTCTAACCGTTGAAATTTGACTTTGTGTCTTTACGGAAAAAACACGTGGTTTAAGAAAGGCCGGACCTATCCCACTATCCTATAAAAAGCGTTTGTTATGAAGTGAATTGAAATGAATAGGATGGTTGGAAAGATGTTTAAAAGTAGAATATAATAAATATAATAAACCATTACTGTCCAACGCAAATAGCGCCATCGAGGGATCCTCGAGTGAATCCGTAATAACGGATTGCGAATCCGTAATAACGGATTGCGAATCCGTAATGACGGATTGCGAATCCGTAATGACGGATTGCGAATTCGTAATGACGGATTGCGAATTCGTAATGACAGATTGCGAATCCGTAATGACAGATTGCGAATCCGTAATAACTGATTGCGAATCCGTAATAACGGATTCGAATTCGTAATAACGGATTAGATTTTTCTTTTTTTGTGGCGCTAATAGGCTTTCGTAGATTTGCAGTTACTTAAACAAAACTAATGAAACATAAAATTATGAACACGTCGTCCTTGGGCTTAATAAAAGTTAGGCAGAATAAACCATCTGTCCAACGCAAATAGCGCCATCGAGGGATCCTCGAGTGAATCCATAATAACGTATTATGAATCTGTAATAACGGATTGCGAGTCGTCCTTTGGGCTTAATAAAAGTTAGGCAGAATAAACCATCTGTCCAACGCAAATAGCGCCATCGAGAGATCCTCGAGTGAATCCGTAATTAACGTATTATGAATCCGTAATAACGGATTGCGAATCCGTATTGCGAATCCGTTATAACGGATTGCGAATCCGTAATAACGGATTGCTAATCCGTAATAACGGATTGCTAATCCGTAATAACGGATTGCTAATCCGTAATAACGGATTCGAATCCGTAATAACGGATTTTAAATTTTTTGTTGTGGCGCTAATGGGCTTTCGTATTTTTCTAAGAATCTTTTGTTTATAAGTCAACTTTAAAAACAGTATGTGCACCTTCCACTAACAAATTACTCTAATAATATTATTGGTCCTGGATAGAGTGGAATATAAATTCAATAAATTATTAGTAGTATTATACAATGACAAAATATTTTTGTTAGGTCTTAAATTGTATTTATTTGAACAGTTTCCACTTGACTTAATTTTCCGAAAGTCTTACTTTGTTTATAATTGTTTTTTTCTTCTTCAGAATACAGCACATCCAGTACCCAAATGGCCTCTCCAAGTGAAAGATTTCCTACTCGTTGTTGTGTTGCATTCCTAATTTCCTCGCTGAGTATGCACCATATACAGGTAGAAATAGTACTCAACTAATTAGGTTATTAGTCAAAATTCACGAGAGGCTTAGACTTGCCGTCTTCATGACTTGCCTTTTCTTTCAATATCCAAAATTTAACAAACCGTTCTGTATAAAGATCATAGCTAAAAATCAAGCAATCTATTTTTAAAAATGCAACCAATAGCTCATACTTGACTTATTTTTTAGACATCATCAGTGCATCCAGTGCCTGAAAGGTGTACAGTGAAAGTTTCACACCCGTTGTTGTAGTGTATGATGCCCCATAGAGGTAGATCTACCTCTATGGTGCATCAGTTAATAACTCATTATGTTATTAGAATAAATTCAAGAGGCTTAGACTTGCCGTCCTCATGCTTTGTCTTTGCCTTGCATAATTATAATAAACAAGTCTTTTCTTTTAATATTCTAAATTTAACAAACCGTTCTGTATGACAATCAATGTCTAAAAATCAAACAAGCTATTTTAAAACATGCAACCGTAGCTCATACTTGACTTGTTTTAATGACATCATCGTCAGTGCATATGTTTAGAACAATCAATGATTCATGCACTGATACTTATTGAGTATCCAACTCACTGTTTTTTAAACCCTGTTAAAAACTTTTCAGAAATGTTACTTAATAATGTCAACATGAATAGCATAAAATAGTGTTTTTTTTATTAATCAATAAAGATTCGAAAAACCATTGAAAAATAAATAAACTACATTGAATGGAATACATAATACTTAAAAGTTGTACTTGTGTGTCATTCAAAGGCTCGTTTCAAGATCTGTGGCCAAGATGAAGGGGAAGTGGGAAAAATGTTCCTCTGTATGACTATGAACTGACAATGGACCCTTTGCCCTTTCAAAATAATCTAAATAATGTACTCTTTTGCTTATATTTTTTGTAATGTACTCTTTTGCTTATATTTTTGGTAAGTTCATCTTTGTTTTCCACTTGGCACATATTTAAATGCCTATGTCTCGCTAAAAACTTTCTAACTTCATAATGATGTCATAGGTTTTCAAATTTGGCTAAACAAAAGGTTGTTATTTATTTAGCAGCCCTTTATTTCTTTACTTTCTTTACTTTCTCTAATATTTCAAAAGCTATCAGGATTGTTTTCAGCGATTCAATGATACAGCTTACGCATTAAAACAGCAGTGAGCCCACCAGCGATACCCGAACACCTAGTGTTTGTTGTCACAAACACGTTAAGGCTAGTTTTTTTTTACTTCTTCAGATTCTTCTTCTCTTCGCCGCTTGTCCGCTAACAAAAGCACACTTCCCAAGCTCATATAAACTTGAAATATTTACCATAGTTAGATAACCATTAGGAGACGAAACCGTTTCATTTACGTCATGATGACGTCATCAGGTGTCAAGTTACAAGGTTTTTAAAATTAAAAAATTTAATCTTTGAAAATCCATATCAAATCAAGATGAAGAGACCGTCGGTCACTTTTTGCGGGATTATATAGAGGTAATATGGGTCTTCATTTTTTATTGTGTGCGTGACATGACTTGACCTCTACTTCCGGTCGAAACAGGAAGAAACAGGAAGTGCCTTGTAATTTAAAAGTGGCACACTTTTTGAAGTTTTTTTTAACGGTGTTATAGTCGAGCAAGAGTCTGGTTTAAAAAAATAAGACAAGTGACGTCATAAAAGTCAAGAGCGCCCTCTAGCGGCAGGTTGAAAACAATTAAAAATACACGTTTACTAGATGTCTGTGGCGAAGTTTATGATAATCGTTTCGAAATTGGTATACATGATGACCTTCATGCAGACAACATATGTGTGAAGTTTTAGATTGATGACGTCATCGTGTGTCACGTGGTATCGCCTTAAAGGTTTACTTTTTGAAGCCGTGTATTTACAGAACCACAAGTTCGACTGAGTTGAAACTTGGCATGTTGAAAGACAGTGATATTGACTATGTAAATCTAAAGAAACAACATGATGACGTCAATGCCTTTTTTTATACAAATATTTGAAATATTGACCAATTATTACGGGTATTTATTGACCCGCTGTTAAACCACGGGATACACACACACTACGCGAACAAAACCAGTTTACTGTTTTTTATCACGTAGTGTGTGTGTATACGTTGAGCAAATCATCCGCAAGGTTCAAAGTCCATCAAACATGCTTGTGGTCTAGTCTCTGTTCAAGGTTCGCGCAACCTGCTTTTGACAATACGCTTTGTTAGTCTCTAAAACAGCCGTCCATGCAAACCTCGTTAACAAACAAATGCTAGGCTTTTGATCGTGTGCTTTTTAACCAAAAGTTGAACATTTCATCAATTCATATCTCGTCGTCTTCTTTTCCCTTAAGATTGTCCAATAAATAAAGACACTTAGGAGACGAAACCGCTTCAATTACGTCATGATGACGTCATCAGGTGCCAAGTTGCAAGGTTTTTAAAATTAAAAAATTTAATCTTTGAAAATCCATATCAAATGAAGATGAAGAGACCGTCGGTTACTTTTTGCGGGATTATATAGAGGTAATATGGGTCTTCATTTTTTATTGTGTGCGTGACCTGTCTTGACCTCTACTTCCGGTCGAAACAGGAAGAAACAGGAAGTGCCTTGTAATTTAGAAGTGGCACACTTTTTGAAGTTTTTTTTAACGGTGTTATAGTCGAGCAAGAGTCTGGTTTAACAAAATAAGACAAGTGACGTCATAAAAGTCAAGAGCGCCCTCTAGCGGCAGGTTGAAAACAATTAAAAATACACTTTTACTAGATGTCTGTGGCGAAGTTTATGATAATCGTTTCGAAATTGGTATACATAATGACCTTCATGCAGACAACATTATGTGTGAAGTTTTAGATTGATGACGTCATCGTGTGTCACGTGGTATCGACTTAAAGGTTTACTTTTTGAAGCCGTGTATTTACAAAACCACAAGTTCGACTGAGTTGAAACTTGGCATGTTGAAAGACAGTGATATTGACTATGTAAATCTAAAGAAACAACATGATGACGTCATTCCTTTTTTTAATACAAATATTTGAAATATTGACCAATTATTACGGGTATTTATTGACCCGCTGTTAAACCACGGGATACACACACTACGTGATCTGAACCGGTGGGAAAATCAACCACAAGGTTCAAAGTCCAATAAACAAGCTTGTGGTCTAGTCTCTGTTCAAGGTTCGCGCAACCTGCTTTTGACAACACGCTTTGTTAGTCTCTAAAACAGCCGTCCATGCAAACCTCGTTAACAAACAAATGCTAGGCTTTTGAAACTTGAAAGGTAATGAATTTATAAAATATGAAGTGATGACGTCTGCATGACGTCATCAATTTTCAAGTTATATTACCACCAAGGTATAGTGTTTTACAAGATCTAATACGTACAGAACAACTTTGGCATCAAGCTTAAACTTTGCAAGACAGTATTTAGGTTGGGATGTGTTACATCAGCGCTGCCTTTACACAGAGGGCGCTAGATAAAAACTACGGTCACGAGCTGCTGATGTTTAGTTGCATTCATAGACACAGGAATGGTGGCAACTTCATTGAATAACATCTTTAGGCTTGTAATCAAGTGGATAATCATTCAAAAATATTGGGTTTTGATTCCAAAGCGACTACCATGGAAATTGCCCGCGCCCGTCAAACACTTGATTCTTATGTTATATCATTCTAAACATGTAAGCATTGTTGTGAAAAAAATCGTACACGGTTATTTCATATGTGATCATAAAGGGAACCAGCCGATCATATTAAGAAACATTATACTTCCATCCAATGGCCGTCCAAAAACCAATGTATCAACTCGCAGAAGCACACCCACACGTGTAATACACTGCGACATTGAAGACATTGAGCAGTCCACGAAGACTGTGTACTGTATGCTGGCGTACAGTTGCACGCCACAGGTCATCGTACTTACAACTTATCAATGGCGTACTGACATTATAGATCTGAATTCCGCTCATATTCAGCGTCTAATTGTTCCCCTATTCGCCCTTCTCGTTGCCTAATGATCAAAATGGAATTAAAGACGATGTTTCGCTGAGATGGCCACCTACTTCAGTGATTCATATGACTATTAATTTTGTGAGAAAATGCAAGCAGAAAAGGACGAACATTGGTTACGTTTTGATCACACTCCAAGAAGGAAGGATGTGTCATCGGATCGTGAAGGGTGTTTCAGACCCTACTCACGGCATGTGTTTATCGTTGCTACACGGGACTAGAACGGTAAGTTTTTGTGTGAACATCAATGCTTTTCAAAATGATTCTTTTATTTAATGCACAATTACGTTATAAAGTTTATCCTGTATCATCAAGTGGTGACGTTGGTGAAATGTTTTTAAAACCAAGGAACGTTTAGTATGAACGTCGAAGAGATAGAATTGGGCAATGGAGGGATTGGTATGATTGTTGGCTGTGTCACTATAGTCAGAAAATGGTCAGACTGATGAATGTTTTTTGTCAACTTTGTATTATGACATAATTATTTGAAAACCCTTCGATAAAGTTTCCCCTAATAAGGTTTCGTTTATAAGTTGTTCACATCAAAAACAAGATGTGCACCTTCCACTAATTTTTTCTTGCGTAATTTCTTTACTCTGATATGTTGTACTGTTGAGCGCAATATAAATTCAATAAATTATTATTATTATTATTATATAATCATGAAATGTTGTAAGTCTTGAATTTTAGTAAGTCTTGAATTTTATGAAATTGAGCAGTTTCAGCTTGACTTACATTGCTTTGAGTCATACTTTGTATACATCTGTTCATTGCAACTTAGTGGTCTCGGCATACGGTAGCCACTCTGCAGTTTGCTCACCATGGTCTTGGTGGACACGAGCGGGTAGGGCCGGTTTCCTGTAATAGAACCAAATGTTAGGGCACGAACTCCGTTGTTGACTGGGGGTTGTATTAGGGTTAAGGTGACTCGAATGTATACCATATTTCATTGTATGCACCCTCTTCGTTAAAACTCACCGAGTACCTAAACAAATTAATGAAGTATTATGTTTGCTGTGTAACTTGAGCTCATTTTTTCTTATGCAATGTCACCAATGAACGCTTTGATTCCACTGTGACAAGGGATGATGCTAGCTGAATATTGCCCTAGCCAAGACGATGTTTACGTACATAATTTTGGTATTGATATATTGCTGATGTTTTTTTTTTCGAAAACATTAAATGCGCTTATTTTTTTATGATGCCTTCCATAGACCACAATTGTTGTTACTGATGGTCGTCGCATTCTGGCATTGAGTGATCTATTTTATTATATTGGTAAAAAAAAAAAATAATAAAAAAATAAATATATATATAATGTGGGTGCCATTTTGCCCTTTTCGCATTAGGTCAGAATGCAAACATGAATCAAATTTCTATTAACCAATAATTATCTAACACTATCTTACCAAGCGTGACCAACTCCCACAGGAGAACCCCAAAAGACCATACGTCACTTTCCTTTGTGTACACGTCACTGACTAAAGATTCCAACGCCATCCAGCGCATGGGTAGAGGGCTCTGCAAAATGATGTAAGATAGTTTTGTTGTATTGTCTGCGACTCCCGTTTTTGTTGAGGACACTGGAATGGTATATTTCTTATTCGCTCTATCGTAGCCGAACTCTGCTTGGTGGCAGCGGGCTTACACCTTTTCATTGTTCTCGAAAGATCACGCTTCTTAAAATTAAGTTTAGAATGATTTTAGAAACATTATCCGGTATGTTTGCAATGTTTCCTGTATTGACCTTAATGAAACTTTATGTCTTACTTCCGCATTTGTTTGTTTGCCATTTATTCGAGAGACCCTGAGCTAAGAAATGAGACCATTCTGCATCCCATTAATTTAAAATGAGTATCAAGCTATATAATGAACAAGGTACTGTTACATGTCTCACCTTAGACTTCCGTATATAGATTTGTTCATTGGTGATATCCCGAGAGAGGCCGAAATCAGACACCTTGCATTCCATGTCATCACTGATTAACACATTACGAGCAGCCAGATCACGGTGAATGCACTTGAGAGGGCGAATAAGTCATTACTATTAGCAATTAATGACGCTAAAGTTGTACATGCATGTATTTCAAGCCATTGTCACCCAACAAGAACAAGGGATGTTTCGTTTTATCTTGAGGTTTGATCATGATTGCCACAATGGCGATAGTGGTAGCACAGGCTGTTTACAACTAGGGATGAAAATGCTCTAAATCATACCCTCCAGAGTCCAAAACATTTGTACAACTACTTCAAGGGAATGTTATAAACCAATTCAACATTGTATTCCGCTGCATCAAGGTAAGTGAATAACAAAAACGTCCCAAACAAGGTGAAACTGGTTCGAAAACAAATTATTCACTTTTCATAAACATTGAAGGTTGAGTTTTTACCTTTCTTGAAGACAAGAAACTCATTCCACTCGCCACGTCTCTGGCACACTTAACCAACGTCTGTGAGAGACTCTTACTGTAGCCTGTGGAGTCGGCAAAGACTGGGACCTGATTTTTGCACTCGCTGAGGTAGGTCTTGAGATTGCCTTTAGCAAGGTATTCCATTATGATATAAATGGGATCTATGGATTCATAAAACCAATGAAACGTTTAACTTAAACGTTTTAATATTCTGCATGATGACATTATAGTCCTTAACTTGAAGTTGAACAACATGGCTGTTCTACAGCTTCGAGCCAATAGGTGACGTAAAATTGGATGATGGTCTTACTGGAGCTAGTCTAATAGTTTGACACGCTGGAATTAACAATTGGTGGCAGCGGTGGGATATGATTATGAAACTTGACAGTGAATTAAGTAATGTAATGATCTTGTTTGGAATGGTGTTTGGAAAGTAGATTATGTGTGCTAGTGAACTATTAGATGAGACTCATGTGATAGCAAGATTCATGGCAATTTTGTTGTTGTGATAATCCAACAAACTGACTGCCTTAAATTATCTCTTTCCTTACGAAGATCCTATTTTGATGCAATTAAAATTTGATGAAAACGAGAGCTTGGTTTTAGAACGACTTCAACTAATAACGTACAGCCGTGGCTTGCAAGGACTGAGAAACACATGGGGTGTTTACCTTCTATTATGCAACATCCCAGCAAACGGACGATGTTTGGATGTGAACCAACTGCTCTCATTAAGTCCAACTCTTTAAGAAGGCCACTCTTGGCCTCAATATCAGCACGCTCTGTTAAAAAATAAAAAATAAATACAAATAATTTGTTGACAAAAATTGTCTCGCCATCTCCAAATCGATGCCTTCTTGTTGAATGGAAAGTTGACTCCCAGCAACCCAGCCGGCTGAATTGTAGAGTTTTGCTTGCTCGCAAACGCAGGCCAGCGACTAGTTATCGCTGAAGAACACCCAGCAACTGTGTTGTTGGTGGGAAAAGTCATCACCTCTACGTTATAAGCAGAGCTGTGCCTGCTACGTATGTGTTTGCAAAAGTTAGCTGCAATGGTCAGTCAAATAAATCATCCCACTAAATTTATATTGATTGAAATTTGTGTACGGAGAAATTGTCATGATCTACCTTTGAGTGTTTTAACGGCCACGATGGTATGTGTCTTGCTCTCCTCGATGCCTTTTGCTGTAGCCAACAACACCCGTCCGAAATTTCCTACTCCCAGCTCACCCGTAATCACAATGAGATGTCTCGGGAAAGAGAGACTTGTTTCTACTGCATGGAAAGATGTTCTGTCTGTGGGAGTGTCTGGAGGTGAAGAATCACAAAGATCGACCATTATTAAAACAGCAAATAGTTTGATCAGAGCTTGTCAGCACAAAGTATAAGGCAGTGCATCTTGGTTAACAGACAAGCTGATACAACAAATTATCTTTCACTCAAAAATGATTACTTGCCACTTAGGTTTGCCACGTTAGGCACTACAGCGTTTTGGAGGTTCCCGGGAATCAGTTGGCATCTGAAATAAGGATAAAGAATTGTTCATGGATTACTACAAACAACACTATCAGAGATTGATTGAATAAAACTTGATAATTTGTCGAGATGCATGTGTGTTGTGTGAGATGAGATGTACCGATGTTGGCGCACTGTCGGAGTATTTCTAAAGGGTTTAGTAAAGTATAACATACACAAGGGGCGGGAATAAAACTATTAGGAGGATTGTTGATCTTATTCAATAAAATGTAAATCTAATAAAAAAGACATAGGGCCTACGATTGAATGTCATGGTCTCCTCCTCGTGCCACTCTCCGCTTCTTTCGAATGATGACACAGACGGTAACAGCAGTTGCGAGCACGCCAACGACCACCACCAACAACGGCACTAACCAAGCTGTCACTTCTGGGTAAACTGCAAAAACAAACGTTGGGGTAGAATATACCTCACTGGTGCCCCTTTTCAAAAGATTGCATATTTTATTTTGTGGTGATGACTGTTACCAGCAGTTGGGTGGGACAGGGGGCGTAATAGCGCCAAAAGTAGCTTAGTTGTATAATAATTCCACTGGAAACAATTCTGCTTGGGGCTATCGTGGAGACATTGATGTGGGCATGGTTAATAACAATGTTTTAAAATTATCATTACAAATAATTAAGTATCATGTAACCATTTCTTGATGACATTGAGACTAACGTGGAACTTACTGGTAGACTTCACCGAGCAGGTGACTCCTTCGAATCCAGGTTGACACTGGCACCTCGAACCGTTCGGTACATCGATGCAGGTGGATCCGTTGGAACACGTGGAATTGTCACAATAATTGACTTCTGAAGAGGAATCAAGAGGGATAACAGTAATCCAAACAATATATCAAGCAATCCATTTTAAATGTTTTCGTAGGGTATGATGTAGAACAAAACCAGACTTATTTATTACAGTAAACTTTAGGCCCATACAGCAATCCTTCACCGATCTTGAACTCTTGGTGGCAGCAGAAATGCCTCCATTACTGCGGTGGTACCTGGGTGGTACTGCGCTGCCTAGCGACTGGTGGTTTGGGCTACACGGCGATCATTTGATCAGTCACGGGTTATTGGACTTTTACTTTGCAAATCGCTTAAACCCGTCGCTAGGCAGCGCAGTACCACCCAGGTACCACCGCAATAATGGCGGTATCTGCTGCCACCAAGAGTTCAAGATCGGTGAAGGATTGCTGTATAGTCACAAAGTGTCAGTTTCCCTTGTAGTTTAATTACTTGGTTTTGATATACAAATGTGCGTCCCCTTATGGTGATCCCTGTTCTTCTACTTCCCATGTTGTAAACTTGGGAGTGATCCCTTGCTATAAGGCAGTTACAGGCTGAATGGCTTCAGACTGGAACCCCAGAACAAAGCCAATGAAACTAGGTGGGGCCGCTAGATGGCTCAGTTGGTAGAGTGCCGGCACGTTTCCGGATGTCGCAGGTTCAAATCCTGCTTTATATTCAATGTTGGTGTCTGAAAATTTACTCAGATAGAGCCCCTTAGGGCTTATTATTTGATAATTAATTGAGTGTAAAAACAACAAACCTGTTTGAATGCAAAATCCTCCAATTTGTGTGTAAGGCCCATTCTCATAAATTGTAAACACTCTTCCGTTCTTGAGCGCAAAAAATAACACAGAACCGAATTGGTCAGTCCAGAACAGATGGTACCCATATATCTGAAGATCTACGGGACGGTAAAAAGTTGGCAATTCTGTCACCAGAGTTCTCTCGTCGACTGATAGGTCGCTCCTCTCGATTTTAGTTAGTTCGCCATTATCGATCCAGTATAAATGTTCTTCTATAAAAATAAATTGAGAATCTTTTAAAATATAGTTGCTTTTTCTTGGGTAAATTAGCCATGTGAGGCAGGACGAGTTTGTGATCCCTAAAAAAACGAAGAAATTATTATTCGGGTTAGCACCCAAACCAAAAAGGCTATACTATTTCAAAGTAAAACAATTTAAACCAAACTTGGTCAAACTAGACCTTCTCCCATGCCACACCATATTTTTGGGTCAATGACCACTTCATGGCTAGTAGGGGCCTTGTGGGCATTTTACAATGCGTCTTCTCATCACATTTCGTGTGGTCGGTTGCAGCCAAACTTGTGCAGACACATCAAAAACCATGTGCTCCAACCTGTTTACAAATGTTGGCCAATAGTTACCTGACGATCATGAAATTGTACAAAAATACACTTTCTCCCACATTGTGGCCAAACTTGGACAGATGCAGCCAGTGAGTGTTATAAGAAATAGTGTAATCACAAAATGTGATGTATGTTTATTGTGGTCAATAGTAGCATTTTTTCCAATACAAGTCTATTTTGTCCAATGGTTAGCAGAGGAATTAATTTTCGGCCAGAATACATTTTTCAAAATGCTATATAGCTGATATTCGTGCTTCGTGGCTCTAATGTTATTTAAGATCAATTAATTGTGTTCTTACCTTCATAATCAATAGCTATTCCATTTGGATTACGTAAATTTCCTTCAACGATGATCATCGCATTTGTACCGTTTGAGTCTGATTTTCCGATGGTACCATTGCCTTTTGTTTGGCCTACACAACTCCAGTAGAGATTCCTAAAATAGTTTAGTTTTTAACAATAATCATTCTTGTGGGCGAGAGAATCTTCAAAATGTGAGTGTCTCATCACAACCAAAGACTTCCCAAAACTGACAATCCGTTCCCACTGTTTAGTAATCCGTTCCCACTATTTAGTAATCCGTTCGAACGAATTAGGAATCCGTTCGTACGGAGCCCGTAAGGGACAGTGGAAGAAAAAAATATGCGGGGACTAATTCGTTCGCACGGTTGAGTAATCCGTTTGAACGAATTACTAATCCGTTCCCACGGTTTAGTAATCCGTTCCCACGGTTTGAACGAAATAATAATCCGTTCGCACAGTTTAATAATCCGTTCGAACGAATTAATAATCCGTTCGCACGGTTTAGCCAAGAAGAAGCGCTACACGCATGCGTACGATCCACTCACAACAACACTTTGCTTCAAGATTGCAGAGGGCCGCTACGGTAGTTCTGACATCTCTGATGATGTCCGTGTGAGCTATATGTTACTCAATAAGGGAATAAAAGGGTAGCGACGAGTTCTTAAACGGCCGTTTAAAACCGGCAGGGTCGTGGCCGTGCGATAAAGGCCCGAGCCGAAGGCGAGGGCCTTTATCGCACGGCCACGACCCTGCAAGGTTTTAAACGGCCGTTTAAGAACGAGTCGCTACCCTTTTATTCCCATTCATAAATGCCCTTTTGGTTAAAAGGCGTAATAAAGTAGGAAACTCTGTAAAAACTTATTTGTTTTCCGACGTCCTTGAGCTCTGTACGTGAACAGTTTTCGGATATGCATTGTGCGCGTAGTAACGCACCCTCGTGTCCATGGACTAAAATGGCGCGGCGAGATCGATCTCCCCTGAGAATGGAGTTGTGGGCTAACCCGCACAAATGCTATCCGAAAACAACCGGTCTTAAACAGCTCCAGCTATGTCTTTATCAGCCGTTTAAACACCCCCACGTGACGTGCTCTCCACCAATAGGAATAGCGAAACTGTCTGGGGTATTTATGAAGTTTCAATAAACAATGTCCAATGTCCAATCATACTGATAAAGACTGACAAACTTACCAACACGTTCATCATCAGATACTTCCGTCTCGGCCCTCCGCCATCTTGAAGCAGTGTTGTTATTCGTGGATGGTACGCATGCGTGCCGAATCATTTCATGCCTTTGCCAATCCGTGTGAACGGATTCCCTGATTCGTTCGAACAGATTACTAAACCGTTGGAACGGATTACTAAACCGTGGGAACGGATTGTTAATTCGTTCAAACGGATTACTCAACCGTGCGAACGAGTTAGTCCCCACAAATTGTTATCTACCACTGTCCCCTCCCGGGCTTCGTACAAACTGGTTCATAAACTGTAAGAGGAAAAAGATAACATAAGTAGTTTGGAATTGTACGGAGGCAATTGACCTATGTTGCCTTGGTCTTGGCCTTGGTGCTTCTTCAAAGGTTCCCGTACACTTTAAGATTTTCCAATGGAAGTGCCCTTTGTGAATATATTGCCTTTGCCCTTGAAACGATGAAATACCAGGCCTGTAAACTAAAGATCAAAACTTTAAAGTGAAAGAAAAGAACATTGTACCCTCGAATGCAATACATTACCCAACTGTGTTTACTCACTTTAAGATCTGATGAAAAACGATTTCTCTGGGATTGACAAGATCCTCCACAATAATCTCCGGGGTTCCCGAACCATTCATCGGAGCTCTCGCAATGTGTCCCAAGAAAAAGTCTGTCCAGTAAATCATCCTGTTTCCAATGTCCAATGTCAGCCTGTCTGGACCTGTATACAAAGATTATTTCAGTTACAATTTTTGTTTTCCAAATCTGCAAATATCAACCACAGTGGCATATATAATTATTTAAACAATTCACCACATATAGACTTCTAACAAAATTGTGATTTTTTTTATATTAAAGCTTATATAAAAACGTATAATTCAACACACCAACAAGTCCTCGTACAACAATGGCTTGTTGGCTGCCATCAAGACGTTGCTCGGGAAATCGTTGCTGTCGGCTTAGTTTGGACATCGTTCCAGTACAACATTTTTTCCACGGGGTCGTAGTCAACAGACACCGGGTTCTTCAGCCCTTTCAGAGGTATCGGCGCTTTGTCAGATAGTTCCTCCTCCATGCTTCCTACGGCTATTTCTCCTGCTATATCCACGATTATCGCAAAGTCGCCTGCGATTAAAATTCTGAAGAATATTAATTACATTCAGCGGGAAATATGTGATAAACTGAGCTACACATTTACGACATTATAAACATCAAAGCAAAGCAATGAACATGATTATATTATAAGTAAACTATAAATTTCAGTGAATTAAATAATCTTTTAGCCTTATATTATCATATAAATGATTCACAATTTTCCTTTGAACTCAAGTAGGCCTAGACATTTTATAACGTAGTATACTTGCCTGCATATGTCAACCTGAAAAACACTTGGCCCACCGCGATAATAATCATCAGTGACGTCATCTCATTCACCAAGTATGGCATGTCAGCGGTTGATTTGTACAAAAAACAAACCTCAGAAGTTATAACGGTTACAGGCAACCAGTCTCGGGCAATCTGCGAAAGGAAAATCTATTAACATTTCAGTTGTCTCATTATTTTCCTGGGGATAGTGAGTTACTGCTAGAAGATTGTCTCTTGTCCTTCCAGTAGTGCAGATGGTTGCCTCCAAGTTGCCTGTAAAAATGTGAACAATGCTTTAATCAACAATACACCGTCTCAAGTGTTGATTCACAATTTTCCTTTGAACTCAAGTAAGCCTATATTTATAACTAGTACACTTGCCTGCATAAGTCAACCTGAAAAACGCTTGACCCAACGAGATATTAACCATCAGTGACATCATCTCATTCACTGAGTTTCGCATCGCAGCGGTGGATTCGCTATAAGAATAAGGGCTGTCGAATGAATCATGCTTAACAAATAGGTCACAAGACAAGAATTTCTAGGAATGGGCGATAGAAAGGAATAATTTATCAACATTTTGTTTAAAAATAAAAGTGGATGTCAAAATGACTATACACTCACCACTCCGTGCGATTTATCCAACAGCAACCCAAGTCACGCGCTTCTTCCTATGTCAAAATTGAAAGTTCTGCAATGAGATATCTTATGCTTTGCCTTTCGCCTATACTGGAATCTCCCACAATGAACACTGTTAATAAGACATAGTAAAATTTATATGGATTGTACCCAATGGCTTTCACTTTACTGTCAAATTTCGTTTTAAGAAAGTGAAAGGCCCTCTTTGGAAACGAATGTTTATATAGGATAAATCACTTCAGTTGTGGGCCTACATCTCTTTTCATAATTAGAAGGAAAGACGGTGCTTTTAGGAGAAAGTGAAACTTTGTAGGAAGTTGATATACCTTTGACAAGGAAAAAGGGGCGGGGACCATAATGAAATGTTTTTCTTTCTTCTCGTTCATTTTACTTTCACATTAGTACAAATAATGGATTTATAATGAGTGGCCTACATTATGGTAGAATAACATCACCGGGTGAAATCTGGACTGTTCCTATACCTCACACATATATCCTTGTCATTTGATACTGCTCATATAACTCGAAATGTATTTCATCAAGAAAAAAGTAGTTAAACAGCTTTAACAATTTATAATGTATTGTTATTATAATTAAGGTATTGAAATGCTGATAAATAGCTGGGCTGTTTTAATTCTTGGTTGGCTAAAGTGCGTTCGGCGTTCATACCATACCTTTATACACCGACACACACAAGAAAAATACTATGATACTTTACTGACATTTTTGCTGCAGCTGAAACTGCTTTTATTCAAACCAAAACTTGGCCTTGCCTGAACGGGAAAGTTATAACCATAAAGGGCATTTTTGCCCAAACAATTTGGGGGCAGGTTTACCTGTACCCAATTATTTCACCATTAAAGTAGGCTTAAACTTGGCACTTGCCAAGGCCTATAAAATAACAAGTAGGCCTATACTTGGTACTTGCCAAGGCCTATAAAATAACAAGTACAGGGGCGGATCCAGGATTTTCCAAACGGGGGGGGGGGGGGGGCGTGAAAATTTACCAAGCAGCAAATGGTGAATGCAATTTGTGGCTCCTACGAGCGCGTAACGCGAAGCCCTTACGGCATGGGCCGGTTACGGGGCCCGCTTAAATGCTCCGAAACAGTAGGATTCTAGATGCTCTGTGGTGCGATCTCATGCAATATCTCGAGCAATAATAACATTAATGTACGAAAATGTGAGGGTAGGCGTAGAGGCAAAGCCCCCCCCCCCCTCCCCCAGCCCTGCATAGGTGTACTATCTGCACAATTGATAATTACCAGTTTGAAAGAAACACAACAGATATTAACCCTCTTTCTTGAATACGAAAAAATCTGTGATTTTCTGAACAGAGTGAGACACCATGATTATACGATGCTATGTCTTCACTGGCCCTATATTGGGCCAATCCACTTCGTTCGTATCCTTGCCAATTGGTAGCACCATTGCAATCCTATTGTTGTGCCTGATGTAATTTTTAATCCGGGTTATAAAACTTACAGATTGAATGCTACTACTGTAGGCCTTCTTGTAGAAAGCCCTAATGCTAACTTTTTTTTAACATCACGGATTTTTGGGGAAAATTGATTGCCTTTCGAGTCGCGAGAGTGAATTGTTTGATCACGTATTAACAACTTGCGCGAGAACCATACTAGTTGGGTTCCCTGAACAATTTCACAATATTTATTCGATCTAATGGGGACCAGACTGATTTACATAACGCGCTGAGCATAATATCTTTTGCACAGACGGGCTTAAGATGCACACCACATTATTTCACAAGACCTTGATGGCGCGCCGAGTGAATCAGTTTGGCCCCCATTAAATATCAGCAGTTGATCGTATAACTATTGTGGATTGTTGAGGGAAGATGACAATGGTTTTTCGCGCAAGTTAATAATATGTGGGAAAAAAATCACACTCGCGATTCGAAAAGCAAACAATTTTCCCAAAAGATCTGTGATGTTTTAAAAAAACAATTAAGCATTAGGGCTTTCTACAAGTACAGTAGCATTCTATTAGTAAGTTTAATAACCCGGATTAAAAATTAAATCGGGCACAAAAATAGGAATGCAATGGTGCTAGAGCCAAGGATACGAAGTGGATTGGCCCTATTCATGGGGCTATGTCTTCACTTTTTTTAAATCTTAATACTAGTTTCCGAAGTTTGTATTGTAAAAGTGACATTGTATTTAGCGCGCACGCGTGCTGACCTGCAGCCAGAAACTTCTTCGCACAATGTACACACACAGGTGGCATGGTCGACTCACGCTGCGGTTGTATGATCTTCACCCCCCCCCCCCCCCCCCCCCCCCCGGACCCTGCGCCAGGCATGTGCAGGTGTTTCGCGCTTATGTTCAGTGTGTGAGAAAAACACGATGTCCACACAAGTCACACAGATTCACGTGTAATTCCTCATCAGTCAGTGAATTAATAGTGGTCCACAAATGAAACAAAGTGTCATAGCTCGAGCAATATATTCTTGTATCACACTCAAAGCCATCCAATATTATGTAAATACAGTAGGCCTATGGCTATAAAAAAAATCACTGAGATAATATTTTGTTTTTCTCAAGCAAAAGGGGGGGGGGGCGTGCGCCCCCCACGCCCCCCTGTATCCGCCCCTGAAGTAGGCCTATACTTGGCAGCTTGCTAAGGCCTATAACATAGTACATAAATTGGCAGCTTGCCAACAAGTCAATTATATAATGGCAGCTTGCCAACAAGTCCAGTAGGCCTAACTTGGCAGCTTGCCAAAGCCTACTACCCAGTAAATAAATGAATGCTTGCAAATTTGGTATTACAAATGAAGCCGTAAATGCAAAGTTAGATTCCACCGCTTGTACCCACGGTCGGAGTAGCCCCACCTGAACTGATGGGCGCCCAAACTATGCTTACAAATTCGGCCTGAATTTAACAGGAAAATAATCAAAAAAGAGGCATTGTCAGTCCTTATCCCATAAAATACGCCACTCGCACCAGAAAAAGCGACACATGGGAGAAGGACAGACACGCTAAGGACCCCCCCCCCCCCCCCCCGCATCATACAGTTAATAACAGAAACCATTAATGCAGGTCTGAATGTTCAGCCGAAACAAATAATTATTTCCTTCTGGAGATAGATGAACCCCATCATAGCGAAACAAGTGAAAAGGGACCACTTAAACTGGGGGTGGTTCAAGATTGTTACACCATGCGGCGGCCGATCACTGACCGCGCCCACTTGTTGATTGAACACCGTTTCATCTTTAATTTTGATTGGGAAAGGGCACCAACATAACAATACGCTTGCATTGATATCATCTTGGATTCATGTACACTGAACCAAATGTCATAAAGTTGTAATGTCTGTGTTGTATTGTAGCTTGCAACACTTGCGAAATTTTATTTAAAAGATGACCTAATTTTGACCTTTACTTCTGGTCTTAACAGGAAGCTCAAAAATTGAGATAATCATATCTCCTGAACTACATGTCATAAAGTCGTAATGTTTGTGATTTCTTGTTTGTTATTTATTTTTTATTTTTATGAATCAGAAAACCGGAACAGATTTGAATTTGTTGACAAACACCTAATGTCTAGTTATTATTATTCTTTGTTTCCACCTTAATCCCATAGCATTTTTACACGTTTTTTGTTGGCTCCTAATATCCTAGAGCGTAAATATGAAAGAGTAAGATCATATATCATTTTGAAGCTTAGAACATAAACTTAACTCTAAATGTAATAAATGTAAAAATTCTTGATTAATTAGCCACTTAACAGCGAGGTGAATATTTAATTAGCCAATCTTGAGACCACTATATCTCAAAAGTATACCCTCGATCGTCAAACTTTTTTTCAGTTTTAGACTTCTGGGGTACTATGTGCTTTCCGACCTAAAATGTGGAACGACGTCAAAATGACGTCATTTATTGCGCGTTTTCGCCCGTGTAAAAAACACATGGAGATAGTGAAAACAAATCCGACTTCTAGAAACATAATTTTTCAATTAAGCTCAAATTTAACGTCCTAGATTACACAAATGTTTCTTAAAACAAGAGAGATTTAATTGACGGTCAGTTTAAAGGCATCAAAACTTATTAAAACATTGTCAGTAGAAAAAAGAAAAAAATCTCAGGCAAATTTTACGCCATGGGTACTCTGCCTAGAATTTGATATGTGTTTATTGACGAAAAGGAGTCAAATTCTAAACTTTTTAAAAGATTGATGAGGGCGCTATATACGAGATTAACGGTGCTCTTACTTGCTTTTTGCGACTCGATCAAGTCCTAAAATATTTATGACCGGTGTTGTTGCGTTTTTTGTAGAATATACATAGAGTCATCATTGACACAAGTCTACGTTCATTCACAAGAATCGAGAAAAATGGTTGATGCTCTGAGCGTCGCGTCGTGTGTACAACCACCGCTCAGATCAGATAATTATTCAGGTTTCAGTGTAAACGTAAAAAAACAGAACGCCCTGTTTTGGGACGATGTTGCCTGCGTGGCAGACTTGTCTGCGCTTGGGTCCCGTTCGCCGGAAAATGATATGTTTCAGGTTTCTTATGCAGAGGCATTACTTCAGGAAACCGTCGTGTAGCAAACACAAAACTTGGTGGGGGTTCCAATAAAGCAATAAAAAGAGCTGATTGAGGAAAGGTGTAGAAAAGAGAAATTAGCTTTTCCATGGCTAAGCGGTCAGTGTTGGATTTGGGGGTGTGAAGAGCCAAAATTACAATACACTCATATATCCCTTATGAATTTACAGTTTTAGCCTAAACAAGAATAACACACGCGATTGGCATTTCAGGGTAGAAAAATTGTTACAATTAAGATTTTAATACAACAGCATTTAGCTTTACATGCATTTACGGTTATTTTTTAGGAAACCCGTAACCGTTTCTAAAAAGGTCAGTTACATGTGTAACCGTTCACATTTATTATGGTCAAAATTTTGCGACACTTTTTGAGGTTGATTTTGAAACATTTATCTGAACTGTAATAATGTAGATGTTTAACCGGTTGATCGGATGGTTAACCGTGTGACCGTCACAGGTAGGCTTACAAAGCCTGAGCATTTACAGTTGTTTTTGTAATTCTGTAACTGTTTCTGAAATGGTTGGTAACACGCGTTTCATGAACAAAAAAGCCCAATAACACAACCACTCAAACAATCACCCAACCACTCAAACAATCACCCTGCAAAATAAACAATCATGTGCAATCAATTTGTTGTGGAACGCCCTCTAGCGTTCAATGTTTCTTGCAACTAATGCCGCACGCAAAGTAATGAAATAACAAAGAATTAAGCCTGTTAATTGGAAATTATATGGGTGTGTGTGGCATGGGATCGTTTGCTGTGTAATTCGTGATCGCAATGATTATGGTCAGCATTTCGCAGCACTTTTCATCCAAGTGAATTTTTTACGCTGATTCCAACCGTAAAATAAACATTTAACAGGATTATCGTTCGGTTAACCGGGTAACCATGTAACAGTCACAGGCTTACTAAGCCTGTGCATTAACGTTTTGTTTATGTAAACATGTAACCGTTTCTAAAACGGTTGGCTACACGTTAAAACCCTGTTTCATGAACAAAATTTCCAGTAAAACAAACGTTAACACAACTGAGCATGTGATCAAAAACATTATGTCTTCATTGCAGCATTTTGATTTTGCGCAATCACACATCAAAAGAAACAAGCGTGTGCAATCAAATTGTTGTGGAACGCCCTCTAGCGTTCAATGTTTCTTGCATTTATTGCCACACACACAGTGTTGAAATAACAAATATACAAGCCTGTAAATTGGAAAGGATATGTGTGCGTGTGTCGCACGGGATCCTGCGCTATGTAAATCTTATCGCAATTATTATGGTCAGTGTTTTGCGTCACTTTTCAAATGAATTTTTTAACGCTTATTCCAATGGTAAAAATGTAAACGTTAAACCAAATGATCGGTTGGTTAAACATGTAACTGTGTAACCGTCACACGCTTAATTTTCTTGCTTACTTGTGAGACCTGTCCCTCGATAGAGAGGTTGTTCGCTTTTCATACTAACTTTAATTCTGTTCCTTGGTATAAGAGGTAGTTCGTTCATTTTATAAACGAACTTGTGAGTTTTAGTTCTTGATAAGGAGGTTAGTTCGCTCAGTGCACTTTATGTACTAACTTGTGTGAAACCTGTTAAGTTTTAGAGTCACTTTCAGAATGAAGGTTATAGTTTTAGATTTTGATAGGTTATGATCATGCTTCATAAAACTGTTATAGCGCCACCATGTGTTGAGACTTGACCAATGTCACATGTACTGAGTTGTTGAATTACGGTAGCCATCTTGAGTTTATGCTTAGTGAACATCTTAACTCCAACGTTACAACTCTTACAATAGGCACATTTAAAGTCAGAATAAGAGCAAATCTAAGGTGAAGGATCTTCTATCTGATTCAGACCAACTTTAAAGTTCTGGAGTGCTTAATCAAAGAAACAATACACGGAACAGCTTTGTGTTTGTTGACAAACACTTAATTCTAGATTTTCTTATTCTTCGTTTCCACCCAAATCCCATAGCATTTGCACACGTTTTTTTCTTCAATCCTAATATGAAAAGAGTTAGATCGAATATCAAATTGAAGCTTAGTACATGAACTTAACTCTAAATGAAATAAATGTTAAAATTCTTAATTAATTAGCTACTTACAGCGAGGTGAATATTTAATTAGCCAACCTTGTAAGCACTTTATCTAAAAAAGTATATACCCCCGATCGTCAAACTTTTTTCAGTTTTAGACTTCTGTGATACTGTAGATGTGCTTTCCGGCCTAACATCACCCGACACGTCATCATGACGTCATTTGTAGGCGTTTTTTCTTTTTGTGTACAAAGTATAAACGTTTATGAAACGTTAGGTGGTTCAAAACACAATATTTTCAAAATGAGTTAATTGTTAGTTTCCTGATTTACATAAATTGTTTGAAAAGTGAAATCCTTTTATAAGTGATGTTCCGAGTCCAAAAAATTAATCAAAGCACCGCTATAATTAGTCATAATTAATCATTAATTAGTCCTGGCACCATGGCTACAACGCCGTACTTTTTTTAATAGACCCATTCACCTTCATGTTATAATAGTATATTATGGTTCGCACATTGTGTAAAGCCTATTAAGAAGGGACTTGCTCAGGCCACCTTATATTAGTTTTTAGATGTCTTAGATTAAAATTCTTAATTAATTAATCACGTGACAGCGGTGTGGATATTTAATTAGCTAAATTTGAGCGATCATATCTCAAGAAGTATACATCCGATCCTCAAACTTTTTTTCAGTATGGACTTGTCTTGTATTGTTGATGTTAGTTCTGGCCAAACATTACCCGTCACGTCATAATGACGTCACTATTTGCGCGTTTCCATCTGTGTACAAACCGCAAGGTGCTATAAGTGTAAATGTGATCCGCTCTACGAAAATGAGTCTGATGTCGCAATTACTGTTTACACGTACAGGGCGATTGAATGTAGTGGGGTGATTTTTTTTTCATTAAATTTTTATTTTTTTTTCTGTGTATTCTGTTTCGTTTGTATCCATTATTTCAGAAAAAAACAGAAATAAAACTTTATTTTGAATCTTACAGTGTTTTAATAAAGGATTTTGTCGACTGTTTTGTTTCAAGTTTAGTTCTTTTGATAGTTGGGATACGTTAATTTGCGCATTTTTGTCCCTCCTGCGAGCTTCTTCATGTTTACCCCCGAGTCGTACTATTGGTATCGACTGAAAGCTGGGACCTTCATGTATCCAAATATGGGCGTAAAAGGTCGAAGGTCCCATGCAAATTGCCTCTAGAAAGGGATTTCCCCCGTAAACAAAGCCCCCCTTGTTGCTATGCACGGCCATGTTTTTACACCATGTGATCAAAATACTGGAACGCAATAGGCCAGCACGCCCGCTACGTCATGGAACGCATGCGCAGTGGGTAAAATGATGTCATCAACATCCGTCTTTTTTGCCTGTGTATACGACGTGTGTACACGCTTCGTTTTCCGAATTTCTATGAGCCAATTTTACAGTTTTTCCTGCGCTAAAGTTACCGATATTATCGAAGTACTGGTTTTAAAAATCAATTGAAAATGGCTGAACGACCTGCGGAGTGTCAATCTTCGCGGTGTAGAAAATGCAATGGCTCAGAGTTTTGTCGAAGAATATTTCGCTCAGCCAAGTCAAGAGAGTTTGGACAACGACAGTGATGGTTCCTTGGGCTCCGATGGCCATACCGGCAGTGACCCCGAAGAAACTGACGACGACGACGACGAAGATCCAGAGGATCAGCCCTTTGTACAGTATTTGATGTTTAATTCATGATAAACTTTTGTTCTCTAAGGAAAGTACAGTCAGGGACAGGAATCTCTTCTTTTTTCCCTAATAAGGCTCCTTTTAACCCAAATAACGGAGGAAAGTAATTGAAATCAAAGGGTTCTCCATGTGCATTTATAGGTTGGAGTTGACGAAACATACAGTCCCAAACGTAAATCTTTTTAACTCGGTTACAATGTGTTATAGATATTGTTTGTGTTTTTTTACCAAAAATGCAAAAATCAGTATAATTACCCCAAAAATCAGTATAATTTGAAATATCACTGGTAAGGTGGAAAAGAAAGGTTTGATTAAAATATTTTGAATGCATTGCAGGATCTCAAATTGTTAACTGTGTGGTTGTGAGTTCTATTTTCTGTCTGTCAATTCTGTGTTTGGTTTTATAATCATTATAGAAGCATTAATAATAACTACTTTTTAATTAATTATTTGCATAATTAATTAATTATGTAAATGCTCCGATGTTTTCAAGAAGTGGTTACTGGACACTGATCAACATCCCCTGAAAATTTAAACATCATACGACTTTGGCAACACTTTTGTTGCTAGGTACCTCTTGGAAGGATACTTATTGGGCAATGTGGAAATGCACTGCAATTTAAACAGCTTGTTTTCTCTTAAAAGTGGTTGTTTGACACTTGAAAATTTAATTATTAAAAAAAATCATAACAAATTAATGCAGTACTCTATAGCGCTCCGACATACATCAAATTGAAGCTTATCAGATGCTCTTTCAAGCCCTATGAATAACTCCCCAAAAATATTTTGCCACATCAGACTCATTTTTGCAGAGCGGGTCACAAATGTTTTGCTGGCCCAAAACACAATATTTTCCAAATAAGGTAAATTGGAATAAGTTGCATATCATCGTGTTCCTTATCAAATTTGTTAGTAGGAAAAACATTTTTGTTTTACTGTGACGTCATCAGGTGTCAAATTTCGATAATTCAAAGTTTATTACTCAAAAAATCATACCTCCTGAGACACAAGGCATAAAATTGTAATATTGATTTTGCATGGTAGCTTTTAACAATTGCGACATTTTATTAACTAAGATGACTCAACTTTGACCTTTACTTCCGGTCCAAACAGGAAGTCCAAATATTGAAAAAATCATATCTCCCGAAGCACATGTCATAAAATCGTAATGTTTTTGTTGTATTGTAGCTTGCAACACTTGCGTCATTTTATTCAAAACAATGACCTTACTTTGACCTTTATTTCCGGTCTAAACAGGAAGCTCAAAAATTGAGATAATCATATCTCCTGAACCACATGTCATGAGGTCGTAATGTTTGTGATTTCTTGTTTATTGTTAATTTTTTTTATGAATCAGAAAACCGGAACAGCTTCGTGTTTGTTCACAAACACCTAATGCCTAGTTATTCTTGATATTATAGTATACTTTCTGGTAATGATAATACTCATTAGTGAACTTAATCACTGTAGCTCGCAAGCCTGAGGAAACCTGTAGGATAAACAAAGGTGTTTGGTATGTGAAATAGTGGGGGTAAACCTCCTATACTATTTCTTTCTCCATAAGTGTTCTGGATCTTTGTATACGTGCACTAGTACACTGGACCTATGGCTGTACGTTTTAACCGATTGACCACGACACGTCTTTTTGGGGGGCCGATGGCGGCCCCCGATAGATAGGCCTACCAACTTTAAGGCAGAACCCAAAAATTGTTTGTCCTCGACCGACCGACTGTCATTTGCGTTGCGACCGATTTTTCTTTTCTTTTTTCTTTTTCTTTTTTTGATGAAAAACTTAAAATTAAATCTCACAAATTTCCAATTTTTAGAAAGTGTTGTGTATCTCATCATTGTCTTCATTCCTGCCTTTATAATCTGGTGAAATTTCAGGACTGCAGGATTACACTCATCAGCTGTAGGTCCGGTAAAGCATTCATTTCAACATCAACAATATGAATTCTTGTTATAATTAGTTAAACAGTTGTATAGTATGAAAATACTTTTTTCTTAATTACATTTAATAAAATAGTTCAGTGTATATAACACATTGAAAGTGTTGTATTTTGTGTGGGACATGATATTTTAATACCAAAGAGTTATTATATTCCAAAATACATTATCCATATAAAATTCCTTTTAAAATAAAAAATAAAACACGACCGACCGACCCTATACAGCAATCCTTCACCGATCTTAAACTCTTGGTGGCAGCAGACATGCCGCCATTACTGCGGTGGTACCTGGGTGCTACTGCGCTGCCTAACGACGGGTTTAAGGGTTGGGCAACACGGCGATCATCTGATCAGTCACGGGTTATTGGACTTTTACTTTGCGAATCGCTTAAACCCGACGCTAGGCAGCGCAGTAGCACCCAGGTACCACCGCAATAATGGAGGCATATCTGCTGCCACCAAGAGTTTAAGATCGGTGAAGGATTGCTGTATAGCTTTTGAGGACCCTAAATGGATAACCAAACAATTTTTTAAACAAAATAAACCAATAACAACAACAACAACAACAACAACAATAAAACCGGAACAAACACCCAAGACGCATTACTCCCGAACTAAATGCAATAATTGGTACGCATTTACACAATATATTTTGTTTCTGTTTAAACGATAACAGAACCGTACATCAAGGTAAAGTTCGAATCATTCTTGCTGTTTTTTATTCTGACCCTCTGCAGTTAAGATCTGGCCGCTATACCATCTCATTGGTTTCTTCCACCACTGTATCGTCATAATTGATGTCATCCAGTTTATCCAGCAGCAGGTAACCCTGTTAGAGAAAGGTACACTTGTCTTAATCTTGTAAGTCAAAAGATCGATTTAAATTTGAAATCTCTGATCCGATGGGCTTGTTTTATACAGCTTTTCAAAGGAGCAGTTAAATGCACTTTTACTTTGGTCGGGCGCCATTGAGCATTTTCTGGTAATGAAACCAAGGATGCATCATAAGTCAACTTTATCACTGTAGCTCGCAAGCCTGAGGAAACCTGTAAACAAGGGTGCTTGCAATGTGAACGAGAAACACCGGGTAACCCCCCTATACTCTTCCACAATAAGTGTTCTGGGTTCTTATACGTGCACTACCAATATCCTAGGACACGGGACCTACGGCGTTGATTGTGCCTTCTACGTCATAATGTTTTGTTTACCTTAACTTGGGAGTTAAGATAAAAGCAAGAGGCTCATACCATTTCCTCGGTGAATATTTCGTCCAACTGCTCATAAAGACTTTGGAAAGTCGGCCGCTCAGATGGGTTCGGGAGCCAACAGCTCCACATCATTGAGTACCTATACACAGAACACATAATTTACATTGCAAATTTGAATTGTTTTGATAATGTAATATTGTTTTCGGGTAGGGGATCTTGACTGTTGGGTGTTACTATTAGACGTCACCCTTCACCGCATATAATGACGTGGTGAGCCAGACGATGGCCGGGGCCGTAGTCGTCAATCGGGGCACAGCCCTATTACGATGTTTGTGTCAACTTTATAATCAGTTAGCCATTTCATTATTTTAAGCTTTTACTTTTGATAATTGCCAATCATTTACATGTATCTTAAATCAACTTACATCTGTTCATTGCAACTTGGTGGTCTCGGCATACGGTAGCCACTCTGCAGTTTGCTCACCATGGTCTTGATGGACACGAGCGGGTAGGGCCGGTTTCCTGTAATAGAACCAAATGTTAGGGCACGAACTCCGTTGTTGATTGGGGGTTGTATTAGGGTTAAGGTGACTCGAATGTATACCATATTTCATTGTATGCACCCTCTTCGTTAAAACTCACCGAGTACCTAAACAAATTAATGAAGTATTATGTTTGCTGTGTAACTTGAGCTCATTTTTTCTTATGCAATGTCACCAATGAACGCTTTGATTCCACTGTGACAAGGGATGATGCTAGCTGAATATTGCCCTAGCCAAGACTATTTTTACGTACATAATTTTGGTATTGATATATTGCTGATGTTTTTTTTTATCGAAAACATTAAATGCGCTTATTTTTTATGATGCCTGCCATAGACCACAATTCTTGTTACTGATGGTCGTCGCATTCTGGCATTGAGTGATCTATTTTATTATATTGGTAAAAAAAAATAATAATAAAAAAATAAATATATATATAATGTGGGTGCCATTTTGCCCTTTTCGCATTAGGTCAGAATGCAAACATGAATCAAATTTCTATTAACCAATAATTATCTAACACTATCTTACCAAGCGTGACCAACTCCCACAGGAGAACCCCAAAAGACCATACGTCACTTTCCTTTGTGTACACGTCACTGACTAAAGATTCCAACGCCATCCAGCGCATGGGTAGAGGGCTCTGCAAAATGATGTAAGATAGTTTTGTTGTATTGTCTGCGACTCCCGTTTTTGTTGAGGACACTGGAATGGTATATTTCTTATTCGCTCTATCGTAGCCGAACTCTGCTTGGTGGCAGCGGGCTTACACCTTTTCATTGTTCTCGAAAGATCACGCTTCTTAAAATTAAGTTTAGAATGATTTTAGAAACATTATCCGGTATGTTTGCAATGTTTCCTGTATTGACCTTAATGAAACTTTATGTCTTACTTCCGCATTTGTTTGTTTGCCATTTATTCGAGAGACCCTGAGCTAAGAAATGAGACCATTCTGCATCCCATTAATTTAAAATGAGTATCAAGCTATATAATGAACAAGGTACTGTTACATGTCTCACCTTAGACTTCCGTATATAGATTTGTTCATTGGTGATATCCCGAGAGAGGCCGAAATCAGACACCTTGCATTCCATGTCATCACTGATTAACACATTACGAGCAGCCAGATCACGGTGAATGCACTTGAGAGGGCGAATAAGTCATTACTATTAGCAATTAATGACGCTAAAGTTGTACATGCATGTATTTCAAGCCATTGTCACCCAACAAGAACAAGGGATGTTTCGTTTTATCTTGAGGTTTGATCATGATTGCCACAATGGCGATAGTGGTAGCACAGGCTGTTTACAACTAGGGATGAAAATGCTCTAAATCATACCCTCCAGAGTCCAAAACGTTTGTACAACTACTTCAAGGGAATGTTATAAACCAATTCAACATTGTATTCCGCTGCATCAAGGTAAGTGAATAACAAAAACGTCCCAAACAAGGTGAAACTGGTTCGAAAACAAATTATTCACTTTTCATAAACATTGAAGGTTGAGTTTTTACCTTTCTTGAAGACAAGAAACTCATTCCACTCGCCACGTCTCTGGCACACTTAACCAACGTCTGTGAGAGACTCTTACTGTAGCCTGTGGAGTCGGCAAAGACTGGGACCTGATTTTTGCACTCGCTGAGGTAGGTCTTGAGATTACCTTTAGCAAGGTATTCCATTATGATATAAATGGGATCTATGGAGTCATGAAACCAATGAAACGTTTAACTTAAACGTTTTAATATTCTGCATGATGACATTATAGTAATTAACTTGAAGTTGAACAACATGGCTGTTCTACAGCTTCGAGCCAATAGGTGACGTAAAATTGGATGATGGTCTTACTGGAGCTAGTCTAATAGTTTGACACGCTGGAATTAACAATTGGTGGCAGCGGTGGGATATGATTATGAAACTTGACAGTGAATTAAGTGATGTAATGATCTTGTTTGGAATGGTGTTTGGAAAGTAGATTATGTGTGCTAGTGAACTATTAGATGAGACTCATGTGATAGCAAGATTCATGGCAATTTTGTTGTTGTGGTAATCCAACAAACTGACTGCCTTAAATTATCTCTTTCCTTACGAAGATCCTATTTTGATGCAATTAAAATTTGATGAAAACGAGAGCTTGGTTTCAGAACGACTTCAACTAATAGCGTACAGCCGTGTCTTGCAAGGACTGAGAAACACATGGGGTGTTTACCTTCTATTATGCAACATCCCAGCAAACGGACGATGTTTGGATGTGAACCAACTGCTCTCATTAAGTCCAACTCTTTAAGAAGGCCACTCTTGGCCTCAATATCAGCACGCTCTGTTAAAAAATGAAAAATAAATACAAATAATTTGTTGACAAAAATTGTCTCGCCATCTCCAAGTCGATGCCTTCTTGTTGAATGGAAAGTTGACTCCCAGCAACCCAGCCGGCTGAATTGTAGAGTTTTGCTTGCTCGCAAACGCAGGCCAGCGACTAGTTATCGCTGAAGAACACCCAGCAACTGTGTTGTTGGTGGGAAAAGTCATCACCTCTACTTTATAAGCAGAGCTGTGCCTGCTACGTATGTGTTTGCAAAAGTTAGCTGCAATGGTCAGTCAAATAAATCATCCCACTAAATTTATATTGATTGAAATTTGTGTACGGAGAAATTGTCATGATCTACCTTTGAGTGTTTTAACGGCCACGATGGTATGTGTCTTGCTCTCCTCGATGCCTATTGCTGTAGCCAACAACACCCGTCCGAAATTTCCTACACCCAGCTCACCCGTAATCACAATGAGATGTCTCGGGAAAGAGAGACTTGTTTCTGCTGCATGGAAAGATGTTCTGTCTGTGGGAGTGTCTGGAGGTGAAGAATCACAAAGATCGACCATTAATAAAACAGCAAATAGTTTGATCAGAGCTAGTCAGCACAAAGTATAAGGCAGTGCATCTTGGTTAACAGACAAGCTGATACAACAAATTATCTTTCACTCAAAAATGATTACTTGCCACTTAGGTTTGCCACGTTAGGCACTACAGCGTTTTGGAGGTTCCCGGGAATCAGTTGGCATCTGAAATAAGGATAAAGAATTGTTCATGGATTACTACAAACAACACTATCAGAGATTGATTGAATAAAACTTGATAATTTGTCGAGATGCATGTGTGTTGTGTGAGATGAGATGTACCGATGTTGGCGCACTGTCGGAGTATTTCTAAAGGGTTTAGTAAAGTATAACATACACAAGGGGCGGGAATAAAACTATTAGGAGGATTGTTGATCTTATTCAATAAAATGTAAATCTAATAAAAAAGACATAGGGCCTACGATTGAATGTCATGGTCTCCTCCTCGTGCCACTCTCCGCTTCTTTCGAATGATGACACAGACGGTAACAGCAGTTGCGAGCACGCCAACGACCACCACCAACAACGGCACTAACCAAGCTGTCACTTCTGGGTAAACTGCAAAAAACAAACGTTGGGGTAGAATATACCTCACTGGTGCCCCTTTTCAAAAGATTGCATATTTCGTCACGCGTACCACGAAGTGACCTATCTTGTTCACAGCCCCCAAAACCGTGTTTGGAGAAAATCACGATTGAAGTTGCACTACTTTTCAAACTGCTGCTTCAGGGTATACTTAAAAAGTTTGTTTCATTTTTTTAAGACAAAAATAAAGCTGAATACTTTATTCGTGCATAACTGTCAGAGTGTTTTCATTCTTGCAACTATTTTAATTAGTAATACAATCCTAAACACATACGTCACTTCGTGAAAATGAAAGCGAGTATTGCCCACAGCGCGCGCGTTGTGTACAAACACATTGCATATTGAGACCTATCGCGATAGGTCACTTCGTGAAAATACTACGCTTCCAGATAGGTCACTTCGTGAAAATGCGAAATGTCACACACGCGCGCTGAACTGTGTGTGTAACGCTTTGTATATCATTGGTGAAGTGGCGCGTCGAGATAGGTCACTTCGTGGAAATACAAAACGGCAAATCTAGTGACACGTCGTTTTTACTAATTAGTGTAATTACGAAACTATTAAGTATTAGGTATTCAAACTTGCTGAAAATGTTAACAGTAATGAGTATATTAATAATTTGTATAAAACCCGATTTGCAATTTTTTTTATATTTTTGACAGATAGGTCACTTAACTTCGTGGTACGCGTGACGATTTGTGGTGATGACTGTTACCAGCAGTTGGGTGGGACAGGGGGCGTTAGCGCCAAAAGTAGGTTAGTTGTATAATAATTCCACAGGAAACAATTCTGCTTGGGGCTATCGTGGAGACATTGATGTGGGCATGGTTAATAACAATGTTTTAAAATTATCATTACAAATAATTAAGTATCATTGTAACCATTTCTTGATGACATTGAGACTAACATGGAACTTACTGGTAGACTTCACCGAGCAGGTGACTCCTTCGAATCCAGGTTGACACTGGCACCTCAAACCGTTCGGTACATCGATGCAGGTGGATCCGTTGGAACACGTGGAATTGTCACAATAATTGACTTCTGAAGGAAAGAGGGATAACAGTAATCCAAACAATATATCAAGCAATCCATTTAAAATTTGTTCGTAGGGTATGATGTAGAACAAAACCAGACTTATTGATAGACTTATTTATTACAGTAAACTTTAGGCCTATACAGCAATCCTTCACCGATCTTGAACTCTTGGTGGCAGCAGAAATGCCTCCATTACTGCGGTGGTACCTGGGTGGTACTGCGCTGCCTAGCGACTGGTATAAGGTTTGGGCTACACGGCGATCATTTGATCAGTCACGGGTTATTGGACTTTTACTTTGCAAATCGCTTAAACCCGTCGCTAGGCAGCGCAGTACCACCCAGGTACCACCGCAATAATGGCGGTATCTGCTGCCACCAAGAGTTCAAGATCGGTGAAGGATTGCTGTATAGTCACAAAGTGTCAGTTTCCCTTGTAGTTTAATTACTTGGTTTTGAAATACAAATGTGCGTCCCCTTATGGTGATCCCTGTCCTTCTACTTCCCATGTTGTATCGTAAACTTGGGAGTGATCCCTTGCTATAAGGCAGTTACAGGTTGAATGGCTTCAGACTGGAACCCCAGAACAAAGCCAATGACACTAGGTGGGGCCGCTAGATGGCTCAGTTGGTAGAGTGCCGGCACGTTTCCGGATGTCGCAGGTTTATATTCAATGTTGGTGTCTGAAAATTTACTCAGATAGAGCCCCTTAGGGCTTATTATTTGATAATTAATTGAGTGTAAAAAACAACAAACCCGTTTGAATGCAAAATCCTCCGATTTGTTTGTAAGGCCCATTCCTATAAATTGAAACCCCTCTTCCGTTCTTGAGCGCAAAAAATAACACAGAACCGAATTGGTCAGTCCAGAACAGATGGTACCCATATATCTGAAGATCTACGGGAGGGTGAAAAATTGGCAATTCTGTCACCAGAGTTCTCTCGTCGCCTGATAGGTCGCTCCTCTCGATTTTAGTTGGGTCGCCATTATCAATCCAGTATAAATGTTCTTCTATAAAAATAAATTGAGAATCATTTTAAATTATAGTTGCTTTTTCTTGGGTAAATCAGCCATGTGAGGCAGGACGAGTTTGTGATCCCTAAAAAAAACAAGAAATTATTATTCGGGTTAGCACCCAAACCAAAAAGGCTATACTATTTCAAAGTAAAACAATTTAAACCAAACTTGGTCAAACTAGACCTTCTCCCATGCCACACCATATTTTTGGGTCAATGACCACTTCATTGCTAGTAGGGGCCTTGTGGGCATTTTACAATGCGTCTTCTCATCACATTTCGTGTGGTCGGTTGCAGCCAAACTTGTGCAGACACATCAAAAACCATGTGCTCCAACCTGTTTACAAATGTTGGCCAATAGTTACCTGACGATCATGAAATTGTACAAAAATACACTTTCTCCCACATTGTGGCCAAACTTGGACAGATGCAGCCAGTGAGTGTTATAAGAAATAGTGTAATCACAAAATGTGATGTATGTTTATTGTGGTCAATAGTAGCATTTTTTCCAATACAAGTCTATTTTGTCCAATGGTTAGCAGAGGAATTAATTTTCGGCCAGAATACATTTTTCAAAATGCTATATAGCTGATATTCGTGCTTCGTGGCTCTAATGTTATTTAAGATCAATTAATTGTGTTCTTACCTTCATAATCAATAGCTATTCCATTTGGATTACGTAAGTTTCCTTCAACGATGATCATCGCATTTGTACCGTTTGAGTCTGATTTTCTGATGGTACCATTGCCTTTTGTTTGGCCTACACAACTCCAGTAGAGATTCCTAAAATAGTTTAGTTTTTAACAATAATCATTTTTGTGGGCGACAGAATCTTCAAAATGTGAGTGTCTCATCACAACCAAAGACTTCCCAAAACTGACAATCCGTTCCCACTGTTTAGTAATCCGTTCCCACTATTTAGTAATCCGTTCGAACGAATTAGGAATCCGTTCGTACGGAGCCCGTAAGGGACAGTGGAAGAAAAAATATATGCGGGGACTAATTCGTTCGCACGGTTGAGTAATCCGTTTGAACGAATTAATAATCCGTTCCCACGGTTTAGTAATCCGTTCCCACGGTTTGAACGAAATAATAATCCGTTCGCACAGTTTAATAATCCGTTCGAACGAATTAATAATCCGTTCGCACGTTTAGCCAAGAAGAAGCGCTACACGCATGCGTACGATCCACTCACAACAACACTTTGCTTCAAGATTGCAGAGGGCCGCTACGGTAGTTCTGACATCTCTGATGATGTCCGTGTGAGCTATATGTTACTCATTAATAAGGGAATAAAAGGGTAGCGACGAGTTCTTAACGGCCGTTTAAAACCGGCAGGGTCGTGGCCGTGCGATAAAGGCCCGAGCCGAAGGCCAGGGCCTTTATCGCACGGCCACGACCCTGCAAGATTTTAAACGGCCGTTTAAGAACGAGTCGCTACCCTTTTATTCCCATTCATAAATGCCCTTTTGGTTAAAAGGCGTAATAAAGTAGGAAACTCTGTAAAAACTTATTTGTTTTCCGACGTCCTTGAGCTCTGTACGTGAACAGTTTTCGGATATGCATTGTGCGCGTAGTAACGCACCCTCGTGTCCATGGACTGAAATGGCGCGGCGAGATCGATCTCCCCTGAGATTGGAGTTGTGGGCTAACCCGCACAAATGCTATCCGAAAACAACCGGTCTTAAACAGCTCCAGCTATGTCTTTATCAGCCGTTTAAACACCCCCACGTGACGTGCTCTCCACCATTAGGAATAGCGAAACTGTCTGGGGTATTTATGAAGTTTCAATAAACAATGTCCAATGTCCAATCATACTGATAAAGACTGACAAACTTACCAACACGTTCATCATCAGATACTTCCGTCTCGGCCCTCCGCCATCTTGAAGCAGTGTTGTTATTCGTGGATGGTACGCATGCGTGCCGAATCATTTCAGATTACTAAACCGTTGGAACGGATTACTAAACCGTGGGAACGGATTGTTAATTCGTTCAAACGGTTACTCAACCGTGCGAACGAGTTAGTCCCCACAAATTGTTATCTACCACTGTCCCCTCCCGGGCTTCGTACAAACTGGTTCATAAACTGTAAGAGGAAAAAGATAACATAAGTAGTTTGGAATTGTACGGAGGCAATTGACCTATGTTGCCTTGGTCTTGGCCTTGGTGCTTCTTCAAAGGTTCCCGTACACTTTAAGATTTTCCAATGGAAGTGCCCTTTGTAAATATATTGCCTTTGCCCTTGAAACGATGAAATACCAGGCCTGTAAACTAAAGACCAAAACTTTAAAGTGAAAAAAAAAGAACATTGTACCCTCGAATGCAATACATTACCCAACTGTGTTTACTCACTTTAAGATCTGATGAAAAACGATTTCTCTGGGATTGACAAGATCCTCCACAATAATCTCCGGGGTTCCCGAACCATTCATCGGAGCTCTCGCAATGTGTCCCAAGAAAAAGTCTGTCCAGTAAATCATCCTGTTTCCAATGTCCAATGTCAGCCTTTCTGGACCTATATACAAAGATTATTTCAGTTACAATTTTTTTTTCCAAAATCTGCAAATATCAACCACAGTGGCATATATAATTATTTAAACAATTCACCACATATAGACTTATAACAAAATTGTGATTTTTTTATATATTAAAGCTTATATAAAAACGTATAATTCAACTCACCAACAAGTCCTCGTACAACAATGGCTTGTTGGCTGCCATCAAGACGTGCTCGGGAAATCGTTGCTGTCGGCTTAGTTTGGACATCGGTCCAGTACAACATTTTTTCCACGGGGTCGTAGTCAACAGACACCGGGTTCTTCAGCCCTTTCAGAGGTATCGGCGCTTTGTCAGATAGTTCCTCCTCCATGCTTCCTACGGCTATTTCTCCTGCTATATCCACGATTATCGCAAAGTCGCCTGCGATTAAAATTCTGAAGAATATTAATTACATTCAGCGGGAAATATGTGATAAACTGAGCTACACATTTACGACATTATAAACATCAAAGCAAAGCAATGAACATGATTATAAGTAAACTATAAATGTCAGTGAATTAAATAATCTTTTAGCCTTATATTATCATATAAATGATTCACAATTTTCCTTTGAACTCAAGTAGGCCTAGACATTTTATAACGTAGTATACTTGCCTGCATATGTCAACCTGAAAAACACTTGGCCCACCGCGATAATAATCATCAGTGACGTCATCTCATTCACCAAGTATGGCATGTCAGCGATTGATTTGTACAAAAAACAAACCTCCGAAGTTATAACGGTTACAGGCGACCAGTCCCGGGCAATCTGCGAAAGGAAAATCTATTCACATTTCAGTTGTCTCATTATTTTCCTGGGGATAGTGAGTTACTGCTAGAAGATTGTCTCTAGTCCTTCCAGTAGTGCAGATAGTTGCCTTCAAGTTGCCTGTAAAAATGTGAACAATGCTTTAATCAACACCGTCTCAAGTGTTGATTCCCAATTTTCCTTTGAACTCAAGTAGGCCTATATTTATAAGTATACTTGCCTGCATAAGTCAACCTGAAAAACGCTTGACCCAACGAGATATCAGTGACATCATCTCATTCACTGAGTTTCGCATCGCAGCGGTGGATTCGCTAGAAGAATAAGGTCTGTCGAATGAATCATGCTTAACAAATAGGTCACAAGACAAGAATTTCTAGGAATGGGCGATAGAAAGGAATAATTTATCAACATTTTGTTTAAAAATAAAAGTGGATGTCAAAATGACTATACACTCACCACTCCGTGCGAAGTATCCAACAGCAACCCAAGTCACGCGCTTCTTCCTATGTCAAAATTGAAAGTTCTGCAATGAGATATCTTATGCTTTGCCTTTCTCCTATACTGGAATCTCCCACAATGAACACTGTTAATAAGACATAGTAAAATTTACATGGATTGTACCCAATGCTTTCACTTTACTGTCAAATTTCGTTTTAAGAAAGTGAAAGGCCCTCTTTGGAAACGAATGTTTATATAGGATAATTCACTTCAGTTGTGGGCTTACATCTCTTTTCATAATTAGAAGGAAAGACGGTGCTTTTAGGAGAAAGTGAAACTTTGTAGGAAGTTGATATACCTTTGACAAGGAAAAAGGGGCGGGGGACCAACATGAAATGTTTTTCTTTCTTCTCGTTCATCCTTGGACGAACATTTTACTTTCACATTAGTACAAATAATGGATTTATAATGAGTGGCCTACATTATGGTAGAATAACATCACCGGGTGAAATCTGGACTGTTCCTATACCTCACACATATATCCTTGTCATTTGATACTGCTCATATAACTCGAAATGTATTTCATCAAGAAAAAAGTAGTTAAACAGCTTTAACAATTTATAATGTATTGTTATTATAATTAAGGTATTGAAATGCTGATAAATAGCTGGGCTGTTTTAATTCTTGGTTGGCTAAAGTGCATTCGGCGTTCATACCATACCTTTATACACCGACACACACAAGAAAAATACTATGATACTTTACTGACATTTTTGCTGCAGCTGAAACTGCTTTTATTCAAACCAAAACTTGGCCTTGCCTGAACGGGAAAGTTATAACCATAAAGGGCATTTTTGCCCAAACAATTTGGGGGCAGGTTTACCTGTACCCAATTATTTCACCATTAAGTAGGCTTAAAATTGGCACTTGCCAAGGCCTATAAAATAACAAGTACAGGGGCGGATCCAGGATTTTCCAAACGGGGGGCGTGAACATTTACCAAGCAGCAAATGGTGAATGCTATTTGTGGCTCCTACGAGCGCGTAACGCGAAGCCCTTACGGCATGGGCCGGTTACGGGGCCCGCTTAAATGCTCCGAAACAGTAGGATTCTAGATGCTCTGTGGTGCGATCTCATGCAATATCTCGAGCAATAATAACATTAATGTACGAAAATGTGAGGGTAGGCCTAGAGGCATAGCCCCCCTCCCCCAGCCCTGCATAGGTATACTATCTGCACAATTGATAATTACCAGTTTGAAAGAAACACAACAGATATTAACCCTCTTTCTTGAATACGAAAAAATCGGTGATTTTCTGAACAGAGTGAGACACCATGATTATACGATGCTATGTCTTCACTGGCCCTATATTGGGCCAATCCACTTCGTTCGTATCCTTGCCAATTGGTAGCACCATTGCAATCCTATTGTTGTGCCTGATCTGATGTAATTTTTAATCCGGCTTATAAAACTTACAGATTGAATGCTACTACTGTAGGCCTTCTTGTAGAAAGCCCTAATGCTAACTTTTTTTAACATCACGGATTTTTGGGGAAAATTGATTGCCTTTCGAGTCGCGAGAGTGAATTTTTTGATCACGTATTAACAACTTGCGCGAGAACCATACTAGTTGGGTTCCCTGAACAATTTCACAATATTTATTCGATCTAATGGGGACCAGACTGATTTACATAACGCGCTGAGCATAATATCTTTTGCACAGACGGGCTTAAGATGCGCACCACATTATTTCACAAGACCTTGATGGCGCGCCGAGTGAATCAGTTTGGTCCCCATTAAATATCAGCAGTTGATCGTATAACTATTGTGGATTGTTGAGGGAAGATGACAATGGTTTTTCGCGAAAGTTAATAATATGTGGGGAAAAAATCACACTCGCGATTCGAAAAGCAAACAATTTTCCCAAAAGATCTGTGATGTTTTTAAAAAACAATTAAGCATTAGGGCTTTCTACAAGTACAGTAGCATTCTATTAGTAAGTTTAATAACCCGGATTAAAAATTAAATCGGGCACAAAAATAGGAATGCAATGGTGCTAGAGCCAAGGATACGAAGTGGATTGGCCCTATTCATGGGGCTATGTCTTCACTTTTTTTTTTTTTTATACTAGTTTCCGAAGTTTGTATTGTAAAAGTCACATTGTATTTAGCGCGCACGCGTGCTGACCTGCAGCCAGAAACCTCTTCGCACAATGTACACACACAGGTGGCATGGTCGACTCACGCTGCGGTTGTATGATCTTCACTCCCCCGGACCCTGCGCCAGGCATGTGCAGGTGTTTCGCGCTTATGTTCAGTGTGTGAGAAAAACACGATGTCCACACAAGTCACACAGATTCACGTGTAATTCCTCATCAGTCAGTGAATTAATAGTGGTCCACAAATGAAACAAAGTGTCATAGCTCGAGCAATATATTCTTGTATCACACTCAAAGCCATCCAATATTATGTAAATACAGTAGGCCTATGGCTATAAAAAAAATCACTGAGATAATATTTTGTTTTTCTCAAGCAAAAGGGGGGGGGGCGTGCGCCCCCCACGCCCCCCCCCCCCCCTGTATCCGCCCCTGAAGTAGGCCTATACTTGGCAGCTTGCTAAGGCCTATAACATAGTACATAAATTGGCAGCTTGCCAACAAGTCAATTATATAATGGCAGCTTGCCAACAAGTCCAGTAGGCCTAACTTGGCAGCTTGCCAAAGCCTACTACCCAGTAAATAAATGAATGCTTGCAAATTTGGTATTACAAATGAAGCCGTAAATGCAAAGTTAGATTCCCCCGCTTGTACCCACGGTCGGAGTAGCCCCACCTGAACTGATGGGCGCCCAAACTATGCTTACAAATTCGGCCTGAATTTAACAGGAAAATAATCAAAAAAGAGGCATTGTCAGTCCTTATCCCATAAAATACGCCACTCGCACCAGAAAAAGCGACACATGGGAGAAGGACAGACACGCTAAGGACCCCCCCCCCCCCCTGCATCAAACAGTTAATAACAGAAACCATTAATGCAGGTCTGAATGTTCAGCCGAAACAAATAATTATTTCCTTCTGGAGATAGATGAACCCCATCATAGCGAAACAAGTGAAAAGGGACCACTTAAACTGGGGGTGGTTCAAGATTGTTACACCATGCGGCGGCCGATCACTGACCGCGCCCACTTGTTGATTGAACACCGTTTCATCTCTAATTTTGATTGGGAAAGGGCACCAACATAACAATACGCTTGCATTGATATCATCTTGGATTCATGTACACTGAACCACATGTCATAAAGTTGTAATGTCTGTGTTGTATCGTAGCTTGCAACACTTGCGAAATTTTATTTAAAAGATGACCTAATTTTGACCTTTACTTCCGGTCTTAACAGGAAGCTCAAAAAATGAGATAATCATATCTCCTGAACCACATGTCATAAAGTCGTAATGTTTGTGATTTCTTGTTTGTTATTTTATTTTTTATTTTTTATGAATCAGAAAACCGGAACAGCTTTGAGTTTGTTGACAAACACCTAATGTCTAGATATTATTATTCTTTGTTTCCACCTAAATCCCATAGCATTTGTACACGTTTTTTGTTGGCTCCTAATATCCTAGAGCGTAAATATGAAAGAGTAAGATCATAATAATATCAAATTGAAGCTTATAACATAAACTTAACTCTAAATGTAATAAATGTTAACATTCTTAATTAGTAAGCCACTTAACAGCGAGGTGAATATTTAATTAGCCAATCTTGAGACCACTATATCTCAAAAGTATACCCTCGATCGTCAAACTTTTTTCAGTTTTAGACTTCTGGGGTACTATGTGCTTTCCGACCTAAAATGTGGAACGACGTCACAATGACGTCATTTATTGCGCGTTTTCGCCCGTGTAAAAAACACATGGAGATAGTGAAAACAAATCCGACTTCTAGAAACATAATTTTTCAATTAAGCTCAAATTTAACGTCCTAGATTACACAATTGTTTCTTAATACAAGAAAGATTTAATTGACGGTCAGTTTAAAGGCATCAAAACTTATTAAAACATTGTCAGTAGAAAAAAAACCCAAATTTTCAGGCAAATTTTACGCCATGGTACTCTGCCTAGTTTATTAACGGAAAGGAGTTAAATTCTATACTTTTTAAAAGATTGAGGGCGCTATACGAGTTTAACGGTGCTCAAGTTTAACTCGAATTTAACTCGATCAAGTCCTAAACCTAATTATGACCACTGATCTCTATATACTGACTGGATAGCGCTTCGACGCATACACTGTGTACACAGCCGTGTGAAGCACGCGCGATGACGCAGCGGCCATTTTACTACTCGCAAGCGGGCGGGTAGTAAGCGGGCATTCTGTAAGCGGGCGTGAGCGGGCATTCTGTGTGCGTTGAATTATTCCTACTTCCATGGTTTGAGTAGGATTAGGCCTACTTTACATGAGATTTCGTTTGAAATAAATGTTTTACGGTGCCCTAGAATTTAATGTGTACTTGAATTTTGCGTTTTAGCTCCAATTCCCCAAGAATAATTATTTTTAAAAGGGATATTAGGTTTAGAATCCATTAAAAAAAATAAACAAATAAATCCCTTATGTGGCGGCCGGATACGAAACTTTTCCAACTGGGGTACACGAGTCCCGGGGAAGATGGGACACGGGGGGGGGGGGGGGGGGGGGGGGGCGATGGGACAGTGCATTTACCAAACTATTTCTTGCAAACCCCCTTTCTGCAAAAATAGTTTCGTCCATATGTAGTCTGTCTCTGGCACACTGAAGGTCGCCCTTTTACTGTTTTCTTTTTCTATTATTAGCGTGAGTATTTACCAGCACGTCGTCAACTTATCATACAACAGGGTGCGGGTCATCATTTTGTCCATGGGTATTTTTGAAAGACATCAAGATGTCTTTACAACAGCACTTGTCCCATTTTGTGAGCACAATATCAGATATGATATTACTGTCGGCTGACCAAATGCAGAAATATTTTATATCTGGATATTTTTGGTTTTTTGTCCCGTTTACAACCCCAGTTGTTATTTTATTGGGGTAAAATGAGCCAATTTGTCAACAACTTAATATCAACAACCTGTAGGGGTAAAATGGGATTGGGACACATTTAATTGTTTGAAACAAAACTGTAAACAGATTTGTTTTTAAAATGCTCAAAGGTGTAAATTATTGTTGAATAATATAATTTTGTTTAAAACAGGTTTTTTTAAACCTAGTTTTCACACTATAAAAACTCCTGACAGTTCTAGTGTAGTAGTATTACTACTAGTAATGGTCATGCATTTTTTGTCATTTGCCCCAATTTGACCCACATTAATTTTCAATATCCCACTTAAATATTTCTTTCACCCGTCATTACAGTGCATGCATCCCATCGTGACTCAAGGGGGGGGGGGGCAGGAAAAGTAGAGTTTTAGTATCTAAAAACCCTTGAAATTTCATTAAAATGTTACAATCTAACCTTCAGTAGTAGAAAGCCCACATGGCAGATTAGGGTTAAATTCAATTTTTATTATCTAAAAACTAACTATCTGTCCCATCTTACCCCAGTATTTAAACAAAAAACGTGGCAAATGTTCAAAATTATGGTTTACGGGACGGGGGAATTCCATGTCAACTCAACACTCACACATGGATTGGAAGTTGGAACAAATTTGGTGTTGACTTACAAAAAAATATAACTTTTCGGAGCTTGTGGTTAGTCTTTGATATATAAAGAAAAATCTCAAAACTTATAAAAGTATACATGGAGAACCTAAAAACAAAATGTTCATTGTTTTAAAGGTCTTTAAATGGTCTCCATTTCATAAAATTAAACCAAAGTCAAAGCATGAAGCACAAAGAAAACCTTTATGCTTAAAATTTTACATTTTTAAATGGTTTTGATATACAAAGCAACATTGTAATTATTGTGATGGATTCTTTAAAAGTTTCTTGTGTTTTTCTTTTCCTGATGTCTATGAGAAAACGCATTGTCAGTGAATGCTCCTACAGAATTTGTAATAACAACAAAAATAAAACAATAAAACTATACTTTAAAAGAATGCAAACAAATAAATCAGTCAGTGAGTGAAAAGTTCAGTTCAGTTCAGTTTATTTTTTCAGAGTATCTGTATCATATAGACAATCAGAATGGGAAATTAAAAGATGTAGATAATTTAGACATGACATGGCACCAACAGAAAAGTCAATGCAAGACCAGAAGACTTTGCATAACAAAAACAAAACAAAACTTGACAAGGAAGGACAAAAGGAGACAAGGACAAGGCAAGAACAAAGCAAGAACAAAGCAAAACACAAGTTGACAATAATAAAATCAGGTAATAAAACTATCTCATCATGGAAAAACATCCACCTTCAGAAGGACAGCACATTCTGCAAAATTACTTCAGGGATGATATTATACAGTAATTCTTTACAGTACCTCACTTTTAACAACCTGACAAATCTCAATGCAACACATGAAATCAAGTCTTATAAAATAATGTCCCTTTGATACAATTATCATACTTAGTGGAGGTGTAACCCCCTAAAAATGGATCACTTGAATAAAGTAAATCAAACTTAACACTGGGGAAACAAATAAGAAACCACTAAAAACAACAGTGCCAAAGTAAGTCATAGATTAAAATCAAAATGGCTTTAAAACCTGTGTAAATGAAACAAAAAGAAATACAATTAATCAAAATACAGTTTTCAATCACATTTAAGAAGAAAAACATAGTCTTAAAAAATCGAATCCAAACAAGTTCATAACAAAAGATATTTCCAAATCAGATTTCCAAAAATACAACTTTAGGAATGAAAATCCAAAGAAAGTAATGAGTATTAGGTCTATGATTGTCAAAATAAATAACAATACAAAGTTTAAGCTTACCGAGTATGAATTTATTGAGGCAGGCAAGACTTAAAGGGTCTGTATACCTTTGGTAATGACTCTGAAAATTAATGGCAATAAAAACTTACTTGGTAATGTAGGGATCCCAAGTGCGCCCTCAGTGTTTATTTTGTAGAAAGTTTACTTTGGGGTCGCGACCTGTCGACCCAGTCTCTTTTCCAATTTAGCTTTTTAGCAAGAGAGAGCACATATACTTTTGGTCCGTATTTCTCTGTATTTTGTGGGGAGCATGGCTCTGGCCATGCTCCAAGTAACATTAATCTGGGAGGGATAATGTCCTAGAACTCTCTGTGAGTATCACTTTTAGCTTAAATTATCTTTTGACCATAGAAATATAGTCATTTATGGGACGATTTCAGTTCATTCTGTATAGGCTATAATATTGTAAACTTGTTGTGTGTGTGTAGCCAGCCTCGTGTTGCGCTGACCTTTTGCCCTTTAGCTGTACATTTTACTGTGTGCATTTGTATACATGTGCTATTTTGTATTCGATGTGCTGTGTTGCATTGAAGGATTAAAATCAGTACAGGAGATCATTGTTTTATATTTAACACGTCATCATGTAGAATTTGTTGCTTGCATTTATTGTATTGTCTTTTGGTGAATACTCGTCCTTTTTAATTAGAGGACCGGCCTCCTTCCCGTGTCTCTACAGTAAGAAGTACAGCAGCTTTGGGTAGTATAATGAATTTTGTGAAACTTTTAACTTCGAAATACTACGGTTAGGCCTATGGAAAAATATGTCACTTTTTATTACCCAACATTTGAATCTGATAAGCGTAATTGCCATAACACCTGTGTGGAAAATATTCGCTCCGGATTTTTGGTAATATCTCAAAAATGCGACCACCCTTTGAAGTGAAATTTTCACAGGTAAATTTTATTGTATAATACCTACATTTATAGGATTAACACGATCAGTGGGCTCCAATTACCAAACGTATACAGCACCTTTAAAACATGAAGAACCCAGACATACAATTTAAGAAATAGGTGATGGTGGAATAACACATAAATGTGGACAATTTTCATTACGCTACGAGGCTGCTATCTGAAGTAAACTATGTACAGGGTGACTAACCACACAATACAAGGAGCAAGAGGGTTGTTTAGTACAAAATATTCTGAAGAAATTAACTTCTACCAGGGTGCTATAAGAGCTTAAGGTGGAAATATAAACAGTGGAAGAAGTGTAATTAACTCCATCATAAGCAGTGGGTCTTTCTACAGAACAATTAGTCTTTCTACACCTGTCACAGAGGATTTAAATTTTTTTGAATCATGACAATTTCAATTGTTACTAATGTAAAATTTACCAAGAAATAAGCAGTGATTTACCTAACCCCATACTTGCGGCAAACTTGGAGTCGTCGGCCTCAAAAGTGGGGCTATGATTTACCGTAAACTAAAATTCTCAGTTGGTTGGTCATCTGCTGTGATCTGTGATGCCAAATGTAGCTAGAACAAAACCCCAACCTTTCTCTCTAAAGAAATACTAACTTTGCAACATTTTCTGATATAGTTTATGGATATATCAAACCAAACAAAGAGGGGAATGTGTAGTCAAGTGAATGTGCACACAAATCCATGGATGTTTGTCATTTTGCCAACGATATGACCAACCAATGCCAAATGTGTGCAACTGCAAAGTGCAAGCCCAAGTCAAGACACTCACACCATTGGAACTAATTTGGTTTTATTGGAAATACAACTTTCCCATTTTTCTCTGTTAAAAGATGCATATTGACAAGGCAATCCTATCTTTTTACCATGAAATGTGAAAAAAAAATCGCAAGTGACACCTCTGGAGAAATTTTTACCAAGAAAAATAAGAATTGTTATGTTTTTTTTTCTATAAGCCATATAAAACAACTGAAAATTAAGAATGTATATTTGTTATCAAAATTTCCAGTTCAGGTTTTGAACATAAACATTTGATTTATCCGTAAGTGAACAATTCCGGCTTGCATGTGATCTGTAAATTATGGACAAAGTACTTTAGTAGGATACCCTGTGCACAAAACTCCCTTTTAATTGAAATAAATCCCGAGTTTCTATTAAAAATCATATTAACTTGAATAAACGAACGGAAATAACTTAACAAATCAACAGTTTCATTAGAATGTTCATAATTTACTTTAATTTTTCAACAAAAACACATAATTTAGAACTTTGAAAACAAAAACATAAAAGTACACTTTTTTACAAGTAATTAATAACATGTTTATGCAACAACAAATGTTTACATTTTATTTCAATCAAAACTATACTAATGTTTCTGTTGAGTGCAGTACGCCAATTGGCGTACCCTACTCAACGAGGACAAGCGATAAAAACTTAGTAAGTTCATACACTGCTATTGGGTTGGGTACGCCAATTGGCGTACCCTACTCACCGAGAACAAGCAACAAAAACTTAGCAAGTTTATACACTGCTATTGGGTTGGGTACGCCAATTGGCGTACCCTACTCAACGAGGACAAGCAACAAAAACTAAGTAATGGGTAGGGTACGCCAATTGGCGTTCCTGACTCAAAGAGGCCAAGCCTTTCTTACTCTTAATAATAGCTTCTACATAAAGGAACATCGAATATCATGTATATTTTATTATTTTGATTAATTTCTTTCTTTTTTACCCTTATAATAAATATTCAACTTTGAAGAAAATTTGAAGTGAGTCTTATTTTTTTATCAATAAAAAACACGTTGTAGCTCTACGAACACAAATTTTGCATTACTAAAATGCACTTTTGTCGAAAACTTCAAGTTTTCTTTCAAAATCTAAACAGAGAAATATGTAACTAAGGTATGTTTTTCTCTATCTCAGTTATTTTTCCCCGGTTACTTTTCAACAATGCAACACTCATGTCTTTTATTTTATAAAAATCATTCTTGTAGCTCAAAAATTAGGCTTTGCAATAGATTTACTACTGAACACTCCAGGTTTGTGAAATAAAACAGACATAATTCCAAAATTGTTCATATTGTTTCATAAAGCACTTTATTTTCTACCAAACTGTCATTTGAACGATCTTTAATATTTTTAAGATACTAAGTAAAAAAAAACTCTAAATTTTGCTAAAAATAAACGATAACAAAAAGGCATACCATAAAGTCACAATGGCTATGAGGGGTGCCAATTGGCACCCTCCATCATGAAGAGTCTATACTCCTATGTACAGAGGTTAAAATTAATACAAAAAGGCATACCATAAAGTCACATTGGCTATGAGGGGTGCCAATTGGCACCCTTCATGAAGAGTCTGTTGTACTCCTGAGACACATTTATTAAAAGCGACCTCTGGATTAACGTGCCAAGTGAGCTATCTATAGCCCTTTGTTTGCGGTCTCCCTATTGTGTTAATATCCCTCGTGGTTGATTATTTGTTATGTGAATTAAAAAGTCGCATACTGTAAGGTGATCCCCTGGCTGCTGCTTCCCAGGTTGTATCTTAAATTTGGGTATAATCCCTCACTACATGGAAGTTAACGGTTGTAACTTGTATGGCTTCTGGAACCCCGAACGAAGCTCCTGACAACATAGGGAGATCGCCAACTTAGGACTATATTGGTAGCTTAGTTGGTAGGCTATATCCGGAGGTCGTTGGTTCAAATCCTGCCATAGTCAAATTGTTTTGTTCAACCCCAAAATCATTTTATAATATTTAACCAATCAGTTTCCTTTGTGGTTTATTATTCGATTGAACTGTGGTTCCCTTGAACCATTTTATGTTGACTAAATGATGTATATATTAAAAATGTGTTCAACATTTACCCAACAATGCAAGTCTCCCATCCTATTGAAATCAGTTCGGATTAAATAACACAAGCTGCAACCAGATGTACTAGCCATGTGAGCATTGATGAATGGCAGTGAATTCATATTCCTACCTCCATAATTCATCCAATATGCACTCACATAATGGGTATGCATGAGCATGTATTCTTTCCCGTATTTAACCACTGACGAAGGATAAAACCTTACAGCTTGCTGTGTCATCTATGTTCGACTTTCATCTGTAAAAAGTCATAACATTTTTGATAATATGCCTAATTTTGAAGTACCTGCTGAGAATGACTCTTCTGGAAGTCGTTGCAAGAAAATACGAGCTAATTATTGTTATCGCGAGATGGATTTACGACTTACGGCTTACAGGTAGTAGTCAATAAGCCTACTTTTTTTGTATATTTATTGGACAGTAAAAAATAATATTCACAACAGGTTTGATGTCACCCTTTCCTCTGAATTTTGCCTCAAAGTTGCACAATAACTTATTTCATGATCTAGTTCAGCACTGTCTCATTCTTGGTGGCACTGTTTAGACACCCTATAGTCGAAGCAGTGTAGGGTCTGGCATTTTGCCTTTCCGCGAGACTCCATTCATTCCGTTCTTTTAAGCAGGCCACACCATGGCCAGACTAATTCTATGATGTCATCAACTTGGAACGTCAAGAATCCTACCAACATTGCTCTGAATCTGTAAAGGAAAAAAGGGGGCGTGGAAACAATTAGAAGTTATTCAATATTGTTCTTGTATTTGCAATTATTTTTAAAGTTCACGAAAAATAAAAGATTGTTTCATAAACAAAATTGTATTATTTGTATCAGTTTGAAAGCCAACTGATTATGAAGGTAATGCCCGTACCAGTCTCCCAAAAAATAGTTATGCCTGTATAGTGTTAAAGTTGACAAAGTTGAAATTGAAGACCTGAATTTAATTACAGTTGTTACAGCCAAAATTAAGAGCAATGTGAAAAATGTGTTCACAAGCTGCAATATTACATTATATGCAAGATTTTCACAATTTTTTCATCAAAACCACATGGGAAACTGACTGATGGGTACACTTTTTAAAATGATTTTGGGTTTTCATCAGTCAGACAACGGATAGAGCCAAAATAAAAAAGCTGGACAAGAATCAGCTACTTAACGTTTGTACACACCCAACTATAGGCACACTAATTTATGTAACTGTCTGCCCATGGTCTGCCCTAGCTGACCTACTTTCCCTTCAGGGGTCGCAATAACCGGTAGTCATAGCAACTTTCTGACCTTTGCAGAAACCATGATGTAAGATTACATAACTATTAATTTACAGTTGACTGTTCCTTTATAGTGGGTGCATGGTGTATGCACCATCTACAATGTACATGCATGGAGGATTAGGAAGGTACAGATGGGCCATGGGGTATAATTGTTTATTCTGCCTGACCACAGAGCTCCATTATGTAACCTATTAGGAACGGTTACTGACTTCCTGCAGTAAGTAAGGTCCCTACACAAAACTCCTGAATACTACTGTAATACAAGAGCAAGATAAGCTTTTAAACATGACTGATGCATACCATAGAGAAAGGACCACTTACATGATCATGTACCAAGTTTATCACAGTTTATACATAGGGGTAGTATTCAGCTTGTTTTAAATTTCATTTGGCGTTGAACAAAGAAAACTGACTAGAGGAGAATTATTACTTAATGTTTTAAATTTAAGAACATAAATCTTAGACTCGAAACATATCTGTTTCGGGGAGCATTTCACAAATTTCTAGTTAACGTATTTCAACATCATTCTCTTCAAATATAAACACTGAAGGACGAGACATTGCATTAATTAATTTAAAATTGTAAGTCTTCTCACCCAAATTTTTTAATGAAGCAAAGTTATAAGTTCAAACTATTTCTAACAAATATGTAGGCCTATCATACAGACAAGGTACATGTAGATCCATTAACAAATAGAACGCCTACAACTGAGTCAACTTAAAGTTTGTTCTTTCAAGTTTCACTGTTTTTTTTCTTATGTGTAACTGTTTTGTCAATAATAATTCTAATAGGCCCTAATAGTAATAATAAACAAATAAACAATAAATAGATCACTGTAGTTCAGAATATAATGAAGAACCCATAAAAACAACATACCTTCTGGTATTGAGATTACGGAATTGCAGAATGAAAACAACTTCTTTAAATGTGCAAACAGTAATAACAAACAAACATTTCTCACTTGTACTTGCATATCTTTGACGATTGATAAATTCACAAACAAATAAGCCTATAGTGTACACATCACACTTCTCTTGACTACAAAACTTAGAATGGTCCATTGTTGTTATTATTATTATTAATATTATTATTATTATTATTATTTATTCTGCCAAAACATTCAAAATACAAATATGTACATACAAAGTAAGAATTGTCATACATCAAGGACAGTCAAAACTAAAGATAAATTGTATAACAAATACCAATTAAAAAGAAAAGATGCATAGAGGCGCAGTAGGTAAGAATGAGAAAGGGGTGGTGATGAGGAATGTAGAAGGGGAGCGGGTTGGGGAAGAAGGGAAGTGAGAGGGAGGGAGTTCAACAAGCAGAGTAAAGACAATCCAATCTAAGATGGCCAGGATGAACAAAAGTGAAAACACTGTGACTCAAAAGCCTGTTCATCCAATCTTAGGTTGGTAACAATAAATAATTTTACAAACAAACAAAAATACCTTAATATATATGATAATTAAATAAGTAATAAATATCTGCTCAATAAGTAAATGAATTTAAATGAAAATACAAAAGTACGTAGCATAAATAAAATAAAATAAATCAGTAAGAAACACAATTAGTGATAAACAAGTAAGCAATGCAACATACAAATGAGCTGAAAAAATGCATCAAAACAAAGAAAAGAACAATCAGGCAAAAACCATAACAGGTACTGACGCATGCGAACAGACAAGCAAAATTACAATTATGAACAAAGGATTAGGAATGACCGGGATTGTGTGAAGTACTGAGCCACTTCACGCCCATGAAATGTCCCATATGGTCTGCGTCTCCAACAGCCTCTCCTAGTCAAACTCCTACTGCCTGGCTTCACGTGCCGATCCCTGTTTAGAACCGTGGGCAGAGGTGTGCAGGCGGGTTTCTGGCGCCTTAAAACCAGACTGCTCCGGGCAGGTAGGGCTCGTAAGTCTTGGAAAACAGCCTACCTAGGAGAAGGCACTCTGATCTCAAACCCGGGCAGGTGGGGCTCGTAAGCTATGGGAGGCAGCCCACCTAGGAGAAGGCAAACTCTTATTTCAAATCTTGCCGCCCCCCGTGCCGGGTTACGCATGAAGAAGATGGGCAGCAGCATCTTTGGATGTCGGAGACAGGCGGGCGACACTAATGATGTAACCGGCTGTTTCATGGCGACCTGCACGTGCTTTGATTGCTTCATTGCAAGCGTGGATGTGCACCACTGCGCCCTGGCCAAGGGCTACTTGGCGTGGAGTGAGGAGCGGCGCCCCCTCCACTATAGCCATTATAACTATGACTACAACTATCAATGAAGACAACAATGATCTGGTGGATGTGTGGCCCCCGAGCGCCGACCCGGATCTCAATGCTACTTGGGATGTAGCCCCGCCGCTGCAGCAGACCTCGACTAATGACGCGTCACACTTAAAGCCTTCCGAGGACGGTGTGGGGCTGATGCGCCGTGGAACTGGTGCTGCGCCGGGTCTATCAACTTTTATTATTGGAACGTGGAACGTGACCACGCTGCAACACGCCCTAGATGACGAGCATCTAGTGCAGGCCTTGAAGACATATAAATACGACGCCATCGCTCTGACCGAGACCCATGGCATCGGCATCGAAACTCGACTGGATGGCAGACTACTCCTCTCCGGTGGAACAAAACACTACGCTGGTGTCGGCATACTCCTCTCTCCAAAAGCTGAAGCAGCACTTATATCACATGAATGCATCTCAAACCGTGTCATGTCAGCCCGACTCCGCTTAAAGGGCCCCGGCTCGCTGGTCCTGGTTGCCGCCTACGCACCCACCAGCACTGCAACTGAGGAAGTAATAGTCACCTTCTACGAACAACTAGAAGGTGTGTTTCAAAGAGTGAAGCCCTCGGACACGCTGGTACTCGCAGGTGATCTGAACGCGAAACTTGGTACAAACCGTATTGATCCGCTAGTTATCGGCCCACATAGCATCGGCACCATCAATGACCGCGGACTGCGACTGCTGGATTTCTGCCGCGCCCACCAACTTACCTCCGCTAACACATGGTTCAGGAAGAGGCTGCTGCACAAAGTGACCTGGATAAGTCGCGCTGGTAATGCAAGAAATGCAATTGACCACATCCTAGTCAGACAGAAACACCTCCAACAGCTGGTCGACTGCCGCTCTTACTCGGCTGTTTTCGACACCGACCACAGGCTTGTTTTGTGCAGCATGAAGCTGCAGATTAAACGTACACTGAAGCTCGCTAAACCCCCACCAAAGCCATGTGCCAATCTGCTCACCTCCGAGCTTGCAGCTATGATCAAGACGGAAGTCAGAGACCGTGTCGCTGTCACGGATGAGCTGGAAACCATCACAACAGCTATCCATGACGCAGCACTTAAGACATGTGCCCCCATGAGACATAACAAATCGACGCCTCATATCACCTCCGCAACCATCGACCTGATTGAAAAGAAGCGGAAAGCGATCGGTACACCTGAATATCGTCTGCTAAAGAACCAGGTGAGAGCAGCATGTGACAACGACCTGGACACTTGGCTACTCGAACAGGCAGACACAATCAACGATGCTTTCCACCGCAATGACTCTGCTCTCCTATTCAAGACAGCGAAGGGTCTGACTGCCGGATCACGCAAACCTGTACACTGTAAAAACTGCGTTTAGAATCTAAACACATTTCTAAACGCCTCGCTTGTACCCACTTTTTTCACACGTTTAGCCCTCAACATGTTTAGATTTTGCGTTTCTGTGACATGTTTACCCCGAGACACATTTAGCCTGTGATACGTTTAGATTGAATGTGTTTAGGGTTCATAGTGAGTGCTAAACATGTTTAGAATCCAACACGTTTCAGAGAATAAGCTTAATTTTTAAACACCTGAAGAAAAGAAAAGAGAAATGTTGCAACATTCGCCTGCCTGCTTACTGAAACATAACGCTCAAGCTACGCTCGGCATGAGAATCGATAAATCATCATCATCTCAACGGGTCATCGAGATGATTTTCATCGAGATGATTTGAGGAGCAATGATGCCATAATTTCAGTCATACTGAAAACGGTCATTTTGAAGTCTCAGAATCCGTTCCAATTATATACATTTTGGGCTTTACTTTCTACCCATGGTGTGAATATTTGAAGTGCTGGCCAATATGATACAACAAAAATTTGCTTCAATTGAATTACACACATTAAAGTGTAAACTACTGCGCAGGAAAGGCTGTTATACCTACAATGGTTTTGAATAAACACCGAGGTCTATATTTGTGCATATTTAATGAAACCCCGCCCATTTCATTCTAAACAAACTGATGAATTTAAACACATACAAAACATGTTTACAAGCAAACATGTTTAGAAATATGTTTGTAAGCTAAATTGGTATCCCTTTAACATGTCAAAAAGCTAAACGTGTTGAGATCAATGCAGGTTTGAACTGGTTTGAACATTCAAATACACCAGAATGTGTGTTCATCATTTTAGTACGTTTGCTACCTGAGCAATTTTACTTGCCATGAGGGGCTAAACGTGTGGAGCATTTTTGATACCTTTGTAAAGTTACGTATTACCAAAATGCGAATTATTTTAAACCCTTTTAATTATGTGTTTATGCCATATAGCAAAAACGCTCTCCAAGGAAGGCCTATATGCCTACGTGGAAGCCTATCATGACTAGCTGCTTAGCTTTTTCATACCAATAGCAAACGTATTCAATTGATGTAAACACATTCTGGTGTATTCAAATGTTCAAACCAGTTCAAAACACGTTTAGCTTTTGACATGTTAAAGAGATAGCATTTAGCTTCAAACATATTTCTGAACGTGTTTGCGTGTAAACATGTTTTGTATGTGTTTAAATTCAAAACTGCATTTCAAACAAGCACAACAAATCTCAACCCGTTTAGCTTTTTGACATGTTAAAGAGGTAGCCATTTAGCTTCAAACATATTTCTAAACATGTTTGCGTGTAAACATGTTTTGATTGTGTTTAAATTCAAAACTTCACTTAAAACAAGCACAACAAATCTCAACACGTTTAGCTTTTTGACATGTTAAGGAGATACCCATTTAGCTTACAAACATATTTCTAAACATGTTTGCGTGTAAACATGTTTTGTATGTGTTTAAAATCAAAACTTCACTTAAAACAAGCATAACAAATCTCAACACGTTTAGCTTTTTGACATGTTAAGGAGATACCCATTTAGCTTTCAAGCATATTTCTAAACATGTTTGCGTGTAAACATGTTGTGTGTGTGTTTAAACGCTAAGCGCCGTTTTTACAGTGTAGCCACCATCAAGCTAAGCGACGGCACCCTTTGTGACACTCCTGCAGACGAAGTACAACGCTGGCTCGAGTACGCGCAAGAGCTCTTTCAGTCCAGCCTGCAGCGTGCAACGTGCACGCCTCACCAATTTGCATCCGCTCCACTACCTGCTGATGTCATCAAACGCGCCATCTCCCGGCTTAAGAACGGGAAAGCTGCTGGCCCAGACGGATTGCAAGCTGAGTTTCTGAAAGCCTGCTAGACGACCCGGTTGTTTTTTCGGCAATCCATCGCGCCATCAACCGCATCTGGATAACTGGAATATGGCCATCCTCGGCACTGGTATCGAACTACATCGCCCTCTATAAGAAAGGTGACAATGGGGATTGCGGTAACTACCGCACCCTGGCTTTAATCACGCATGCCAGCAAAATAATGCTCAACATCATCCTAGAGGATTTGAACAGAGTCGCCAAGGTCACCGTTAGCGACACACAATATGGATTCAGTGCGGGCAAGTCTACAACCGACGCCATATTCATACTCAAGCTTATCGGACAAGCGCACTTGGCAGTTGGTCGCAGACTACACATGGTGTTTGTCGACTTCAGAAAGGCCTTCGACTCCGTCATACACCACAAACTGCTGGATACCATCGACGCATACGGTGTTATGCCGGAAGTCATCCGCCTCATTGCCAACCTTTACAACGGTGCCCATGGGTCGATCTCATGGAAGGGACTGACCACTGACGAATTTGAGACGCCGGTTGGGGTGCGGCAAGGTTGCCCTTTGTCCCCCGTACTTTTCAACCTGTACACGGAAGCCATGATGCGCGAATGGAAGGAACAGGTGTCCCATCTCACCCCGCCAGACGTCGCCGGTGATCTGTTCTGGGAGCTGAGGTATGCAGATGACTTGGTGCTCCTTGCCCGTTCTGCAGAAGATGCCACCTACATGCTTGAGAAGCTCGACTCCATAGCCACATCCTACGGGTTGAAGTTACACCCAGACAAGACTGAACACCTTGCACTGAACTCATCAGCAGATGCACCGATCACGCTGCATGGCAACCCCATCAAATCGACCTACCACTTCAAGTATCTGGGCTGCAGCATCAACACTACGATGGATGACTCCACCGAGATTCGCAGTCGCATCGCCATAGCGAAAAGCGCCCTGAACACCTGCGTTTACCTCAAGAAACCCCGCATCCGCACTGAAACCAAACTCCATCTCGCGAGAGCTCTCATTCTCTCCAAGATGTTGTACGGCGCGTCGACATGGACAGTGACTGTCACCAGTGGGAAAGCCATAGATGCGTTTGGCAGAACTATGTGGAGGAAACTGCTTGGTATCATATGGAGCGACTTTGTCTCGAACCAGGAACTCGAGCAAAGAATTGGCGACCGTTGGCAACTCACACAGGCCACCCTGATGAATCAACAATGGGCGTGGCTTGGTCACTTCCAACGCCACACGAACCACACAACTTTGGTCAACGGACAGCCAACCGGGTCACGATGCACCCCAGGGAGGCCTCGGTTTCGCTGGGTAGATGGCCTACGCCGTTGGACGGGCTCCACAGCAGCCACTCTGGTTGACGTGGCGACGGCCTGCTCGTCCATCCCTCCAATGAAACAGCCGGCAAAATCTTCAATGGTGTTGCGTAATCATAGTCGTCAAGGCGCCAGTGGCGTACGACGTTGATTGATTGATAATACAAACGTAACACAAACACTGAGCAATATCAACAAACAACAAACTTCAAACATTCAGGTGTGTGTGTTCACACACGGCGTGTTCACACACGGCGTGTACAGTGGCAAAAGTGGGTTTGTTTGTTTGCATATTATTTCTTTGCATGGAGAAATGAAATAGATAACAAGTGTACCAAACATGCCTGCCTCATAAAACTTATATGACATGCAGATCGGTACGACCATGGAGGAAGTGATATTTACACCAATAATAAATAGCCATAGGCTACAAGTAGGCCTACAGTGACACCTTTTCAGACTGAAAACAATGTGCTCTGTCGACATGGGGAAAAATAATGCAAATACATACCACCATGTTCTCAGAGCTCTCTATCGGCATCTGCTGTTCTTCGGTGTGACCATTCCTCCATGGTGTGACCGACCGAACAATACACGTTGGTGTGATGACCTTGATGACCTTAAACGAATGTCCGCCGAGTGCTTTGTGCACACTTAGTAACAAATGTACCAAGTATAGACTTGCAAATGGCTTTATTAGAGAAAACATTAAAATATCACAAGTCTCACCTCCCCTTCCGTTTACGAGCGATTATTTATTTGCACCTATACATACATGTGCATGATGCCATGCACCCCTTAGGTGATACTTACTCTGATAAAAAACCTCTTTTTATGGCCATGGCTAATCAAATCTTATAATTCTACCTTCATGTTTTGAGAGACACATTTTTTTGAATTTTCGTTCAATCATGCTCCTTTCTTCATGGCGCACAGTGTTATTGAAGAATAAAGTTTCTTCCCTCCATGAAGCAATCAACCAACCCCCTACATAAAGTGAATTTGAATAGTGTTACTTGTATTACTTGTATTTTCATGTATCCATGTCATATGTATTAATTTAATTGCTTAGTAACTCCTTTCTTGCAAGTGTTCCTTTGCCGTTAATTATTGCTATTTTATTCAACCAGCTATTCATTATTTCTTTGTTCACTTTAAATATTTATTTATTTATTATTTATATTTTAATTGTTTATTTATTTGTATTTATTTATTTTAACCTGTTAAATTATTTCCAACGTGATTTGTTCTTGCGCGCGGGAGGCAGAAACTTGAGAGTTATGGGATTCTTTATCAACCTGCTTTTTTAATACTATTGTTAATACCATTGTTATTATTGGTTTTTAAAATATTTTTCACTATGTAAATATTCAAAACTTCATAGCATTTTACTGATAGTTTTCGAAATTTCCTTTTTGAAATAGTAATTAGGGTTAGCTCTTGTTTTTTTTGTTTTTTTTCCCCCCCGTTTGTTTGTTTGTTTGTTTGTTTGTTTTATTTGTTTTTTTACAAACCCTTAAGTTTGTCACTTTTTATGTTTCAACGCTAACTGCATCTCTCAACATCGTTTGAAATTATCTTTCAACTTGTTTTTATTTCAGTACTGTTTGCTGAAATAAAAAGATCACATGCAAGTTTGTTGCAAGTTGCATAAGCGTAAGTTGCAAAGCGCATTAATGCGACAACCTTAAAAACTAAATTTTGCACTTTTAGTCTTCAATCATAATTTGAGACAGTAAAACTGTATGACGCAAAGAAACTCTAAATACAAAAAACTAGAATAAATGCTTGCCAATTTTTACATTATTTTGATGGGATTTGTTTTCAATTGTTTAAACATTCATTTTATCAATTAAATTTGTTTACGACAAAAATAACGTTTGTGGGCCATAATTGCAAAAATTTAAATTTTCCAAACGGTTTCCCAAAAAATGCAGGCATTAACAGCCTTATGAAAACTTTGAAGCTGTCGAAGCACAAACGTTTGCCACTTTTTCTTATAATAGTAGGATCAACAAATACATCACTCATCACGAAAGCAAACTTACAAGACTGAAGTTGTCCCACAGCCTTATCTTGACACGACCCCATGAAAAAGTAAAAGAAAATTGTAGTAATAAAAAATCAATTATATATCGCCGATATCGCCTAAATATAAAATCACAAGAAAAGGGCTTGACCTAGTTTTTCAAACTGAAGATTAATCAGCAGGCTTTAAAAAAGGTAAATCATTGAGAAAAAAGTCTTAAATAATTTTTGGAATTTTCATGCACAGGAAAAGTGGGTACCGGTAACTATACCTTCTAAGGCGTTTTATTTGCCCAAAAAAATCTGCGCGCTAAAAAAGAGAAACATATTTTTGTTCAATTTGTTATTTATATTCCAAATTGTCGTTACACAGTGAAACAGATTGCGTAGTTTTTAAATCGCTGAATGGTTTGTAAATATTTTATTTCAAATTAAAAGGAATAAAAATAATCAGCAATAATTATTTGCAAATTACAAAGCGCAGGAGGGCGCTACTTAACTAAACATGCAACTAGTCGATGGTTACAATGTAACGCGTATTTTATAAAAGATTCAAATGAATCTTACTATTTAGGGGTCAAAAGTTAAAAAATAATTATGATGCATGAGTATAGCATAGAGCTCTATGAGTATAGTAATGTTTTGAAACCATATCTTGAGAAATACTTTATATCTTTGTTTGAGAAAGACTTGTTCAGCAGAGAAGTAGAAAGACTGAGCAAGTTGATGTTTTGTCGTTTAGGCAGAGCAGCTCTGTTGCCACGAAATATTGTTAAAAAGGGCAAGGTAGAGCAGGCTTCCCGGGCGGACGGGACTGGCAATGTCGAGGGCTCTTGGTCCCGGCGGGGCCTGGGCCTGAGAGGTGGTGGAGTCTCCATGCACGGTGGTCTCAAATAACGGAGTTATGTGGGAATCACCGGTAGATTCTTGTGGGGCCCTGCGGAGCTCCGTTGCCCATGAAGTGGCCGGAGTAGGAGCAGAAGGGGCGGGAGTGTCCCGTCATGGGACTCAATAAGCCAAAAGCTGTGTAATTTATTTCCTTTTTTCCTTTCCTGAACGACTTTGGAATTTATTTCTATCATAGGGTTGTAATGATCATATTGGGTTGCAATGATCATATTATTGATTATTATTTTGTTTTGTTTTCAAGGACTTACTTGTGTATTAATTTTTAATTTCCAATTTCTTTTTTACATAACATATACATTTTTAAAACTAAACTGAAAACAAAACAGATTATTTTTGGCAGTGGTAAGATGTTAACTTACACCATGCTCTATGCTTACACAAAGTTAAGAGTTCCCCAAATAATTATGACACACGTCATAACCATACACTACAGCGAAACTATGTTGGTATACCTAGAACCTTTTCAAGTCTTCAGGTTATGAAGGGACTCAAATTGTGAGGTGTTATTCAAACCATTTTGATTCTGTGACATAAATTCTAACTCAACGCCCTCCAGCTAGCACCAGTCATGTTTAAAAGTTCTCATAAAATTTCCTTCAAATGGAATTCGACTGCCATACATGCCTTTGCTACTTTATGTCATCTATATACCACTCACTAGCGTTTATTCAGCAAGTTTTGGTAAACAGAAATGATTTGTGATTTTGCACATACTTTTGATGGGTCGTTTCAATTCCTTGATAATTATTTCAACTGTTTAAATGAGTTTGGTCCAATTTTGCATGGAAATACGCATTTCGTTTTTATAGTGACAAATTACTTTTGTTGAACACACTTGCTGAAAAAAAAGCTAGTGAGTTGTAGATAAAGTGCAAAGCTAGGGTGGCACCACAAAAAAATGCACATTAGGCCTATGGCAGTTCGAATTAAAAAAATAGAGTTCCAAGAAAAAATAAAATAAAAAATCAATTATTGTTTACAGTCCATACTCTGACCATTTTCAGACATCATACCAAATCTCGAAAACGTTTAACTGTATTTATATCATCAGAAAAATTATTAGTGGCCTGATACGTTCCGGTCCTTTCGGTTGGTTTTTAAGCAGTTTTTAAAAAATAATTATATTTTCTCATTTATATCATCAGCGAAGACAAAGATAAGATTGTGTGCTTTGATGAAGCTTTTACACAACAGGGCATATATTTTGTTTAGACATGTATGTGTATCCTTACTATTTCTTCGGGAAATACCAAACCATGACATTAAATGCCAAAAATAAACCGGGTGTTTTCCGTTTAGTTAAAAAAAAAAAAAAAAAATGCAATTGTAAAACTCATGAACAACTTAAGTCCTTGCTGAGTTGGTTAGGAACACAAATCAGTGAGGGCAAAAACAACGCAGACTGCAGTAAATGAATGTCAAAGTGATTCAAGACAGAACAGTGTTAGAATGCCAGGAGTCACCAATTTTTTCTAATGTAAAGAGGAAATATAAAGTAGATGCAGTAGACGTGTTGAAGTTAGACTGCTGCTCCAAGGAGTGTATCAAGACACTATCACCTCTTGATATTGAATTTTGTAGAATTCAAGTGGTCAATAAAGGGGGTACTGAACAAAATCAATTCATTTTGGACAATGTCAAAGACAAATGCAAACTCTCTGTTTCCTCAAGAGGGGACCAGACAGTCGATTTCAGACTATGTACGGGGTAAACCCGTGTGCCAAAATGCCTGGTGTGCAGCATTTGGCTTTACCATGGAGGTAGAATTAGAATTCTACCTCCATGGCTTTACACAGAGGCGTTTCGTGAAGTGTGTACATCTGTTTAAGTCTGGGACGAATAACGTCGTTCATGGGAACACCGGTTCTTCAAAAAGACAGAACAAAACTAGTCAGTGCTTAGGGTGGATGAAGTACTTGTTCGAAAGAATAGGCGATTGGATGCCTCATAGGAATGTTGTAAACCTTTCTCCACCGTACACAAAGAAGGCCCTTTATAAACGTATGGTTGCAGAGTTCAGTGACTGGGGCTTGTCAAAGAGTGACATCATCTCTTACGAGTATTTTACAAGTACTTGGGCCGAGCATCTTCCAAACTTCATAATTTCTAAGGTAACTTCTACATACTAAATAAAACACATTGTTTTAATTTCAATTGTGACAACCAATTTTCTCATATTTGACAGGATTTCTGACTGAATGTTTTTTCATGTGTGTATAGCTCCACATGTAGATCAATGATCTCAATTCAGACAGAAACAAAGAAACGTGATTATCTACAAACCACATGTAGCCTTGTAGGCCTATACTCACTTGGTGCAATCGGGGCTGATTAGTATGCAGCAAACTTCTCAACCTTGTACTAACTTAATATAAACAAAAACCACATGTGGCACTCTGCATAAGCCATAAAGCCAGTTTGTGTGAGCATAGTGTGATCGAGGGACAATAGAGGTCCACGATTGCAGGCGTATACATTATTGAGTGTGTATGTGTGTGTACAATTTTGTTTGTTTTTTCAATGTAAATTATGCCTCTCTATAGTACCCTTTATTTATTAAGACATGCTTAATGAGCATGTGAAGTCATACTTAATAGTGATAATGATTATAAATAGTTTAGTCGATGAACAATTGATCAAAAATTATCTAATGTTATTTTCATAGAAAAGAGAGAAGAGAGTATCACTGTGCACGTGAACGATCCAGATGCCACCCCGAGGACCAAACTACCATCATCATTGACGGGATGGATCAGTCAAAGACTGATGTTCCACACCTCATTCGAAGAGATAAAGCAACTGTGCATTTAGCCAGACTTCCTGTGCACATAACAGGTTAGATAATATGGTTCACTCTTTCACAATATTTAAGAATTTATTTGAATAAATTGACAAACTATATTTATAGGCCTTTGGCCATGCTCAGAGAGAGCGTACTAAAGTTAGGCCCGAACCGGTTTAACTCATAGCTATATAACGGGCAGGGGGGGTGGGGGGTCGTTAAAATAAAACTTCCCTGAGTTCAGACAGCTCGAACCGCTACGATTTATCTTTGGTTTTAAGAGGTCAAACAGCACCGCGACCCAACACAACAATTTCCGGTTTATCCACAAAAGCACGCATGGCCATGTCTAAATAGTGTAATAATAATTAGTGTCTTATTTTGTTGACGGGATTTTTTTAATTTTTAAAGCAGAGCGGGTGTTAAATACCTCGCATTTGTGACCTAGCTGCTCTATCGAAATGAGAAATGAGGATATTGACACTGCAAACACATGTAAAATTCGCTCAGTCAGCCTCAAAACATCCATGGTTTGCTCTAGTTCTCAACTCAAGTAGCCCATAATATTGTTTCCTTTATCTGAACTAGTCCTTTTTATGTGTCGGTCGTAAACTAAACATTGCCGCTACTGCTTCACAAATATAATTCATATGTGTTTCTTGAACATTATGGAAAGGTGCTTATCAGTCCACCCATGTTTGGAATATATATTTAAAACAAATAACATAATATCGATCAATTATAAATCTCTTGATTAAAAAAATCTTTGTTCTGTCTTGTTTCAGGTAATTATAGGTGCACAGGGTAAGAGCAGCACACGGGACGTATCCTTGGAAAGTTCAAGGTCGTCCATCGAAGTAGGACAACTTGTTGCTGTACATTTAGAGGATCCTTCAAAACGCCCTTTTATCGGTAGAGTCATTGCGATACTTGATGACAGCATAGATTGGCGTACCTAACAGCCTGTACATGCTGTGGATTTGTACAACTGACTTTGTTAAAAAACTGTAGGGTAAGGTACGCCAATTGGCGTACCTAACAGCCTGTACATGCTGTGGATTTGTACAACTTACTTGTTAAAACACTTTGGGGTAAGGTACGCCAATTGGCGTACCTAACAGCCTGTACATGCTGTGGATTTGTACAACTGACTTTGTAAAAAAAACTTTGGGGTAAGGTACGCCTATTGGCGTACCTAACAGCCTGTACATTCTGTGGATTTGTACAAGTGGCGTCGTAAGAATACTGTAGGGTAAGGTACGCCAATTGGCGTACCTAACAGCTAGTGAATAGGTATGACTTGAATTTGGTATGTTACGTAATTTTGCGTAGTGATGAGCAATGGTTTACTGAATGGTTCATTTTGTTGTCATTAAAAAAAATTGTATATTTCAACAACTGTTAAACAAACGCATAATGTATCAACTTTGTTTAAAATTTGCATTAAAATCTGCTTTTTTGTTAATGATGAAATAAAATGTTTCAAATATTTGAAAGTTTCAACGTAAAAATGAATGTGTGTATCTTTTTTTGTAACAAACGTAGTTTTAACCGTTAATTTGAAAAGAATTGTTTCCAGATTAGAACTTCTGCAAAAAAATTATTATTTATGAATAAAAAAATAAGTTAATTGTACTTTATACATTAATTTTTTCCTGGTAAAAAAGGTTAAAATACAGTTTCCAATAAAACCAATTTAGTTCCAATGGTGTGTAATCAGATAAAAATAGTTTATAGATACTTACGGATACTTACGGAACCTCGGGCTCTGAAGTTGTGCCCCCCTTGAATTTGAAGTACGTGTCACACCAGTTTTTATTCATAAAATCATAATTCATATGATTATCATTATGAATCATATTTTTCTTTTGACTTTAATTAATAATTGTCACAAATGTTTGTAAATATCGTTTCATAACAACCTTCTTCATACCTGGAAATTGTGCGGTGTTTATTTATGAAAAACGAAAATGCAATTCAGGGCCAGGCGACATTCTCGCCGTAAAAAGTACAAAAAGACATGACAAGTACAATCATGTATGTACATACCAATCAATGTATGTACACATTACACACGTTTTATATCCTTCGACGTGAAAGATACACTACAAACACTGCTTACAAGTACAAACAAATTACATCGTTTTAAAACATGTTTATTCCACTTAATTTCCAAATTAAAAAATAAAACCATAAATGCTTACACATAAAATGTATTTCCACATCCTCGCTGGCATTGTTGAAACAAGAACGATGATCAAAAGGAGACAAGAAGACAGGACAGTCTACTCATTTTTATTCATCAGCCGTTTGTTGACAATAGTTACCGGATTAAGTTCATCGCACGAACCCGAAGCGCTATCCAGTCAGTATTAGGCCATACGGGGTAAACTGTATCTTGTCGTCCCGTTCCGACCCCTGTGGGTCTAAGATAACTCTACAGTTTTTAACAGAGTAATTGCTGGAGATTACGATTCCGAAAGTTCTCCACAAAAACGCCAGTCAAATTTGAGAAATTATCGACCAAACATTGCACTAGATAATCGACAGCGATCGAACACTGTTTACGGTTGTGATACGTCGGCTCGTTACATTTTATTTGAAATACCTGCGCACAGACACCATGTGATCTAAATTCGCCAATCACATCCTAGGTCACACGTCATGTGACACCCCCAAAACAAACATGGCGGCGCCCATGCCTCGCTCGGGTGAGAAAGACTCTGTGATAAATCCGAAGTGTTTTGTTCACCTAAAATCTGTCAAAGCTGAGAAAGCACAATATATTTTCAGGGAAGAGTCAAATCATGCATGAGGCCGTGTTCAAGCGCGTCGTCATGAGATGAGATCATGTGTGTGAGATCACGAAAAACACAGCATCTTTTGATAGTAGGCCCCGTACTCGAAATAGGCCTATACAGCATACAGTGCATCATGCATGCGCTAATTTTTATTAGAGAACAAGGACATGCAAAGAAAATAGGACCGTAACGCAGTTAAAATGTTCAATGTAAATAAATGTTAAATAAATAATAAATGTTTGTAAATTATTAAAAATGTAGCTTCTCCCCGTGTCGAGTGAGAATCATGTATTAAGGCGAGCTTGAAGAAATGAGGCGTCATCATAGGGCCTATATTATACAGTTCTAAAGAGGGTGGGGATACAAAAACAATTGTTAGGTGCAGGCCTGTAAAAGGAATTATTCATCTAACCCTTTTGGGGGGGGGGGGCGATTATTATTTTTTTTATTTATTTATCTATTTTATTTTATTGTTATCTTTATTTATTATTTTTTATTTATTTATTTATTTGTGTGGACTTTTTCTTCCTTTTTTGATCTTGGTGGGTTTTTAAATTATTTATTTATGCCTTTTTATTGATACTTTTTTATTTATTTATTAATTTTTTTTATCAAATGATAAACCATAAGGGAAACTGACTGGGTAAATTTTAAACGAGTTTGGGTTGAACAAAACAAATGTACTAGCTAGAGTGGAATTTGAACCAACGACCTCCGGATTAACGTACTGGCGCTCTACCTGAGCTATCTAGACCTATGTTGGCCGTCTCCCTATCCTTGTTGGGGGATTACCAGTCAGAAGCTATTCAAAAAGTGTAGCCAGGGATCACATCCAAGTACGATACAACCTGGGAAGCCGCAGCCAGATATTGAATTCACCACAAGGGAATTTGACTGGGTAAATTTTAAATGATTTTGGGATGAACAAAGAAATGAGCGGCTCACCCCTAGTTACGGGCCTGGTAAGGGAAAATCCACAATAAAGGGGTGTGTGTGGGAGGGGGGGCGGAAAGGAGGGAGGATCATGAGAAAAAAGGAAACGGTGTGCCTATAGGCACTTTCCTGCCCATTAATCTTTAACGAATTAGCGAGTGTTCCGGCCAGAGACATCGACAGAAAAATGATCAGAAAAGCGTTGAAAACCATCCTATGGATGTTGTTTTCAGTGGGAGACAATGGTCTCCCTCGAAAAGTCAAAAGGCGATAGTTAAACATACTTTTTCTTTGATGTTTGCATGCACCCTCACAGAAAAGGGGGATCTTATGATAAGTGGTAAAGGGGAATGTTTTAACTTAATAAAACAAACATTTCCCCTTTTTTTTATTTTATTTTATTTTAATTTTTCATAGTTTACCTTAGGCCTTATGATATTTTTTTTTGCAATAGCAGTGATAGGTGTTTTAGGGGAAAAGTATCCTATTAGAAATCAAAGGTCAAAAGAATAAGACCAAAAATTGTCAGTTCCTTAATTTTGTTGACAATAATTGGAGCGACTCATCATTCCATCCTTGTTGTTCAATGACTAGCCTATACATTTTTTTAAACTAAGCTCTTTATTCTTGGAACAAAACTTTGATGGCTTACCATTCAGTGATGTTAAAAAGACACGATAGTCTAGTTTTTGAGAAAACATGGCCTAAACCACACAATTGATGTTGTTGGACGCGACGCATTTTTTTTTTTTTAATAAAGGATATAGGCCTATAATTATGTTTTACGGCCCACACACCAACGGGGGAATCGATACGGCGCGCTGCCCATGGTCAATACCGTGTCTCAGCCGCGCAATTTGATTTGTGTGTGTCGGAAGACTTCAGTTCGCACATTGCGCGCGCGCATTTTCACAGATTGCGCCCAACAACGTTTTTAGCAAACTTTGCATGTTTTTGCAAATTTGACTGGATATTTTTTGGAGAACTTTTAGTATAGTGTTTAGTATGTCTACAACTCACAAAATATACCTTCAAAAAGTAGACCCACGGGGGTCGGAACGGAAATCATTTTCCAGGCATCTTTTCGTTTACACCGTACGGCCTATATAATATTATAGAGATCGGTGATTATGACCCGTGTTGTTGCGTTTTTTGTAGAATATACATAGAGTCATCATTCCTCCTGTTGTCAACTGACACAAGTCTACGTTCATTCACAAGAATCGAGAAGAATTGTTGATGCTCTGAGCGTCGCGTCGTGTGTACCACCGCTCAGATCAGATCGTTATTCGGGTTTCAGCGTGAACGTAAACAAACAGAACGCCGTGTTTTGGGACAATATTGCCAGCGTGGCAGACTTGTCTGCGCTTGGGTCCCTTTCGCCGGAAAACGATAGGTTTCTTATTGTAACCAATGTGGTTGGTACGGTTAATTTTGTAGACGCCAAGAAAGTCACAGTTGACACACGTTTTAGTTACTGCATAAGTTTATTATTTTAATTGCAATTTCTTGAAAGTTGTATTTGCAATTTACTAAAAGCTATTACAAAAACGACAATTGACAGTCACTACAAAATTGGAGGACCTGTAATATAAGGTACAAACATATAAATCATAATTAGACAATGATTTAACAATGGTCCACATTGAAGTAAAGCTCTGTATTCTATATATACAATTAATTCATTATTAAATTCCAATATTCCATTACTTTCATCAACGGCAAAATGTTAAGTGTTAAATCTATTTTGACCAAGAATAGTAAAACATCTGCTTCAGCCAAATGGCACATACCTAATAATAAGAGCCCTCGGCTCTTGCAAGGAAGTTGTCCTTTGCACAGGATGAACAAGAGATAAAGTAGTTCTGTAAAATAAATTATTCACAAGAAATAATAAATAATCGTAGACATTTAGAAGGACAAGTAAACCTAGATCCGTATATTATTTTTATGAAACAGTGGTTAATTAGTGACTAAAAAGGGTCGTCATATTTTAAAGTCAGAATAAGAGCAAATCTAAGATGAAGTGTCTTCTATCTGAAAGTCAGACCAACTTTAAAGGTCTGGTCGTGCTTAATCAAAGAAACAATACACGGAACAGCTTTGTGTTTGTTGACAAACACTTAAGCTCTAGTTGTTATTATTTCTTTTACACGAAGGTTTTATTATCGGGATCAGTAGAGCCGACAAAAAAAAATAATAGTTGCGGACAGTCAAAGTTTCACCGTTGTGTGTGATCAAAAAAATACTTAAAATAACCAAGTCGAATTTTGAAAACCAAAGCATAGTTTTCAGCATGTAAATACATTGTCCTTAATTAAGGTTGTAACAACAAACCGAAAACAGCTGTTGCGGTTTTTTAAATGTTTTTCAGATACATTTTTCTCGAAATTACCTCATTTCAGAGGGAAATATTTCACAGAAAAATTGTTCAGTATGAACTTAATAATCAGTAAGCTCTAAAACTCAACAATGATGTTTATCCTTACCAAAAACCTAAAATAAATAAATAAACTTTAGTATAAAGAAAGAACATAATTAGGCTATGTGCATTCAGATCGATCCACAGATTCCGAACATGATGATTGCGCGACCCCCCCCCCCCCCCCCCCCCCCCATCATAAGTAATACTGGTTCGCCTAGCGGTAAATTAGACCTAGTGCTTTTGTTACGAAGATCCATTTATAGTAGTAGATTAAACCACTATTTTTCTAATCCGTGTCCCCCATAAAATCGAGTCACGGTCAAACCATGCTTTACTTTCCCCCTGACTGATCGATTAACCCAGTTATCGACTATAATGTGTTACGTGTGTTAATCATGAATAGAATGTGCTGGTTGGGTGGCATTCCTCCCGCTAGATTTGTCACCAGTCGTAAGGATTGATACGATGTTATACAAATTGTTGGGGTGTGTCCATGGGCGCGAATGGCACCTAAGGTGACACATCAATTTCTGGGTTATTTTGACGCAGATTCCAGGTCACGGAACGCAGCTTCTGGGTTTTCGATCATTCTCTCACCGGTTAGACTTGCAACAATTTCAACTACTTAAACTGAATGGTCTATTGAAGAAATACAGGAGCAAAAGAGCAGGCAGCAAACGTAGTCGTCGTGAAAAAACTTCTAACAACACTCACGTATCTACTCGAAGTGACCCGGAATGGACTATCCAATCCTCCATACGTGTGATTATTGGGAGACGAAAACCCAATAATTATATTCGTGATTTTCATCTACGCCCACCCCCTGTTTTCAACTACTACCTAAACTGGACAAAACTTCTAACCAATCTACATGTGCAATACCAAGATCAACTGCCCTACCACGTTTTATGTTGACTAATGCACCTATCAATTGTAAGACGGACCTTCGGACCCCCGGGGATAGTGCGTCATGGCTTGCAAATGGTCAGACACAATCTGACACAGGGGGTGCGTCACATCCAACTTTGGTGGGTCACAACATCGCTCTTGGGTGCGTCATTGTACACAATGACTACGAGTATGTATTCGCCGATCGCGATGGCGTAGCCGGAGGGCCTACCACGGCTTCCTTAACAATACTGGCATTTTGCTTGAAATGAAACCTTCTGCAGATCGCTTGTGATTTCATAATTAAAAATGATCATTAATATTAATGAGATATAATTTTGAAAAAAAGCAAAACGCAATGTAACTTACGTCGACACCATGCTGATTGTGGTTCCGTTCATGATCTTTCCTCCATGATCACACACTCGCCCCATCGTTCAGCACATAGCGCCCGGCCAGCAGCTTGCTGCTGAAAGGTGGACAAATCGCGCATTGCAGCGCGGCCACATGTAAAATAGACTTGAATTAGGTCGTTAATTGGCCGGGTTTAGTTCGCCTCCCCCCCGCGCGCAGGACTACTTCAAACCCAAACACTTCACGCAATGCCTCTGATTACGCCAACGCCGTGTTTTATGGCACAGCCAAACTAGCGACTTATTCAAGTCTATTCAAACCTGCCCCGCCGCTGCATGATGCATGCTCAGCGCGTGGTTTTCGCTGATTTCATGCCCAACCATATCGCACAAAGCCAGCGCCAGCGTAGCTCGCCTGCACTGGCACCAATCATGCGAGCGGGACGTACGTGCGCGCGGGCTCGATTTGTTTGTCGCAATTTATGTCCGTCATGTGTGCGTCCGTGGTGAGTCGTTTCCCTCAAATGGTGCGTCAACAAATCACCATTTACAGCGTCAAAATACGTGGATGGTTCGTCATGAAAAGGACGCAGGTGTGCGTCCGTGGACCCCGAAATCTGGCCTCACTATTGCAAGTGACGCACTATCCCCGGGGGTCCGAAGGTCCGTCTTACAATTGATAGGTGCATAAAGCGTGCTCTATTCTAAATAAACTTGATGAGCTGGAATTACTGCTCAACAAAGATCGCCCCGATGTAGCAGTTATAACAGAATCCTGGATAACCCCAGACACGGCCCCGGAGCAATTTTCCATACAGGGCTACAACGTCTTCAATAAATGCAGAGATAACAGGCGTGGTGGGGGAGTGTTACTTTACGCCAGGGACCATCTACTGGCCACGCCGATTGATGACATTGTAGTTCCATCAGTTATTGAGGGTCAATGGATTTTACTTCAACACCCAAAGTTTCCAAGAAATGTTCCATCGATAGCGGTTTTTGCTGTATACAGCCCACCTGACTCACATGAAGAACTATTGTGTCATCACATTTTATCTACAGCTGATTTTCTGTGGACACGTAGGCCTTGTATTGGTCTTGTTTTACTTGGGGACTTTAATAGAGTTGACATTAGATCGATATGCAATGGGAATAACCTTGAACAAGTTGTTAAGCAACCAACCAGAGGGGACGCAATTCTTGATCTAATAATTACAAATTTTTCTGATCTTTATCATTGCCCTACAGTCTCTTGTCCGATTGGTAAAAGTGACCATAATTGTATCATTTGGGCTCCGAAACAAATAAAGGTGACTAACAGTTGTGTTACTAAAATTATTAGGCCAATGAAAGACTCTAGCATTCGTTCATTTGGTACTTGGATACAGAACCAATCCTGGTATGATGTTTTAGATAATCACCTTTGCCAAAATAAGGTGGATGCCTTTTATGATTTGATTCATCATGCTATTGAAACTCATTTTCCAACTAAAAATGTCAAGCGCCACAATAGCGACAAACAATGGCTTACTAATCTTTTAAAAAACCTGATCAAAAGAAGGCAGAAAGCCTTTACTGATGGCAACAGAAGTGCTTTCTGCTCTCTTAGAAATAGGATTATCAGAGAAATTATATCTGCTAAAAAAAGTGTATTATGCAGGGAGAGTTCGTGAACTGCAGAGACTGAATCCTGGGGGTGGCATAGGGAGATACGTAATTTGGCTAACATAAGAAAAAATTATCTAACTATTCACATTAGTGATATTGACCCATCTGACTTGAAATCTACTGCCAATGTTATCAATGATCCTCTTGCTGGTTTTTCTCAATCGCAAAATCCCGTCAAACTAAATTGTTTACCTGCATATTTACTGCCTCACCCACCCCTCCCCCTGATTCAGCCTTGGACAGTTTATGAAAAGCTCAAACATATTTCTCTCACCAAAACTGCTGGACCTGATAATTTACCAGCTAAAATTATCAAGGAATTTGCTTACGAACTATCCATTCCGGTTACAGACATCATAAATACTTCATTCTTACATGGTGTTGTTCCAGATCAATGGAAACAAGCGGATGTCGTTCCTATTCCTAAACAGACCCCACCAACGTTACAAAAACAGACCCCACCAACGTTACAAAAACAGACCCCACCAACGTTACAAAAACTGACCCCACCAACGTTACAAAAACAGACTCCACCAACGTTACAAAAACAGACTCCACCAACGTTACAAAAACAGACCCCACCAACGTTACAAAAACAGACCCCACCAACGTTACAAAAACAGACCCCACCAACGTTACAAAAACAGACCCCACCAACGTTACAAAAACAGACCCCACCAACGTTACAAAAACAGACCCCACCAACGTTACAAAAACAGACCCCACCAACGTTACAAAAACAGACCCCACCAACGTTACAAAAACAGACCCCACCAACGTTACAAAAACAGACCCCACCAACGTTACAAAAACAGACTCCACCAACGTTACAAAAACAGACCCCACCAACGTTACAAAAACAGACCCCACCAACGTTACAAAAACAGACCCCACCAACGTTACAAAAACAGACCCCACCAACGTTACAAAAACAGACTCCACCAACGTTACAAAAACAGACCCCACCAACGTTACAAAAACAGACCCCACCAACGTTACAAAAACAGACCCCACCAACGTTACAAAAACAGACCCCACCAACGTTACAAAAACAGACCCCACCAACGTTACAAAAACAGACCCCACCAACGTTACAAAAACAGACTCCACCAACGTTACAAAAACAGACTCCACCAACGTTACAAAAACAGACCCCACCAACGTTACAAAAACAGACCCCACCAACGTTACAAAAACAGACCCCACCAACGTTACAAAAACAGACTCCACCAACGTTACAAAAACAGACTCCACCAACGTTACAAAAACAGACTCCACCAACGTTACAAAAACAGACCCCACCAACGTTACAAAAACAGACCCCACCAACGTTACAAAAACAGACCCCACCAACGTTACAAAAACAGACCCCACCAACGTTACAAAAACAGACCCCACCAACGTTACAAAAACAGACTCCACCAACGTTACAAAAACAGACTCCACCAACGTTACAAAAACAGACCCCACCAACGTTACAAAAACAGACCCCACCAACGTTACAAAAACAGACCCCACCAACGTTACAAAAACAGACTCCACCAACGTTACAAAAACAGACTCCACCAACGTTACAAAAACAGACTCCACCAACGTTACAAAAACAGACTCCACCAACGTTACAAAAACAGACTCCACCAACGTTACAAAAACAGACCCCACCAACGTTACAAAAACAGACCCCACCAACGTTACAAAAACAGACCCCACCAACGTTACAAAAACAGACCCCACCAACGTTACAAAAACAGACTCCACCAACGTTACAAAAACAGACTCCACCAACGTTACAAAAACAGACCCCACCAACGTTACAAAAACAGACCCCACCAACGTTACAAAAACAGACCCCACCAACGTTACAAAAACAGACCCCACCAACGTTACAAAAACAGACCCCACCAACGTTACAAAAACAGACTCCACCAACGTTACAAAAACAGACCCCACCAACGTTACAAAAACAGACCCCACCAACGTTACAAAAACAGACCCCACCAACGTTACAAAAACAGACTCCACCAACGTTACAAAAACAGACCCCACCAACGTTACAAAAACAGACTCCACCAACGTTACAAAAACAGACTCCACCAACGTTACAAAAACAGACCCCACCAACGTTACAAAAACAGACCCCACCAACGTTACAAAAACAGACTCCACCAACGTTACAAAAACAGACTCCACCAACGTTACAAAAACAGACCCCACCAACGTTACACAAACAGACCCCACCAACGTTACAAAAACAGACCCCACCAACGTTACAAAAACAGACCCCACCAACGTTACAAAAACAGACCCCACCAACGTTACAAAAACAGACTCCACCAACGTTACAAAAACAGACTCCACCAACGTTACAAAAACAGACCCCACCAACGTTACAAAAACAGACCCCACCAACGTTACAAAAACAGACTCCACCAACGTTACAAAAACAGACCCCACCAACGTTACAAAAACAGACTCCACCAACGTTACAAAAACAGACTCCACCAACGTTACAAAAACAGACCCCACCAACGTTACAAAAACAGACCCCACCAACGTTACAAAAACAGACCCCACCAACGTTACAAAAACAGACCCCACCAACGTTACAAAAACAGACCCCACCAACGTTACAAAAACAGACTCCACCAACGTTACAAAAACAGACCCCACCAACGTTACAAAAACAGACCCCACCAACGTTACAAAAACAGACCCCACCAACGTTACAAAAACAGACTCCACCAACGTTACAAAAACAGACCCCACCAACGTTACAAAAACAGACTCCACCAACGTTACAAAAACAGACCCCACCAACGTTACAAAAACAGACCCCACCAACGTTACAAAAACAGACTCCACCAACGTTACAAAAACAGACTCCACCAACGTTACAAAAACAGACCCCACCAACGTTACAAAAACAGACTCCACCAACGTTACAAAAACAGACCCCACCAACGTTACAAAAACAGACTCCACCAACGTTACAAAAACAGACCCCACCAACGTTACAAAAACAGACCCCACCAACGTTACAAAAACAGACTCCACCAACGTTACAAAAACAGACCCCACCAACGTTACAAAAACAGACCCCACCAACGTTACAAAAACAGACCCCACCAACGTTACAAAAATAGACTCCACCAACGTTACAAAAACAGACCCCACCAACGTTACAAAAACAGACCCCACCAACGTTACAAAAACAGACCCCACCAACGTTACAAAAACAGACCCCACCAACGTTACAAAAACAGACCCCACCAACGTTACAAAAACAGACCCCACCAACGTTACAAAAACAGACCCCACCAACGTTACAAAAACAGACCCCACCAACGTTACAAAAACAGACCCCACCAACGTTACAAAAACAGACCCCACCAACGTTACAAAAACAGACCCCACCAACGTTACAAAAACAGACCCCACCAACGTTACAAAAACAGACCCCACCAACGTTACAAAAACAGACCCCACCAACGTTACAAAAATAGACTCCACCAACGTTACAAAAACAGACCCCACCAACGTTACAAAAACAGACCCCACCAACGTTACAAAAACAGACCCCACCAACGTTACAAAAACAGACCCCACCAACGTTACAAAAACAGACCCCACCAACGTTACAAAAACAGACCCCACCAACGTTACAAAAACAGACCCCACCAACGTTACAAAAACAGACCCCACCAACGTTACAAAAACAGACCCCACCAACGTTACAAAAACAGACCCCACCAACGTTACAAAAACAGACCCCACCAACGTTACAAAAACAGACTCCACCAACGTTACAAAAACAGACCCCACCAACGTTACAAAAACAGACCCCACCAACGTTACAAAAACAGACCCCACCAACGTTACAAAAACAGACCCCACCAACGTTACAAAAACAGACCCCACCAACGTTACAAAAACAGACCCCACCAACGTTACAAAAACAGACCCCACCAACGTTACAAAAACAGACCCCACCAACGTTACAAAAACAGACTCCACCAACGTTACAAAAACAGACCCCACCAACGTTACAAAAACAGACCCCACCAACGTTACAAAAACAGACTCCACCAACGTTACAAAAACAGACCCCACCAACGTTACAAAAACAGACCCCACCAACGTTACAAAAACAGACTCCACCAACGTTACAAAAACAGACCCCACCAACGTTACAAAAACAGACCCCACCAACGTTACAAAAACAGACCCCACCAACGTTACAAAAACAGACTCCACCAACGTTACAAAAACAGACCCCACCAACGTTACAAAAACAGACCCCACCAACGTTACAAAAACAGACTCCACCAACGTTACAAAAACAGACTCCACCAACGTTACAAAAACAGACCCCACCAACGTTACAAAAACAGACCCCACCAACGTTACAAAAACAGACCCCACCAACGTTACAAAAACAGACCCCACCAACGTTACAAAAACAGACCCCACCAACGTTACAAAAACAGACCCCACCAACGTTACAAAAACAGACCCCACCAACGTTACAAAAACAGACTCCACCAACGTTACAAAAACAGACTCCACCAACGTTACAAAAACAGACCCCACCAACGTTACAAAAACAGACCCCACCAACGTTACAAAAACAGACCCCACCAACGTTACAAAAACAGACCCCACCAACGTTACAAAAACAGACTCCACCAACGTTACAAAAACAGACCCCACCAACGTTACAAAAACAGACTCCACCAACGTTACAAAAACAGAGGCCTTTTTCACTTACTCCTCTTTTATCAAAAATAGCAGAAGGTTTTATTTGTGAGTGGGTCATGAATTCCATTCGTCCTAATATAGACATAAGGCAATTTGGTAATCAAAAAGGCATCTCCACCCCCCATTGTCTTGTGGATGTTTATCATCACCTAGTCTCTGGTGCTAATAATACTAATAATATCGGCACACTTGTACTTACTGATTTTACCAAAGCGTTTGACATGGTTAACCATGAAGTAGCCATCAAAAATCTTCTTGACCTTGGTGTTTCTCCTACCATTGTGTTATGGATTGCTGAAGTTTTTTAAGTGATCGTAAACAAAGGGTCAAATACAAACAGGTGTTTTCAGATTGGCAGACTCTGACCAGTGGAGTACCACAGGGAACCAAACTAGGACCAGTGATATTCCTTGCTTGCATAAACAATGCTGCAGACCAGGCAAATTGTAAATGCTGGAAATATGTCGATGATCTAACTTTCAGTGACAACAGATCCATTAATGCTGTTAGTTGTGTTCAACATGAGTTGGATAGACTAAACGATTGGGCACTAGAAAATAAACTTTCACTTAATCCTTCCAAATGTCAAGCCATGCAGGTTTACTTTAGAAAGAAAAAACTCCCTGATGTATTATATACAATTGCCAACATTAATCTGCAACAAGTTTCTAAGGCTAAACTTTTGGGTGTTACTTTTCAAAACAACCTTAAATGGGATTATCACATAAATGAGATGATTGGTAAGGCCAACAGAAAATTATTTATGCTCAGGAAACTTAAAAAGTCTGGGTTAACCTCGACTGAACTCACTACGTCCTGTATACATGGATTATGTCAGACCTACTGTTGAATACGCAGCCCCTGTTTGGCATTCATGTATCACGCTCGCACAATCCAATCGTATTGAATCTATTCAAAAAAGAGTTTGCCGTATTATTTTAGGAAACAATTTTGCCCATTATGATGAAGCGTTATCCACTTTAGGTCTGACACCCCTCCATGATAGAAGGAACTCTCTTTGTACCAAATTTGCCATTAAAACTTACAATTCGGGTAGATTCAGCGAATGGTTCCCTGAAACTAAAAGTTCCCACTCTATGAACCTCAGATCAAACCGGATTGTTAATGAATACTCTTTCACCTCAAACAGATTTAAGAGCAGTCCTGTGCCATACCTCACCAGATTACTTAACAAATGAATGTAATTTTTTATTTTTACACAAACGAAGGCTTTTACAGTTGTATTGCTGTTGTTTTTGTCTTACAGTTTGTTTTTTATTTCATGTATGCTCTAGCTGTATTTTCTTGTATTTTTGATGTTTTTAAATTCATGTACAATCACTGTGCAATTCAGCCTTTGGGCTGCAAGGAGTGTTTTTAATAAACCAATAATAATAATAATAATAATAATAACGGAACAAAAAAATGGTCAGGCCCCACGGGACCCGGAAATAAAACACAGAAGGCAGTGAATGATATTCAACACTGTCAATGATAAACAAAACAAGAAGGTTTCATTAAAACACCAGAACACATGGCACCCACACTTACATAATGGGCAGCCCACACAATAACTCCGAGCCGGGCGCCGGTGTGGACGGAGATTCTGTCCCCCCCGGAGATTCTGTCCCCCCATATGGAGAACTGTGTACAAACTGCTTTTGATAGCGCCCTCTTTTGAATCCTCCTCCTCCATCCCACGTTAATTTCCCGATGGGGGGGGGGGGGGGGGGGGGGGGACAGAATCTCCGGGAGACAGATTTCCCTATGACACCGGCCTTCCAACCACTCAAAACGTTTAAAGGGCGTGGCAGCTGAGGCCCCCACTTTCCACTGAGGTACCATTATATCCATACCATCCAAGATCTATCAAAAATATATTTTGTTGTAAATTTTCCTTAACCTTACATGAAATGACCTCCTTACATGTCCATCTATAATTGTCTATTATTATTTGAGCTCTTTTCTTTGTCAGACAGCTCCACTTATCAGAGGGTTAGATCTTGGCTGAGGTTGGTATTGGGCATGGGATTCTTATAATAGTGCTAAGTACATTGAGTGCAACTAGTTTTCTGAACCAAGACAAAAGAAAGAAGGAAAACATCGCTGAGACCAGAACCCTCCTTTTATATGGAATGGTCCTGTCTAAGATATCAAGGAATATGCCCCCCCCCCATGTTATTCTTTGGAGAAATGGTACTAATAGTAAGAGTCATTGGCGGATTGATTGATTTGGAACCGCCACTCCTTGAAGGTTTTTCATTAAAGCCCGAGTCACACCAAACTAGTTCTTAAAATGTCCGAACCCGTCCTAAAAAAAAAAACGTGAACGGGTTGTGGTCCAGCTAGAACGTATACAGCAATCCTTCACCGATCTTGAACTCTTGGTGGCAGCAGATACCGTCATTATTGCGGTGGTACCTGGGTGGTACTGCGCTGCCTAGCGACGGGTTTAAGCGATTTGCAAAGTAAAAGTCCAATAACCCGTGACTGATCAAATGATCGCCGTGTAGCCCAAACCTTATACCAGTCGCTAGGAAGCGCAGTACCACCCAGGTACCACCGCAGTAATGGAGGCATGTCTGCTGCCACCAAGAGTTCAAGATCGGTGAAGGATTGCTGTATAGCTTTGGCCGGACAATGTAATGGGGGCTTAAGTTCGAATTCAGGAGAACCAACCAGAGCATGCAGTATAGAGAACATCACTGAAACACTCTTCTGACGATTTCTAGAGCAGGCTAGTCGAAACGTTTAGACCAACCGAGCTTCACTCCCTCGATCAAAGCGAAAGTAGTATTTAAAGGGAAGGGACGTTTGCTAATCAATCTTTAAAATAATGGCAATATAAACGTATAAGAATCCTAAAGCGGCTTTCGATAGTTTATAAAGCATTTCTAGAAACATTTCACTTCGAAGAAATGTGGTTATGTAAAATTATATCAGTTTTTTGACCCCAAATTTGAATCAGAGAAACGTTTCTGTCAGAAATTTTAGCAGATTGTGTATTCCTTTGTGGATTATTCTTCCTGAGTGGGCATTATTCGCTCCAGATTTTCGACAATATCTCAAAAACGCGACCACCTTTAAGCTTTTGAAATGAAATTTTCCAGGTTAGTTTTATTGTATATTTCTACATTTTGTAGGAGTAAAACAACTGTTCCCAAAACCAAAGGAATACTTTGCCTTTAATAGGCCCATCCAGCTGTTTCCCCACATTCCCAAGCGGTATTCAAAGGCATGGTGTGCTTTTGGTGATAATTATTGTCGAAGACCAATAACCCAACTTGGTGTATCCCAACACAGCAAATAACAATTCTGTGAAAATTTGGGCTCAATATTGGTCATCGAAGTTGCAAGAAAAAACCACCCTTGTTACATATTGAGAACGCTTCATTTCTCAGATTCAAATTTTGAGGTGAAAAATTACCTCGTTCTCTAAAACTATTACTTCGTCAGAGGGTATCGTTTCTAACATGTTTTATATACCAACAGCTCTCCATCCCAGCGCTCTTTACCAATACGTTTTTATGGTCATTAATTTTTGAGTTATTACCAAAGGTAGCCTATAGCTATAACCTTCCTCGAAAATAAGGACAGTTCTTTTCAGAACTAAAGTATACCCCGAATTCCAAAATTTGCTCCGAGTCAGTAGAACAAATTAATAGCAAGACAAGTACTCAAAGAATCTACACAGCAAAAAACAGGAGAGGTGGGAGGGGGTATAATTGAAAAAAGTAGCGGTTACCGAAGGGGGTTATGGGCAAGGCAAAAAAGGGTTAAAGGCAAAGATTGCGAAGTCAACAACAACAAAGCAGACAAAAGATTGTTCTGGTTTTTATTGCTTTCTAACTTATTTTATTGACTAAAGTGCTCTAGAGGGAAGAAAAGATACAATAAATGAATAAAGCAAGTAAATAAGAAGACACTAACGACAGTTTTTTCATGATTTACATGTCTCCGATATTCCTGGTCAGAATTGGCCCGGATCCACGTCCGGGTCAAGGGTCAAGGGTCAAGGGTCAAGGGGGCGTAATCCATTTCCGGTCAGGCTGTCATTTTGACACAGAGTCCGGACCAAACTGACCCCAAAATGGGTCAGGCCCCGTGGAAAATGGATCTGGGATATTCTGACCTGGACGTTTTCAGATTTTTTTCCAGCATGATTCTTGCAAAGTGTTTCATAAAATAAAGGGAATGTTTCGCTTTACTTAATTGAAATAAATCGATAGAATGATACATGTCTTTTAAGTTATGAGGTAAAATTGCGTGAGGTGTGGCCATTTTCGAAACGAAGGCCTGGGCTTGGTCTTGGTCTTGGTCTGAGGGTCCGGAAGTTATTTGGTAAAGTGTGCGCTTTCCTTACGGACGGGGCTTCAATCAGATGGAGCCCAAATCACAAGCCGTAGTTTCGAAAACGCCCTGTAGAAGCTTGTGTTTGGAAAGGGCTTTTTCGTTGCAAGTTAATTACCATCAGTCGCCTTCATTTGTGGAGTGGAGACCAGGTCTTCAAACTGCAGATATAAGACCGGCAGTGTCGTTTCATGTAGTCAAGGAGCAAGTCTATAATTATCTATACTTTTGAACCTTTGCTAAGCAGAGTTAAATTCAGTTTACTTGACTATTCTTGGCAAAATAACTGGCCCCCGCCACCCAACATGTCTGGAGGAGACGGTACCGTCATCCGGTGGACGCGTTTTGTTTGTAATGAACGGTTTATTCATCAGTGCAGGCATCCTGGCAGTCCTCCTCGGTCATGAAGTTGTTTGCGTTGCCTTTACACCCACCGTAATTAAAACTGATGCACTCCTCCCCCTCGAACGCCCATCGTGGGTGGCTGGCGCGGCATGGTCCTACATCTTTGGGTAGAGAACAGCCTGCCGAAGAATGGAGGAAACTTACAATTAATATTTGCTACCATTATTGACTGATAATGATATGGTCCGCCATTTTGTTGAACCAATTTTTGGACTCCTCAAAATTTACGGACCGTGCGATTAGTTCATACACGAAGAAGGAAATTAACCACGCTATTTCGAGAGATGTTTGTGTGAATCATTACATTCTGCTTTTAAAACATCTTTCCAATCATTTCATTACATAACAAACGCTTGTATTGACGTTTTGTTTGTAATGAACGTGATTGTTTTTCACCCAATAACAATTCACAATCTATTCTAACCATAAGGTTTATCGCGATTCAGAATCGCAATGGATCATGGGAGGGCAGAGGGGGCAAATGCTACAGTCGGTCGTCGTGCGCGAGTTCCCGTGCTTCCCCCTTTCACTACACTATCATGCGCGGCAAAACAGCGCCCTCTCTTGGTATTTTGCTATTCGCGATAAACCTTATAGAAGAAAAGTCCATGATTATGACAACAGAGTTGCTTTAAAAATAATTTGATCGTATGAATCCAATATTGACCTTATGCATATGACGTCATTTGAGTAGGGCGCCCTCGCCTAGAGGTCAAAAGGAAGATGTTCATTGGCCAGTCCTGTGCGCCGCGCGTACAAATCAGCGCGTTTCCATTGTTTCATCATCAGTTTACCTCTAAGATGGCGGCTTGGTGACGTCAATGCATAAGGTCAATTATGGATAACATTAAATAATCCTTACATGCTTTCTGGCAATCCTGTTTAGATACAAAGTTGTTTTCATTTCCGTCACATCCACTGTAGACGAACGAGTTGCATTTGCCATCAGACCATCCCCATCGTTGATGACTACTTCGACACCGCAACCCTCGCACCAACGGCAGATCACACCTTTCTAAAATCCGTGAAAGAAAAGTAAAACGGTCTTCGACGTTTGGACTGTATCTCGCGTGTATAGAAACGAGAAAACACCCCAAAGAAGAACCTTTTCTCTCGCTAAACTAATTTTATTTAAAAATATATAATAAAAAATAGTGAGAAGTGTTTTTGACTGTCGTTCAGAGAACATTATTTGATTTTTCGGGAAACAAATTATTATGTTCTTCGTTTAACGTATTTTCTCGTTTCGATACGCGCGAGAACCAACCAGCAAACACAGTCTACACCATATAAAACAGAAAGGAAAAGAAGAAAAGATTTACAGAAAAGGCAAAGTGACTATTATACGCATATGGACTGGCGATGGGGTCACTATTAGTGCACGTCTATCCCCAAGGGAATGTGAGTGGCCAAAAGAAGGACATTTCCCGAGGGGGGCTAGACGTGCACTAGTGATCGAATTGGACCAGTCCATATTTGTTTTATCAACTCATCAGCTTCCAGTCAAATACTCCCACTCGAAGTCCACATCTGATATACTTGACTGAAAATCTACTCCTGCTCGATTTTAAAAACTCGTGGTCAAAATAAGGTTGTCTGAATTAAGTTTTAAAAAAAATTGCAATTGCTGTCTGAGTATTAGAGGAATTCCCTAAAGAACTCGTATTCGTACTCGAAGATCCGCGTACTTGGTACTCGGCTGTTGGACTTGGTACTCGGATACCAGAATACTCGGTACTCGGACACTTGTACTCAATGGTCCATAGTACTCGTACTTGGAGATCCACGTACTTGGTACTCGGCTGTTGGACTCGGTACTCGAATACCAGAATACTTGGTACTCGGACACTTGTACCTGTACTTGATTGCCCGGGTATCCATACCCGACTACTCGGTCACTACTTGGTACTCGACTGAAAAGTACTAATGACCACAACACTGCATTAAGGCTACATTTTTGGGACCTGAACTGTTGGCTGCACACAGTTGTGAGTTTTTGTGTTTAAATTTTGAAAATTAATCAACTTAATTAATAGGGAAATTAACTTACCAGTTTCCGTTGCATCAGAAACCAGAGCCACGACCAAGAACACAGTAACGATTGCACAGAGATTATTCATGTTGATTGGTTCCCTTTCCTTAAGGTATACAACAAATTGAATGAAGATCAAATTCTACTTGGGGAAAAAACGACAATCAAATTTTCAATAGTCATGTTGTCAAGCATCTTTTCACCAATCCATGAATACACTGGACGACAGTGGTTACTCCAACACAATAGTGTATCATCAGCCCTCTGAGGTACCCATTGATACACCTTGATTAAGAGAAGCAGTTATGGTTAAGTGCCTTGCTCAGGGACACAAGTGTCTTGATCGGGACTCGAACCCTGATATTTCGACTATCAGAACTTGAGCCCGATACATGCAGTAGACTTGGTTGATGCCAAAGACACGAACACAGTTGTGCACCACACCATCGAATGAATAAATTTTACTATACCTTTTTCTCGATGTCAGAGACTTTTTATCGATGCACGACTCTGGTAGCTTCGTCAAACGAAATGGTTTCAATCCAGATGCTTTGCTATTATTTATACTTTTTGTTGGTGGGTTGCATTTCAATGTAAGCACCACATTGCGAATTCAATAGCAGAACAGGTGGTCCTGACACGCGCTCGTATACAAATTATCTGACACAGTTATAGCTTTCCACCAATCAGAAGCGTCACGCGATCTTATGCAAATGGTGACGCAGTTATGGCTTTCCACCAATCAGAAACGGGTAAAATGATATCAGGGACAGTGACACACAATATTGTGTTCAAAAATGTTCCCGTAACAGACAGTTTGTTTTCAGACAAATCGTCACCGTTTTCACGAAGAGCCACGTATCTTTATTTGACAAATTATTGATTTTTTCAGCAGGGGCCTTTATCTCAATAAAAGCATTTTGCGTTTTCACGAAGAGCCATCGGCCCTGAAAATGCATAGTTAATACGTTGTAACAGAAGAGCGTAAAATGTAGCAAAAGTCGTTTTTCAGGTTTCACGAAGAGCCACCTATCTTCGCGCGCGCGTGATCACGTGACACGCGCGCCCCTTTCCTGTTAAATACGTTATCCAGTTGGGTGTTTAAGTAGGTTATCTCACTTTTTAGGTTTCACGAAGAGCCACGTATCTTTGACTAATTACTATGGCAATTAGCCATCTTTAGAAATTAGTTAGTCAAATGGAGAGGCTAAACTTATACAGAATCATATGAGAGGTTTATAACTGCAAACCGTGGCTTTAGTATTGCAGATTTTGCAGTTTTAAGCCAAGCATAGCGTAAAATGTTTATCTCAATCAAGCGTTTGGACATACGTGGCTCTTCGTGAAAACGGTGGCGAAATGTGCCAAATTATCATTTTCTGAATGTAAAACAATGCGTTTTGTGTCAATACCACTTCCAGCACGCGTGACTTTTATCAAATCTCTCGTGATTGGTCAGTGGTGTCTGGACCACGCTTGACACAGCTTCAAGCCGAAACATTTACGCAGTTTGAAAAAAATGCTAAGTTTTGGTGCAACAGCTTTTGTAGGTAACACACTCTTGACATCACTCTCTTGTTACCTTTGTTTGTACTGTCTGTCGATGATATTGGTGTAAGTTTTCTTTAAAAACAAAAATCATCACAACAAGGACTTGTTTCCTCAACAGATTAAATTTCAAAAAGTTCGCCCACTATGGTGACAAAAACCAAGCATTGTCTTTATTTACAAAGTGGTAAACAAATCATGTGGTGATACAGATGTGACAAAATTGATCCGTCAGTCAAGGTTTTTTTTTCTCCCCAGAATCATTAGTGATTCCTTTGTTTTGGGGGGATTTTTTTCTGCACGGAGATTTTTTGACGTGACATGGCATAACATAGTATAGAAATATTGACTGCTATGAGGGGCACAGTTAAAATTATAGGCCCAAGGTGATGTCAAAACCATGACTATGTCCGAAGCGAAGCTGAGGGCATAGTCATGGTTTTGACATCACCGAGGGCCTACAATTTTAACTGTGCCCCGAATATTAAGCAGTCAATATTTCTTTTATATACCGAAGAAAGGACATCAGTTCGCGCCGTGACACGAACGTATACAACGCGTACTTCTGTACGCGTTGTATACGCGAAGTACACAAGCGACCTATGAAATACAGCAGTGTGTTGCGACTGGCGGGCACAGTCGATTGCATGCTGTGCCCCGGGCACAGTTAATTATGACGTCATCTTGATAGAAAAAGGGGGCCCAGCTATTTCAATGACTCCACTTTTAACTAATCAGATTAGAGGATTCTATATATGAGGTATATAATTGCACATATTTGTTTATATAAAATTACCGATTTCGAAATGCTGTTCAAAGGGAATAGGTATACGTTTGATAATCACTATTAAAATTAATGGCAATCAAAACTTACTTGTTTAGAACTACAGTAGCTTTCGATATAGTATAAAGTATTTAAGAATCATTTCACTTCGAAGTAATGTGGTTTTGAAAAAAGATATCGGTTTTTAACCCCCAACAATTGAATCTGAGAAACATTAACCTGTCAGATACGTTTCTTAGATTTTGTATTTCAACTACGAATTATTCTTCCCCCACTTTAAACGTGGATGGTTCATCATTTTCTGTTTTTGTCCTCTACTTTTATATTATTTCTGTTGGCATATTATTAATATTTTTTTTTAAGGAGCTCTGGAAATGCCATCTGAATTCTTGAGATCTTGAGATAATTTACCGCAGGAGTCATTTACTTCATAGAGTTATATAATAGGATGTTGTTGGTGTCGTCGTCGTCGTCGTCGTCGTCGTCGTCGTCGTCGTCGTCGTCGTCGTCGTCGTTGCTGCTGTTGCTGTTGTTGTTTGGTTGTGGTGGTGGTGTTGGTTATTGTGAGCAACCGTTAATTCGCGGTTAAGTTGATCTAAACGAGATTACTGGATGTGTGATTGTACACTTTGTAGAAAATATTGACTTAGAAGATAGAAGATATGACACGGTACACTGAAAAACGTAATGTTACTGGGTATGGTGTTTTGATTTATTGTTCACACTGACTAAAACCTAGGCCTACATCTATAACATCTATAATAATAATATGGCAAAATAAGGATTGCACTTGACACCTTGTCTTTTATTTTGACTGCCTATACGCTGTTTTCTTGTATCAATGGACAAATAAATAATGATGATAATAACAACAATGAACAAAACCCAGTTCGTTTTAATTGTTTTGATCACGTAAAATTTGGTTTACAAACGCCCTCGCACGTTCTAAAATACTTCTGCTTTTTGCACAAACTGATTCTTTATGATAAGGAATAACATTACTACAGTTTTCTTTTAGAACATACACCGAAACAAAAACTATGAATTAATACCTCGTTTAAAGTCAGAGCAAACAAAATGGAAACAAATGTGTAAAGTAGTTCTTCCCCTACTACACATATTCGTGCGTGCCCGGAGGAAAACGAAAGGTTGTTGTGGCCAAACTCGAAAATTCTTTATATAGAAGCTTCCCGTAATGGGAATTCTGTAGCCAAGGGAGTTATAGAACAACTTAGCAGGATCAACTCATTGAACCACATGGGTCAGGGTTGTGTACGTATACGCTTACAAAACTATTTGTAATAGGAAATGTAGAGACACGGGAAGGAGACCGGCCCTCTAATTAAAAAGGACGAGGATTCACCAAAAGAACAATAAAAGTAACAGCAAATTCCATAAGGTGACGTGTAAAATATAAAATAGTCTCCTTTACTGACTTAATCCGTCAATGCAAAACAGCACATTGAAGACAGAATAGCATAATACACATACACAGTCACTTATGTAAAGACTAAAGTGCAAAAGGTCAGCACAACACGAGGCTGGCTATACACACACAAGTTTACAACATAATACCAAATGAAATGGCCCCATAAATGATAATATTTCTCAACTCAAAAGATATTTCAAGACAAAATAATACTCACAGAGAGTTCTATGACATTATTCCACCCAGATTATTAGTATTAGGAGCCAGAGCCATGCTCCCCACAAAATGAAGAGAAATACAGAGCGAAAATGATGTGCTCCCTCATGCTCAAAGATACCAAAGAAAAAGAGAGTGAATCTACAGGTCGCGACCCCAAAGTTAACTTTTCATAATATAAACACTGTGAGGGCGCACGTGGGTTCCCTACAGAAACAAGAAAGCAAACTATTGAATAAAGGAAGCTTGGTGGTGTTCGGATTTAGACTGGGCCTCCACATTCTTCCTGACAAGCAGCTTGGGTGAGGAAATTGTTGTCTAGCGTCACAACCACCGTAGGTAAACTCCACGCATGCACCGCGTGCGAATCCCCAGCGAGATATAGCCGCTCTGCATTCACCTATTTTAATATCTTGGCTGCAAACATCTGCAGAGAAAAATGAACCCATCTTGATTTTTAAAGGCAAAGTATTCCTTTGGTTTTTGGAACCGTTTGATTGTTTTCATCATTTGTAAAAGTAGATATATACAATAAAACTAATCTGTGAAAATTTTACTTCAAAAGGTGGTCGTATTTTTCAGATACCGCCGAAAAACCAGAGCGAATGTCCATATAGGCGCAGGAAGCATAATCCCTATAGGAATACACAGTATGAGAAACCTTTTTGACAGGAACGCTTCTCAAATTCAAATTTTGTAGCATAAAACCTGATGTCTTTTTCCATAACCACATTACTTCGAAGTGAATTGATTCTCAAAATGCTTTGTACTATCAACAGCTGCTGTACTTCTAACCAAGTAAGTTGTTATTGCCATTAATTTTAAGAGTAATTACCAACCTACCCTTTGTTTCGCCTGGCTATACAACTTTACAAGTCCATTTATTGCTAGATCCCTTAAAGGCACTAAACACGTTTTGTAATTGTCAAAGACCAGTATTCTCACTTGGTGTATCCCAACATATGCATAAAATAACAAGCCTGTGAAAATTTGGGCTCAATTGGTCATTGAAGTTGCAAGAAAATGATGAAAGAAAAAACACCCTTGTTGTACAAATTAGTGTGCTTTCAGATAGGAATAAAAGGCTTCTGGCCAGAAGTCTTTTATTATTTTAGTGAGAAATTACCTCTTTCTCAAAAACTACGTTACTTCAGAGGGAGTCGTTTCTCACAATGTTTTATACTATCAACAGCTCTCCGTTGCTCGTTACCAAGTAAGTTTTTATGCTAATATATATTTTGAGTAATTACCAAATGTGTACAGTGCCTTTAAGTGAGCGTTCGTACACAAAGTCATGACACATTTTATATACTTAGGCCTATTTCATTGTTTTCTTCAAAGTGCACCTCCCAGATTTATTATTTTGCTTAGCTAGTTAGTAGTTTTACAAATGCTCTACATTATCTTGAAGAATGATAATTTATTTTGTTTATGCCATTTGGCTGTGGATGATAAACGGCAGTATGGTAAAGTATCTTGCTCAAGGAAACACGTGACACGACCGGGAATCGAACCCGAACTTCTGGGCTCGATTTCACAAAGAGTTACGATTGATCGTAAGTGCAAATCCATCGTAGTTGCTTAGCAAAGAGTGATGTCACAATACAAATCACTATGGTAATACTGATAACTCGTCATAAGATGAATCTTAGTGCTTTGTGAAATCGACCCCTGAAGTTCTGATCAGAAACACCAGAGCTTGAGTCCGGTGCTTTTATATAGCCGCTCGGATAATGATCTGTCTTTCAAATTGTGCATACTTACCTACCAAAAGGACCTATGCTATGAATGTAAAAAATAGTAAATGGCCTGACGTTTCGACCCTAGCAGAGTCTTTCTCAAAGGCTATTCAATGACATCACAACATACACACATAAACATACAGGCCTACAAGTGTTACAAACTTTTCTAAATCTCACACCCAAATTCAAATTTCATAATCTTTCATACTTTTATTTCAGACGCAGCATTTCTTCAAAATATAAATTTTGTTTTTGTCTATAATTATAGGAGCAGGCTCTGTGCGTGTGTGTCTGTTTATCAATACATTTCTAACTACGACAGCCATCAATAATAATAGCAGCCCGTCCGTTGAAACACTAACTCTCGGCAGATGCCGTCTGGGTGTGGCTACAGTTATAATGTCACAAGGTGGCAGTATTTACGACCCACACATCCGACGGAAAGATGATAAAATTGGTCATACACACGATTGTTTATAGAGAAGTCAGTGGATCCATTTCATTATTACCATGGAGCAAATTTCAATTGAGATATTTGAATGTTTTTGTTGTTTGCTAGGTAAAAAATAGCGTATATAGCGCACCCCCACTATATATAATAAGTTGCAATTGTGTTTGTATACAGGATTGGCAAGGATAAAAATATAATTGTAGTGGACACCTTTGGTAATTACTCAAGAAATACATCACCATAAAAACTTACTTGCATGGTTAGGAGCACCCATATGGGAGCTGATGACAGTGTAAAACATTGTGAGAAACGACTTCCTCTGAAGTAATGTAGTTTTTGAGAAGGAGATAATTTCTCACTAAAATAATTATTTGAATCTGAGAAAGGCTTTCTCAGGCATTTGAAAGCACCCAATTCTATGCAACACGTTTTTTTTTCTATTTCTTTCATTATTTTCTTGCAGCTTCTTCGATGACCAATTATTGAGTCCAAATTTTCACAGGCTCTTTATTTTATGCATGTTGGGATACACCAAGTGAGGATACTGGTCTTTTGCAATAGACTGTGCAAGTCTCGCGCGTATCCGAACGAGAAAACACGTCAAACGAAGAACATTTTTATTTCTGAAATTAAATCTTTGGTTTAAATTATATCTCATGACAAAATCTGAACAACAAATACACAACAGTGTGTTAATTATTATTTAAAAAGAAATTAAAACTCTGGGACAAGGATGCTTATTTGATGTTAACTTTTTAGAAACCCCCTTACGTGGATTCGTGATGGTCAAACGGGTTTTAAATTGACCCGTATCGCAGTTTAGAGGATGCTGACGCCTCAACAACCGTATACTGCAATGAAAAGGGTTCGCTTTGCAATTACGGCATCTGGCGGTTATAACAGCGCATCCAAAACAAGCGTTTACATAAGTTTTATGATCGGAGGCGAGCACAAAATTCTTAATTTTTTGCAATAACCGGAAGCTGAGGTCAAGTTTAATTCTCGGGTTTTCTTCGTTATATTTTTGAATTGGTTTTACTTTCATATTTTGTTATCACTTAGTATTACATTCCCAACAACATGTATACTTTTCTAGGTCATAACCTACGTTAAACTCAAAATAATTGACGAAACAAAATCTCGCCCACGTAAAACTCCATATGGTTGGGACCACTATGGTCCCGGAAGTTCGAATGCGCGCGAGACTTGCACAGTCTATAACCAAAAGTATATATCCTGCCTTTAAGTCCAAATTTTCACAGGTTTGTTATTTCATGTTTAAATTGTTTGATTATTCCAAAACATGAACAATGTCTGCGACTGTTTGTCAGCTCTACAGATCGTATATATCTTAAACAGATTTGACTATCATTGTTGATAACGGTCAACTTGGGGAAGACTTCAATTTGGGGTAGTTTTGGTATTAGCTAGGCCCTAAATTTTTACCCATTTGCTCACAGGCGTATGGGGCAAACTAAAGATATTTTTGTGGCTGAGGGTGGAAACATTCATTAATTTTGTGTGTTCATTTTATTCGATCACATCTGGGGCAACAGGGGGTGGGGCAAGGATTGAAAATGGGGGGGGGGCTCTCTTGCCTCACCTTTATTTGCCACTGCCTTGCATAAATTGTTTGTTTTTATTTCAAAAGAATGAACAACGAGAGGGTTTCCAACTATTGTTGAATATTTTTGAACATCATATGGCTCCTTTTCAAGTGTTTACACCCACAACCCCCACAGGCTATTCATTATGATTATGATTCGCCTCCACACAATAGTGTGCAGGTACACAATGTCTTACACAATTAAGTGTTCTTGTTATGGTTCTTTTTCTGTTGTACTGTAACGGGCTACTCCACCGCTCCGTTATACTCAAGTCGAGTGATGCTAGGGGACGTCAATAGAGGGCGGTCTTCACACCGGATTCTCTCCAAACTGACGATGTCTCTGTTCTGCCAACAGCGTCTAGGTTGATTGGGGTGAAGGGGACCCGGGAAATAGATGATCTGCAACCGCTGATTGGAAACAGGGGGGAGGGTGGACTTATTGTTTGGAGGGAGGGGTGGATGGCAGAGATTATTGTCTACAAAAGAGCTCTGACCTAAGGAGTCTAATGATAATAATATGGGAACTGTGATGAGGGGCATAAGCTTGAAGTTAATTATTGAAAGGTCGGGGAAGGATTGAGGCGTCTACTTTCACTATTCTCAGGCAACTAAACAACGGTATAAATCAGCCTTTGAAACGTTTGCTTTAACTTCAACAGGAGAATTATGCTTATTTATTCATCAAAACTTCAATCATCAATATTTACAATCCACTTGGTATTTAATATTCATCAGATTGAGTGACTCCATTTGCATACTGTGCAACTTTAAATGATTGAATTAGGGAAATCTGCGGGGGCTGCGCTGCTCTAATAAATAATTTATTGCATGTGCCGGAATTATTTGGGTGCTCTGCTCTATAGCTGGCATATCTGGATTCTACTCTGCCTATGTTAATTCAGCAACCACCAGTGTTTAGGCTCCATTTACACTCGCTGCCACTGACTGGTCTCCACTGCATAGCACCGGCTTTCTGCAACGCAGCTTACTCTTCCCATCACAGGGTCCTGGACATGTCCTAGAGCACACCAAATGCACTGGCAGCTCGCCTTTTATACACTTTTTTTTTCGTGGGTGCGCAAACTAGGGCAACGCGCGCGGATTGGCTAACGGCGCGTAACAATAATTATGCAAATGGTCACTCACTCTCATGTACAAATCTGCAATGTAAAAACTATATACATGACAATCGATTAGAAATGTGTACAGAAATAATGGCCATTGACTTTGTATACAACACAGTTTACACGTGAAGTAATGATGCACATACTAATGCACTCGTTACGTTGAAGTTTGTTACAATCTAACACTAGTATTTTAGTCAAAGTCTATTGTCTACAATCGTCAATTCTCAAGGGAACAATTTAGATAGCGCATTAATTCCACCGGTAAGTTATAAAGAATAAATTGAGTGAATAAGAACAAGTTCTGTTCGTTCCTGTTTTATGATTATCTGACAAAACTAAAGTTAAATCGACAGATACTTGAGCTCACATGACGAGCTGTAGTTAGTGTTTGCCGAGTCTACATTATTTCATGCTGTTGTAATATAGCTGGGATTAAGTTTAATTATTCAGGAAGAGCAATTTTTGTCACAATACTTTGTTGGATGGATCAATAATTCATTTGTTTAGATAATTTCACTTGGTTTGTTTTTCATCAATCTTCATTGACTCTGTCCATGTAAACAATTGGTTACCATGAAAGATATAAGAAGAAAAAATTAGGGGTCATTGACGGTGCTAATATTAGGCCAAAGCTATTAAAATGTTTTAGTTCGCTGTGGTGGGTTTGTGACCCCCCTCCAAACGTCGCACAGACCCACCCCTGAAACATTAGTGCAATACTTATCAAGAGAGGGCGCACGTCATTTCGTTTCGAGTCACACGCATGTTTTTTGTTTTGCGTCAGAAACATTAGCAAAAGATACTTCGCACTGAATGCAGAGTTGGAGTACGAACACACAAATGCTGATACGAATGGCATTGTCACTGTCAATATGTAGTACTTTATAGAAGTTCTTATGTTGTTGTGACAAGGATAACCTACTGAAGGTAAGATTTCAAATAAAGAAAGATTATGAAGACAATCGGTGATGAGTAAATAAAAGTTCACTGAAGTTTTCCTTGTCCGCAATCTGGGCAAAATATCGGTAACGCATTCACTTCGTGGTTAGTCAGTCTTTTCCTTCCTCCATGATGGTCTAGTCAGGAGCAAAGATTGTTGTTAAATATTATAATAATAGTGCGTCAAATGCGCAAGATGTGGAACTGGATCCTCTCTATTGTTACTGGAAGATGAAATACTCATGCAGCAAGAATGTTTTTTTTATTCCGAATCCTCCTTGGTCTCTTGGACCTTGTTAAAAAAAAAAGGTTAAAATTGATCGATTGTCAAGGTTGCAGAAAAAAGAAAGAAAAAAGAAAGAAGTTTCTTACTGAAATGGCGTGCAGTGCATTAGGGCATGTTTCAAAAGTGGTCACCCAAACAGTCAAAAATTGAAAAGCTCTATCCAATAATTTCCTATGTTTATATTTGAAGGTAATATCCCTAATTTTACAAATATGTAAAAAAAAAATAAAAACATTAATAAATAAGTCCTTAAAAAAAGTTTAAATAAAGGGTTTGATAAAAAGATGCATGTCGGACGGAATTTTTGCGGTAAGTAAAAATACCCTTGAATGGAAAGCATGCAATGTGCTGAATTTGTTCTTTCCCCATGAAAATAATAACTTTGGACCCATCCGCCAATTTAATATGCATGTTACAACTTTTTCCAGTGTAACTATTTTTTTTTACTCAAATAAGAGATTTTCAAGTCTTAAATTTCCGTCCGACATGTTCCAGATTCCTAAAAAAAAAAAAATCTAATTTGATCTTGGTAAAATAAAACTAAAAGTGAAATTGTTGTCAACTATCAATAAACAGCACAAGCAATAATTTAAATCAAATATTTTAAGGTTCAATTGTTTTCCCCCAAAAATATAGCATTGGGAAATATTTTCCATCCGACATGATTTGCGCATGTCGGACGGAACTGTGCATGTCGGATGGAATTGTGTGTTTGTGCTCACCCCAAAAAGCTTCACCCAGAGAAAAATATTTGGGGTACAACAAAACAACCCTTTAAGAAAGTGAACTTGAAAAGAACAGATGAATTTTGAAAGTTTTAAATACAATAAAACACATGTTTTGTTAATTTATTTACCCTAAAAGAAAGCCCTCATTATGTAGTATTCTGTCCGACATGATTATTTGGTTAATGTCACACAGTCACAACCCAGTGTTTTCTAAACAGACTAGATGGTCCAGCATCATAATGTTCAATATAACACACAACTCACACAGGCATTGACTCCCCAGATTGATAGAGATTTACCCACTTGTCATGTACAGCACATGTGTTGAAGCACATGTGAAAGCACATGTGCTTTTAGGCCTATGTTGTGAATTTTAAGCGCACACTTGTGTATCTGCCATTTGACATACTGCACAGACCACTGTCAGATCTCCAGGAGGTAAGGATGACAAATAATTTTGGTCACTTAACTACATTGATAATACCGCCTTCAGTTCCAATTCCTGGAACAAGAAAGTGAGGTATGTTGAACAGTTGGTGAAGAAAGACAAAGTTCTTCTGAAGTTCTATACAATAAGTCCCCAGGGGAACACATGTAACACTGCAGATGCACACACTAGTACATGCATGTACCTTTCCGTGAAATAGATTACAGTGTTCAGAACTCCACAGATTCTCAGGTTGACGATACGACACCAACAACCTGTGACAAGGGTGAATCTAATGTACATGTAGCAATAGTGTAATACACTTAAGCCCAAGTTACCCATCTTCACTCTTGCACCTTTGTTGGCTCTCTAAAACTTAGTAAGTTGTAATTATACACTTGTAGTACTACATTAGATGTAGCCTCTGTTGTTGCACTGCACTGACGTCCTGGGTATAAAGCTTCTCTACAATGCGAACAAAATTTGGACAACAATTTTTTCATATTTCTTTGTACCTGATTTAAGAAGCTGAAATTCCGTTCATATATTTTTGGTGTCCTCAACTACACTTTTGATGAGTTCACAACTAACAAATACATCCATGGATGACATTATTTCCGAAAATAAGTTCTGCACTGGCGTTGTGATCATCATGTACCGGATTTACCAATTGACCGTGTAAGGTCATGAGCGCATGCCCCGTCTAAGTTAGACTGCGCCCTCAATCGTGGTTGCTATGCATCAACAAATTAAGTACCCACATGCGTACTTAATTTCTCTCGAGATTTCTCCTAAAAATTTCTCTCATGTGTTTTTACTTGAAATTTACACTCAGTTAAATATGACACTGCAGACTTGTCTTATTTTCCTTAATTTTTGTTGTATCAAACTTGAAGGGAATAAAATGGCAACATCTTCTGAGGAGGTGCTGCTCATCATCAATCAGGTGCGCCTTCACAAGAGTGATGGGTCGCTGTACCTCATGGCCGAGCGTCTTGCCTGGCAGGATGACAACAAAGACTACTTCACAGTCAGTCACCACTATAGAGATATCAAACGTAAGATATAATTATAAACATTGGAGTTGTTCATTTTTGCATGTCTTGGCCGAGCGGATAAGAGCACTGAACTCAGGATACGAGCAGGATACCAGGATTATTTTACATAAGATATTTTAGCTGGTAACCTTATTCTGGTAAGCATAATTTTGTTGTGCTTAGTAAATGTTTGCGCTTAGGCAGCACGAAATTGTGCCCTGGGGGTCTATTCCACAAAGCTTTACGATTCACCTCATAGGCAAGTTGTGGTTATTGTCATAGTGATTTGTATTGTAAAACACCCAATCATCCACAACTACAACTAATAGGGGGCGATATCCTGCAATCTGTTGCCAGTCAAGCCTATCTTGGAGTGGAAATTCATGAACAACTCAGTTGGAAGCCACACATCACAGCCGTTGCAGCTAAAGCAGGCAGAACATTAGGATTTCTGAGGAGAAACATCAGCAGATGCACATCACTCGTCAAACAACAGGTACATCTCATTGGTACGCTCACAGCTAGAATATGCCTCCGTCATCTGGGACCCCTACAGACAAAACCAGATTGACCAGCTGGAAAAGATCCAAAGAAGAGCAGTACGTTTCATAAACGGAAACTACCAACGAGATGTCAGTGTCACTCGAATGAGAGAAGACCTCCAGCTCCAACTATTGGAAGAAAGACGCAGGCAAGCACGCTTAACGATGTTTTACAAAGCTATACACCAACAGATAGCCATTCCAATCCCAGACTACATCCAACCTAGACAACGTCCAACACGACAACAACAAAACAGATTCATGAGACTCGGCCCTAGTTCCGACAGCTACAAGAACAGCTTCTTTCCAAGAACTCTGCGGGACTGGGATGCCCTCCCTCAGTCATCATTGAGCTGCCCACAGTTGCGCAGTTCAAGGGAGCCATCAGTGCCTAAATCATGGAACTAATTTTTACTTGCACCATTTGTAAATTTGAGAGCACCACGCACATGTGTCCACCAACTGAGACACATCACACACAACCCTCGTTTAGATGCTGAAAGGCGTTGACGAGTACCAGCATAGATAGATAGATAGATAGTGACATCACTCATTGCTTAGCAATTAAGATTGATATGCACTTTAAGATCAATGTTAGCTGTTTGTGCATGATGTGAAAATGGCTAGCAGAATACACACATGTAAAAGTTTGTACTGGGTAGAGGTGGGAGGGGGTTAGGGCTCCGTCCACTCTGGTTAAATTGCATGTGACCTTTTTATCCTGGTCATTTTGACTAATTTGATCATTTTACCCTTTTACTCTTTTATGTTTTTTATAATGAGGATTGTTTTGTTTTTGTATATTTTGTGTCCTTTTTGAGATTGCTGCTTTTTAGTTTTGTTTTAGACCTATTTCACTCTGTAATTATGTACTTTTTTTTATGTGACCCAAGGGCCCCCTGGAAGAACAGTTCTTTGATAACTGATTGGACTACCCTGGTTAAACAAGACGGAATAAAAGTTTAATAAACGAACCAAAAATCAAGCCAAGATGTCTTACCACTAGACCATCGAGATTGCCCTTTAGCTGGAGCCAGTTCAAATCTTATATTTTAGCAGCCGGTACTGCAACAATTCAACAGATTTTAGATTTGCATCGGGGATAACAAAACATTTACTAACCTCTCAGAGATGACATTCCAGGCCTGAAGCATGCCAATTTGCAAGTAAGGTGTACCTTTTTTTGAGATCATTTTGGGGACTTTTTTTTCTTTCCTTCATGTAGAACAAAAGATAAGTCAAGAAACAAGCATTAAAGTCCAGCTGCAGATAGTCTTGCACGACAGCAAGAGCAGCAAGTTTCACTTCGCAAACCGAGAAGGTGCTGCCACCCAGACAAGGGACAGAGCTGTCGTCAAGGAGCTTCTCCAGCAGCTCCTGCCCAAGTTCAGGCACATGGTCAACAAGGAGCTGGAAGAGAAGAATCGCATCTTGCAGGATGACCCCGAGTTGTTCCAGCTGTACAAGGACCTTGTCATCAGCAAAGTGATGACGGCAGATGAGTTTTGGGCCAACCGTAAGTCCATGGTAAGAAGTTTCATCCAATTCTTTTGTAAGGCCAAATAAAATAAAAATACCAGTTGATCGTCCTGATTTTTCCAAAAAGAGGAGGATGAGGGCCTTTTTATTTTTTATTATTTTTTTTTCAAGATGGCTGCCAAGTATTTCAATTCAAACAGGCCACCAATTCTTCAGTTTGAAATCACTGCTAACTTTCTTTATATCTATTTGTTGCATGAGGTAAGTTTACATCAAAAATTAAAATATATATGTCAAGGGGGGATTTTTTTTTTTTTTTTTTTTATAGAAAAATCGAAAAAAAAAAAGAAAAAAAAAAAGGATGCGGCCTCAAAAAAGGATGCGGGCGGGGACGATCAACTGGTATTTTTTTTTACTTGGCCTAAGGCCATAAGACATAAAAACTTTATCAATCTCCAAAAAGAAGAAAGTGCGAGCAGCCGGCAGTCTCATTCTACCACTTCTAGGAAAGATGTGATTAGTATAGTTAGCCATGAATCAGATGGCTTTGTCGTTCAAATACGACAAAACGGACCACTTACCCACTCCGGATTGAGAGAGCTCACTGACTGCAAACACAACCCTGCCATCCTCCCTACTTTCCTCATCAGATAAACAATTTTTTATTTTCAAAGCGTTCCCACCCAAGCCCGTCAAACAGTAACAGGCATTTCTTAAAAGGGCGGGGCTTTAGGAGTTGTTACAATTTGAAATGGGATTTTTGTTTCTATTCAGAATGTTTGTGTATTAAATCAGAATTTAGTAGAGATTAGAGAAGTAGTAGTGGTAGAATGCAAGAGGTTGTCTTCAGGTGACGCCATCTTGGGAGCTTTGATGGTCACTTTCCATCAACCCTGTCCAGCATTCAGCAACCTCAGCTCGATGGTTTCAGGCCTGAAATTACACAGAGGCCATGACGTCTGTTACCCTGGTCTTGGCCTTGGTGCCCCTTCAAAAGTTTCCCATAGACCTTCCAATAGAATGCTCTTTGCAAAATGAAAATGGCCTTGCCCTGTTAAAGCTGAGATTTCAAGCCTGCAGTTTGTTGTTGCGCTGCGAACTTCTTCAGCTGGGTGACTTAGGTTAGTCTCCTCTTGCCCCTGCTCTAAGCTCTATTGACGAGTACCCACAACATTAGAGGGAATGCAGTTAGCTCTAGATTTGTGTCTCTCCAAAAACTATTGTTGTATATTTGGTTTGCGGTAACACCATGTGTTATATCTACTTTGCTGTGTAGATGTTGTTGTTTGAGAACTTGTCTTGCTATTTATTCTACTGCCGCGGAGTAGATGTTGGAATTTGGAAGACTACTTAGTTCTGAAAAGAACTGTCCTGCTTATTAATTACTACCTCGGTGGAAGGTAGGAAATCAGCCGGAAGTACTACTTTCGCTTAGTGGATTGAGTGGACTTTTCATTAATATTTAACTTCACTGCAACAGAGTGAGTTTTTTATTTGTCTCAACATTTTGACTAGCTTGCTTTAGTCATCGTCACTGTGTTTCTCTTTTCTTTTGCCAAGGTCACACCAAAAGAGCCGAGTGGCAGTAGCAATACTTCAACAGTCCAGCAGGGTGTGGGTGTGTCAGCAGCATTCCTGTCCGACATTAAACCACAGACTGACGGCTGCAATGGGGTCAAGTATAACCTGACGGCAGACATCATCGAGGCAATCTTCAGAATTTATCCAACAGGTACTAGCTCAAGGTTTCGCCCTTGATTTTTTGGGGGCACGATATTCTCCCTTCTTTAACCCTAACCTTTCCCCATACCACGTGGTGTTATATGCCCCGTCCAACACCATACAACACTATTCAATGTGAGTGGCTTGCCCTAAGAAACAAGATCCATATGTGCATACCGTTGTGTGAGGAATGGAAGGGTATTCAGTCAATTGGACTGTGGTTTTGGGGTATCATGCCCTGTTCAACAATATAGAACAGAGGATGGGAATGCTGGCTGGTGTTTTTGACTCAAATTAGTTTACTTTGTGCTTCTCTGCTATGTAATGAGCATTGTTTTGGGGGTTAACTTATGTACTGACCCAGTGACCCCACACAATCTTCAAGACACAACATTGATATTTAATGCCTTATCCACCAAGGTTCAACACAGTTAACACCCAGCATAATTCCCTATGCAACAGTATGCAACACAGATACCCTGTTATACACTATGGTTCAATTCCCTATGCAACAACACTCACACACAGAGGAGAGTAAACCACAGAATTCCCTGTGCAACATGGTACAACACAGTTTTAAAACTGTTGGATCATGTTGTGTAGGGCATGGTTAGGGTTAAAAGTCTGATTTCCGATTTGTTTGCCCTTGGAACAATCAGAAAAATTGTCATTAAAGGCAAAGTATACCTTTTGGTTTTTCAACCAATTGAATGTTTTAATCCTATACAGCAATCCTTCACCGATCTTGAACTCTTGGTGGCAGCAGATACCGCCATTATTGCGGTGGTACCTGGGTGGTACTGCGCTGCCTAGCGACGGGTTTAAGCGATTTGCAAAGTGAAAGTCCAATAACCCGCGACTGATCAAATGATCGCCGTGTAGCCCAAACCTTATACCAGTCGCTAGGCAGCGCAGTACCACCCAGGTACACCGCAGTACCACCCAGGTACACCGCAGTAATGGAGGCATATCTGCTGCCACCAAGAGTTCAAGATCGGTGAAGGATTGCTGTATATAAATGTAGATATATACAATTTTAACTAAACTGTAAAAAATTCTGTTCATCAGACCATTCGTTAAAGGCAAAGTAAACCTTTGGTTTTTGGAACCGTTTGATTGTTTTAATCCTGTGTAGATAAATGCCATAAAACTAACTTGTGAAAATTTCACTTCAAAAGGTGGTTGCGTTTTTGAGATATCGCCGAAAAACCGGAGCGAAATATGTCCAGGCAGGAAGAACAATCCCTATAGTATAAAGCATTTTGAGAATCATTTCACTTCCGAGTAATGTGGTTATGGAAAAAGATATCAGCTTTTATCTCCCAAAATTTGAGTATGAGAAACGATGCTGTCAAATACATTTCTCAGATTGTGAGGGGTGTCGTGGCCGAGTGGATAAGAACACCGAACTCAAGTTCTGGTGTTTCTGTTCAGCAGAGTGTGGGTTCGAGTCCCGGTCGTGACACTTGTGTCCCTGAGCAAGACACGTAACTATAATTGCTTCTCTCCACCCAGGGGTAAAATGGGTACCTGTGAGGGCAGAGATGGTTCTTGTGATTTATTTAGCCTAGTAGTGCATATATTGCAACACAGGCTGTATACTCCCCAGGGAGCTGAGATGGTTTAAGGATTGAAATAAATGGCCCAGTAACCAGGGGTAATAATATGCGCCTCGGAATAGGCTACCTAGATACATGTAGATGGCGCTTTATAAATGCTTGATATTATTATTATTATTATTATTGTGTATTCCAATTACGCAATATTCTTCCTGCGTGGACAGAACCGCTCCGGATTTTCGGCGATATCTCAGTTTCCCTACCACTTGTTGAAATGAAATTTTCACAAGGTAGTTTTATTTTACATATGTACACTTATGTAGGATTAAAGCGATCGAACGGTTCCAAAAACGTTAGTTGTTGTAGCTTTAATAATGACAAGAGGATTATCAACAACTACATCATTCAAATTGAGACTGATTTGTCCATTGTTATTTTTTGCAGTGCGAAAGAAGCACGCCGAGAACGTCCCACAGAACATGACCGAGAAAGAATTCTGGACACGCTTTTTCCAGTCGCAGTATTTCCATCGAGACAGAATTCACGGGAGTCAAAAGGACATCTTCACTGAGTGTGCCATTGACGATGAAAAAGGTTTGTTTAACCCTTTCAGCCCCAAGGGCGACCTAAGTCGACTGTGCACTATACCCTGCTAGAGCCCCAGTGGCAACTAAAGTCGCCCAAGATAACACACAAAAAAACCACTCAATCCTGAGCTCAAAGGCCATTTGTTAAAAATCTGTAGTTCTGTCCATGTTTATTGTTCACCCTCCATACCCAAGCTTACTATCATTAATAAGAGAAAGATTGGATCTTTCAAATAATGGTAAATTAAAATAGGGTTGCTATCATGCAATTACTTCGAATTGGAGTTGAAAGATCCGAAATGCCAAACATCTCTGGAGTGCCATAAGGTTGTGTGCAAAAAAGTGATTGGGTTTACAGAACACACTGGGGAAACAAAGACCAAGAACTTAAACATTTATTGGCTGAATTCTTTTATTTTTGAATTAAATGAAAGGAAATTCAATATAGAAGACAGTTTTATTACTTATTTTGCTCTAAAATGAAATCTTCAAGGTAATAATAGAGTTTGTAAAATGAAGCTTTGAACACAAGCTTCCCATTGTGTGGAAATTTGTGCATTATGCTTGAGTGGTCAAACAATGTGGGCACCAGCAGTTGTTTATGTCAAAAGAACTTGGCGCTGAAAGGGTTAAAATGCAACATTCTGCTCTTTCAGTTTTTTGTGCTTATAAGAATCTTTATCTTTAAGCAAACTTGAATCCTCGGCAACAACAGTGTGATTATGAATTGATGCATGTTACGCTGTTCTAAGTCTGCATATCGCACTGTCGTGACACTTGTGTCCTTAAGCAAGACACTTGACCATTATTGCTTCGTCCTTCCTATGGGACGTAAAGCCGTAGGTCCCGAGTGTTGCATAATGCACGTGAAAGAACCCAGGTGTTCCTGGTTTGTTTGGCTGCATATTGCGCCACAGCTCCTTGTACACCATTACATGGTGCTATGTAAAGGAATAGGTCTCATACTTGTACACAAAACGCCACATACCTTGTATAGACCCCTTCACAACGCCGAACGCTCCTCCGAGCATGATGCGTGCCCTTCCATTTTGGGAGTCATCAACTCTATGATTCTTGTGTTCAGTTTAATTCCCAAAATGGAAGGGCGGGCATCATGTTCAGAAGTGCGTTCCGCGTTGTGCAAGGGGTCTATAGGAAAAATACTTTTAGATTGCGTGTGATAAAGCGCCATTAAAGAACTATGTATTTTTATTTTTATTATTGTTATTAGTTGTTGATTTATTTATCAATTATTTCATTTTTTATATTTATTTATTTTTTCAGAGATGAAGGAAGAAGCGAACTTGACAAGAAGCGATCCGCTGTTAAGTATTGAGGGTTTGTCCGACAGTACCTTAGATGAGGTAAGTAGACGGTTATCCCTTAATCATTGGCAGCCTACTAAACGGAAAACTATAGACCGTGTTACCTTTGTTTACAGAAATAGTGACCTTGTACATTCTAATGTATTTCCTGACAGGCAAGATACTACACAGACCATAAAATTATGGGAAAATTTACATTTTGTGTCATAATTTTCACATTAATTAAAAAGTTACAAGAGCAACAGCTGTACAGCTTTTGAGATATCCCCCCTTTCTTCATATCAAAAGTTGAGAAAAATCAGCTAGTGCAATCTCCATAAAACATAAGATTTATTGTATTCATCCATTGAGCTGCGTACAAACTGTGCCTGCAGGAGGTCCAGGCTCTGTGGCTCTTTTGTAAACATGTGATGTCACAGGTCACATGGTCTATATAGACCATGTGACCCTGTCATTGTCATTCCAAAGAACTGCCAACTTTTCCCGATTCTGCCGAAAGTTCCCTGAAAATAAACCAATCTTTCCAAGTTCTGATGAACAAACTTAATCTCCCTGATTATGGAAACTTGTTCCCTATTGTATTGAATGTAATTCTAAATATCTCCCTGATTGTTGTACAAAATCACCTTTATTGCAAGATGCAAATGTTGGCAGTTCTGATTCCATGTCATTTTCTGGCAGGCATTGTCACTTGTCATGTGGGAAATTTAGAATTCATATTCATGGTTCTGGAATTACATGGAGGCCCCTCCAAAGATTTCCGAGAGACGTTAAGATATTCCAATGGGAGTGCCCTTGACAAAATTGAAAATGGCCTTGCCCTTTCAAAGCTGTGACTTGGCATGAATTTTGTTTTGACTCTAGGGTTACGGGTCCAAGAAAGACGGTCCCAGGTCCCAGGCAACCAACCATATCATCAACGCATCAATTATCAAGAGGTTTAACCACCACAACGCAAGAGTCTTAAGCATATCAGAACAAAAGGGGTGAGTGTTTGTTAATACTATTATTTATTTTTATATATTTCTGGTTATGAAACCAAACATGCCTCATCAGGGATGTGATTTCTCTGTTTTTAACCGGAATTTCTGTTTTTGTTGCCCCCCCCCCCCCCCCCCAAGATCAAATTCATAAAAAAATGAAGATAAAACTATATATAATGCCCCAGATTGCAGAGTAGGGCTTTTAAAACCAAAGATAAATGTTATTAGTGGGCTTCGTGCTCAGAAGTTTTCGAGCTTGCAAGTTTTCGAGCTCGCAAGCTTTCGGGCTTTGCGCTCAGAGTTCATGTTTTTTTTCAACAGCCTATCACATCCCTGCTCATAAGTGAACCTAATCACTAGCTTGCAAGCCTGTGCTTGCTATGTGAACCAGAAACACTGGGGTTAACCCCTACTCTTCCACGATAAGCATTCTGGGCTCTTTTATGTGCACTACAGGACCTAATAGGACCTTTTAGCACACAGGACCTAATAGGACCTTTTAGCACACAGGACCTAATAGGACCTTTTAGCACACAGGACCTAATAGGACCTTTTAGCACACAGGACCTAATAGGACCTTTTAGCACACAGGACCTAATAGGACCTTTTAGCACACAGGACCTAATAGGACCTTTTAGCACACAGGACCTAATAGGACCTTTTAGCACACAGGACCTAATAGGACCTTTTAGCACACAGGACCTAATGTGCCATTTTTTGGAGGTAGAATTCCCTGTGTGTTACTCAGGGATGAGATTGGTCAGACTTTTGTCTGAACTCAGACTTTTTATGTCAGCCTGGTGAATAAAAAAAGCCTTTCATTTTTCCACATAAAAGAAAGACTGCCCTTTGATCTACTTCACTAGTGCTTAGGACACTGTTCCTAAAGGCCCTGTTTACCAAAGGGGTTTACCAAAAGGTAGAAACGCCACCATTTCAACATACATGTAGGCCACACGTCCTAAAGTTTGGATCCAACATGTAGTTTCAGACTTTTTTGCGTGCAATGACCATGGGCAGACTGTCAATGTGTGTGACGTCAGTGCAAGGGTACTGGCCTTCATGCTCCAAATTCCCTTTATCCAGTGGTTATTGTGTAATTCCGATTCAAGACCATCCATTGACAATCTACGAGAGATTGATAGGTTGAGAAAATTGATGTTTGGCATATGGGAGGCAAGACCGAGATTGGTAGCCATTTTGTAGCATTCTTTAGCAGCGCATTATATGTATTGGAAAATGCACTTTCTAAGTGTTATATTGTACGATTCCCTTCAGTAATCCAACAAGACGCAAGGTACATGTTTCTGTTATAATTATTGTTAAATTGTAGCATTTATTGCATTGCATTACCCAGGTGCCTGGTCTCGTATAAGCCTCGGCTTTCTATCAGACACCTCCATACTTCTACTTCTTTAAAACTCTATACCCTATGTAAACATTGTATTTTGATTGATGTATGGAAATAAACCAAAATAAACCAAACTAAACTAAACTAAACTAAGTCGTTTTACTTACTAATTGTTGTCTTTACTTTCTTTAGTTAGAGTTTCATTGTGACAATGATGTTCTCTACAGCAACAATTGTATCGATAGTTCAAACAATTTCTGAAAAAATAAAAGTGATAAAGATATTATACAGGATTGGTAAGAACAAAAACATCATTGTTTAATTTTTGTCTGAAAGCTTCAGGCCTGGAATTACACGGAGGCCACGGAGGCCACGGAGGCCACGGAGGCCACGGAGGCCACGGAGGCCACGGAGGCCATGGCCTTCGTTGCCCCTGGTCTTGGCCTTAGTGCCCTTTCAAAAGTTTCCCATAGACTTTATGATTTTCCAATACAAGTGCCCTTTGCAAAATGAAAATGGCCTTGCCCTTTCAGAGATGAAATACCAGGCCTGAAGCTTACTGAATATGAAGTTCAAACGAGGACCATTTTTTTCTATGAAATATTTTCCTCGGAAATTAAGTCTAATCGAGAAAACTGACTCTGAAAACCCGAAAAAAAAGCTATGACAGCTGATTTTGGTTGTGGGAAAATTTTGCATGATTTTTCACTTTTTTCATCTGACTCTCACTTGATTAAGCCAAAATGGTCACAGGTTTGTTATTTCATGTGTAGTTAATCAAACAGAACATGAACACTGTCTGTGACTATTTTGTCAGCTCTACCAATCCTAAGTAATAAAAAAAAAAAATAGATGGATGTGAATAGAGCCGAGTGTGAACTAAAAGTTGCATTTCTGCTGTCTCCCTTGAATAGCGCCCCCATAACGAGTAACGGTGTCCTACCAAGCACAGCAAACACCCTAAACCATCAAGACACAAGCAGTCAAGCAGCGCCCCCTACAAAAAGGAAGCGTCTAAAAGAGGCCATTGAGATTGATGACTTGGTTTCAACGACAAGTGCCACGCCTGTCATACTGAAACTGGAGAGAACAGATAGGTAAGCGAGAGACCCTATAGTCCCATATGCATGTCCCAATGTGAATGATCGGCACGCAAAGGATTCTGTGAAATCCGCATCTTCAATAATTTAAGAAAGTTTGTTTTGCACTTTCTCAATTTGTCTTTTAAGTGTGTTATTTACATGTCTGGGTATTGCCTGGGTTAATTTCAGCTTATTTTAAATTAAGTATAAATAATTCAGTTTTATTATTTGGTTTCATCTACCATTGACAATTGATGTACTGATTTTGGTTATAAGGAAGCTGACAGAGTTTTGTCCTGACCCCTTGTAATCAAATCACTGACCCCTGCTGATTGACACCTAAGACGTGTGGCATGGTCCAGCTTAGGATATTATGGCTAACACTCTTGACATTTAATGGATGTTAAATTTTGCGTCGGGGTAAAGGATATAATTTTGTTGTACCTTTACACACCGATGTGTGTTAAGCACTGTATACTAAGTACTTACCCGAGTTCTGTGAAAAAAATCCACAGGCAAATCATGAACTGCCTTTATACCATCAGGCTAGCTCGGTGGTCGGTGGTCTCTGTTCAGCAGAGTGTGGGTTCGAGTCCCGGTCGTGACACTTGTGTCCCTGAGCAAGACACTTAACTATAATTGCTTCTTCTGCTCTAGCAATGCAAAGGTCGTGGGTTCGAATCCGACCCAAGTTATTTGCCCGTGGCCGAGCGGATAAGAACACCGAACTCAAGCTCTGGTGTTTCTGTTCAGCAGAGTGTGGGTTCGAGTCCCGGTCGTGACACTTGTGTCCCTGAGCAAGACACTTAACTATAATTGCTTCTTCTGCTCTAGCAATGCAAAGGTCGTGGGTTCGAATCCCACCCAAGTTATTTGCCTGTGGATTTTTTTTCACAGAACTCAGGTAAGTATATAGTATAGTGCTTATAGTGGCCGAGCGGATAAGAACACCGAACTCAAGCTCTGGTGTTTTTGTTCAGCAGAGTGTGGGTTCGAGTCCCGGTCGTGACACTTGTGTCCCTGAGCAAGACACTTAACTATAATTGCTTCTCTCCACCCAGGGGTAAAATGGGTACCTGTGAGGGCAGAGATGGTTCTTGTGATTGATTTAGCTTAGTAGCGCATATATTGCAGCACAGGCTGTATACACCCCAGGGAGCTGAGATGGTTTATGGAATGAAATAATGGCCCAGTGACCAGGGGTAATAATGTTGGAAGCGCTTTGGGACGCCCTTCGGGTGTGAAAAGCGCTATGTAAAAATTGGTTATTATTAATTATTATTATTAACACACATCGGTGTAAGGGTAAAACCAAATTATACTCTTGACATTCTAAAGAGGAATATGTAAATTAGGAGCATTGTTGTTGTTGTTATTTAGATATTATCATGGTCCAACTCCAGTCAACCAATCACAGTACAGCTCCTCCAGCGAGGTCATGCAAGCAGTGCGACACGTTAAACAACAATTAGTGGGGCCGCAGACAAACCTAACAAAGGTAACGTATAACCTAGAGTGTCGTTGTGACTATCAAAGTTGAGACCAAATAAGAACTCACTCCGCGGTGGTGAAGTTAATAGAAGACCCCTCGATCCACTAAGCGAAAGTTGTAGTCCCGGCCGATTTCCTACCTCCTGCCCAGGTAGTAGTTAATAAGCAGGACAGTTCTTTTCAGAACTGAGAGAAGTCTCCTGAATTTCAATAATCTACTCCGCGACAGTAGAATAAATAGCAAGACAAGTTCTCGAAGAACAAGTCTACCGAGCAAGTAGATATACACATGGTGTTACCGCAAACCAAATATACATTGATACCTCACCATGCAATGACTCAAATCCCATATATATCAAAGTGTACTTACCCATAAAACAAGTGAGATAAATCTTGTCCTAGTTCTTGTTTAAAGCAGGTTATTACAGTCTTTTCTCATTTTGATTCTGGTCTTGTATAAAGAATTCTGATCCAATAAAAAGGTTGAGCGACCAGCTCTATGATCCTGTTGATTTTTCCATGTTCTGATAAACAAACTTGAAAATCTCCCTGATTATGGAAACTATCCCCTATTATGTTGAAAGTACAATTCTAAATATCTCCCTGATTGTTGGACAAATGTTGTTAGCTCTGACATAACCTATAAGTGTATAGGAACTCGCCAACGGTCGGCGCGCGGCCATTGATGCATGGATGTGTGGGTGTGTTATAACATGCAAACTTCATGCGCCAAGTTTCTTTATTGACAAAACTCTTGATATGTGGCTTTTGTTTTATGGAAAATTCATACCCCATAAAACTCTGAGCATGAACACTCCCTCGCTTGGTAACGGCTAAAATAGCATCTGTCACGTGATGGTGAATTGACAAGTGAGAATTTGGCTCTCAATCATGAATATGTATGAGGTATGGTAATTTAGTACATGTTTTATTCATATCAAACCGTATTATAAAATTAGCCCCCAAAATGTATTGTGAAATATACCACATCATGGGACCTTTAAGGAACTATGTGGAAATAAAACGTAAGTTAAATTGACTATTTTTTTATGACAGGTGTTGGCTAGTTCGACAGCAGGGATAGTTACCAATGAGCTGACACCAGGTGGCGCTCTAATGGGTAGGAACACTGCACAACCTCTACACAGTAAGTTTTGTCTCTGGCCCCAGAAAAAACACAAACGGTGCATACTTTTTTTTGTTTTAAAGATGACCCAAAATGCTGACATTTTTACCAAACAGCATCGTCTACTTATTTCTCAAGGACCATCAAGTGTGCCCTGGTCATTTGGCGTGTCGTGGCTGAGCTGATAAGAGCACTGGACTCAAGCTCTGGTGTCTCTGATCAGCAGAGTGTAGGTTGGAGTACTGGTCGTGGTACTTGTGTCCTTTGCAAGACACTTGACCATAATTGCTTGGTCTGTCGGATGGGACGTAAAGCCGTGGGTCCCGTGTGTTGTGTAATGCACGTAAAAGAACCCAGTGCACTTATTGTAAAGAGAAGGGGTTCGCCCCGGTGTTCCTGGTTTGATTGGCTGCATATTGCGCCACAGCACCTTGTAAACCATTACATGGTGCTATTTAAAGGAAAAGGTCTCTTACTTCAACACGTAGCTCCACATACCTTCCAGGATAAATACTGTAGCACTTAGAAACGTAGTTTTAAGCGCGGTATAATCATTATTATCATCACCCTGGACTTCTTGTTGCACCTCTTGTTTAAATTTTTGAGTGTGTGTGAGTTTTGTTTGGTTTTATTCAGTCTTTGAGATTTATGTTATTACTATTACTAATAATTGTGACCAATTATCATATTTCAAATGTTAAGTTAATATTAACTAATTGTATTCTCAAACTCCTTGCATCTAATAATCAGACTTACTTTCTTCTTGAACTCAGACTTACTTTCTTCTTGAACTCCCCAAAATCTCCTCTCTCCCCCAAAAAGCTCTCTACACCAAAGAAATCCATGAGGACTTGAAGCATCTCTATGCCGCCCTCTCGGAGGTCCTACGCCATTTCTGGTCGTGTTTCCCGGTGGCGAATAAATCCATCGAGGAGAAGTTGATTCGCATGAAGGGAACTTTGGAGCAGTTTCAAGCCAGGAAGTTGCAGCCATTCAAGGAAGGTCTGGCCAAGCAGCACATCGGTGCAAATGTGAGTTTTCATTTGTTCATCTTAGCTTTCTTGCTGAAATCATACCATGTTTGGCAGGATTTATGGGGTCTTTTTATTACTCCTCTCTTCTGGTGGTTCTTGACGATTTGATGTATTTCAGTCTTGCTGTTATTGAGTATTATTGACAGGCTGCCCTAAAACCATGTGGATATTAAAGAGTCAGACAGTAGGAGGGTTGTTATTGGACAGAAAACCAATTTTACACATACTCAAGAATTTTAAATTTTTTAAGTTTTAGAGGACAAAACGATAAAAATTATGGACAAATTCTATTTGTTGTTTCTGTTTCCTTTTCTAGGTCACTATCCACATGGAAGAACTTCTCAGCACAGCCTACTCTAAGTTCAACGCCTGGCAAGCCAAGAAAGCAGGTCAAAGGTCATGACACATCAGGTCAAAGGTCATGACACATTTTAATGTTGGTTCTTTTTTGAGAGAGATTTGAGTTCCTGCAGATCATTCTTGGGAACATGTTGCGCGGGGGGAAAACTGAGTGGCCTTTGGCAATGAGTTATCCTGCAGTGGCCATTTCTCACTCACTGCCCAGCCTGTTTGTAAGGGTGACACAGGCCTGGAATTACACGGAGGCCACGCCCTCTGATGCCCCATGTCTTGGCCTTGGTGCCCCTTCAAAGTTTCCCATGGACTTTCAGATTTTCCAATGGAAGTGCCCTTCGCAAAATGAAAATGCCCTTGCCCTCTCAAAGATGAAATTCCAGAACAGGTGATATAATTTACTGTAAGCCAGGCTCACTTTACACAAACTGGCCTCAATGATTGCCAGAAGGCAATAAGCTTGCCCCAATTTCATAGAGCTGTTTAAGAAAAAAAAAAAGCTAAGCACAACAAAATTATGCTTACCAGAACAAGGTTACCAGCCAAAATTGCTTGTCCCATGTACTGTCTGTTTATTTGTTGAGCAATATATTTTCTGCCCACTCCAGCTCTATGAAATTGGGCCCTGTGGTTATTTTAGAACTTCTGACCAAAACAAATCTTGGCCCATCATTATGGGAAAGCTCCATTAAAGAATTTCTGAGTTTGGCCACAAAAACTCGGAAAGTGGACATCCTTTTCACCCATTAGTTGTGTTTACATTGAATTACTTGGGTCATTAAACTGAATGGATAAGCAGTTAATATGCCTGGGTCAGTCAGCAGCCCCACCGGTTTTTGCATGATCCAAGTAAGTCCACTGTTTGGAAAAGGAGTTACATGGAGATAACAGGTGTTAGTCGCCAGATGAAAAGGATGTGTTACTTCAGCCTCTTTCTTCAATGGAGCTTTCCGTAATGCTATTTATAACGATTTATCAGAGCTGTATATTTAGAAAGTTGCAACATTGGTGGACGCCATTTTTTGGTTCAAATGTAGCAGTCTAATCTGGCATCCTGTGTGTGCACTTTTTTTTTTTTTTTTAACCAAAAATGGCTTCTAACTGCAAGTTGTTACGACTCTCTCAATATACAGCTCTGTCTTTGGTTGATATGTCTGTCATCAAGGAACAATTGAAAAACAACTTTGTTGCAATGTGACAATTTTGGACGCTAGGTGGCAGCAGACTTACCAAGTAAATCCATTGTTCTTGGATGTAAAACCCTGTGATCAGATTATGGGTGCAAACCTTCACCAACACAGTATTTCTGAGAGTATCTGTTTGTAAAAGTAAAAAGACAAACTCCGGGTGAAAACAATCGCTTTCAAATGGTCTAAACCATCAGATAAAAACCCTTTAGACATAATATAAAATTCCAATCCATCAAGTCATTTGGAAGCCATAATTGATTTCAGCCAGGAGTGGGTATTTGCCTATTGGCTGAGAGAATTGGTAACAATTCCGGTGGTAATTCCTATTGGTGTGTGGTCGTTGATGGAATTACTTCTAATCGAGAAATCAACCTAGGGTTGTTGACATTTTCCATTGGCTAGGTTGCAAAAGGGAACTTTCGAGATTGCTGATCGAATCTTTGACGGAGTACACCACTTTTGTTAACCGCGCTGCTTGGCATGTACGGTAGTCTTGATTGGCGACGTTCATTTTGTTTAAAGGCACTGTACACGTTTGGTAATTACTCAAAATATATATTAGCATAAAAACTTACTTGGTAACGAGCAACGGAGAGCTGTTGATAGTATAAAACATTGTGAGAAACCACTCCCCGCTCTGAAGTAACGTAGTTTTTGAGAAAGAGGTAATTTCTCACTAAAATAATAAAAGACTTCTGGCCAGAAGCCTTTTATTCCTATCTGAAAGCACACTAATTTGTACAACAAGGGTGTTTTTTCTTTCATCATTTTCTTGCAACTTCAATGACCAATTGAGTCCAAATTTTCACAGGCTTGTTATTTTATGCATATGTTGGGATACACCAAGTGAGAATACTGGTCTTTGACAATTACAAAACGTGTTCAGTGCCTTTAACCATAGAGAAGGGTTTAACGTAGTGCGATATCGCAACACGAATTACTGGAGAAGAGATATCTGTATCACATGAACATCTGGATCAAAGTTTCGATCCAGATTTTTAGACTTGCCCAGTCCTTCTGAGTCAGCCTCCCAACAGTCAATGTAGCGCCCTCTACCGGTGGCTAATACAAAAACAGAAGAGTTAACAGAAGTTGTGACCAAGTTAAACATTTTCTGCAAACTTTCAATTAAATTAAATATCGCCTATCATTAGTTGGCTTTGTTTTCGATAAATTCAACACTATTTTTTTGAAAAACTGTAACATTGTTGCCAACTGTGGCCATCTGTTTTTGTTTTGCATTTATGGCTTTCCATGGTTTTCCAACCTCGGTATGAAAAAACTAGGGCTGTGACGTTGCAATAGAAAGGTCTATACTGTTAAAAACAGTGCAGTGGCACCATGCAGTGCTTTACACAGTGGGAAATTGCTGGGTATATCTGCTGCCACCTAGCGTTTCAAACTCGCCAATATCAACAAGGTCGTTAATTAGGTTTATAAATATTGTATACTTTTGTAAATAAACCATGCAGCAAGGTCGTGTCTCACATTGCTGGTTTAGTAAATATCCAGGAGTGTTAAATAAATTTGAAAAGAAAAACAATATTACCTCGCTGCGTTAAAGGGAATGTATACCCTTGGTTTTTGAAACCCTTTGATTGTTTCAATCCTATAAAAATATAGATGTATACAATAAAACTAACCTGTGAAAATGTAATTTCAAAAGGTGGTAGCTTTTTTGCGACATCGCCGATTTCTTTTGGCAAAATAACTTTTTATAAAACGGCGAAAATCGGTTTAAAAGGTGTCACTTCCCGTTGTTCGTACTTGTTAAAGGTGCAGTCATCATTTTGGGTCTTGTCGATGTAATGCTGATTTATTGGCAAAATTGTCAAGAAAGTTACAATAAAAATCAAATGTGAAAGTTTCACTTGAAAATAGTGCCTACTTGTTTCATTTACATGCGGACAATTTTGTTACCGTAAATGACGTAACGAAAGCAAAGAAAATGGGCTTGTTTGTTGGAGAAATGCAAACTACAGTTTTAATTGGCCTGAAGTACCCCCTAGAAAAGTGCACCACCTTGGGACCCTATAATCCTACCCTTAGTTCCCGGCACTCATTTTTGAGAATGTTTTAGAATTCGCCTGTTTTATTTAATCATTCCCTTAGAACTTTGAGATAATATATGAGGATTTCGTATAAGTTTTCGTGATTTATTTTCCCCGTTACATGTTCTAATTGTATTCTGAGGTTATTGATTCTCAGTTCTGGATATATATTTAGTAAGCTACACACTTTAAAAACAACCTGTTTATAATTGACCCGGATTCCAGGGGTGAGGGGCTGACCCATTTCCGGGTCAGGGTAAAACGAAAAATATTGTTAAAAACAAGATTTAAGGGGATTCTGCGTCAGTTTGATCTGTTTTGTGTCATTCTTACACAGCCAGAACTGTGTCCGGACCCGGAACCAGGTCAAATCGTAACCGGAATTTTTCAGGGGCCGACATGTTATGTAAATAATGTGATGCACTACTGCCCTGCCGCAAGGTCGATTCTTACTTTTCTTCACCAGTTGAGTACAATGCACGAGGGGGTCAATCATGCGTGAGGATTTTGCCAACGAATTTGCAAGGCCATAGCTGTACCAAAACGTTTCAAAGCAACGCATTGCTTTTAGGAACTGACATGAGCGTAACAAGTAATCGTTAGCCGTGAAATAGTCGTCGTTTTGGTGTTAAAATGATTTCGTTCCATGACGTTGGCGATACTAGATGTTTCATTATGTTTTTCAAGTGCATTAGATGCCATCCGACATGTTGAGATCCTTAAATACTGCAGATGATGACATAAAAACGTAAGATGAGATGGTATTTCGGGATGGCAACATCCTAAAGAAAGATGTCGTCTTCCAGAGATAAATCAGCATCCAGCAGAAATTTATCTCAGAATCTCAACGAACAAGGTGGATGGCATTTCCAGAGCTCCGTATACGAACTCATCGCGGTCGTTTGTGTTTTAATATATGGGTTATTGCTTCTTGAGTTTTCGCTCGACAGCACATCAGTAAACAGTTCATGTTTTTAAAAAAGTACAGGTGGTAGCTGCTGGTTTGAACTTTCTGTATTGTTGCTTGCCCCTTCTTTGACAATCATACAACACATCATTGTATCAGTGATTTATTGTCCACATCACACACGCGCTCGCATAGCGTTCCCGTCATGAGTCTTTTTGAAATCAAGGCTTCAGTTATGCCCCCCAAAAAGGGGGGCCTTTTTTCTCTTTAATTATTATTTTTTTTTCCAAAAATGGCCGCCTGACTTATTTTTCAAGACAACCGGCCGGGCTTTTTTTCAAGATGGTTGCCAGTTTTTTTCGGTGTGATTTTTTTGGTGTGCTAAAGTCTAAAAATACGATCTTATTTATTTTAAAATTTATTTTTGTCGTCGAAGATCGTAAACAAATGTATCCTTTTTTTGTCGTAGAAAAAAAAGGGAGACGGCCTCTAAAAAGGAAGCAGGCGGGGACGCTATTAACATGCCTTTTTTTCCCCGGCCATAATTATTGTGAAAAAACGTACGCTTTTGTAATGGGGCTTCGACGAACAAGCGAACAGAGTCTAAGTTTGAGCTGCAGCTGATGCCGACATTTTGGCTTAGCATTCGAAAAGGTCATATAGAATTCAAGAACAGATGTGTGTTCCTAAAGGCTTTAAAAAGCTCACACTTGATCGTGTACTTAATACAAAAACAAATAACCCAATATTCATGAACAACTGAATAACTGAATATATGTGAAACTGGGTAACTGAATAACTATGATTATTAGAAGAGCCCGAATAACTGAATGTTATGAGAAACTGAATAACTGAGTATTAATGAAAAACTAACGAACTAAATATCATGAGAAACTGAATAACTCACCATGAGAAACAGAATAACTCACCATGAGAAACAGAATAACTCACCATGAGAAACAGAATAACTCACCATGAGAAACAGAATAACTGAATAATAATAAGAAACTATAGTAGCTGAAAATATATGATTAAGAGAACCCGTCCGAGTGAATGTAATGAGAAACTTAAAGGCACTGGACACCTTCGGTAATTATTGTCAAAGACCAGTATTCTCACTTGGTGTATCCCATCATATATGCATAAAATAACAAACCTGTGAAAATTTGGACTCAATTGGTCATCGAAGTTGCAAGAGAATAATGAAAGAAAAAACACCCTTGCTGCACAAATTTGTGTGTTTTCAGATGCCTATAATAAAAGGCCTCACTGAAGTCTTTTATTATTTGAGTGAGAAATTACCATTTTCTCAAAAACTACGTTACTTCAGAGGGATTCGTTTCTCACAATGTTGTATACCATCAACAGCTCTCCATTGCTCGTTACCAAGTAAGTTTTATGCTAACAATTATTTTGAGTAATTACCAATAGTGTCCAGTGCCTTTAATAATCGAATGTCATTAGAAACCCAATAACTGAATAACCACGAGGAACTGAATAACTGAATATCATTTGAAACTGAATATCATTAGAAACCGAATAACTGATGAATAACCATGAGAAACAATTGAATAAACGAGTAATTTTGAGAGACTGAATCATTGAATAATAGTATGAGAAACTGGAAGCTAAATATTTATTTAGAAAAACTGAGTAACTGAATGATTTATGAGAAATGGCATAATGTTGTGAAACCTAATCACTGCATAATAATGGGAAACTGAATAATTCATGAGAAACGAAGATATTGAGTGGGAGCCAGGCGAGCAAATTCCGGTTGTGGGAGACATCCATCGTATCACATTTCTCTAACTACAGAAATCGTAAATTATAAAGTCATTCGTTGCTATAGACCTTATGCATTGACGTCACCAAGCCGCCATCTTAGAGGTAAACTGATGATGAAACAATGGAAACGCGCTGATTTGTACGCGCGGCGCACAAGACTGGCCAATGAGCATCTTCCTTTTGACCTCTAGGTGAGGGCGCCCTACTCAAATGACGTCATATGCATAAGGTCTATTAGCACCAACATACATCTCAAAAATGTACTTCTATCGTTTGTTTATTTGTTCCTGTACTTAACATCTTCCCATTCTAGACAAAATTTTATGTTGAGCTCCTCGGTCTTTATAATTCCCCTATAGATACCTTTTGTTGTTCTTTTTTGTTGTCCTATGTCTCCATAATGTACTGAGTATGAGTACATGAAGTCACTTTCCTAAACATCTTACCGTCTTAGGAGTTCACAAGACCACAGTGTTGACTTAAAACACTACTCCAAGCAAGAAGTCTGTCGCGGTAGGCACATAAAAAAAAAATCAATAACATAAAAACCGTTCTGTCAAATCCGGTCAAACTTCATGTAATCCTCTATTCGAACCCCCCCCCCCCCCCCCCCTGAGATAGTGTAGTCACACATGGGGTTGAATTCACTAACAGTTCACAATGACCTTTTGAAGTTAGCTGGCCACAGTCACCATTGACATGTACACACACAAAAACCATTTGTTGTACTCAACCATTGAAACACGTGCAGATATTTCGCCTTTTATGCGTTTTGTACACGGACCTTGATTTTATTTATAGATAAGGTCTGCAGCCAACATAATGTAATAAATCTATCATCAGGCTACTACCTTTTCCTTCCCAAAGTCTTTCTAGCATGGGAATTAACGTGGGATCACCCCCAAACATACTTAACTGCCCTGTAATTAAAAGTGCCTTCCATTGAGGCGAAAGTCACCAGAAGGCAGTATTGTAACCAAGTCATTTTTTGTCAAGTCAAGTCAAGTCGCAAGTCATCTTTGGTCAAGTCAAGTCAAGTCACAAGTCATTTTTGTTCAAGTCAAGTCAAGTCGCAAGTCAAATTTCCACAAGTCAAGTCAAGTCACAAGTCAAATTTTCGCAGGTCAAGTCAAGTCACAAGTCACATAATGTCCCGATAAGCCCACTCCCATGATGATGTTGTGACAGACTAAAAAATACAACCATTGAACCACATGCACGGCAATAATTGCCGTGCTTTTTTAGAATTTGAAGGGCATCGCAGCAATTTCGTAAGTGTAAAAAGGGCACCACGGCATTTTTGTCGAATGTGGGGGGTATCATGGCAAAAACTTAATTTTACAAAATTTAACACGACAGGTGTCAGGTGAAAAAACTAAGGTTGAACACAACCACGGATGTGATCTAAAGCAATGCGTCTTCACCACCACAGCATTTTGACTATCCTATGCACAAACACCCCGCAAAAAATTCCCCAAAACAACAAAACAAAACATATTTAAAAAGAAACAAATCTTACGTTTTACATTTAAATAATCTTTCTGTTGATCCAAAATGTCCAAAATGGTGTCATTTTTGTAAAATAAAGCCTATAAGTTGTGCAGTTTTCCGAGGAAATGTGCTTTGAAGACCATACTGTCGACGGCTTTTGCGTGAATACCAGTGGCTCATTGCTCTGTACAGGTTTTTTTCGCGCACCAGCGATGGTGATTATTGCAATTCGAGCGAAAAACCCTTTTCCCCGAGCATGCGCAGACACGTAAAGTCTTTTGTCAAGGCGTTTCAAACAGGTGTTGTGGGATATTTTACCAATAGAGGGCTTTAACTCCAATGGTATCGCATTGTTTTGAAACGCCCTCTAGCGTTCAATGTTTCCTATCTTTATTGTTGCACATAAACGAACGACATAAAGACTAGCAGCCTCTAAATTGGAAAAGACGTGACCGCGTGCGTTGTGTAAACTGTGATCGCAATGTGGTCCGTGTTTTGCGGAACTTCCGAGTGAATTGTTTCGACATTAATTTATCCGAACCCATGTAAACGTATAACTTCACATTTAATATTCCTGTGTTGTAACCAAGTCATTTTTTCTCAAGTCAAGTCAAGTCGCAAGTCATATTTGCTCAAGTCAAGTCAAGTCGCAAGTCAATGAAATTGGCGTCTCGAGTCTGACTCGAGTCCAAGTCACCGACTCAAGTCAACAACACTGCCAGAAGGCGATTTAATGGGACCCTTGGGACCCAGGGTTAAAGGGTGTGTGCAACATTGGTAAGATTGAAAAATATAAATGTTCACAGATTTGCACATAACTTACATGGTATAAAGATGGTCATGGTGGAAAACTTCCCTTGAAATAGTTTTGCTTGAAATGCCATAGTTTTTATGAAATGAGTAAAACAATAGTCTGTATCATGCAGGATAAAATCCGATGTTTACAAAACGTTAAAACATATAATGGGGGTTTTCACTGTTTTCTCATGACTCCGAAGACCGATTTAGCTGAAACTTCAACAGTTTTGTTATTTCGTGTATTTGTTAGGTCACTATTAAGTGTAGATACTGGTCTTTGGCAATTACCACTGATGTACACACCCTAATTTAATAACCCTTCAAAATATTATCAAAGGTTACAAAAGGTGATGCTCCTAAACTATGGAAGACTCTCATTCCTTCATTAAACTTCATGTGTATAAGTTCAAATTAATAAAACCATTTGTTTACGATTAATTCTTCAAAGTAACAGTGAGTGTATATTTTTCTCTGCATATTATTAGGTGTTCGGTCAACAGACCGAACAACTCCTTGTTTTTGTTCGTTTTTTTTTTTTTTTTTTTTTTTTTAGGTGTTCGGTCCACAGACCGAACAACTCCTTGTTTTTGTTCGGTTTTTTTTTTTTTTTTTCTTTGTTTTGCTTAATCTTCTGATAGTCGTTTGTCCGCAGAAAAAAACATACTTGCAAACCTTTGATCAACTTGAAACTTAATGTGACATTAGAACATAAAGAGCAGAAGACGTGTGAGCAATGACGTCATGATGACGTCATCGGGTGTCAAATTACAAGCCATTTAAGGTCAAAAAAGTGCCCTCATGCCAATGCCTGTATGTTTCTGAATAGGAAAGCTATAGTATTCATATTTAAACATTATGATAGATCAAGACACGGGCAACATTTGAAAAGTTAACGCCAAATTCACATGACCTTTACTTCCGGTCGTAACGGAAGGTCAAAGTTTGCCTTTCTGCAATTCTTAACCAACAAACATTTCCTGCCCAAATTCTTCACTTCTGTTTATCCGATCAACCTCAAATTTACACCATGTTAGAACCTTGATGAAACCTCCATCAAGTTGTTGTGACGTCATGATTACGTCATCAGGTGTTGAAATACAGTAAATCAAAATTTAATATTTCAAAAAATCATAACTTAATCATTACTGAATGGATTGCTTCAATCAATACATCATCGGACAGGTCTTTTAAAACTCAACAAATGCTACACAAAGAGTTATCCCGGTTGTTCTTGACTTCCCGCTGAAAATGTAAGTTGAACATTACGTTAGTATTAGCCCGCAGGGCTGGTCATTCTGCTCCATTAACCACGCGTAATCTTGCATGTACATGTAGGGCCTAAACGGTACACACACTGCGCCATTGATCTTAGGTGCAAAGTCCACGAAGACTGCATTGCTGTGTGTGATACGTTATCCATGGTGGCGCTATACCAAGTTAATGGTCCTTTGTTACTGCACTCGTCGATAAATGCAACCATCCTTCGGAACGATGTTCGACGGTGGTCCAATGAATAGCTCATTGCATAACCTTCGTGTTAGCCTTTTGTTGGCTTGGTGGTAAATATCAACTGAACGAGTGTATTTTGCTGAACTGTTTTGGTGATTTTGAATAACTTTTGATAACTGAGAAAATGCAATCGGAAAAGGGTCAACATAAATTTGACTCTGATCAACAACGGTTTTTACGCGAATCTAACTTTTAGATCCTGTTGAATACTTCAAAGAAATACAATGTGACTAGCAAAATAAATTCAACATAAATTGCACATCGTGTAAACAGTAGGTTCTTATGCCCTTTTCATAATCATGACAAATGATGTTGCTTCACACATAAGGTAGCAAGCATGCGTAGTTTGATAACATTTATTTTTGAATTGTTAGTGATAGTCTTTTAATTTATCAGTTAAGCATGTTAAGTTTGTGACTATTTACATGAAAATTGTTATACATGTGTATCTAAACTACTTTATGGAGACGCATACAGCAACGATATCACTTTCCCCCGTGTACACTAAAAGTATACAAGTAATAGGTTTGCAAACGACTTTTTTTTGAAAATTAAAAACTTTCAATATAAATCTGCTTACGCATTTTAGTAACATAACAGTGCCCCATCGAAACCCGAACACCTAGTGTTTGTTCTCACAAACACTAAATCTCTAGTGGATTTTTGAGTTTGTTCGCCCACCTCAAAAATACACGCATCGTTGTCCGCAGACTTTGACATATTTCCCAAACTCGCACGGTCATAAAACTTGGCAACAATATTACACCTGATGATTAGATAAAACAGAAATTTCGACAACATAATGACGTCACCCAATGAATTATTGGGTAATTAAATGTAAATAATTTAATCAAATTTTGAGTCTTTGGTTTAACAACCATGCAGAACTCGCAAACTAAGAACGATAAGTTCGTTGTTATTTCTTGAAAACAAAGGGTACTGAATACTTATTGTTTTATACACTGGAACAAATCAAGTTTTTCATAGATCTATTAGAGAAATTTGCCTTTAATCTTTAATCCATTGCCTAACGCAGAATGTCATACCCCCTCGCGACTGGCAACGGTGGGTAGCTAGCCAGTCAAGGCACTTGTTACAGACCAACGTGGCACAACGGTAGTTGTTTACTATCAGTGCCATGTGGGCGTAACGTGAGTTTCCATTCATGTTTTACTTACAACGTAGTGCAATCTTATCAATGGCGTACTTACTACTACGTACTAGCATTAACATGATTTCCGCTAAGATTCGACGTCTAATTGTTCCCCGATTCGCCCTTCTCATGGCTTTATGATCAATATGGAATTGAAGACGAAGTTTCACTGAGATGACCACCTGCTTCAGTGATTCGTATGACTTGTAATTGTTTGAGAAAATGCAAGCAGAAAAAGACGAATATTGGTTATGTGTTTATCAAACACCGAGAAGCAGAGACTTGAAGGGTCAGCTCATGAAGGGTGTTTCGGACGGCGTCCACGGCAGTGTTTATCGATGCCATATCGGTGCCACACGGTGATAAAACGGTAAGCTTTGTGTGAAAATCATTGCTTTTCAAAAAGAGTATTTATTTAATGCACAGTTATGTTATAAAGTTTATCCTTTATCATCAAGTGGTGGCGTTGGTGATGTTTTTAAAACCAAGGAACGTTTAGTGCGATCGTCGAGGAGGTAGAATTGGGCAATGGGGCATTGGTATGATTGTTGGCTGTGTCACTAAAGTCAGAAAATGGTCCGACTGATGAATGTTTTTCGGCAACTTTGTATTATGACATATTTAAAGAAACCTGTGATGACGTTTGTGTTAAGTAAAGTAGGTTTTGTTTATAAGTTGTTCTCTTCCCAAGTTTGAATGTTGTTACTGTTTCGACCCCCCCCCCCCCCCCCCCCCCCTTTGAACAGGCTGGTCATTGAGAGAGCGCAATATAAATTCAATAAATTAGTAGTATTATTATATAATTATGAAACGTTTTAAGTCTTGATTTTTGTTTATTTTAACAGTTTCAGCTTGACTTAATACAGCACATCCACCGGCATGGTCTTGGATCCAGTGACAGATTTTCCAGTGTTTTTGTGTTGCATTCCTTATTTCCTGTATGATGCGCCATACAGGTAGAAATAAGTATTAACTCGTTAAAAATATTGTATTAGTTAAAATTCACGAGAGGCTTAAACTTGCCTTCTTCATGACTTGCCTTTATCTTGCATAATTATTAAAAACAAGTGTTTTTTATTTCAATATTATAAATTTAACAAACCGTTCGGTGTGAAGACTAATGTCTAAAAATCAAGCGAGCTATTTAAAAAAATGCAACCAATAGCTCATACTATGCTGGACTTATTTTAACATCATCATCAGTGCATATGTATTGAACAATCAAAGTATCATGCACCGATACATGAGAAGCCAAATCACAGTATTTGAAAACCTGTTAAAACTTCTAAGAATTGTAACTTAATAATGTCAACATGATTTGCATAGTCGGATTTAATATTAATCAATAAAGAATCAATAGCCATTGAAAAATAAATAAACTTCAGTGAGTGGCATACATGATAGTTGTACTTGTGAGTAATTCAAAGGCTCGTTTTAAGATATGCAACCAAAACGAAAGGAAATTCGAAAAATTGCTCTGTATTAAAGGAAAATTATGACCCTCTGCCCTTTCAAATAAATTAAATAATGTACTCTTTTGCTGACAATACGTTTTGTAAGTTCACCTTCGTTTTTCACTTACAATTTAAAGCACATAATTAAATACCAATGTCTCGATAAGAACTTATCTAACGTCATAATGACGTCATCAGTTTTCAAATTTGACAAAAGATTAGTATTTCTAAAACTCATATTGTGAGTTGCATTAATTTCCTGTGTAAACTAACGTACAGTCAAAGAAGATTTACACTTTACTTTTCCTTGAAATTTCAAAAGCTATCAACAATGTTTTCAGCGAATCAATGATATAGCTAACGCATTAAAACAGCACTGAGCCCAGCGAAAACCCGAACACCTAGAGTTTGTTTTACAAACTCTAAATCTCTAGTTAGGTGTTCGGTCCACAGACCGAACAACTCCTTGTTAGGTGTTCGGTCCACAGACCGAACAACTCCTTGTTTTTGTTCGGTTTTTTTTTTTTTTTTTTCTTTGTTTTGCTTAATCTTCTGATAGTCGTTTGTCCGCAGAAAAAAACATACTTGCAAACCTTTGATCAACTTGAAACTTAATGTGACATTAGAACATAAAGAGCAGAAGACGTGTGAGCAATGACGTCATGATGACGTCATCGGGTGTCAAATTACAAGCCATTTAAGGTCAAAAAAGTGCCCTCATGCCAATGCCTGTATGTTTCTGAATAGGAAAGCTATAATATTCATATTTAAACATTATGATAGATCAAGACACGGGCAACATTTGAAAAGTTAACGCCAAATTCACATGACCTTTACTTCCGGTCGTAACGGAAGGTCAAAGTTTGCCTTTCTGCAATTCTTAACCAAAAAACATTTCCTGCCCAAATTCTTCACTTCTGTTTTTCCGATCAACCTCAAATTTACACCATGTTAGAACCTTGATGAAACCTCCATCAAGTTGTTGTGACGTCATGATTACGTCATCAGGTGTTGAAATACAGTAAATCAAAATTTAATATTTCAAAAAATCATAACTTAATCATTACTGAATGGATTGCTTCAATCAATACATCATCGGACAGGTCTTTTAAAACTCAACAAATGCTACACAAAGAGTTATCCCGGTTGTTCTTGACTTCCCGCTGAAAATGCAAGTTGAACATTACGTTAGTATTAGCCCGCAGGTCTGGTCATTCTGCTCCAATGACCATGCGTAATCTGCATGTACATGTAAACGGTACACACACTGCGCCATTGATCTTAGGTGCAAAGTCCACGAAGACTGCATTGCTGTGTCGTGACTGTGCATTGCTGGCCCACATGTACATGTACATGTACATGTACATGTACATGAAGCGTAAAGTAAAGTTGATGCGTTTGGTGGCGCTATACCAAGTTAATGGTCCGGTGGTCCAATGAATAGCTCATTGCATAACCTTCGTGTTAGCCTTTTGTTGGCTTGGTGGTAAATATCAACTGAACGAGTGTATTTTGCTGAATTGTTTTGGTGATTTGAAGAACTTTTGATAACTGAGAAAATGCAATCGGAAATATAAAAGGTCAACATAAATTTGACTCTGATCAACAACGGTTTTTACGCGAATCTAACTTTTAGATCCTGTTGAATACTTCAAAATAATGTGAACAGCAAAATAAATTCAACATAAATTGCACATCGTGTAAACAGTAGGTTCTTATGCCCTTTTCATAATCATGACTTGTTGCTTCAGTAATCGGCACCAGACGGTATAAGCGCAGCAAACAGGCGTAGTTTGATAACATTTATTTTTGAATTGTTAGTGATATCTTTTAGTATTATAGTCCAATAACTACGGATTGGATTTCTACAATCAATACATCATCGAACAGGTCTTGCATACGATCAGTTCAGTTTATGACTATTTACATGAAAAACCTCGCCGTTACGTTGTTTAATTAATAGACGTCACCCAATGAATTATTGGGTAATTAAATGTAAATAATTTAATCAAATTTTGAGTCTTTGGTTTAACAACCATGCAGAACTCGCAAACTAAGAAAGATAAATTCGTTGTTTTTTCTTGAAAACAAAGGGTACTGAATACTTATTGTTTTATACAATGGAACAAATCAAGTTTTTCATAGATCTATTAGAGAAATTGGCCTTTAATCTTAATCCATTGCCTAACGCAGAATGACATACCCCCTCGCGACTGGCAACGGTGGGTAGCTAGCCAGTCAATGCACTTGTTACAGACCAACGTGGCACAACGGAGATGTTTACTATCAGTGCCATGTGGGCGTAACGAGAGTTTCCATTCATGTTTTACTTACAACGTAGTGCAATCTTATCAATGGCGTACTTACTACTACATACTAGCATTAACATGAATTCCGCTAAGATTTGGCGTGTAATTGTTCCCCTATTCGCCCTTCTCATGGCTTTATAATCAATATGGAATTGGAGACGAAGTTTCACTGAGATGACCACCTGCTTCAGTAATTCGTCAGATTTTTAACTATGTGAGAAAATGCAAGCAGAAAAAGACGAACATTGGTCATGTTTTGATCACACACCGAGAAGGAAGGATGTGTCATCGGATCGTGAGGGGTGTTTCAGACCCTTCTCACGGCATGTGTTATTGTTGATACACGGGACTAACTTCGGTAAGTTTTCGTGTGAACATCATTGCTTTTCAAAATGATTCTTTTATTTAATGCACAAGTACGTTGTAAAGTTTATCCTGTATCATCAAGTGGTGACGTTGGTGAGATGTTTTTAAAACTAAGGAACGTTTAGTATGAACGTCAAAGAGATAAGAGTTTGGCAATGGCGGATTGGTATGATTGTTGGCTGGGTCACCATGGTGTCACATAGTCAGAAAATGGTCAGACTGAGGAATGTTTTCTGTCAACTTTGTATTGCGACATAATTATTTGAAAACCCTTCCATAAAGTTTCCCCTAATAAGGTTTCGTTTATAAGTTGTTCACATCAAAAACAGGATGTGCACCTTCCACTAATTTTTTCTTGTGTAATTTCCTTACTCTGATATGTTGTATTGTTACGCGCCCTCGAACAGGTTGGTCTTGGAGAGGGCACAATATAAATTCAATAAATTATTATTATTATTATAAAATAATGAAATGTTGTAAGTCTTGAATTTTATTTATTTGAGCAGTTTCAGCTTGACTTAATTTGCTTTGAGTCATACTTTGTTTATTGTTTTTTTCTTCTTCAGAATATACAACACATCAGTACCCGAATGTTCTACAGTGAAAAATGTCATACTCGTTGCTGTGTTCCATTCCCTAATTCCTTGGGAAGTGTATGATGCACCATACAGGTAAAAATAGTTATTAACTCGTTAAAAATATTTTATTAGTTAAAATTCACGAGAGGCTTAAACTTGCCGTCTTCATGACTTGCCTTTATCTTGCATAATTATTAAAAATATGCGTTTTTTTATTTCAATATTATAAATTTAACAAACCGTTCTGTATAAAGACTAATGTCTAAAAAACAAGCGAGCTATTTTTAAAAATGCAACCAAGAGCTCATACTATGCTCGACTTATTTTAACGACATCATCATCAGTGCATATGTATTTAACAATCAAAGTATCATGCACCGATACATGAGAAGCCAAATCACAGTATTTGAAAACCTGTTAATACTTCTAAGAATTGTAACTTAATAATGTCAACATGATTCGCATAGTCGGATTTATTAATCAATATCCATTAAAAAATAAATAAACTTCAGTGAGTGGCATACATGATAGTTGTACTTGTGATTAATTTAAAAGCTCGTTTTAAGATATGCAACCAAAACGAAAGGAAATTCGAAAAATTAATGTTGCCGTGTTTAAAAGGACAATATTGACCCACTGCCCTTTTAAATAAATTATATAATGTACTCTTTTGCTGACAATACGTTTAGTAAGTTCACCTTCGTTTTTCACTTACAATTTAAAACACATAATTTAATACCAATTTCTCGATAAGAACTTATCTAACGTCATAATGACGTCATCAGTTTTCAAATTTGGCTTTAACAAAAGATTATTATTTTTTAAACTCATATTGTGAGGTGCATTAATTTCCTTTGTAAACTAACGTACAAGCAAAGAAGATTTACACTTTACTTTCCTTGAAATTTCAAAAGCTATCAACAATGTTTTCAGCGATTCAATGTTATAGCTAACGCATTAAAACAGCACTGAGCCCAGCGAGAACCCGAACACCTAGAGTTTGTTTTACAAACTCTAAATCTCTAGTTTTTGTTCGTTTTTTTTTTTTTTTTTTCCTTTGTTTTGCTTAATCTTCTGATAGTCGTTTGTCCGCAGAAAAAAACATACTTGCAAACCTTTGATCAACTTGAAACTTAATGTGACATTAGAACATAAAGAGCAGAAGACGTGTGAGCAATGACGTCATGATGACGTCATCGGGTGTCAAATTACAAGCCATTTAAGGTCAAAAAAGTGCCCTCATGCCAATGCCTGTATGTTTCTGAATAGGAAAGCTATAATATTCATATTTAAACATTATGATAGATCAAGACACGGGCAACATTTGAAAAGTTAACGCCAAATTCACATGACCTTTACTTCCGGTCGTAACGGAAGGTCAAAGTTTGCCTTTCTGCAATTCTTAACCAAAAAACATTTCCTGCCCAAATTATTCACTTCTGTTTATCCGATCAACCTCAAATTTACACCATGTTAGAACCTTGATGAAACCTCCATCAAGTTGTTGTGACGTCATGATTACGTCATCAGGTGTTGAAATACAGTAAATCAAAATTTAATATTTCAAAAAATCATAACTTAATCATTACTGAATGGATTGCTTCAATCAATACATCATCGGACAGGTCTTTTAAAACTCAACAAATGCTACACAAAGAGTTATCCCGGTTGTTCTTGACTTCCCGCTGAAAATGTAAGTTGAACATTACGTTAGTATTAGCCCGCAGGTCTGGTCATTCTGCTCCATTGACCACGCGTAATCTTGCATGTACATGTAAACAGTACACACACTGCGCCATTGATCTTGGGTGCAAAGTCCACGAAGACTGCATTGCTGTGTCGTGATACGTTATCCATGGTGGCTGTGTCGTGATACGTTATCGATGGTGGCGCTATACCAAGTTAATGGTCCTTTGTTACTGCACTCGTCGATAAATGCAACCATCCTTCGGAAATCTACGATGTTCGACGGTGGTGCAATGAATAGCTCATTGCATAACCTTCGTGTTAGCCATTTGTTGGCTTGGTGGTGAATATCAACTGAACGAGTGTATTTTGCTGAACTGTTTTGGTGATTCACTGATTTGAATAACTTTTGATAACTGAGAAAATGCAATCGGAAAAAGGTCAACATAACTTTGACTCTGATCAACAACGGTTTTTATGCGAATCTAACTATTAGATCCTGTTGAATACTTCAAAGAATTACAATGTGACTAGCAAAATAAATTCAACATAAATTGCACATCGTGTAAACAGTAGGTTCTTATGCCCTTTTCATAATCATGACAAATGATGTTGCTTCACACATAAGGTAGCAAGCATGCGTAGTTTGATAACATTAATTTTTGAATTGTTAGTCTTTTAATTTATCAGTTAAGCATGTTAAGTTTGTGACTATTTACATGAAAATTGTTATACATGTGTATCTAAACTACTTTATGGAGACTCATACAGCAACGATATCACTTTCCCCCGTGTACACTAAAAGTATAAAAGTAATAGGTTTGCAAACGACTTTTTTTTTAAAATTAAAAAACTTTCAATATAAATCTGCTTACGCATTTTAGTAACATAACAGTGCCCCATACCCGAACAAAGGGTACTGAATACTTATTGTTTTATACACTGGAACAAATCAAGTTTTTCATAGATCTATTAGAGAAATTGGCCTTTAATCTTAATCCATTGCCTAACGCAGAATGACATACCCCCTCGCGACTGGCAACGGTGGGTAGCTAGCCAGTCAAGGCACTTGTTACAGACCAACGTGGCACAACGATAGTTGTTTACTATCAGTGCCATGTGGGCGTAACGAGAGTTTCCATTCATGTTTTACTTACAACGCAAGTGCAATCTTATCAATGGCGTACTTACTACTACGTACTAGCATTAACATGATTTCCGCTAAGATTCGACGTCTAATTGTTCCCCTACTTGCCCTTCTCATGGCTTTATTATCAATATGGAATTGAAGACGAAGTTTCACTGAGATGACCACCTGCTTCAGTGATTCGTATGATATTTAATTATGTGGGAAAATGCAAGCAGGAAAAGACGAACAATGGTAATATGTTTTGATCATACACTGAGAAGGAAGGATGTGTCATCGGATCGTAATGGGTGTTTCAGACCCTCGTCACGGCATGTGTTTACCTTGCTACACGGGACTAACTTCGGTAAGTTTTCCGTGTGAACATCATTGCTTTTCAAAATGATTCTTTTATTTGATGCACAATTACGTTATAAAGTTTATCCTGTATCATCAAGTGGTGACCGTTGGTGAAATGTTTTTAAAACTAAGGAACGTTTAATATGAACGTCGAAGAGATAGAGTTGGGCAATGGGGGATTGGTATGAATGTTGGCTATGTCACTATAGTCAGAAAATGGTCAGACTGATGAATGTTTTCCGTCAACTTTGTATAGCGACATACTTATTTGAAAACCCTTCGATAAAGTTTCCCCTAATAAGGTTTCGTTTATAAGTTGTTCACATCAAAAACAGGATGTGCACCTTCCACTCATTTTTTTTGGCGTAATTTCCTTACTCTGATATGTTGTATTGTTATGAGCCCTCGAACAGGTTGGTCCTGGAGAGAGCGCAATATAAATTCAATAAATTATTATTATTATTATAAAATCATGAAATGTTGTAAGTCTTGAATTTTATTTATTTGAGCAGTTTCAGCTTGACTTAATTTGCTTTGAGTCATACTTTGTTTATTGTTTTTTCTTCTTCAGAATATACAACACATCAGTACCCGAATGTTCTCCAGTGAAAAAAATCATACTCGTTGCTGTGTTGAATTCCCTAATTTCTTGCTGAATGTATGATGATGCACCATACAGGTAGAAATAGTTATTAACTCGTTAAAACTATTTTATTAGTTAAAATTCACGAGAGGCTTAAATTTGCCGTCTTTATGACTTGCCTTTATCTTGCATAATTATTAAAAACATGTGTTTTTTATTTCAATATTATAAATTTAACAAACCGTTCTGTATGAAGACTAATGTCTAAAAATCAAGCAAGCTATTTTTAAAAATGCAACCAATAGCTCATTGTATGCTCGACTTGTTTTAACAATCAAAGTATCATGCACCGATACATAATGAGAAGCCAAATCACAGTATTTGAAAACCTTTTAAAACTTCTAAGAATTGTAATTTAATAATGTCAACATGATTTGCATAGTCGGATTTATTATAAAGAATCAATATCCATTGGAAAATAAATAAACTTCTGTGAGTGGCATACATGATAGTTGTACTTGTGAGTAATTCAAAGGCTCGTTTTAAGATATGCAACCAAAACGAAAGGAAATTCGAAAAATGTATGCTGCTCTGTATGAAAGGACAATATTGACCCTCTGCCCTTTCAAATAAATTAAATAATGTACTCTTCGTTTTTCACTTACAATTTAAAGCACATAATTAAATACCAATGTCTCGATAAGAACTTATCTAACGTCATGACGTCATCAGTTTTCAAATGTAGGATAAGGATAAGGATAAGGATTGTCTTGCCCCGAGAACTTAGGCCTCTCGCCTTTTTATATAGCGCCCTCTAGAGATTATTATTTTACTCACGTCTATCATTTTCCCGTTGTAAAGCCTTCGTATAATTCTGCCGTTTTGAGCCCCAATATCCTTGTTTTTTCCCTTGGATCAAGCACAATCTGTAAGTTTTTCATTCTGTCTTATTATCATAGTTCATTCCTTGTCTAGCTCACTCGATTTGTTGGGTTTTCAGGCTAGTTTAGTTCCTTAAAACTGTTGTTGCCAAAATCGGCTACATGTGCGTTGTACATGTACTTTTTGACCATGTGTGCATTGCGAAGACACTACACGTTTAACGTTTGTCCGGAAACTGGGCATTTCTTTTGTTTCGTATTTTAGCATGGATTTAGGGTCTTTTATGTGACTTCACCTATTCTATGCCAGCCTACTTATATTCTAAGGCTTCCTTCACGTTATGCTTATAACTAAATGTATGTTTTATTCTTGTTTATTACAGTTTCACACTGGTTCCAATAAAGAAGCAAATGACTGGTATTCCATGGAATAGTGTTTAACCTCTGACTAATTTCGTCACGTACTCGACTTAGTGAGGTCAGAAGAGTGAAAAGATTAGCTTCTCAACAAGAGCATCTTCATTAACTGGTGGTTCCCTGCAACACTACTTCAAAATGTCATCTCCTCCAGGAGTTTCTCAGAACTGGGAGATACTTTCAGAATACAAACCCGGATCATCCTCATCTTCACGATGTTCAACCAGGTCACACATCAGCTTGGCTGCAGTAGAGGCGCGTGCTAAAGCAGAGGCCGCACGCACGAAAGCTGATTACACCAGGCGTCAAATCGAGATGAAGGTGGAACGTGCACGCATTGACGCTATGCTGTTCGCCATGCAGAAAGAAGGTGAAGCTGAATCTGCATTGGCTGCTGCCAAAACACTGGAGGCAGCTGTAAATGCCAAAGAAACTGAGGATAGAGCAAGCATCACCAGTCATCTTGCCCTATCAGTCCAACGCGAGCAACGTACAGAAGAATACATAAACGCTCATTTTGACCATCATGATAACCACACCGATTACCAGCCTACTAAGATTAGTCCTAAAGAGCGCCCTGATGAACACTTGCACCCACAAAGCACTGCTGTTGAAGCTCAAGCTCTTTCATCTGCTCATCCCCACTTGGATCCGCCCGACTTCTATACTCCGCCCCCGCAAGCTGGTGTGCTAAATCCCTTTCTACACACTGCACAATACACTGACCTATCAGACAGACGATATCATGACAACGGGAGGTCAAACCCGTTTTAGCAAAGCCATTCAGATGTCTTTGACCTCACAGTCCACCTCGCTCGTCGAGACCTTCTCACAGCCGGACTCAAGGTTTTTGATAATCGGCCAGAGAACTACTTGTCATGGAGAGCCAGTTATTGCAATGTTACCCAGGGATTAAACCTAAAAGCAAGCGAAGAACTCGATCTACTTACTAGGTGGCTTGGCGGAGAGTCACTTCAGCATGCTACGAGGATCAGGGCAGTCCACATAAACAATCCTTCAGATGGCCTAATTAAGGTATGGCAAAGATTGGACAAGATGTATGGGTCCCCTGAGGCAATAGAGGAGTCACTTTTTTCTCGTCTGGACACCTTCCCTAAGATTGGGAACAGAGACTACCCGAGACTACAGGAACTTGCAGATCTTCTCACAGAAGTGAAAGCAGCAAAGCTTGAAGACAACCTACCCGGACTTAACTACTTGGACACTTCCAGAGGGATAAATCCGATTGTTGAAAAGCTCCCTCAATTTCTACAGGAAAAGTGGTTGACTCAGGGCTCGATGTACAAGAAAACGCATCATGTTCCTTTCCCCCCATTTACCTTCTTCGCTGACTTTGTGTACTCACAGGCCGACATGAGAACTGATCCAAGCTTTGCTTTCCGTTCGTCCAGCATGACGACATCCACAAGCCATAAGCCCATGCCAAGTCCGTTCATATCAAAGCCCTCAATCGCTGTGCACAAGACTGAGGTGGAGAAAACTTCGACCTTTGCCCCCAATGAACTGATGGACCCAGACAAGCAGTGCCCCATTCACAAGAGACCCCACTCCTTGAGAAAGTGCCGTGGCTTCAGAGGAAAACCATTGGAGGAAAGAAAGGCCTTTCTCAGAGAGCATGGTATTTGCTACAGGTGCTGTGCTTCTACTTCTCACATGGCAAATGACTGCAACGTTCAAATTCGCTGCACTGAGTGTGACAGCGATCGTCATGTATCCGCCCTTCATAATGGCCTGCCACCTTGGAAAAGAACCGATTCTTTGCCTGTGGAAAACCATGGCGGGGAGCAACCCAGTAAAGAGCCATCAGTAGCTTCCACAAGTTGCACAGACGTTTGTGGAGATGGTCTACCTGGAAAATCGTGTTCCAAGATATGTCTAGCCAGCGTGTATCCGCAGGGCCAACCCGACATGAAGGTGAAGGTGTATGTGATGTTGGATGATCAAAGCAACCGCTCGCTTGCCAGGTCTGCCTTCTTTGACATGTTCAACATTCTTGGAGACACCTCTCCCTACGAACTCCGCACATGTTCTGGCACAACAAGCGCCTATGGAAGGAGAGCTAACGGCTTCATAATACAATCAGCAGATGAAGAAGTCCAGCTGGCCTTGCCACCACTCCTCGAGTGCGACTCTATCCCAAACAATCGATGTGAAATTCCAACTCCTGAGGCTGCAAGTCATCATCCTCACCTAAAGGCCATCGCTCACATGATCCCTCCGCTTGATCAAACAGCACAGATTCTTCTTCTACTTGGCAGAGATGTAATTCAGGTCCACAAGGTTCGCAGTCAGAGCAACGGACCCCACACTGCCCCCTACGCCCAACAATTGGACTTGGGATGGGTCATAGTGGGAGATGTCTGCCTCGGGGGAGCTCACAAACCAGCCGTCAATAGCTTCAAAACGAGTATCCTTGATAACGGCCGTCCAAGCCACTTAACACCATGTGAGAGCAAATTCCATGTGAAGGAAACGTTCGTCAACAAGACTCCCAGACATGAGAAACAACAGCTAGATAGTATCGGCTCCGATGTCTTCCTTGAGTCTCCTGAAGATTACAAGTTGGCCCCGTCAGTTGAAGACGACACTTTCCTCTCCATCATGAATGAAGAATTTGTCAGAGATGACTCCAACAGTTGGGTGGGCCCTCTCCCCTTTCGAACCCCCCGGCGACGCCTACCCAACAACAGACAACAAGTAGTGAACCGTCTTATGTCTCTTCGTCGCACTCTCCTCAAGAAACCCGAGATGAAAGACCACTACATTGAATTCATGGACAAGATTTTCATCAGTGGTCATGCAGAGTTAGCTTTACCACTCCAGCCAGGCCAAGAGTGCTGGTACCTACCTAGCTTTGGTGTTTATCACCCGAAGAAACCGGGCCAAATCAGAATCGTGTTCGACTCCAGCTCTCAACATGACAATGTATCCTTGAACGACGTGCTACTCAGAGGTCCAGATCTCAACAACAGTCTGCTAGGCATTCTCATTCGCTTCAGATGTGAACCAATAGCCATCATGGCCGATATCCAGCAGATGTTTCATAGTTTTCTCGTCAAGAAAGAACACAGAGATTACCTCCGCTTTCTTTGGTTTGACAACAACAACCTTGATGGGGACATCCTGGACTATCGCATGAGGGTCCATGTATTTGGCAACTGTCCGTCACCAGCTGTAGCGATCTACGGACTTAAGAGAACGGCTGCAGAAGGACATGAAGAGTATGGTGACCAAGCAAGACTCTTCGTCGATCGACATTTCTACGTCGATGACGGGCTTCAGTCATTTCCCAGTGTTAGCAAGGCTGTTGAAGTGTTGGAGAAATCACAAGACATGCTAGCACAGTCCAATCTTCGTCTTCACAAAATCGCATCTAACAGTGCAGATGTCATGAAAGCCTTTCCCAAAGAAGACCTTGCCAAAGGGCTTCAGAACCTTGACCTTGGACAAGACTCCCTTCAAACGCAGCGGAGCTTGGGCCTTCAGTGGGACTTGGCAGCAGACACATTCACCTTCCAAGCGACGACCAGTGACAAGCCATTTACAAGACGTGGGGTATTGTCTACCATCAACAGCCTATTCGATCCCCTCGGATATGCTGCTCCAGTAAGTATCCAGGGTCGCTCCATCCTCAGAGAACTTAACCGTGACTCCTGTGACTGGGACACACCTCTTCCTAAAGAAAAGTATGAGGAATGGATGAGATGGAAGAACTCCCTCGAAGATCTCCAGGAACTGAAGATCCCAAGAATGTACACTACTCTCCCACTCTCTCAAGCCCAGAAGCGAGAGTTGTGTGTCTTCTGTGATGCATCGACAAAAGCGATTGCGGCTGTCTCATACCTCAAGATCACAGATGGTGAGGGTCATTGCGAAGTAGGATTTATCTTTGGCAAGGCAAAGCTTGCTCCTAAGCCTGAACCCACGATCCCTCGTCTGGAACTTGCAGCAGCTGTTATGGCCGTAGAAATCGCAGAGACAGTCCAAGACGAATTAGATGTACATCTGCATGGAGTCAAGTTCTTCAGTGATAGCAAAGTTGTGCTTGGGTATATCTACAACAAGACCAGACGTTTCTACGTTTATATCCAGAACCGAGTGCAACGCATCAAACGCTCCTCTGAAGCAAGCCAGTGGAACTACGTCCCGACGGACCATAATCCTGCCGATCATGCTACCAGGGCACTACCGGCATCTGGATTATCTACATCTACTTGGCTAAGTGGACCCGCATTCCTCTGTGATCCTAAACACAGTCCCCCCTCCTTATGTCAGGAGACATTCAGCTTGGTTGATCCCGAAAGCGACGCAGAAGTGAGACCCCAAGTTACCACCTGTGCCACAGACGTTTCTAAAGCAGGCCTGACCAGTGGACGCTTCAAACACTTCTCAAGTTGGAGGTCGCTTCAGAAAGCCATTTCGAGACTCACCCACCTCGCTCACTCCTTTTCGCAAGTAGATAGAGGTAGCCCTTGTCGAGGATGGCACCAATGTAAGGAGCACTTAAGCCCAGACCAACTGACTCGAGCAAAGATGGCAATTCTTCGTGCTGTTCAGACAACAGCCTATGCAGACGAGCTCAGACGTCTTGAAAGTGGCCAACCCATTCCTCGGTCCAGCCCGCTTCAGAAGCTACACCCCTTTGTCGACAAAGACGGTCTTCTCAGGGTTGGAGGTCGACTTGAGAAAGCCAAGCTGTCTACTGGTGAGACACACCCAGTGGTAATCCCCGGGAAATGCTATGTCACTACGCTTCTCATCAGACACTACCATGAAGTAGTCCGGCATCAGGGCAGACACTTCACTGAAGGTGCCATAAGAGCAGCCGGTTTCTGGGTCCTTGGTGGTAAGCGAGTCATCAGCAGTTTGATCTACCACTGTGTAACCTGTCGAAGACTGCGAGGCAAGCTACAAGAGCAGATAATGGCAGACTTGCCTGCTGACCGCCTTAGCACAAGTCCACCCTTCACTTATGTAGGCCTAGATGTCTTCGGCCCCTGGACAGTGACAGCCCGAAAAACAAGAGGAGGACAAGCCAACAGCAAGCGATGGGCTGTGATTTTTACATGTATGGCCGCCCGTGCTGTTCACATTGAAGTGATCGAGTCTATGGACACCTCTAGCTTCGTAAACGCACTGAGACGCTTCTTCGCATTGAGAGGACCTGCAAAGCTGTTGAGGTCTGATTGCGGGACTAACTTTGTAGGAGCCTGTAGTGAGCTTGGCATCAACTCCTCAGGACGTCAGAAGGAGCAGATTGAGAATATCCTTGCTGATAACAGATGTGAGTGGCAGTTCAACCCTCCTCACGCCTCGCACATGGGCGGCAGCTGGGAAAGGATGATTGGCATCACACGCCGCATTCTCGATGCCATGCTACTTCAGCTTGGACCAGGCATACTAACTCATGAAGTGTTGACAACTCTCATGGCAGAGGTGACTGCGATCATAAATTCCAGACCGCTTACCCCAGTCTCTACAGATCCTGAACACCCTTCCATTCTGACACCAGCGACACTCCTTACACAGAAGGTTGGTACACCCTCTGTCTCCCCTTGCGAGTTTGATGATAAGGATCTCTTCAGATGTCAGTGGCAACGTGTACAGAGATTAGCTGACATGTTCTGGAAAAGGTGGAGGCAGGAGTACCTCAACTGTCTTCAGACACGCACTAAGTGGACATCTGAGAAACCAAACTTGCGAGAAGGAGACGTAGTCCTCATGAAAGATTCTCAAGCCAAGAGAAATGGCTGGCCTCTTGGGATGATCAACAAGACCTTTCCAAGTGATGACGGGAAAGTCAGGAAAATCGAAGTCAAAGTCATCCGAAGCGGAGAACCGAAGCTGTTCTTGAGGCCTGTGACTGAAGTTGTTCTCCTTCTCGCCAAAGACTCTGATCAGTAGATAGTGATCACCAAAAAGTGCTCCCACTGTAAACTCTCTTCTATTGCTAGATTTGACATCTTACAGATGCCAGGCGGGGAGTGTCTTGCCCCGAGAACTTAGGCCTCTCGCCTTTTTATATAGCGCCCTCTAGAGATTATTATTTTACTCACGTCTATCATTTTCCCGTTGTAAAGCCTTCGTATAATTCTGCCGTTTTGAGCCCCAATATCCTTGTTTTTTCCCTTGGATCAAGCACAATCTGTAAGTTTTTCATTCTGTCTTATTATCATAGTTCATTCCTTGTCTAGCTCACTCGATTTGTTGGGTTTTCAGGCTAGTTTAGTTCCTTAAAACTGTTGTTGCCAAAATCGGCTACATGTGCGTTGTACATGTACTTTTTGACCATGTGTGCATTGCGAAGACACTACACGTTTAACGTTTGTCCGGAAACTGGGCATTTCTTTTGTTTCGTATTTTAGCATGGATTTAGGGTCTTTTATGTGACTTCACCTATTCTATGCCAGCCTACTTATATTCTAAGGCTTCCTTCACGTTATGCTTATAACTAAATGTATGTTTTATTCTTGTTTATTACAGTTTCACACTGGTTCCAATAAAGAAGCAAATGACTGGTATTCCATGGAATAGTGTTTAACCTCTGACTAATTTCGTCACGTACTCGACTTAGTGAGGTCAGAAGAAGGATCATTTTTTTTAGCAACCAAAATAGGGTTGGATTCGTTAATTTGGCTTTAACAAAAGATTATTATTTTTTTAAATTCATATTGTGAGGTGCATTAATTTCCTGTGTAAACTAACGTTCAATCAACGAAGATTTACACTTTACTTTCCTTGAAATTTCAAAAGCTATCAACAATGTTTTCAGCGATTCAATGATATAGCTAACGCATTAAAACAGCACTGAGCCCAGCGAGAACCCGAACACCTAGAGTTTGTTTTACAAACTCTAAATCTCTAGTGGATTTTTGAGTTTGTTCGCCCACCTCAAAAATACACGCATCGTTGTCCGCAGACTTTGACATCTTTCCCAAATTCGCACGGTCATGAAACTTGGCAACAATATTACACCTGATGATTAGATAAAACATAAATTTCGACAACATAATGACGTCACCCAATGAATTATTGGCTAATTAAATGTAATTAATTTAATCAAATTTTGAGTTTTTGGTTTAACAACCATGCAGAACTCGCAAACTAAGAACGATAAATTCGTTGTTATTTCTTGAAAATAAAGGGTATTGAATACTTATTGCTTTATACATTGGAACAAATCAAGTTTGAAATTTCAAAAGCTATCAACAATGTTTTCAGCGATTCAATGTTATAGCTAACGCATTAAAACAGCACTGAGCCCAGCGAGAACCCGAACACCTAGAGTTTGTTTTACAAACTCTAAATCTCTAGTGGATTTTTGAGTTTGTTCGCCCACCTCAAAAATACACGCATCGTTGTCCGCAGACTTTGACATCTTTCCCAAACTCGCACGGTCATGAAACTTGGCAACAATATTACACCTGATGATTAGATAAAACAGAAATTTCGACAACATAATGACGTCACCCAATGAATTATTGAGTAATTAAATGTAATTTATTTAATCAAATTTTGAGTCTTTGGTTTAACAACCATGCAGAACTCGCAAAAATAAGAACGATAAATTCGTTATTTCTTGAAAACAAAGGGTACTGAATACTTATTGTTTTATACACTGGAACAAATCAAGTTTTTCATACATCTATTAGAGAAATTTGCCTTTAATCTTAATCCATTGCCTAACGCAGAATGACATACCTCCTCGCGAGTTGCAACGGTGGGTAGCTAGCCAGTCAAGGCACTTGTTACAGACCAACGTGGCACAACGGTAGTTGTTTACTATCAGTGCCATGTGGGCGTAACGTGAGTTTCCATTCATGTTTTACTTACAACGTAGTGCAATCTTATCAATGGCGTACTTACTACTACGTACTAGCATTAACATGATTTCCGCTAAGATTCGACGTCTAATTGTTCCCCGATTCGCCCTTCTCATGGCTTTATGATCAATATGGAATTGAAGACGAAGTTTCACTGAGATGACCACCTGCTTCAGTGACTCGTATGATTTGTAATTGTTTGAGAAAATGCAAGCAGAAAAAGACGAACATTGGTTATGTGTTTATCAAACACGGAGAAGCAGAGACTTGAAGGGTCAGCTCATGAAGGGTGTTTCGGACGGCGTCCACGGCAGTGTTTATCGATGCCATATCGGTGCCACACGGTGATAAAACGGTAAGCTTTGTGTGAAAATCATTGCTTTTCAAAAAGAGTATTTATTTAATGCACAGTTATGTTATAAAGTTTATCCTTTATCATCAAGTGGTGGCGTTGGTGATGTTTTTAAAACCAAGGAACGTTTAGTGTGATCGTCGAGGAGGTAGAATGGGGCATTGGTATGATTGTTGGCTGTGTCACTAAAGTCAGAAAATGGTCCGACTGATGAATGTTTTTCGGCAACTTTGTATTATGACATATTTAAAGAAACCTGTGATGACGTTTGTGTTAAGTAAAGTAGGTTTTGTTTATAAGTTGTTCTCTTCCCAAGTTTGAATTTTGTTACTGATTTGACCCCCCCCCCCCCCCCCCCTTTGAACAGGCTGGTCATTGAGAGAGCGCAATATAAATTCAATAAATTAGTATTATTATTATATAATTATGAAACGTTTTAAGTCTTGATTTTTGTTTATTTTAACAGTTTCAGCTTGACTTAATACAGCACATCCACCGGCATGGTCTTGGATCCAGTGACAGATTTTCCAGTGTTTTTGTGTTGCATTCCTTATTTCCTGTATGATGCACCATACAGGTAGAAATAGAACTTATAAGTCATTAAGTCAAAATTCAAGAGAGGCTTAGATTTGCCGTCTTCATGGTTTGCCTTCGTTTTGCATTATGATTTAAAACAAGTGCCTTTTTCAATAGTCTAAAAATTAACAAACTGTTCTGTAGGAAAATCAATATCCAAAAATCAAGCAAATTAAGCTTTTTAAATAATACAACTGCCAGCTCAGAACTTGCTTGACTTATTTTAGCGACATCATCATCAGTGTTTTTTATTGAACAATCAATGTTTCCTGAACCGAGTATCCACCTCACTGGATTTGAAACCCTGTTAAAAACTTTTCTGAATTGTAACCTAATAATGTCAACATGTATAGTGTGGTTTTTTTATCAATAAAGAATCGATAACCATCGAAAAATAAATAAACTTACTTTCTAAGTTAATCTTTGTTTTCCACTAGGCACATATTATTTGAATGCCTATGTCTCGCTAAAAACATTCTAACTTCATAATGATGTCATAGGTTTCAAATTTGGCTAAACAAAAGGTTGTTATTTATAACATTAATATACAATTTTGAGCAGCCCTTTATTTCTTGTGTAACCTATTTATACTTTACTTTCTCTGAAATTTCAAAAGCTATCAGCATTGTTTTCAGCGATTCCATGATATAGCTTACGCATTAAAACAGCAGTGAGCCCACCAGCGATACCCGAACACCTAGTGTTTGTTGTCACAAACACGTTAAGTCTAGTTAGGTGTTCGGTCCACAGACCGAACAACTCCTTGTTTTTGTTCGGTTTTTTTTTTTTTTTTTTTTTTTTTTTCTTTGTTTTGCTTAATCTTCTGATAGTCGTTTGTCCGCAGAAAAAAACATACTTGCAAACCTTTGATCAACTTGAAACTTAATGTGACATTAGAACATAAAGAGCAGAAGACGTGTGAGCAATGACGTCATGATGACGTCATCGGGTGTCAAATTACAAGCCATTTAAGGTCAAAAAAGTGCCCTCATGCCAATGCCTGTATGTTTCTGAATAGGAAAGCTATAATATTCATATTTAAACATTATGATAGATCAAGACACGGGCAACATTTGAAAAGTTAACGCCAAATTCACATGACCTTTACTTCCGGTCGTAACGGAAGGTCAAAGTTTGCCTTTCTGCAATTCTTAACCAAAAAACATTTCCTGCCCAAATTCTTCACTTCTGTTTATCCGATCAACCTCAAATTTACACCATGTTAGAACCTTGATGAAACCTCCATCAAGTTGTTGTGACGTCATGATTACGTCATCAGGTGTTGAAATACAGTAAATCAAAATTTAATATTTCAAAAAATCATAACTTAATCATTACTGAATAGATTGCTTCAATCAATACATCATCGGACAGGTCTTTTAAAACTCAACAAATGCTACACAAAGAGTTATCCCGGTTGTTTTTGACTTCCCGCTGAAAATGTAAGTTGAACATTACGTTAGTATTAGCCCGCAGGTCTGGTCATTCTGCTCCATTGACCACGCGTAATCTTGCATGTACATGTAAACGGTACACACACTGCGCCATTGATCTTAGGTGCAAAGTCCACGAAGTCTGCATTGCTGTGTCGTGATACGTTATCCATGGTGGCGCTATACCAAGTTAATGGTCCTTTGTTACTGCACTCGTCGATAAATGCAACCATCCTTCGGAAATCTACGATGTTCGACGGTGGTCCAATGAATAGCTCATTGCATAACCTTCGTGTTAGCCTTTTGTTGGCTTGGTGGTAAATATCAACTGAACGAGTGTATTTTGCTGAACTGATTTGGTGATTTGAATAACTTTTGATAACTGAGAAAATGCAATCGGAAAAAGGTCAACATAAATTTGACTCTGATCAACAACGGTTTTTATGCGAATCTAACTATTAGATCCTGTTGAATACTTCAAAGAAATACAATGTGACTAGCAAAATAAATTCAACATAAATTGCACATCGTGTAAACAGTAGGTTCTTATGCCCTTTTCATAATCATGACAAATGATGTTGCTTCACACATAAGGTAGCAAGCATGCGTAGTTTGATAACATTAATTTTTGAATTGTTAGTGACAGTCTTTTAATTTATCAGTTAAGCATGTTAAGTTTGTGACTATTTACATGAAAATTGTTATACATGTGTATCTAAACTACTTTATGGAGACTCATACAGCAACGATATCACTTTCCCCCGTGTACACTAAAAGTATAAAAGTAATAGGTTTGCAAACGACTTTTTTTTGAAAATTAAAAAACTTTCAATATAAATCTGCTTACGCATTTTAGTAACATAACAGTGCCCCATACCCGAACAAAGGGTACTGAATACTTATTGTTTTATACACTGGAACAAATCAAGTTTTTCATAGATCTATTAGAGAAATTGGCCTTTAATCTTAATCCATTGCCTAACGCAGAATGACATACCCCTCGCGACTGGCAACGGTGGGTAGCTAGCCAGTCAAGGCACTTGTTACAGACCAACGTGGCACAACGGTAGTTGTTTACTATCAGTGCCATGTGGGCGTAACGAGAGTTTCCATTCATGTTTTACTTACAACGCAAGTGCAATCTTATCAATGGCGTACTTACTACTACGTACTAGAATTAACATGATTTCCGCTAAGATTCGACGTCTAATTGTTCCCCTACTTGCCCTTCTCATGGCTTTATTATCAATATGGAATTGAAGACGAAGTTTCACTGAGATGACCACCTGCTTCAGTGATTCGTATGATATTTAATTATGTGGGAAAATACCAGCAGAAAAAGACGAACATTGGTTGTGTTTTGATCACACACCGAGAAGAAGGGACGCGTCATCGGTTTGTGTAGGGTGTTTTAGACCCTCACACACGGTAGTCTTTATCGTCGCTGCACGGTGACTAGAAACGGTACGTTTCGTATGAACATCATTGCTTTTCAAAATGGGTCTTTTATTTAATGCACAATTATGTTATAAAGTTTATCCTGTATCATCAAGTTGTGACGTTGGTGAGATGTTTTTAAAACTAAGAAGCATTTAGTATGATCGTCGCAGAGGTAGAATTAGGCAATGGGGGATTGGTATGGTTGTTGGCTGTGTCACTATAGTCAGAGAATGGTTCGACTAATAAATGTTTTTGGTCAACTTTGTATTATGACATGCATATTTAAAGACCCTTCGATGGAGGTTTTCCTAAAAATAGTACTTAACTCATTATGTTATTAGTATAAATTCACGAGATTTTTAGACTTGCCGTCCTCATGCTTTGCCTTTGTCTTGCATAATTATCCTAAAAAAGTGTCTTTCATTTTACTATTCTAAATTTAACAAACTGTTCTGTAGGAAAATCAATGTCTAAAAATCAAACAAGCTAATTTAAAACATGCAACCGATAGCTCATAATACTTGACTAATTTTAATGACATCTTCATCAGTGCATATGTTTTGACCAATTAATGATTCATGCACCGATACTTAATGAGTATCCAACTCACTGTAACAATTTTCAGTATTGTAACTTAATAATGTCAACATGAATATCATCTAATGTGGTTTTTTAATCAAAAAAGAATCGATATCCATTGACAAATAAATAAACTTCAGTGAATGGCATACATAATAGTTGAACGTGTGGGTCATTCAAAGGATCGTTTCAACATCTGCTGCCAAGATGAAGGGGAAGGGGGGAAATGTTCCTCTGCTGTATGACTATGAAATGACAATGGACCTTTTGCCCTTTCAAATAATTTAAATAATGTACTCTTTTGCTGATTTTTTATTGTAAGTTAATCTTTGTTTTTCACTTGGCACATATTTAAATATCTATGTCTCGATAAAAAATATTTGTAAATGATGTCATCAGTTTTCAAATTTGGCTAAACAAAAGTTTGTTATTTATAAAATTTCATATCTTGAGTAGCTTTTATTTCCTGTGTAAGAAGATTTACACTTTACTTTCTTAAAAATTTACAAGCTATTAACATTGTTTTCAGCGACTCATTGATATAGCTAACGCATTAAAACAGCATTGAGCCCATAACTCCAAGAACCCGAACACCTAGAGTTTGTTTTACAAACTCTAAATCTCTAGTGGATTTTTGAGTTTGTTCGCCCACCTCAAAAATACACGCATCGTTGTCCGCAGACTTTGACATCTTTCCCAAACTCGCACGGTCATGAAACTTGGCAACAATATTACACCTGATGATTAGATAAAACAGAAATTTCGACAACATAATGACGTCACCCAATGAATTATTGAGTAATTAAATGTAATTTATTTAATCAAATTTTGAGTTTTTGGTTTAACAACCAGAACTCACAAAATAAGAACGATATAATCGTTGTTATTTCTTGAAAAGAAAGGGTATTGAATACTTTTCGTTTCATACTTTGGAACGAATCAAGTTAGACAAAGATTTCTGAGAGAATTTGGCCTTTTAAAACGTTTAAATCTTAATCAATTGCCTAACGCAGCATACACGCCACCGGTCAACGCACTTACAACGTAGAGCAATCTTATCAATGGCGTACTAACAATAGTAACATTACAGATCTGAATTCCACTCAGATTCGGCGTCTAATTGTTCCCCTTTTCGCCCTTCTCATGGATTAATGATCAAATGGAATTAAAGACGAAGTTTCGCTGAGATGGCCACCTACCTCAGTGATTCGTATGACTTTTAATTATGTAAGAAAATGTAAGCAGAAAAAGACGGACATTGGTTGTGTTTTGATCACACACCGAGAAGAAGGGACGCGTCATCGGTTTGTGTAGGGTGTTTCAGACCCTCACACACGGTAGTCTTTATCGTCCCTGCACGGTGACTAGAAACGGTACGTTTCGTATGAACATCATTGCTTTTCAAAATGAGTCTTTTATTTAATGCACAATTATGTTATAAAGTTTATCCTGTATCATCAATTTGTGACGTTGGTGAGATGTTTTTAAAACTAAGAAGCATTTAGTATGATCGTCGCAGAGGTAGAATTAGGCAATGGGGGATTGCTATGGTTGTTGGCTGTGTCACTATAGTCGCAGAGAATGGTTCGACTAATAAATGTTTTTCGTCAACTTTTTTATTATGACATGCATATTTAAAGACCCTTCGATGGAGGTTTCCTAAAAATTAATAGTACTTAACTCATTATGTTATTAGTATAAATTCACGAGATGCTTAGACTTGCCGTCCTCATGCTCTGCCTTTGTCTTGCATAATGATCCTAAACAAGTGTCTTTCATTTTAATATTCTAAATTTAACCAAACCGTTCTGTAGGAAAATCACTGTCTAAAAATCAAACAAGCTAATTTAAAACATGCAACCGATAGCTCATAATACTTGACTAATTTTAATGACATCTTCATCAGTGCATATGTTTTGAACAATTAATGATTCATGCACTGATACTTAATGAGTATCTAACTCACTGTAAAAAGTTTCAGAATTGTAACTTAATAATTTCAACATAAATATCATCTAATGTGGTTTTTTAATCAAAAAAGAATCGATATCCATTGACAAATAAATAAACTTCAGTGAATGACATATATAATAGTTGAACGTGTGGGTCATTCAAAGGATTGTTTCAACATCTGCTGCCAAGATGAAGGGGAAGGGGAAAATGTTCCTCTGCTGTATGACTATGAAATGACAATGGACCTTTTGCTCTTTCAAATAATTTAAATAATGTACTCTTTCGATGATTTTTTTTTTGTAAGTTAATCTTTGTTTTTCACTTGGCACATATTTAAATATCTATGTCTCGATAAAAACATTTGTAACTTCATAATGATGTCATCAGTTTTCCAATCTGGCTAAACAAAAGTTTGTTATTTATAAAATTTCATATCTTGAGTAGCTTTTATTTCCTGTGTAAGAAGATTTACACTTTACTTTCTTTAAAATTTACAAGCTATCAACAATGTTTTCAGCGTATCAATGATATAGCTAACGCATTAAAACAGCACTGAGCCTAGCGAGAACCCGAACACCTAGAGTTTGTTTTACAAACTCTAAATCTCTAGTGGATTTTTGAGTTTGTTCGCCCACCTCAAAAATACACGCATCGTTGTCCACAGACTTTGACATCCTTCCCAAACTCACACGGTCATGAAACTTGGCAACAATATTACACCTGATGATTAGATAAAACAGAAATTTCTACAACATAATGACGTCACCCAATGAATTATTGGGTAATTAAATGTAAATAATTTAATCAAATTTTGAGTCTTTGGTTTAACAACCATGCAGAACTCGCAAACTAAGAAAGATAAATTCGTTGTTTTTTCTTGAAAACAAAGGGTACTGAATACTTATTGTTTTATACACTGGAACAAATCAAGTTTTTCATAGATGTATTAGAGAAATTGGCCTTTAATCTTAATCCATTGCCTAACGCAGAATGACATACCACCTCACGACTGGCAACGGTGGGTAGCTAGCCAATCAAGGCACTTGTTACAGACCAAATGGTTTTTGTCTGTTTTTAAACTAAGACCTATACCTTGATAAGCAAATGGTTCGTGCTACATTTGACAGTAGATTCTAGTTAGGTGTTCGGTCCACAGACCGAACAACTCCTTGTTTTTGTTCGGTTTTTTTTTTTTTTTCTTTTTTTTTTTCTTTGTTTTGCTTAATCTTCTGATAGTCGTTTGTCCGCAGAAAAAAACATACTTGCAAACCTTTGATCAACTTGAAACTTAATGTGACATTAGAACATAAAGAGCAGAAGACGTGTGAGCAATGACGTCATGATGACGTCATCGGGTGTCAAATTACAAGCCATTTAAGGTCAAAAAAGTGCCCTCATGCCAATGCCTGTATGTTTCTGAATAGGAAAGCTATAATATTCATATTTAAACATTATGATAGATCAAGACACGGGCAACATTTGAAAAGTTAACGCCAAATTCACATGACCTTTACTTCCGGTCGTAACGGAAGGTCAAAGTTTGCCTTTCTGCAATTCTTAACCAAAAAACATTTCCTGCCCAAATTCTTCACTTCTGTTTATCCGATCAACCTCAAATTTACACCATGTTAGAACCTTGATAAAACCTCCATCAAGTTGTTGTGACGTCATGATTACGTCATCAGGTGTTGAAATACAGTAAATCAAAATTTAATATTTCAAAAAATCATAACTTAATCATTACTGAATGGATTGCTTCAATCAATACATCATCGGACAGGTCTTTTAAAACTCAACAAATGCTACACAAAGAGTTATCCCGGTTGTTCTTGACTTCCCGCTGAAAATGTAAGTTGAACATTACGTTAGTATTAGCCCGCAGGTCTGGTCATTCTGCTCCATTGACCACATGTAATCTTGCATGTACATGTAAACAGTACACACACTGCGCCATTGATCTTGGGTGCAAAGTCCACGAAGACTGCATTGCTGTGTCGTGATACGTTATCCATGGTGGCTGTGTCGTGATACGTTATCGATGGTGGCGCTATACCAAGTTAATGGTCCTTTGTTACTGCACTCGTCGATAAATGCAACCATCCTTCGGAAATCTACGATGTTCGACGGTGGTGCAATGAATAGCTCATTGCATAACCTTCGTGTTAGCCATTTGTTGGCTTGGTGGTGAATATCAACTGAACGAGTGTATTTTGCTGAACTGTTTTGGTGATTCACTGATTTGAATAACTTTTGATAACTGAGAAAATGCAATCGGAAAAAGGTCAACATAACTTTGACTCTGATCAACAACGGTTTTTATGCGAATCTAACTATTAGATCCTGTTGAATACTTCAAAGAATTACAATGTGACTAGCAAAATAAATTCAACATTAATTGCACATCGTGTAAACAGTAGGTTCTTATGCCCTTTTCATAATCATGACAAATGATGTTGCTTCACACATAAGGTAGCAAGCATGCGTAGTTTGATAACATTAATTTTTGAATTGTTAGTCTTTTAATTTATCAGTTAAGCATGTTAAGTTTGTGACTATTTACATGAAAATTGTTATACATGTGTATCTAAACTACTTTATGGAGACTCATACAGCAACGATATCACTTTCCCCCGTGTACACTAAAAGTATAAAAGTAATAGGTTTGCAAACGACTTTTTTTTGAAAATTAAAAAACTTTCAATATAAATCTGCTTACGCATTTTAGTAACATAACAGTGCCCCATACCCGAACAAAGGGTACTGAATACTTATTGTTTTATACACTGGAACAAATCAAGTTTTTCATAGATCTATTAGAGAAATTGGCCTTTAATCTTAATCCATTGCCTAACGCAGAATGACATACCCCCTCGCGACTGGCAACGGTGGGTAGCTAGCCAGTCAAGGCACTTGTTACAGACCAACGTGGCACAACGATAGTTGTTTACTATCAGTGCCATGTGGGCGTAACGAGAGTTTCCATTCATGTTTTACTTACAACGCAAGTGCAATCTTATCAATGGCGTACTTACTACTACGTACTAGCATTAACATGATTTCCGCTAAGATTCGACGTCTAATTGTTCCCCTACTTGCCCTTCTCATGGCTTTATTATCAATATGGAATTGAAGACGAAGTTTCACTGAGATGACCACCTGCTTCAGTGATTCGTATGATATTTAATTATGTGGGAAAATGCAAGCAGGAAAAGACGAACAATGGTAATATGTTTTGATCATACACTGAGAAGGAAGGATGTGTCATCGGATCGTAATGGGTGTTTCAGACCCTCGTCACGGCATGTGTTTACCTTGCTACACGGGACTAACTTCGGTAAGTTTTCCGTGTGAACATCATTGCTTTTCAAAATGATTCTTTTATTTGATGCACAATTACGTTATAAAGTTTATCCTGTATCATCAAGTGGTGACCGTTGGTGAAATGTTTTTAAAACTAAGGAACGTTTAATATGAACGTCGAAGAGATAGAGTTGGGCAATGGGGGATTGGTATGAATGTTGGCTATGTCACTATAGTCAGAAAATGGTCAGACTGATGAATGTTTTCCGTCAACTTTGTATAGCGACATACTTATTTGAAAACCCTTCGATAAAGTTTCCCCTAATAAGGTTTCGTTTATAAGTTGTTCACATCAAAAACAGGATGTGCACCTTCCACTCATTTTTTTTGGCGTAATTTCCTTACTCTGATATGTTGTATTGTTATGAGCCCTCGAACAGGTTGGTCCTGGAGAGAGCGCAATATAAATTCAATAAATTATTATTATTATTATAAAATCATGAAATGTTGTAAGTCTTGAATTTTATTTATTTGAGCAGTTTCAGCTTGACTTAATTTGCTTTGAGTCATACTTTGTTTATTGTTTTTTCTTCTTCAGAATATACAACACATCAGTACCCGAATGTTCTCCAGTGAAAAAAATCATACTCGTTGCTGTGTTGAATTCCCTAATTTCTTGCTGAATGTATGATGATGCACCATACAGGTAGAAATAGTTATTAACTCGTTAAAACTATTTTATTAGTTAAAATTCACGAGAGGCTTAAATTTGCCGTCTTTATGACTTGCCTTTATCTTGCATAATTATTAAAAACATGTGTTTTTTATTTCAATATTATAAATTTAACAAACCGTTCTGTATGAAGACTAATGTCTAAAAATCAAGCAAGCTATTTTTTAAAATGCAACCAATAGCTCATTGTATGCTCGACTTGTTTTAACAATCAAAGTATCATGCACCGATACATAATGAGAAGCCAAATCACAGTATTTGAAAACCTGTTAAAACTTCTAAGAATTGTAATTTAATAATGTCAACATGATTTGCATAGTCGGATTTATTATAAAGAATCAATATCCATTGGAAAATAAATAAACTTCTGTGAGTGGCATACATGATAGTTGTACTTGTGAGTAATTCAAAGGCTCGTTTTAAGATATGCAACCAAAACGAAAGGAAATTCGAAAAATGTATGCTGCTCTGTATGAAAGGACAATATTGACCCTCTGCCCTTTCAAATAAATTAAATAATGTACTCTTCGTTTTTCACTTACAATTTAAAGCACATAATTAAATACCAATGTCTCGATAAGAACTTATCTAACGTCATGACGTCATCAGTTTTCAAATGTAGGATAAGGATAAGGATAAGGATCATTTTTTTTAGCAACCAAAATAGGGTTGGATTCGTTAATTTGGCTTTAACAAAAGATTATTATTTTTTTAAATTTATATTGTGAGGTGCATTAATTTCCTGTGTAAACTAACGTTCAATCAACGAAGATTTACACTTTACTTTCCTTGAAATTTCAAAAGCTATCAACAATGTTTTCAGCGATTCAATGATATAGCTAACGCATTAAAACAGCACTGAGCCCAGCGAGAACCCGAACACCTAGAGTTTGTTTTACAAACTCTAAATCTCTAGTTAGGTGTTCGGTCCACAGACCGAACAACTCCTTGTTTTTGTTCGTTTTTTTTTTTTTTTTTTTTTTCTTTGTTTTGCTTAATCTTCTGATAGTCGTTTGTCCGCAGAAAAAAACATACTTGCAAACCTTTGATCAACTTGAAACTTAATGTGACATTAGAACATAAAGAGCAGAAGACGTGTGAGCAATGACGTCATGCTGACGTCATCGGGTGTCAAATTACAAGCCATTTAAGGTCAAAAAAGTGCCCTCATGCCAATGCCTGTATGTTTCTGAATAGGAAAGCTATAATATTCATATTTAAACATTATGATAGATCAAGACACGGGCAACATTTGAAAAGTTAACGCCAAATTCACATGACCTTTACTTCCGGTCGTAACGGAAGGTCAAAGTTTGCCTTTCTGCAATTCTTAACCAAAAAACATTTCCTGCCCAAATTCTTCACTTCTGTTTATCCGATCAACCTCAAATTTACACCATGTTAGAACCTTGATGAAACCTCCATCAAGTTGTTGTGACGTCATGATTACGTCATCAGGTGTTGAAATACAGTAAATCAAAATTTAATATTTCAAAAAATCATAACTTAATCATTACTGAATGGATTGCTTCAATCAATACATCATCGGACAGGTCTTTTAAAACTCAACAAATGCTACACAAAGAGTTATCCCGGTTGTTCTTGACTTCCCGCTGAAAATGTAAGTTGAACATTACGTTAGTATTAGCCCGCAGGTCTGGTCATTCTGCTCCATTGACCACGCGTAATCTTGCATGTACATGTAAACAGTACACACACTGCGCCATTGATCTTGGGTGCAAAGTCCACGAAGACTGCATTGCTGTGTCGTGATACGTTATCCATGGTGGCTGTGTCGTGATACGTTATCGATGGTGGCGCTATACCAAGTTAATGGTCCTTTGTTACTGCACTCGTCGATAAATGCAACCATCCTTCGGAAATCTACGATGTTCGACGGTGGTGCAATGAATAGCTCATTGCATAACCTTCGTGTTAGCCATTTGTTGGCTTGGTGGTGAATATCAACTGAACGAGTGTATTTTGCTGAACTGTTTTGGTGATTCACTGATTTGAATAACTTTTGATAACTGAGAAAATGCAATCGGAAAAAGGTCAACATAACTTTGACTCTGATCAACAACGGTTTTTATGCGAATCTAACTATTAGATCCTGTTGAATACTTCAAAGAATTACAATGTGACTAGCAAAATAAATTCAACATAAATTGCACATCGTGTAAACAGTAGGTTCTTATGCCCTTTTCATAATCATGACAAATGATGTTGCTTCACACATAAGGTAGCAAGCATGCGTAGTTTGATAACATTAATTTTTGAATTGTTAGTCTTTTAATTTATCAGTTAAGCATGTTAAGTTTGTGACTATTTACATGAAAATTGTTATACATGTGTATCTAAACTACTTTATGGAGACTCATACAGCAACGATATCACTTTCCCCCGTGTACACTAAAAGTATAAAAGTAATAGGTTTGCAAACGACTTTTTTTGGAAAATTAAAAAACTTTCAATATAAATCTGCTTACGCATTTTAGTAACATAACAGTGCCCCATACCCGAACAAAGGGTACTGAATACTTATTGTTTTATACACTGGAACAAATCAAGTTTTTCATAGATCTATTAGAGAAATTGGCCTTTAATCTTAATCCATTGCCTAACGCAGAATGACATACCCCCTCGCGACTGGCAACGGTGGGTAGCTAGCCAGTCAAGGCACTTGTTACAGACCAACGTGGCACAACGATAGTTGTTTACTATCAGTGCCATGTGGGCGTAACGAGAGTTTCCATTCATGTTTTACTTACAACGCAAGTGCAATCTTATCAATGGCGTACTTACTACTACGTACTAGCATTAACATGATTTCCGCTAAGATTCGACGTCTAATTGTTCCCCTACTTGCCCTTCTCATGGCTTTATTATCAATATGGAATTGAAGACGAAGTTTCACTGAGATGACCACCTGCTTCAGTGATTCGTATGATATTTAATTATGTGGGAAAATGCAAGCAGGAAAAGACGAACAATGGTAATATGTTTTGATCATACACCGAGAAGGAAGGATGTGTCATCGGATCGTAATGGGTGTTTCAGACCCTCGTCACGGCATGTGTTTACCTTGCTACACGGGACTAACTTCGGTAAGTTTTCCGTGTGAACATCATTGCTTTTCAAAATGATTCTTTTATTTGATGCACAATTACGTTATAAAGTTTATCCTGTATCATCAAGTGGTGACCGTTGGTGAAATGTTTTTAAAACTAAGGAACGTTTAATATGAACGTCGAAGAGATAGAGTTGGGCAATGGGGGATTGGTATGAATGTAGGCTATGTCACTATAGTCAGAAAATGGTCAGACTGATGAATGTTTTCCGTCAACTTTGTATAGCGACATACTTATTTGAAAACCCTTCGATAAAGTTTCCCCTAATAAGGTTTCGTTTATAAGTTGTTCACATCAAAAACAGGATGTGCACCTTCCACTCATTTTTTTTGGCGTAATTTCCTTACTCTGATATGTTGTATTGTTATGAGCCCTCGAACAGGTTGGTCCTGGAGAGAGCGCAATATAAATTCAATAAATTATTATTATTATTATAAAATCATGAAATGTTGTAAGTCTTGAATTTTATTTATTTGAGCAGTTTCAGCTTGACTTAATTTGCTTTGAGTCGTACTTTGTTTATTGTTTTTTCTTCTTCAGAATATACAACACATCAGTACCCGAATGTTCTCCAGTGAAAAAAATCATACTCGTTGCTGTGTTGAATTCCCTAATTTCTTGCTGAATGTATGATGATGCACCATACAGGTAGAAATAGTTATTAACTCGTTAAAACTATTTTATTAGTTAAAATTCACGAGAGGCTTAAATTTGCCGTCTTTATGACTTGCCTTTATCTTGCATAATTATTAAAAACATGTGTTTTTTATTTCAATATTAAAAATTTAACAAACCGTTCTGTATGAAGACTAATGTCTAAAAATCAAGCAAGCTATTTTTTAAAATGCAACCAATAGCTCATTGTATGCTCGACTTGTTTTAACAATCAAAGTATCATGCACCGATACATAATGAGAAGCCAAATCACAGTATTTGAAAACCTGTTAAAACTTCTAAGAATTGTAATTTAATAATGTCAACATGATTTGCATAGTCGGATTTATTATAAAGAATCAATATCCATTGGAAAATAAATAAACTTCTGTGAGTGGCATACATGATAGTTGTACTTGTGAGTAATTCAAAGGCTCGTTTTAAGATATGCAACCAAAACGAAAGGAAATTCGAAAAATGTATGCTGCTCTGTATGAAAGGACAATATTGACCCTCTGCCCTTTCAAATAAATTAAATAATGTACTCTTCGTTTTTCACTTACAATTTAAAGCACATAATTAAATACCAATGTCTCGATAAGAACTTATCTAACGTCATGACGTCATCAGTTTTCAAATGTAGGATAAGGATAAGGATAAGGATAATTTTTTTTAGCAACCAAAATAGGGTTGGATTCGTTAATTTGGCTTTAACAAAAGATTATTATTTTTTTAAATTTATATTGTGAGGTGCATTAATTTCCTGTGTAAACTAACGTTCAATCAACGAAGATTTACACTTTACTTTCCTTGAAATTTCAAAAGCTATCAACAATGTTTTCAGCGATTCAATGATATAGCTAACGCATTAAAACAGCACTGAGCCCAGCGAGAACCCGAACACCTAGAGTTTGTTTTACAAACTCTAAATCTCTAGTGGATTTTTGAGTTTGTTCGCCCACCTCAAAAATACACGCATCGTTGTCCACAGACTTTGACATCTTTCCCAAACTCGCACGGTCATGAAACTTGGCAACAATATTACACCTGATGATTAGATAAAACATAAATTTCGACAACATAATGACGTCACCCAATGAATTATTGAGTAATTAAATGTAATTCATTTAATCAAATGTTGAGTCTTTGGTTTAACAACCATGCAGAACTCGCAAACTAAGAACGATAAATTCGTTGTTATTTCTTGAAAACAAAGGGTACTGAATACTTATTGTTTTATACACTGGAACAAATCAAGTTTTTCATAGATCTATTAGAGAAATTTGCCTTTAATCTTTAATCCATTGCCTAACGCAGAATGACATACCCCCTCGCGACTGGCAACGGTGGGTAGCTAGCCAGTCAAGGCACTTGTTACAGACCAACGTGGCACAACGGTAGTTGTTTACTATCAGTGCCATGTGGGCGTAACGAGAGTTTCCATTCATGTTTTACTTACAACGTAGTGCAATCTTATCAATGGCGTACTTACTACTACTACGTACTAGCATTAAATTGATTTCTGCTAAGATTCGACGTCTAATTGTTCCCCGATTCGCCCTTCTCATGGCTTTATGATCAATATGGAATTGAAGACGAAGTTTCACTGAGATGACCACCTGCTTCAGTGATTCGTATGACTTGTAATTGTTTGAGAAAATGCAAGCAGAAAAAGACGAACATTGGTTATGTGTTTATCAAACACCGAGAAGCAGAGACTTGAAGGGTCAGCTCATGAAGGGTGTTTCGGACGGCGTCCACGGCAGTGTTTATCGATGCGATATCGGTGCCACACGGTGATAAAACGGTAAGCTTTGTGTTAAAATCATTGCTTTTCAAAAACAGTATTTATTTAATGCACAGTTATGTTATAAAGTTTATCCTTTATCATCAAGTGGTGGCGTTGGTGATGTTTTTAAAACCAAGGAACGTTTAGTGTGATCGTCGAGGAGGTAGAATTGGGCAATGGGGCATTGGTATGATTGTTGGCTGTGTCACTAAAGTCAGAAAATGGTCCGACTGATGAATGTTTTTCGGCAACTTTGTATTATGACATGTTTAAAGAAACCTGTGATGACGTTTGTGTTAAGTAAAGTAGGTTTTGTTTATAAGTTGTTCTCTTCCCAAGTTTGAATTTTGTTACTGTTTTGACCCCCCGCCCCCCCCCCCCCCCCTTTGAACAGGCTGGTCATTGAGAGAGCGCAATATAAATTCAATAAATTAGTAGTATTATTATATAATTATGAAACGTTTTGAGTCTTGATTTTTGTTTATTTTAACAGTTTCAGCTTGACTTAATACAGCACATCCACCGGCATGGTCTTGGATCCAGTGACAGATTGTCCAGTGTTTTTGTGTTGCATTCCTTATTTCCTGTATGATGCACCATACAGGTAGAAATAGAACTTATAAATCATTAAGTCAAAATTCAAGAGAGGCTTAGATTTGCCGTCTTCATGGTTTGCCTTCGTTTTGCATTATGATTTAAAACAAGTGCCTTTTTCAATAGTCTAAAAATTAACAAACTGTTCTGCAGGAAAATCAATATCCAAAAATCAAGCAAATTAAGCTTTTTAAATAATACAACTGCCAGCTCAGAACTTGCTTGACTTATTTTAGCGACATCATCATCAGTGTTTATTTTATTGAACAAACAATGTTTCCTGAACCGAGTATCCACCTCATTGGATTTGAAACCCTGTTAAAAACTTTTCTGAATTGTAACCTAATAATGTCAACATGTATAGTGTGGTTTTTTATCAATACAAAATCGATAACCATCGAAAAATAAATAAACTTACTTTCTAAGTTAATCTTTGTTTTCCACTAGGCACATATTTAAATGCCTATGTCTCGCTAAAAACTTTCTAACTTCATAATGATGTCATAGGTTTTCAAATTTGGCTAAACAAAAGGTTATTTATAAAATTTAAAAATTGTTTAGCAGCCCTTTATTTCTTGTGTAACCTATTTATACTTTACTTTCTCTAATATTTCAAAAGCTATCAGGATTGTTTTCAGCGATTCAATGATATAGCTTACGCATTAAAACAGCAGTGACCCCACCAGCGATACCCGAACACCTAGTGTTTGTTGTCACAAACACGTTAAGTCTAGTTTTTCTTTGTTTTGCTTAATCTTCTGATAGTCGTTTGTCCGCAGAAAAAAACATACTTGCAAACCTTTGATCAACTTGAAACTTAATGTGACATTAGAACATAAAGAGCAGAAGACGTGTGAGCAATGACGTCATGATGACGTCATCGGGTGTCAAATTACAAGCCATTTAAGGTCAAAAAAGTGCCCTCATGCCAATGCCTGTATGTTTCTGAATAGGAAAGCTATAATATTCATATTTAAACATTATGATAGATCAAGACACGGGCAACATTTGAAAAGTTAACGCCAAATTCACATGACCTTTACTTCCGGTCGTAACGGAAGGTCAAAGTTTGCCTTTCTGCAATTCTTAACCAAAAAACATTTCCTGCCCAAATTATTCACTTCTGTTTATCCGATCAACCTCAAATTTACACCATGTTAGAACCTTGATGAAACCTCCATCAAGTTGTTGTGACGTCATGATTACGTCATCAGGTGTTGAAATACAGTAAATCAAAATTTAATATTTCAAAAAATCATAACTTAATCATTACTGAATGGATTGCTTCAATCAATACATCATCGGACAGGTCTTTTAAAACTCAACAAATGCTACACAAAGAGTTATCCGGGTTGTTCTTGACTTCCCGCTGAAAATGTAAGTTGAACATTACGTTAGTATTAGCCCGCAGGTCTGGTCATTCTGCTCCATTGACCACGCGTAATCTTGCATGTACATGTAAACAGTACACACACTGCGCCATTGATCTTGGGTGCAAAGTCCACGAAGACTGCATTGCTGTGTCGTGATACGTTATCCATGGTGGCTGTGTCGTGATACGTTATCGATGGTGGCGCTATACCAAGTTAATGGTCCTTTGTTACTGCACTCGTCGATAAATGCAACCATCCTTCGGAAATCTACGATGTTCGACGGTGGTGCAATGAATAGCTCATTGCATAACCTTCGTGTTAGCCATTTGTTGGCTTGGTGGTGAATATCAACTGAACGAGTGTATTTTGCTGAACTGTTTTGGTGATTCACTGATTTGAATAACTTTTGATAACTGAGAAAATGCAATCGGAAAAAGGTCAACATAACTTTGACTCTGATCAACAACGGTTTTTATGCGAATCTAACTATTAGATCCTGTTGAATACTTCAAAGAATTACAATGTGACTAGCAAAATAAATTCAACATTAATTGCACATCGTGTAAACAGTAGGTTCTTATGCCCTTTTCATAATCATGACAAATGATGTTGCTTCACACATAAGGTAGCAAGCATGCGTAGTTTGATAACATTAATTTTTGAATTGTTAGTCTTTTAATTTATCAGTTAAGCATGTTAAGTTTGTGACTATTTACATGAAAATTGTTATACATGTGTATCTAAACTACTTTATGGAGACTCATACAGCAACGATATCACTTTCCCCCGTGTACACTAAAAGTATAAAAGTAATAGGTTTGCAAACGACTTTTTTTTGAAAATTAAAAAACTTTCAATATAAATCTGCTTACGCATTTTAGTAACATAACAGTGCCCCATACCCGAACAAAGGGTACTGAATACTTATTGTTTTATACACTGGAACAAATCAAGTTTTTCATAGATCTATTAGAGAAATTGGCCTTTAATCTTAATCCATTGCCTAACGCAGAATGACATACCCCCTCGCGACTGGCAACGGTGGGTAGCTAGCCAGTCAATGCACTTGTTACAGACCAACGTGGCACAACGGAGATGTTTACTATCAGTGCCATGTGGGCGTAACGAGAGTTTCCATTCATGTTTTACTTACAACGTAGTGCAATCTTATCAATGGCGTACTTACTACTACGTACTAGCATTAACATGAATTCCGCTAAGATTTGGCGTCTAATTGTTCCCCTATTCGCCCTTCTCATGGCTTTATGATCAATATGGAATTGGAGACGAAGTTTCACTGAGATGACCACCTGCTTCAGTAATTCGTCAGATTTTTAACTATGTGAGAAAATGCAAGCAGAAAAAGACGAACATTGGTCATGTTTTGATCACACACCGAGAAGGAAGGATGTTTCATCGGATCGTGAGGGGTGTTTCAGACCCTTCTCCACGGCATGTGTTATTGTTGATACACGGGACTAACTTCGGTAAGTTTTCGTGTGAACATCATTGCTTTTCAAAATGATTCTTTTATTTAATGCACAAGTACGTTGTAAAGTTTATCCTGTATCATCAAGTGGTGACGTTGGTGAGATGTTTTTAAAACTAAGGAACGTTTAGTATGAACGTCAAAGAGATAAGAGTTTGGCAATGGCGGATTGGTATGATTGTTGGCTGGGTCACCATGGTGTCACATAGTCAGAAAATGGTCAGACTGAGGAATGTTTTCTGTCAACTTTGTATTGCGACATAATTATTTGAAAACCCTTCCATAAAGTTTCCCCTAATAAGGTTTCGTTTATAAGTTGTTCACATCAAAAACAGGATGTGCACCTTCCACTAATTTTTTCTTGCGTAATTTCCTTACTCTGATATGTTGTATTGTTACGCGCCCTCGAACAGGTTGGTCTTGGAGAGGGCACAATATAAATTCAATAAATTATTATTATTATTATAAAATAATGAAATGTTGTAAGTCTTGAATTTTATTTATTTGAGCAGTTTCAGCTTGACTTAATTTGCTTTGAGTCATACTTTGTTTATTGTTTTTTTCTTCTTCAGAATATACAACACATCAGTACCCGAATGTTCTACAGTGAAAAATGTCATACTCGTTGCTGTGTTCCATTCCCTAATTCCTTGGGAAGTGTATGATGCACCATACAGGTAGAAATAGTTATTAACTCGTTAAAAATATTTTATTAGTTAAAATTCACGAGAGGCTTAAACTTGCCGTCTTCATGACTTGCCTTTATCTTGCATAATTATTAAAAGTATGCGTTTTTTTATTTCAATATTATAAATTTAACAAACCGTTCTGTATAAAGACTAATGTCTAAAAATCAAGCGAGCTATTTTTAAAAATGCAACCAAGAGCTCATACTATGCTCGACTTATTTTAACGACATCATCATCAGTGCATATGTATTTAACAATCAAAGTATCATGCACCGATACATGAGAAGCCAAATCACAGTATTTGAAAACCTGTTAATACTTCTAAGAATTGTAACTTAATAATGTCAACATGATTCGCATAGTCGGATTTATTAATCAATATCCATTAAAAAATAAATAAACTTCAGTGAGTGGCATACATGATAGTTGTACTTGTGATTAATTTAAAAGCTCGTTTTAAGATATGCAACCAAAACGAAAGGAAATTCGAAAAATTAATGTTGCCGTGTTTAAAAGGACAATATTGACCCACTGCCCTTTTAAATAAATTATATAATGTACTCTTTTGCTGACAATACGTTTAGTAAGTTCACCTTCGTTTTTCACTTACAATTTAAAACACATAATTTAATACCAATTTCTCGATAAGAACTTATCCAACGTCATAATGACGTCATCAGTTTTCAAATTTGGCTTTAACAAAAGATTATTATTTTTTAAACTCATATTGTGAGGTGCATTAATTTCCTTTGTAAACTAACGTACAAGCAAAGAAGATTTACACTTTACTTTCCTTGAAATTTCAAAAGCTATCAACAATGTTTTCAGCGATTCAATGTTATAGCTAACGCATTAAAACAGCACTGAGCCCAGCGAGAACCCGAACACCTAGAGTTTGTTTTACAAACTCTAAATCTCTAGTTATTATTGTTTTTACTTTTTGTAATGCGCAGTATCCCTATAAATAGGTATTACGCAACATAAATGTCCATTATTATTCTCAATAGCTGTTCCGACCTACTGTCGGAATAATGCAGGTTTGGAAAATGTACCTTTTTGGAAGAAAACACACTAGCAATTCTATTATTACCCAAAGCACAAATGGCGCCTTTATTGTTCCGTACGTTTGGAAAGGACTGGCAAGCATCAACCCACACAGAGTTTGTCGTCACGCCTGCAGTCAAATTCAATAGCAGCAAATCTCAATATCAATGAGTCGTCAGTGAACCGCTCGGAAAAGGTGACTCATTTTGCACTTTTTATTTTCGGTAAACAATTTTTCGTGTTGTCGCTGAGTGGGGAGTGTCGTGTAAAAGTTGCGCTGTCCAAGATGGCTGCCGTTTACTATTTCCTCCTTGGGTTTTTCCAGCTGTGCCTCGCGGCCAACTACTACGATCGGACGCCAGTCGTGTCTACGATGGAAGGAGACGTCGTCGGTTTGGAGGGAGAACTAGACGGGATAGGTTACCGTGTATTTGAGGGGATACCTTACGCTGATCCACCCGTGGGACAACTTCGATTCAGTGACCCGATTGCCAAATCGGCATGGGAAGGGGTGTTTAACGCGACTTCGTTTGGACGATCATGCCCGCAGACTAAGCCTGACGTGCCTGTCTTCAATCCGGAGTACGTCGTGAAGATTCCCGAAGGAGGATGGGAGATTGGCGAAGACTGTTTGACTCTGAATGTTTACACCCCTGTTCGTGAGGGAAATATGACTTCCAGTGGATTGGCAGTCATGGTATGGCTGCATGGAGGGGCCTACCAACATGGTCAGGGTAGCGCCTATGATGTATCTGCTCTCTCCGTCAAAGGGGGCGTTGTTGTCGTCACAGTTAACTATCGACTCGGCCCGCTTGGCTTTCTGTTCACCGGTGATGACAGCGCAAAAGGGAACTACGGTTTGAAGGACCAGCAAATGGCTTTGAAATGGGTCCAGAACAACATCATGGCGTTCGGTGGTGACCCATGGAGAGTCACACTATTCGGCCAATCGGACGTGCTTGAATCCATACCGTTGCATCTAAACGCCGAGGGCAGCCGCTCACTGTTTCAGAGGATGGCTGTTCATAGCCCCACATGGCAGTCAGAGCTAAGTGATGAACCGAACGCAGAAGGCTTTGCGGGTTTTCTCAACTGTTCAAATGATAACTCTAGCCTAATGGTGGATTGCCTCAGAAGTAAATCTTTGGAAGAGATTATTGACGCCAATGAAAAAGTCGTTGGTGCAGGAGCAGAGATGGGTTCTTACGTCTGGCAGTGGCATCCCGTCCTCAACGACGATTTCTTCATTACGAAAGCGAAGGATGGTATCATGCATGACTTTCTGTCGGTATTTAACTCTGGGGACGGTTCGATAGGTCTCGATCTGCTCAAGAAGAGTCTTCATTTGAAGGGGGAACCCTATAACCTCACCGCTGGGATCACCGCGGAACAATTCAACGAATGGTTGCGTTCCTACACCGAAGACTCCGATGTGTCAGAACTGGTCATTGACAATCAGTACATCCCCCACGACATCATGGATAAGAACTTTGCTCGAATGAAAGCTCTCGTCGACATCCACCTAGATGCGAACAGCTTGCGTTACAATTCAGAGCGTATTGACGAGTTGAAGAAACAACTTTCTTCGGTTTTCATGATGATTTTCGATCATCGCTCTTCGGTTGATCGCAAGTACCCGGAGCTAGAACTCGTTCCACACGGGGAGGAGTTGTCGTACGTCTTCGGGCTACCGTTCAGCGCGCCTGATGTCGGCGGGTCGTTTACTTCCGACGAGCTTGATCTGAGTAACCGCATGATAAACTTCTGGTCAAACTTTGCCAAAACTGGGTGAGAACATTATATCTATATTTAACTAATTTTAAATGATATCAAATAATAAACCACAAGGGAAACTGACTAGGTAAATGTTTAAATGATTTTGGGTTGAACAAAGAAAAATTGACTAGAGCGGGATTTGAACCAACGACCTCCGGTTTAACGTACCGGCGCTCTACCAACTGAGCTATCTAGCCCAAAATCATTTAAACGTTTACCCAGTCAGTTTCCCTTGTGGTTTATTATTTGATATCTGATATAAAAAGTCGCATCCCCTTAAGGTGATCCCCTGGCTGCCGCTTCCCTAGCCTTTTGTCAAGGCCTTCGTGGCTTGAACAGCTTTGTAGAGCCGCGATCCCAAGCGACTGAAATGGGAGACCACGCACGCGAGTGGCGAAGCCACGAGGGCCTTTTCCAACTTGTTTGCGGTTTCCTATGTGTTTCTTTATAATCTCGACTTTTGCTACCCGAAACGGTAGCAAAAGTCCAAACCAATCAGAAGTGCATAACGCACGTTTCACACTTCATGAATAATTCATTACAAAACCCGCAAACAAGTTGGAAAAGGCCCTCGTGGCTTCGCCACTCGGCTCGCGCGCGTGGTCTCTCGTTCCAGTCGCTCCACTGTTTACAAAGCTGTCCAAGCCACGATGGCCTTGACAAAAGGCTACCGCTTCCCAGGTTGTATCGTATACTTGGGTGTGATCCCTGGCTACACGGCAGTTTGCGGTTGAATGGCTTCTGACTGGCACCCACCGAACAAGGATATTGACAAAATAGGGAGACCGCCAACATAGGGCTAGATAGCTCAGTTGGTAGAGCGCCGGCACGTTAAACCGGAGGTCGTTGGTTCAAATCCCGCTCTAGTCAATTTTTCTTTGTTCAACCCAAAATTATGTATTTATGTTTGTATTACTACTAGTATTTTAGTAGTACGCTAGTTGTTGCAGAGTAGCGGCAAGTATAGTAGTAGTAGTGTTTTTTGTATTTTAGTGCATGCTATCCGTGTCGCTTGTGTCAAGGTAACAATTGTGTTTTAATAATTCGCAGTTCTTAAAGGGCTTTATCTACTTTCTACAAGGTACTCAGCAGAGCTATATGTTCGAAATATAAAGACCCATTTATTTATAGCACCGCACGTAATAGTTTACAAGGTGCTGCGGTGCAATGTGCAGCCAACCATACCAGAAAACACCAGGGCAAACCCCTTCACTTAATAATAATAATAATACGCAGTTCTTATATAGCGCTTTATACTTCCGATGGGTGTCTCAAAGCGCTCAGTATTTTTCCTACAAGGTATGTGGAGTTACGTGTTGAAGTATGAGACCTATTCCTTTGCATAACACCATGTAATGGTTTACAAGGTGCTGTGGCGCAATATGCAGCCAATCAAACCAGGAACACCGGGGCGAACCCCTTCTCTTTACGATAAGTGCACTGGGTTCTTTTACGTGGATTACACAACACACGGGACCTACGGCTTAACGTCCCATCCGAAGGACGAAGCATGTGGTTAAGTGTCTTGCTTAAGGACACAAGTGTCACGACCGGGATTCGAACCCACACTCTGCTGATCAGAAACACCAGAGCTTGAGTTCGGTGCTCTTATCCGCTCGGCCACGACACGCCACATGACCAAGGGCGTCGATGGGTGGGGGACGGGGGGGGACATGTCCCCCCCCCCCCCCACTTTTTAGACTGGGGGGGACAGCATATCAGATGTCCCCCCCACTTTTTGATTGACTGTTCATTAGAAATATGCAACAACATATAAAAATATACACCATTTTCTAGATTTAATATTTCATTACAATTTTTGTTCAAATAAAAGTATAGCGAACAAACGGTGAAATGTTTTCTTCATTTTCATATTTTTTTCTGATGGACCACGCGCAGAATGGTATTTTGGGCCCATTTCCGCTTATATAATACAGACAATTGATGACACGTATCGTCCAAGACATGAACGCCAAAATCCCACTTACATACCTTGTTAGCATTCAAGTTATGCGTCGTTTGTGTATGCTATAATGTACGGTACACGATCCCTCCACAAAGGATGTCTGTGTGTGCGCGCACGTGCAAAATAAAAAATGTGTTACATTTTTTTACCATCGCACAACGCACAAAATGTAGTAAAATCCATTAAAATAAATAGGAGCAGTTTGGGCCATGACAAGATTGTTGAAGAAGCAGTATTTTGTTTTTTTCGAAGAACTTCAAGCTGACACACGATAAACGCCGGACTCCCGGAGCATGTTTGTATTTGGTAGAATCTCGGTTTTACATAAGGGAAACCCAGGCCCAAACACCATTTCGGATGATGTTATTGTTCAAATTATCACCCCCTGTAACTCGCCTCCTGGTCAAACAAAAAATAGGGAACAAAAAGTGTAACACAGAAATTAAATGTAAAAGTAATGGTGTGGGGTGCAAATAATGTAAGATGTATTTTGTCAAGACTTGCTCGCCCGTCCCCCCTACTTTTCAGTAGCGATCGACGCCCTTGCACATGACTTATGCATTGCATAACACACGGGACCTACTGCTTAACGTCCCATCCAAAGGACGACGTTAAGTCTGCAGTGTCTCGCTTAATAGGACACATGTGTCTAGATCGTGACCCAATTTCATGGCTCTGCTTAATAGCAGAGAATTCTGCGCTTGCGATCACAACTCCCCGCTTACTGTGCAAGCACCGAATTTCTGCGCTAACTGTGTAAGCGAAGAATGCCTAGTAATGTGGACTAAACGCACGCGCACAAGCAAAAATTCTCAGCTGAAATATTACGCTTGACGTAAGCGCGGAATTCCCTGCTTCCGCAAGCGCTGATTATTTGCTTACGGTAAGCAAAGCCGTGAAAATGGGCCCGGGACTCGACCCCACACCCTGCTGATTAGAAACACCAGAACCAAAGTCCTGCGCACCCGACCGACCGCGTACAGTGGTTATCCCCAATGTTCTCTTACTTAACACACTACCTCCTAAGAAGTACCCCCTAAAATCCTCCAAAAAAAGTTCCCGAGATTCCAAGCACTCAATGAAGACACAATGGGGAGGGTGTTTAATAAAATGCCGCATATCGAACACCAAAATGTACCAGTAACCAAGTAGGCAGCAAAACGGGCAAAGACGTCACCCAGACTTCTGAGTTTAGAAGTATACAAAGCCCCTAACCCCATTTATATTGCTGTTAAAAGGCCATTAATAAAAATGCCAAAGCACAAAAACTGTACTTTTTTTTGGGGGGGGGGGGGGGGGTGAAGAATTATCCACTAAACAATTCCTTATTTGCACACTGAGACCACGCAGTGCTTCAATATATATATATAAATATATATATATATACCTGGTTTTTTTCTTTGCTCGCCCGCTGACATGTTTTCACGTGCGGATAACAACTGTTATTGAACAATTGAGTTGCAGCCATTTTTGGGCTGACACAAAGGGGCCAGTTTGTGATCGATCATCCAATAGCTTTTGCAAACGTAACAAAGATTATTGTGGTTAGACCACTGTGGAAGTACACGCATGATCAGGCAATCATTTACAGTTAGTTGTTATTAATTTTCCAAAATTTGCTAACGGTGAGAAACATATCTGATTTTTTATAAAATTGAGGGACACGCACGTTGCCTTAGCCCGATCTTCACTCATGAATACCAGGCTCGTGAATAACGCCATACACCCTTGGTCCACTTCATTTGAAAATGGTTTGGGGTTGAACAAAGACAAATTGACTACAGCGGGATTTGAAACGACGACCTCCGGATTATGGTGCCTGCGCTCTACCAACTGATGAGCTATTTAGCCCTAGTTGGCAGACTCCCTATTTTGTCAATATCCTTGTTGTGATTTATTATTTGATACCACTTAATGTTTGCATGACATACAACCCTGTGTACGCAGCCACGTGTAGTATCAGTTTGGTAGTTATACGTCATTGCATGTGTCTACCAAATGAAACCATTGGGTTTGTAAGATCTTTATTTATTCATTCAGGCTTTAAAAAACAAAACAATACAATAAACAGAAGACTGAGAAAAAACAGTCAGACCAATACTATGAAAAACAGAGGGATATGTACAAATACAAAAACAAACAGCAGCCTAGGGGTTGCCCAAAAGCGAACTTAATCCTTATCTAAAAGAGTCTTACGGATAAAGACAGGGGACCAGTTTAGCTTTGCGTACGTGTGGTGAAAAAGACCGTATCGTTGGTCTCTATTTATTATCTCTACTAAATAGACTTCAATTGACCTTATGCATTGACGTCATCACGCCGCCATCTTTAAAAGTAAAACGACCAATGAAATATTAGAATACACACATGTGTTTACGCGCGGCGCATAGAACGGGCCTATGAGATAAACGTAATTCTTTTGACCTCTAATTGAGGGCGCCCTATTCAAATGACGTCATATGCATCAGTTACCAGTAGCTAATTACCAGCTTATTAGCACTTTCCACGAAATATACCATCGTACAAAAAGGGGCATTGTTCTCTTATTTTGCCAACCATAATGTTACTTGTTAGTGCGCACGCCCGATGTAAAATTTACATATGGAAAGGGATTTTTTTCAGAGTGTGTGATTGGCTCAATAGTGCGTCATGCATCACGCGAAAGCTATTTTTAACATCGACTCAAATACAGTGGTGATCATCAAGATGACGTCATATTATGCACAAATTGATACGGAGTTCTGGAAGTGCCATCCAACATGTTAAGATCTTGAGATAATTTACTACAGGATGATGCTGACATCATAAACGTATAAGATGTCGACACCCTGAGACAATTTATCCCGGAATGTCGTCTTCTCGATTATATACTTAGGATGTCGACACTAGGATGTCCACATCCCGATATGAAATATCTCAGAATGACGACATCTCGAACGTAGGATGTCGACTTCCCAAAATAATTCATAATGGGATGTTAACATTCTGTAAACAAATGAATGTCGAGCACCCAAGATAAATTATTTTGGGGAGACAACATCCTTCTATAACAATGGCAAGTTAAAATATAATCTGAGAGACACATCCTCAATAATTATGACGTCATCATGAGACAGATTATCTCAGGATGTTGTCACCTTAAAACCCTGGGTGAAACGAATGATCTCAAGCCGTAGGACTGTTTTTCTAATTTTGTTAATTAAAACACTTTTTTTTTTTTTTTCTTTTCGCTGAAATTAATTTTCATCCAACCCTGAACACCCCTTAACAAAGTGGCTGAACCGATTTTGCCCTAGAGGTCGTTCACCGGGTAGGCCAGCTGTCACAAAGTGGGTCTGCGCCAAGGTGGCAATCCTTTGTGTACAAAACTTGCCGCCATAGTATGAACACATGCTCTCTGTCATCTGTCTGTGAATGGAAACCAGAGCTGTTTGTTTACAATCCTCACCCAGAAATACCCTCAGGGTATATAGGTGACCTGGTTACTGTTTCTTTTTTACCCTGTGGCTGTTTCATGTGTCAATTTCACTAATTAAATAAAATGCCTACCGCGTGAGCACATCCGTTCCTCGGGGCAAATCACAAAAAATCCGCTTCTCTGGTGTCATCCTGCAGTAAATTATCTCGGGAGCTCAACGGTTGGATGGCACTTCCAGAGCTCCGTACATAAAGTCTATAATTGCTCACTGGTTTGTCTCCTTCTCTTCCATTCAATGCAGGGACCCAAACTCAGATGGCACTACGGACCAATCGTCAAATCTTAGCCAACCAATCTGGCCCGAATACGGTGACTCGAATAAGTACCTTCAAATCCGACTGAACGAAGAGGAGGTCGGCAGTGACTACCGCAGCGAAGAGGCCTACTTTTGGAACGAGTACCTTCCCGAGCTCAACGAGGCAGCGAGAGAGTTCTGCCCGCTAAGCGAATCGACCACAAAAACACGAACCTCTGCTGAGTGGACCCCAAGACCGACCGATGACAAGGCCCCAAGACCAACCACTGGGGTTACTGATGAGTGTGACGGAGAAGTCGTCATAGGCGAAAGTCTTGGATTAGCATTAAGCCCCGATCAGGCAGAGAACCTAATTGGTAGCATGATTTTTGTAGGCGTTGGTTTGCTATGCGTGATTGTATTAGTCTTTGCAGTTGCCTTAGGGTATAAGGTTAGGTGGAAAGGGGCAGAGCAGAAGACCGAAGTGAGTGTAGAGAAAGGAACTGCCCCAATAAACCACTACGAGCCCACTACTGTAAAGCATGTCAATTCTGTATATACGTCTGATCCCGTAGTGTACGAAAACGTGCGAGTACCAGCTGTTCATAGCATTGAGATCAATCACAAACCTGATCAGCATGATGACAGCGAAGACGAGGCGGAGCCCCTTCAGGAAAAACACGCAATCCCAGATAGCGATGACGATGAAATTCCACCACATGCCTCAGTTGATAGGTCACGTCGACCCCATGAAGTGTCTACAGAGGACGACGATGGTACTGGGGACGAAGAGGTGAATTTCCCCCCACCTCCAGATGACTGGGCTTCCAAGTCTCAGGAGGAACTGGATCAGGAGAGAATGGATCAGGATGAAGATCTTGACCAAGACACCACCGAAGAGCAACGCCGAGATCCTTCCAGGTCTGAAGATGGAAGTGGTGTGTCTGACCCACCCACCGAGCCTGATGACGAGGACACCAACATGTAGTCGAGGCACTACCGACTACTAGCCGTTGTGGCAGGAGACTCTCCCCCACCCCTCCCACAGCCCGGATATTCTGTTCCCCTACTGTGAAATATGTCAGAATTCGTCTGATAACGCCCTCTTTTGAATCAGCTTCCAACAGCTCATGTAATTTACCGTATATTGGGGACACACCACCAGAGCAATACGGGAAAGCTCCATTAGAAAGAGGCTAAAAGAACACATCCTTTTTGTCCGGCAACTAACACCTGTTATCTCCATGTAATTCCCTTTCCAAGCAGTGGAGTTAGCAATCTAATAACATGAAGTTTAAAGACCCAAATATTTCAATGTAAACACACCCAATCAGTGAAAGGTTGTATACTTTCTTTAATGGAGCTTTCCCGTAATGGGTAATTTTTTAAACCAATAAGGCACCTTCTCAAAAATATTCTATGATAAATTACAGACAAGTGTATCAATAAAGGGTAAATTGAGGGTAAGTTGAGAGTGGGATTGATTGTTCTCACAGTAAGATGTTTGACCAGTGGTTTGGCCAACTGATAAAATCTCACAATTCTCAGCAATCTGTACGTCATGTGACCTGCTTTAATGCTCATGGACACTCTTTAGTCTTATTACTTCTGAGAGGTCAAAGTGCCTTTAAAAAGCTAGACCGTCTGATTTCCAGTAGATTATTTTGGAAACTCAAGGTCAGTGGCGTATTGTGAACCTTGCTTGGTCGTATTGCAATACCCTTTCCCGCATACTTATCCACAATACAATGGGGGACTTTTGGGACACTAGGTGGCAGCAGACTTACCAGGTAAATCCATTGTTTTCGATAATGTGCACATGCTCAGAACTACGTAAACAATGGAAATTTACCTGGTAAGTCTGCTGCCACCTAGAGTTCCAAAGTCTCCCATTGGACTGCTTGGGGATATCTTGCGGGTTGAGAAAATCAACTGCGGAGAAGTCTATAGATCCGCAAGTTATCATGGGACATTATAGTTTTGACATGGTGCCTGTATAAGAGCGACTTTACCTGCTGCCTTTTGTTGTCTGCATAACAACATTCACATAATTTTCAAACTGTTTTTCCAAGTGAATCAAATTTACTTACCCATAAATGTTAATGCTACAAAATGTTTGTTAACAATTTATAACCAAGATTCCGTCAAAGAGTTTCGTTTTATTGATTTAAACTATTTTTTATTTACGTTAGGGTAAAGGGAATGTTTTTAAAGGCAGTTTTAATAATGTGGTGTTGTAGTCGGTTGGGAAACCTAGATAATATCCATATAACTTACAAAGTTGATTAATTTTTAGAAATATTATAGTTTATTCAGATTGAAGTATACATTTGTAATAATTATTACCCTTAACCGGTTTGTATACATTTTGGTCAAGTCATAAACTTTCAGAACTTTTTTTAAACAAAATATATCTATTGTTAATTGCATAAATTCTTGTTTCGTTTAAGGTTTTTGTGGTTTTTTCTTGTTTATAAATTTGCTTCTAAGAATAACTTTTGGTATGAGAAATTTACATTTTCTTTTTAATAACATAAACAGCTTTAAAATTTGACTATAACTGGAATATATATCTTTGTTTAACTTTTGTATCAAGTAATAAGGAAAACATGATTACATTGTTACATTTTTTATAAGAATGATAATTTAATTTTCCTTTCACGAGACAATTTTTTAACACGAGACCTGACTGAAAAAATCACATTAATGATGAAGAGTAGCAAACTCCCGTTGTGTGAAAGCTATTCCTGTTGAATGTTGAATATTAACAAGGACCTCCTCAAAAAATAGCAGCCATGTTAAAAACACCACGATTTATGTAGTGTGAAATAATTATTTTACCATAACCAGGGACCCTTGCTAAGGCGCTGTCTTTATTCTCATGTACAGAACGTGTCACTATAGCAGAATAAAGTGTTCAGTGAGTGATCAATAATGACATTTACCCCCACCCCCATTTAGAATCTATAGTCAGATAGTCAGTTACTCTGTGATGTTTTACAATAATTGTAAGTTAGCCAACGCTAACTTAATCAAAAGAGAACTAATAATAATAATAATAACTAGTTCTTATGTAGCGCATTTCACAATAACGTCTCAACGCCCTTTACATTAGTGCCCTGGTCATTGGGCCAATAACATTCCTTTAATCTTTCTCAGCTCCCTGTGGAGTATACAGCCCGGGCTGATGGCGCTCCGAAGGCTTTTTCAAACACAATATCAACCTCTACCCTTGCAGGTACCCATTTATACCCCTGGGTGAAGAGAAGCAATTATAGCAAAGTGTCTTGCTCAAGGACACAAGCGTCATGACCGGGACTCGAACCCACACCCCGATGACTAAACCACCAGAACTTGAATCCGATACTCTTAACCACTCGGCCATGGCACCCTACTATAGATGGCGTTCATCGATCGCCGTACCATGTAAAACCCTCATCCCTGTAAAAAAAAAAAAGTAGCAGTCAGTTTTTAATATCAAGATAATTAATATCCATATCGTGCGCCTAAGTGACCCGAACTAATTTCACACGGTTACACAAAATTGTCAATATTTCTTCTTTTAAAGGGTGTGTACAACATTGGTAAGATTGAAAATACAAACGTTCACAGATTTGCACATAACTTACATGGTATAAAGATGTTCATGGTGGAAAAATTCCCTTAAAATAGTTTTGCTTGAAATGCTATAGTTTTTAGAAAATGAGTAAAACAAAATGTCTTTATCACGCAAGATAAAATACGATATTTGAAAGCAGTGAACAATTATATATATTTTTTGTTTACTGTTTTCTCATGACTCCGAAAACCGATTTAGCGTAAACGTTCACAGGTTTGTTATTTCATGTATATAATGGGTCACATCAAGTGTGGATACTGGTCATTGACATTACCAATGTTGTACATAATTATGCTATAATTATAAAACATGTTTGTAATGTGTTTCTTTATCATTAAAATGTACTTTTTGTATGTTTACACTTCTGAATTTGGCGTTATTATGGATAAAAAAATAAGGCTTCGACCTCGATGTTTTGAAAAACAAGCTACACTTCGGCCGATGACGGCGTGCGTCAAAATGACAATACTTTGACGTCATTTGTGGGAGGTTGCTTTTTGTTGTACCTCCATGTTGCCACAAAGCGGCTATATACAAAAGGAAGTTCCACATAATGGTGTAACATGGGTGATGACGTAGCGGGGCTTCATCGCGAATCATTCTGATAAGCACCGGAAAAGGGTAATCAGAATGATTGTTTTGGGGGGGGGGGGGGGGGGGGGTTTTACGATGGAAATCTGATGAACTCTGTAAACTAAATGTCCTTTCTGATTGAAAAAAATTGAATTTCAGCAAAGATCACTTTTGAAGCTTGTCTTTCAACGGTTTCTTAAAGGCACTGAACACGTTTGGTAATTACTCAAAATATATATTAGCATAAAAACTTACTTGGTAACCAGCAACGGAGAGCTGTTGATAGTATAAAACATTGTGAGAAACCACTCCCTCTGAAGTAACGTAGTTTTTGAGAAAGAGGTAACTTCTCACTAAAATAATAAAAGACTTTTATTAGCCTTTTATTAGCATCTGAAAGCACACAAAATTGTGCAACAAGGGTGTTTTTTCTTTCTTTATTTTCTTGCAACTTCGATGACCGATTCAGCCCAAATTTTCACAGGCTTGTTATTTTATGCATATGTTGGGATACACCGAGTGAGAATACTGGTCTTTGATAATTACCAAACATGTTCGGTGCCTTTAAGAGGTTTGTTATTTTCAATAAACACATCATATCCACCAAAACCAGCACATTCACAAAGAAGTATTTATTGTCAGTGTTTTTTTGGTTCTTTTAGATCATCCTATAGAAATGTTTTATCAATCTGATGAGGTTTGTCACAGCGCTGTCATCTATGCTGTCATCTATATGAAATAAAGCTTAACACTCCAGTACGGCATCAAACAAAAATCACACAAATACAATACACCAACAGTTGCGTGTAATACATTTTTTGAGAACACAATCACCTTTAAATCGCCCAAACCATATAGACCCTTGTAACTAAATAAAATAAATTCTAGCAGAATTTCCTGTGAAATTAGCCCATATTTGTCTCTATTTATAGTTTATACAATATGGTTCATTTCACCTAGCGTAGTGGTAATTAGGTCCAAGGCTATATAAACTAGGGGAAAACCGGGAGAGCTGGCCCTTGATGGATTTGTTTTAGTGAAAAACAACCCCGATGGTAATAAGACAATAAATTGCATGCTATTTGGCTAGGTGTAGTTGTGGAACTTGGAATTTCTTAGATTAAACAAAACAAATTGGCGGAGTACCGACTTTTTAATTGAAAACTGTAATACTCAATAAGTGAGCCATGCCACAATGCAGGGTATTAATAAGAACTATTAATTTTTAGTAAATATGTTTCGAAAGAAATGTTCTCTCTTATTGTGACACTGTACCATAGCATGGAATGGTGTGGTCGATGTGTTACAACTTGCAATGCCTAGAGCGAGTTGATCGTATACTTTTGGAACATTCCACATCTAGATTTCTAGAAGGGGGGGGGGGGTCAATATACAGAGTTGTGTACATTATTATTATTATTTTTTTTATTTTATATTATTGATTTATTTTTTCATTCATCTATTTTTATTTCATTTATTAATTTTAATTGTATTTATTTATTTATTTTGTGTTGCCAATAAGAATACATTTGTGCACAAAATCTGCTACCATTCATATACAGAGCTACCCATAATATAGATCGTTGATAAGTGGAACAATTTTGTTCAGCTGTCTATTTTTTGTAACATGCTTTTCTGTGACGATTTACCATTTTGTGGAGTCAAACATTTGGTTTAGCAAAATGGTAGGCCGTGTTAGTTCACGAAGAAAAAGAAAAAACACACAATTTTGAGGCATTTTGTGTGAATCATTATAGTCTACTTTTAAAACATCTTTCCAACCATATGCATTTAATAACAAACGGTTTTACTCGCTTTTTATAGACCAAATCCAAGGCAACGTGTTCCTTTAATTTTCCTGTTTTTCTGGATGCCTTACCATAGTTCTTTGCTCCTCTTTTTGCTAATGGTTATGTTTGCACCTTGTAAACCATTACATGGTGCTATGTAAAGAAATAGGTCTCAAAATTCAAAAAGTAGCTCCACATATATACCTTGCAGGAAAATACTGACTGTTGAAGCGCCTTGAGCGTCACTGAGTGACGGATATGAGCGCTATATAAGAAGCCACTATTATTATTATTATTATTTTTTGTTAGTGCTTGTTTGTGCCTCTGGTCCGGTTTGGATCGAAAAAGCTAAGGCCATCTCTCCTAGTTTTAAACATCCTCACGGGACGGGATACAGTTGTATACATGTTTATTGTGTTGTGATGTCATGAAGCCTTCAAGTAAGACTCTGCTAGGGTCGAAACGTCAGGCCATTAACTATTTTTTGTTTGCATTTATACCACTAACAGGTCCTTTTGGTTGGTAAGCAACTTGCAACAACTAATTATGTTATAGTTATATCAACACTCTATATTTATCGTATATACGAAAAGGTAAAGAGTGACTTATTTCATTATCATAATTGGGTCTATTTTAGCCATGTGAAGTCAGTCACGTTGGAATTGCTGACGTGCAATAAATATTCAATTAGGAAACAAGGTCAGAAATAACGGCTAATTATATAAATATTCGCACGTAAACCATTTTTTCTGGTATCACTTTGTTGGCAGCACTTGTGTTCCGTTGTTTGTATGTTGGGTTGTTTGTTTGTTTGTTTGTTGGGTTGTTTGTTTGTTTGTTTGTTTTTTTTAGGAGGGGTTGTTAGTTGATGAATGTTTCAAAAAATCAAAAAACAAAACACGTCTCGCGGCATGTGGTGATGGTTATACAAAAATGAACGGTTATAAAAAGGGGACATTAAATTCCTGTCGCAACATAATATGTCTTGGTCCTTGTTTTCACACAGAAAAACATTGTGACCAGGTTTTGGTGGATATGCCTATGGTATGGTGTGTTTATTGGAAACAAACATAATTTTCCAAAAACCAAGTAAGAACTATATTTTTACATGATTGCATGATATTGTTTGGTGTCAAATTAGCACGGGTCATGCGTAACTACGCTATACGAGCCTTGTGAAGAAGACTGCGTGGGTAGCATTAGACTTGTGGACAAGTCGTTAAATGTCTGTCGCGGTGATAGCGGAACGGCTTTCTTGCAATATCCCGCGAGAGGGCTGCTCTGTGCGAGATTACTGCTCTCAAGACTGGTCACATTTACCGACTTGTGAAACCCGCAGGCGGTTTGTGCACGGCCTATGGGCACTTCAGCCGATTTCGTACGGACGCATCTGATTGGTCAATTTCGTTATACTATGAATATTCAAACTGTAGATGAATATTAAACATTAAATCCTGTACTGGATGGAGTTTTATGTTGCTTTGATCATGCACGATCAACCCAACACTGAGTGATTCAATTCAATTCAACTCGACATTTATTTCCATATTGCAAAATGTACATACAATTAATATTAAGAAGGTCTGTTAAGCAAAGATGTATAAAGAACTTATTTATAAAAAAATAATAATTACTAGACTTAACGTGTTTGTGACAACAAACACTAGGTGTTCGGGTATCGCTGGTGGGCTCACTGCTGTATTAATGCGTAAGCTATATCATTGAATCGCTGAAAACAATCCTGATAGCTTTTGAAATATTAGAGAAAGTAAAGTGTAAATAGGGTACACAAGAAATAAAGGGCTGCTAAAAATTTTATAAATTTTATAAATAACAACCTTTTGTTTAGCCAAATTTGAAAACCTATGACATCATTATGATGTTAGAATGTTTTTAGCGAGACATAGGCATTTAAATATGTGCCTAGTGGAAAACAAAGATTAACTTAGAAAGTTAGTTTATTTATTTTTCGATGGTTATCGATTTTGTATTGATAAAAAACCACACTATACATGTTGACATTATTAGGTTACAATTCAGAAAAGTTGTTAACAGTGTTTCAAATCCAATGAGGTGGATACTCGGTTCAGGAAACATTGATTGTTCAATACAAAAACACTGATGATGATGTCGCTAAAATAAGTCAAGCAAGTTCTGAGCTGGCAGTTGTATTATTTAAAAAGCTTAATTTGCTAGATTTTTGGATATTGATTTTCCTACAGAACAGTTTGTTAATTTTTAGACTATTGAAAGGGCACTTGTTTTAAATTATAATGCAAAACGAAGGCAAATCATAAAGACGGCAAATCTAAGCCTCTCTTGAATTTTGACTTATAACTTAATGATTTATAAGTTCTATTTCTACCTGTATGGTGCATCATACAGGAAATGAGGAATGCAACACAACAACACGTGGAAAATCTGTCACTGGATCCAAGACCATGCCGGTGGATGTGCTGTATTCTGAAGAAGAAAAAAACAATATTACAAAATAAACAAAGTATGACTCTAGGAAAATTAAGTCAAGCTGAAACTGTTAAAATAAACAAAAATCAAGACTTAAAACGTTTCATATTTATATAATAATACTACTAATTTATTTAATTTATATTGCGCTCTCTCAATGACCAACCTGTTCAAAGGGGGGGGGGGGGGTCAAAACAGTAACAACATTAAAACTTAGGAAATTGCACAAGAAAAGGTTAGTGGAAGGTGCACATATTGTTTTGGAAGTGAACAACTTATAAACAAAACCTACTTTACTTAACACAAACGTCATCAAAGTTGCCGACAAACATTCTTCAGTCGGACCATTTTCTGACTTTAGTGACACAGCCAACAATCATACCAATCCCCCATTGCCCAATTCTACTCCTCGACGATCACACTAAACGTTCTTTAGTTTTAAAAGCATCACCAACGCCACCACTTGATGATAAAAGATGAACTTTATCTTTAACATAACTGTGCATTAAATAAATACTCATTTTGAAAAGCAATGATTTTCACACAAAGCTTACCGTTTTATCACCGTGTGGCACCGATATAGCATCGATAAACACTGCCGTGGACGCCGTCCGAAACACCCATTCATGAGCTGATGTCAAGTCTCTGCTTCTCGGTGTTTGATAAACACATAACCAATGTTCGTCTTTTTCTGCTTGCATTTTCTCAAACAATTACAAGTCATACGAATCACTGAAGCAGGTGGTCATCTCAGTGAAACTTCGTCTTCAATTCCATATTGATCATTAAGCCATGAGAAGGGCGAATAGGGGAACAATTAGACGCTGAATATAAGCGGTATTTAGATCTATAATCTTAATAGTACGCCATTGATAATCTTGAACTACGTTGTACATACGGTAGCAGAAAAACGTGCCGTTCGCGCTGGTCTTTTTTCGTGCGTGATATCCGGGCCGGGGGTGCCGCGGTGCGCCTTGACTAAAGGCTAGCTTCCCGCCACATGAAACAACAATGACGACACTGAACTGCAGCTTGCATCAGTTTCAACGTTAATGCTTTGTCAATCAAAGCGGGGGGGGGGGGGGGGGGGGGGGGGGGGGGGGGGGGGGGGGGGGGGGGGGGGGGGGGGGGGGGGGGGGGGGGGGGGGGGGGGGGGGGGGGGTACGAGTGGGTAGGGGCGCTTCATTGTCCGGTTTTGATCATATATTAAGGTCAAAATGTTGTCATGTCTGTGTTCAGAAGTTTGAGCACGACTAACGTTCTACACCCCGATACAAAAATTATGCTGAAATGATCAGTAGTTTTAAAGATATAATATATCAGATAGGATAATAAGAAATTTTCAACTTCCGATTTTAACCGGAAGTAAGTTCAAATGTTGGACGGGTTCTGTGTAGCGTTTGTCGAACTTTAAATGAGCTATCCGATGATGTGTAGATTATAAAAAACAAACAAATGGTTCATGAGTTATGCTTTTTACAAATATTAAACTTTGATTTATTATAATTCGATGCCCGATGACGTCATCATGACGTAAATAGGTTTGTGTCGTCTTGATAGTGAGGTTCAACTATCTGTTGAGTTTCATTGTTCAATTCAATCTCAATCTTGAGTTATTCCGTAGATAAGCTCGAAAGTGTTTTTTTGAAGGAAAAAACGAAGGCGAACTTCGACCTAGGGTAACGACCCGGAAGTAAAGGTCATGTGAATTTGGCGTTAACTTTTCAAATGTTGCCCGTGTCTTGAACTATCATATGCCCAAATATGAATACTGTAGCTGTAATATTCAGAGACATACAGGCATTGGCATGAGGGCACTTTTCGAGCTAAAATGGCTTGTAACTTGACACCTGATGACGTAATCGTGACGTCACAACTTACTCGGCTTCTCCTAGTTATGTTCTAACTTCACATGAAGTTTCAAGTTGATCAAAGATTCGGAAGTATGCGTTTGCTTGCGGACAAAGCTCGCTGAGAAGAATAAGCAAAACAAAGAAGAAAAAAAAAAAAAAAACGAACAATAACAAAGAGTTGTTCGGTCTGTGGACCGAACACCTAATAAGAGACTCAATGAAGCAGAGGCAAATATGGAGGCATATTCAGAAGACAAAGTCTTGTATAGAAATGCCTTATACAACAAAGACTAGATTACTGAACGGAGCTTAAATTACAACAAAACATACAGACAGGGACGAAACAGGACAAACAACAAAAACACGTTACCAAAAGAGCAAGGACGGAACAAGAAGGGAAAACAAAACTGCGAACTCAAGAGGAGAAGGATATAAAGAGAAGAAGCTACTCAATATAATTGGAGACAAGATGTTTTTTGTAACGGTTCTTAAAGCAACTCACAGAGACACAGATGACCCTGACTTAATATTGCCATCGATACTATTCCAAAGACGAGGTCCGTAAAATCTCAAGGTGTTCAGCGAATAGGTGGTGCGTGCAAATGGTAGAAACATATTGCGGTTTGACCTGGTGTTATGACCGTGAATGGTTTGAACTGCAGGAAAAATAAGAGGAAAACACGGTAGGAAGAAGTTTGTGAACGTGCTTGTACACAAAAATCCCTGTGTGGAGTTTATTAATATCTGAGAGTGTTAGAGTGTGCAGCGAAGCGAAAAGAGGTGCTGTATGAGCCCAGGGGTGTGAAAGGGTGCAAATTCGAATGGCCCGTTTTTTAATGATAGTGAATGAAGTTTATTGTTACTGGAGCGTGCCCAAACAATGTTACAATAATTAAGATAGGGCAGGATAAGTGTGTTATAAAGAGAAACTAAAGCAGAAGGTGGAAGAAAAGAACGAAGTTTAGATAAGACGCCGGTATTACGAGAAACGACTTTAGTGACCGATGATGTTCAGTCCAGCTGAGTTTATCGTCGAGAATGACACCTAAGAATTTTGTAGATCGGACAATAGAAATGGGAGTGTTGTCAATGTGGATGAAAGAATTATTAGAATGAAAACTGTTGGATTTATTGAAGAGGATGCATTTAGTTTTGATAGGATTCAGAGAAAGTTGATTTGATTTGAACCAGGAAGAGACTTTGATAAGCTCATCGTTGTGATGAGAGTGATTGTGTTCATGAGTATTTTGACAAAAGAAAGTACGTATTCAAATTATGTGTACAACTTGTAAATAATTACAAAAAATCGAACGTAAGATTTTATTTCAGAGAGTCCGAGTAACGGAAGCGTGTTTGACAGTGCACAGCGTGTGGGGACGTACGTATAACCATATGGAGGTAACACACGGGCAAATCGTGTAGCTGGCGCCCAGAGGTTCTCTCGGCGGGGCTCAGCGCGACGGAAACCCCCTAGCCAAGATCAAGAGAGTACCTGGAAGCTCATGAACATGTGGGAGGTAGGGAGCCAGACCACCAACTACCTTGTCATTGCGGATTTGTTAGTCGGTAAACCTCGCTGATCGAATCCGCTGTTTTAAAATCGCAACGTTTCAATGCTCGGTGTGTACGTTCCTTCCCCCGACACGTTAGGGTATGTACACAAGACTCTATAATGAATGTACTCGTCTTGTGTACAAGTATACCATACCTATAACGTGTGATAGAACATGGCGTGTATTCTAGCGGCTAATTAGGTATTAATTAGTGATCCGATTTAATCACCTCCAAAATTAAGTGTGGCCAGTGGTATGGTCTATCAGATTATGCAATAAAATTTCATATTAATTTATACCTATAACGTGTGATAGAAAATGGCGTGTATTCTAGCGGCTAATTAGGTATTAATTAGTGATCCGATTTAATCACCTCCAAAATTAAGTGTGGCCAGTGGTGTGGTCTATCAGATTATGCAATAAAATTTCATATTTTATGCAACATGAAGGGTACATTTACTTTACAGCGAGTGCAGGTTTTCCAACAGTTTTTAATTATGGTCTGTATTATGAGGTCCTAATTGTGGCGGCTAATTACTCACTAATTAGGCCGCCAAATCTTCTAATTCTTTCTTCAAGTATGGTCAGCGATATGTTTTTTAATAATAGCGAAAAAAAATTACTGAAAAAGCAAGATTATTAAAAAATTCGAAAAAATGGGAGAGAGAAATTTCACCGCCTTTTACCGCATGGATTCTAAATTTCCTGAATACGCGGCTGGCGAACCCCCGAATACGCGGGGATGGAAAATCTGGCCAATACGCGGTTAGCTTCAGTCTGGTTTTTATTACCCCCTTGTATACGCGAATCAAGTCTCATTCCCTGACCATCAGTCTAGTTAAACCCGTACGCCCACCTCAGTGAACCATACTATACCATCCATAGTCTGGCCCGATCTAAAACATTACGGATACGGGGATCAAGTGGACAGGAAGCCATACTATATCCCACAATTCCGTTTTCGCACATACAAGAACGAACATCAAATATACATTGGTGTAACATCGCACATGTATATTAAATTATCGCATATGTATATCACAAAACATCGAGGACCACAATGGAAATAAGCTTATTTTAGCTTTTGTGTGTTATCCTCGACAATTCCTCAGATTCAAATGTCTTTTCCCTTCTTGTATTTTATATCTGTTTTTGTCCAATTGTTGTATTTTAAAGAATTCTGTGGAGATTGTCTAATAAACAAACAAATCGCATACAAATGATCGCATATAATATATTTAACAAATTTCAAATATATATAAAAAATTATCGCATATATTAAAAAAATTATCGCATATTTTTATATTACAAATTATCACATATATATTGCAAATTATCGCACATATATTACAAATTATTGCATATATATTACATATATTGCATACATAAAACGAATATCGCACATGTGTGACAATCATCGCATATAATGAGAAACATCGCACATACATTGTACATTATCGAATATTGCAACGTTTGACACGCCATACACAGTAGGCATTATTTATTTGTATGAGGCAAAACACACTTATCACACATGTTAAACAATTATATAATAATGCATTTTAAGATAAGTTTACTTTATGTCTTAAATTACTAAATTAATGAAGGAGTTAACACACAAAAACACACTCACAGATTTCTCAAGTGCAAGCATTTATCGCATTTAGAGTAACTGAAATTAGTACTACCCTCAGATAAAATGGACTCGTCTCAATGATCGTCTCTACAGCAACCGTAATGTATACTGCGTTCGTACCTGAATAAATGAATACATACGGTATTCGGGTTTCACAAGTCGTCGGCAGCCAGCAACTTCGCGCGAGAGCAGTGATCTCGCGAGAGCATTCTTTATTACGCTACAGCACCACACGCGACTCGACCCACCGCGACCATCATTAACGACTTGTCAACAAGTCTAGGGTAGCATCAAAATATCGTCGTCGTGCCGTCACCAGAATCAGTAAGCACGATTGTATTAATAAGGATGGTCGCCGCACGGCTAGCAGCATCTATAATTCTGTTCTTGGGTAAGTCCTACTATTATTGTAACTATTTTTAGCAAAATTTCTTTTGAAATTAGCCCACATGTGTCTCTTATTATAGTTAAACCAAAATTGTTCATTGACTTTTTTTTTCAGTGAAAAACAAAACCCGATGTTAACAAGACAATTTGCATGCATGCTATTTGGCTAGGTGTAGTTGGGGACCTTGAAATGTTGTTGATACAAACAAATAAAGTATGGCGGAGTAGGCGCTACTGACTGTTTTATTAAAAACGGACACTTAATTAGTGACCGATGGCATCATGCAAGGTTGCTGTTCCTTGTTCAGTGTTTGGGGGGGATTCTAGAATTATGCTTTCATTTAAGGTATTACAAGACAATAAATTGACTGTCTTCGGCATTTACATTGAGTGGATGCCTTGCAGCTACTAGTGAAACCCACAAGTAATGTGTTTCCCCCAAACCCCGGCTTGGGCTCCCTCTTCGGCTCCGGGCTAGATTTTGATAACTGAGGCCAAGCGGTGAAGCCGGGGCCCAAAATCCGAGGGCATTTTCCAAATCCGAGGTTTGGAAAATGCCCTAGGCCATCTCATAAAAGTATTGAAGGTTTTGGATTTTTCTTAGGCTTGGTGAGATGCAAGATGCAGGTTCGATACTATGGTTCGGTACCCGAGCCAGGCCCCGGGTATCCCCACAGCAGATACCACTGGATGGCATCACTAATGGCAAAGATACCATCAACGTGTCATGGCCACGCTACGGCCCCAGAAGGTAAACACTTGGTAACACAATCATAACACGAGATCGTCTGTGTTTATCATTAAAAAGCAAAAGGGAGGGTGAGTTATATTGTTTTATTTGTTCGAATTTCCAACAAGTCAATAATCAAAATAAAAACTTGGCATGCAAGCATGTAAAAGAAGAACTCATTGACGCGTGAGATTTCTGCTTCACCCTGCCCACATAAATCACCCGTTTTTTTAAAATTGTATTTATGTAGGCCTATTAAAAAAAAATATATAAAAAAAATGAGATGTCACCTATTACACCAAAAGGCCGGACGGCCACTTCAAGGTGAAGGCTACAGTACACTTTACTGATTTTGGGTGTCGACCCAAATCAACTGTCACCAGGGGTGCGGGCACGTTGCCACCTGGGGCTGAAACAGGATTACCCCATTCACACAGTGATAGGCATGGGTATCATCCAACAGGAGCCTGGCTGGTAGAGCAAAATGCACCACCTTCCCAACTTTTTACAAAGCAGTTGGTTAAGTGCCTTGCTCAAGGGCACAAGTGTCATGACTGGGATTTGAACCCACACTAGCTGCTGCCGACAACACCAGAGCGTGGGTTCGGTGAGCTAAACCACTCAGCCAGGACAGGGTTACTTCCAGAGTTTTTCCAATGTCAAATGTGGCATCAACAATTTTGTTTAATTCGTATTCCCCGATACAGAATGCTCCGTAACAACCGAGCCGTCTAACCCGATGTCATACAAGTTTGTCCTGCCCGAGTTGGTGGCGCCCTTCAAGCTTAACTTCGTCGTACGCGCACCTAACAGTGGCATCATAGCTCTAGCAACAGGAAGGAATGACGAAGACATTTTCTGTCACGTTAGTAAGTACACTTTGAAATAAAATTTTCGCAATGCAAACATTGTAATGAATAACAACATTAAATCAAGTTTTGAGAGGTTAGAATAATGTTGATCGCACAGAGTGGGATTTGAAAGACACCCCCTCCCCCTCCTGAGTTGACTTATCCGTACTGTATGCAGCAACAGATGCAATATTGATGCTCTCTCTTTTTCTTGAAGTAATTTTTTTTTCCAATTCAATAAACATTTACTTTCGGTATTGCCCTCACATGATATAATACATCATTGGTGTTTCAAAAATATTAACAGTGACAGTTATAAATAGTAGCCAAAAAGTCAGAAGGGCAAAACTTAGGATTGGGTGATCAAGCCTTGGTATTTGTACCCTAACCTATTGACAGACTAACACTGCATAAGACTCACAAAGACAATTGGGACTACAAGGACAGACGAACAAATGTAGGTGTACCAACAATATACCAAAAAGCAAGCCATCATTGAATTGACTCATAGGCCTACTATTAAAGTCATGAAATAATTATAATGAATATGCATTGAGTAGTAATTGTTTTAGTTTTGTTGAAAATATATGTAGAGTGATGATTGCAGATTAACAGAACCATCCAAATTATTCCAGTATGTAACATCACGTTGAACAAGGCTGTTTTTATACGTTACAATCTTTGTTTAAAGCCGACGCGTTCGAAAACCAATGCATGACACACATTTAACAATCAAAGTGCAGCTCTTCTAATAATCTGTTATTTCATTTTTTTTTTCAATTTTTTTTTTTTCAGCTCTTGGTAGCTGGGATAACACCAAAGCTGAAATACGTACTGGAGATCTGAAGACAGAACTTACCGGTGGCGTTCAAATGAAATCAGATTTTAACGGTGCAAACCTGCTAAGCGCTAATGAAGACCTAGTCTTGGTGCAAGACGTCCCTGTTCTGTATTTCCACGATCCGCCCCATTACAAATTGCCGCCAATAGAGGGCGCTATCATTCCACGAACCGCTATCACCCCCACGAACCGCTATCACAGGAACGTCTTGGGAATCTCGTCGAGTATCACGTGATACAATCGCTGTGACCTATATCTGCATATTCACATTGAGGTCACAACGGCAATACGCAAGCGTACGAACACAAATTTTAAGCCGCATAACGACCACAACAGACTGGTCACGTCATGCTGTAAAATGTAGCAGACGAAATTGTATGGTCTACTATACTGACTGACACACTGTGTGCTGTTCTGTGTAGCTAGGACGGTCGGCCTCTTTCGTGATTTTTTGCAATTATGACGGCTAACTTTGCTGGCGAATAATGGCCTCGTGATACTCATCACACCGTACGAAAAAGGGCGGATGGTGTATAGTTTGTAACCGGCAGCTAGTAACCTGTAAGAGTTACGCCACCTTACTAACGAAAGCCAAGAAAAGGGCTTCATCAAAGATTTAAGTTAGATTGTCGGCGAGGTGATCGAACCATCTGTTTCACAATATTGGTACTGTCTGCCTCAAATAATCAAAATTCACATTTCCCTTAAGTACACACTCAATGTTGGAGTATGATGGGTTGAGGAAGCTGTCAAGTAGAAATGCTTAGGGGTTCGTATGGTGTTCCATATGTGCCACTCCTTTCCGTCGCCTTTTCAATTTTGTCCGTCGCCTTTCCAATTTTGTCCGTCGCCTTTTCAATTTTGTCTGTCGCCTTTTCAATTTTTTCCTTCGCCTTTTCAATTTTGTCCGTCGCCTTTTCAATTTTGTCCGTCGCCTTTTCAATTTTTTCCGTCGCCTTTTCAATTTTGTCCGTGGGTTTTTCCACGTGACTACCAGGTGACTATCACATGATTCTGAAATTGAAAAGGCGAGGGAAAAATTTAAAAGGCGAGGGAAAAAATTGAAAAGGCGACGGACAAAATTGAAAAGGCGACAGAAAAAATTGAAAAGGCGACAGAAAAAATTGAAAAGTCAAAAGGCGACAGACAAAATTGAAAAGGCGACGGACAAAATGGAAAAGGCGACAGAAAGGAGTGGCACATATGGAACACCATAGGTTCGGGTTAATGTTTACAATTTTGCAATGACAGGTAACTACTCAATGAATGAAATGCACAGTTGTTTTTATTTATTTATTTTATTAATACAGATCCAAACACAAAAAACCTGTTCACACTTGGTCATTTTGTAGTTTTAAAATCATCACCACCCAAGTATACACAAATACAGTTAAAAATAAGAACGATATTTCATGTAAGGTTTATACTATCAAGAATATTACTATACTACAACTTTCTATTACTTTAACTGTCAACTTTTACGGCACGCTCCGCCATTACGCAAACGACAGCAAAATACTAGTTACTACCATAAAATAATAGCTCTATGGTTACTACGTACACACGCGGGTGTCGATTGACGGTGACAAGTTCCATTCATTCCCCACACACGATTCCATGTGCAGCCACAGTACAATAATAGAGATCAGTGGTTCACAAACGCGGCAGGTACTAGACTGATCACGTGATTTCTTTCTTGCAAAGAATTATGCAAATTTCTACGTCACAGCGGAATGTCCCTGGAATTTTCCAGGCAGTTTGACGAGATTCCCAAGACGTTCCTGTGATAGCGGTTCGTGGAATGATAGCGCCCTCTATTGGCGGCAATTTGTAATGGGGCGGATCGTGGAAATACAGAACAGGGACGTCTTGCACCAAGACTAATGAAGACCGCGCCTTTTGGATCGAGTACGAGAACGGCGTGGTCCGGGTTGGTAACGGCGGTGACTGGGGGGCCCCTTTATGGAGTGGAATAGCACTGCGGAGGTAGACTCTCACTCCAAGGTCAATATCGCTATCTCGACTTGGTTATGTGTCTCTGGTGACTGGGTCTTCGAATAAAGCTGTTTCTAAGATCTCAAGTATCCCCAAAAGTTTGTCCGCATTACTATAACTAGAACTGATGTAACACAAGATATTGATGGGTGCTACTTGAGCGGGCCGATAAGAGGTGTAGAGATGTAGACGACAGAAAGAGGAAGGCAGACACGTACTGTATACTGGGCTGTATAGGAATTTTATTAAACTATTCCTGGCTGATGGTATAACAGAAGAAACTGGATTGGACCACATGGGCTAACCAGAACTCAAGAAGAAGAAAAAAACACTGGATTGGGCCACATGGGCTAACCAGAACTCTACCAAGAAGAAGAAGAAAACACTGGATTGGGCCACATGGGCTAACCAGCACACTACCAAGAATAAATTACATTTAGAAACAATTGACATTATATAGGGAATAGGAAGGCTTGGTCACTGACAGGATAAAAGTGGAGGTCAGTGCAAGTGATTTATGGGGTTGAGTCCTTGGTCAAGGAACTGGACGGAAGCTTGATAATTGGGGATAATGGGTTTAAGGTTGGACGGAGGCTGTTGTTCTTGAAACTATCATTAAAATAATTAATGGTGATGATAGCTAGATTCAGGGTTTACACTGAACTATATCGAATTGAGGAATGTCTCAGAAATTTTGAAAATTGAGTTATGCATACCATGTTAACAAATAACTCACTGGCTTTCCAGCAATAACATTATTATTTCCGTAGCTTATTCCCGTCCGAAGTTATCGGGCAATGAAGAAAGTCTACAAGACAAGGCCACTTCAATTTTTGTACGACGTGTTTATTTAGATAATCGTTTTAACAACATCTAGCCATTGTAGCTTTGCGTACAAAAATGCTCAATAAAACGTACTTTTTTTGGATTTTTCTATCTTTTCAATTAAAGGTAAGACCACGACAAAAAAGATCAAGTTTTAAAACCATCAAAATCGCGGAATCGTTTTTTAAAAGTGTTTTTTTCATGATTTTCGATTGTCAACAACTTTTGTATGGCAAATTACACGTAAACGTGATTTCCGAGACATTCCTCATTTCGATAGAGCGGGTCACTATTATACTTGCAGCGAGGCACCTTTTTGGTTGCAACGCCCTCTACGTTGTCAGCACATGCCAACAAGTCGCTTTGCCGTTAGTTAAAATAAAACCTTGCTGCCCCACATCTGTTTAATACACGGCTGCCATCGCCTGCAGCGTGTATACCGTTGGGAAACGTGTATACCTCCTTTTAATATTGATTTCATATTTTGTCAAAGGTAATAACCTTTCCACACGTTGTAGAATTAGTTTTGCAAACAAAAAATCAAATAAATATTATTACTATTGTAATTTTTTCCCTTTAAATTAATATGTTTAAGTTACAATGTGAAATTGCAGTATTTTTTGCACACAAGTCTAAGTAGAAAGTATAGATAGGTTGCAGTATGACGTAAATCGGCCATCTTTACGGGCAATTTGGAACACACAGTCATGCGTTACGCGTGAGAACGGCGTGCAACACGCGCACATATTTTCACAAAACTCTTGCATGATTGGTTAGTGAATGACGCGGCTGCGTTAATAATTTGAGCGCTTGACGCGCCTGCAAGCCAAAATGCGATTTGCCCGTAAAGATGGCGTCTACTGGGAACTATCTATAGGTCTATCTCTCACTGGGGATTCCGAGTCCATGAGCCGTACTGCCTAATAGGTCATAAGTATACAGACAATGTCAATCGGGACCGTCTGAGGATAGAGCTTAGGTTTCACCTGTATTTGCTAAAAACCGAACGAGTAATTAACTACAATGTGTTTTCGGTCTACAGTGGAAACTTATTTATCTATGTCAATGTTACCAAGTCAATTTATTACCTGTGTTAATTTAAGCTTATAATTTGGTTTGCATAACGAATTAAAGGCACTGAACACGTTTTGTAATTGTCAAAGACCAGTATTCTCACTTGGTGTATCCCAACATATGCATAAAATAACAAGCCTGTGAAAATTTGGGCTCAATTGGTCATTGAAGTTGCAAGAAAATGATGAAAGAAAAAACACCCTTGTTGTACAAATTAGTGTGCTTTCAGATAGGAATAAAAGGCTTCTAGCCAGAAGTCTTTTATTATTTGAGTGAGAAATTACCTCTTTCTCAAAAACTACGTTACTTCAGAGGGAGTCGTTTCTCACAATGTTTTATTACTATCAACAGCTCTCCGTTGCTCGTTCCAAGTAAGTTTTTATGCTAATATATATTTTGAGTAATTACCAAACGTGTACAGTGCCTTTAATTTTGACGTAATTGGTTTTATCTACCATTGACAATTGAAAGACCGATTTTGTACACAAAGGATGCTGGCAGAGTTTTGTCCTACCAATTTTTACAGAATCACTGTCCATTGTTGATTAACACCACCCTCTAGGACGTGTGATGGTTCAGCTTATGAGTCATGGTATTATGAGCTGACGATGTAGCTAAAAGGAAATTATAAAATATTTGTCATCATTTGCTAACAATATTTCGGGGCCTATACTCTCTGGGTTTTTTAAAGGTTGCATACCTACTCCAAAAAATTAAATGGCCATAACAAATTACGTGGTAAAAAAGCACTGCTATTATAACAGCAGCTGTTAGTAGTAAACTATTTTGAGAAAATATTTGTTTCAAATTAATATGGTTTTGATACTTTTTTACCCCAAAAAAATCTCAAATTTCCGTGGTGTCAGTTTGTGTATATATGCTGCGGCCAAAGATGTTGGTACCCACTGTCACCTCGCTAATAAACGAGGACGGATTCGGCGTTCTTTATGAAAATCCCGCTACAGTTTTATGGCTTTAATTTTCTCAACAAAAGACACCCTTGGGTCTATTCAGCTGAAACTTTCACAGGTGACCTTTGTTGTATAGTTATTGATAGATAAACAAAAATAGGCCTACAGGCGTATATCAGCATTACGTTGACAAAAAACAATCTATGGGGTCGTTCACACGCCGTACTAAAGTTGGTCTAAAGTAGGTCTAACTCAACTTAGACCGGTTCGGGTTCAACTCTGTTGCGTCTGAACGCAAAAAAAGTTAGACCGGATCAGGTCTAAACCCCAAAACTTAGACCGTCCAGCGGGGCGGTCTAAGTCTAAACCGGTTCGGGTTTATCTTTTAACACGGCGTGTGGACAGAATGACATCCGGTTTTAAGTCCTCCACGGTGACTGTTGACCTGAAAGACGTCTTACGTACGCCTCAACGAACACGTGTCGAAATGAGAGAAAGCGTGGTCTTTTGTTCGGGTTATTTCCATCTTGCTCACCTGTAATTTATAGGTTCGTTTTCACAAAAATCTCTCTGAATACGATCCTGTATAAATTTGTAATAACGCTACATTTTCAGCCATGTCAGTTGGTTCCTGCTTGAAAAACAACACGTCAATAAACGTAGTGACCGGACGGTAAATTGGAGTAGCCTATCCAGAATTTTACATCACAAAAAATGCGTCAAACTCCAGACATCAATATACCAACACGTCACGTGCACGTCTAAAATCTCCCAGATTGCCAATCCCCCCTATTAAAACATTTAGCTCATAACGAATTTTCCTATTGGTCAATAATATCCATGTCCTGCACATCAACCAATAGGAAAATTCGTTATTGGCTGCCTGGCAGAAATGCCTTCACGCACGTGATCTGTATACATGCAGTCAGTATCGTAGGACGCCCTGTATTCAGGGCGTTCCTGAAATCGAGGCAAATCTTTTACCTCTCTGCGCGCGATGTAAACAGTCCCTAGATACAATTTTTGTGGTTTGACTTGCCAAGCAAAGAGTCTCCTCTCATTTGACCAAAACTTAGAAACATTTTTAAGGCTCCACTGGTTATAGTTGCACTTGTAAATGCAAAAAGTTGTGGTATTTTAGGCATTTCTGCAAGGTACAAAAATATGTTATACTGTCGGGGCCATAAAAAAAAGAACATTCCAACCGAAAAAGTGTCATCAAACACTTTTTCAATTCACAATTCACGATGATCAAATCATGTGACTGAACATTCTGCTGAGCATTCTGGGGGAAAAAATACACAGGCTTATATCATTTTCTAATAGTCTGGAATGGATAATTTTTTTTTGTGTAACACTAGGGCCTATCATTTTTGTTATTAATATTAAAATTTCAACATCAGCTTTGTGATTAGATTATCACTGTTTATTTATATGCTTTATTATAAATGTTAAAAAACATAAAAAGACACAAAACTAAATAAGAATATAATTTGAAAGCCAAAATTATTTACATTAATTTTTTTTTTTTAGTTTTTGAAAAATACCATGGTTATTTTTAAAACTAAATAAAAAATATGTTGAATAAAATGAAGAAAACTGCTGGCTATAGAGTCATACACTAGGTCTCACAGAACACTTGTAGTCACTGCAGATGTTTCTTCAACGTATGGCTTCACCGGGACACCATACTTTCTTGTTTGCATCGAAAACAGGTCAAACTCAAAACAAATGGGACGCTATTGAAGTCATCGAAGATCGCTGCGTGGTGTGAACGTTTCAATGTCCATCACGTTTTAATAAATGTTTGCATATTTCTTATGAACAAAGGAAGATAATTAGGGCATCAGTTGATTATGGAATATTTTATTATTTTTTCAATTCAAAGAAAAAGGCATACTACATCGAAAACCGGACAGGGGAGGATACATTACATCGATCCACAAAAACAAACGTAGAAAGTCATCACCACAAAGAAGAAGTGGAAATGCCAGCAGAAATACAAGGAAGAATATCATGCAAAATGGTCGTGTATAAGGAGTTCAAACAAGGAAATTATTGCGCATTTTGCAGTGTTTGCAGTGCCGATATCCTGTGGAAAAAAAGAATGGACGGGGGGACGAAACGAAAATAGCGACACTTCGGGACGATCGGATGGCATCAGGACATTGGAAAAAACGCAATCTAAAAATGCGAGGTATTTAACACCCGCTCTGTATTAAAATTCCTGTTTAAAAAAATTAAACTTATTGCAAAATAATGTGAATGTTGCCAGCGCTGGCAGTATAGACAGGGCCATGCGCGTGCTTTTGTGAATAAACCGGATGTTGTTGTGTTGGGTCACAGTGCTGTTTGACCTCTTAAAACCGAAGATAAACCGTATCGGGTTTAACTTCGAGCTGTCTGAACGCAAGGTAGTTTTATTTTTACGACCGCCCCCCGCTGCTCGTAAAGTTAAACCGGTTCGGGTCTAACTTTAGTACGCCGTCTGAACATACCCTATGACTCATGATTACCTGTAATCTCTATAAACATTTGATGCAACTGCATTGTGTGAGTGAATCATGTTAAATTAAACTGCATTGTAGTCTATACAGATATACAATTATGGCTAATTTGTCAACTCGACAAGAAAAACCGAAAGCCCCCACCACCGTCCCCAGCTTCTTTACTTTGGCCTTTTCGAACTATGGACTTGGCCCGGATTGTTCGCCTCTGTCGTTACTAGCTACAAAAACTTGTAAAAATCTTAAGGCCCAACAATTAATAGGAGCGAGACAGACGCCTCAACAAGAGACTTGTCACAAAATCGTCCGAACCATGTAGAACTTGATCTGGGAGAACATCTGCACTTCAACTCAAGAGATCCCGCAGCTGGCTGTCACCACAAGATATCAAAACCCACTCAATCTTAGGATTCCATCCTGAAGAACCAACGCCTCACCATAAGTCATACTTCCCCAACACTGCAAAAGACTGGAAATTCACTCCACTCTATTCAACAACCGGTAAACCAGCATCACTAGCCCCACTAAGTTTCAGCGCACACTCATAGGTGCGCATAAATCTCTTCCCTCCTGATCTGACCTCACTAATTAAGTGTTGTTCCTAGAAAGGAGCTGATCAATTATCACATCAAGATCACAGATCAAGATCGGGCCACTGCCGCGGCCACACAGTCATAGAAAGCCCGGTTCTCGATGACGAATGAGGACGCCCTCTATCTACCGTGCGCTGCTAATCAATCAAACACTTCCACACATGCGCATCACCAATTCATGTGGCGCGCCGTAATTCACAATAATACACGAACTACGAAGGTAAAATTTTCGACAGTTACTGCGGCAAAATATTAACGAAATAACCCAAGAAGAAGCGTTCAACATGGAACAGCAGAACCTGGTGCAGATTTTACAGGGCTCGATACACCCCGATACTCGAGAAGAGGCGGAGAAACAGTTAAATGAGGTAAGAAATGCTGGGTAAATTTTCTGATAAATTTGACACATGGTTTCGTCGAAACACATCATGGCGGTATGCATGGCATCTAAATCCATGGTACATGACTGCAGTGTGTTATTGCGCAATCTGCAATTTACACCAAGTCGTGTTATCAATAAAGGCAAAAAATTATGCCCTTTTGTAGAAATATTTATGAAAAGAGGTACATGTTGAGTTGATAGTTTTATTCCAATGAAATATATGGTTTTTATTATTAATTGGTTTTTGGAATGAGTAACTTTTTACTTTTTTAATTTTACCAATACCAGAGTCCAGACTGACCACTGATGAGTCAACTCATCATCCATCATGTCCATCAGAGTGAATTCATTGAATTCTCACTTTCAACAAAATTAATTACAACAAGTTAACATGTATCATTTGCCTATCATTCAATGGGTGTGTACAACATTGGTAATTTGCCAAAGACCTAGCCCCATTTATAGTGCCAATACTCTGGACTTCCTCCGATCCTTGGCCCTATGCCCATGTACCTCCAGGAGGTGGCATAATTTTTCGAATATAAACTCACGTTTTTATGCCGAGATTTTTTCCCCAGTTGTCACTCATTGTATCCGATTTGTGAAAAACACATTAAAACGTCATTGTGCAACCTCGTTTTGGTGTAATTTTGAAGAAATTCTGAGGCGTTACTGCCACCGATTTGACTGCCCGGCATCCATTTTGTTGATCGGTTGATTTCAACAGGGGGCGCCCTGCGCTAGGGCATGCTGGGATAGGCAGGGGCACATCTCCCATGCCCTAGCGTGCGAAAGGGTCCCTTGCCTATCCCAATGCCCTAGCGAAGGGCGCCACCTTTTGAAATCAACCGATCAACAAAATGGATGCCGGGCAGTCAAATCGGTGGCAGTAACGCCTCAGAATTTCTTCAAAATTACACCAAAACGAGGTTGCACAATGGCGTTTTAATGTGCTTTTCACAAATCGGATACAATGAGTGACAACTGGGGAAAAAATCTCGGCATAAAAACGTGAGTTTATATTCGAAAAATTATCCCACCTCCTGGAGGTACCTGGGCGTAGGGCCAAGGATCGGAGGAAGTCCAGAGTATTGGCACTATAAATGGGGCTACCAAAGACCATGTATGCACACTAGCCCCATTTAGTGCCAATGCCAATGGACAATACTCTGGACTTCCTCCGATTCTTGGCCCTACGCCCATGTACCACCAGGAGGTGAAATCATTTTTCGAATAGAAACTCGCGTTTTTATGCCGAGATTTTTTTCCCCAGTTGTCACTTATTGTAGCTCATTTGTGGACAGCACATTAAGACGAAAATGTGCGTGCTCGTTTTGGTGTAATTTATGAAGAAAATCTGAGGCGTTACTGACACGATTCTGCCCCTCATCACACACAACGCTGTATATCAGCAAACCTCATGGATGCCAGGCAGTCAAATCGTGTCAGTAGCGCCTCAGATATTCTTTATAAAATTACACCAAAACTAGCGCGCACATTTTCGTCTTAATGTGCTGTCCACAAATGAGCTACAATAAGTGAATAAGTGACAACTGGGGAAAAAAATCTCGGCATATAAACGTGAGTTTCTATTCGAAAAATTATTTCACCTCCTGGAGGTACATGGGCGTAGGGCCAAGGATTGGAGGAAGTCCAGAGTATTGGCACTATTAACCCTCTTGCTGTCTGACCATTCAATACCATTCACTATGGTTTTGAATGATAGATAAGCAATAATGATACCATGAGGGAATGCATGATCAGCGTTGTAGCCACGCCGGTCGGCGCCGGTCGGGTGTAACCGGCATTTGCTATTGCCGACCGCCACACAGACTAGATGAACATCCTACCGACCGGCACAAAATGCAACAAAGTTACAATAAAATGAACTACCTCTTTTACACAGTTGATCGCTTGTTCAGTTTGAACGGTAAACTTGTTTTTCCCCAGTTGTCAATGATTAAATAAAACACATTTTCAACCCAAAGGAAGCTGACAGTTGGATGTCCTTTTTAATAGCCCCAGACAGCTGGACACTATCCAGACATGTCAGGGAGAATGATTGACCCTCCAATTGAGACCCAATTACTCTTATCTTTAATCCTCTGCAGTTTGTTACACAATTGTTTTAGTTTGCAATACTCTTGCTTCACTCAAAAGACAAGCTGTGTGGTGTCTTTGTAGCTAATCCTCTACAGTTGTTATACAATTGTTTTACTTTGTAATACTCTTGCTTTACTCCAAAGGGAGCCGCATGCGCGGTGTCTGTGTGGTGTTGTGACCTGGTTTTGTGACTCTTTGGAGTGGGTTTCGTGTTCTTTTAAACCTGGAAAGTGTGTTGACATCTGCTGGCTTTTAGATTTAATGTTTGTTTTTGAATAAGATATGATTTATTAACATTTTATTCATGCAAATTGTTCCATCGGGTTTACCACCCATGGGGAAACCCCTGGCCAATTTTCAAAATAGTATTTTTTGGTAAATTGCTTTTTTCAGAGTACAACTAATAGTTTATTTATAGCCTTCAGGCCTTTGTTAAAATAACATGTTTGGCCTTTGTGCTCTATCTACTGGCTTTGGAGCCCTCCAAAATTTTGTTTGCTCCAAGACCAAAGTGGCCTTGCCCTAAAAATGTTGAAGCCTATTGAAACTGTAATGAAGTTTTAAATAACAGATTTACATACCTTAAAATGCATTACAAAAATCATGTCTCAGAAAACCCATACAAATCCATTTTTAAAGCAGTAAAATTAAAAGCTTCGCTCTATTTTGATTGTAAATTAGCCGGCACTCAAAAAGTTCTAGCTACAACCCTGTGCATGATGTACACAGTACACAGTTACATGTAGTTCTGTGCACAGTTGTGCCACCATACAGTTACACAACTTTGGCAGTTGAATGGTTTCAAATGGTTGGGCAACTCACTTGAAAATGTTGCGAACAGTAGGAGGGTTAATGGGGCTATATTAATACACACTTGATGTGACCCAATACATGAAATAAACACACATGTGAAAGTTTAAGTTCAATCGGTCTTCAGAGTCATGAGAAAACAGTGAAAAACCCAATTACATTGTATGTTTGAACTTTTTTTCAAACATCGGATTTTATCCTGCAGGGTAAAGACTATTGACTTATTGTACATGTATTACTCATTCCCTAAAAACACAGAGGAGATTGCTACCTCCATCCATGCTAAAAACTATGGCATTTAAAGCAAAACTATTTCAAGGAAAGTTTTCCACCATGACCATCTATACCATGTAAGTTATGTGCAATTCTGTGAACATTTATATTTTCAATCAGGCCTTGAACATGTTGAACTTTGCTCTTAGTCTTAATTTGAAGGGGCACAGCAATTTTTCCTGCAGCTCTGGTAAGGGGCACTTCTCTGAGGAAAAAGGTAGATTTGTATTGGAACTTTGCAGAACCAGAGGGTTCCACACATCACCTTGGCACTTGCTGTAGTGTTGGTGCCGCCGGTTAACTCAAGGCCTGAATGAATGGTTAGGAAAATGGAATTAATTTGTTGGACTAGTGACTAGTGTCAGCAACATCATTTTTGGGGAGATTCGATCCGCTATCGTCTCCACGAATCTCATAGGTCATCATGTAAAAAAATCTTATACAAAACTTTTTGCCATTCACGTAATAATGCATAGATTTGTGTATAGTAAACTGAAGAAAGAAAATTACTTCATTTCTGTCGTCACAACAAATGCTTACCAGAATCAAAGTAATCAGCCAGAATAGCATTTCACATGTGTAAGATAAGATACGATGTATGACAAAAAATGCTGTTATGCCACACTGGGGAAATCAAAACTGGCCTTGATTCAAACAGTACAGACAAAAACACAACAATTTAGAACAATAAACAAACTGACAACAAGATTAAACTGACAAAAGAAAGAATGAAATCAGTAAGAATACAAAATATATTTAAAGGGACACGTTGCCTTGGATCGGACGAGTTGGTCTATAAAAAGCGTTTGTAACCGTTTGTTATAAAATGCATATGGTTAGAAAGATGTTTTAAAAGTAGAATACAATGATCCACACAAATATGCCTCGAAATTGCGTGGTTTTCCTTTTACATCGTCAACTAACACGGTCGGCCATTTATGGGAGTCAAATTTTTGACTCCCATAAATGGCCGACCGTGTTAGTTCGCAAAGTAAAAGGAAAACTCAGATTAGCACAGCTCTTTTAAAAAATAAGAAAGTTTGAAATTGTACATAATTGAACATTTTTTGAACAGGTGCACAAGATCATTGGATTCTCCCCAACACTTTTACGAGTGTTGATGGACGAAAGTATCCCATTCCCAGTCCGACAAGCTGGCGTGATTTACCTCAAGAACATGGTCACCCAGTTCTGGAATCTACGTGAACCTGACAGCCCCCTAGAGCCCATCCCATTTAGCATTCATGAGGATGACAAGGTTGTTGTGAGGAGTAATATCATTGAGGCTATCATAACCAGCCCAGACCTCATCAGGTAAAAGGTGGTGAAGTTTGTGATTTAAGAATACAGGGCCCAATTTCATGGCTCTGCTTACCCCCGAATTCTGCGCTTGCAATCACCATTCTCCGCTTACCGAGCAAGCGCAGAATTTTTGCGCTAGCTGTGTAAGCGTAGAATGCTTAGGCCAAACAAAATAATATGTGTGTTTCCGGTTACCCGACCGTCCCTAGAAAAACACGCCGACCCTAGGAGTTTTTAGACATTTTCAGAAAAAATAAAATAAAATATACCCGATCCCACTCCTAAGTTTTTGACAAAATACCCAATGATTTAAGGGTTTTATATTTAATATTTCCTATTTTTCAAATGGTTTTTATAAGTTGTAAAGTCTGGATATTTGCTAGATTAATGTGGCCGCGATCGCAATTCCGAATCGCGATCGTTAATTTCAGTATACAAATGTCAAAACACGAACCACATGATGCCGACTGCTGAGTATCCACCGCACGTGCACAGGCCCGGGCCCCACGACGTTTGGTCGCCCACAGTAGGTACATGTAGTACGTTCATGACACACATGCACAGCACACACATGGCCTGTTGTATACAACAGGCTGACAGCAGCGGTCCAAAGTCCACGATAACCACCATTCCACATGCTGTGATTGGCCGTTGATGGCCGCTGAAATTACCATATATTCATATTCATAAGTCTTCAACGAGAACGCGGTAACGTTCAAGCCAGTAAAGAATTGCTGCACAGTGTTTGTGCCGCACGCGCTTGCAGATTGTCGGTAATACACAGCCTTGGATTAATACTAAACATCGTCAATGTTTGCCAATAGAGGGCGTTGCGGGGCAAAGTTCATTGAATTTATTCTCAATGTTGTACATGTCTGTGTGTGCGTTGTCGACCGATCGTTGAATCACGAATGTTATTTCATTTACAAACGGAGTTTATGAAGTTTCAATCGACACTGAAGAGTGAAGTATTTCATGATTATTTAATTCTTGTTTATATCTCCCATATTTTGTACAAGTGTGGTACTGCAACTATATTTATTGTTACTGGCATTGGACTAGATGTATGTCATTTTTAGGGTGTTCATGTATGCAGGAAATTAATGTGCAAGGGTAAAAATATTTTTAACATTCGTTCCTACCCTAAGTTTTGGAGCAATAAAATATTCTGTCAAAATAAAATGTTCTTTTGTCCCTACCTACCCTAAATTTTTGGTCAGTGTAATAGGAAACACACATATTATTTTGTTTGGCCTTAGTAACAAGGACTACGCACGCGCACAAGCAAAAATTCCCTACTAACCCGTGAAATATGCTTGACAAAAGCGCGGAATTTCCTGCTTCGGTAAGCGCCGATTCTTTACTTATGGTAAGCAGAGCCATGAAATTGGGCCCAGGTGTTTGCAAATGGTGCGGCCAGAGGTGCAGTTGGTAGTCGCTGTCACTGCACTAAGCCAGGATGAATTTGATGTTATTGCGAAAATACAGTGACAATATTTTGCTGTTTTCTCAACAAGTAGCCACTGTATTCAGCTGAAACTTTCACATGTAACTTTTATTGTATCTTTCTTGATAATCTTGCCTATAAGTCAACATTACATTGACAAAAACCAATGGATAACCCTACCATGAAGTTTCAAGTCGTATGTCATCTTTGGCTTCCACAGGGTGCAGCTGGCTGTCTGTCTTAGTGTAGTTCTGAAGTATGACTATCCAGGACGATGGGACACCGTCTTGGACACAATGTCTAACTACCTCACGTTGGATAATCCCGGTACCCTGCACGGAGCACTCATTTCTGTGTATCAGCTGGTTAAAAACTACGAGTAAGTTTTAGAAAATAACTCTGGGACACGAGTCAGACTTGAGTCAACTTTGTACGAAAATTGTTAATGGCCTCTTGTTTTCACGCAGACTTGTAAGTGATAAACGGCAACACAACACACACATACATGTATACATGTATTTTTATTTTATTTATTTATTTTGTAAGAGAGACTGCCTAACATCACAAGGCCACGGACAGCCACTGTTAGGTGAGAGCTACACTTAACTGATTTTGGCCATTGACCCAAATCAACTGTCACCAGGGGCTTGTTGCCACCTACTCCTGGGACTTCGTGTTACCCCTTCACAGTCTGTAAGGATGTAGGCATGGTCCACTAGGAGCCTGGCCGGTAGACCAGAATGCAATACCTTCCCAATTTTTTACGAAGCAAATATGGTCAAGTGCCTTGCTCGCAGCCACAAGTGTCACTATCAAACCCACACACTGCTGCTGACAACATCAGAGCTTGGGTCTGGTGAACTAGACCGCTCGGCCATGACACACCACCAATGCACCAGTGTCACAGGCGGACACTGTCTGCCACGCTCCCCATTTTTGGAGTCGTGGAGACCACATACTTGAGGCCAGTGATTTTGAGGCCAGTGATTTTGAGGCCAGTGATTTTAGTGGCCGGCAAGTAATCTTGTGACCGGACAAGTCTGACAGTCTTCCAGACTTGTGTTTTTCAATTGAATAACGACACCTCACTGTGTAACTGGTATTTAAGTGATCTTGTGCAATTACATGCCCCAGGGCATCGTGGCTTACGGTCTGGACGACAAAAACTCCTTCAGGAGAAAATGGCGAAACATCAATGGGGGGGAGAGAAGTTTCCAGATCGCAGCACCAAGGCTTTGGAACTCCCTACCTGAAACTTTGAAACTTTCAAACTCACTTGGCATATTCAAGAACAGTTTAAAAACCTACCTGTATAAAGAAGCATTTTGTTAACTCTACTTTTCTACTTATGTAATGCTAATTTATCTTTTGTATTGGTTGTTTATCCAGAGCAGCGCCATGAGCGCCGCTTGCGGCGGATACCGCCGCTTTATAAGTTTCCATTATTATTATTATTATTATTATCTTAACAAAAAACAAATTATGCTCGAATTTTGACTGTGGGTCCGAGAAATTATATTTTATGCCGATTTTATTGGCCTCCCTCAAAAAAATCAGCAAAATTGTTTCTAAATGGCCTGAAAGCTTATCAAGTTATGAACTCATCAAACCTAAGACCACATTGAGTAGATTTGCAAATGATGTATTCGTTTGCCTTCATTAAATCTCAGGTACAAGAAACCGGATGATCGTGAGCCTCTGAACGTAGCCATGATGCGTTTATTACCCATAATGCATCACCGCTGCGTCCAGCTACTCCCAGATGCCTCGGACTTGTCGCTGCTGATGCAGAAGCAGATTTTGAAGATTGTTTACGCAATGATTCAGGTATGAACAATTAAATTGTGAAAAAAGGCATTTTATGATTACGGCTGTCGGGTAGTTTCTTGACACTCTGTTGCATTGTGAAGTGATTTGGTTTATGCCAGCCCTGGCACAGGGCATGAACCCTTCTAAATGCACAACCAAGAGCAAGTTGAGTGCGCACATTTAGTCGATCCGTGATTGACCACTGATTAGCATTGTATATGTGCCGTGTTGTAATTAGGGGTTTCGGCCTGGTAGCCGAAACGCCTGTTGTTTTTGTCGAGATTTATTTTTATTTTTTTTCTTAATGGCCTTTTTCTCATTTGTTTTGTACAAGGATTTAGCTATGGGATAATCTTATACTTAACAAAGTCCCATCGTTACAGTTTACTTAACTTAGTTTCTCCAATGTTGACGTCACCATTGCGTCAGTCTTGCCTATACTATAGCTGTTTTAAAATTTGTGGCGAGTGGACAGCGATTGGACGACTTCGTCATTTTCGATGCCGACCTGCCATGCCTATTCCTTTTGTACACGTTAAAAAGCCTGTAACGCGGCATGGAATTCACGTAATTTCCGATCAATTCGACAGATTAATGAAAACCCAAAAACAGAAATCAGTCTATAATTGCACCATTTCTTCATAAATAGTAGTTTTTTCAAGTTTTGTCGCCTTGTGTTGACGATATTTAAGTTTTTCTGGTTGTCTCTCGGTTACATGTCGACTTGACCATTCCCCTCCCCGATGTATGTAAAAGTCCGAGTATCAGCCCAGACGTAAACATTTAAACACAAGAGGGCGCTAAACAAGTTTACCATAAATATTTCTCGGTGCTATGTCTTTGCAGCCAACCTTATAGACCTTTCCATTGTTGACAAACAAAGTGCGCCGGTTGGCATAGATGGCCGAATGTTAGCAAAACATTCAATCATGATAAAAAATGTTGTGACCCAAATCAACATTTTCTGTAAAGATTCATGAACTGAAATACCTTCCATGATTGGTTGATCTGTTTCCAACAAATTCAACACTATTTTTGCATATTTGTGTAACATTGCTACAACCTCGGTTGGCAAAAACTCGGGCTGTGACGTTGCGATAGAAAGGTCTATAAGCACCATATCTCAAGAATTACACAACCGATTTTAGAAGATCGCGATACATTTGGTGTGCGAGCGCTGTATGCAGAAACTTTTGAAAATCGATGGACTTGTAACAAGTCTAATGTGCAGTGGAGTAAAGTACCCAGTAGAAACCAATGCGTTGTGCGCGGTTTAGTCGTTGCGGTCCAGACTAAAAATAAATTATTGGATTGTGCACTGCTCGGAGATGTGTGCATCGCCGCGTGAACGAACGACATGTGTGTGCTCACAACTTGGTGAGTTAGATAAACAACTAAAACACATGCATCACAAGGAGCAGTGTTCTCCACAGACTTTTTCTTTGGGAGGGCGGCATGACGTAATCAAAATGGCGCCCGTCGATATGACGTAATCAAAATGGCGCCCGTTGGTTTATGACGTCATCGCACGTGAAAGGAAAAACACCTGAGATAATCCTTTTGTTAAAAATAATCTTATTAACCCCTGGGGCCCCAACACTATAATAAGGAGAATGATTGACATCCATTTCATTCTGTCGAAACAACCTTGTTGTAAAACTAATTCAAAACCTACAATTTGTTATACATTTTGCTTTGTGCGCCGCACCAAAAACATCAGAGGGATATGCCGCTCAGTGTTGGATTTTAGAAAGCTGGATTTATATGCGTTGGTGGTGACCGGATAGCCCACACGTGCAATTTTTGAAGAAAAAAAATAAAATAAAATAAAAATTACAAAAAAATATTTTTTGGACGATCTTATCCCCTAATTTCTGCCCTCAATAATACCTTTTTCATCAACAACCATTTTCATGGATTTGTGATTAGAGGTTTCGTTGTTTAGAACTTCGTTTTCAATAAAATCGTCGAGATTCAACAATCGGTAAACAACGCACGGTACGCACATTGAGAACAAATTCAATGAACTTTAACCCGCAACGCCCTCTATCGGCAAAAGTTGTCAATGTTTGAATATCCTTCAAGGCTGTACATTGTACCAATCTGCAGGCGTGCGGCACAGTGTGTTGCAATTCTTTATCGGCCCGTGAACGTGTACTGCGTTGGAGTCTAGAAAGCTCTCTTATGAATATGGTAATCAACGGCCAATCACAGCGTGCGGAATGTTGGTTAGCTTGGACTTTGGACCGTGTGTGTTGTGTATGCGCTATGCATGGACTACCGACCGAACGTTGTTGGGCCGATGCACGTGCAGCGGTGGATACTCAGCAGTCAGAACCATGATTGTGTGTGCATCGTGTTTTAACGTTTGTATACTACTAAAATGAATGATCGCAATTCCAATGCTGCGGTTTAGAAGTCGGGCTTGACTCGTCGGCTACTCGTTTGATCGTATTAAGTGCAGGCTAAAAATAGTCTGTTTGTCATTTTGTTGGCAGGGCGGCCAATTATTTGGCAGGGCGGCCTTAAACTTTGGGAGGGCGGCCCGCCCTCCCAAAATACGTGTGTGGAGAACACTGCAAGGAGGAAGTCGGGCTACGTGATACACTACAATACATGTACATGTACATAAACCATTTAGACACTGGCAGATTCGATGCATAACGTAGAGCTATACGTTCTACTATCGTCTGGCTCCTAGGTTTTTCTAATGCTTTACTCATAGAATGCGGCTGCAAACAGACGCTGTGAGAATATATTTTTTTCTGCTAGCATGGAAGGGGGAAACATCGCTGCATCAAACAGTCAACTTGAAATAAAAATGACACCAACAAGAATTGATCAATCGCGATCGTCGAGGCCAAGATTTAACAACACTTTTAATTTTGATAGTTTTCAGTTACATTAGAAGAATTCCTTAGTATTTAAGCTTATTTACATGTAGTAGCAAAAAGTACCGGTCGGCAATGTCGTAACATTGCTTGAGAGCCGGTCGGGATTTTTTAGAACTGGTTAGTTGCCGACCAGCCCCGACCAGTGTAGTCACAACACTGCTCGGGTAACCGTGACCCCATGTTGACTTTTACCTATGGGTCAACCGGAAGTGGGACCATGTCTCAAGAAACTGATTTTCAAACTTTTTTCAGTTATAGACTCCTTGGGCATGGGAGATTAGCCTTGGTTAACCGTTACCCCATGTTGACCTTTAATTCCAGGTCAACCAGAAGTGGGACCATATCTCAAGCGATTTTCAAACTTTTTTCAGTTATATAATCCTTGGGCATAGAAGATTAGTCTTGGGTAACCGTCACCCCATGTTGACCTTTATTTCTGGTTTAAAAGCTCCTTTCGATTCAGTATTATGAATGAAGACCAGGTTTAGGTTTTTAGGCAGACTTAAGTAAAAAAAGGGCCTGTCAAAGGTCAAGAGTCTTCTATCTTGAAATCAGACCAACTTTAAAGCTTTGAAGCACTTAATCGAAGCAAAAGTCATTATTTTTGTGCAGTCTGCTAGCTTATGGCACATTTGACATTTTATTGAAAAACATGACCCTCGATTTAACCTTTCCTTCCGGTTCAGACAGGAAGTTCAATTTAAAAAAACAAAAGAAATTTCCTGAACCACATGTCGTAGAGTTATAATTCTTTTTTTAAATCTTTTTGTTCCACCAACCGAAACCCCTCTGTGTTCGTTTTTACGAACACCTGATCTCTAGTATTATTATTATTATTTATTCGACCTTAACATTACAAGAACAAAAAATACAATACAAGGCAATAAAAAGGAACATAGCAAAAAATAAAAATAGGCGCAGCCTCACAAAACAGAATAGCTATATATATATAAAATGGTGATGACATGAGGGCAAATAGAGATAACAATGAAAAATGAGTCTATGAAGGGAGCATGCATAATAAGAAGTTAATCTGGGGAAGGACAGATTAGCGGGTCTGTTTCTAGGGCAAAATATATTTCACAGCTCCATCATCCATAGTCCAAATCTTACTTCTAAGAAGTTAGGAATCTCACCAGATAAACATTCCATTTCCATGGCAGCGCACATTTTTTGGCAGTGGGTTATGGACTTTAACCCTCTTGCTGTCTGACCATTCAATGCCATTCACTGTGGTTTTGAATGATAGATAAGCTATGCCAGCCTTGCAATATGATACCATGAGGGAATGCATGTACACAGTACACAGTTAGTTCTGTGCACAGTTGTGCCACCATACACAACTTTGGCAGTTGAATGGTTTCAAATGGTTGGTCAACGCACTTGAAAATGTTGCGAACAGTAGGAGGGTTAATGAATTTGGTGATTTTTGTTTCTCTCTGTTTGTGTAGTACCATCTTCCACTAGATTTAGTCAACAAAGAAGTGTTCAAGTTTGATCAGTGGATGGAGATTCTACAAACCATCGTCGGCAGGCAAGTCCCCGAGGTATGTGGTTTGAACTTTTTATTAAGTGATTTTGAGTCAGTGATTTCATTTTACAGGCATGAGAATCTTCCGGATTTTTCCGGAATTCCGGATTTTTCACTTCAAATTATGTGGTCTCAGAGTTCAGTGTGAATTTGATATCAAATTTGGGGGGTAGGGTGTGGATGTATACATGTAGACTTCAATAATCTCTCTACTAGGATCAGAAATTGTAAGTTAATTTTACCTTTACACCGTTCGTAAATAAATTGCGGCCCGGCGGCGGCCGGACCAATATGGGGTGATTTGTTTCTTCCATGTGCGTCACATAAGCTAGATCTATATGTGTAGACTTTTCTCATTCCCCGCTTCATTCGCGGTACGGTTTGACCGTAATACATATGCATGTATGCTTACTGTTGCAGCAAAGAAACATGTGTGGAGACATTAAAAAGTCTACTGACAACAACGCACGGTGTTTTGTGTGCCCGCGCGCGAATCGTTAGATTTTTTTTCACCAGTCGTCACTACCCACGTTCATAGGCAAAAGCGCCAGTTCTTCGATTCGTTTAATGTGTTTTACGGCTGGTGAAATTTTTACGCATTGAACTATGACCTCGAAGAAACTTCGAGACAATGCATGCAATGAGTGTGCGCCACACACGTGTGAGGAGATTCGTCGACGGACGTCTCGCATTATTTTCCAAAATGCTGCGGTTTGTAAACTGTCAGGATAATCTTGGAGATACTAAAAGGTGTTTGAAGAGCAATTTTCAATGTCCAAAAGGGGGCAACACTTAACCCAATGATTCACTAACACAGGTAAAGACCCCAAAAATCAAAATTTATTTTATTAATAACTACAAAAACATGACTGCTCCGTTCATATTTTCGTGGATTTCGGAAAAAAATAATAATTTCTTTGCTTTTTCAGACAACATACGTCTGATTTCATCTTTTGTAAAAGTATTTTCCTCCTATTACATGTAACTCGTCCCCGGTCCCATCTATGGTCCCAATAACGCCCGAGGGGTTCACCGAGTGCGGCGCCGACGCCCGAGTCAACTTGCCCAAATTCGGACATTGCCCAAAATCCGGACATGCATTTTTTTGCGTTATATTTTTCCGGATTTGTTTTCATCGCCTATTCTCATGCCTGTTTTTAAGTGACTTTAAGGTAGGGCCATACATGTATATAGATAGTTCCCAGTAGACGCCATCTTTACGGGCAAATCGCATTTTGGCTTGCAGGCGCGTCAAGTGCTCAAATTGTTAACGCAGCCGCGTCGTTCACTAACCAATCATGCAATGAGTTTTGTGAAATGTGCGCGTGCTGCACGCCGTTCTCACGCGTAACGCATGACTGTGTGTTCCAAATTGCCCGTAAAGATGGCCGATTTACGTCATATTGCAACCTATCTATTGGTTTTTGTCAACGTAATGCTGATTTATAGACAATAATTTCAAGAAAGATACGATAAAAGAAAGTCACATGAAAGATTCAGCTAAATATTTCTGCGGTATTTCTGGCGGTGGCTGCTGAATGCGCCGCAGCACCTTGTAAGCCTTTATCAACATATATGTCATTTTGATGTTTTGCCAATTTTGTATTTCTATTTTTCAAATTTTTTAAATGTATTTATTTACCCCTGTATTTCCATGTTGCTGTTTTATCTTTTTATCTGTGCAATTTTTAATTCATCTATCTTTCCATGTAAGGCCACATAATTCAGCTTTGTGCTGCCAGTTGTTAACAAAAATAAAAATGAATAAATTAATGAATGAATAGAGACAATGTTTAAGATTTGTTTACCATTCGTTGTAGGCTTCACTCCAAGTGGATATTGATGACCGACCGGAACTGCCATGCTGGAAGGTCAAGAAGTGGGCACTGCACATCCTAGCTAGAGTCTTTGAAAGGTAAATTTGATTAAATCTTAATGGTAGGGTTTAGTGTTGTCAGAAGCGCCGGCTGCTCGGTCCTTTGCTGCTGGCAAAGAATTACACAACATTGTTTTTTTCCTCAAATTTTCCCTGTGCTTAAAGTACTGCCAAATGACATGGAGAACATAAAAATACTTGAATGAAATGAAAATATATGGCAGGTTCAGGAGTCAATGTAAACAAAAATGACATGATTTAAAGAAAACAAAAGAGATTAATGGTTTACAAGGTGCTGTGGGGCAATATGGTGCCGATCAAACCAGGAGTACTGGACCAGAACCAGAACACAAGGGACCAACGGCTTTACGTCTTTTCCGAAGGACGGAGCAATAATGGTTAAGTGTCTTGCTGAAGTACACAAGTGTCACGACCGGGACTCGAACCCACACCCTGCTGAACAGAAACACCCGAGCTTGAGTCCGGTGCTCTTATCCGCTCGGCCACAACATGCCACAATTTCAAATCTTTGAAGTAAATTAATACCCAAACTTTTGGACTCTGATTATTGTGGTATTGCCTGATCCAATGTAAAGCATAATCAGTTTACTAGCGCAGTTCTCAGTCCAACACCATCTAGTAAAAACTCAACACCCAAACTGTTGGACTCTGATGGTGGTATGCCTGATCCCATGTAAAGCATGATCAGTTTACTAGTGCAGTCCTCAGTCCAACACCATTCAGTAACTCAACACCCAAACTGTTGGACTCTGATTATGGTGGTATGCCTGATTCCACGTAAAGCATGATCAGTTTACTAGTGCAGTCCTCAGTCCAACACCATTCAGTAACTCAACACCCAAACTGTTGGACTCTGATTATGGTGGTATGCCTGATCCCACGTAAAGCATGATCAGTTTACTAGTGCAGTCCTCAGTCCAACACCATTCAGTAACTTAACACCCAAACTGTTGGACTCTGATTATGGTGGTATGCCTGATCCCATGTAAAGCATGACCAGTTTACTAGTGCAGTCCTCAGTCCAACACCATTCAGTAACTCAACACCCAAACTGTTGGGCTCTGATTATGGTGGTATGCCTGATCCCATGTAAAGCATGACCAGTTTACTACTGCAGTCCTCAGTCCAACACCCAAGCTGTTGGACTCTGATTATGGTGGTATGCCTGATCCCATGTAAAGCATAATCAGTTTACTAGTGCAGTCCTCAGTCCAATACCATACAGTAACTCAACACCCAAACTGTTGGACTCTGATTATGGTGGTATGCCTGATCCCACGTAAAGCATGATCAGTTTACTAGTGCAGTCCTCAGTCCAACACCATTCAGTAACTCAACACCCAAACTGTTGGCGACTCTGATTATGGTGGTATGCCTGATCCCATGTAAAGCATGACCAGTTTACTAGTGCAGTACTCAGTCCAATACCATACAGTAACTCAACACCCAAACTGTTGAATTCTGATTTATTAGTGTACTTTATCGCATAATAAGTTCAGCAGATTAGATTTCCAATGAAGCTAGCTGTTTGATTTTGATTGGTCAGTTATTAACAAAATATTTCTAACAAGGTTTTGAATTAAAATTACATAGATATGGAAGCCCAGGAAATGTCGTCAAGGAGTATGTGAAGTTCTCGGACTGGTTTCTGAAGACCTTTTCCGGTGAGTAAATCTAAAAATATGTTACAGTGCTTGTTAGAGTTAAACATAAATTAAAAAGAATGGTTTGGCAATTATTCAGAATTTTGCTGTTCCAATGAGTGCCAGTTGGAGTGATTTCATTTTTTGATTGTCCTGCCGGCTTTACTGTTGGTGGTTGGTGCTGCAAAACCATGATCAGGTGCAAGGTTAGGTTCCAGCCAGGATTTGGTAAAAGGGTGTGCAAATTCCATTGAAATTTTAAAACTAGTTTCTATGACAGATAAAACAAGGTGTCCAAATATAAAACAGGGTGTCCAAAAGACACCCCTCTGGCTAACACTATGATCAAATGTCTCCTCAGGATTTTACCGTGGGGATTCTGGACTAAAATTTGGCCCAAGGAGGCTAAATTGAAACGAATTCCTCAGAATTGTTATCTTTGGTTTTAAAAGCCCTACTGTGCAATTTGGAGCATTCTAAATGGTGTTTGTTTAATGTTTTTTGCGAATTATTTGGTCTGAAGTAAAACAAAAACAAATGTATATGTTTTAAAAGATTTTGTATTTATATCGCCCCACTGTTTGTTTATATTGGGCCTGCAATTCAGGCATATTGGCCCGCAATTGAGGCATATTGGCCCGCAATTCAGGCATATTGGCCCGCAATTCAGGCATATTGGCCCGCAATTCAGGCATATTGACCTGCAATTCAGGCATATTGGCCCGCAATTCAGGCATATTGGCCCGCAATTCAGGCATATTGGCCCGCAATTCAGGCATATTGGCCCGCAATTCAGGCATATTGGCCCGCAATTCAGGCATATTGGCCCGCAATTCAGGCATATTGGCCCGCAATTCAGGCATATTGGCCCGCAATTCAGGCATATTGGCCTGCAATTCAGGCATATTGGCCTGCAATTCAGGCATATTCAGTGTTCTCCAACCTATAGAAAAGACGTGGCGCACCGCCACGCTTTCTGCGGCGCGCGCCAAGCTTTATAATCTCCGCCAAGCTTTAAAATGTTGCCGCCACGTTTACATTTTTTGACTCTGCATTGTAAATTTACAACAGAAATAGTTGAGAAACAAGAAAGACCACAGTACTTTCTATTAAAACCAAAGTTTCACGCCGTTCTCGCGGCCTACCTGTCTGCCTGTCATAAAGTTTCCAGCGTGGACTCGTCTTCACATACATTGTACTTCGTTGCACGTACTTATCGCAGCTGAGTCGCCCCCCGCTGCATGGCAAACTATTTTAGTCTGGTTCTGATTATTTTGTCTTATTGACATTAGGTGTGATCGTCTGGTAACCAGATGCATCCCTCGTTCCGTGAAAAGTGGTCGCTGGCAGGCTGCAGGCATGAGAATTCCCCGCCGTTCGGCGGTTTTCCGCTTTTTGGAGGCCAAAATATGACCTCTCCGAGTTCATTGTGAATCCGGTTTAAAATTCGGGGGGTAGGGGTTACACGATTACATGGTTAACCGACCGATCATCCGGCCCACGTTTACATTAATAAACGTAAAAAGGTTCACTCGAAAGTGCCGCGAAAGGCTGACCAAATAGCGATCACGATGTACACGATGTGCCCCAAATCGTCCGCTTGCGTCTTCAGTTGAGTCCCCTTTCATTTTATCTGTGGGGCGCAATAAACAGATTTGCACAACGAATTGGACAAACTTTTGCGCAATTTTCAGTTTGCGCTATGCAGAGTCGGCAGCTCCGTTTGCCTAATGAGCATAAGTTTGCGCAATCTCCAAATAGCGCACTGTCGTGTAGACACGTGCGCGCAGTGCTTTGCATTGTGGGTATTTTCCGCTGGGTACTTCAGGAAACATGACGCGACGTCCGTGGATCACAAAACTATGAGACCCAAATCACGCAGATATCAGTAAACTTGTCTGGATGTGTTCTGGTTTTCTAGTTCAATTTTGTTACAAAACATGTTAGTTTGGTCAAAGTCTGACATTTGGTCCATAATACCTTAATTTAGAAAAAAAAAAATTATTTAAATATATTTTTATTTTTTTTAGCCGAAAACAAAGTTTAGGGTCAAGGATTTTTTTTGCAGTTTGAACTTTCCATCGTCATAATGATTTTATTGGGGGAAATTAACCATTTTACTTTGGAACAAAAAAGTGCATACATGTAGCTTCAAACAATTTACTATTTTTTTTTTTTTTTTGGAGCACATTAGTAACACGGAATTACAAGGTAAGAAAAAGAAATGCAGTCGGGCTACCGGACACATTGAAGAATGAATATCTATCATTCATTGGTTTTTATTTCAAGTAAGTGTTTAGAAAACCAGTATCGTACTTTGTGTTCTTAAAAACTTTAAAAATATTTCCTCAAAAAAGTCTGAGGAAAGTGGCCAGGATGCACCACAGAGCATCTAGGATCCAAGGGCCCCGGACCCCACGCCGTAGGGGCTTCGCGCTTCGCGCTTCGTGCTCGCATTGTACGTACCCCCCTCACAGTTTTCATCACACCCAGCACCAACCTTTGTTTTTCAAAGTTGGAGAACACTGCATATTGGCCTGCAATTCAGGCATATTGGCCTGCAATTCACGCTGCCTTGTGTATGGGGTTCTCCAGCATGGCACACCTCCTGCATTGCTTTAGAAATTTGACGTCTGCAAGAAGGGTCTATTGTTCTGGGTGTAGAGCACTAAACCCAGAACCAATGGCATGGTTTAGGAGAATTTGGGACGAGCAAAGTACAATTGACTCTTGAGCAGGACTTGAACCTGCAACCTTCGGATAACATGATTGGGATCTACCAACTGAGCTATCTAGCCCTAATGTTGGCTGTCTCCCTATTTAGTCAACATCTTTGTGCAGTGGTGCCAGTCAGAAGCCATTCAACCATTAACTGCCAAATAGCCAGGGGTCACTCCCAAGTTTACGATACAACCTGGGAAGGGGCAGCACAGGGATCACCTGAAGGGAATGCAACTTTTTGTTTCAAATATCAATTAAAAAGGAGTAGGTAATTAATTTAAAACTTTGTGATGGTTTTTTTCTCCTTTAGCATCAACCCTGAGAGTGCTTCTTGTTGTTCTAGATCAGTATCGCCAGAAGTGCTACATAGCACCAAGAGTTTTACAGCAGGCCCTGAACTATGTCAACACGGGGTGAGTCTTTGGGTCTAACAATGACCTTGTCTTTCCAAAGACAGCAGGAGGTCATTTCACACATGTGTTGGTGGGTACGATCATTGTCAAAGCGATAACCCAAGAAGGCCTTGGCATATCATACAGGCCTGGAATTTCATCTTTGAGAGGGCAAGGCCATTTTCATTTTGCAAAGGGCACTTTAAGTCCATGGGAAACTTTTGAAGGGGCACCAAGGCCAAGATCAAGGACAACAAAGGCTGTGGCCTCCGTGTAATTCCAGGCCTGATCATGGCCAAACGGTTTGTAGATCGGTCTTGAGATGTGCCAGAAGCCTATTGTTTGTGGACCCGCTACCTAAGCCAATTGTCAAGGTCATTATGGCTAAAAAAAATAGAAATACTGTTCGAGCGATAATTCGAGAAGGACTTGTATCAACTCCAAACTTCTTGTATGGATTGGTATTGGGATCCCCTAGAAGCCTATTGTATTTGGACCACTAGGTCAAATATCAAGAAACAGACTGGGTTTCGGGGCATTTGTGTTTACTAAACACGATTTTATTTTTATTTTTTTCTCAGTGTCAGTCACGCCTTTGCCTGGAAGTTTATCAAGCCACATATTCAGGTGAGTAAAGGACTGAAACAATAAAATAAACGGAACTTTTTAAACTTACAGACCAAATCAAAACATTTTCACATCTCTACATTTCTTTGTAAATAGTAATTCATTTTTTTTATTTTCCTTTTTCAATTTCATTTCTTGTTTTTCAATCAGCTAGTGCATATTGTGTAATATTTTGGGTGTTTAATTTGTTTTGTCTTTTATGTAAATCTATTTTTGTAGCTGAAACTTCAACTATGAAAATTTGCTTTTATTGTCATATACATTGTACATGTACTTACTGAACTGCGTAACTTTGCTTTTGAAAATGTTTCCTTTCTGATATATTTTGATTGTGATCCTTTTTCTTCTTTGTGCGGCATCATTTTGATTTTGTTTCTGATGTTAATTGATTTTCACAACGTCATATTTTCCTTATGTGCTATTACAAATGTATTAATTGATGTTCACTTCATGTGCGATATATTTTCACCCTTTGTGGGATATTTCTTACATGTATTCTATTAGTTTGCGATTTTTACTTTTTGTGCGTTACATTCTGTGTGGTATTAATTGATTTTCACTCCCTGTTGGATCTTTTCTAATGTTATTTGTCATCAAATGATTTCCACTTTTATGCGACACATTTTCCTGTATGTCATTAATTGCTATACTTCCAGTGCAATGTAGTTTTTGATGTGCCATTAATTGATTTTTCACTACCTGTGCCTTATTGTTTCTTACATGTGTGACATTAAGTGTATTTCACTTTTTTGTGCGATACATTTTCTTGTGTGACATTCATTTATATATTTCCTGTGCAATATACTTTTCTTATGATGGCATTAAGTGATTTTTCACTACCTGTGCGATATTGTTTCTTACATGTATGCAGGCCTGTGAGATCTCCGCTTTAAAGCGGATATCCGCTTTTTTCTCTTTTTGCCGATTTTTTATTTCCGCTCTTTTGTTCGTAAAAAGAAATAATTATTTATTTATTTATTTTTTGTTTTACTTTTTGGCCTTATAATGTGAAATAAGCCTAGTTACTGGATCAATGGGGTGCCCCAATAAGACCAGCGTAAATGCGTGACGCGCGATCACTTGACGTTCCACGATCATTCTTACATCATGTAGTGTTTCAGCTCTTTTTTTAAGGGTCCACTCACAGGCCTGAAGACAATAAGTGTATTTCACTTTTTTGTGCGATACATTTTCTTGTGTGACATTCTTTGATATATTTCCTGTGCAATATATTTTCTTATGATGGTATTAATTGGTTTTCACATTCTGTGCGATATATTTTCGTGTCTTGTTTTCTTGAAACTTCATGTCCAATGTGATACATTCTTTTTCTTACATTCATTGACATTTAAATATTTTCTTCTTTTGCGGTACAATTAGATTTGTTGATCCTGTACCAGTGTATGACATCTTCTTTTCTGGTATTCATTACTCTTCAATTTGCGTATTATTTTCTACTTTTTGGGGGATTCTTTGACTATAATTTTTGGATTGTTTTGATTGACATCCAATTCCTCTGATGTTATTCTGATATATATTGATTGGGCTTTGGCACTATAAGACATTTGTCTATTCTTCCAGAATTCAGGCATGATATTTTTCCAACTTCGGTCCTATTTCCGATTTGTATTTTTCCTTAGAAAAATCAAACAAAATTATGATTAAACAGCCTGAAAAGTCAAATTGAAGCCTTCAACATGTGAGCCTTCAACATGTGTACATGTAGGTCAGGCCTTGAATTGACCAAATATCATGCCTTAGAAATGTTTATTTGATTTGCATGTATTGATTGTTCGTAAATTTTTTCTTGATGTTTACTTCCTGTACAATATTTCCCGCCTTTTGAATCCCAACTAACCAATGTGATTATTGTTTTCTTGATTGGTAGCCAATCATTCAAGATGTACTTTTCCCACTGATGTGCTACACGGACGAGAACGAAGAACTATGGAATGAAGATCCCTATGAGTACATTCGCATCAAGTTTGGTAAGTGTAAATAAGATTTGTTTGAGACCCATCCAATAAGCCCTGGACCCTTTAGTGTGCATGCCACCCACAATTGCCCTGCCTGTTACTCCTCAAACCGCCCCAGCTGCCCTGCCTGTTACTCCTCAAACTGCCCCAGCCGCCCTGCCTGTTAATCCTCAAACTGCCCCAGCCGCCCTGCCTGTTAATCCTCAAACTGCCCCAGCCGCCCTGCCTGTTACTCTTGGGATGTGGTCATCTTACATTCTGATGTCGTCATCTTGCAGTAAACCATGTCAGGATCTCAATAAGGAAGCATGGCTAAATTATGTCACGGGCAGCGTTTTAGCTAGCGAGCCGTGCAGCCGTGTTTTGCACGGCCAGTTTTCTGAAAACACGGCCTATTTTTTCAAGCACGGCTTTTGTGCTGTAAATCAAGCCGTGCACCACATTTGTATAAAATATGGGCTGAATTGAATGTTTTTCCCTTCAAAAAACATGACAACAAAATTTCTAAAATTTAATAATGTTGGAGAAAGACATGAAAACATCATTGACTCCGATGCAATTAATATTGATAAAAACCCCCAAATAAGACGCAAGTTGCAGCATGTGTTAGTCGGATACCCCGTGTTTTGGTAAACGTTTTTGTGTGTAATTCTTAACACCGAAAGGCGAAATAAACTCTAGGAACCATACCACTCCCTTCGTTAATATCGCATGGATGCCCCCATAGACTGTGCAAGTCTCGTGCGCATTCAAACTTCCGGGACCATAGTGGTCCCAATCATATGGAGTTTTCCGTGGGCGAGATTTTGTTTCGTCAATTGTTTTTAGTTTAACGTAGGTTATGACCTAGAAAAATATACATGATGTTGGGAATGTAATACTAAGTGATAACAAAATATGAAAGTAAAACTAATTCAAAAATATAACGAAGAAAACCCGAGAATTAAACTTGACCTCAGCTTCCGGTTATTGCAAAACCACAAAAATTAAGAATGTTGTGCTCGCCTCCGATCATAAAACTTATGTAAACGCTTGTTTTTGATGCGCGGTTATAATCGCCAGATGCTGTAATTGCAAAACGAATCCTTTTCATGGCAGTCTATGGTTGTTGAGGCGTCGGCATCCTCTAAACTGCGATACGGGTCAATTTAAAACCCGTTTGACCATCACGAATCCGCGTAGGGGTTTCTAAAAAGTTAACATCAAATAAGCTTGTCCCAGAGTTTTAATTTCCTTTTAAATAATAATTAACACACTGTTGTGTATTTGTTTCAAAAGCTAAAACTTTTCATATATCATTGTAATGATTTATTTTTGTTCTTCAGATTTTGTCATGAGATATAATTCAAAACAAAGATTTAATTTCAAAAATAAAAATGTTCTTCGTTTGACGTGTTTTCTCGTTTGGATACGCGCGAGACTTGCACAGTCTATTGACGATTAGCCGTGTGGGATCTGTAAACTTGCAAGCTGTTTCAACCATAGAGCAAGCAAGTGTTTCAACGGACGAAACAAAGAGGGGAAATGACATAAAAGAAACAAAAATTACTGTAACAGATTTTGTCAAAAAGGTAAAGGTTGACTCAAATTTCTCTCATTCTGTTTTTTCGTAATTAGACAGTAGTCAAATGCGATTCAAAACATCAGCGGGCGAGTCAAAACTTTATTATTACCAACAATTCTGCTCTGGTCCTGAGAAAACATTATTTTCATTGTCACAATGTATAGAAGTGGGAAGGCCTACGGTGGTCAAGTCTCCGGTGATCAAGTCTCCGGTTTTTTAAGCTCGTGAAATGGTTCAAAATGTCCGAACATTTTTTCTGCCATCACGGCCGCGATCGTTGTTGATGCTCACTTGCTCACTGTCTACCACCATGCGTCACACACGCACCATGCTCGTGGCACAGACCGATACATACGACCGATACATACGACCACGTGTTTGTATGGTGTACATGTATGCAGCCACATGGTGCAAAGGCTTGTACTAAGGCTACTAAAACATCGAGAACGTTCGCTGGGGGACCTTGTTTTAACGTTGCCTCCGCGATGCCACCGAAGTGCGCTATCATCGGACGTGGAACTTCGTTAATTTTCCATCAATGTTGAACCTTAGAGTCTCTGTCCTTTCTCTATGGATGAACATTTACTGCTTATAAAAAAGGTTCTGATGTAATAGATCTTAGAAATCTATTGAAATGGAAAAGAAATTGCGGGCGAATTAAGTTTGATTTTAGTCCATCCAGCAAAAAAACAAAAACAAAACAAAACACCAGTTCAGGAAAGCCCCTCTTAATTAAAAAAAAAAATAATTCAGCTTAAATTTTTCAGCTCCCATGATACAAAACAGTATCAAATATCATTTAACATCAGTCAATATGTTTTGGGAATCATCAGGCGAAAAAGGTGACAAAACAATTAAAACAATTTGACAATAATATATTGTATTCAATCAAAAAATTCACAATGACAGCCAATCATTATAAGGTAATCTGAAATTTGCCAAAAGGTTAAACAAATAATTGTGAAATTTTAAAGATTCTTTGGCATATTTCATTTTTTCTTTACAATGTTTAAATTGTAATTCTTGTGTTATTGATTTTTGTGGTCTAAACAAAGTTTCATCCTAAAGGACAAACAAGTTAATTTCTTAGAATGAACTCCACAACTTAAAAAAAAGTATTTATAGGAGCCTACATTGCAACCCAAATTCAGGGCATTGAATACATCAGCGAAAGAGCGTATACAACTAGTAAATTAAGCTTCCCGCTGGGCCTTAAGACAATTGATAAACAAAGTTACGTTTTCAAGGTAATTTGAGAGAGTTTGTGCACTCTGTGTGGATTTTCGGTGAAAAAAGTTGCACACCCTGTTTTTCAATTTGCACACCCACTTTACAAATCCTAGCTAAAACACTGGTCACGGGCACGGCCGCGATCTGACGCGTTCCTTTGCGTGCAAGCTCAAACAAAAGAAAACCCACCCAGTGTCACGCACTGTCAGGCGTTCTTCTGCAATGCCTGGTCTTGAGGGAGAATCACTGTATAACAAAGGAAAAATGTTGTTGGCCAAATGCCACAGTGTAGTTATAACCGGCTTACTAGATAAACCCTAGCCTTTTTCCCCTGCAGTAAGTCTTCATGGTAAAAATAAATTTAACACAATTTAACAAGACAGGTGAAAAATCTAAGGTTATAAAAACGGTTACACAACCACAGATGTGATCAAAAACAATGCGTCTTCACCAAAGCATTTTGTCTTTGCACAAACACCCCGCTAAAAAATTCCCCAAAACAACAAAACAAAACAAATTAAAAAAGAAACAAACCTTACGTTTTACAGTAAAATAATCATTCTGTTGATCCAAAATGTCCTAAATCGCGTCATTTTTGTAAAATAAAGCCTACACGTTGTGCAGTTTTTGTAAACAAGTTAACATTTCCGAGGGGAACTGTGCTTTGAAGACCATGCTTTGACGGCTGTTGCGGGCATACCAGCGGCTCATTGTTCCTGTGCCAGTTTTAGACCGCACACCAGCGATGGTGATTATTGCAATTCGGGGGAAACCTGTTTTTCTCTGAGCATGCACACGTAAAGTCTTTGGTCAAGACATTTTAAAAGGGGGTTGTGATCTATCGCGCAATGCATTGGTATATTTCACCAATAGGGGGATTTCACTCTCATGGTATTGCATTGTTTTGAAACACCCTCTAGCGCTCAATGTTTCCTGCCTTTATTGTTGCACCAAAAGGAACGAGACTACGAACCTGAAAATTGGAAACGGCTTGACTGCGTGTGTTGTGTAAATTGTGATCGCAATGTGGTTCGTGTTTTGAGGAATTTTCGAGTGAATTTTTCTACGCTTATCGGAACCATAATGTTTTTTTACACAAAACCGGATATTAGTATGCATCTTACAATTTTACTAAAGGCACTGATAGCAGTTGGTTTAAAAGGGCACGGCAATATATTGCCGGTCATTTTGAGAACATTGCGGCAATGGCATAGGGCATTGTCGTCGGTGCCATCTGTAATTTGGGGGAGAATTTTTTAGACGCCTTACCTACAGAGGAATTGGGTCCCGACTGATTTTAGATAGAAATACATGTACATGTGCTTTAAGGTATTGTAGCATGTACTTAAAGCAGATTGGCTTTCGCAAATTCAAGGATTGACCATACATCTCTCCAACCCATTGTCTGGTACACCTGAGCTAGACCGCAAACACTAATCCTTCACTCCTTTGTGGGCTACTTCAGCACTGCCTTGTCCATGTAATTTGACCAACAAAAGGCACCAACAATGGAGTTCGATAATGAGGGAACCTAAAAATTACTGGAGCGCAAATCCCATCGTTGCATGGGGCTGTGACAATTTTGGAACGACCCCGAGCCGGCACGGGTTGGCATGCATGCGAATGCGTTCTTAATTTGTCCATGGTCCCTAAGTTGGATTGCACTTCCAGAGCTCCGTACTTTTGATATTTCATTCATACTTTGACAGAAACCTTATACTATTTCCGATTTCTTTGAAACTGTTTCAGATGCGTTTGAAGATTTCATCTCGCCTGTCGCCGCTGCGCAGACTGTTCTTCGGTCCTGCGCTGGAAAGAGGAAGGAGGTATTGCAGAAGACCATGGGGTTCTGTATGCAGGTGATGACCGAGCCAGGCATGGAGCCGAGGAAGAAAGATGGCGTCATGCACATGGTTGGCACCATGGCAGATATCCTACTCAAGGTACGAGGGGGTCATCTTACGAGTTTATTATTGTTAATGCTAAACAAAATCATTCCACCATTTTCAGTTGGGGGGTCTTGTCAAAAAGAAGTCGGGACAGACACTCAGAAAACAATTCTCTGATGTGAAATATATGTTGGATTTCCGCCGGACTGTATTTCTTTGATAGATATGGTTTAACCAATGCACCCTCTGAGCACTCTAGGGGTTTGAATGGCTGATTAAATGTAGTATAACAAACTTGTGGATTTGAAGTGATCTGGAAGGTTTGGAGAAACTAAGATGTTTGGTTTCTTTAGTGAGACATGTATAGATAGTTCCCAGTAGACGCCATCTTTACGGGCAAATTGCATTTTGGCATGCAGGCGCGTCAAGCGCTCTAATTATTAACGCAGCCGCGTCATTCACTAACCAATCATGCAATGAGTTTTGTGAAATGTGCGCGTGTTGCACGCCGTTCTCACGCGTAACGCATGACTGTGTGTTCCAAACTGCCCGTAAAGATGGCCGATTTACGTCATACTGCAACCTATCTATAGTAGATGATTTAAGTCAAGCTGGTGCTCTACCAACTGAGCTACATGTATCTAGTCTTACTATTGGCCGTTTCCCTGTTATGTTAGTATCTTAGTTCGGGGGTGCCAGTCAGAAGCCATTCAACCTGTACATGTGAATGTACTGAGGCAGCACTGAGCCTCACTACTGAGGCAGCCAAGCTAGCTGTGCACACATTAGTTACCTCCGGGTTGGACTACTGCAACAGCCTCTTGATTGGTGTAAACAAATCCCTAATCACTAAACTTCAGAATGTCCAACGCACCTCTGCTCGCATCAAATGTCAAGCGTAAGAAGTATGACTCTATCACATCGGAACTCATTGCTCTTCACTGGCTCCCTATACAACAGCGTATCAAATTCAAAGTTGTTCTTCTTGTGTACAAAGCTCACCATGAACAGTCGCCATCTTCCATATCTGACTTGCTACAGCTGCAACCACCACGCAGACAGCTTAGATCATCTACATCTTCTCCTCAGTTTATCGTGCCCAGAACCCATGCTGTGTCATTTGCAGATCGCTCACTCTCCTGCTATGGACCAAAAGAATGGAACACTCTTCCAAATCACATCAAGGATGCTCAGACTGTTCATATTTTCAAGAAACTGCTCAAATGTTATCTTTTTCAAGAAGTGTATTGTAATTAATTTCATGTAACTGTCTTGAGCACCTTTGAACAATTTTTGTTGATTTTGGCGCTATATAAATGTCTTCTGATTGATGTATAGTCAGGAATCACGCCCAAGTTTACATTACAACCTGGAAAGCGGCAGCAGAGGGATAACCTTAAGGGGATACAACTTTTTATTTCAAATATCAAGCACTAAACCACAGGGCAGCTGACTCGGAAATGTTTTAATTAATTGTTTATTTGGTTTAATTGAATATAACACTTGTCAAGTTTTACTCTATGTTTGTTTGTTTTGTTTTTTAATCACTATTCTGCAGAAAAAAATGTACAAAGAGCGCATGGAACAAGTTCTCGTTAATAATATATTCCCAGAATTCAACAGTGAGCTTGGTTACATGAGAGCAAGGGTAAGCAATTCCCCCCCTCCCTACAACTCTCCCATCAACAACTGCCCCCCCATCCCCCAACCCCGGACTGCCCAACTTCACACCAACATGGTTTATTACGGTTAAGGGGAATGTATACTTTTGGTAATCACTCTTAAAAATAATGGCAATCAAACTTATTTGGTTAGAAGTACAGCAGCTTTCGATAGTATAAAGCATTTTTAGAATCATTTCACCTTGAAGTAATGTGGTTATGGAAAATGATTCCAGTTTTTACCCCCAAAATTTGAATCTGAAAAAAAGGTTACTGTAAAATTCGTTTCTCAGATTGTGTATTTCAATTACTAATTATCCTGCGTGGACATAACCGCTTTTTAGGCGATATCTCAAAAACGCTACCACCTTCTGAGGTGAAATTTTCACAGGTTAGTTTTGTTGTATATATCTACATTTATAAAGGATTAAAACAATTGAATGGTTCCAAAAGCCAAAGCTATACGTTCCCATTATGGTAACTTTTAGTTATCCTGAGCTTGTTTGTTCTTTTTGCGGTAATCAATTTTCCGTACTACCTAATTAAAGGTTTTTTTCTGTAAAGACTTTCCCTCTATCTGTTGTAATGTTTGTGTTGATTTGCCAATTGGTAATAAACACTTGCTATTAATCTTGTACTTCTGTATAAACTGTTGTTTCTCACAGGCCAACTATGTTGTCCATGCTTTCTGCGAAGCTCCATTCAAGAACGAACGGAACTTGCAGACTGCCTTAGACCTGACTCGTAACAGTCTAATTCACGACAAGGAGATGCCTGTAAAGGTAGGTCATGTTCCCCAGTCATGTGATTTCACAGGATTTTTTCAATTAGGGTTTTTCTCAAAATCTCCATGAGCCTTGAAACTTTCTAAATTTTGTCGCCAAATGGAGAAAGAAGTAGTCCATATTGTGTCGAAACCTGTAGTTTTGTATTTCTAGTTATACAACCAAGGACTTAATAGGGATCGTGGTTTCCAGTCCCACTACCAGGAATAGATGCTTCATATCACCTACTCCAACTATTGTTATTGAATTCATTCAACCAAAACCTTCTTTTATGCATTTGACTTGTCCCCTTCATTGCATCTGATGAAGTACATGTAGTTGTTGCTACGAAAGATCATGCATTTTTTTTATGTAATTAGTTAGTCACTAAGTGCTACTTCTCTCTTCATAGTTATACACAAAGTCTGTAAACTTTTCTGTTTTGTGGGGTGCTGTAGCCAAGCGAAAAAGAACATTGGACCTGAGCTCTGGTGTTTCTGATCAGAAGAGTGTGGGTTCGAGTCCCGGTCGTGACACTTGGGTCCTTAAGCAAGACACTAAACCATTATTGCTTCGTCCTTCGGTTGGGACGTAAAGCCGTGTGTTGTGTAATGCACTTATCGTAAGTTCCTGCTTGGATTGGCTGCATATTGCGTCACAGCACCTTGTTAACCATTATATGGTGCGATGTAAAGGAACGGGTCTCTTACTTCAACACGTAGCTCCAGATACCTTGCAGGAAAAATACTGAGCACTCTGAGTCTCCCATTGGGAGTAGATAAAGCGCTATATAAGAACTGCATTTATTATAATTATTATTATTTTCAAACCTTTGCAGGTGGAGGCAGCCATAGCACTCCAAGAACTCATCACCAGTCACGAAGAAAAAGCCAAGCTCTACATTCAACCCTTCGTCAAAGATATCTTGCAAGGTACCAACCACAACTGTATTAACTACTTCACGTCAGTATTCTGAAAACAAATTCTGTTCTCAACCGTGGTGTTATTGTTCAGAACTTTTTGAGGCTTCTTAAGTAAGTGTTTTTCTTGGAAAATATCTTTGCGACAATAAAACCTGACTTGACAAAGGAAAAGACACCAAAGGTTCTCATAATTAGCACTGGGATTTGATCCGAAACTGAAGAGCTTGAGTCCAGTGCACTTGACCGCTCGACCACAAGTGCCTCATCAATAGACTGTGCAAGTCTCGCGCGTATCCGAACGAGAAAACACGTCAAACGAAGAACATTTTTATTTCGGAAATTAAATCTTTGTTTTAAATTATATCTGGTGACAAAATCTCAAGAACAAAAATAAATTATTACAATTTTATGAAAAGTTTTAGCTTTTGAAAAAAAAATACAATAGTGTGTATATTATTATTGAAAAAAAATTAAAACTCTGGGACAAGGATGCCTATTTGATGTTTGCAGTTTAGGGCGACTGTGTAAAAGCATAATTCATTTGAAGTGTATAGACTGTGCAAGTCTCGCGCGTATCCGAACGAGAAAACACATCAAACGAAGAACATGTTTATTTCAGAAATTAAATCTTTGTTTTAAATTATATCTCGTGACAAAATCTCAAGAACAAAAATAAATTATTACAATTTTATGAAAAGTTTTAGCTTTTGAAAAAAAAATACAATAGTGTGTATATTATTATTGAAAAAAAATTAAAACTCTGGGACAAGGATGCCTATTTGATGTTAACTTTTTAGAAACCCCTTACGCGGATTCGTGAAGGTCAAACGGGTCTTAAATGGACCCGTATCACAGTTTAAAGAGGATGCTGACGCCTCAACAACCATAGACTGCAATGAAAAGGGTTTGCTTTGCAATTACAGCATCTGGCGATTATAATTGCGTATCCAAAACAAGCGTTTACGTAAGTTTTATGATCGGAGGCGAGCACAAAATTCTAAATTTTTTGCAATAACCGGAAGCTGAGGTCAAGTTTAATTCTTGGGTTTTCTTCGTTATATTGTTGAATTGGTTTTACTTTCATATTTTGTTATCACTTAGTATTACATTCCCAACAACATGTATACTTTTCTAGGTCATAACCTACGTTAAACTAAAATAGTTGACGAAACAAAATCTCGCCCACGTAAAACTCCGGAAGTTCGAATGCGCGCGAGACTTGCACAGTCTATCTGTCAATATCGTGGTGATCCCCAGGCTGCCGCTTCCCAGGTTGTATTGTAAAATGGTGATCCCTGGCTTCACGGTAGCTAATGGTTGTATGGCTTCTGACTGGCACCCGTGAACAAAAACATTGCCAAAATAGGGAGACCACCAACATAGGGCTAGATAGCTCAGTTGGTATGAGTGCTGGCGAGTTTTCTGGAGGTCATTGATTCAAATCCTGTTTTAGTAAATTTTTCTTTTTTCTTTTTTCTACCCCAAATCAAAATCCTGGTATGTCTGACAACAGCACGAAGGTTTGGAGTAAAGGACTCCATAAAAATATCCCTGTGAAGAACGATTTTGATCGTTGATTCAAGTGTGTTTTTGTACCTGTTTGTAGTGCCAACCAAACATGGCACCCAATGAGTGCATGCATGGTGTACGCTACACACTAAACATTCTGAGCAATTCAACACAACATTTGAGCCTAATTTATGGCTCTGCATACCTTCAGCAACAAATCAGTGCTTACGAAAGCAGGGAATTTTTTGCTTATGTCAAGCTTATTTCACAAGTTAGCTGGGAATATTTGCTTGTGGGCGTGCGTACCCCAAGTTTACATGTACAAGGCATTCTTCCCTTAGAGGGCTAGCGCACTTTCCCTGTAAGCAAAGAATGGTGATCGAAAGCGCAGAATTTGGCGGCAAGCAGAGTCATGAAATTGGGCCCAGCTGTTGGGACGACACATACAGAACGATCAGAGCATGTGACCAGAGATAACACCAATGTATATTTCTTTGAAATTTGTGTGTGACAATGCGTTCAGTGGCAGGTGGTTAACCAAGAGTGTTTTGTGTTTTTCTACTCTAGCGCTGCTGATCGTAATCAGAGAAACAGAGAACGACGATCTGACAGAGGTGATGCAGAGGTTGATTACCACATATGGCGATGAGATAATACCGATTGCTGTTGAAATCACCCAGCACTTGGTGAGTTTAGAGCGGTAAACTGGGGATCAGATTAGCATAATACCGATTGCTGTTGATATCACCCAGCACTTGGTGAGTTTAGAGTGGTAAACTGGGGATCAGATTACCATAATACCGATTGCTGTTGAAATCACCCAGCACTGGGTGAGTTTAGAGCGGTAAACTGGGGATCAGGTTAGCATAATACCGATTGCTGTTGATATCACCCAGCACTGGGTGAGTTTAGAGCGGTAAACTGGGGATCAGATTAGCATAATACCGATTGCTGTTGATATCACCCAGCACTTGGTGAGTTTAGAGCGGTAAACTGGGGATCAGAGTAGAATAATACCGATTGCTGTTGATATCACCCAGCACTTGGTGAGTTTAGAGTGGTAAACTGGGGATCAGGTTAGCATAATACCGATTGCTGTTGATATCACACAGCACTTGGTGAGTTTAGAGCGGTAAACTGGGGATCAGGTTAGAATAATACGGATTGTGTTCACACCCCCAAAATAAGACAACCTTTTATAAAATACACTGATGGAAATACTTGGACCGGAGAACAAAAGAAGTCCACAATAAATTCAGGAACTTGAAACACTATGTGGACTTACACATGTCCACACAGTGTTTTTGAAAGTGTATTATGTAGATAATGTATTTTCTTGAGTGAACAGAACAAAGGAATGTCCACAGTATATGCTACATAGAACTGTGTGCGTAGATTCTGATGGTGTCACCAAAGGTTAAACTTGTTTTTTTTATGTTCTCCTTGTTTGTTTTTGTTGTCAAGGCAACCACATTCTCACAGGTGATTGACGCTGAGGAGAGTATGGACGACAGAGCGGCGACGGCCATGGGAATTCTTAATACAATAGAAACCATCTTGAATGTTGTGGAAGAAAAACAAGAGGTATTTCGAAGAAGTGTGAATTTTTTCAAAACAAATTCAGGAGTTTCCGCAGATCTCCTGTTGCTTCAAAATTTTCTTGGAAAAGCGTGTAGACCGCCATTGACCGCCATCGCAAAGGTCAAACAATGGAAACTTGTTTATGTGAAAATGCAAGTATTTTGATGCGATTTGATTTTATGAATCTTGTTTTTACACGGTCACCCTAACCTGCATGCAGTTAAACATTTCACAAGATCAAAGAAGACTGAGAGGGTACCAGTTGCTCTTTGACTTCATGCAGGCGGTTTGCGGGCTACCATTCTAGAGCGAGCCTAATTGAAATGTGCCAGATTCTAGCACATTTTAATGAACCAATTCCAGGGGTTATGAGCGAGCAAGGCATGCTGGGAAAAAATGGCGCGGCGAGATTGATCACTCCTGGGAATGAGGCTGGCGCTGCGCACAACTCTCAGCTGTTAATAGGTCTTCATTGACCTCAGTGAGGGCGCTGTTTGGGTCTTGTGTTGTCATATTGACCTTATCCACAATGCGCAACACACCTCAGCACAATGTGCATCTACTTTGGAGTTGATTCCTTTACACTTTGACTTTCAAAATGGCGGACAGAATAGGTGCGTGAAGTGTGCAGTGCATCGTGAAATGGGTTAACCCTTTAGTCACTGTACCGCCCGAAACCACCCAGCCATTTACTCACTGGACCGCCCGAGATTAAACAACACTTTGTATCTTGGGCTTTACACATGCTAACGGGTCACACCAAACAGTCGTCGAAAGAGCGTGATCTAAAGTAAAACCATTTGTGCAAAACTTTCCGTGAAACACTAACGCTAACGGCACGCAATGCAAACTAAAAGTTTTCTAATTTAGTTGATGTTTCATCATCTTTACAATCTAAAAACTTCAATTGAGTAAAAGCAAACAAATATATAGCCGGTGGTCTTTACATGGCTGCTATAATCAACTCCTCTACACTACACATCTTAGTTAAATACAATTACTTCCAAAACTTCCAGAATCACTCCAAGACTACAAGTTTGTTTATACTACATTTAATCAGTCAGTCAAACCACAGAGTGCTCATGAGGCATGTCTTTAGTGCATCGGAGAACTGTGTGCCTTTCAGCGAGTAAAACCAATATAGTCGATGGAAATCCCCAAAAAATTTGCAATCGGGAGTTGTTATCTGACTACCTGTCCTGGATTAATGTTGACAAGACCCCTTATGATTATTTTTATATCCACAGATAGTTGTACAACTCGAAGGCATCGTGTTGAATGTAGTTGCAGTAGTCTTACAAAATAGTGTACTAGGTGAGTCCCAAGCCTTCACCAACACTAACCCTTTCACTCCCAGGGATGAGAAATTTCAGACTTGAGCCTAAAAAAATTATTTTGGCGTAACAGGCCAGCTGAAATAGGGTAGTGAGGTAGGGTTTTTATGTTATTTAAAAACATTTTTGTTTTTTCATAGTCTAGTTATAGGATAGAATAGGACATTCCAGCAATAGGAAATTAACCTTTCAGTGTTTAAATGGCCTAGATTTTGGGAAATCTTTCCCATCATCTAAACACTTGTTGCAGACTGGTTGAACGAGACAATACATGTACTAAGATATCGGCCAGCGACGATCATCTGGATGTTGTGCAAAAACATTGTGCACTCCAAAAGTCCCACGGACGCTATCGCCATACAATTGAAGAGAAACGGTCAGAAATAGTTTCAAACGTATTAAATCTGATTAAGATTGACTTTAATTATTAAATTTCTTCCCTTGAAAAAAAAATATATATCCAGGGTAGGTTTTTGTTTTTTGTTTTGAGGCCTTGGTTCAGGATTTGGGTTTTTGGATGTCTACCTGGTGATAATAGTAGCCACGTCACATGAGGCAATTAACAGGCAATCAGTTCCAGGCAATCTCAATTGAAACTTGTTGGTGTTGACTGTGGATCTGTCTCTTGAGTGACGTTCTTAATTTTAATTTTTTATTCTTGATTTTTCGTTCTTGTTTCTTGATTTTGAATTGTAGATTTTTACGAGGAGGTGATGTCGTTAATCTTCAGCATGACCTGCACCCACATATCACCCCCTCTATGGCAAGTCTTTGAGATGCTCTACGCCACGTTTGAACAAGACGGGTACGACTACTTTGTCGGTAAGTTGAAATCCTTCCGTACAGTTTTTCTGCAGATCCTTAAAAAAAATCTTAAATTGAACTATCCAAATAAAAAGGGTGTTTTCAACATTGGTAAGATTGAGAACATAAATGTTCACAGATTTACACCAAACTTACATGGGATAAAGATGGTCATGGTGGAAAACTTTCATTGAAATAATTTAGCTTGAAATGGCCATAGTTTTTATTAAATGAGTAAAACAATTGGTCATTATCATGATAAAATCCGATGTTTGAAAGCAGTGAAAAGATATAATGGGGTTTTCCACTGTTTTCTCATGACTCCGGAGACCGATTTAGCTTCAACTTTCACTTGGTTTTTTTTCGGGTCACATCAGGTTCGGTTCGGATACTGGTCTTTGACAATTACCAATGTTGTAAATATGCTTTAAGGCCTTAAAAAGGATTGAAAATTATTAAATTCAGTTATTTGAGGTCTTAAAAAAGTGTGTAATGAACTTTTCCTGTCGGCTCTTAAAGAACAAAATGACACTGCATGTTAAAAGAAATAATGTGAGTGGGCATAGCTGTTTCTCCTGCTCTATTGACTAAATTTGTGTACTAAATTTTGTCAATGATAGCATTAAAAGGGTCTTAAAAAGTCTTAGGTTTGACTTTTTATAGTTTGCAGATGTATTGGGTGTTTTGAACCTTGCTTTATAATAACACATCACTCTGCCGTTTGGATTTGGAGTGTGCCAAGACAAATTTATTAGAACCTGGCCTGGAATTTCATCCTGGAGAATGCAAGGTCCTATTCATTTTGCAAAGGGCATTTCCATTTGGAAATCTGAAAATCTGTTGGAAACTTTTGAAGGGGCACTGAGGCCACGACCAGGGTAACAGAGAACGTGGCCTCTGTGGACTCCATGTAATTCCTGGCCTGTAGATCAGGATTTGAACTAGCGACCTCGGAATTAAAGGTATTATACAGGATTGGCAGAGCTGACAAAATAATCACAGACAGTGTTCATGTTTTGTGTAATCAACCACATACATGAAATAACAAACCTGTGAAAATTTGAGCTCAATTGGTCATCGAGGTCAGAGACCTTAGGTGTTTTCTGTTTTTCAAACATCGAGTTTATTATCGCGCGCGATAAAAACTATTGTTTTACTCATTTCTCAGAAACGATAGCATTTTAGGCAGAAATATTTTAAGGAACCCTTTCTACCATTACTTACTTTAAATCATGTAAGTTATGTGTGAATCTGTAAACATTTGTGTTTTTCGATCTTACCAATAGTGTACAGGGCCTTTAACTTGCTGGTGCTCAGCCACCTGAGCACTTGCCCTGATGTTGGTGGTCTCCTAATGTTGTCAATATCTTTGTTTAGGGAACACCATTTTCACTAGGCGACTACATTACGTGAAACTCCCATTGGCCCAAAACTCTGAATTCTAAACACATGTTTAAACCATCAGCTTTTATCAGTGAAGTATTTATAAAATAAATACCGTACCCTGACACCTTCACTTCCCCAAGGCTGGTGACCATGAGTTGGGTTAATGCTCTATCAATTACATGTAAAGGGATATACAGTGGCTGGGACCGGCTGGTACCAGCTGCTGGTGGAAAGGAAACGTTGGAAAACATGAATGAAGTCTGACTGTTTCTTAATCAATTTCTTGAGACATATTTGGTAAATTTTTATGGTTCAAAGTTGCTTGCATAATAACTTTACACATTTTTTTCAACACAGTGTAAAAAAGAACCTTGTAGAACTTTGTAGATATTTTATGCACAATAAACTGCATGTTCACTCCTCATTCATGTCATTAGGCAAAATAAAAATAAAAAAATGCTTAGCGTCCTGCCATTTTGAAAAAAAGGAAGGAGGATTTTTTATAATTTTTTTTCCAAAAATTGCCGCCTGACTTATTCAAGACAATCGGCCGTGCGTTTTTTCAAGATGGTTGCCAGCTTTTTGGGGTATTTTGGGGGGTGTGCTAAAGTCTAAAAATACGATCTTATTTACTTTAAAAATTATTTTGTTCGTCAGAGAGCGGTAAAATTAATTTATTATTTTTTTTAAAGGAGGCGGCCTCTTAAAAGGAAGCGGGTGAGGACGCTAAACATGTTTTTTTAATTATTTGGCCTCAACTCATTATCACGTAAGAGAGATAGTGTTGAAAACTGCTCCATCCACAAACAGTGAGTACTGACCCGAGTTTGTCATACGCAAACTCAGGTCCACTCCTACTGGGTGATTCACGTGATGTTCATTTATTTTATTTTTTTCAGAAATGATGCCGGCCTTACATAACTACGTCACCACAGATCCCCCGGCCTTCTTGTCTAACCCTAGAAATCTTGAAGTCATCTATAACATGTGCAAGAAGGTTCGTCTAAACTCTTCTTTTCATATCTTACTGAAGTTATTTTCCAATAAACACAATCCGAAATCTTCTTTAAAGGGAAGGTGTACGTTTGGTAATCACTCTTAAAATTTAATGGCAATAAAAACTTATTTGGTTAAAAGTACAGCAGCTTTCGATAGTACAAAGCATTTTGAGAAACATTTGACTTTGAAGTAATGTGGTAATGTGGTTATAGCAGATTTTATGCCCCAAAATTTGAATTGGTAAAACATTTCTGTCAGAAACGCTTCTCAGATTGTGTATTCCTGTTGGGATTATTCTTCCTGCGTGGACATACTCTTGGTTTTTCAAAAACGCGACCATCTTTTGAAGTGAAATTTTCACAAGTTAGTTTGATTGTATATGTCTACATTTAAATAGGATTAGACCAATCAAACGATTCCAAAAACCTAAAGTAATTTTCACAAGTTAGTTTGATTGTATATGTCTACATTTAAATAGGATTAGACCAATCAAACGATTCCAAAAACCTAAAGTAATTTTCACAAGTTAGTTTGATTGTATATGTCTACATTTAAATAGGATTAGACCAATCAAACGATTCCAAAAACCTAAAGTAATTTTCACAAGTTAGTTTGATTGTATATGTCTACATTTAAATAGGATTAGACCAATCAAACGATTCCAAAAACCTAAAGTAATTTTCACAAGTTAGTTTGATTGTATATGTCTACATTTAAATAGGATGAAAACAATCAAACGATTCCAAAAACCTAAAGTATACTTTGCCTTTAATTCACCAACCATTTCAGTAAATTCTTTTTAACCTACTTTACTGTTACTGGCCTTTCCCCCTTATTGAATGATATCTCATGTTACTACTGTTGCTAGTCGTCGTACACGTAAACACAAACTGCTATATTGTTACTTGTTGTAGGTGTTGTTTTGTTTGTTCATCTATCGCTAAGCTGTTGTTTTGTTTTGTTTGTGTAGGCTGTTCCTTGACAAGCCCCACTTTTTAGAATGTGCTTCCACATTTGTTTATGATGACTGTATTATTATTTTTGTCTTGATGATGATATGTGGAAATAAATGTTGCTTTGAATGGAATTGACTTGAATATCAACTAGTTGTCTTGTGAGTTTTTAAGTGAGATAAATACCAATCTTGTTATGCCGCATTAGTGTTTTTAAAGGCACTGAACATGTTTGGTAATTATCAAAGACCAGTATTGTCTCTCGGTGTATCCCAACATATGCATAAAATAACAAACCTGTGAAAATTTGGGCTGAATCGGTCATCGAAGTTGCAAGAAAATAAAGAAAGAAAAAACACCCTTGTTGCACAATTTAGTATACTTTCAGATGCTAATAAAAGGCTTCATGCATGAAGTCTTTTATTATTTTAGTGAGAAGTTACCTCTTTCTCAAAAACCGCTACTTCAGAGGGAGTGGTTTCTCACAATGTTTTATACTATCAACAGCTCTCCGTTGCTCGTTACCAAGTAAGTTTTTATGCTAATATATATTTTGAGTAATTACCAAACGTGTTCAGTGCCTTTAATGGGATTGTTCTTTTGTTTGTTTTTCCTATATGATCACCTTGCCAGTTATTTTTGTTTTGTCTCCTTTAGAAAACTGTCGGGAGTTATGCTTGATATCAACTTGTCATTTACACCAGATGTTGATATTTTGTTGATATTTTTGTTGACGTTTTTGTTGACACGTAGATACTCGATGAAGAGGCAGGGGATGATCCAGAAAGCCACGCAGCTAAGTTACTTGAGGTTATACTCCTGCAATATAAAGGAGAAATACATCAGGTATGGATAAAGTACAAACTACATTTACCTTTTGTAGTGTGTCGTGGCTGAGCGGTTTAGTGCATCGGACTCGAGTTCTGGTGGCTGGGTCATCAGGGTGTGGGTTCAAATCCCGGTCATGACACTTGTGTCCTTGAGCAAGACACTTAACTATAATTGTGTCTCTTCACCCAAGGGTAAATTGGGTACCAGTGTAGGCTCTTGTGGTAGATTTTGTGCCAGGGAGCTTAGCTGATACAAATAATTACGATGTACATTTAAAATACGCAGTGTCTGTCGTAAATGACTTTATGAGATGAAGCATCTATAATAGAACACCTTGAAAGGGATGCAAGGTGCATATTGCTGCCAGGACCATGGCAGAAACACCTGGGCAAACCCCTTCTCTTTACAATAAATGTACTGGGTTCTTTTACATGCATTGCACAACACATGATACCTATGGCTTTACGTTCCATCTGAAGACCAAAGCAATAGTGGTTAAGTGTCTTGCTTAAGGACACAAGTGTCAAGATCGGTACACAAGCCCACAATCTGCTGATTAGAAACACCAGAGCTTGAATTCGGTCTGCTTGACTGCTCGACCATGACACACCAGGTCAAGACCAGGACTCAAACCCACACTCTGCTGATTAGAATCACCAGAGCTTGAATTTGGTCTGCTTGACTGCTCGACCATGACACACCAGGTCAAGACCAGGACTCAAACCCACACTCTGCTGATTAGAATCACCAGAGCTTGAATTCGGTCTGCTTGACTGCTCGACCATGACACACCAGGTCAAGACCAGGACTCAAACCCACACTCTGCTGATTAGAATCACCAGAGCTTGAATTCGGTCTGCTTGACTGCTCGACCATGACACACCAGGTCAAGACCAGGACTCAAACCCACACTCTGCTGATTAGAATCACCAGAGCTTGAATTCGCTCTGCTTGACTGCTCGGCCATGACGACAATAATTCATTTGAAGTAGAGGTGTTGCCTTTGAATAGAGCTTGTTAGTTATAAAAGTTACGATTAGTGTGCTCTAGTCTTCATTGACAAAGGCAGATGGTATCAAGCCTGATCCTTAAGGACAGTTCGTCATGCGTACCACGAAGTGACCTATCTGTCAAAATTAATAAATTTTTGCAAATCGGGTTTTATACAAATTATTAATATACTCATTACTGTTAAAATTTTCAGCAAGTTTGAATACCTAATACTTAATAGTTTCGTAATTACACTAATTAGTAAAAACGACGTGTCACTAGATTTGCCGTTTTGTATTTCCACGAAGTGACCTATCTCGACGCGCCACTTCACCAATGATATACGAAGCGTTACACACACAGTTCAGCGCGCGTGTGTGACATTTCGCATTTTCACGAAGTGACCTATCTGGAAGCGTAGTATTTTCACGAAGTGACCTATCGCGATAGGTCTCAATATGCAATGTGTTTGTACACAACGCGCGCGCTGCGGGCAATACTCGCTTTCATTTTCACTAAGTGACGTATGTGTTTAGGACTGTATTACTAATTAAAATAGTTGCAAGAATGAAAACACTCTGACAGTTATGCACGAATAAAGTATTCAGCTTTATTTTTGTCTTAAAAAAAATGAAACAAACTTGTTAAGAATACCCTGAAGCAGCAGTTTGAAAAATAGTGCAACTTCAATCGCGATTTTCTCCAAACACGTTTTTGGGGGCTGCGAACAAGATAGGTCACTTCATGGTACGCGTGACGAGTTGTTGGATAACAAAAAAACTTTGTTGGATTTTCATTGAACTGTATTTCTATGAGAGACATGGTTTTACTTGCTGAAAGGCAAACAGTTCTCCGATGCACTAAAGACATGCCCTATGCCTGCACCCTGCTGGGCACTCTTGACTGGTTTGACTGGCTGATTAAATTTAGTATAAACAAACTTTTTATATATGGTTTTGATTAGACTGTGCAAGTCTCGTGCGTATCCGAACGAGAAAACACGTCAATCGAAGAACATTTTTATTTCTGAAAACAAATCTTTGTTTTAAATTATATCTCATGGCAAAATCTGAACAACAAAAATAAATTATTACAATTTTATGAAATTAGTTTTAGCTTTTGAGAAAAAATACACAAAAGTTTGTCAATTATTATTGAAAAAAAATTAAAACTCTGGGTCAAGGACGCTTTTTTGATGTTAACTTTTTAGTAACCCCTTACGCGGATTCGTGATGGCCAAACAGGTTTAAAATTGACCCGTATCACAGTTAAAAGAGGATGCTGACGCCTCAACAACCATAGACTGCAATGAAAAGGGTTTGCTTTGCAATTACAGCATCTGGCGATTATAATCGCGCATCCAAAACAAGCATTTACATAAGTTTTATGATCGGAGGCGAGCACAAAATTCAGAATTTTTTGCAATAACCGGATGCTGAGGTCAAGCTTAATTCTCGGGTTTTCTTCGTTATATTGTTGAATTGGTTTTACTTTCATAGTTTGTTATCACTTAGTATTACGTTCCCAACAACATGTATACTTTTCTAGGTCATAACCTACGTTAAACTAAAAACAATTGACGAAACAAAATCTCGCCCACGTAAAACTCCATATGGTTGGGACCACTATGGTCCCGGAAGTTCGAATGCGCGCTAGACTTGCACAGTCTATTGATCTGGAAGGTTAGCAGGTCATTGTATTTAACTAAGATATGTAAGTGTGATTTTTTTAGTGAGACATATAGTGACCCCCCCCCCCCCCCCCCCCCCCGGCTTGTTTTCCAGTAGATAGTGATCTACGTCTCTGTGGTTTGTAAACAAATTAAAAGCCCAGGCACCTTAAACCTCTCCCATGTTTTCTCCGCAGCCCAATTTCAAACGAGGTAAATTAAAGTAAAAAACCTTGTCCTGGACGGTACTTATTTGCTGGTTGACAAGGTCTATAAAAAGCCCATGGGTCGATTTCACAAAGCACTAAGATTCATCTTAAGATGAGTTATCAGTATTACCATAGTGATTTGTATTGTGACATCACTCTTTGCTAAGCAACTGCGATGGATTTGCACTTAAGATCAATCTTAACTCTTTGTGAAATCGAGCCCAGGCACTTTAAACCTCTCCCATGTTTTCTCCGCAACCCAATTTCAAACGTAAAGTAAAAAACCTTGTCCTGGACGGTTGTCCTGGCTGATTTTGACAAGGTCTATAAATGTTCTCTTATTTTTTAGTGTGTGCATCTCTTCGTCGAGGTCGTCCTAAACAGATTGACAAGAGAGGTTAAGACAACGGAGTTAAGGCAGATGTGTTTGCAGGTGGTGGTTGCTGCCTTGTACTATAATCCCATGCTCTTGATGGAGACACTAGAGAAGATGACGATACCGAACACCAACGAGGCTGTCACAGCGCAGTTTGTTAAACAGTGGCTGCATGATACTGACTGTTTCTTAGGGTGAGGGCTTCTAAAGTATACTGTTTGGGTGAATTGGTGGCATCTTTGATGTCAATCAGGGGGCATCTTTGATGTCAATCAGGGGGCATCTTTGATGTCAATTGGAGGCATCTTTGGTATCAATTAGGGGGCATCTTTGATGTGACTCGGTGGGGGGGGGGGGGGCATCTTTGATATCAATTGGGAGGCATCTTTAATGTGAATCGAAGGCATAATTTTGTATTTATTATTATTTTTCTTACCCTTACGCCAATGCGTTTTAAGCACTGTATACACAGTACTAACCCGAGTTCTGTAAAAAAACACACCAAAAAACACAGGCAAATCACTTGGGTGGGATTCGAACCCCAACCTGTAAGGGTGTAAGGATATAATAAAAAAAAATATCAGTATACTTAATTACTCAACAGAATGGAGAGGTATTTTATCAGAATCAAAGTAAACATTTGAACACATTTTGTTTTTTGTCCAAGATATTACACAGTGAGGTATTATTATTGTTCCATTGAAAAAACAAGACCACCGGACTTGTCCGGTCATGATTTTACTGGCCCGACACTAAAACTACTGGCCTCGGACCAGTGGTCCAGTGTAAAACTACTGGCCTCGGACCAGTGGTCCAGTGTAAAACTACTGGCCTCGGACCAGTGGTCCAGTGTAAAACTACTGGCCTCGGACCAGTGGTCCAGCGTAAAACTCGAGCCCTAGCTATGGGTTAAAGGCACTGTACACATTTGGTTATTACTCAAAATATATATTAGCATAAAAACTTACTTGGTAACGAGCAACGGAGAGCTGTTGATAGTATAAAACATTGTGAGAAACGACTCCCTCTGAAGTAACGTAGTTTTTGAGAAAGAGGGAACTTCTATCTGAAAGCACACTAATTTGTACAAGGGTGTTTTTTCTTTCATCATTTTCTTGCAACTTCAATGACCAATTGAGCCCAAATTTTCACATGCTTGTTATTTTATGCATATGTTGGGATACACCAAGTGAGAATACTGGTCTTTGACAATTACAAAATGTGTGCAGTGCCTTTAAACACCTTTTGAATTTGTGTGTTATGTCTTACCTCTTTAGAGGCAGGGCATACCTTTGGTAATTACTCCCAAAAAATAAATGACCATAAAACAAACTGATAATGTCGAACAGTTTGAGAAACAATTCCTTTTAAAGGAATGTGGTTCTGGAGAGATAGATTCTGTAACATTTCAGTCTGAGATTTTCTGCCTGAATCATTTCTCAATTTTTGTGTTCTAATCGCAGATTATTTTTCCTGTGCGGATTTTCGGCAATATCTTTTTTACCACCTTTTGAATTGAAATTTTTACAGGCAGGTTTAGTTTTATTGTATATACCGATCTTGAACTCTTGGTGGCAGCAGACATGCCTCCATTACTGCGGTGTACCTGGGTGGTACTGCGCTGCCTAGTGACTGGTATAAGGTTTGGGCTACACGGCGATCATTTGATCAGTCACGGGTTATTGGACTTTGACTTTGCAAATCTCTTAAACCCGTCGCTAGGCAGCGCAGTACCACCCAGGTACCACCGCAATAATGGCGGTATCTGCTGCCACCAAGAGCTCAAGATCGGTGAAGGATTGCTGTATATCTACATTTATATAGGACTGAAACAAAAAACCAAAGGTATACTTTGCCTTTAAAAACTTGATTACTTTTGGATTTCAGGCTGCATGACAGAAAGGTTTGCGTCTTGGGTATTTGTACCCTGCTGTCTATTCCCAGCAGGCCACCCGTAGTCCTAGAGTGCGCCCAGCAGTTTGTACCTGCACTGCTTCTGCTGTTCAGAGGACTAAAGAGGGCGTATGAGTGTAAGTTTGTATCAAGGTAGACTGGCGCCCAAAGACGGGCACTGGTCTTACAAGTTACAGTCCCAATGATTTCATTGGATACAATGATTTTATTGGATAAATGTGCTGTGACGTGAGCTTTTAATACCTGTGTTATGATTGGTCGTCTGCATGCAGCGTGTGCATGCAGCGTGTGCATAATGTCTACATCAGTAGTGTTGTTTTATTCATTACGAATCTCTGTGTGAAATGAATGCGAGGTCAAAGGTACATCTGGCAACATCCGGTCAGGCTGTTATCTGGCCTCACATTCACTAGCCCCAAATTCATAAAAAATGAAGATAAAACCATATAAAATGCCCCTAGATTGCAGAGTAGGGCTTTTAAAACCAAAGATAAATGTATATCAGTGGGCTTTGCGCTCACAAGCTTCCGAGCTCGCAAGCTTTGCGCTCACAGTTCACTTTTTTTTTTCAACGGCCTATCTCATCCCTTTTCTTACAAAGTACAATGTAAGTTTTTATGGTCATTAATTTTTGGAGTACTTGCCAAAGTATGACCCTCCTTTTTGAAAGGATTAATCTAACCTCAAATAAATTTGCCACCACTCAGGTCGAGCTACGGCAGAGGAAGAAGATTCCGATGAAGAAGAGGAAGATAGTGACTATGAGGAGGCAGCTTTAGACAGCGACGAAGATGAAATAGATGAGGACGGAGCAGAGTACTTGGAGAGATTAGAAAGAATTGTAAGTTAGCTCCTAAAAGCAACGAAGATTCTTGTTTGTTTGCGGTACCCGCTACTAGTTACAAGACTAAAATCTCTAATATAACAATAATAGTGGCTTCTTGCATAGCGCTTAAATCCGTCACTCAGTGACGTTCATGGCTCTTCAACATTTCAGTATTTTTCATGCAAGGCATGTGGAGCTACATTTTTAAGTTCGAGACCTTTTTTCCTTTGCATAGCACCATGTAATGGTTTACAAGGTGCTGTGGCACAATATGCAGCCAATCAAACCAGGAACACCGAGGCGAACCCCTTCTTTTAGCGATAAGTGCACCTTGTACGTGTGCATTACCCAATGCACACAAATGAGACGATTTGAAAGCACCTACTATTGAAACGCTACATGTAACTATAGACCTTTCTTTTGCAACGTCACAGCCCAAGTTTTTGCCAACCCAGGTTGGAAAAGTATGGAACGCCATAACTGCAAATCAAAAACAGATTGCCACAGTTTGTAGCAGTGTTACACAAATATTCAAAAATAGTGTTGAATTTGTTGGAAACAAATCAACCAATCATGGAAGGTATTTCCGTTCATGAATCTTTACAGAAAATGTTGAATTTGGTCACAACATTTTTTAACACGATTGAATGTTTTGCTAACATTCGGCCGTCCATGCCAACCGGCGCACTTTGTTTATCAACAAAAGAAAGGTCTATTGATATAAAAAGCACCAAACTAACTAATATGTTCTTGTTCTTATTCTTATGATGGCATTATGATGTCGCCAGGCTCATGATCGAGATGACGATAGCGATGATGAAGAGATGTACGAGGAGACCGCCCTCGAGGGATACAACACCCCCCTCGATGATGAAGACGGCCCCTTTGATGACGAGTACATGCTTTTCAAAAACATCCTCACAAGTAAGTCCATGACTTTGCTAATGGTTAATAAGAAATTGATTCTGACTAACGTCCTAATCAAAGATATATTGTCAAAATGAGAAGACCAGCATCATTAGGGCTACATAGGCCAATTGATTGAGCAATGGCAAAATGCAGGTTAAAACACCTGAGGACCAGTCGATTCTCTCCAAATCAATTGCTGCTCGATATGGGGCAGAGGGAGGCCCCCCCTCTATTGTGTCTTCATTGTGTTCTGGGAATCTCAGGAATTCTTTTGAGAATTTTAGGGGGGGTGCTTCTGTATACAAGAGGGAAGAGTGTGTTAGGGTTAGGGTTAGTTTGGGGGGGCCTCCCTCTGCCCCATATCGGGCATGGTATACTCCAAATGTCCGGTAAGCTAGTGCAGTGTTGAAAAGCGTCCCCAATTATTTCAAAACGATGGACTAGTGAAAAAGCTGGTGGACTATTGAAATGCAAGCTGACAGCTCGATCAACATGCAAAAGGATTTTTGGTGCAATAGACTGTGCAAGTCTCGCGCGTAATCGAACTTCCGGGACCATAGTGGTCCCAACCATATGGAGTTTTACGTGGGCGAGATTTTGTTTCGTCAATTATTTTAGTTTAACGTAGGTTATGACCTAGAAAAGTATACATGTTGTTGGGAATGTAATACTAAGTGATAACAACATATGAAAGTAAAACCAATTCAACAATATAACGAAGAAAACCCAAGAATTAAACTTGACCTCAGCTTCCGGTTATTGCAAAAAATTAAGAATTTTGTGCTCGCTACCGATCATAAAACTTACGTAAACGCTTGTTTAGGATGCGCAATTATAATCGCCAGATGCTGTAATTGCAAAGCAAACCCTTTTCATTGCAGTCTATGGTTGTTGAGGCGTCAGCATCCTCTTTAAACTGCGATACGGGTCCATTTAAGACCCGTTTGACCTTCACGAATCCGCGTAAGGGGTTTCTAAAAAGTTAACATCAAATAGGCATCCTTGTCCCAGAGTTTTAATTTTTTTTCAATAATAATATACACACTATTGTGATTGTTTTTTCAAAAGCTAAAACTTTTCATAAAATTGTAATGATTTATTTTTGTTCTTGAGATTTTGTCACGAGATATAATTTAAAACAAAGATTTAATTTCTGAAATAAACATGTTCTTCGTTTGACGTGTTTTCTCGTTCGGATACGCGCGAGACTTGCACAGTCTATACACTTCAAATGAATTATGCTTTTACACAGTCGCCCTAAACTGCATACTGTTTAATAGATGTATCACAAGATCAAAAAGAATGAGAGAGGCCCATTTTGCTCTATGACTTGATGCGTCTTTTGATAGCGCACTCTGGGTAGTCTCTAACACGGAATGGATCAACCACAGGACTCATTAAAATATCCCATATATTTGGATATTTCAGAGTCACATTTCCAGGGGTAATGATCAAGCAAGGCATTCTGTGAAAGAAAACAAAATGTCAGAGTGAGATCGTACACCACTGGGAACGAGGTTGACCCCGCAATGCTGTAATGTTCTTTATCTTGAAGAAATGTGTGGCAGGAGATTCTGTCCCCCCCATAAGGCGAACTGTGTCCAAACTTTTTCTGATAGCACCCTCTTTTGATTCATCCTCCTCCAGTCCATGTTAATTTCCAATATGGGGAAAAGAATCTCAGGGGGGACAGATTTCTCTGACACTGGCTCTGATTTGAACCAGTTTGGTTTATTCTCAATATCTGAACACCTCTGTAGCTGCCATTTTGATCCTGTTGTTGTTTTTTTGCTATTGTGAGCAGGTGAAGTTGATGTACATTGTGTGTATGTTTTTGTTATTCTCTCGTTGGATTTACCAGAATCACGGGCACCGTTCCGTTGGACAGCCGGAACATTCCCTTGGAATGGTCAGAATGCCAGAGCGCGTTTGCACTCATGTCGGCTTGTTCCTGAAGTTTTGCACAAGGGCGCGGTCCAGCAGAACGTACTTTCGGTCAACTGGATTGCTAGCGTTTGCCTACGGCAGCCTGTAGATTCTGTGTGTGCAGGCACTCAGTATACATTGCTTATCACACTTTCATGTAGGCATAAGGGTATATAGCTACAATAGTACTTTTTTTTATAATTCATGTTATTATATAAGGGGTCTTGTCAAAATTAATCCCGGACAGTCTGTTGGACAAGGTTCATCCGATGTCAATTTTTTGTCGGACAGGCCATCGGATGGGAGTTCCAATGAGACAATGTTTCACACGCTGAACAGTATCCTCCCGTCCGATGCACAGTACCCAAGGCACCCCACCGAGCGCTCTGCAGTTTCACTGGCTGATTAATCACTAATATAAACAAACTTGCGGTTTGCGGTCTGGAGTGAGTCTGGTCTGACCATTTGAAGGTCGCTGTAGTGTGGTGGAGTTTTTAACCCATTGTTGTTTGCAATAGACAAAATTACTAGCCCAGTTCCTGTAAACCGTTGCTTGTGTTCCCTTCCTCCCTTCTTAAATTTTATAGGTTACCAGTTAATAATTAAACTAATGGAATGTAAGCATCAAATGAAAACTTATTGCAATATTGATGAAAGTATCCATCGTCTTATGAAAAACTGTATTCTAATCACAGCCACCTGTTCAACACACAGGAAATTCCCTTCAAATTCATGCCCTCAGAAAATACCTTTGAGTTCCATATGGACCATAAAACTCCAAACGTTTACAACTTCACAATAAGCACAGAGAGTTCAATCATCTATGATACGACCACTTTGTCTTTAGTAAATACTCAGGGTCATTGAGGCCTAACCGTGAAACCGAAAACCTGCCCTTGGGAGACCCCCTGCTTGTTTTCCAGTAGATAGCGATCTAAAGACTCTGCGGTTTGTAAACAAATAATCTCTGGTGAAGGCCAGTCACTGTGAACTCATCCCATGGCCCATCCGACGAAGTAATCACTACAAGGGAATTCAACATGGGACGAGAAACCTGGTCCTGGACCGGCGCCGTCCGACGGCTGTCCGGGATTAATTTTGACAAGGTCCCTAATATATCTACTAAATATATTTATGTTAGTTTTGTTATTGTAATTGTTTTTATGATTGTTGATTTGAATTATAAAAATGATCCCTTTCTCAGATATTCAAGCTAACGACCCGTCTTGGTACAGCGCCCTGACCTCACACCTGTCCCCAGACCAACAGAATGACATGCAAGAGATTGCGAAGATGGCAGATCAAAGGAATGCAGCCGCAGGTAAAGATAAAAGCTCAATTTTACAGGGAACCAGTCTCAAGCAGTATGAATGCATAGTATTTTGGCTGGTAACTTGTTTTTTTCTATTATGCATGTTTTTCTATGTTTAACAGCTTTTTGAAATAAGGCCCAGAACCTTTACGTCCCAATATGGATTTTAACATTCACTGGTGTGTCGTGGCTGAGGGGTTTTGAATCAACAGAGTGTGGGTTCGAGTCCCGGTCATGGCACTTGGGTCCTTGAGCATGATACTTAATCATAATTGCGTTGTTCTTCAGATAAGGCGTCCCGTGTGCATGTAAACGATCCCAGAACACTTATTGTGGGAAAACTAGGGGTTAACCCCGGTGCTTCTGGTTCACATAGCAAGCACCCTTGTTTACAGTCGGGCTTGCAGGCTGCAGTGATTAAGTTCAGTTGAGGCATCCTTGGTTTCATTACTTGAAATATATAACAAATATATATGTGTAACATTAATTAATTCTTTGGTCCTTTTTCTGTTTCTAGAATCCCGTCGAATTGAAAAGCAAGGTGGATACAAATTTCAAGCGCCAAGTGTTCCATCAAGTTTCAACTTTGGCGGCATGTCATAATCATAGATAGGAAATTAATATTATGTATAAGAAGGTCGGTGTATAAGTATCGCTTGGAACCTCATCATCATGCTTAAAGCACATGTGTAACTTTGGTAATTGTCAAAGACCAGTATCCACACTTGATGTGACCCAACATATACATGAAATAACAAGCCTGTGAAAGTTTAAGCTCAATCGGTCATTGGAATCACGAGAAAAAAAATGGGAAAAACCTTAAATGCTTTCACTGCTTTCAAAACAAATAGTTTTCGACTCACGAGATCAAAACTAATTGTTTACTCATTTCTCAAAAACTATAGCATTTCAAACAAAACTATTTGAAAGGGAGTTTTCCACCATGATCATCTTTATACCATGTAAGTTATGCGTGAATCTGTAAACATTTATATTTTTTCCCTTACCAGTGTTACAAACACCCTTTAACCCCCTCCTCCCCCAAAAAGTTTGAGAAACCCTCTTTGAAACAGTCATCTGCTTGCGTTATGCCACCTTCAACCCCCTCAGAACCAATCAAGTGATGCCCTGACTCTCCTTCTGTTCGTTCATTTAATATCCCCAACTTGGTTTTGAATGATAGATAAACTATGTCACCATGCAATAAGATTTCTTTTTGTGAATGCGACTACACGGCACAGTCAACCCTCCTACTGTCCGACCATTCATCCACAGTGGTATTGAATGATAGCTAAACTATGCCAGCGTGCAGTATGCATGTGGTGAATGCATCTACACAGTTCACAGTCGACCCTCCTACTGTCTGACGATGCAATATCATCCACTTTCCAAGTGGCCGTGTTGGCTAGTCCTTTACATGTTATTATTCCAGAGGCAGCAAAGTCTGTTAAGTGGTTTAAATTTCACTCCATCATGACAATATTGTAAAAAGGGCTTAACATATGGACTAATGGGTGGTCACGGAGGCCATGGCCTCTGTTGCCCTCGTCTTGGCCTCTTTGCCCTTTCAAAAGTTTCCCATAGACTTTAAGATTTCAAATGTTAGTGCCCTGTGCAAAATCAGAATGGCCTTGCCCTCAAAGATACAATTCCAGACCTGTAGTTTACACGAAGGCCATGACCTCTGATGCCCCATGTCTTGTCCTTGGTTGGTGCCTCTTTAACAGTTTCCCATTGACTTAAAGATTTGCAAATGTAAGTGCCCTTTGCAAAAGAAAAGAGGGCTTGCCCTCTCAAAAAGGAGAAGAATTTCCAAGCCTGTGGCTAGAGACTAAAAATGTTATAGAATTACAGTTTTCAAACTGGAGATTGCAGAAAGCAAGCATGCTATTTCTCCTGATTTCTTGATTTTTTGATCTCCTTGAATCTTTCCATTTTCTTGAAAGAAGTAAAGCAGTCACCAAAGGGAGAAAGAAAATGTCAACGTTGTGTCCAATCCTACAGTGTCTGTAAACCTCTTAAATTTTAACATCTAGGAAGTAATTCTGTGGCTAGAATAACTGGGAACCTAGCTCGCAAGCCACTTTTTAAAAGGAATTTTCACATTCCATCAAATCTCATCCTTGAGAAAGGACGTTGTCAGGCTGCCGTACTAAGCTTGGTTTGTTTAGTTACACAGCATCAATTCATCAAAGTCGGGGTTAACTCTTGAAGGATCTGTAGGCAGTTGATGTTTCGTATGATGGGGGAGGGGGAGGGGGAGGCGTAGAACTTGTAAAATGTTCCAACTACAGCATTTTTGTGCTGCTTTTCGAAATTTATGATAAATTGTACAGAATTGTCAATGGTTTTTTGCCTTATTCTACTTTACTGCTTGTGGATATACTTTGTCAAATTTGTTTGTATTGGTTGCAGAGGAACCGATCAGAAGTTTATTTCTGATTAGATGCCAAACCAAATGTTGGTTTTCCCTTTGGAATTTGATAGGGTAAGAGATTTTTAAAGGCACTGAACACGTTTGGTAATTACTCAAAATATATATTAGCATAAAAACTTACTTGGTAACCAGCAACGGAGAGCTGTTGATAGTATAAAACATTGTGAGAAACCACTCCCTCTGAAGTAACGTAGTTTTTGAGAAAGAGGTAATTTCTCACTAAAATAATAAAAGACTTCATGCATGAAGCCTTTTATTAGCATCTGAAAGCACACAAAATTGTGCAACAAGGGTGATTTTTTCTTTATTTTCTTGGAACTTCGATGACCGATTCAGCCCAAATTTTCACAGGTTTGTTATTTTATGCATATGTTGGGATACACCGGGTGACAATACTGGTCTTTGATAATTACCAAACATGTTCATGCCTTTAACGGTATCCAGGAAAACTTAAATCTGCAATTAGGGTATCACATAGACATCGCCCACACAAATGGGAGTTACTTTTTTTTTTTTTTTTCAAAATGGAGGTCAGCATGTTTGGGTTGTGTAGTAAAAGATCTTTCCAACGGTATCCAACACTTGGAGTTTCAACCGTCATCGTGACACCACTCAAAATCACAAACATTACTCTTATTTGTTAGTTTTTATGATTTAAAAAAAAAAACTTTTTTATTAATAGAGGTCAGCTTTCCAACGGTATCAAACTCGCTGGGTTTCAAAAAGATTTGTGACGATATTCAACACTTCAATAATATAAATTATAAATAATCTACGCGTACACGTGCCTCCCCCTTAATGAGGATTTGCACGTGACTTGCCTTGTTTTTTTAATACTTTCATTTCTGACTTTCGTTGTGAAAAAAGGGTTTCCAAGAATTGGCATGCAGTGGTCACCCCCCGAAAAACCACTTCCACAAATCGGAACTAAGTTTGTATTTTGTTTTAATCCTTTTTTCAAAATTCATTTCTGGATTTGATTAGGAAAAAGCTGATGCTTACACGAAAAAATGCAGAAGCCTGAACAAAATAATTTACGTTTTAAACTTAGATTTCGCAAGGCTATACCAGCTGTGTTACACTTTCACACCCATTTTGTGTGAACATGTCCACGCATTCAAACCGAGGACTTGGAGAGGGTTTTAACAAAAGGGATCCGGGAAAAAGTCTTTCCGAGGAAGTCCTCGATTCGATTTCGTGTACAAAACCAATGGGGACGTCTAAAAATAAAACTATGTCCAAACAATGGGAGAACAAAGAGAAGTCCTCGGTTGACGTGTGTGTGTGTGTGTGTGTGTTTTTTAATATTTATTTTATTATTATTTCTTTTTTCAAGTTTAAAGGTATTATACAGGATTGGCAGAGCTGACAAAATAATCACAGACAGTGTTCATGTTTTGTGTAATCAACCACATACATGAAATAACAAACCTGTGAAAATTTGAGCTCAATTGGTCATCGAGGCCAGGAGAAAATAGTGAAAAGAGACCTTATGTGTTTTCTGTTTTTCAAACATCGAGTTCATTATCGCGCGCGATAAAAACTATTGTTTTACTCATTTCTCAGAAACGATAGCATTTTAGGCAGAACTATTTTAAGGAACCCTTTCTACCATTACTTACTTTAAATCATGTAAGTTATGTGTGAATCTGTGAACTATTGTGTTTTTCGATCTTACCAATAGTGTACTGGGCCTTTAAAGAATGTTGGTTAACATAAACTGATGATCAGAGTCTCTCAAGTTATGTTTCAAGTCGTCATCAACAGTAAATAGAGCTTTCACAATGTTGTTTTGTTGGGGGTTGTTTGTGTGTTTGTTGGGGTGTTTGTTTGTTTGTTTGTTGTTTCTTCCTTTTTTATTTAGATTTTTTTTTATTGGGTACAAACAATACTAATATGTACATAACTGTCGTAAATTTTTTACCAAACACTGGTTGTGTAGAAATAAGATAAGGTAGCCATCTTTGTTTAGTACCCTTTATATGCAATGGCTATAATTCGCTTCGTCATAGCGAAGAAGGGATCTAACTTTTGTTGCAGCTTCAGTTTGGTAGCATTGATTTGATTCAGGGAAATCAAAGATTGTAACAACATTCGTGTCGGGAAATATGATTGATGAGAACGAGTGATCGTAGCTGTTCGTGGCCAATCGGCTTTGAGCTTAAGAATACAACCAATCAATTCATTTAGTTCTCAAAAATATCATTGGTTTTTTGAAGAGTACATTTATTACAATCCTCTAGTTTTCAAGAAACATCCTAAAGGGATGGGACATCGATTTCTTTTGGGGGGAAGAGTACATTCATTCAATCATCTAGTTTTTTAAGAAACATCATAAAGGGATGGTACATCGTAGGTTTGTGGAAAAGTACAGTCATTCCAATCTTCTAGTTTTCAAGAAACGCCCTAAAGGGATGGTACATCGTAGGTTTGTGGAAGAGTAAATTCATTCAATCCTCTAAGAAACATCATAAAGGAATGGAATATCGTCAATTTTTTAAGGCTGCATTTATTCCAATCCTCTACTTTCAAGGAAGTTTTTTAAAAGTGATGATTCTCAAACGGCTTTTGGAAGAGTAGAGTCATACATGTATTTGTTTTTGGTTACTATTAGTCACCGAAAGCAAATTTTTCTTTAAATATCTGTCGACCATCTTGTTTTCCTCCCATTAAGATCAATGCGACCAAACCGAGGCTGAGAGAGGAAATAATCTGGTCCCATCTTTTAAGTGTACTCAATATCAGTATTCTGTATTGCCATTGCAGTCAAGGTACATGACATGGTGTAGAGTACTTAATAAGTATCTGTTAGGATACTCCAAATTGTAAAAAATGTAATTAAGTGTCATCGACCGATTTTCATTATGCCCTAACACCGGCTTTAAAATGGTTAAGTCGAGAATTTAACTTAAAAAAAGATGTGGGCATTTCAACAGCTAGTGAAGGACCACAGGAATCAAACGGGAATTTAACAAAATCCCGTCCGATTGGTTTAATTTTGCTGAGAACTTTTGTCAAGATGAAAAACATTCAAAGTACCAAGTCAATAATAGTGTCACGTACTGCCAAAGGGTCCTAGTTTTGCTCTGCAACCAAACGGTCACACAAAAAAGAACACAAATTCCGTTCGATATGAAACACCGATTTATTTATTCATTTTACAAAAACAACTTATTCAATGCTCACTCACTTACATTAACATTTGGTCTGTCCAGCCCAAAGCAATCTGTCTTGGCTCAAAGCCAGCATCTTGCCGCTGGCGCGAAAGGAGCAATAGATCTGTCTAATTATAGACGATGTGACCTCTGACGTCATTTGAAAATCATAACATGATGCGCGCGCATGTCGCCGGGCAAAACCTTTGTGTACTTGACAGCCAGCTAGAAAGTACACGCAATATTACCATGACTACGCGTCTTTTTGCCCGGCGGAACATGACTTGGACAACAGACTTGTCAACAGAGGGCGGTTTGAATGTAAACAGAGGTCACATCGTCTATAGTCCATATACTTCCGGGTGCGGGAAAAATTTGATTTCGGTTCAATTCAGCCCACTCATCAACGAAAGGGTAAATAATAATGACAATTTTAGTAAATATCAACAACAATAAATTCGATGACATACCAGGATGAATTGCATCGTTAACAATACAATTTTTAATAAATAACCCAGTTTAGGCCTAACAATTATATTATTCTTTGAACTGATTATGTATAAAAGAAGAATGTTTGAATTTTACGAGTCAGTTTAGACTTGGAACAATTATTAAAAAAAGAAAGAAAACCAAACCTAACAAAACCTGCAATAACTTTGAAGTCTTTGAAAGTGTCTCGCTTATTATTAATAACAAATTATAATAAATAATAATAATGATGGATATTTGTAGTGCGCCATGTCTTCCATCTGAAAGAAGCATAGAAATATAAATCGGTACACCCCTATGTTCCGACACCCCTTTGTTCCGACACCCTTATGTTCCGACAACTCAACCAATATTCCGACTGTTCCGACATCCCTATGTTCCGACAACTCAACCTATATTCCGAAATCCCTATGTTCCGACATCCCTTTGTTCCGACACCCCTATGTTCCGACACCCCTATATTCTGACAACTCGACCTTTATTCCGACATCCCTATGTTCCGACATCACTATGTTCCGGCACCCCTATGTTCCGATACCCCTATGTTCCGACAACTCAACCTTTATTCTGACATCTCTATGTTCCGACAACTCAACCTATATTCCGAGGTGTGTCTGGCAGCTTTAAATCGTCACAACATTTGCTCTCGTTTTTCTCGGCAGTCATGGATGCAAAATGTAAACAAATTGGTGGAACGATGTTTCATTTTAATCCTACTCCACAAATCCACATAATATACTTGAACAAAAATATTTTAGGCATACCAATGATTTCCGGGTATTTGGCATTGGCAGAGCTGTAGTCGCGGACAGTGTATATGTTTTGTGTGATCAACCAAGATCTCAAGCTCTCAAGCAGTCATCTAGCCGAGAGTAAATCAGAGCATCAGCACTTGGATTGTTGAGTCCCTCAGTGCTCAGTCCTCGGACCTGTCCTGTTTACTATGTACACTACACCTCTTGGGGACATTGCGCGACGCCATGGTGTGAATTTCCATCTTTATGCAGACGACACGCAACTTTATATCGCCTTCAAGCCAGGAACTACCGATCACGCCACTTTCCAGCAGATCCGCAACTGCATAGCTGAGATGCAGCTGAATTTGTTGAATCTGCCTGCTGAAATACTGACGAACTGTAGTACATTGTTTTTGGTTTGGACTGGCCATGAAGCTCTCGCCATTGCCTCTGGCAACTTCGGGAAACTTTACTGCACCAAGCAGAACATACCCCTCTGGCGCTGATGACCATCCATTTGCATCTGCAATCTCAGCAACAGTTCTCCTTGTTGCTGCTGAGCAACGATCTCTCCAAGAAGATCCCTCACCGTCTCAAGCAGGCTCTTTCCTCAGCAGCTCCTCCGTCAACGGAACTGAGAGCCTTTCGTCTGGTTATGGGTCAAAACCACACATCTGAAGGGTGGTCAAAAATGGCTTAACCACTGGTCGGAGAATTTCGTCAATCCAACCAAATCCAGGGGGAGGAGAGATGGTTGAAAATGGTTGAACTCGGCCCTTCAACCATAGTGAAATAAATATTTCTTCCAAACTCTGGCATTGTGTTGGTAACCTAAAACTATGATGACTGTCCCTATACTTTTGACAAACCTGGCTAAGATAAAGGAACATAAACCCAACCCGGATCTTCCACAACAAAATGTGGCGTGTTCCCCTTGCGCTGCCAGGCTGCTATTTGAGGTAAACTACATTAAATTGCACTGTACAGGGGTGACTAACCATACAAGGATTAAGCAAGAGGGTCGTTTACTACAAGCCTAAAAATTAACTAACAGTGTGCTAGAAGAGCTTATAAATAATCAAAATAGTGGAAGAAGGGTAATTAACTCTAACATAAACACTAGGTCTTTCAACAGAAATTAATTACCATTCTTCCATTGTTTTAATTTTCCCCTTAAGCTCTTCTAGCACCCTGGTAGTAATTTCTTAGGAACCTTTTGTAGTAAACAAACCTCTAGCTTAATCCTTGTAGTGTGGTAATAGTCACCCCTGTACAGTGTAATGTAGTTTAGCAGCCTGGCAGCGCAAGGGGAACACCCCGCATTAATTATGTGTTCTCTCACCATCACCTATTTCTTCAATTTTATGTACCGGTTCTTCATGTTCTAAGTTCTGCCTGTTTCATGTCAATACTGCTATGGACTCGGTAAGCTTATCTTTTGTTTTATTATTTATTTTGACAATCATAATATTATATGGGATTTGAGGCATTGCATGATGTTTCATTCATTCATTCACATTTATTTCAATGCTGCCATGCATTAAGTTACATTTGTGTATATCGTTAAAGTTACGATACATGATAATGAGTATATAATGACAAACCAGAGATAAAATAAAGACAATAACAATTTACACGGAAGTTGAATAAATAATCACAGACAGGACAACATTTAGGCATAGGGTGAAGCAAAAGCTTTTGTTCCCGTACCTACGGACAGACAAGAAACAAACAAACAAACAAACACACCAACAGACTATCACAACACTGACTTCCATAAAAACATGTACATGTAGGTACAAAGACAAAACATCATCCGGAAAATATATCATAACTTTACATTCAAAACTAAGAATTAAAGAACTGTGCTTTAATTTTTTTAGCAAAATTTGACAAAGTAGGTGAAGATTTTAACGAATCGCTGAGACTATTCCAATATGTAGTACCACGTTGGACAAGACTATTTCTAAACAATGATGTTCTGTTAAAACGGACATAAAGATTTTTTTTACGGGTACTTCGAGTATCATAAGAATGAATATTTGAAGTTAATGTAAAGAAAGAGTTAAAACAAGAAGGTAATGCATTATGGTTGTATTTATACATAAATTTTCCTAAATTAAGGCAATAAAGATCATTTAATTTTAGAAGTTTAAATTGTTTAAAAAGTGGAGCTGAATGATCACGATAACCAGCATTAGAAATGATGCGAACAGCCCGCTTTTGCAAAGTAAATAGTCTCTCACACCGAGTTGAAGAACCACCCCATATGAGAATGCAGTAGTTTAAATACGGCAGAACAAAAGAATTATAGATGGTCAATAAAATATTACTAGGTAGGAAAAACTTTAAACGATTCATTATACCCACATTTTTTGATAATTTACTTGATACATCATTGATATGATATTTCCAAGTTAAATGTTCATCAATATATATACCTAAGAATTTCGTAACTTTCACTTGATTCAAACTGATACCATTTAGAACTAAGGGAATAGATTGAGTATATTTATATTGATTTGCACAAAATATAACATAATTAGATTTTAGGACATTAATACATAACTTATTGGCTAAAAGCCAAGTACTTATTTTTTGAAGTTCCAAATTAAGGTTCTGAATCGCGGCATCTACATTATTATGACTGTATAATAAACTTGTGTCATCTGCAAATAAGCAAAATTAAATAATATCAGATGAGTTACAAATGTCATTGATGTAAATAATAAAAAGTAAGGGACCCAACACAGAACCTTGAGGAACACCACAAGAAATAAGTTGATCAATAGAATTGACAGCATTATACGAAACAAATTGTTTTCTATTTGATAAGTAACTTTTGAACAAGTCCAATGCTATTCCACGGATACCGTAGTGTTCTAATTTACGAAGCAAGATTTCATGATTAACTGTGTCGAAAGCCTTGGACAAGTCCAAAAATATACCAACAGAGATGTTCTTATCATCAATAGCTTGTGATAATTTATTAACTACATACGTAATTGCTAGGTCAGTTGAGCGATTTTCTCTGAATCCAAATTGTGATTCAGACAGAATATTGTTTTTGCTTATAAAAGAGTTTAATCTAGAATATATTAACTTTTCATAAGTTTTTGAGAAAATAGATACTACTGTTATGGGCCTATAATTGTTAATATTGTAGTAAAATTGCCCCTCCGCCTTCCTGCTACCCTTCCTTTAATTTGGTTCAGTCCGCCCCTCACATCAATCACACCTTGGCATGGTGTGGACCAGTCCAGCCCAGGTATTGTTCTTTTCTTTTGTTTACTTGGTGTGTGGAGGCCTATTCAAAAAACCATGTGCAGGCAGTCTGCTGGGTGCTGTGCTAGAGAAAGGTTGTACTTTAGGTGGAGGGCTGTGTAGAATTTGCCTGGGCGTGGCCGGAGAGAGCCCCATTGCTATGACCAAGTAAGTTGCAAACTTGACTTTTACAAAGCCCCTGTGTATGAAACAGATTTATGGCAGTTCCACCATAATCTGTTTCATACCTTTTGACCATCACCGTACCTCGTTTTGTTGTCTTATTTATTATTGCTAGTTCTGGCCGAAATCCTATAAATCCTCTATATTAATGTAGCCTTAAGCTCCCCTTAAATCATCTTTAAATGTATTACTATTAGGGATTGGTCCAACCCATTTATCTGTAGCTTTAAGCTACCCTTAAATCATCTTTAAACGTATTACTATAAGGGATTGGTCCAACCCATTTATCTGTAACCATATATAAGGTAGGAGTAGTATTGAATAAATTAAGTAGAAGTGCCTATAATTTCAGCTCTTGTTCTGCGATTTATTCCAATGTCTCGCTGTGAAACAGTCCACGCTACAATATCATGCTTCTTGCCCTTCTTATGTATTGGTGTAACTTTGCCTATTTTTAGCCCGTCAGGAAAAATTCCTAAAGCTAAAGACATATTGAAAAGCTCAGCTAATGGCTTCGCTAGTGAGAAACTAGCCTGTTTAATAACAAAAGAATTTAAACCGTCACAGCCTGACGCTTTACCATGAGGAATTTTGTTAAGAATAGCCACTATTTCCTCTTGCGTAATGGGCGTCAAGAAAAGAGAATGTGAACATCTGTTATTCAGAAAAGATTCAAACGCTGTATTACATAATGGGAGGTTACTGGCAAGCCTGGTGCCAATGTTGACAAAGTAATCATTAAATGAATCGGCAATTTCTTTGTTATCATCTATTCTCATTTCGTCCTGAATAAAATACGAGGGGTTTGCTTTTTGCCTGTTATTTAATCACATTGCCTTTTTCTTGGTTGAATTTTTTACTCAAGTAATTTTTCTTTGATATTCTAATTAAAGAATATAACTTGTTTTTGTCAATGTAACACCATGGACGTGTATATCTACTTGTTAGGTAGATTTTGTTCTTTGAGAACTTGTCTTGCTATTATTCTACTGCTGCTACTGCTGCGAAGTAGATTATTCGAACTTCGGGAGACTTCTCAGTTCTGAAAAGAACTATCCTGCTTGTTAACTTCCCCGTATAATACCCATAATGGGACACTGCATATTTTGCCCATATGGGATAGCCCAAATTTTCCCCATATGAAACCCATATGGGACACTGCATACTTTGCCCATATGGGCTAGCCAATGTTTTCCCAATATGATACCAATATGATACCCATATGGGCCACTGCATATTCTGCCCGTATGGGATTGCCCACATTTTCCCCATATGATACCAATATGGGCCCTTGCATATTCTGCCCATATGGGTTTGCCGGTGTTTTCCCCACATGATTATTAGTAAAAACCTGCTCCAAGAGGAACGGTGTACTTAACAAAATGGCCATGCGGCGTAATTACCTCCACCAGATTAATTACAATCGTTTTGATGATTATTGTGATTGCTAATTTACTGATTTTCCTGACCTATCTTGACTCCAAACAAAAGTTCGTCGATAGATACCGGTACCTGTTAAAACAGCAAGGAAAAAGATGAACTTGAGAACGCAGATTTCGGTGAGTTGTACTGTATTGTAACTGGTTCTCCGTTACATAATTTGTCAGATTTGTGTTAGACAATAAACCATTGCAAGCAGTCATGCAACAAATTAAGGCATGACTGTCTAGATCCAGACACATTAGTAAATATATAATTTTTGATAAGTTACATCATGAAATAAAAGTTGTCCCTATGCAATGCTTTTGAACGAAAACCCAGAAAAGTTCAAAGAGTTCATCTTTTGGTGTAGATTTAACACACGGCCTAACTTGTGACGAGATAAATCCATTGACTTTACGTTTGGCAAAAACGTTTAAACAGTCTTCCCGTTTGATGCTGTAGTTTATTCAGAATGCGGAGCAGTGTGGCATTATCCGACACATTGAAGTGATTGCGCTATTCAGCAAGCTAGCCATCATGTCGGTTTGTCACTTAATCGTTAATTATTGTGGAAACACATTGTACTTTGATTATTTTTGGTGGCTTGGAATAACTCTTTTAGTAAAAGCATTTGTACTTTAAAAATCATTGGTGTAATTTGTGTAACTTATTTTGAAAACTTGCACTTTTTAAAGCCATGGCTTTTGTACACATTATACAAATTAAGCAATAAATTACGTCATGATGACGCCATAAAATGTTTTATGCCAACAAACACATCTACAGTGTCAAACAAGTATAAAATTAAACAAGTTTGATGATTGGACCTTTACTTTTTGAGATATGTTAGTGTCAAGATTAGCTATTGAAATTTTCAAGTTATTATAACCAAGTCAATTAATTTATGATATTGATAAGCTGATTACATTTAACGACAACTTCATGACCTAAGCTTATGATATAGGATTTTATTATTTTGTGCTAAGCTAAGTATAATTTTTGGAGAACACAAATTTGTGTACAAATCTAATGGGATTTTTCACGGAAGGAAAGAATAATAACTGTTTGTGAACAAACACAAAGCTGTTCCGTGTAGTTTTGCTTTGATTAAGCACTCCAGACCTTTAAAGTGGGTCTGACTTCGAGATATAAGACCTTTCACCTTTGACATGCTCTTACTTTGACTTTAAATGTACCTATAGGCTGTGCAAGTCTCGCGCGTAAGCGAACTTCCGGGACCATCGTGGTCCCAGCCATATGGAGTTTTACGTTGGCAAGATTTTGTTTCGTCTATAATTTTAGTTTAACGTACTTTATGACCATGAAAATTAAATATGTTGTTGGGAATGTAGTACTAAGTGATAAAAAATATGAAAGTCAAATCAATTCAACAATGCAACGAAGAAAACCCAAGAATTAAACTTGACCTCTGCTTCCGGTTACTTGCAAAAAATTAAGAATTTGTGCCCACCTCCGATCACCAAATTTGTTTTGGTCGCGCGATGATAATCACAAGACGCTGTAATTGCCAGACGCTAAGCCTTTTCATTGCAGTCTACGGTTGTCGAGGCGTCAGCGTCCTCTTTAAACTGCGTCACACGTTAATTCGACGCCCGTGCGATCATCGCGCGTCTGCGTTTAAACCTGCTTTAGTGGTTGCACGTATTCAGGCATGGATTTACAAAAGGGTTTCCTAAAAAGTTCAGATCAAATAAGCATCCTTGTCCCAGAGGGTTGTTTTTGTTTCAACAAAAACTAACAAATAAATTGTGTGTTTATTATGAAAGCTAAAACTCATTTTATGCAAATTGTAATGAGTATTTTTGTTGGTCAGATTGTTTCATAGATCTAATTTAAAAACAATGATTTGATTTCAGAAAAAATATGTTCTTCACTTGACGTGTTTTCTCGCTCCGATACGCGCGAGACTTGCACAGCCTATTAAAACCTAAAACTAACCTCCATTCTGAAACTGACTCTAAAACTGAACAGGTCTCACGAGTTTAGTACGTAAAGCAAACCAATCCCCAGGAACAGGTCTCACAAGTTAGTACGTGAAGGATAAGCGAACTAACCCCCATATCAACGAACAGGTCTCACAAGTAAGTACGTAAATTGAACTACCCATCATATCGGGGAAGTCTCACAAGTTGGTACGTATAGTGAACTGAGCGAACTAACCCCCTTATTAAGGAGCAGGTCTCACAAGTTATATAAAGCAAGTAACGTGAACTACTCCTCATATCAAGATACAGGTATCATTAGTTACGTAAAGTAATCTACTCCTATCAACAAACAGGTCTCACAAATTAGTACGAAAAGCGAACTACCCATCACATCAAGGAACAGATCTCACAAGTATAGTACGTGAAGTAAATAGACTCCATCCAGTCACAGACTAGTCACAGACCCCATCAAGTCACAGACCCCAACCAGTCACAGACAAGTCACAGACTCCATAATAGTCACAGACTCCATCCAGTCACAGACCAGTCACAGACTCTATCCAGTCACAGACTCCATCCAGTCACAGACTACAACCAGTCATCCAGTCACAGACTACATCCAGTCATAGACTCCATCCAGTCACAGACCAGTCACAGACTCCATCCAGTCACAGACTCCATCCAGTCACATCAGACTCCATCCAGTCACAGACCAGTCAAGACCCCATCCAGTCACAGACTCCATCCAGTCACAGACTCCATCCAGTCACAGACTCCATCCAGTCACAGACTCCATCCAGTCACAGACTCCATCCAGTCACAGACTCCATCCAGTCACAGACTCCATCCAGTCACAGACTCCATCCAGTCACAGACTCCATCCAGTCACAGACTCCATCCAGTCACAGACTCCATCCAGTCACAGACTCCATCCAGTCACAGACTCCATCCAGTCACAGACTCCATCCAGTTACAGACTCCATCCAGTTACAGACTCCATCCAGTTACAGACTCCATCCAGTCACAGAGACCATGCAGTCACAGACTCCATGCAGTCACAGACTCTATCCAGTCACAGACTCTATCCAGTCACAGACTCTATCCAGTCACAGACTACAACCAGTCATCCAGTCACAGACTACATCCAGTCATAGACTCCATCCAGTCACAGACCAGTCACAGACTCCATCCAGTCACAGACTCCATCCAGTCACAGACCAGTCAAGACCCCATCCAGTCACAGACCCCATCCAGTCACAGACTCCATCCAGTCACAGACTCCATCCAGTCACAGACTCCATCCAGTCACAGACTCCATCCAGTCACAGACTCCATCCAGTCACAGACTCCATCCAGTCACAGACTCCATCCAGTCACAGACTCCATCCAGTCACAGACTCCATCCAGTCACAGACTCCATCCAGTCACAGACTCCATCCAGTCACAGACTCCATCCAGTCACAGACTCCATCCAGTCACAGACTCCATCCAGTCACAGACTCCATCCAGTCACAGACTCCATCCAGTCACAGACTCCATCCAGTCACAGACTTCATCCAGTCACAGACTTCATCCAGTTACAGACTTCATCCAGTTACAGACTCCATCCAGTTACAGACTCCATGCAGTCACAGACCATGCAGTCACAGACTCCATCCAGTCACAGACTCCATCCAGTCACAGACTCCATCCAGTCACAGACCAGTCACAGACTCCATCCAGTCACAGACCAGTCACAGACTCCATCCAGTCACAGACTCCATCCAGTCACAGACTCCATCCAGTCACAGACTCCATCCAGTCACAGACCAGTCACAGACTCCATCCAGTCACAGACTCCATCCAGTCACAGACTCCATCCAGTCACAGACTCCATCCAGTCACAGACTCCATCCAGTCACAGACTCCATCCAGTCACAGACTCCATCCAGTCACAGACTCCATCCAGTCACAGACTCCATCCAGTCACAGACTCCATCCAGTCACAGACTCCATCCAGTCACAGACTCCATCCAGTCACAGACTCCATCCAGTCACAGACTCCATCCAGTCACAGACTCCATCCAGTCACAGACTCCATCCAGTCACAGACTCCATCCAGTTACAGACTCCATCCAGTTACAGACTCCATCCAGTCACAGACCATGCAGTCACAGACTCCATCCAGTCACAGACTCCATCCAGTCACAGACTCCATCCAGTCACAGACCAGTCACAGACTCCATTCAGTCACAGACTACATCCAGTCATAGACTCCATCCAGTCACAGACTACATCCAGTCATAAACTCCATCCAATCACATACTTCATCCAATCACATACTTCATCCAATCACAGACTCCATCCAGTCACAGACCAGTCACAGACTCCATCCAGTCACAGACTCCATCCAGTCACAGACCAGTCACAGACTCCATCCAGTCACAGACTCCATCCAGTTACAGACTACATCCAGTCATAAACTCCATCCAATCACAGACTTCATCCTGTTACAGACTCCATCCAGTCACAGACCAGTCACAGACTCCATCCAGTCACAGACCAGTCACAGACTCCATCCAGTCACAGACTCCATCCAGTCACAGACTCCATCCAGTCACAGACTCCATCCAGTCAGACTCCATCCAGTCATAGACTTCATCCAGTCACAGACTCCATCAAGTCACAGACTCCATCCAGCACAGACTCCATCCAGTCACAGACTCCATCCAGTCACGTTCACATTGGTGATAGAACCTATGTGTGGTTTATGCACTAGGGTGTGGACCCACACGAGATTGGGAACTTCTTGAGTCCATCAAATTACCTTGAAATATACCTATTATAGTTGTTGTGTAGCCCAATTATTGTTCGCACAACCAACAGATGTAATTCCTACGCACGTTTAGGGTTTTGTTCAACGTTATTAGAATAGATGGGTATAAGTTTAATATCACGGTGTACCTTATAAAATGTTTTTGTATGAACCACACTTTTGTCATCGTGACGTCATCAGGTGCTGAAATTAAGGTAACTCAAAGCTTATTGCTTTCAAAAATAATATATTGTAGCGAAACCCTCGTGTGATGGCGCTGTTGCTGATCTGGTTCTGGCATTCGGCCAGGATGTGTGCGCTTAGAGTGTGCAGCGCGGAGTTGTTGTTTGGTCGCCATCGAGGCAACATCGTGTGGTTTTAACGAGAGCAAGCAGGGCAGTGAACGGATTCACCGTGAACCAGGTCAGTAACAGCGTTGAACACAAGTAATCAATACATGATTAAGCCTTTAAGGAGGAAAGAAAGTGAATCAGGACAGAATAAAGAAAGCAGCTAGAAGAAATAAGAATTGCAGTTGATTGTTTAAGGGAAGCCCTCTTTATAAGCCTTATTCGCATTCCGCGGCCATCTTGAAAATAGCGCCACCAACTGGCATGCAAAAGCCAGTCGAGGGGAACACATTGCCCAGACTCTCACGTAAAGCATACAGCTTCAGTTTGCAGAGATAAGTTTCTGTTAGATTTTGCAATTTCTCCTCAATATGCCTTCTGTAAATGTCAGTTTGGGAGCCTGCACGGTAACATTCAACATTAAAAACAGGATTTCTTGCTGATTTTGTTTCTGATCAGTACAGAAATGAGGATCGAAAATAATGACAATGTTCCAGAGTACAGATTATTTTTGTGTTTAGGCATTGCAGTCGAAAGTTCTTTAGATGAGTTAACTTTTACATTTGTTCTTACTTTCTACTAGTCCCACATTGTCCCCAAATTCTTATTCGGGGGGATTTATGTCATTTCAAAGCTGACTTAATTTGACAAAAGTGGTATATATTTTTTTAATTCCCGTACGTGTGACTGTGAGATCTCTCATTCACTTTGGAAGGTGTGGATTTACTTCGACTCTGTGTACATTTAATTAGGGCTTCCACTTTTGTTTTATTGAATGATGTAGACCATTTAACCTGATTGTTTAAAATATTATTATATTTTTATTTTGTTAATAAGCTGACCAACAATGAGTACCGCTAGTGCAGCTGCAGAGAGTCTTGGAGACTTTTACCCTCTTGGGCAAAAAGGAACTAATAATTCAGGCATATTTGCGAAAATGGGGACTGCCTGTAAGTGGCACAAAGAAAAGAGTTGGTGACATTGTCATTTGCAGCTTGGACTATGAAGACTCCAGTCATCGAACCACAAGAGAAACTGCCTTTTGATTCTTGGTACTGTTCAAATTGTAAAACGTACAAAAATAAATAAAACAAATGCAGTGTATCACTATCGAGTCGGTTTCTTTGTTCAACTTTATAGAAAGATTATAATGTGCACATAGTCAAATTCCTTTTGAGGTTTAAACTAACCAAAACATTTTTGATAAAGAAAGATTGGTGTAACTTTATTTTCATATGACTACATAAATGCCTGCATTTAGAAAGAAAACAAATCTGAATCATCATTATTCAGTGCTTGTATTGTCTTTTCTGAGGACAGACTTTGTTTTGACTCATTTATTAAACAAACTCTCAAAAACCAGGTCATAGTAAACCAATCTTTGGTTCAAAAAGTAAATCATGCATTATATACAACGGGGAACAATTTGATTTGAAGGATTTCTGATCGATTGCAAAACATTTTATCAAATTGTAAATTTGAAGTTGTGATCAATTAGTAACCTTTTATTCAGAAATGCATTGTTTATCAATACATGACTGGAGTTAGTGAGCTATAAATAATCAGCTTGATGCATCAAAACTTTTATGAAGGCACTAAAATAAAAAGTAACCAATGTGGCCGTTCGGACCTTCTCGAGTTCACTCAGAACTTTCAAGTGCTCTCAGTTTCCGTATTGTTAACAGGCCAGGATACATGTATCTAGCGCACGATGCTATGATGTAGTACATGTACATGTATGAGGTCATTCTCGAGGGGCCTCATTTGATCCAAAAGGGTTTAAACCGCTACAGTGGTTATTATCTACTCCCTTCCATTTCCAAACTTTTAAAAGTACTATGTACATGTAGTTCATGTCATAACCTTTTGCCTTGTGTGGTAACATAATCATCATCATGATTTTCTTAATTTGTGTGATGTGCTACTTTTTCACAGGCGTAAGGCCACTGCCTTTTACAGGTAACTACAATGCAAAATTTTAGTCTCATTTTTTCAGAAAATTTAGTTTTTAGTCAAAAGGTCTGTGTCACTGAACGAATCTGAGGTTCTGCCCCACCTTCCTCAATGCTTTGGACCAAAACTATAACTCTCCCCCAGGGAGTGATACTACACGCAACTATCTTAGCAGTGTTGTGTGACTTCACTTGTAGTCTGAATAAGTCATGGCTTATGTAACTCTAGGTTACGTTGATGATATGTGAAGATCTTAGTGTACAGTCCAAAATTCCACGCAACTGCTGGTAGTGCTTCTGAAAGTCTTTCGGAAGATTGGCTTGGATGTTTTCCTGCCCGGGCATGGTCACTGCCTTCCTTTACTCCTCAGCCAAAGATTTTAATCCAAGTCATGAATATACGGCTGGCACAGTACCCTGTTGATATTTGGAATCGATCAGACAAATCTCCATTCAGCAAGTCCAGGCGTAGCTTCATTAAAACCCTTAGAAATTGGTCCTTGAGCTGCAGTTTTCTGGGACACCAAAACTTGGCAGGTCGACCTGAGAAGAACAAAAAAGTGACAAACATATTCATATCCTGCATTTAATTTATGTGAAGTTGGCTATAAAGTTCACAACAAAAACAACACAAACATTTGCGACTCAACTTTGTTACTCTGTACTGAATTTCTCTGCCAGAAATAAAATAGGGGAAAATCAGTTCAACTGCATGCATTTCTTTAATTTTGATTGATCTATAATCCTAACTTATTTCGGATTCCGGCCCAAGTGCATAATTCATGGTCATGTAATCATGGTAATGTTAGCAGGGAACGATTTCATCCAGCAATTTTGCATAGCAAAATATTTTGACTGAATTTTTGTGTGCACACTCATTGCTAATAGTAATATTGAGTAGCAACTCCTGATTTTTGAGTAGCACCTGATACGTTTTGTGTAGCAATTTGCTCTGCTGTAGTACAAGGGAAACTTCCTCCATGGCCTAAGTCCCCAACTCAAGTTTGCCCCCAACAAATTGAAACAACACTTTCAAAGTTTCATACTCGATTTTCGGTCCACATTTCTGTACTGATCACAAAGCAATCCGCCAGAAATCATGCTGTTAGTGTTGAATGTTACCATGCAGGCTCCAAAACTGACATTTACAGAAGGAAGATCGAGGAGAAATTGCAAAATCAAGCAGAAACTTACCTCTGCAAACTGAAGCTGTATGCTTTTACGTGGAGAGTCTGGGCAATGTGTTTCCCTCGACTGGCTTTTGCATGCCAGTTGGTGGCGCAATTTTCAAGATGGCCGCGGAATGCGAATAAGGCTTATTAACTCCCTCAATATCCGCCGAAACCCGCAGGATCCCGACGGATAGTCTCACACCACTTTAATGAGCTCATTATCTTCGGGTCAATTCACATAGCTGCATTACGTCAGACGAATATGCATCTTTCTACTCAAGCAGGCAGGGGCAGTGGCTTCACAAAGGGACCAATATCGGCGCCTTATCTGGGGATACTTAACAATCGTGCAACAGGACCTGCCCGAGATCTTCAGAAATTGAGATGCAACACTTTGATTGTTCCGCTTTGTTATGGCTGCTCGCTCCGCCGGACAAGCGGTAATATGTTGTTGATACATTATAACTAGTCTTTCAAAAGGTTTCAGTAATGACTACGTTTTGGGAACTGACGATACTAACTGAGGGAAAAAATAATATTTCAAATGACTTGAATTTTGTCTCCGTTTTCTCAAAACGCTTGCATTTCATGAAACGTTTGTATAAATTGCATTTTCAACCACCAAAAATGCGTTAGTAAAGCCAAGTTGTTTAATTTTTATTATCGAGATGCCACATCTAAGGACTATACTACAAAATGTATACATGGGAAAACATAAACGGGACGGAAACAAATATTATTTTAAACTGAGAAATAACCCAGGACAGGAAAACAGTAATCGGGACGGAGAAGTATAGGCCTAACGGGTGGAAAAATAATAAACGAGACGGAGAAATATTCAAGGAGAGAAAAAAATAGCCGGGCGGAAACAAGTTTGTTTTAACCTCACATAGGCACATTCATGTTAAGATGCTTTTCTCAAAATTTATTGAATTGCACCTTTAACAAAAATGCCTATTAATGCGTTTAATTTGGAGTACATTTTAAAAACACGTTGAATTTTCTGCTGCAATCGATTAGTGTTTTCAAACGTTAGTTTTGTTTCGCAATTTTTTTTTTTGAGATTGGAACTGAGAAATAATATGAGACTGGAAAATAAGAGACAGGACTGAGAAATACCCCGGGACGGGGAGCGGATTTTTTTTTTCCGGCGCGGTAAAGGCCAATATTTGCATTTCTCACTGGGATCCGTACTTGCCAAGCTTCATATCAACTACTAGCAGCTGCACAGAACGTACTAGCTGTCGGTGAGTTATACTGTATTTTGAACGTATTATTATACGTGCTTAAATGTTTTACAGTACACACATGATTGGTAAGGATAAAAAACGTCATTGTTTAGTTTAAGTCTGAAAGATTTTTTGATATTTCAAACTATGGGTTTATTTCGATTTTGACAATCGAAACAAGGAACTTTTGGGGGATTTCAATTGGTTTTTTTACTCGACTTTGACAAGAAAGCTTTCTCCTAAGGATCCTACTTCATAACCTGCAAACTTATGGGCTACAACAAATTGATCTTATTTTATTATTATTTTGTTTTTGTTATTGATGTGCTATGTAGTTTGTCTTTAAGAGATGTCTTTTCTACTTCTCATTTACAGGTAGTTGTACAAACTGTACATTTCCTGGTACAACAATCGTTGTGAATAACGCATCAACACCAACTAAATCTTCCAGTGAATTTTCGAAATCTACGAACATTATTTCTTCTAAATCCAATGTAACTAAACCGGCATCAGTTGTTATTCCGTTGAATACCACCATCGTGCTGACCACCACAAACGCTGGGTTCCTGGATTTAACGGAAAATATGCTGGAGAGCGTGAAGAGAACCGGGACTTGTCCTAATATCACAGTCATCGCTGAAGATGAACAGTCCTACAAAGCATTATCTGAGAGAGCAAAAACTCAACCAGGACTTAGCATCCAGAAAACCAACTCCGGCGAAACCACCACGGAGAAACTTATGGTCCGTTCAAAAGTCTACAACCAATTCGTGAACAAGCGTCCTGCGTACGTGCTTTCGTTCCTTGAGCAAGGGAACCGGGTTCTATTTGTGGATGCTGATACCTACTGGTTTCACGATCCACTAAAAGATGTTGACTGGGATTTCGACATTGCCCCACATAATGAATTTGATGAACCACATCGATGGTTCTGTGATGGTTTTGTGTACTACAATCCAACAAACAAAACTATAAAATTAGTCAAGGAATGGGTGCACTTGTTAGCAACGACGGAGAAGAAAACTCCTGATCAACGCGTGTTAAACATGGTTGATTTCAAACAAGAAAATCCCAGAGTTAAAAGTGAAAACTCTCAAAGCTAGTCAGTTTCCAGATGGACACAAGTACTTTCAGGATGGAAAGAAAAGAACAATGACACCATTGTTGTTCATTTGAGTTACGTTCTTGGACATGACGCAAAAGTACAGGCACTTAAAAAGCACGGTTTTTGGGTAATTTGAACGAAATTTTGAACTGAAATTCTTCTTAATTTCACTACTTTCTCAAAACTCCCAGTCCGAATTTACCCGGACCTGATCCATTTCTGGACCAGTCTGGACCAAAAAATTGATAAAAAATATGATTTTAGCTCGAATTCTACGTCAGTTTGACCCATTTCTAGGCAGGTTTACCAAATAATCAATGTAAATCTGACCCAGATATGGGCCAAGACACGACGGAACCAGATCAATTCGGACTACGGATTTTTTAGAATCAAATTTTAGTACTTTTCTGAAAGAAAATTTTTCTCAAATAGATTACACAACACTTTAAAATTTGTGATAATCATGAGAAATTGTTCTCGTTTTCATACATTCAGAAGAGAAGCAAATATTTTCACATCGAAAAAAAATATATATATAACTTTAAAATACTTTAATCTGTAAATTTATTACCAAACAGAGTGTTTTACTTAACATTTTCCGAAAGTAAAGTATAATAATAACTCAGTTATAATAGTGAAGTTATAAGTAACTTAGCTATGAAAATTGTGCATTTTTGTTTCATCTGACAGTGCCAATTTTTCCAGTAATAAATCATATTCAATAACAAAATAATAAAAAACAACAACACTTGTCTGTGATTTTTTTTTTTTTCAACTAAGTCATTTGTAAGTTCCATTTATAAGCTGAAAAGGCAAAGCTCATCAGAAAATATTAATTACTAACGTGTACTTGATGTGGTATATATATGAACACATATTAATAGATAGCAGTATAATTTGTTTTTCATGTGGGATAGATATAATTTGTATAATTCCCTCAGTAACCTAAAGTAAAAGGGTACACCCGAGTTCAGGAATATAGTTACCAGTTACAATTTAGTTACAATCTCAGTATAAAAAACAGACAAAAAAACAAACCTTTTCTTCCATTTTTGCGAGGTCACATAAGAAAATATTTTCTTCTTTCTTATAGAAGAGCGGTTCTTAAAAAGAGGTTAACGCCTTTTAAATCATTGAGCAGCTCCTTTTTATAAATTAAAAGCAAACTATAATTTATTTTGAAAGTGCCAAAGTGTCTCTCTCTTAATAAATGCTATCTGCAAAATTTGTGTTTTTTCTACTAATTATAAAAATTATACACGTTTATTTAATCATGCGTCAAGTCTATGGAGCAGCTTATGAAATGAATAATAAAATAATTATAAAATACAACCAATGACACTTACGGAAAAGTCAATAGCATTGCAGAAGAAATATGCTAATTACAGTAACACATGCGTACAGACACCTTTGGTTGGCCGTTGGAACTTTCATTAGACACATAACCTTGTTTCACAGACGTTTATATTATAACAAATGTTGCTGCACTAGTTGTTGGGATAACTATAGCGTACTGGCATACGGTGGATAATGTGTCGATCTACTTTGTAAAGGTTTATTTTCTGGTTCATTTTGACACAAAATTCGGGTCAGTAAGACGTCCACTGATGTCTTATTTTATGAAATGATAAGAGATTATTGTACATTCTAGCTTCAATTATTGTGACGTCCTTTAAATGAAAAATTTACCAGGTGTATAGACCATGTTACCTTTGTTTGCAGAAAGAGTGACCTTGTACATTCTAATCCATTTCCCGACAGGCAAGATACTACTCTGGCCATATGGGCAAATTTACATTTTCTGTCATAAGCTTCACATAAATCCAAGACTTACAAAAGTAACAGCTGAACAGCTGTTGAGATGTCCCCCTTTCTTCATTTCAAAAGTTGAGACAATCAGACATTGCAATCTCCATAAAACATAAGATGTATTGTGTTCTTCCATTGAGTGCGTACAAACTGTGCCTGCAGGAAATCCATGCTCTGTGGCTCTTTTGTGGCAGAGGGTGTCTCTCTGAATCTTTCCAGCCTCTTTTCCTCTTGTGCAGAAGTACCCCTCCTAAAATCCTCTTAAGAATTCCTGAGATTCCTAGAACACAATGAAGGCACAATAGGGGAAGGAGGGGTTCTCCATGCCATTATATCGAAAATATAATGGTTATTGCTATCTATTGTATTTGCAATTAATTAAAGGTTAGAATATTCATTTACTGACTTAAAAATTTGAATTCACGTCAGAATGTTGTATTTATAAATAATAGTCACAGACTCTCCGAATCGGTTGCTTTTAACTACTATGTTTAACTAAATGTTATTGAAAGATACATTGCCTTTACTTCCCTTATTTTCGAAAACCACACATCCAGTTACCAAACTGTGAAGATTGCTTCTAAATCAACCTTTAGGTAAATATTTCGGGGGAGGGAGAGGGGAAATGTGTTCTCACTTTCGGTACCTTATGGAGACCAAGGACAAAACAAAAAAGGGAGTTAAAACAAAAGGTCTCAACATGGAATGTCTAAAGACCGGTGTGCTCCACGAGGAAATGTGTGTACAAAGTCTATGAGAAACTGTTAAGTGCAGGGTAAAGGAAAGAACAAAAGAGTGCTCCACAAGGATGCATTTTTGAGAATGTGTGTTTTGCCTTTTTAAATTTATAATTATTATTATTATTTATTTTTTTGGGGGAGGTTATTAGTAAGTTTTACGAAAACTTCAGATCCCTCGATCGTTATAAGCGACCATTGCCTTTTTAGCGTAAACGTTAAGTGCAATTTTTTGAAACATAAAATTATCTGTTTAAAACACTCTCATTAATTTTTATTTGAACTATTAACTCTTATTGTATGCTGTTGTTTTAATAAATGAGAAACGTATCGAATGTCGTATCCAAACGAAATCAAAGAGGCGAATTTTGTTATTTCTACTTTCAGTACGACAGAAACGAGGCTCGCAATGTCTTTGCAACATATCTCAATAGATCGATCCATTAAGACCCGCCTCCTTACGAGTTGACCAATCACAACCGCGAAACCCGATCACCATTAGTGCAAAGATCACCAAACGGCTCAAATGGTGATCAGATTTCGCGGTTGTGATTGGCCAATGAGAAATGGGCGTGGCTTAATGGATCGGTGTATTGGAGGAGACTAAAAACCCAATGGGACCCTCCCCCTCAGACTCCCCGATTGAATAAAGGACGTTGTTGTGTAATACCCAAACTATATCGACAGGGATATAATTCTACCCTGATTGGTAACCTCAAAATGCTCAACAACAAAAAAGAAGAAAAAGGACAGATCAACTCCCTCCCCACATACAGTCTTTTCGAAAACTACCCCCTTTTTAGTATTTTTATATCCTGATTACAGCCTGCCTATTCCGAATGAGTACCAATATAAGTGTACTTGTATTCGATGGCCCAATTACTCTACTGAATGTACTCGATCTCGATTTTTAGTAATATAGATATGTTTATACCATTGCTATCCATGCCATATGCCCTAGCTATCCAAGGACTAGAGGGTTATAGAACTGGAAAAAATAAACTTGCTGTTGTCTTTGATGTATTCATGTTTAAAAGATAGCTATCATAACAACAATCATACCTTGCCATCTAGAAACCATCTCAAAAGTGTTGATACCTCATTTTACAGTATTTTCCTTATATTAAGGTACTCGTAATCGAGTTTTCGGATATCCAAGTGCTTGGTACTCGGCTGCTGACTCGGACCTCGATATCACAAAACTCATTACTCGCACACTTGTACTATAGTACTCTTCGGCCCAAGTACTCGTACTCGAGTTCGCAGATATCCAAGTACTTGGTACTTGGCTGCTGGACTCGGACCTCGATATTACGGTTCTCGATACTCGCTCACTTGTACTCGTACTCGACGGCCCAAGTACTCGATAGTACTCAGCCACCCCATCACGAGATACTCGTCTAAAAAGTATCCGACTACAGCACTGCATTAATATGTGTGTGTATGATGTCATAACTTACCAAGGCAGTCCATAGCTTCGTGAGGTAACCTTAAAATAACAAAACAAGTGCACTAATGTCTAGAACCATAATACCAATGTAGAAAAGAAACTTAAAACTTTTATTTTGGCTTGTGCTGACTCGTCTGGTTTTTGTAGGCGCAAGTACTCTGTCCCATACTGTGGTGATAGCGTCGGGGGCACCGGCCCACTTTCCCGGGCCGACAAGTCGATACTGATAAGGCACGCACGGACCGAAAATGCACCTTAGAGCTAGCATCGGATGTCTGAAGAAGAGCGTGATAAAACTCGGCAAGGCACCAATTTCAGCTGCGACCGAATCTGCGTATTGGATCCCATCAACATGGCGGTGGCACTTCAAGAGCGTCCTGGCCATTTCTTTCTCAGTGTTCGTCACCTCAGCTTCCATTATGGTTTGGGATGGTAACGTAGCTAGTCCTTTGAATACTCTCACAGCCCAGCGGGCTTGCAGCTCAACGCATGGAATAACGGAACCAATTGGTGATATTGCGCCGTGAATTGATATCGTACTGAACTTCAGCCCTAACGGGAAGACTTGCTTGTAAAGTGGTATCTGACCGTTTTCCACTTCCAACGCACTACACGCAACCTGAAAAGGAAACTTGAACCGATAGCCAGTCCCCATGATGACGTAATCGATATTCTCCAACACGGAACCGTCTTCGAGTTCCAGCCCAGTTTCTGTGAACCGTAATGGGTTCCCCTTTATGGACACCATTCCGTTCAGAATACAGCCCGGCAGTTCTTCACTTACCACCGGCTCACAGCAGAACATATCATGCTCGGGTTCTAGCGGTGCTGCAATCATTTGGAATCGAAGCCTCAATGAATTCTTGTATTGCTGCAAAACAATGGGGTAACATATTTTATGGTATCTCCTACTCAGTAATAACTCAAATGGATATGCGTAGGCTCCCATCCGGCTGAAGATCCACGTTCCACGTCTAACACTGAGGTACACCTACAAAAATAGGGGAAAAGGTAAAACGGTAACGACCTGAGCCACAACTAAAAATCAACAAAGTAATCCAACAAAGTATTAACCCCCATCCTTGCAGGTACCCATTTATTTTTATACCCCGAGTGAAAAGAAGCAATAATAGTTTTAAGTATCTTGCTCATGACGCTTAATTGTCACTACCGGGATTCGAACCAACACCCCGATGACTTAACCATCATAACTTTAGTCCTCCGGTGCACTAGGCCACCTGGCCACGACACGCTACGCCAATATTTGCAAGTTCTATTAAGAGAATTTTCCTCTTTCAGAACGTTCCTTTTTTAACTAAACTTACCCGAGAAGCAAAACGGCTGACTTCTGTTGCAGCATCTACCGCTGAATTCCCTAGGCCGATGACGACAACCCTCTTATCCTTGAACTCAATTGGATTTCGGTAGTTCATAGTGTGAAAAACCTTACCCTGGAACATTTTAAGACCAGGGAACTCTGGTCGACTGGGGCTATTAAACATTCCAGTGCAAATCATCACAGCATCAAACTCGAAAGTTGTGACTACTGAACTGCTTTGCTGTTTTACGGTGACGATCCATCGTCCGTTTACGCTAAAATCCAAGGCCTGGTCAAGCCGAATAACGGTTGTCAGGAACCGAACATGCCTGCACAAGCGAAACTTCTCGGCGTACATGTCACAGTATTTCTTGACGAAGGAGTTGTGGAGAAAGTTTGGCCAGTCCTTCGGGAAGGGAAAATCACTGTAACACATCATTTCTTTACTTGTATTCGTAACGGTTGATTTGTAAACGGACGCCCCAGAATGGGTGGTGGAAGCTTCGCGGTAGAACCAAAGACCACCGATTGCGTTGGACCTCTCGAAACAAGTTGGTTGAAGGCCTTCTTCAAGACAGCTCTTGATTGCTGCTAACCCGCTAACTCCTGCCCCGATAATGGCAACTCTTTTGCTTGATTTGTTCGTCTCCATCTACGGAAAATTAGTTAAGGTTACACAACCACGGCATAAAACAAATCAGTTACTACGAAGTGGTTTCCGCTGATGACATTACTTCGGTATTCATGGCACTATAAGTCTTCCGTAGCGTATAATTATTTCGCCTTTTGTTTTGGCCTCTTCTGTTGTGTTACAATCATAAATGTAACACTTTTTATGTCTTTTTAATACTGAGTATGTTCTTGTTGGGCTAATGGGATATATAGTTTATTGTTAATTTTGGCCGTTCACCCCCAAAACCAATACGGACCCTATATTGCCTTCGAAAAGGTTTCTATTTTCTATCCCCAATCAGCCCTAATGATTGACATTATAGCTACCCCACCAATTTGTTTGCATATACACGATGACTCCCCTCCCTTATTTAAATATTGAAATCTAATTGCACTTTAGTCACTAATTAGTCAAGACTTATGCTTCCATACGGTATTGAACTTGACCGGCCTTCAAAAATATGAGTTTTCGCCGTTACAAAGTTCATGTGTTATGTCAATAGGGTTTTGACGGAAGAAAAAAAAACGTCAAAAAAAAAACAGTAGCTGTTCCGACCGTTACGTCAGAACAGCTAAATATTGTTGAACAAATGCAAAAACAAACCTTTTGAATTTATGCAAAAGCTTTTCAATATGTGCTGATTACAACGAACCACAGTTTGTTGTAACCAAACAGGTGCATCACTCCTGGTCTCAGAAAATCACACAACGTTCTCGGTGCGAAGAGAAAAGTACGTGTAACGTTCCGAACGCTGCCAGCGTTTCTGTTGGTGACGGCGTTCAGCATTCTTACCTTTTTGGCGTTCAGTAGCAACCGCTTGAAAGACCACTTTTCGACTTGCCACCTTTACTTCAGGTTATTATTCACAAACCGCATATTCCCAAAATAGTGTACAACACACTAGTAAAATTAAATAACAAACTGAAATTCTTAATTGTTTTGTAAACAGCCTGGACTAGCTACGCCCTGATGTTTGACATCTACACTTCGATTAAATACTTCAACTGTTTAGCAAACAATGCTGTGATTTGAAGAGCCCTTGCACTGTTAACTGTTCAAACGAAAAAGGTTGAAGACGTGTTCAGTGCGTTTTCGCAATGGTGGGTTTGCAGTTATTGTACATAAACAAATGCAGAAAAAACAAATAAAACTACTTCTTCATTGTTATGGGAGAACTATAGAATACAAATTAAGGTGATCCGTTCCCTCCAAAAACGTGACCTTTGACTGGAGGTTTTAACCGTAAGAGGGCGTATTTTTTATAATTATTATTAGTTCTTTTGATAAATCTTTTCCCTTTTCCAAATTTTGTTTCGGGGGGAGGGTAGGTGGGTGGGGATGGGTTTACATTGGTTGGTTGTCCAGTTATGTTTTTTATTGAAGGCCAGTGTTTGTTGGTCAAGTATCACTTGTACTGTCGAGTATTATAGTAACTGAGTAGTAACCAAGGAGTACTTTGGCAATCGAGTACGAGTACAAGTGTCCGGGTACCGAGTATTCTGAGTATCCGAGTACTGAATCAAACAGCCGAGTATCGAGCACTTGGATCTCCTATAAAGAACACGTCTAGTCTTTATTAAGAAAAAATTCCGTAAAGTAAGGTATCCACACATTTTGCTCATATTATTATTTATGTTTGATTTTTTCCAATTAGATGGCAATGTATGTGTGCTTGTTATGTTATGATCGTATACATGAATACATGATAGAGAACTTCAACTTTACTTTTAAGTATACCTTTGGTTTTTTGAACCGTTAGAGAGTATTTTAAGACCGGGTTGCTCTAAAAATCAAAGAAGTGGTGTCAGATTTTTTTATTTTTTATTTCGTTTATTCTTTGCCTTCAACCAAAGTGTAAAAATAATGCATATTTTTTTGCAGCCACACTTTGGTTGACATGGCAACGGGTGAAAATGGAAATATACCATATTTCACCTAATTTAGGCCTTTTTATAAGTAAAAATTACTGAAGGTTGTGAGCTTCACTGTATAAAGACCAAATAATTGACCTACCTCCCAGCTAAATATGGTAAATATACATCCGTAATCTTTCCAAAAATGTATTTGATACAAGTACAGTTAATTTTGAATGGAAGATTTCATTATTCCATATAGGGGTGTTTTGAGTCAATTTGGGAATAGGAGGTGGTCGCTAAAAGGGTCAGAAGTCCGAAAGTAGCATATTTAGGAAAGTTTTGCTTCAAGGATTGAAAGATAAGATGTTCTGTAAGAATAAGAAAAAACAAGTTTTGGTATTTTTTGTACCGGGGAGCAGTGTTGCCAGAAACTTCATGTTTTCTTTTGATTTTTTTTTTATATTTTCAAATTTAATAATATGGAAAATAATGCTCTTTAATGACTTTCTACATTCTGAACAATGATGCTGATTGACAAAATACCAGGACAAAATATAGTAAAGCAACTTACAAGTATAAAAACATAACTCTAAATTTTATAAACATGCATCACAAAGATATTGTTGCCAGAAAAGTAGCATTAAAAGACCGAAACTCGTAAAAAACCCTCAATTTACATAGTTGTGTGACAAAGTTGGCAGTGATATTGTTAGTGGTGACACAATTGGCAATGACGCAGTTGGTAACAAGTTGGTGATGTCATAATTGGCGGTGATATAATTGGCAACGACATAATTGGCAGCAACACATGTTGAACAAGTCTTTCAAAAAGGCTTTAGCCACACATTTGCCATGTCGGACCTTCAAGTTCAATAGTGCGTCTGTTCATATGCAGTTCTTACCCTAGATTTTGCATAACAAGTATAAATTGCATGATAACAATTGGACATACTGGATAAGCATCTCATTTGATGACTCGCAGGAAGATGCAACAATGCCAAAACATCTTTGAAGTTTCATTCACAGATAAAGTGTTTAAAATAAATGGCCTAATTTTCCCCCATAAAACAGCTCAAAACACTGTATGTAAAATTTAACCCCATGTTGTGGACAACCGTTACTTGTCCTGACACAGAGTAGAGTATGCACAAAGTCTACATATAAAATCCGAAATAGTACATCTGGAGAAAATTTTCCTATCAGTATCTCAGATAGTACATATAAAGTATATGTACAATGTATCTGAACCATTCCGGATGAGGAGTGGGGGGGGGGGGGGGGGGGGGGTCAAGGTCCCATATTATTTGTTTTCTTTCTTTTAGGGACCGAAAACTGTTTTTCACTCATTTACTTACCATGTAAATTTCACATGTCAAATACCATAGATCAAGGACAGACCTGACAAGAAAAACCCTGTCATAAGTGGAACCGTCTGTTTATTGTGTGTCTGCTTATCTTGTCAATAGCTTGTGGCTACAAGGTGTCCGGTTTTCAACACAAAATGTAAAAGGCCCTTCAGTCACTCAAACACTGATATTTGTTTTCTTCTGTATTTCTCTTCATTACATAATACATTTACAAAAATTCATTTTAAACAGTTTATTAAAAAAGGCAAACAATCTTAGACAATAGCTGGGCACAAAAAGCAGTCATTTAAATGTAAAACATTAGTAGAAATGCACAGAAAACATGTTCAACATCTCTTTGATGGTGTGGTACCTTCTATTGGCCATTTCCAGCATTACAGTAAAGTAGAGGGGCGTGGCTGATTTGAGGGTTAACAATTATGTCTCTGGCAACACTGACTACCTTTATAGCCATTTAAGTATTTTTTTTTCTCTTCATATCAACATTCATTTTATGTATTCTATCATAAATATGACAAATTTTTATATAATTTGTAAATTAAGACTTCCTTTAAAGTTTAATTTTTGGCCATTCATTGCGTTTTTTTCAGTCAAAGTCCAAACTTTCCGGCAACACTGTTTTCGCGCATTTGAAATACCAAAACATCTTATTCAATGTTTATGTAGGTTGGTATCTTATCTTCCAGTTATGAAAGTGGCATTGTCCACAAGGTGCCACTTTCGGCTTTATGGCCCAATTCAATACCCCATTTTTCGCTATAAGAAAATATGATGACAACACCCCTATTTGAAATAATGATTTAATCCAAAGTGGAACACACACTTAAATTTTAAAATCATTTTCTGAAAGAGTAAACATGGTTGTGCAATATGTGTGAAAGAAAAACTTCTACTCTTTCCCCTTTAGATGTACCAGTGCTTCCAGTTTACCTATATTTCATTACTTAAATAGTGTAAAAACTTGCAGAATTGGTTGGAAATCTTATTTTGGCAGCTACCATGGCAACCTACATCTGATATCCGTTTTTTCTATTTTTGTGTTGTATCTACCCATACCTACTGATGCATGGAGTATTGTCAAAATCCATTTTTCGAAGTCTGCCACCTTTTAAAAAATATCTTTGATTTTTACAGCAACCCAGTCTTAAAACCATATATAAATGTAAACATACGCAATAAAATTATCGTGTGACAATTTCATTTCATTTCAAATTTTTTTTTTTTTTAAAATAGATACCATTGCATATCTGGAGCGGTTTTATTCATGCAGGAAGAATAATCTGTCATTGGATTACACAATCTGAGAAACATTTCTGATAGAAACGTTTCTCAGAATCAAATTTAGGGGGATAAAAACTGATTCATATTTCCGTAACTACACCACTTCGAAGTGAAATGTTTTTCAAAATGCTTTATGCTATCAAAAGCTGCAGTACATCTTACCAAGTAAGTTTTCCATGGTTGCAATTGATTTTAAGAGGACCAAACGTATACGTTCCCTTTAATCACATTTCTTTGATAGAAATGGCATACAATTACAATAATTATCATAACTTTACTCGGCTCAGGATTATTAGCTCAAAGGGAATTGTCCGATTCATTAAGTTTATACTTTATTTTAAATTTGTAGACGTACAATAACTAACAGTTTAACAAGGGCCGTCAAGGACATACCATTACCAATGTCTAAAAGATTTCATCACAAGATGTGTAAAACCAGACCCCTGCCATCACAAGTGATATAGGGAATTGCATACAAAAGTAAAACAAAAATTAAAACAAACACCCTTAAAACACACTGAAAGGTAGGGCCATGTTTTTTTTGTTTTTTTTGTCAACGTAATGCTGATGTATAGACAAATCTGTAAAGAAATATACACGAATGTCATGTGTGAAAGTTTCAGCTAAATACAGTGTCTACTTGCTGAGTGAACAGCAAACAAAATGTCACGGTCATTTTCACACGAAGTCGAATCCATCCACGGCTAACAAGGTGATAGTGGGTATACCAACCCCATCTCTGGCCTCCTCAGCTTTCTGCCTAGAATTTGATATGTGCTTATTAACGAAAAGGAGTCAAATTCTAAACTTTTTAAAAGATTGAGGGCGCTATACAAGTTTAACGGTGCTCTTTCTTGCTTGTTTTATATAGAAAACTGGATACAAGGTAAACACTTTCTGAAACAACCAACATTTACATTTCAAATTTATTTATATCAATCTAAATACATCAGGGCCCAATTTCATGGCTCTGCTGACCGTAAGCAAAGAATCGGCGCTTACGGAAGCAGGTAATTGTACGGGTTAGCATGAAATTTTGTTTGCTTGCGTAGTCCACGTTAGGCATTCTATGATTACACAGCTAACGCAGAAATTATGTGCTTGCTCGGTAAGCGGAGAATGGTGACCCCAAGCGCAGAATTCAGCATTAAGTGGAGCCATGAAATTGGGCCCTGAAATGTTGTGCCATAGAATTGTTACTATTCAAAGCGTTGTTTTTCCCTAGAGACTAGAATATACTAACAAAACACTTTTCAATGTTTACCCCTAACTGTACAAATGTAAACGCTTAACCGGAGTGATCTGTCACTTAACCGTGTAACTGCCACAGGCTTACGCATAAGCCCGCGCACTCACGGTTTCTGAAACAGTTGGTGACCCGTGTAACAGCAGTTTCACTAAACAAAATTTCAAGAAAAAATAAACTGTTTACACAACCGGGCATGTGAACAAAAACATTGTGTCTTCATTATTCATTGCAGCATTTTGACTTTGCGCAATCACCCTGCAAAATAAACGAGCATGCGCAATCAAATTGATGTGGAATGCCCCCTAGCGTTCAATGTTTCTTACAAATATTGCTGCACGCACAGTTGTATTGAAAAAAAAGACTACAATTAGCCTGAAAATTGGGAATGATATGTGTGTGTGTTTTATGGGATATTGTGCTGTGAAAATCGTTATCAGAGTTATTATTGTCAACATTACGCGGCACTTTTTGAGTGAATTTTTCAACGTTTAACCGAACCGTTAAAATGTAAAGGTTTAACCGGATGATCTTTTCATTAACCTTGTAACCGTCACAGGCTTACGTAAGCCTGTGCATTTACAATTATTGTTTGTAAACGTGTAACTTTTTCTGAAACAGTTGGTGACCTGTGTAACAGTCTCTTTCATAAGCAACATTTCAAGTAAAAAAACATGTTTACACAACCGCCCATGTGACCAAAAATATTGTGTCTTCATTGCATCATTTTGATTTTGCGCATTCACCCTGCAAAATAAATGAGCATGCACAATCAATTTTTTTCTGGAACGCCCTCTAGCGTTCATTTTTTATTTTTTTTTTTACAACTATTGCGGCACGCACAGTAGTATTGAAATAACAAAGACTACAAGCCTGTAAATTGCGAATGATATGTTTTGTGAGTTGCTCGTTTTCTGGCTGTGTTCAAAACACTTAGCGCAAAAAGTGTAAATGTTTTACTGGTCAAAAACACTTTTTTAAAACTATATTTTCAAAAAAAGTTAATTGTTAGTTTCCTGATTTACATAAAGTGTTTTGAAAAGTGAAATACTTTTAATAAGTGATGTTTCAGGCCCCCAAAACGAATCAAAGGACCACTATAATTGACCATAATTAATCATTAATTGGTAAATCCTGGCACCGTGGCTACAACGCCGTGTATTTCTATATACATCCAGTCACCTTCAAGACATCAGTAGAATTAGTATATGGTTCGCGCACTGGGTAAAGCCTACTAAGAACCGGACTTACTCAGTGGCCCAGAAGTAGTTCTTAGATGTCATAGACAAACATTCTTAATCAATTATTCACGTGACAGCTGTGTGAATATTTAATAAGCCAATCTTGTGTCTACCGTATCTCTAGAAGTATACATCCGATCATTAAACTTTTTTCAGTTATGGACTTGTCTTGTAGTGTAGATGTTGGTTCTGGCCAAACATTACTCGCAAGTTTATTTCTCAAAAAATCATACCTCCTTACCCACAAATCATGAAATTGTAATGTTTGTTTTGTATGGTAGCTTTCAACAATTGCGACATTTTATTAACAAAGATGAATCAACTTTGACCTTTACTTCCGGTCTAAACAGGAAGCTCAACATTTGGGATAATCATATCTCCTGAACCACATGTCATGAAGTTGCAATGTCTGTGTTGTATTGTAGCTTGCAACACTTGCGAAATGTTACTCAAAAGATGACCTTATTTTGACCTTTAATTCCGGTCTTCACAGGAAGCTCAACAATTTAGATAATCATATCTCCTGAACTACATGTCATAAGGTCGTAATGTTTGTGATTTCTTGTTTGTTATATGTATATATATATATTTTATGAATCAGAAAACTGGAACAGCTTTGTGTTTGATCACAAACACCTAATTACTAGTTATTTTTCTTATACATTTGTTTCCACCTAAATCCCTTAGCAATTATACACGTTTTTGTGTATACAGCTAATATCTTAGAGCGTAAATATGAAAGAGTTAGATCCTATATCAAATTGAAGCTTAGTACATAAACTTAACTCTAAATGTAAAAAAATGCTAAAATTCTTTATTAATTAGCCACTTAACAGCGAGGTGAATATTTAATTAGCCAACCTTGTTAGCACCATATCTCAAAAAGTATACCCCCGATCGTCAAACTTTTTTCAGTTTTAGAAATTAGTGATACTGTAGATGTGGTTTCGGCCTAACATTACCCGTACGTCATCATGACGTCATACTTGTAGGCGTGTTTTCTTTTTGTGTACAAAGTGTATACCTTTAGGAAACGTAAGGTGGTTCAAAACACAATATTTTCAAAATAAGTTAATTGTTAGTTTCCTGATTAACGTAAATTGTTTTAAAAAGTGAAACACTTTTTATAAGTGATATTCCGAGCCAAACAAATTAATCAAAGCACCGCTATAATTAGCCATCATTTATTAGTCCTGGCACCATGGCTACAGCGCCGTATTTTGTTTAGTACATCCAGTCACCTTCAAGTTATCAGTTAAATTAGTATGTGGTTCGCACACTGTGTGAAGCCTACTAAGAATGGGACTTGCTCAGTCACCTTGTATTAGTTTTCAGATGTCTTAGATTAAAATTCTTAATTAATTAAACACATGACAGCGGTGTGAATATTTAATTAGCTAAATTTGAGCTATCATATCTGATGAAGTGTACATCCGATCTTCAAACTTTTTTCAGTTATGGACTTGTCTAGTGTTTTAGATGTTAGTTCTGGCCTACAATTACCCGTTATGTCATAATGACGTCACTATTTGCGCATTTCCATCTGTGTACAAACCGCATTGTGCTAAAAGTGCAAATGTTTTGCTGGTCAAAAACTCAATATTTTCCCCCAAAATTAACTTGGAATAAGTTGCATATCATCGTGTTCCTTATCAATTTTGTTAGTATGAAAAACATTTTTTTACTGTGACGTTATCAGGTGTCAAATTACGGTAATTCAAAGTTATTACTCAAAATGTCATACCTCCTGAACCACAAGTCATAAAATTGTAATGTTTGTTTTGTATGGTAGCTTTCAACAATTGCACAATTTTATTAACAAAGATGACCCATTTTGACCTTTACTTCCGGTCCAACCGAACCACATGTCATAAGGTCGTAATGTTTGTGTTGTTTTGTAGCTTGCAACACTTGCGACATTTTATTCAAAACAATGACCTTCCTTTGACCTTTAATTCCGGTCTTAACAGGAAGCTAAAAAATTGCGATAATCATATCTCCTGAACCACATGTCATAAGGTCGTAATGTTTGTGATTACTTGTTTATTGTTAAAAAGAAATTATGAATCTGAAAACCGGAACAGCTTCGTGTTTGCTCACAAACACCTAATATATATATATTTTTGTCTTTGTTTGTTTGTCTGTCTGTCTGTTTGTTTGTTTGTTTGCTTATTTGTTTGTTTGTTCAAGCCTGCTAGTTCTTAAAGGATTAAAAAAATGTTTTTTTCCCTGATGTCCAGAATGTGGTCTCAAGTCAAACGGTAAAAGAAACTTCCTCTTGAGGGTGTGCACCCCTCCACCCCAATAAATAGTAGGGCTGAAGACAGAAAAAGCCTCATTTGTGTAGGCCTTTGGACAGATTTGAGAGACAAATAAAAGGAGTACAGTGACTTATAATTTGAGGTGTTTTTGTAGACCTCTAAGCCCTTAACAGAAATGATCCTATTGTCAAGATGTGTAAGGAAAACAAAAATCAAAATTGATGCTCTTACGTTTGGAAATTTACAGAAGTATAGGGGTGTTTTTATTTGGAGTGAGAATAACTCGACGGGCCTTTGGACCTTAGGTATTTTTTTTAGTAGGCCTATTTTTTAATATTTAGCGAATTGCACTGTATGCTATGGGAGTTTTAGACGCAACGGTCGAATATTTGCATTGGTGTTATGCCGCCCTCAAGCGGCCCGTTCTTGACATACCACTCCTTATGACCAATGTGACCTCAAATTACCCAAAAACCATAACTCTTGAGTGTTTTTACTTTAACGTCATGGTTAAATGCAAAACAATAGTGTCATTGTTATTTTCTTTCCAACCTTTGGTATAAAAGTACTGGCGTCCATCTGGAAACTGGCTGTCTTTGAGAGTTTTCACTTCTAACTCTGGGACCCACTTCATGGAAATCAATTCATTCAAAATGTTTTGATCGGGGGTGTCCTTCTCCGTCGTTGCTAACAAGTACGCCCATACCTTGACTAAGCTTATTGTATTGCATGTTGGATTGTAGTACACAACCCCATCACAGAACCATTGCTTTGGTTCGTCAAACTCATTATGTAAAGCAATGTCGAAATCCCAGTCAACATCTTTTAATGGATCGTGGAACCAGTAGGTATCAGCATCCACAAATAGAACCCGGTTCCCTTTCTCAAGGAACGAAAGCACGTACGCAGGACGCTTGTTCACGAATTGATTGTACATTTTTGTCTTCAACATTAGTTTCTCCGTGGTGGTTTCGCCGGAGTTGGTTTTCTGGATGCTAAATCCTGGTTGAGTTTTTGCTCTCTCAGACAATGCTTTGAAGGACTGATCATCTTCAGCGATGATTGTGAAATTTGGAGACGTCCCGGTTCTCTTCACGCTCTCCAGCATGTTTTCTGTGATATCCAAGAACCCGGTGTTTGTGGTGGTCAACACGACGGTTGAATTCCAGGGTAAGTTCAGCAATGAAGGCCATTCAACTTCTACATTAGAAGATCTTGTGGAAAAGTAGTACAAGCCTGCAAAACAACAACCAGAAAATAACCTCTAAGATAACTCCTTATTTCTTTTGCCAGAGACCGTCCACTATGAAGAGTGAGTAATTTGGGGTACATTATTACCAAATCCATCAAAATACACTCACTCTGTGGTAAATCAAACACACCCAAGTGTTTGGACTCTGATAAGATTGGTATGCCTGACCTTATAAAAGTAGGATATTTGGAGTACAGACTTCACTCTATGGTAGTCTAATTCAACACCCAAATGTTTGGACTCTGATGTAATTGGTGTGCAAGAGGCCTCATGCTAAGAGTGGTTTGGGGGTACAAACTAAATCCATACTCCTGTAACGTACTGCCAACGGGTCCTTGTTTGCTCTGCAGCCAAACGCAGACAGTAAACAAACGAACTCAAATTTTGTTCAATGTGAAACACACCGATTTATTCACTCGCCGAACATTTGGTCTGTCTAACAACTATCATGCACAACACATCGCTAGAAAAGGGCGCCAAAACAACGCATTCTGCCAGCGCACCATGATAATCTCTTATCTTTACACAATTTGTAATACATTGTTATACATCAGCAAATGTGCGCGATAATTGGTCCAATCACTGTACAGTTCATACAAGTTCAGGCCAGCTGCCTTGGGAGCGTTTTCCTTCCACGATCCGACGGGGCCACTCCAGCACACCCGGCGGGGCTTTCCTCCTAAACACAAAGCATACAGTTTGTGTTCGTTACATTGCCCCCTCCTTAGAATCAGCCTATTCTCCTCAATAGCTACAACAGCTTTGATAAGTACAAGACATTCAAAAGGCACACAGTTTTGTGTGATTCTTCGGGGAATGGTCATTGATGATGATTCTGGTCCACGACTTGGTGACACAGAATCAAGCAAGGATCCACAATCGACGGGGCTACACAAAACAACACAACGAGACCTTGGTGTTACAATTGACAAAAACCTTACATTTCAGCAGCATATTAAAAACATATGTAAATCTGCATCTTTTGGAATCTTTAAAATTGGGAAAATTAGGAAACTACTTGACCGACCCACAACTGCAAAATTAACCCATGCCTTTGTTTTCTCCCACCTTGATTATTGTAATTCAATTTTTTCTGGCCTTCCTCATTCATACCTACTTCCACTTCAAAGAATTCAGAATACTGCTGCAAGGCTTGTAACTCTCTCAAGAAAATTTGAGCACATAACCCCAATATTGCGTTCTCTTCATTGGCTCCCCTAGACCATCGTATACCATTTAAAGTTCTTCTTTTGTCATACAAAATTCTCCATGGTCAAGCCCCTACATATCTGTCAGATTTGATTTCCTTACGTTGTGCTAGTTCTATAAGACCTCTTCGATCATCATCAACCTTGCAGTTAACCCTTGGACCTCGTACTGTGACACGATATGGTGACCGAACTTTTTCTGTAATTGCCCCTATCCCTTGGAACAAATTACCAGCGCATATTCATAATGCTCAATCCCTTGATCAGTTTAAGACCTTGCTGAAAACGCACCTTTTTAATTCATGAATGTTATTCTTCACGGGCTCAGTTGTGAGTCGGTCAAAGGAGGTGCACACCATCTTATTCCTTGTTTGTTTGTTCTTATGCCTGTTTATTATTATTATACATGTATGATTTATTGAAAAAAGTTCTGATTTATTTATTTTTTGTATTCACTATAAGTTTTGTTGGTATTTATTTTGTAGACAGACCATGGTGCGCTTAGAAACATCCGTATTAAGCGCCTAATAAATGTTGTGTATTATTATTAACACATTATTTACAGTTTTTTCATTTATTTATCTAACCAACACAAAAGCATCAAGCAACAGTTTTGTTTTTAGAAAACAATGGTGGGTGTCCTCAAAGGATGTTGCTCAATGTTGATTCTGGTCCCCAAACTGGCGGATCCCCTGTCCGTGGTGCCGGCGGATCCCCCGCTGTCTGTGGTGCCGGCGGATCCCCTGTCCGTGGTGCCGGCGGATCCCCTGTCTGTGGTGCCGGCAGATTCTCTTTCATTGGTGCCGGTGGATCCCTTGTCCGTGGTGCCGGCGGATCCTCTGCCATTGGTGCCGGTAGATCCCCTGTTTGTGGTGCCGGCGGATCCCCTGTCTGTTGTACCGGCGGATCCTCTGTCATTGGTGCCGGCGGATCCTCTGTCATTGGTGCCGGCGGATGCTCTGTCCGGGGTGCCGGCGGGTCCCATGTCGGTAGGTACTCGGTCTGTGGTGCTCCAAGCACCTGCGCCAAATACTCTGTCTTCAGCGGCCCTATTCAGTGGTGCATCATAACCCGACAGATACCCAGCCTTTGATGCTCCCCGCACCAACAGGTTTCCTGTCTTCGGTGGTACTCCCTGTACCCTCGGCCTTGTCTTCTGCGATGCGTCCTGCATCAGTCTGTATCCTTTCTTCTGTGATGCATCATGCATCCGGGGGTCCGTCGGCGCCTTTGCTTGTTCCGGCGGGGCTGCTTTAGCTGGTGGAGAGTGCCGCTCCAGCTGAACTGCCGTCACCTAAATATGAAGGCCATCGCCAGTGTCCTGTAGTTGATTGTTCAATGTCACAATTTTTGTCCTGTCAGTTTGTTGGTCGCTGATGAGATCAGTGTGGTCCGGCGAGGCAAGTTGCACTGGTGGAGCCGTCAACAACGGCGGAAAAATGTGCGCTGTTGAAGCCTTCCACAACGGTGGAGGTGTTGACGTAGATTTGAGGGACAAAGCAGCTGGATGAGGGCTGGAAAAAAACATCGCAACCACGAACCGCAATCCCAGCGGCAAACGCCATGCAGGGAAAGATCGAGTGACTCGGGACCACATCAACAGTAGGAAATTCCCCGCTCGCAACGGCCTGCCTACTTGTGGTCTCTGCATACACACAACAAAGCCCAACATAGGCGACATCCACGGGACCACATGACGGGTTTGCGCAGCGTTTACCTGCATTCAGATCCTCACTGATGGCTAATTCTATTACAGAAAATACGTCACCTCCGATACCTACATATGCATTTCCTATGCGCATGCGCAAGCCATTCGCTGACACAAAAACAAAGGCTATGACGTCACCCACACCTGCACCTCCAGTAGCCCATACGAATCGTCCTTCTTATTTCAGCGTGCGTTATGTGTACACGCGTTTTAGGTTTGCTCCTAGCGATACACTTTGCAAGCGTAAGGATCTCTATTTCCGACACAGCATGGCTGAACCATAATCCCGGTGAATTGCAGAAATATATGCCGTTCCCGTGGTGGTTCTCCGTCACCCTTGGACTTCGAAACACACCCTTCCTGCTTCCGTTGTCGTCTTTACTCCACAGAAAGCGGAATTTGCTCAAGCTGGACGACTGTCAAATGGAAATCTTTCACTAAAGTTGCAAGATAATATTTATATACGACAGTTTTCAACACTTAGGCGGGAAGCTACAGTTCATATATATTACCATGTCGCCTCAGGTTAACGTAAGCAACATGAGACATCGTATTTTCGTCCTACAGTCGCCCTATTTTGCTCGACAGAGAGACGGAGGAAATTTTTCCTCCCGGTCTGAGCCCGAGAATCACGCACTTCGTTCCTTCCTTGCTTCGTGGGCGCTACGACCCGACCTGGGCGCTACGGCGTGGACGTACTTCCCAAGGCTAATAAAAACATTTTTCAGCATACTATTACTAGTAATGATACTACTACACTTCGATACCTGCCATCTTACCAGAGGTCAAACTACATTCTTCGTCTCGAGTGCGACGAAGGAGATCGCTTTCCAGAGGGATCTTTCAGTCTTCGATCTCATGATTTTTCTCGTTCCCGCTACCGTTCTACAATCGAATTACGAAGCATCGGTGGTTCAGTGGTCACCTATCGAGTCTCCTTCACGCAACCATTCCGGCCTTTTGTCCTACTATACCATGGAGGTACCCGTACATGTCACACGGCCATCCTTCGTCACTTTCACCGGCTTCAGTGACTCTATGCTCAGATGTAGGTTTTCGGGAGCCCGAGTTAGTAATAGTATTACTTCCTCCCAGAGTGGGGTAAGATTTTTCTATCTTTCTGTTTCCTTTTGTGCAGTTTTTCTGCTGGCTTCTTGGAAGAAGCCGTTTCCTCCTTCAATTTTTATTATTATAATATAAAAAAATAAAAATATAAAAAATGGAAATTACAAATGTATTTGTAAATCAGAGTCTCTTCCAGAGAACTATCACTTTTGTAAGTCAAAACCTGTTGTCTCTTTACAGTTGTTTACTGTTGCATCTCAACGGTCTAGTCAAATTGCGTTCATCTAATCCTTCCAAAACACTTATCACTTAGGCCTTAGGGTCTTTATTCCAACTAAAATAAATAGATCATCACCTGTATCTCGGAGTTTGGATCTCAAACTTCTCAGATTTATTTTCACTTTGCCTAGCCTGTGCATCTGACGACTTGCACTGGCTGACCCCGATCTTCTTTCGGGCTCGGTCTTGTTAAAGTTTATGATGTCTGTCTAGCCTCCTACTAAAGGAGCCTTTCCACTAGTTTTAGGTATCACCTGTTCTCTTCGTACATCACTGGTACTTAATCATTTGTTCTGGCCCTTTATAGGTCTAATAACAAATTCGAGGAGGTCTTGCTCGAAGATGCTTAGCGACCTAAGACAGAGGAAACAATCGACTTACAACGCCCTTCCTCTAGTAAATCTCTCTCATCCTGTACTCGGACGACAGATAAAGGCAAGGTCACTTTCGCCTGTACTCCGACCATACCAAGCTATTGTCGGCAGCCCTCATATATTGCTTCATCTTACTAACCCACTCGGGTTTCAGGAAGTCTAAGGCCAATGGCTTCTTACATCCCAAAATTCAACATTCTTTCAGGTCTGGGATCTGTAGGTAGTTGACTACGGGAGTTCTCTCACTACTGGTTCCATTTCTCCTCGGAAACCTGGGTTCTACAGACTGTGTACCTTGGGTTTCCAACTAGAATTTACAAGCTACCATCCAAGCTGTCTCCGTCGACCCACTACTGTTTCCTCCGATTTTCTCGTTGATGCTCCCTCAAAAAAAAATTAATAATAAAAAATAAAAAATATTGTGTCTCTCAAGGAAAAGTAAGCCATAATCTTTCTCCCTTTCAAATCAACGATGAGTTTCGGCTCAACTTTGTTTTCAGACTGAAACTTTTCGGATGGAAACTCTGACCACTGTTTTGCTATCCCTTTCCCAGGGCTGATGGGCCGCGATCCTGGATCTGAAAGACGCCTATCTTCATATCCCCATCTACAGAGACCATCAAGGTTTCTAAAGTTCATCTATTGGAACTTCACTTACCAGTTTTCAGTGTCTTTCATTTGGCCTGTCCACCGCACCACAGGTGCTCACCAGGATTACCAAAGTAATAGCAGCTTTACGCCGACAACTTATAGGCCTATGCCTTTACTTATATCGGGACGATTGGCTCATCGTTGGCCCTTCACGTACAGTCACTCTTCAGGCCTTGTCAAAGACAATCCAGCTTACCCTATACTACGGGCGGAGCCTCTCCTTCACTAGAGTGCTGCAGAGTTCTGGAGGAATGTTTTCAACTCTTCCTTTCATAACCCACTCTACCAGCTAGAGCATGGCTTCGTCTCCTGGGGTTCATGGCGAGACTTGTGTACCCCTTACCATGGTGCAAATTGCACATGCTTTCACTACAAGTACATCTGCTGTAAAACTACAGCCCCCGTAGGGACCCCCCTTTTATCTTTGGTTCCAGTGGACTCCATTTTGTGGTCCCTTCTCAAATGGTGGCTCTCTCACCCTTCCCTTCAGTGACCTTCGGACCGGTGAACCTACCTGGACGACCTTTCCTCAGGGTGTTGGTCTCCCTGAGAACAGCTTTTTCACATTGTTCTGCTTGATCGCCTGGCTGTTAAAAAGGTCCCCCAGTTGGCTACTAGCTGGGTGATGAATCACTTAGTCCTCGTGAAGACGGACAACTCTACTGTAGTGTTTTACCTAAACCGTCAAGGAGATACTCCCCTTCCCTAGACGACCTCAGAACAGTATCTTCACATCAATTTGCTAGAACTACTGGCTGTTCAAAAGGCCCTCCAGTCAGCTATAAGCAGTGTGAAGACAGACAGCTCCACCGTAGTGTCTTACATAAACCATCAGGGAGGGACTCACTCCTCTTCCCTTTGCATGCTAACCTGGAGTCTACTCACTTGGTGCATTCCCCGTCAAATCTTTCTATAAGTGAGCCACCTCTCCGGGAAGGAGAACATCATAGCGGATGCCCTTTCACGAGGGAGAGCAATCCCCACGGAATGGTACCTTCATCGTCCGGTGGTCAAACAGATCTTCAACGTCCTAGACACCCAGAGATCTCTTTGCTTCTCAACTCAACAATCAACTTCCGATCTTTTGCTCTCGGCATGCTCAACCGCAGGCTTGGGCCACAGACGCTCTAAGCATCAACTGGGCGGGCTACCTGGGGTATGCCTTCCCCCCATCTCCCTCCTACCCAGAGTCTTATCAAAGATCGACCAAGAGAGGTGCAAGATAATCTTAATAGCCCCCCTCTGGCCAAGACAACCATGGTTCCCTCAACTTCTGGACCTCCTCATTCGACCTCCCATCATTCTACCAAAACGACCAGACCTTCTCATTCAATCTGTGTCCAAGATACTACACCCAGATCCGGCCAGTCTTCATCTTTGTGCTTGGATGCTATCAAGTCTTCCCTCCGAACGGTTGGCCTTTCTAAAGACGCTACTTCCCTTACAGCAAAATTTAGACGACCGTCCACTAGACAATTAATGTATGACAATCGTCTACAACACTTCTTCCGATGGTGTACCAAAGAATATTTCGATCTCAATTCTGCATCTTTAACTGTCATAGGGGATTTTCTACTTCATTTCTTTAATTCTGGCCTCCAGATTAGCATCATTCGAGGCTACAGATCACATCGCAGTAGTACGTCACGGATTCGACGATGGCTCTACTCTGTCCAATAATACTGCTATATCTCAACTGATAAAAGGCATGTTTTGAGAGAGACCACCTATTAAGAAACTCACTCCTTCTTAGGACCTCGGTACTGTCCTTCACAGGGTGACGAAGCCTCCCTTTGAACCGGCTGGGTCTTCTGATAACAATCAACACTTAAATTTATTCGTTTCTACCTTTCAAAATATCGTTCATGACAGGTAAACTGACTGCCACCACTGTCCAACGATGTCTCTCCTGCCAATTGTGTTGGTGTTCTCAGTGGCTTTTGGTGCCGCGTTCACAGCAGACCTGTGTCCACGTGGGTGTCCGACTTACTGGACGTCGTACGGAGGGTACTGCTACCGCCTCTTCGGCTATCTAAAGACATGGCATCTTGCTGAAGGACTCTGTCAGCGATACAAATCACCACTTGGAATAAAGGCTCATCTCGCATCTATTCACAGCGCCGCAGAAAACTCGGTCATACGAAATATAGCATTTTCAGCTTATGGGCCAGGTAAAGCTTATAACTATTGGCTTGGATTGAACGAGTTACCTCGGTCCGGTCAATACATATGGAGCGATACCACGGTAAACAATTACCAAAACTGGCGCTCCGGAGAACCGAACGATAAGAAAGGCACGGAGCACTGCGTTGAGATTCGCAAAACTACCGATTATAAAGTGGGCTGGAACGATGAGAATTGTAATAGTAAGAGGAAGCTCATTTGCAAGATGCCGAAGTAATTGCTTTTACGTCAGATTAAGTATAGACCGTGCAAGTCTCGCGCGTACTTGAAGATTTTTGAGACCACTTTGGTCCCACGTACATTGCTTAACGCGTGAAGGAAACAGATCACGCGCTTTAACGGGTCCCTATGCTCGAATGCGCGAGACTTGCACAGTCTATCAATATAGGTATATGTGCCTTACGAGCCTGCCAGAGCATAAAACAAATATTGTACGCATTTATTAGAATTGAGCAAGTAACTGCTCAGTAAGCTATCGCCTTAAAACCTCAATATAAAACCTTATAAATGCATTTCATTGTTAATTAAGCTGTGGAAATAAATGAGCTGTGGAACTTAAAAGTAATATTAAGCGTTGAACTTAAAAGAAAATAATGTTGAATTAAAAAAACGATTAAGATGTGGAACTTAGATTCCAAGCTCCTGAACTTAAAAATAGATAAGCTGTAGAACCTTAGAAATAATGAGCTGTGGAACTTGTAAGTGTAATATTTAGCGTTGAATCTTAAAAGCAAACAAATAGTGCTAAACTTAAAAAACGATTACGATGTAGAACTAATTAAATAATAAGCTTTGGAACTTAAAAACGATTAAGCTGTGGAGCCTTGAAATATTTAGCTGTTGAACTTAAACAAAGAATAAGCTGTGAAACTTTGAAATAATAAGTTGTGGAACTTAGAAATGATACCAGTAAGCTTTGTAACTTCGACCAATGATCAAAAAATACTTTTAAAATTAAAAAATAATTTTGTAAGCGCCAAGGAACAAAACATCATCAAAATGAAACAATAAGCTGTGGAACTTGGGAATAATGAGCTGTGGAACTTATAAAAGGAGCTGCAAGACTTATAAGTAACAATTAAACGTTGGAACCTCAAAGCAAATAATGTTGAACTTAAAAACGATCTAAAATGTAGAACTTAAAATTAATAAGCTGTGAAACTTAGAAATGATGAGCTGTGGAACTCAGAAACAATGAGCTCTGGAACCTATAAGTAATATTAAGCATTGGAATTGAAATGCAAATAATCTTGAACTTAAAAACGATTAAATAAGCTGTGGAACTTGGAAAATAAGCTATGGAACTTAAAAACAAACAAGCTGTGGAACTTACAAACGAATAAGCTTTAGAGCCTTAGAAATAATGAGCTGTGGAACTTAGAAATAATGAGCTGTGGAACTAAGAAATAATGAGCTGTGGAACTTAGAAACAATAAGCTGGGGAACTTAGAAGTAATATTAAGCATTGGAATTGAAAAGCAAATAATGTTAAACTTAAAAACGATTAAATAAGCTGTGGAACTTAGAAATAATAAGCCATGGAACTTTAAAACAAACTAGTTGTGGAACTTAAAAACGATTAAGCTTTATTTAGAGCCTTAGAAATAATGAGCTGTGGTACTGAGAAATAATGAGCTGGGGAACTTAAAAACAATGAGCTCTGGAACTTAGAAGTAATATTAAGCATTGGAATTGAAAAGTAAATAATGTTGAATAAAACAAATAAAAATAAGCAGTGGAACTTCAAAATTATTAAGCCGCGGAACTTCGAAATAATATTAAGCCGTGGAACTTAAAAAGGAATAAGCCGTGGAGCTTCGAAATAATGACATGTGGAACTTAGAAATGATAAGCTTTGTACCTTCACACAAAATAAATGTCGAGTCAAAAGACTCATTTACGTGAGTCACTTAGTTGTCCGTGTGGTGACACACTCTTAGGATTTAATGAGTCATTTGACTCAGTGAAGATGTGTCACATGACTCGGACTAGAATAACATGTGAGTAAGTTGACTCACTTTGCTTCGTTTAACTGAGTCACTTTATTGCTTGTTTAAACGAGTCTTGTTACTCATTGGAGACATACCACATGTTTACAAGTGAGTCATACAATTCATTTAAATTACATCCAATTAAATTCTGGTTTATTTGAAAATACTTCCAAACAAAAAGTCCAAGGACTACAAAATACTATTGGTTTACATTAAAAGTTACAATACATCATCAAAAGATTGCATGAAAATAAATAAATAATTTAATTTACACAAACAAATATTTGCATATACACAAAAACATTAACAACATTTGGATTATGCCTAAAAGGTAGATATAAATAAAACTGCGAGCAGGGTTCTAAAAAGAATAAAAAACAAAAATCAATAAAACTTATTGAAAATGTGACATGCAAAATAGGATGAATACAGACAAACACCTTTCCTCGATTCATCAATCTGTTATCGCACTGGGTTAACATAATTATTGTTTACAAGTAAAACTTCAATTTGGATGGCTTTATTCTATCACTTGAATGAGCTCTGGACTTTGATTTGAAACCCTAAAGGGTGGTTCTAAAAACTGAAACACATAATTCTTCTAAAATAATTTCCACCTACTTTTCGGGCACATGTCCAAAACAAATCTTTATGATAATAAAACATTGATCTTCAAAAACATTTAACCAAAACATAAACAATAATTATTAAACGGCATTTTTTTCTTCTTCGAATCTAGCTCAGGAGCTCATAATAACGTCATTCGTGGACAAGCAGGTTTGCCGCATGAAATTTTTAAACTACCATATCTCAGAGACAATAATAATATGCAAATACAATAATTTTTTCGTCACATAAATTTAAAGAGCAACATTTTTTGAGGCCTATGCATTAATTTGAATTTTTGAAATATGGTGAAAATTGCTGTGAAAAGTGAGTTTCCTTTTTTGTAAACCACTCTGTACAATCAGTGGTGCCAGTGTGAATGTAAACCTAGCCTGATGTCATAAATTGTGACTATTCTTATCTGTCAAAATCCAAAACTTTAACAACTTGAACTCTGAGCAAACACTTTAACAAGTAGCTTTTCTGAGGAGAAACGTGGAGCATATTAAACTCAACCTGAAGGTGCTCAACCCAACTTAAAGCCTGTGGCTGCCAATATTATTATGTACTTCCTCAGGACATGTAGCAACTTTACAAACATTCTGGCAAGATCTCAGACAAACTTATCAAGACATTAGTTCGAAAATCGTATTTCACTTTTGCATTCACAGTAACTACAGCATTTATGTCATACAACATCCTGACAACTTTTGAAGGAAGGAGTAGGTGTTTCATCTGGAATTTTCAGGATAACTTTCTGTATGAAAGTTAGTGTGTTAACAACCTTTTTGCTGTATGCCAAGTTGAAAACGTAATGAACACACATCAGCAGACAAATTGCTGAAATGAAGTAATGTGGTTTTGCACAAAAGATTTCCTTCTGCAAATATTGAAAATTCTGTCCCCTGATTTATGATGCTCACTCAGGTGTCTCCATTGTAGGTGATATGTGCCACTGGTGTTGATGGTTTCTGAAAAAAGATATAATTTTATTTGAGTCAAGTAGATGAAGATAACTTGGCATTTCAATTGAGACGAAAACTCAAATGCGGGGCTCGAAATTTACACTGGATGCAGCCCCGATGAGGTCAGTGAACTAAATGTTCTTTTGGGTTTTCAAAATCCAAATTCCAGCCCTGCCTGTAGTGTGAAGAGTGTCTTCCTACAACTACAAAACAAGAATCACAACTGAAGAGGTTCTGTTCCTAAAATGCAGATCTCCAAATGATGACTCTCTTCGATAAGTTTTAATTGACAACAGTTTCAAAAGAAAACACAAATGTTTGCTTTAAGGGACAGAACTCTATCAGGGACAAACAGGCTGCCATAGATAAGAAAAGGGAATAGCATTTTGTCATAATTATTGCCAATGTTAAATGTTTACCTTGATACGAGGACAGATTTTCAACTCCATTTTTTCTCCAAAAAGCAGGGGAAGCAACAAGAGTGATCAATATGCTCATTGAATTCTAAAATGGAAATAGAAATGTAAAACAAATGTAGTATAATAACAACAATGAGTACTCAAGGCGCAGAAAAAGCAACATAAAAGCACAAATGGCAATTAAATTCAGGATTTTAATGTTTTATCAAATTACTATTATTATAAATTTTTTGTTTAGCAGTAGTCCAAGGTACACTCTCAACCCTATCAGGACCAGGCTTTTTGGCCTAACAGGGAGGGGGGTGTGTGTGGTTCGTTCCATATTTTCTTAAGTTTTCAAGTGATTTTCATTAAACACACCACAGCCACAAATGTTCATTTTACCACGTTCTATAAGTTGAAGCAAACAAAATCCCCCCCCCCCCCCCAGGGAGCACAAGAATCATGCCATGCAAAACTGGTAAGAGACTGCAAGCAACAAGTCTATCTTGCAAAGATGCGAAATTGCATACAACATGTACTTACAAAGTGTCATTTCATCATAGAGATTCTGCTTCTCTGCATATGAAAGAACTCTTTCTTCACCCAATGCCTTCACTAAAGCTGGACGAAAGTTTTTCCTCGGCAGCATGAAAGGCACTGGCCAGCTGGACAGACCAACCACAGATGTACACTTAATACTGTAAATACATAACAAACAGAAATGGCACATTAATGTTTTTGTTAAGGCTATAGCCTCGTCAATGAATGACCCGACCTAGGCCTGTATTCATTGTGTCAGACACAGCTACATGTACTGCAACTGTTCATACATGTACTTATTCTCTAATTCGCTACTCAAACGCGAATAAATTATTTTCATTGCCGCCTACCCTCGTGTATTGTTCCCACCCCTATTACCCCACCTGCAATTAAATACATATTAATAAACAACAATATAAGCAACACATTTGGGGAACACCGAACTTCGATGGCAAGCATTGCGCGGACGGTCTCCGATTGGTCTTCCTGTCGTTGTTAGGCCATGTATGTATCACATGTGCGTGGTCGGACGCCAGTAAATTAAATCTTCTGTAGACGTATATACTACTATCCAGTCCTGGATCTGGTTCGTATACTATGTGTAAGTATACCAGGCAAGCTTATCTGGAAGGAATTATACAAGTATGCAGAATTATTAAGTAATAACTCATAATAATTCTAGGTAAATTTAACGTCCGTTCTGCTTGCTGCGAAATCGGTCAGTGACTTGAACACGCCTGTTCAACCACACCTTAATCCACACTTCACTGGTTCTATTCAAATGCAAAACCTCGCTCTGGCTAAGCCAACGAAAAAATATTTATTCTCTAATTCGCTACTCAAACGCGAATAAATTATTTTCATTGCCGCCTACCCTCGTGTATTGTTCCCACCCCTATTACCCCACCTGCAATTAAATACATATTAATAAACAACAATATAAGCACCACATTTGGGGAACACCGAACTTCGATGGCAAGCATTGCCTTCATACATTTATTATCTCAGGAAATAAAGAGCGGGTGTTTTAGTACGTTCGTAATTATTATAATCATAACATCAAGGAATGTACTCTCTACGCAATCTAACTTTACAATCCTAATCTACTGGATACTGATAATCTATCCTCCATTGAATCTTCCACGTAACCGTCTTTGGCCGTCTCAGAACGCCAGCGCCCATGTTTTTTGAAAAGTCTGTCCGGCACTCCAATCTGGGCAGCAGCCGTGGCTCCCCCAGCTCTTAGACTATGCAATCCGAAACGCTTGGGGTCTAGTCCGACTGAACACAATGCACTTTTAAATGTGTCTAGGCATCTTGAGTAAGAAAGTTGGCCAGACCTTAATTTGTACCTATTCTCTGATTTGATAAAGTTACATGGCCTAAACAAAAAAGCTTCATCTGAATCATCCTCCATTAATTCTGCAACTGTTAAATATTTCTTAAGCATACTAACAGGGCAGGTGGGCGAGTTTGTCGCCGCTATCAGAACCCACGCTCTCTGCCTAAAAATATCTGTCTTACTTTTACAAATGTAGTATGCAACTGAAGATCACATCTTCTTATATTAATAAGTTCACTATGACGTAAGAATCCTGCATATGATATAAGTATCATGGTACACAATCTAATATCCATCAGGCTGTTCGACTCATATTTACTGATGACAGCCTTTAAGATTTCCGGGGTAATCGGTTCTTTCTTTATTAAAGGTTTTGCCAATCTCCTCTTAAGTCCCTGTAATACATTATGTAGGAACCTGCTGTCGCATGGATTATAGTTACATCCAGAAAAACAGTCATGACGCCATTTAATTCCATAAAAAGTTGATTCAATTCTTGAGTGTGGAGCGCCCTTATTAAACAAGTATATAAAATAACGACACACGTCATCTGGAACTGCCGGTATTGGAGTCACCATCTGTGAAGTGCACCATTGTTGCCATGCGGCAAAAGCGGCATTGTATTTTTTAGTCGTGCTGGAAGCTCTGGATGCTTCCAATATCTCAGCCAACGTTGAAGCGTATGCGTCTTCCTTGCCAAGTCTGCACAAAATAAATTAAATCGATAATACAAATACAAAGTTATCACTGTCATCGTGCAATATCTTTACTAGCAGTTTCTTCTCTGCCATTCGGCTAATCTGCCATTCAGCTAATCTGCCATTCAGCTAATCTGCCATTCAGCTAATCTGCCATGCGGCTATTTCTGCCATGCGGCTCTCTTGCCATGCGGCTCTCCTCACTGCCATGCGGCATTTAAATTACGCATGGCAAGTTCATCTCTCCTAACATACGGCCCCTCTAACGACCATGAACCTTGTTTACCCCACAAGTCTAATGCAAAGTACTGCAGACTTTAGAAAAGGGGATCCAAATATAGATGGCTGAAAATTACCCTGCACATAAATACCTGACGGGTCAGAGAATTTCATTGTGTGTGCAACCAAATTCCGGAATGAACTTTGCGGTGAAAACAATAATGGCCAAAAGGGGGCCGAGGGCCAACATGGAATAACCAAAGTTCCTTGTGCCTGAGAAATGTTTAGATGCTTGAGAACATCCCCAACCAGGTATACAGGAGGGACTAGCCAGTTATTCTCCCCCATACCAGTTACAGGAGAATGCATCTACTTGACAAGTGCCAGGGCATGAATATTTAGAGTTGAATCGTGGCAGCTTAGTGTTTGTTTCATCAGCAAACCGATCAATTGTGTGCGGTCCCCACATTTTGTCGATAAATTGAAAGAATTCTAATGCGACCCCCCAGTCGTCACAATCAACCTCCCTACTGATCTCATCTGCACGTTGGTTCAACTCTCTGGGAATCCACTGTATATCCAATTGGATACCATGATGCCTGCAAAATCTGAATATATCCAAACTGAGTAAGAGAAGTTCTTCTATCATGCTACCTTTGTTCACTACCGAGACTACACCTTTATTATCAGTGAAAAACGTAACCACTTTTCCCTCCAAACTTTGAACAAATGCTTGCAATGCAAGGTAAACCGCTTGCAATTCTCTCCAGGTGGAGCTCTTCGTTTCTTCAACGCTACTCCAGTTTCTTTGTAGGGTAATCTCCCCAGTACACCCAATCATCCATGCACCACAGCCCAGTTGGCTAGCATCTGCATATACAAAACGCTTAGGAAGTGAGTATTCATACAAGTATCGCTTGTTCAGAGTTACAACTTCTGACTTCCAAAAAACTAGCTCCTCAATAACTTTACTGTTACCACTGAGTCTGAACTGGTAATCCCAATGTACCCTCCTGATAATTTCTAAATGAAGAAACCTCGTTTTCAGTTGAGAAATAAACCCGACTACCGGGCTAAGAGAAATAATTTTACCAGTGACCGAAGCCAACTTCCTAGCCGAGGTGTAGGGAAGCCCGTCCTGAATATCATTTATACAATCAATAACACCCTGAATTCTTCTGTCTGTAGCTCTTATTGAGCAATCTCTCGAGTCCCATAGTAAACCTAACCAAACCAAACTTTGCGTAGCAACCCATTGGGACTTCTCGACATTGGGAACCAATCCTGCCGATAAGAGATCTGATTTTACCCTAGAAGCATTGGTGTTTGCTTCTTTCTCTGTACTAGCTCTGCACCAGCCATCATCTAGGTATACTACTACAAACAATCCCTGACTTCGCCAATGTTTTACAAGGGGCCTTAAACATTTCGTAAAAACGTAAGGAACCGTTGATAAACCAAACGGTGACACTAGAAATGAATAATACTTGGTGACCTTCCTATTGGTCCAAGCGAAACTAAGGAATTTACAATGATCAGGAAAAATATCAATATGGTGATATCCGGACTTTAGATCAAAAGAGAATAAGAAATCACCTTTATCAAAAAATGACTTAGCAACTTTCCAGTCATCAAACGTAATCTTATCTTTCCAGAGAAATTGGTTAACATAACGAAGATCAAGAATTAACCTCTTTTTGCCTGAAGTTTGGCTGGCGACTGACAAAGGGTTAACTACAATAGGAACTTCTATGCACTGAATAATTAAACCTTTATTCAGAAGATCCGATATCACTTCAGAAACAAATTCACTGTTTTCCAATGCCGACTTGTTATTTCTCAAGATGTTTTGTGTTGGCGTATTAATAAAAGGTAACTTATAACCATTTAATATAATATCTAGGACCACTGGGTTAGCATCTATGGACCTCCAAAATTCTATGGCTGTCTTCAATCTGCCTTTTATCCAAGGCTCCTCATTCCCTTGCTCATATTCATAATAGTTTGCAACTGTTACGTACGCCCAACTCATTTGGATTTGACCAAGTGAGGTGGTTCGCAGCACAGCGATTTTACAAACAATGGGAATACCTAAATGAAGATTAATGGGGAAAAACCAGCAACAAACAAATGGGAACACGTCCAGACGTTGTATATAATCATAAATAACAAATAGATAATTTATTTACAACCAACAAAGGCGAATCAAGGAAACTTGCTATCAGTAATTGAAAATCATGAATTAAAGCTACTTGGTACACATAAATGAATGTTATTATTTGGCCAAAATAATAGCTTTAAATACCGTAAATATTAATGTCGCCCGCTCAAACAACTCGGGTCTCGGGAATGGGGAGTCCGGCGCCAACCACACAGCCACACGAAGGGGGTAGTGGGTAGTCCCAGTCATAGCGGAGCTTCTCGTCAATCTGAGCCGATAGCCAACGACCACGCCCAAGTGTCGTACTGCCAGTGGTAGTAGCGCCGTCAATTCCCGTGGTGTGGCCGGTCAGCATCCCATCCCGAGCTCTGAGCCGAAGGAGGCCGCAGCATAGGCATACCATGCCTTATATACGTACATGAGAATTGAAATAAATGCAACCACTTGCTAAAGAAATAAAAGAACTAAGGAGTGCAGCCAGCCGAGAACAATCCAACAGAAAGGAACAGCTAAACTAGGAATGTTCATCTCGGCAATTATGTGGCTGAAAGGAATTCCAAAGATAAATCAGATGGTACAAACTGTGACCATAACAATCTTCCCTCCTTAAAAGTTTTGATCAAGGGGAAAAACTTTAATATTATTATTTTACATTAGCAAGTGGCGCTTGATAAACATCAATAATTTTTAAACTGACATATTTATAAATTAATGTCATTTATACATAATAATGCTTTAGACACTGATAATCGGAAATTGCCTGGTTGGTTGTAGCATAAATTGCTAAAATTATCTTCACCGTCGTGAAAAATACACATTTCTTCAAAACACTGAGATGTGAAGTTACAATATTTCTGTTTTCCAATAATGTGAAACAACTTTTTAAAAGCTGTACATTTTGGTTTTAATGAAATGAAATACACTGTAAATTAATAACATCTCGATAATGTATCGGCAATTAGGTTATCTTTTCCTTTAACATGGCGAATGTCTACATCAAATTCTTGGAGTGCGAGACTCCACCTTAACAACCTCTGATTCTTGTTCTTCATTTTCTGAACAAAGACGAGTGGGTTGTGATCAGTGTATACTACAATGGGTCGTGTTGCTGCATCTAGATAAATCTCAAAATGCTGTAAAGCAAGAAGAAGTGCTAACGCTTCTTTCTCAATGGTGGAATAATTTTGCTGATGTCGATTTAGCTTTTTCGAAAAATAGCAAACTGGGTGATCCACATTTTCATCATCTTCTTGCAACAACACTGACCCAACTCCTACATCACTAGCATCAGTAGCAAGTTTAAACGGCTTAGTGAAGTCAGGAGCAGCTAGGACTGGTGCGCTACCAAGCATGGATTTCACTCTCTCGAAACTCTGAGTACAGTCCTCATTCCAAGCAAATTTGGCGCATTTTTTTTAGCAGGCTAGTTAGAGGAACTGCCACATCTGAAAAGTTACAACAAAATTTACGGTAGTAACCCGCCATGCCTAGAAAACGCATCAGTTCTTTCTTTGTTTTTGGCTGGGGGAAATTTGCAATCGCTTCAACTTTCGCACTGACGGGCGAAACTTCCCCGTTACCAATTACATGACCAAGAAAAACGACTTTGGCTTTACCTATTTGACTTTTTGATAGATTTACAGTAAGTTTAGCCTCAGATAGTCTTTTGAACAATGCACGAGTATTACTTAAGTGATCTTTCCATGAATCACTGTACACAATAAGATCATCAATGTAAACTTTAGTGTTTTTAAAACCAGATATTACATTATTCATCAAACGTTGGAACACTGCTGGGGCATTTTTCATACCGAATGGAAGGACTTTGTACTGATATAGTCCTTGTGAAGTAGCAAAAGCTGACACTTCCTTAGCCCTGGGCGTGAGTGGAACCTGCCAGTATCCTTTCAATAAATCATAAGTACTCACAAATTTAGCCTTTCCTAGTCTGTCAATACAATCGTCTATTCTAGGAAGTGGGTACGTATCAGACTTAGTGACAGAATTAACTTTCCTAAAGTCTGTGCAAAAACGGAATGATGAATCTGGCTTAGGCACTAAAATGCAGGGTGAGCTCCATGCGCTATTACTCTCTTCAATGATATCATTTTCTAGCATGTAATGAATTTCACTATCAAAATGAGTTTGTTTCTTTGGACTACATCTATATGGGTGTTGTTTGATAGGTTTTGCAGTCCCAACATCTACATCATGAAATATTACATCTGTTCTTCCAGGAACATCGGGAAATAAACTACTGTACTCACTAATCAGAGTAGACATGTCACTCTGCTGTTCTGAAACTAGATGGCTTAATTTAGCATCTAAGTTTGCAAGAGTCTGAGAATTCTTCAATCTTACACCACATTCAGGAATTTGGAAATGTCCATTGTCAGAACTGTCATCGGGTTTTTCGGTACACACTGTTGCTACCGTTTCTCGTTTTTCACAAACCTCTGTTTGCCTAACATGGTAAGGTTTAAGCATGTTTATGTGACACAGTTGATTAGTTTTACGTCTATCAGGAGTTAAAACAATATAGTCTAATTCGCCTACTTTACGATCTATTACGTAAGGGCCAATAAATCTTGCTTGAAGTGGTTGCCCTGACACTGGTAACAAAACAAGAACTCGGTCACCCGGAGTGAAACTACGTTCTCTGGATTTTTGATCATACCAGGTTTTCATCTCATGCTGAGTCGTTTTCAGATTGACTTCGGCTAACTCCCGAACTGTTTTCAAACGTTCTTTTAAACGAATGATGTGACTCAGTACATTTTCTGTAGAACGCTGATCTAACCATTTCTCTTTGACAAGTGTCAGGGGTCCTCTAACAGTGTGGCCAAATACAAGTTCGAAGGGACTAAATCCCAGAGATTCGTTAACTACCTCTCGAATAGCAAATAGCAACAAAGGAAGACCTTCATCCCAATCTCTGTTATGATCTAAGCAGTACGTTCTAATCATAGACTTCATGGTTTGATGAAACCGTTCTAGTGCACCCTGACTCTGTGGATGGTATGCACTGGATGTCACGTGCTTAATACCTAATGCACTTAACTGTTCCTTAAACACCCTTGATGTGAAATTAGATCCCTGATCACTCTGGACAATATTAGGGAGACCAAAACGGGTAAAGAAAGCAGTCAAAGCTTCTACAACAGGTTTTGCCTTGATAGAGCGCAGAGGGATGGCCTCTGGGTATCTGGTGGAGGAACACATGATGGTAAGTATGTATTCACACCCTTTCTTGGTTTTTGGCAGAGGACCAACACAATCTACGATAACCTTACTGAATGGTTCCTTAAAGGCAGGTATCGGTCTCAACGGTGCTTTTGGCGGATTTTGGTTAGGCTTACCTACTACTTGGCAAACATAGCATGTTTTACAAAAATTGGCTACTGTCTGTCTTAGGTTTGGCCAATAGAAATGTTTTAGAATACGATCACATGTTTTACCTACGCCTAAATGGCCTGCAACTGGTAAATCATGAGCAAGACTCACAATATGTGAACGATAAGGTTGAGGGACAACAACCTGTTCTAACACCTCCCACTCATAATCGGCAGGGATATTTGGGGGGCGCCACTTACGCATAAGAATTCCATCTTTAATTAAATAGCAAACTGGTACTTTCGAAGCTTCGTCTTCACTAAGTGCTCGGTTACTTATGCTTACAAGTTCTGGGTCTCTCCCTTGTTCCATGATTAATTCTTCTCTATCAAGAAAAAGATCACCTGAGGCCTCAAGTCGGTGAACAACCGGGGAGAGCCCTTTCAATTCAGACGCAGAGGTTTTAACCTCGCTATCAACAGTCATAAATGTATCTTCTAAATCTACATCACTTTTACATTCAGTAAGATTACTACTAGGGGTTTGGACAGTTTTCCTACTCATGGCTCGAGTAGTGACACACGAAGGGAAAATACCTGGAAAGTCCTTCTCAAGTTTTTCTGTGTTATCTACTGTACTCGGCCTATCCGTCATAAGCGGATCAACTACAACTCTGGTACCAGCAACGTCATTACCAAGAAGAAGGGTTATACCTTCAAGTCCTTGAGGTAAACGGGGAGCCACCCCTACTGTCATTGGTCCCGAAACTAAATCCGACTTCAAAAATACATGATGAAGAGGCACTTCAAAAACATCGTTACTTACACCAGCTATGAGCATACTTGCTCCTAATGAGGACTGTGAACACAATGGTACTGCTCCTTTAAGCAGTAGAGATTGTGAAGCCCCCGTGTCCCTTAAAATAGTAACTGGGTACTGAGGTGAAACATCATCTATTTTGATGGAAACAAATCCTTCTGTAACGAAGGGCAAAAATTCTTCTCTAACTACAGACTTAGAACCTTTGATTAGAACCTCATCGAGTTGCTGTATTTTCGAAGGGGATACACTATGTGTAAAGGCTACTGGCTTAGTGTTGCTCTCACTTGCCATTTTCCTTAAGTAGGTGTAACAGTTAGGTTTAATGTGTCCTGTTTTCTTACAGAAGTCACAAACTACAGTAAACCTATTTGCACTACTTGCCCTACTATAACTAGTGTCCGCACCGTCGGTTTGAGAATATGGTTTAGGTTTGAAATTATTGTCTGCAGACATATTCCTACGAGGAGGCGAATTATTAGGCCTAAACCTTCTCTTACCAGGGAAATTATTCCCTTTACTGAAATTAGATTTATGTGTCAACACATAATCATCAGCCATAACTGCTGCTTGGTGTACTTCCTTAACTTGTTGCTCCTCGAGATGAGCTTTAACATTATCAGGTACACACCTCTTGAATTCTTCTAAGAGCATGACCTGTCTAAGTTTAGCAAAGTCTTTACTAACTTTACAAGAATTACACCATCTATCAAAGAGATCTTCCTTATCACGGGAAAACTCAATGTAATTCTGACTATCATGCTTTCTCTTGTCCCTAAATTTCTGCCTGTATGCTTCTGGAACCTGTTCATAAGCTTTTAGTATAGCAGCTTTAACTACATTATAATCTGAACTATGTTCTACAGGTAAAGCTGAATAAACTTTCTGAGCTTTTCCTGTCAGGACACTTTGAAGTAATAACGTACGCATGTCCGACGGCCAACTGAGCCTATCGGCTACCTTTTCAAAATGTGAAAAGTACTTATCTACTTCTTTATCCTGAAAAGGAGGCACAAGTCGGATGTGTTTACTTGGGTCGAAAGGTTTGCTGTGGGTTGAAATTCCACCTGCTAAATTCGTTTGTTTTAATTTAGCCAACTCCAATTCGGCTTCGGTTTTGAGCCGCTGTTCCTTCTGAATCTGTAACTGTTCCTTCTGAATCTGTAACTGTTCCTTCTGAATCTGTAACTGTTCCTTCTGAATCTGTAATTCCAGTTCCTTTAGTTTTATGGCAGTCTTTTCGGTGTAATTTGAGCTTACAGACGTTGTTCCTAACTGTTCACCTGCTTTCTTAAGGTAACCTTCATCTAAAAAGAACTCAACCAGCACAGCCCTCAGATCTGCCTTCTTCATACTGAGTATTACTGATACATTAAAGTACTTAGCTAACTCGAACAGTTCCGACCGTTTCAACTTATCTAACTTGGGCTCAGAGGGATTACCCTCAAAGTCACTTACGAACTCTTCTACATTAAACTTAGAAGCCATTTTGAAAATTGCTGGTTAATTACTAGCGCAAAGTGCTAATCAATTTAGATTCATTCTCCCGGACAAGCCCCCAATTCTGTTACGTACGCCCAACTCATTTGGATTTGACCAAGTGAGGTGGTTCGCAGCACAGCGATTTTACAAACAATGGGAATACCTAAATGAAGATTAATGGGAAAAAACCAGCAACAAACAAATGGGAACACGTCCAGACGTTGTATATAATCATAAATAACAAATAGATAATTTATTTACAACCAACAAAGGCGAATCAAGGAAACTTGCAATCAGTAATTGAAAATCATGAATTAAAGCTACTTGGTACACATAAATGAATGTTATTATTTGGCCAAAATAATAGCTTTAAATACCGTAAATATTAATGTCGCCCGCTCAAACAACTCGGGTCTCGGGAATGGGGAGTCCGGCGCCAACCACACAGCCACACGAAGGGGGTAGTGGGTAGTCCCAGTCATAGCGGAGCTTCTCGTCAATCTGAGCCGATAGCCAACGACCACGCCCAAGTGTCGTACTGCCAGTGGTAGTAGCGCCGTCAATTCCCGTGGTGTGGCCGGTCAGCATCCCATCCCGAGCTCTGAGCCGAAGGAGGCCGCAGCATAGCCATACCATGCCTTATATACGTACATGAGAATTGAAATAAATGCAACCACTTGCTAAAGAAATAAAAGAACTAAGGAGTGCAGCCAGCCGAGAACAATCCAACAGAAAGGAACAGCTAAACTAGGAATGTTCATCTCGGCAATTATGTGGCTGAAAGGAATTCCAAAGATAAATCAGATGGTACAAACTGTGACCATAACACAACATAAAAGTCTAAATCATACCCTCTCTGTTTGGACTGCGGAGCTGCTGGCTATGTCCTCCTCTACTAGGACTACATTACCAATTTCGGGGCTGTGTTGCCTTTCGACCGGCTGTGTCAGTGTCTCCCAACTTCTGCTGCCCACAGTTCCTTCTCCAGTGCCCTGCTTTTCCACAGGCAAAGCACAAGTCAGATGGTTTTGAACCTGTACCCCAGTATGTGGAAGACCCAGATGTAATTCTACTGTTCGGGTGAAAGCTTCGAAAAAGGCTAGTGCTTGAAGAAGAAGAAGCATTAGAATCAGGAACAGCATTTTGTCGCCGACGTTTGTTTGAAAATTGACTACTGCTTTTCTGCATGCGTTTTTTCCGAACCGCCCTTGCTTGTGCTTGGCGGATTCTTTTCTCATCCTCTGAGTTGCTTGCGAGCTCGTCACTGAGGTATTCATCCACAGCGGTCCAGCCTGCGTCTGATTTGTCTGCTAATCTGATTAGCTTGTTTCGCTTTTTAATTCCAGCGATAACCTCAGTCACCAGGGATTTGGCCGACTTACAATCCTCGTCCTTCAGACAATTTTCTGCTCTATCGAGCTTCTCTCCGATACCCGAGTTAAAATCGTATTGGGACTTATTCCCTTTAAAACGAAAACTTAGCTCTGTGGTGCGTTTAAGCTGCTGCACCTGGTCCGATGTCGTCTGTTGTCTCCGCTCACTTTCTTTCCGGAAAGTGTCCAGCGACGAGTCGAGACTAGCCCCTGAAATCCCCAAGGGCAGATTTAATAGTATCTCCGACAAGTTTCAGAGACATGGTACTCTCTTTTGAGGAAGTCGATTGTTCATCGCAGGACATGTTTGCTAAGGCTAAAAGCTAACAAGTGCACTAAATTTAACGTCCGTTCTGCTTGCTGCGAAATCGGTCAGTGACTTGAACACGCCTGTTCAACCACACCTTAATCCACACTTCACTGGTTCTATTCAAATGCAAAACCTCGCTCTGGCTAAGCCAACGAAAAAATATATCTCTCTATGTCTTATGATCATGCATGTGTCATGAATACGATTACGAACAACGTAATGACAACATTGACAAAATAGTTTAAATCAATAACTGTGGCTGTGCATTTACATGCTTGTAATGCTAGGCAATTGGATCGAGAAAAACGTTCCTGGTAAATTGCGCTTGGCGTAGGCTAACCACGGAGCATTTTTATTGCTGCATGGACCATGGAGGTAGAAATTTCTACCTCCATGAATGGACTAAACGAATAACGTTGTCGTTAGTCAAAACGCCGCGGTGAAAACAAAGTTTAAAAAAATAAAACTACACTACCACAGTACTCTACTTAGTACTAGTACTACAGCTAACGAGTTCTCTTTTGGCTCGAAATGAAACAGCTGAATAATGAATACACCATTTACGTATTAAAACATAATTGTATTATTTTCTATAATGTAGGCCTATCATAAGCATGAAAATACCTTATAATCAGATGAAAAGGCTGCCGAGTGCTGTACTACTACGACGAGTGCTGTGTTATGTGCAAATGGCGGACGATCGTTGCAACAACGCAAAGCGCCTACGGGTTTCCCGTGAGTTGCCTCAGGGGCGCGGGAAAGTGACTCACCAATGAGTCACTTAGGCAAACGGTACTCATTTTCAAAGATTAGTGAGTCAACAATGAACTGTCAGCGCGAGTCATCCACTTTTTGACTCATTTTGTTTTTTTAAAGAGTCTGGTAAGACGCGTATGGTTCAATGATTGAGTCAATTTTAGTATGACTCGCGAAAATTGTCCGAAAATGAGTCACTTGACACGACAATTGTTTTGTGTGTTCAAACAATGATCAAGAAAGACTTAAAACATTATCTAAACAAAACCAGTTAATAATCTAAAATTTGATCACAAATTAAATGGAACACATTTTTTAAGCACCAAGAAATAAAATATTTACGCATCATCAAAATGAAATAACAATTTGTGTTCCGTATTCCCAATAAATTGTATGAGTCTCCGAAAGTGTATTTCGGGGGTGAAGGTTGTAATACATGTAAAGCATTATGCAAAGTGTTCTGTTCTACCAAAGTTTTCTTCATAATATTCAGACCATTATTTGGATTTATGCCCAAGCATATTTTGACCATATTTCTGACCGCATGAGGGCGCTTTCAATTGCGAATTCCCTTGCATCACATTACAGTTTTATCTTTTTTGTTTGACTGCTTGTTCAGTTTGTTGTTTTCTAATATATCAATGGCCAAATGAAATGGGGTGGGGCTCACCCCTGCCACCGCTGGTTACGCAACTGGGTGCAACTCCAGAGATCACTCCTCGCAGCGACTTCCTGAAATTCGGTTGTTCAGTGCTTTAATTGGCGTGGTAAGCAGTGTCATGAAATTGGCCCCTTATCAGTTGGCCTAACCACAGACTGCTCAGTGGGGAGTATGTCAACATTCTGGATAAAAATGAGCTTTGTTGACGTGTTAATATTTAATAATGCCATAAAATGTTGTTCTCCTCATGCTCATCAGTGTATAGATCGTGTCTGTCATAAAATGTCACGGAACGCAAACTGTCACTCAGTCTATGATTATAAGTTAATTGTTGATTAGGTGCAACGTAAAGCTCACTGATTATAAAGCTGTATAAAATCTACAAAGAGACAAATGTGGGGGTCATCTAAAAAACGAATTTTTTTTCGTTCGAAGATTTTTCTCGTTCGAATGAAGATTTTTCCCTTATTTTTTTTTTCACCTACGTCCCTTTAAAAACTCCTTAAAGGCACTGCACACGTTTGGTAATTACTCAAAATATATACAAGCATAACAACTAATACTTGGTAACAAGCAACGGAGAGCTGTTGATAGATAGTATAACACATTGTGAAAAACGACTCCCTCTGAGGTAACGTAGTTTTTGAGAAAGAGGTAATTTCTCACTAAAATATTTGAATCTGAAAAAGACTTCAGGCCTGAAGCATTTTTCAGGCATCTGAAAGCACACAAATTTGTGCAATAAGGGTATTTTTTCTTTCATTACTTTATTGCAACTTCGATGACCAATTGAGCCCACATTTTCACAGGTTTGTTATTTTATGCATAAAATGTTGGGATACACCAAGTGAGAATACTGGTCTTTGACAATTACCAAACGTGTCCAGTGCCTTTAAGTAAAAGATAGCTGCAAATACGATTTTTACAGGAGGAAATAATAATTGTTTAGAATAAAGATAACAATTAACAATGAATTTTAGGATCGCAAAACTGCTTATGAGGGAATTCCTATCATAATGAGGGTTTCTCACACACCCAAAAAGACCCCTTTTGGCCGGGCCTCTCCTTCCGTAACAGTCTCTATTGTTTATAATCAAACAAACGGCTGGCTGACTCACATAAAGTGAATTTTACAACGAAGGAATTAACGACATTTTGTAAAGACCAAAATCATTGTATACAATGATTTTGGTCTTTACAAAATGTCGTTAATTCCTTCGTTGTAAAATTCACTTTATGTGAGTCAGCCAGCCGTTTGTTTGATTATAAACAATAGAGACTGTTACGGAAGGAGAGGCCCGGCCAAAAGGGGTCTTTTTGGGTGTGTGAGAAACCCTCATTATGATAGGAATTCCCTCATAAGCAGTTTTGCGATCCTAAAATTCATTGTTAATTGTTATCTTTATTCTAAACAATTATTATTTCCTCCTGTAAAAATCGTATTTGCAGCTATCTTTTACTATCTTTTACTATCCCGCTCCATCGTAATCCGGAATAAGTCGCTGAGGCCATTCTACGTAACAGGCCATTGAAAGTGAACGTACGGTGAAAATCATGACCAGGTCGATTATCTGATCTTTGTATTTTTAGGAAGTGTAGTTATCACAGATTACTCTCATTAATGTATTTGATGTAAAAACGATCAATAAAGATGAAAAATAGAGGATTTGTGTGAGCCTCCAGTAAGTTTTTGGTCAAGGAAGCAATCAAGTCTTCCGAAAACCGCCCGTATTCCAAACATCGTTTTCCTATTTTTATAAAACTTACCCCTTTGTGTTTGGTATCGTCCGAAAGCTTATTATTTGACACGTTCGAATGACGTATTTTTTTTGGTCACATGCTAATGACTAACCAATGAAAACCTACTAAAAAACTGTAAACAAATTGATCTTGTTGCTATGTCTGTGACCATGTGATGACGGTTTATGTATCTGATTGGCTGGCAATCGATGACTCACGGACTGAGCATGCGCAATAGCCTCAGAAGCTGACCTCTGACCGTACAGTGATCCGCGGGAAATTCCTGTCACACGTAAACACGTCTCCAAGACTCCATTTCGACTGCGCTGTTGTTCCGAATCCTTGTTATAAAAAAACATCCAAACAAATTATTTAGTACTTTTTATGCTAGTGTTGATATTTGATTGTGTTAACCATTGAGTACTTGTGAATTTGGGGAAGTTTTAATGTCAAAATTGGCCATGTCGCTTCCGAAACCGGGTGATGTTGAACACGCATTGGGCCTGCTTCGCGAGGCAAACCTCGGCGGTGTTACTTGTCCTGATGAAGGGGCACTGAACGACCTCGTCCAAGAATATTTCTTGGACAATGGTCAGGAATCTGACGACGATGATGGTAGTGATGACGATGTTGATGATGACGGCGACATTGTCATGGAAGAGGATGCTTTTGACATGTCTGATGGTGGTGGCAGTGATGAACAAGAAGACGACGATCCACCGACAGTCGAAGGTGACAACATGGACCGCATTCGACCCATCCTGGACGATCACGTAGCGGACAATGCAGACGACGAGATTGACAGAGCTCGGGACTTTAGCTGTCGGTGCAAATCTGTTGAGGGTGGTCCATGCTGTCGTCAGTTTACACCGGAATAAATTGCTGATGGTCGGTTTTCTTTGAAAGAATTAACTGAAGGTATGTTACACTTTTCCGATGTTTATTGTAAACAAAAAATGTAGGTCTATCGACTATCGTGCCTTGTCATGCTTGTAGTTTGTAGGTACTTGTGTAGGCTACAGAGTGTTTATAGCACATACGACACTCGTTTACAGAATGTTTACACAATTTTAATTAGGACTATCTGATCGCTAGTGTAATGCCGTCCACCCGAATCATTTCTCGTGGTGTTTTTTTGTTGTTATTGTGTTTTTTTAGCCTAAAAATAAATCATAATTTCTTTACAGGTGAAAAGGACATGATGCTCTTAGGTATATTCCGGTGCAGCATGAACACCAGCCAAATGACACAGATTACCCGAAGAAAAGAACAGAAAGAACGCACCCGGACCAGATGTTCCTATGTCATCGAAGGCAAGAAGGTGTGCGCTGCAACCTTCCGATATCTTCATGCGTAAGTGTTTTTCAATTTTACAGTCCAATTTTTGTACATGCACATAAACTTAAAAAACTTAAGTAATTAAAGACAACAATCCCTGTTCTTCGCTAAAACTTAAGTAGAGGAGTATTGCATTGGTTTTGTTTACCAAAATCTTTATGCACAAGAAAAATCAGTTTTAAAGAATAAGATGTTTTAATGGTGGTATTTGAAGGGTGTTCATTATTGCATTTTTTTGTAGATACATGTAAATGTATTTTTGAACTTTAAAATTTATTCAAAAACATGTTTTGTTCTCCAGAGTCAGCAAGGACAAGGTGAGCGCTGTGCAGAAATGGTACAGGCAGCATGGGCTTACTCCTCGGCGCAAGAAGGCTGGTGGCAGGATAGTGAGTCATCGGCTCTTGACCTACGACGACTGTACACGCATATTCAGATTCATCGAGAACTTTGCCGAGGAGCACGCACTCATCCTTCCTGGTCGAGTGCCTGGTTTCAAGAGAGGGGACCTCCGTCTATTGCCGTCGACAAACACCAAGGCAAGCATTTGGAGAGACTTCTACAAACCCGCCATGCAGACAGCAGGTATTTTTAAAGTCCAGGTCAAGGGTCGTATAATAAAGCGTAGGACATGGCTTTCTGCGTAATTAACTAATGCATGTTTCGTTGTAATAGCGTACCATCAGAAAAAGTGTTATGTGGTATTGCAATCCTGTAAAATGCAAAACCTGCCGTTGAATCAATCAATCTTAGGAACTGAAAATGTATAAATCACTTGTAATTGCTAAGCAACGGGTGAAGTCACAATGCATCTTAAACTTACGGTGATTCCTAAGTTGTGATGAGTTTATTGAAAACTACTGCAGTATTATACATGTACATGTACTTGTATTAAATACTTTGTTTAATTTTTTGGGTGTCTAATAGGTCACCGGGCAGCACAGCTGAGCACCTTTCGGAAGCTATGGCGACAGCTGAGTCCACATGTGGTTTGTTGTAAACCAATGACCGATTTATGCTGGGAGTGCCAAAAGAATAATGGCATAGGCCTAATTAACAAGGCCATCAACTGCACCGAGAACCAGAAGTCGGAAACCCTACGGAGGCAGGAGGCACGTGCGTGCGTGATGAACGTACAATGTACAAGCAGGAGGTTGCTGCGGCCAAAGAAGTTGTCCGCCGTGATGAGCTCAAACTTGGGCGCAACGAACCCTGCTCCAAACCTCTAACAATGCATTACAGCTTTGATTTTGCCCAGCAGGTACATTATCCGGCAAATCCACTGCAACCCGGGCCAATGTATTTTTTGACACCACGGAAGTGCGGCATATTCGGAGTATGTTGTGAGGCAGTGCCACAACAGGTGAACTACCTCATTGATGAAGGCATGACCACAACAAAGGGGAGCAACGCAGTGCTCAGCTATCTTCACCACTTTTTCGAGACATACGGACTTGGTGAAGAAGATGTTACCATGCACTGCGACAACTGTTCCGGCCAGAACAAAAAATAGGTATCAGAATCCTTGAATAAACCAAATAACTGGGGATGGGGGGGGGGGGGGGGGGGGGTTCCGTGCACCATTTTCACCTCACCTCAAGGCCACCCCCCCCCCCCCCCCCCCTGTTTGGGAAATCCTGGATCTGCCACTAAGCAAAGAATTTTATTCGGCCTTTTGTGCATGGTGGCTTTACTAACCGAAAATCTGAAATATTTTGCTTCACTGAAAGCAGTCGTTTTATCACATTGTGTAGTGACATTGGTTAACCTAAACAAGTGTTTGTTTGTTTTTTGGATATTTCTTCCAGGTACATGCTGTTTTATCTATCCTTTAAATAAGCCAAACTAGGCTATGTGACTATTATCCCTTTCAGTACCAACACATTTTTGCTACTAATGCAATGGTGACCAGAGAAATTTCCTTGACATGGCTACCTGGTGACCAACACTATTTAGGAAAGTTTGAGGTTACAGCGCCCTCACAAGGCAGATTGGGGTTAGCCTAGGTCCTAGTAACATAATGTAAGTTGTACAAGCAAGCAATTAAATTACTGTTTCCTTTGGCATATTGCCTTTGACTAAATCATTGCCTTTAACATATATTTGAGGTATGGTATTAGGACCACTAAATACACAATTTAGTAGTTTAAATGTGAAAGCTAAAAAGTTGTCAAGTAGCTGTTCATACCAATCTGCATGGAAATTATTTCTGAAACGTTAAATAAACATAAGGTTTTAAGAATTTACTTTCGAAACACCATTTGGTTGAGCCTCAGATACTGGGGGTTGGTGACTATACCCATGTTTTCAGGATGAAATAGTTGATCAATTGGTTAAGGTGGCCATTTCGATTTTTGGCAAATTATGAATCCTCAAATAAACAGAAGGTTTGAATAAATTTCTTTTTAAGCACCCCCCCCCCCAACCCGCTCCTATAGGATTGGACATTAAATATAAACAAGAGAGTTTTGATTACGCACAATATGACTTTGAAATAAATTACTGCTAAAATCAAAACGATTATTTTTTCCAACATTTAATGACAAAGAAGGAACTGACATTAAATAAAAATAAATATTGACCATTTCAAAATGGCCGCCAATCAATTCGGTTTTGGCCCGTATCTCCGTCTACGAGCCTCACAGATAATAAATAAAATTCCCATGTTTTCAGGATGAAGGAACCCAATGAGAGCAAATACAAAAATGGTGGTTCAGTTGCTTTTAAAAGGCGGCCATTTTGATTATTATAACATTGGTTTATGAAAAAATAAATAAACAGAAGGTTTTAATCCAAACAATTATTTGTTACCACATTTAATGACAAAGAAGGAACTCGCATTAAATAACATTATATATAGCCAAAGTGCTATACTTGTACTTTCAAACAATCATCCTAAGCATGGTATAACACACATTGGCTTGATACACTGCTTACAAATCATGCGAGTTTGTTTCCGATTAGAGGTCGAACTGCATACAACACAGTCACGTTTCTTCCCGCCAACATTCGGACCAGGAAAGTGCTGAGTTGAAAGGGCGTTTGAAGCACTTGACACTTGACTGGCATGGTCAACTGGGTTGTACTCCAAGCTTGAAATAAGTGCCTCTATCACCTTGACCCGAAAATCCAAAGTAGACAAGCTCTTGTTTGTATGGATGCTGTTGTATACGACATTAGCATTAAGCAAACATATGTCTAGGATCGTGATAAATACACGTTTCCACCATTTGAGTGTTTTGTGGGTATGAGTATAGTAGGTGCATAATTGTCCTGCCAGATCCGTGCCCCCATGTATTTATTGTAATCCTCGACTCGACTATGCACGGTTTTGGATATGACGAAGTCCTGTTGAAGTTTTCCGGCTGCGAATCTGTTTACTAGTCACACTGCAATCGCCATAGTTTGAGAGGAGAGTGACACGTTTTGTGTCCCTGCCACATAACGCATAGTTGGCCTGCTTTCTGATAAAATTTGGGATCTGCACCGCTTTTCATAGGAAATTTTTGGGGGTTTGCTACGTCGGGTATCCCTAGGGTGGTATAGCGCACAGTTCCACAAGCTCCGAATCCTAGCTCAGACAACTTGGAGAACAGAGCCGGGCTACAACTAAACCAATATTGTCCATGTAGATGCAATGTCCTTTATTTTCGAGTCCCTGCAAAAGGTTCAATACTACGTTGCCTGGTGCCCCTATTTCGGATGGATGGTTCGTCTCAGGATCACTTACAGAGGACTGTCCTTGTGGGGACACGGGCTGCGATCCTGTGAACAACTCCCAGGCACATGTGTACCCTGTGTCGGATTCGTTCAATGAGAAAGATTTCAATCCCCATTTTGCGGCTTTTCTTGGCATGTACTGCTTGAAGCTCAGTCGTCCTTTGAATTTGACCATCGTCTCGAGCGTCCGGTGAAAGGCTTCGTCCCGGCTGGTACACCCGGAGGAATGATGGTAGTACAATGTTTAACAGTGGGCGTAATTTTGCAAGTTTGTCACGGGGAGATTCGCCCTCCACATCTCTGTTATTGGCGAGGTGAAAAAATCTTAGGATTGCAGTAAATCGGTTACGAGCCATGGTTGCTGAGTACAGGGGACTTCGTAGAATTTCAGACCTGGACCAATGCATGGAGTAACGAGGCCTTTTGTTGATTCCCATGCAAAGAAGTAGGGCCAGTCTTTAGTACCATAATCTGCCACACTGCTTCACAAAAGTACAGTTTGAAGATTTGTATGGAGAGAACGAATTAACTGAAGTCTTCTGTAGCCCCGGTGTTTGCTGTAAATTTAACAGGCGGTCGCCGTGTGTAAGAGTTGGCTTCATGCCATCCACACCTGAAATTCGGCTTCTTCTTGGTCTACTTACCCTTCTTAGAAGAGGTTAATGTTGCTGTTGATGTCGAGGCCCTCGGCTCTGTATCCTCACTGTCTTCTGTCTCCGAGTCATCAAGTGGCGAATCCTCGTCAGATGACATTTCTGAACCACTGTCTGCAAAAATGTCTTCCAATTTTTTTTCATTTTCATCGGCCATGTTGTCAGAATGATCTCTTACTCGAGAATGCGTGGGGGACGCTTAACGATCCCGCTTAAATTTTAAAACTTGCGACGCTTCAGGGCACACGCGGGCAGCTTGTTGCCGAGGTGATGCACGCACGGGGCGATTGAGGGCGCTATTTACATTTTTATAACTTACAATACACCTGTGAGCCAGCCCGGCTCAATGGTCAATTACAGTTGAAAAAATTACGTGCCATAATGACTCAGTGGTCACCAAGTGGGATGTTTTTTTGAGCCGCTATGGCTCAGCGGTACTGAAAGGGTTATAGCTAGCAACAATTAACTTGACAACTTAACTTGAGTGACAGTGTGCGTTACATGACATTTTATGACAGACACGATCTATACACTGATGAGCATGAGGAGAACAACATTTTATGGCATTATTAAGGGAATAAAAGAGTGGTGACGAGTTCTTAAACGGCCGTTTAAATGCTGTGATGAAAGAATGAAATGAAATAATAATAACAAACAGTGCTTATAACCATAGAGCATTAAGGTCCTTGCTCTATGTTATAACAATAGCGCTACTCCAAAAGAGGCATGATCATACCGTTTTACAATATGAAAACAACAGATACCTGAATATGAAGCAACAAATCACTCATGAATAAACATCATTAACGAAACAGGCGTGTCTTCAACTGGCGTTCGACATTGTTGACGTTATTGCATGACCTTATGGGTGGTGGCAAATCGTTCGATTTTTTTGGGTCAAAAGCATCAAAAGACCCACACCACCAATTTCATGGCTCTGCTTACCGCTGAGTTCTGCGCTTGCAATCACCATTCTCCGTTTACCGAGCAAGCGCCGAATTTCTGCGCTAGCTGTGTAAATGTGTAAAATGTTGATGTGTAAATGTGTAAATGTTGATTTATTCGGTTGAGAACCTAGGTGAAATTTGGAGCTCGGCATTTGATTTTTCATTTCCCCCAGTTGAGGTAAAATCTACTAGTCGTCATACCTTCAGATCCCCTTGGATGACTTCTGGTCTCTTGAAATCTTGTTATAATAAACAAAAGTATTACGTCAATAGGAACCAGAGCTCGACTAAGCTTGCATTTTATAAAAAATATAATAATTTATTTAATAAGCTGAAGCGTATTGCTAAAACTACATATTATCATAATAAGTTGAATGATTTAAAGGGCAACACTAGAAAAAAAGCATGGAGAGTTTTATGATTAAACACAGTGCCCCATATTCCTCTGTAGATTGCATAAGTAGTATTATTATGAATAATAAGTTAATTACTGATGCTAAGGATATTGCTGAAGCACTTAATACTAATTTTTGTTCTATAGGAAAATCAACTTGCCAAGCAGTGGCCAAATCCAACAACGAGTCAAGTTTCTATGTTAATTATGCTACCTCTCCAAGCAATACATTATTTCTTTATCCTACAGATAGCTTTGAAATTATTGGAGTTGTGCAGAAATATAAAAAAAAGTAGCTCTGGGCCAGACGAAATAAGTAATCGTGTGTTAAAGGAGTTTATTGATTTAATTTCTTCCCTTTTAGCTGACATTTTTAATGCTTCATTTAAACAAGGTGTTTTTCCTGATATGTATAAAATTGCTAAAGTTGTACCTGTGTTCAAAAAAGGTGATACTCAAGATCCCAGTAATTATCGGCCTATCTCTTTATTGAACGTCTGCTCTAAGATCCTTGAAAAATTAATGTATAAAAGAGTTTTGTCATTCCTTGAATCTAGTAATGTGTTATCTCCTAATCAATGTGGATTTCGTTCTGGTAGAAGCACTGTTCATGCCATGCTTGATTTCTGTAATAACTTAACTGATGCTCTCAATAAAGACCCCTCAGAAGTTTCTCTAGGTATTTTTTTAGATTTAAAGAAAGGTTTTGACACGGTGAGTCATGATTTGTTAATTAAGAAATTGTATTTTTATGGTATAAGGGGTGTTTCACTTTGTTGGTTTTCTAGTTACCTTGAGAAGCGTAGACAGTATGTAGTTATTGATGGAGTTGAATCTATTCCCCAGGTAATTAACTGTGGAGTTCCACAAGGATCAAATTTTGGACCTTTATTATTCTTGATTTATATTAATGATTTGCCTCTTTGTTGCAGGTTGCTAAAACCTGTGTTATTTGCAGATGATACTACTCTTTCTGCCTCTGGTGGAGATTTATTAACCTTAGCCACTGATGTTTAGCCACTGATGTGATGGTTTAGGGCCAACAGGTTAATGGTTCATCCTGATAAAACTTATTATATTTGTTATTCATCTAAGCAAAAGGAATTATTTTTGCCTAATGTTACGTTATGTTTAGAAAATTGTATTCTCAAAAAGGTTTCTTGTACTAGGTTCTTGGGATTGGAAACGGACAAAAATATGCTTTGGAAGGAACAAATTTCGTCAGTATGTATAATAAGATTTCCAAAGCTAACTACATCCTTAATAGAACAAAGAACTTGTTGAGGATTAAAGACAGCTTGTTGATTTATAATTCATTGGTTAATTCTCTTCTAAATTATGGTGTCTTGGCCTGGGGTGGCATGTATAAGGTATATCCTTCTTTATTTGGCAGACTTGTTACACTACAAAAGAAATGTATAAGGAATGCCTGTCATGCTTAATACAATGCACATACCACTCCACTTTGTAATAAATTTAGAATTCTTAAGTTTGGTGATGTACTTAATGTTCACATTGTTACCCATTATTACGATTACTTTCACAAATCACTTCCTGAGAATTTAAGCCATCAGTCTTTTTTCCCACTAAACCAGGACTTGTACCATTATTCTACGAGACAAAGTAATTGTATTCATTGTAGTAGTAAATTTAGACTGGACGTTGCTTCAGGAAATTATCGTAACATTTTGCCTAAAGTTGTTAATGGTCTTCCTGATCACCTTAGACTGGTTAATTCATCCAAAAAGCTCTTTGTCAAACATCTCAAGGAATTCTATTTAGATAAGTACAATGATTTTTCTTGTTCAAATTTCAACTGCTACTCCTGCCTACACACAGCAAGACAATAGTTACCTTTTTCTATTTAATTTTTTGCATGTTTATTTTAGTACGTTTAATGTGCTCACATTATTAAATTTTTTTTGAACTTCCTACATTTATAACTCAACCAGGAAACTCATTGTTTGTATTTTCCAAAATTGTTTAATTTAACTGCAGTCCCAGGTGCTCCACTACAGAAGGCCAGTCCTTCTCTGGATGTCACCCCCATTCATACTGTACTGTATTGTTTTCAAAAAAATATTAAAAATTAAAAACATATTTGCATTGATCGTTGATCATTATTTATCTGTATGTATGAAAGTATGAATGGAAATAAAAACCAACCAAACAAACAAACAAACAATTATAATAAATCTGCTTTATACTTGTTACGTAAAGAGTACACGCTTCAATGGTTCGGCGGGAACATTGAATAGGATTATAGGTGTAGTACCCGGAGTAAGGGTATAACGTATTCACTTCACGCTTGCTATGCAACTATAACACGTGTTAAATTGTTTAGCTCTCCTTCACCGCTCATCCCACACATTTACGGCCAAATTTAATATTAACCAAACATGTCAACTCCAGCTACCAAAGAGGACATCCAAGAGCTTTTAGCACAATTTAGCCAGAATCAGGCTAGTCTTGTGGATGAAAAGTTAGCCTCAATTTCAGCTGGTTTTGAAGCAAAGTTAAAGTCGGCCGCTAGTTCAAAAATAACCTGGAAAAGAGAGGGACACAAACGACAACACACTTTCAACCAGTCTATCCTTGACCAGTTAGCTGAGGTAGATAACATCAACCAGTCTCCAGAAGTCAAGGCTGAAATAGACAAGGCAAAAAAGCTACTTGAGCATCGCCAAAAACTTATCAGGCTCGCTGATACCAGTCCTTCAGGCTGGGCAACAGTAGAAGAGTATGAAACCAACGAACTGGCATACGACTCTGACGACGAGAAGAGAATCGCTCGGGCTGAAGCAAGAGCTGCACGAAAGCTTAAAGCCACAACCAAGAACAACCCCTCCAAGAAGTCAAGGGAGCCTTCAATCAGGCCAACGTTACTGCTCCCACTCCCTCTATTGCTACTACTCTGGGCCAGCATCAGCTTTTTCGTCCCCAGCGATATACCACCGTACGGGACACTTGCTACGCTTGTGGAGGCCAAGGACACTGGAGAAAAACTTGCCCCTACATTGGAAAGCATCAAGGTCAAGCTGTCAATACTAAAAGCACCAACGCCTAAACCGGGGAAGAACATCGGTGGACACACAGTAAATAAAGTTGAGTTTAAACCCCTAATTTGTGTTAATACTGTCCATGATGAACAATTTACTGAGTAGAGTATGAGGAAAATTCAGCCTCTAGTAAAATACGAGTAGTCGGGCGTTTGTTTTCACATAGTCCTTTTTTAAATCAATACAGGCTACTTCATTTGTTCTAAATGTGATTGAGTTTGGTTTTGCTCTTCCATTTTACGAAACTCCTCACCCTACTCCCACTTTGTATCCTAGTGCAAGACGAGTAATAAACAATGCCTCACACAATCACACAAACTTTGTTTCATCTTCAATCTCAGATTTATTAGATTCAGGCTGCATACATTTGCGTACCAAACAACCACAGCCTACATTGTAAATCCTCTGTCAGTTTCAGTACAAAAATCTGGCAAGCGACGCCTTATTTTAGATCTGAGAAACACAAATAAGTTTTTATGGAAGCAGTCGGTCAAGTACGAAGATCTACGTACAGCCCTTTTGTTTTTACGACCTCATGGGTTCATGTTTCAGTTTGATTTAAAATCGGGATACCACCATATCAGTATACTCCCTGAACATCAAAAGTATTTGGGTTTTAGTTGGATTTACAGAGGTGACTTTTCATTCTTTGAGTTCAAGGTACTCCCATTCGGTTTATCAACCGCTCCTTATGTATTTACTAAGATAGTAAGACCCCTCGTGCAGAAATGGCGTAGTGAAGGGAAACAGATAGTAGTTTTTCTTGATGATGGTTTGGGTTACGAAGACAGTTTTAAGAAAGCCACTAAACATAGTGCTGAGGTCCTAAATGATTTGGTAAACGCAGGTTTTGTGCCCAAATGCACAGAAAAGCAAGTGAAACCCTGTCTCAGAGACAGAGTGGTTGGGATTTGAAATTAATCTCACAGAAGGTTCCTTAGTTTTGCCAGAAAGAAGAGTCGTGGCCATTAAAAACGACATACAAGCCATATTGGCAAAAGTTAGTTTTTCGAAAAACAAAGCCTCAAGCTCTAAAAACGGGGTTAATGCTAGAACACTAGCCAGTGTGACTGGAACGATTATTTCCACATATTTAGCAGTTGGTTCTATGACTAGAATCATGACAAAGGCCATCCATTGTGCCATTGAATCCAAATATTCATGGCATTCCAATGTATTGATTTCAGTTCAAGCACAAGAAGAATTGCATTTCTGGCTGCAAAATATTGACAAACTGAAAGCAAAACCGATTAACTATGTGGCTAGTTGCTCAAAGATAGTCTATTCAGATGCTAGCACTCAATGGTTTTGCAGGTTACGTTGTCGATGCAGATGACTCCATTAGTCATGGGCATCAAATGAAATAAGTCAAAGCTCGACTTGGAGGGAATTATAGGCAGTAGAACTAGTCCTGATTTCCCAGATCCATAACTTCCAGCATAACAGAGTGAAATGGTTCACCGATAACCAAGCAATAGTTAAAATTATTGCTCATGGTAGTATGAAACAAGATCTACAGATATTACTCTAAATATTTGTCGTACCTGCATACGGCATGGTATTTATCTTGAGATGGAATGGATTCCAAGATCATTGAACGATAAGGCAGATTTTATTAGCAAACTTGTTGATATAGACGATTGGCAACACTCCACAACGCTTGGGGCCTCTATACGCTGTTGATCGTTTCGCTAGTTATTATAACTCTAAACTTCCCAGGTTTAACTCTAGATTCTGGAACCCAGGTTCCGAAGCGATCGATACTTTTACAGAAAATTGGTCAAAGGACAATAACTGGTTGGTACCCCCCCCCCCCCCCCCCCCCCCCCATCCATTTAATTTCGAGAACCATTCTGCATTTATTGGATTCCAAAGTACAGAGCACATTGATTTGTCCAGCTTGGAAGTCTGCCCCCTTCTGGGTGATTTTGTTTCCAGATGGGTATTCACCAAGATCTGAGATTTCCGACATATGGGAAGTAACGAGTCTTTTTCCTCAGTTTAGAGAGCGGGGGCGTGGACGGAACTCCACGTTTGTTCAGAACATGAAACGCAGTACTGTTTTAGCAGTACGATTCCAGAAGTTCTACAGTAGAACGTAAGACGAGGCTCATAAGACCTCTTTACACTCAGAGTGTGGTACTTCCAGAGTGAAGATATTGTTGAATTATACTCAGACTCCATAATGAAACTAAGAATAAACATTCTTGCTTGTTTGAATTTATGCCACAGCCTTTGAAAACTGTTTTTATTCAATTATTCCGGATACCGAACTTTGGGCAAACCGGACACAAAGACAACCAAACCAAATCAAACCAATTACGGTAAATTGTCTTCTTAACATATTATTATTATTCAAAGTATAGTTGCGTTTCCACCACTGTGACCTGTGATCGGAATCATAGCCTCTTGAAACTCTGGAGCGCTATGGCAACTAAACAAATCACAAAATACAATTAGGATATAAACATTAAACAACTGGCTTAATGACCCCAAAAGCGCCACAAATGTGTTTGGTGGCTATCCTTACCGTGAAAACTTGCCACACCCCCCCGAGAGGCACATCATTATAAACATAAACATAAATCAACATCCTCCCTCATAAAATACCAACAGCTATATAAAGGAAGACTCAACTTCCCACCAATAATACCAAGGGTAGCCAAGAAAGACTCAACTTCCCGACCCATCGGCAGCCTTGGAAAAATCATCCTTCCCACTAAACATCAAAGGCAGCCACGGAAGACTCATTCTTTCCGCCCAACTTTAACAAGGACAGCCATGGAAGACTCATTCTTCCCGCCCAAGGGCAGCCATGGAAGACTCATTCTTCCCGCCCAACTTGTTTTTATACATTTAAATTTTTTATATCAAGGACAGCCATGGAAGACCCATTCTTCCCGCCCAACTATATCAAGGGCAGCCATGGAAGACTCATTCTTCCCGCCCAAGGGCAGCCATGGAAGACTCATTCTTCCCGCCCAACTTGTTTTTATACATTTTAATTTTTTATATCAAGGACAGCCATGGAAGACTCATTCTTCCCGCATCCAAGGGCAGCCATGGAAGACTCATTCTTCCCGCCCAATAAACAACAAAGACACTTTCTGAAAGACCAAACTTTCGGTGTTTTAAGTAAACATCAGTTCAATTCAATTCACTGTGCACAAACTTAATTACCGGCACAAATGCAATGAAATATACGGTGGGATGAAAGGGGTTGGTGGAGGGAAAAAATGTAATGTCTCAACACTTTGGTTGACTGTGACAAAGTGAGGATCTCCCGCAAAAATGTACATCCCACGCTAATCCGCAAAGGCTGATTGGATAAAAGTAAAACTTACAAACATCGTCCGATCAATAATATTTACAATGAAATATTAATGCAACACATAAACCAGTCAATGCTGCAAATACACACACACAGTACACACACAGTATTAGCCCGTGAACTCAAAAATCGATCTCTGACCCAGAAAACACCTTTCCGAAGTCCCCTGTTACACAGTGCACATGCGCACCGACATTGTAAACAGACATGTAAACACAAAACTCTAAAAGCCATAGGCCTACGTACGTCGGACGGCGTTGAAATTATACATGTTCACTGAGTATAAGGCATTTTATCATTTATTGATGATAAACTGAATTATACTCAGACTCCATAATGAAACTAAGAATAAACATTCTTGCTAGTTTGAATTTATGCCACAGCCTTTGAAAACTGTTTTTATTCAATTATTCCGGATACCGAACTTTGGGCAAACCGGACACAAAGACAACCAAACCAAATCAAACAATTACGGTAAATTGTCTTCTTAACATATTATTATTATTCAAAGTATAGTTGCGTTTCCACCACTGTGACCTGTGATCGGAATCATAGCCTCTTGAAACTCTGGAGCGCTATGGCAACTAAACAAATCACAAAATACAATTAGGATATAAACATTAAACAACTGGCTTAATGACCCCAAAAGCGCCACAAATGTGTTTGGTGGCTATCCTTACCGTGAAAACTTGCCACACCCCCCGAGAGGCACATCATTATAAACATAAACATAAATCAACATCCTCCCTCATAAAATACCAACAGCTATATAAAGGAAGACTCAACTTCCCACCAATAATACCAAGGGTAGCCAAGAAAGACTCAACTTCCCGACCCATCGGCAGCCTTGGAAAAATCATCCTTCCCACTAAACATCAAAGGCAGCCACGGAAGACTCATTCTTTCCGCCCAACTTTAACAAGGACAGCCATGGAAGACTCATTCTTCCCGCCCAAGGGCAGCCATGGAAGACTCATTCTTCCCGCCCAACTTGTTTTTATACATTTAAATTTTTTATATCAAGGACAGCCATGGAAGACCCATTCTTCCCGCCCAACTATATCAAGGGCAGCCATGGAAGACTCATTCTTCCCGCCCAAGGGCAGCCATGGAAGACTCATTCTTCCCGCCCAACTTGTTTTTATACATTTTAATTTTTTATATCAAGGACAGCCATGGAAGACTCATTCTTCCCGCATCCAAGGGCAGCCATGGAAGACTCATTCTTCCCGCCCAATAAACAACAAAGACACTTTCTGAAAGACCAAACTTTCGGTGTTTTAAGTAAACATCAGTTCAATTCAATTCACTGTGCACAAACTTAATTACCGGCACAAATGCAATGAAATATACGGTGGGATGAAAGGGGTTGGTGGAGGGAAAAAATGTAATGTCTCAACACTTTGGTTGACTGTGACAAAGTGAGGATCTCCCGCAAAAATGTACATCCCACGCTAATCCGCAAAGGCTGATTGGATAAAAGTAAAACTTACAAACATCGTCCGATCAATAATATTTACAATGAAATATTAATGCAACACATAAACCAGTCAATGCTGCAAATACACACACACAGTACACACACAGTATTAGCCCGTGAACTCAAAAATCGATCTCTGACCCAGAAAACACCTTTCCGAAGTCCCCTGTTACACAGTGCACATGCGCACCGACATTGTAAACAGACATGTAAACACAAAACTCTAAAAGCCATAGGCCTACGTACGTCGGACGGCGTTGAAATTATACATGTTCACTGAGTATAAGGCATTTTATCATTTATTGATGATAAACTGAATTATACTCAGACTCCATAATGAAACTAAGAATAAACATTCTTGCTTGTTTGAATTTATGCCACAGCCTTTGAAAACTGTTTTTATTCAATTATTCCGGATACCGAACTTTGGGCAAACCGGACACAAAGACAACCAAACCAAATCAAACCAATTACGGTAAATTGTCTTCTTAACATATTATTATTATTCAAAGTATAGTTGCGTTTCCACCACTGTGACCTGTGATCGGAATCATAGCCTCTTGAAACTCTGGAGCGCTATGGCAACTAAACAAATCACAAAATACAATTAGGATATAAACATTAAACAACTGGCTTAATGACCCCAAAAGCGCCACAAATGTGTTTGGTGGCTATCCTTACCGTGAAAACTTGCCACACCCCCCCGAGAGGCACATCATTATAAACATAAACATAAATCAACATCCTCCCTCATAAAATACCAACAGCTATATAAAGGAAGACTCAACTTCCCACCAATAATACCAAGGGTAGCCAAGAAAGACTCAACTTCCCGACCCATCGGCAGCCTTGGAAAAATCATCCTTCCCACTAAACATCAAAGGCAGCCACGGAAGACTCATTCTTTCCGCCCAACTTTAACAAGGACAGCCATGGAAGACTCATTCTTCCCGCCCAAGGGCAGCCATGGAAGACTCATTCTTCCCGCCCAACTTGTTTTTATACATTTAAATTTTTTATATCAAGGACAGCCATGGAAGACCCATTCTTCCCGCCCAACTATATCAAGGGCAGCCATGGAAGACTCATTCTTCCCGCCCAAGGGCAGCCATGGAAGACTCATTCTTCCCGCCCAACTTGTTTTTATACATTTTAATTTTTTATATCAAGGACAGCCATGGAAGACTCATTCTTCCCGCATCCAAGGGCAGCCATGGAAGACTCATTCTTCCCGCCCAATAAACAACAAAGACACTTTCTGAAAGACCAAACTTTCGGTGTTTTAAGTAAACATCAGTTCAATTCAATTCACTGTGCACAAACTTAATTACCGGCACAAATGCAATGAAATATACGGTGGGATGAAAGGGGTTGGTGGAGGGAAAAAATGTAATGTCTCAACACTTTGGTTGACTGTGACAAAGTGAGGATCTCCCGCAAAAATGTACATCCCACGCTAATCCGCAAAGGCTGATTGGATAAAAGTAAAACTTACAAACATCGTCCGATCAATAATATTTACAATGAAATATTAATGCAACACATAAACCAGTCAATGCTGCAAATACACACACACAGTACACACACAGTATTAGCCCGTGAACTCAAAAATCGATCTCTGACCCAGAAAACACCTTTCCGAAGTCCCCTGTTACACAGTGCACATGCGCACCGACATTGTAAACAGACATGTAAACACAAAACTCTAAAAGCCATAGGCCTACGTACGTCGGACGGCGTTGAAATTATACATGTTCACTGAGTATAAGGCATTTTATCATTTATTGATGATAAACTGAATTATACTCAGACTCCATAATGAAACTAAGAATAAACATTCTTGCTAGTTTGAATTTATGCCACAGCCTTTGAAAACTGTTTTTATTCAATTATTCCGGATACCGAACTTTGGGCAAACCGGACACAAAGACAACCAAACCAAATCAAACCAATTACGGTAAATTGTCTTCTTAACATATTATTATTATTCAAAGTATAGTTGCGTTTCCACCACTGTGACCTGTGATCGGAATCATAGCCTCTTGAAACTCTGGAGCGCTATGGCAACTAAACAAATCACAAAATACAATTAGGATATAAACATTAAACAACTGGCTTAATGACCCCAAAAGCGCCACAAATGTGTTTGGTGGCTATCCTTACCGTGAAAACTTGCCACACCCCCCGAGAGGCACATCATTATAAACATAAACATAAATCAACATCCTCCCTCATAAAATACCAACAGCTATATAAAGGAAGACTCAACTTCCCACCAATAATACCAAGGGTAGCCAAGAAAGACTCAACTTCCCGACCCATCGGCAGCCTTGGAAAAATCATCCTTCCCACTAAACATCAAAGGCAGCCACGGAAGACTCATTCTTTCCGCCCAACTTTAACAAGGACAGCCATGGAAGACTCATTCTTCCCGCCCAAGGGCAGCCATGGAAGACTCATTCTTCCCGCCCAACTTGTTTTTATACATTTAAATTTTTTATATCAAGGACAGCCATGGAAGACCCATTCTTCCCGCCCAACTATATCAAGGGCAGCCATGGAAGACTCATTCTTCCCGCCCAAGGGCAGCCATGGAAGACTCATTCTTCCCGCCCAACTTGTTTTTATACATTTTAATTTTTTATATCAAGGACAGCCATGGAAGACTCATTCTTCCCGCATCCAAGGGCAGCCATGGAAGACTCATTCTTCCCGCCCAATAAACAACAAAGACACTTTCTGAAAGACCAAACTTTCGGTGTTTTAAGTAAACATCAGTTCAATTCAATTCACTGTGCACAAACTTAATTACCGGCACAAATGCAATGAAATATACGGTGGGATGAAAGGGGTTGGTGGAGGGAAAAAATGTAATGTCTCAACACTTTGGTTGACTGTGACAAAGTGAGGATCTCCCGCAAAAATGTACATCCCACGCTAATCCGCAAAGGCTGATTGGATAAAAGTAAAACTTACAAACATCGTCCGATCAATAATATTTACAATGAAATATTAATGCAACACATAAACCAGTCAATGCTGCAAATACACACACACAGTACACACACAGTATTAGCCCGTGAACTCAAAAATCGATCTCTGACCCAGAAAACACCTTTCCGAAGTCCCCTGTTACACAGTGCACATGCGCACCGACATTGTAAACAGACATGTAAACACAAAACTCTAAAAGCCATAGGCCTACGTACGTCGGACGGCGTTGAAATTATACATGTTCACTGAGTATAAGGCATTTTATCATTTATTGATGATAAACTGAATTATACTCAGACTCCATAATGAAACTAAGAATAAACATTCTTGCTAGTTTGAATTTATGCCACAGCCTTTGAAAACTGTTTTTATTCAATTATTCCGGATACCGAACTTTGGGCAAACCGGACACAAAGACAACCAAACCAAATCAAACCAATTACGGTAAATTGTCTTCTTAACATATTATTATTATTCAAAGTATAGTTGCGTTTCCATCACTGTGACCTGTGATCGGAATCATAGCCTCTTGAAACTCTGGAGCGCTATGGCAACTAAACAAATCACAAAATACAATTAGGATATAAACATTAAACAACTGGCTTAATGACCCCAAAAGCGCCACAAATGTGTTTGGTGGCTATCCTTACCGTGAAAACTTGCCACACCCCCCGAGAGGCACATCATTATAAACATAAACATAAATCAACATCCTCCCTCATAAAATACCAACAGCTATATAAAGGAAGACTCAACTTCCCACCAATAATACCAAGGGTAGCCAAGAAAGACTCAACTTCCCGACCCATCGGCAGCCTTGGAAAAAACATCCTTCCCACTAAACATCAAAGGCAGCCACGGAAGACTCATTCTTTCCGCCCAACTTTAACAAGGACAGCCATGGAAGACTCATTCTTCCCGCCCAAGGGCAGCCATGGAAGACTCATTCTTCCCGCCCAACTTGTTTTTATACATTTAAATTTTTTATATCAAGGACAGCCATGGAAGACCCATTCTTCCCGCCCAACTATATCAAGGGCAGCCATGGAAGACTCATTCTTCCCGCCCAAGGGCAGCCATGGAAGACTCATTCTTCCCGCCCAACTTGTTTTTATACATTTTAATTTTTTATATCAAGGACAGCCATGGAAGACTCATTCTTCCCGCATCCAAGGGCAGCCATGGAAGACTCATTCTTCCCGCCCAATAAACAACAAAGACACTTTCTGAAAGACCAAACTTTCGGTGTTTTAAGTAAACATCAGTTCAATTCAATTCACTGTGCACAAACTTAATTACCGGCACAAATGCAATGAAATATACGGTGGGATGAAAGGGGTTGGTGGAGGGAAAAAATGTAATGTCTCAACACTTTGGTTGACTGTGACAAAGTGAGGATCTCCCGCAAAAATGTACAACCCACGCTAATCCGCAAAGGCTGATTGGATAAAAGTAAAACTTACAAACATCGTCCGATCAATAATATTTACAATGAAATATTAATGCAACACATAAACCAGTCAATGCTGCAAATACACACACACAGTACACACACAGTATTAGCCCGTGAACTCAAAAATCGATCTCTGACCCAGAAAACACCTTTCCGAAGTCCCCTGTTACACAGTGCACATGCGCACCGACATTGTAAACAGACATGTAAACACAAAACTCTAAAAGCCATAGGCCTACGTACGTCGGACGGCGTTGAAATTATACATGTTCACTGAGTATAAGGCATTTTATCATTTATTGATGATAAACTGAATTATACTCAGACTCCATAATGAAACTAAGAATAAACATTCTTGCTTGTTTGAATTTATGCCACAGCCTTTGAAAACTGTTTTTATTCAATTATTCCGGATACCGAACTTTGGGCAAACCGGACACAAAGACAACCAAACCAAATCAAACCAATTACGGTAAATTGTCTTCTTAACATATTATTATTATTCAAAGTATAGTTGCGTTTCCACCACTGTGACCTGTGATCGGAATCATAGCCTCTTGAAACTCTGGAGCGCTATGGCAACTAAACAAATCACAAAATACAATTAGGATATAAACATTAAACAACTGGCTTAATGACCCCAAAAGCGCCACAAATGTGTTTGGTGGCTATCCTTACCGTGAAAACTTGCCACACGCGCCAAGCGCGCCCACAAAGGGAAGATAGCCCCAACAACAGGATTGCGCTCTCCTGAAATGAAGGTATAAGCGTGAGCAAAACCTAATGCAGTAACGCATATTCAAACAAACATCCTGTTACCCATTTGCAACAAGTACACCCCATCATGTTCTGCATTGAACCGTAGTACACAATATATTATAAGCTATTCAACATTTGAGAACATTTTAAATTATGGCAATCCATAATAGATTAAAGGTCTACATTAGAGAACCAATTCTCTAGGCAACTAAAAAAAAATAAAAAATAAAGGACCACGCTGAAGAAAATAATATTCTCGAGCCAACAAAACAATAAAGGACTCACACCGGAGGAGTGAACGTCGAGCCCTATCCATAGGAAAGTAAAAGCCCACACTTGAGAAAAATATTCTCGGGCCAACTAAATAATAACGTTATGCCCACCCTGGAGAAAAATATTCCCGAGCCATCTACGTAGTAAAGGACTCAAACTGGAGGATAACACCTCGAGCCCAAAATTCTCGAGCCATCTACGTATTAAAGGACTCACACTGGAGGATAACACCTCGAGCCCAAAATATTCTCGAGCCATCTACGTATTAAAGGACTCACACTGGAGGATAACACCTCGATCCCAAAATATTCTCGAGCCAGTAAAATATTCTCGAGCCATCTACGTATTAAAGGACTCGCACTGGAGGATAACACCTCGAGCCCAAAATATTCTCGAGCCAGTAAAATATTCTCGAGGCAGTAAATAAAACAGTAACGGTCCACACTGCAGAAAAAATATTCTCGAGCCAACTTGTGAACAAAAGGGGGTCACACTGGGAGAAAACTATTCTTGACCCAACTAAATATTTACGTAAATGCCCACTCTGCAGCAAAACATTCTCAAGCCAACAAATAACAAAATACTCACACTGGAGGATTGAACCTCGAGCCCAATCCATAATAAAGTAAAGGCCCACACTGGAGATTTATTTTTTTTTTCTTTTTCGACCCTACTCAATAATTACGTAAAGGCCCACTCTGCAGAAAATTATTGTAAATTCAACAAAATAACAAAGGACTCACACTGGAGGAATGAACATTGAGCCCTATCAATATAGGCCACCACTGAAGAAATCGTGCCAAATAAATTAGTTATGGACTCACACTGGACTTAAGAAGTCTTGAGAAACATCAATTTAAATCCCCAGTGCAAAAGCCTCACGCGAATTTGCGCGAAATGACTGAGGACAACCACTTTATCTACCGAGGAAGATGAAGAGCAGTTAAAAACGTCTTTCAAGAGGAAAGGCTTCCCAAACCAAACTAGCTCACCTCCCCTTTCGCAATTTTTGTCCAGGTCTGATTGGTAGAATTCCAGCAGTTTCTTCCCATAAATTACACTTAATAATCTCAGCGTTGAGCAATGTTAACTCCCTGGAAACCAACTCACTCATCTGACAGTTGGGCTTGTTACGAACATTAACCCTTTAATTCAAACAAAGGATATTGTCATCGCACATCATCATATACTCCGAGGTACGGAACAGGGTTGACCAGCCTCACTCCACAGCAACAGATCATGACGCCATGTTACTTGTTCATAGATCATAAAGGGGAGAAATAAAATAAATGAGGCGTTAAATGTGTGCCGTTCAATTTCAAATTAATAGCACCTATCTGGCTCACGACACAACCAACTTTGAGAAAGTATAAGCCACATTATTATTTTCAGCATTAGATCATAATTATGTTACAATAGGAAATGTCTTGGAATTCGAACAAATTTCAATATAAAAAACCAACTGATTCAGTCAAGGGCTGGTATTTTAACCGGGTTGAAGTCGACACTAAATGTAACTAAAATAGTAATAAAACACGTATACTATTGTTCACAAACTTCAACTTCAGATCGATGAACTTGCCGTCTGATTTATTCAAATTTAATTCTGAAAATTACTCTTTTCCGACAGATCAGCTATCCCAATATGCCCAGTGGGATCTTACTAATACAGACATGTGACCGGCTTTAGTAACATGCCTGTTTGACAATAAACGAAGATTGTTATTCCATGTGAAAACTGTATTCCATCAAGGGTATATGCAAAGCTTGGCAATGAATCAGAACAAGATTGTTTACTATGATAGATTTTTATTCACGGGTATACAACTCAGTTGTACAATTTGTTCTAAAACGTAGCAAATAAACAAAAAAAAATGTTTTTGTAAATAGTGGGATTTTTTATTTTTTTTATTTTTATTTATATATTATATATATATATATATATATTTTTTTTTTGTAGTTACAAGCGCAAATCTCGCTTCCAATGTAACATGGGTTTAAGCGTATAGAAGCATGCTAACGAGACATAAAGCATTATTACTTCTTTCATTGTTAAAGCCAATTTCACACGTAATTTCCCACAAGCAGTTAATAAATGTTAGGATAACATTTAAAATAATCACACTCTGGATGAAGAACACCAAAACCAAACACTGTCCCATCCAAAAGGTTCACTTTCAACCTGCAACATACAAGTACACATGGACGTCAACACATCCAAACAAGTACACACCCGACTAAAATTGGTTCAACGCCCCCATCCATGGGCGCACAACCGCCCGAATCAACCCAAGGGGACCAAACGCCACTGGCTGCAGTCCCACCTCAACCGCTCGCAATTTAGTGTACAATTCCATTGGGCACTTTGGCCCTGTTGTACATAAATCTCAACTTAAAGTGAAGGCAAAAACACATTCCAAATACATTCTTAAAATACCTGCCAGGAAATGATAATAGCCGATTTGAAAATAAAAAATGACGGACACGACAACATTCCATTGTGGAAGCCGGTCGGATTAGCACCCAGTGAAAACTGAGGCTGCCGTCGCTATATGCCCGAATTTTAACAAATGTTTTTCATATTACTATTAGTGTTGTTTCGGCTCATTATATACGGCACAAGTAAAATGTATCAAAGAAACTAAGACATAGCTTCTCATGTATGAAGGAATAAGATTCGACCCGCATCATGCATCTGGCCAAAGTAAATTGCCCGTTGTCTAAAATAATAAAAAATCCATTATCCATCACAGAAAACTTCATTTGTTTTGTAAAGCTGAGCACAAACTAAGTTTCGACCCAACTCCCCGATCAAGCAAATGCATAGTAAATTTGAGCAATTAATATCTTATTTAAAGATTGACCCATGTTTATGATGTTGGCAGGGCAACACAACTCGTACTTTCGCATCAAAACATCTTAAAAAGTAGGTTAACCTATACCACTTTTCTTTGTCTGTGTGTTTATTAAAACTCAACAAATCACTGTGTACAGAACGCAAATATCTAGAACTAACAAATAAACACAAGACGGGGCAAAGTTTCAACGAAACCAAGTCATGGCCCATGAAAATTGTTACAAATATACCCCATGAATATGTCAATGTACAAATCAAAACACACCGCGTATATAGAATGAAAATTAAAAAGCAGCCAACAGTTTAAATGCCTTAACGGCGTGTAGGGTTTAATTCAACCCAACCCAACAGTAAAACACAGTTTACACGCCATGTCAGAATAAAGTAATCAACCAACACTTTCCATGAAAAAGCTGCCAAGGGAAAACAACAGCTTCAAACCAGAACACATCAGTTCAACTTAGCTCATATTTTGGCAGAACTTGTTGTTGGATTCCAGCGGACTCTGAGTTCGTGAACGTCCCGTCCCGCTCAACTGTTTCATCAAAACGGACATCCATTTGACGTCGCCTGACCCGTTCGCGGAAGACTGATTTTTGGGTGCACAGCTTTCACGTTCCTGCCTGTGCCGTCTTTCTTTCACAAACACCCGCCGGGTGGCGACGTCTCTGGACAAAAAAGCGACCAGATAAAACGATGCCCCAAATCATAGATAGACTAAGATATGTTTTAAGCCCACTATAAATGAGTAATAAGTGTCCAACACAAGAACAAACGCCAAAATAAATGTCCAAACGAGGAACAAAAAATGTAATGTCTCAACACTTTGGTTGACTGTGACAAAGTGAGGATCTCCCGCAAAAATGTACAACCCACGCTAATCCGCAAAGGCTGATTGGATAAAAGTAAAACTTACAAACATCGTCCGATCAATAATATTTACAATGAAATATTAATGCAACACATAAACCAGTCAATGCTGCAAATACACACACACAGTACACACACAGTATTAGCCCGTGAACTCAAAAATCGATCTCTGACCCAGAAAACACCTTTCCGAAGTCCCCTGTTACACAGTGCACATGCGCACCGACATTGTAAACAGACATGTAAACACAAAACTCTAAAAGCCATAGGCCTACGTACGTCGGACGGCGTTGAAATTATACATGTTCACTGAGTATAAGGCATTTTATCATTTATTGATGATAAACTGAATTATACTCAGACAATAACAAAATGCAATAAGCTTAGCCAATATGTGATTTTCCGCCACAGCTTGACACTGCAATTTATTTAAGTGCTATTCATACCTGCAATTAAATGCCAAAATTAATAACACTATTTAAAACAACAATTTGTAAAATGGCAAGGAGCCGGATACCAGACATAGGGCAAAACCGGCTGACAGACAAACAAAACATACATGTAACAATGGACAACCATAAACACAGTGGCCACACCAAGGACTACCACGCCCTTACCAAAGTGGCCACACCAACAACAAAAGTGACCACACCAAGGACTATACCAAGCCCTTTTACCAAAGTGGCCACAAAAAGGATTACCACGCCCTCACCAAAGTGACCACACCAAGGACAATCAAGCCCTTTTACCAAAGTGGCCACACCAAGGGGGGTACCACATCCTTACCAACATAAAACACAGCTGAGCTAGGACAACCACGCTCAGGTGTATCCACACATGAACATTGTGGGGGTCTAGTGACCCCAATACAGTTCAAAAACATGTCACGCACCTTGCCTGAACCATTCACCTATGCACACTGTGCATCTATCAATGAAGTATTTAAAAAGTCCTACATAAAAATGCTATTCCCCAAGTTGGAAAACGAGGGGGAAGAATGGCCCCGGCGGAACCGCCGGGCACCCTAAATCTAACTTTACCATTAATTATAAGTGATAAAAAGAGAGAAGTGTATCCCAGTCCTAGTAACACATCATAAATTCCCCAAGTTGGAAAACGAGGGGGACAGGTAAGATAGCCCGACCGAAACACGGATGGCACTATCGTAAGAAAAATTACATAACCTTGGCCATTACAACTAGAAATTACGTGATACAATTTTTTCTACAAATGAAATTATAATACATTTACTATTTTCTGCGAAAAACTGCCCTTTCAAAGGTGGAGCAATAGGGGAGGAGGCGGGTTATAAAGTTTGGCTTCAATCACAAGCTGTGACAAAGTGACGCTAAGCAAGACAAATTTCCCTCCAAAAAGGTTAACAAGCGACTTGCCAATATTATGCTCTCATTGGCTGACCTTTCTAACTTAAGGACCAATCAAATCGTTTTCGTCGCTACGGCTATGCTGATTGGTTGTTGGCCCGAACATCTGGACCCCCTAAACCAGTATAAATAGCTTCACACATCACAATTGCCAGAATGGGCCAGCACGTCCAACCGTTAACACACCACAGTACATGCACATTAGCCTGATCCATCACGTATGCACGGCAACAGCCGATCCAATCCAAGCATGAACGCACAGACCAGGAAATGTGATATGGTATGCTGAGTATAAAGCATTTGATCATAAAATTGATAAAATGAATTATACTCAGACAATAACAAAATGCAATAAGCTTAGCCAATATGTGATTTTCCGCCACAGCTTGACACTGCAATTTATTTAAGTGCTATTCATACCTGCAATTAAATGCCAAAATTAATAACACTATTTAAAACAACAATTTGTAAAATGGCAAGGAGCCGGATACCAGACATAGGGCAAAACCGGCTGACAGACAAACAAAACATACATGTAACAATGGACAACCATAAACACAGTGGCCACACCAAGGACTACCACGCCCTTACCAAAGTGGCCACACCAACAACAAAAGTGACCACACCAAGGACTATACCAAGCCCTTTTACCAAAGTGGCCACAAAAAGGATTACCACGCCCTCACCAAAGTGACCACACCAAGGACAATCAAGCCCTTTTACCAAAGTGGCCACACCAAGGGGGGTACCACATCCTTACCAACATAAAACACAGCTGAGCTAGGACAACCACGCTCAGGTGTATCCACACATGAACATTGTGGGGGTCTAGTGACCCCAATACAGTTCAAAAACATGTCACGCACCTTGCCTGAACCATTCACCTATGCACACTGTGCATCTATCAATGAAGTATTTAAAAAGTCCTACATAAAAATGCTATTCCCCAAGTTGGAAAACGAGGGGGAAGAATGGCCCCGGCGGAACCGCCGGGCACCCTAAATCTAACTTTACCATTAATTATAAGTGATAAAAAGAGAGAAGTGTATCCCAGTCCTAGTAACACATCATAAATTCCCCAAGTTGGAAAACGAGGGGGACAGGTAAGATAGCCCGACCGAAACACGGATGGCACTATCGTAAGAAAAATTACATAACCTTGGCCATTACAACTAGAAATTACGTGATACAATTTTTTCTACAAATGAAATTATAATACATTTACTATTCTCTGTCATTTTCTGCGAAAAACTGCCAAACGTGCAACGCACGCCCCAAGAAAAGTGACAGTACCTCAAACAAAAAATTAACAAGTTCCCATTGAAAGATTATTAATGCAGTCAGCGAAATTGTCACAAAACATGGCATTGCCAGCCTCGGATAGATGGACCCCATCAAACCTATACAAAGACAATTCCATCCACTTGAACTGTGGATGACGCAAAATCATGCACCCATGTCGCTGGCAGCAGGTGCGCATCCATCGATTAATCTTTTTACGCTGCTGCTCCATGCCCTTCTGCGAATGAGCCCCAAAATAAAAAACCCGCGGTAAAATTTCTGACCAAAAAACAACAGTAGTTGGAAACTGATCCCGAATTTCACTCATGAAAATTGAAATTGATTGGCGAATGGAATACACATCAATAGTGAGTAGGTCATTTGTACCAAGATGGATAATAAGCACCGCTGGTGGAGGGGCATTTTTGGGCATAGATGAAAGTAGGGACGACAGGTCACTTAACCTTGCTCCGCCTCTACCCCGCCACAGCACAGGAACCGCACCGACTGCCAGTGAGCGCTGGGCCCAACGAACCAATGAATCCCCAACAATCCACACGCTACCTGCACAAATCCGAGAGAGATAACCCAAATTAATAATGTTTTACCCCATACTAGTAATACCAGGTAAAGTACACACTGCTTCGGGTCTAATATAAGTAAGTGCCGCATCCGAACGCCAACGGCCCATACGCTGAATCTCCTCCAGTGGGACCCCCAAGCTATGAGCAACTGTTGCAGCACCGATACGAAAGGAATGGGCCCGAATCCGCAGATCACCCAGTCCACCAAAACCTAGTGCTCTCTGAAGCACTGCATTAAACTGATAACGTGTTAAAGGTGTTCCACCGAAATGACAAAACAATGGACCCGTGACCAATGGCCGAACCTGGATAAAATCACGTAGTGCCGTAACAGGACAAATTGACTCATCATCTGTACCAACTAGTCTGATTACCAAAGGTCGACCTGCCTGATTGTTCTTACATGTGCGAAAAGACACCAGCACTGACCCGCAACCTGTTGAACTAAATACAATATCTGAAAGCAGTAACACAGAATCCTGAATATGATTTGCTGAATCGGCAGTAAACTCACCCACTCTCATGAACCCAAAGAATGCACACAACATTGCCGCCTTGAACAGCAACTCCTCAAAGCGTGAATCACAAACATGAGGTAAAGCCCCCAAAATAGTAATGAGAATTGGTACTGTAATTGGAACCCGAGTATCACTCACTCGACGATCCCGACGACAACCCTCCAATAATTTAGAAACCAAAAAATCCTTTGTTGGATCAGAATAACCGTGAAACTTATGATAAAACCCTACCCCAGCTACATAAGTGGCTATAGTTGCTGATGCACAACCTTTTAGAGAAAGCCAAGCAATAAATGCTCTAACCATTGCAGAAGTAATAGGCATAGTGGGAGCCGTCGACCCTTGCCCCATGAAATCCAAGAAAGCATTCCAACCGGTGGAGTAAGTTTTGTAAGAATTCTTGGCAAAAGCAATGGACAACAATCTAGATATCTCACCCACTACCAGAGGATTGGAAGAGATGGAATTGGTGTCATCACCCAATCGGCATTCGGAGCTGCAGCCCGAAATCGATCCATCTGAAAACGTGATAAAGAATCAGCCAATACATTACAAACCCCAGGGATATGCACTGCCTTAAAAACAATACTGTACTTCAGGCATTGCAGCACAAACAATCTCACAAGATGCATTATCCTCTCGCACTGCGATGTTTGGCTGTTGATTATATGAACCACTGCAAAATTATCAGAGCGGAATCGGACCCGCCGATTTGCCAGCAAGGGACCCCAGCACAACACAGCAACCAGCAAGGGAAAAAATTCAAGAAATGCAATGGAAGGCTGCTGATGAATTAAGCATGAAGGCCAGCGACCTTGCACCCACTTGCCTTGAAAAAAGGCACCATACCCTACAGAGGCAGCTGCGTCCGTATACAGCTCTACTGAATCGTCCCACGCACAGGCCGAAATTGGGGACACACCATTGAAGTGGTCCAAGAACTCCAACCACATAAGCAAATCCAACTTAGCCCCTTTCGACAAACGCACCCTGTGGTGAGGCCTAGTGAGCCCCCGAGAGAGAGCAATTAGTCTTCTCAAAAAGGCCCTACCAGGAGACACTGCCTTGCAAACAAAGTTCAAGGAACCAACAAGTGATTGCAGTTCAACAAGGGAAATTTTAGTCTTACCCAGTGCGGCATGAATTTTGCTGCAGAGTGCACGAATTTTCACTAAAGGCACCCTAACTTGCTGGGAAACAGTGTCAATCTCTAAACCCAAATAAGTTATAACTTGAACTGGACCAACAGTCTTTTCCTGTGCTAGGGGCACGCCCAACTTTTCACATATATCTGTAAAGGCTGAAAGTGCCTCCCCAGAGGACCCAAAGGAGGTTCCAATAAACAAAAAATCATCCAAATAATGAGTAACAAACTGTGATTGGATAATCAGCTTAACCTGAAATTCTAAAAATGTACTGAACATTTCAAAAAGGGAACAGGAAATAGAACAGCCCATAGGCAAGCATTTGTCATAATAAAATAATCCATCAAAAGTGAAACCCAACAAGTCATAATCCTCCGGGTGCACAGGGAGCAGTCTGAATGCGGATTTAATGTCAGATTTCGCCAGCCAAGCACCCTTACCCGCATGCATGACAAGATCAACTGCCGTGTCAAAGGAAGCATAATGTACAATACATTGATCACGCGGAATAAAATCGTTAATTGACCCACCTATTTTGGGGTGGGATAAATGATGAATTAGCCTAAATGCACCTGGCTCTTGTTTAGGCACAAGACCAATCGGCGAACACTGCAGGTTAGGCAAAGGACGGGTAGCAAATGGGCCTGCAATACGGCCTAAACTTATTTCTTTAGCGATTTTTCCACGCACAATTTGCGGGTGCTGTGCGGCAGAAGGTAAACAAACTGAATCCCTACACACCCGTGGACCTAAATAACCAATATGAAAACCATGAGTAAAACCGTCAAGTAATACAGAAACTGCCTTTTTATCAGGGTAACGTTCTAACCAGTCACGCAACACAAAAAGCTTAATTGGCGTTGTAGGCACGAAAATTGGCAGGCTTACCCGTCGCCGCTGCTGGCAAACTTGCTTGCTGGCCTTTCGGCTTTCCGCCATTTTGCGTCATTGGCGCCCGCTTACCAAACGCACGCCTACCATTGAGCGAGCGGTCACCAGCGAAACTAGCAGCGGCTGCAGACTGCCTGTTACCCTGGCTACCACCAGAGCGACACGTAGGAGCGCCATGACCTGGGCGGAGGCAAACGCTACACTTATGGGCATATCTGCAGTGACTGTATTGGCAGCCACGCACCCTGTTGAATGCATAGCAAACACCACTGCCTCGATCATTGTTATTGTTGCGGCTATAGTTAGCATTGCCAAATTGGGTTGTGTTCATGTTACCCGCAAAAGTACTGGCACTGGACCGGAATGACGCTGATGCGGCTACCGTTACCCAAAGCTCCATGTCCATGTCGCCCCAGCTAGTGCCAGGATCGGCCGCCTTGCGTAGCCTAAATTGCTCATCATAAGCCCTCCAACTCGGCCCGGGAAACTGAGCAGCGGCCAAACGGATTGTCTCGGCATATTGCAGTAACTCTCCCGCCCGAGCTGGGTGTTTTTCCAAATATATGGCCATAAAAACATGAAAAGCCGAAACCCACTTATCCAGAGTATCAATTTTTACTCTAGGCTGCACAGCTGGCCTGAGTACCATGTTACCCCCTTCATTGATTGCAAAAACCATCTCTGATTGCTGCTGGGTAGCCAAGAGTTGAACAGTGTTTCCATGTAACAACTGAGAAAAATCAATATACTCTCCGTCCCAAATTTTTTGCTTGGTAGCAGACGGAATTGCAAGGCCCAGTGATTTACCCTTATTGTAACTTGGAACCGCCGGTGGCAAGCCAGCTTGGCTAGGCAAGCTTACAGTCAACCCATGAGGCAGAGTATCCGGCTTGTCTGTTGGCCTACCTGCTAATATTGTACCCTGGGCATTTATATTATTATTATCACCATTAACAAACAACTCACCACCCGGACCGTCATTACCGCGGTCTCTTCCTTGGCCTGCTGATGTCGATGGTGACGAGTTGGCAGTCGCCCCGGACTCTGCCGCTTGTGCTACAGAACCGGTGGCCGTTGCAGCACCGGTTGCTCGTTGCCTCTTGGGCGGCGGCACTCCACCTCCTTCAGCAAATCGTGCGGGTGCACGAACAGCCCGCTTCGAACGCGGCATGCCGAAAATTAAAGTTCGACGAACGTGAAAAGTTCAATTAATGTTCGTGTAGAATTATGAAATAGTTCGTACTGTAGTAGTACTGGTAGACAAATTGAAGGCCGACAAAACTAGTGTTATTTTAAAGTATAGGGCCTAGTTAAAGTTAAATGACACTGGAGTCCGAAGAACTCGTGGAAACCTGACGACGCAAACAGGAAAAAAGGAGAAGCCGTCCGTCAAAGTCCGTAGTCTCCCACCCTGACGATGAGCCTCATATGAAAGTGGATGAATTCCAGCAAGCACCAAAAGACGACAGCCCCGAACTGACGAATAACTTCAGTTCAGAAATCCGGCGAATATTCCGCTACCTCCACACCAAGTAGTGAAGCAACACACGAAGACGGAATTATAATTTTAATGTAAACTGCAACAGTGCAAAAGACGATCTATGTAGCTCCCCCTCAAATGAAATGAAACAGTCACTTTTGCACGACAAAGATCTCCCGCGTACAACGTGTACACCAGACGCCGCCGGGAAAGACAAGCCTGCCGTGCACGTAAATACTATGCTCGACGAAAAGCTACAAACTGCAGGAGAACGACGACGCAAAAGTAATCGTTAAAACGATCGCTGCTCAGTGATAATGTCACTGCCGCTACAAATTAAGAAAATTGGGGGAAGAACCTTCAAAGTTCCACCTACGTGTAAGTTAAAGTAGAACAAAAGATGTACCCAAACAGTACAAAATCAGACAATTTGCCTTAGCAAATATTATAAAGTTTGGCTTCAATCACAAGCTGTGACAAAGTGACGCTAAACAAGACAAATTTCCCTCCAAAAAGGTTAACAAGCGACTTGCCAATATTATGCTCTCATTGGCTGACCTTTCTAACTTAAGGACCAATCAAATCGTTTTCGCCGCTACGGCTATGCTGATTGGTTGTTGGCCCGAACATCTGGACCCCCTAAACCAGTATAAATAGCTTCACACATCACAATTGCCAGAATGGGCCAGCACGTCCAACCGTTAACACACCACAGTACATGCACATTAGCCTGATCCATCACGTATGCACGGCAACAGCCGATCCAATCCAAGCATGAACGCACAGACCAGGAAATGTGATATGGTATGCTGAGTATAAAGCATTTGATCATAAAATTGATAAAATGAATTATTATATATTTTTTTTCGTATTTTGCATTCAGAATGCAGCATTCAGAATGCAGCAGGAGATGTGTACTATAGTCTATAGTCAAAGTGGACGACAGGCATATCATTTGCATAATACGTAAGACTCTAATTACAACCATTCATTATTTTATTTGTTTAGCCTAACCGTTATATTCTCTTATTTATACCTTACTAAAGCTAATCTTCAACAGTGTTAATTGGAGGGAATGATTTGCACGAACAACAGACAACCAAGAACTGAACCACATTGCAAGTAAATTACCCGCTATAGTCACCAAGTCAAGGGCCCCCTCAACAGTGGCACAGTACAGTTCATATTTTACAAGGTGGCAGCAGTGGTCAGAGTCCACAGGAAGTCTCCACTGCCGGCAGATTTCTATATAATTGCATTATTTTTAGTTCACCTGGGAAACTCGGCGAATTCACCAGCCCCCATCGTGAGCACCATAGCCTCCATTTCATGGGCTCATCGAATGGCAAAGAAAAACAAGTCTAGCAAGACCGATGTTTAGCGGCAGGGTGATTCAGTTATCATAGCCAGATCAAGTTTACCAACATGCCCAGTTGCTATGCTAGAATTATACCTTAAATTAGCAACCATAACCATTCACCCACAGACAAGGGAGTGTACATTTTCAGAAGCTTAACTAAAGTTAGCACAGGTTACGTACTAAGAAAAGGAAACAACCCAATGTCTTATACTCGAGTAAGAGAGTTAATTGTAAATGCTTTATCGCCCTTAGTTGAAGATGTAGACAAATTTTCTCTGCACAGTTTAAGAGCAGGGCCTCAGAGGCAGCTAATTCCGGAGGCTGTTTAAGCGCCATGGGCGTTGGAAGACAGATACAGCGAAGGACACATTTATGTCCAGGATAATTTGTCTAGCCTAATTTCCGTTTCTAAATCATTGGGTATTTAAGCCATCAGCCCGTTCTTTGTAGTCATCCGGTTGCAGCATAGCTCGCAGACATACTGTCACAGAGTGAAATAAATTATAGCGAATGTACTCCTTGTATTACAACAGAAGACCGTAGTAGTGACTTTAAGTTATATATATAGTAAAGGAACAAGTTTTAATTTTTAGTGGCCGCACCGCGCCCTAAACATTCCTTAGACTTGGTGAACCACCTCAAGACATACCTGGGAGTGAGGTGATTTAAATAGGTTACTTGATTGGTTAATTTATTGGTTTTGCATGTTGAATATTCAAAGTTTTGCTTGAGAGAGTAGATAGAAAAGTTAAGGGAGGTACCAACTTATAGATTCCTAAAATTTCTAATTGTTCTGGTTTGGGAGGGTATATGGGCCTTAAGAAAAATACGTTGGCATTCGGCATCTGAGAATCTCGAGAAGAGGGCACAGCCAGTCTCGATGAATTTGCCTGAGGAGAAAGGGCACAGCCAGCCTCGATGAATTTTGAATTTGCCTGAGGAGAGAGGGCATAGCCAGCCTTTGGCAGCTAGAGTAGAACTATTGAGAGTTCTGTAGTGGGAACAATTTAATGTGCCGTTTGCAAGAGTTTGTATTGGTGAATTTTAAGCCTGCATCAGCTGCAATACACTTCGGAAAAGGCCAGGAGTCAACAGTATTCCTGGCTTGTAAAGTGGGAAAAGGGGAAAGCCTAGACAATGGGAGTGCTTGATGGGAAGGATGAACTGACTGTACCATACTCATGAGTGAGAAGGATGGGACATCCTCCCCAAAGAACTGAAGTAGAACCGGAATGAGTGTATTACCATGTAAATAATGTAGTAATTGATATGTAAAATAAATCTGTAAATATTAAAGAAGTATCAAGTTAGTTCGTGTGTGTGTGTGTCGATGGGGAAATGGGTACTGAAGGTCAAACCTAAGAGGAGTGCAAACCCTGGGTTGTGACAATTGGCGACCACGAAGGGATACGTTTTTAGTGTCCATTGAAATTGTGCCAGTATCCACCCATTCCGACACACAGCATGAAAAGCTAGGTTTTGTTGAGTTAATGTAACTACTTTTATTGTAGTGAAGGTTCAATAGAAAAACTCTGATTTATATTATTTTTCACTGTAATACTTAGTCTTATTAACAGAGTCCAACATGGTATTTGAGAAGTATGTATCATTAGGAAAGTCCATGGGTTTGGAGGGCAAGGACTTACTTCATTTTGTACAAAGTAGAGAAGCAAAAGATGAAGAACGTGAGGAACGAGCAAAAGATAGGGAACATATAAAAGAAATGAAGGAATTAGAAATCCAACTGGAAGAGACTAAGAAACAAGCCAAAGCTATGAAACATGATATAAAACCAAAAACGAAGCAGCCCAAACTACCTAATTTTAATGATGGTAGGGACGACATGGATGCATTCCTACAGCGTTTTGAGCGCTTTGCTATTGCCGCAGAGTGGCCAAAGGAGGACTGGGCATGTTCATTAAGTATAGTTTACTGACCGGTAAAGCTCTTGAAGTGTACGCTAGGTTGCCAGTAGAGCAGGCACGTGACTTTGTAGTTTTAAAGTCAGCATTACTGTATCGATATCAGCTCACTGAAGAAGGTTTCAGGCTAAAACTCAGAACTTCTAAGCCAGAAGTAGGTGAAACGTTTTCACAGTTTTCAATTCGTTTACTGAGCTACCTCGAACGATGGATTGAGTTGAGTAATGGAACTAAATCGTATGAGGGACTTGGTGATCTTATTCTAAGAGAACAAATTCTAGCTGCTTGTGATAAAGATTTGGCGTTGTACTTAAAGGAACGAAAACCAAGTAGTTGTAAAGAAATGACTCAGCTTGCAGATAGGTATATGGAAGCTCATAGAAGGCTTGGGTCTGAAACCCCAACAAGAAGGTACCCTAGAATAGATAATGACCATCCTAGAGTATTTATTGACCCTAAGGTTAATGAGAGTAGAGACTTTAAACCTAAGACGCCCAATGCTCAAGGCAGTAGATCCGGGTTTGTTGAAGCTAGGGAATGCTTTATTTGTGGAAACAAAGGGCACATTGCCCGAAACTGTAGAAATATAAATCAAAGTAAATACCGACCTAACAGATTTCAGACTTCAAGTTTACAGGTTCATGATGATGAGGAAAGAGAGACACATGCTCATAAAGATATTGAGGGTGAAGTTGAAGTTGCTGGTTGCATCACAAAGAAATCTGCTCTATCTATATAAGGACAGGTAATCTAGAGAAATGTGACAAACCCAAGAGAGAGTTGGAAATCCCTCTTATTAGCGCAGCTTGCACAGTTGGTAAGGAAATGCCAGTTAGGAATGGTTATGTTGGAGATAGAATGGTTAGCGTGCTCAGAGACAGCGGCTGCAGTACCGTGGTAGTTAAGCGCGACTTAGTGTGTGAAAATCAGTTCCTAGAAAACACCCAGAAATGTGTTCTATTAGATGGCACTGTACGTTGGGTACCTGTAGCGCAAATTTTCATTGATACACCGTACTTTGTTGGTTCAGTAAATGCACTGTGTATGCCGAATCCGCTCTATGGTTTGATCTTAGGCAATATTGCCGGCGCAAGAGATCCACATAATCCAGATCCCAAGTGGAAGCGCAAAATGTCATCAGTTGTTAGGGCACCGAATGATGCTATAAAACATAATTTCGTGCATGCGATAGAAAAAGATGCCGTGAACGCACAAATTGACGCACCAATGGCTGCTGTTGAAACGCGTGCACAAAAGATAAAATGCGCAAAAGATATACGCCCACTTAGTGTACCGGAAGCTCAAAGTTTCCCAGAATCCCGAGCCGAGGTAATACAAGCGCAGCTAAGCGATACATCATTAGCGAAATGTTGGAGCCTTGCCAAAGAAGGAAAAGTTCAGAAAACTGGTATAGCTAACGAAGTCAAATATTTCATATCTGACCGGTTGCTTTTTCGTGAATTCACATCTCCCACAGTAGACAACGGTAGACCGATTACCCAGATGAGTGTACCTGAAAGTTTGAGACCAAAAGTCTTGAAACTCGCGCATGATACTATGATGTCCGGTCATCTTGGCAGCACAAAAACCATTGATCGTCTGTTAGCAAATTTCTTTTGGCCAGGAGTACAGGGTGACGTTCGTCGTTACTGCGCGTCATGCGACCTATGTCAGAGGACAATTGCGAAAGGTAGAGTAGGAAGAATACCCCTCGGTAGAATGCCTTTAATTGATACTCCATTTAGGCGCGTAGCTGTAGATATTGTTGGGCCGATCGATCCTATTACGCACCGCGGTAACCGCTACATCTTAACCCTAGTGGATTACGCGTCACGATATCCAGAAGCAGTTCCTTTGCCCCGAATAGAAACGGAACGTGTAGCAGAAGCTCTGCTCGAAATTTTTTCGCGAGTAGGCATACCGCACGAAATTCTCTCGGACATGGGAACGCAGTTCACCGCAAAGCTCATGAAAGAAGTAAGCAGGTTGTTATCCCTCAAACAGTTGCATACCACACCGTACCACCCTATCTGCAATGGCCTCGTAGAGAAGTTTAATGGAACATTGAAGCGTATGCTGCGAAAAATGTGTTGTGATCAACCACGTGACTGGGACAGGTACATTCCCGCACTCTTGTTCGCGTACCGCGAATGTCCTCAGGAAAGTTTAGGTTATTCCCCGTTCGAGTTGATTTACGGTCGTACAGTTAGGGGACCCCTCACTATTCTCAAAGAACTATGGACTGAGACAGTTAGGGATGAGGAGGTTAAAACCACGTATCAGTATGTTATAGACTTGCAAAATAGACTAGAGGCCACGTGTAAACTAGCTCAGGATGAACTCGCGAAATCGAGTGCTCGCTACAAACAATATTATGACACAAGAACCAAAGATAGGACTTTCAGCATAGGGGACCAAGTTTTAGTACTCCTACCCACTGACACTAATAAATTGCTCATGCAATGGACGGGCCCGTTTGTTGTTGTTAAGCGAGTAGCTCACCACGATTACGCCATAGAAATGAACGGCAAAGAGCGAACATTTCACGCAAACCTACTAAAAAAATACCTGACAAGGCACGAGAGCGAGCCAGAAATAGTTCATGCCGCGTACAGCCTTAAGCACATCAGTACTAGCGTTGTCGAGGAAGACGAAACAACCGCAGATATGCCTGAGTTGAAGTTGTTCCCGGTGGAACAAACAGAAAAATGGACGGATGTACAGATCTGTCCTGACATCACCGAATCTCAAACACAGGAAATTCAACAACTGTTGAAAGAATTTTCTGATGTGTTCACTGATGTTCCTGGTCGTACTGATTTAACTGAACACTCTGTAATGCTTACCACTGACAATGCTATTTACTCCAAAGCGTATCCTGTTCCATTCGCAACGCAAGAAGCTATCACGAAAGAAAGTGACACAATGCTTGAAATAGGCGTAATTGAGCGATCACAATCGAAATATGCATCTCCAATAGTGCTTGTGCAAAAGAAAGATGGAAGTAACCGTTTTTGTGTAGATTTTCGTAAACTGAACAGAGTGACCATTTTCGATCCTGAGCCGATGCCAATTATAGAAAACCTTATGGGTCAAGTGGGAGACGCTAAATACTTCACTAAACTCGATCTCACAAAGGGGTATTGGCAGATTCCAATTTCTAATCATGATAAGGATAAGACCGCGTTTATCACCTCACATGGTTTATTCCAATTCACTGTTTTACCGTTTGGAATGATTAACGCACCAGCAACCTTTACTCGTATGATGAGAAAACTTCTCAAGGACCAGTCTAATGTTGTAAATTTCATCGATGATGTTTTGATTTTCACACATTCATTTGATAATCATGTCCGTGTCATTAGAGAAGTCCTACTAAGGTTACGCACTGCAAAACTCACAGCAAAACCATCAAAGTGCCAAGTCGCGTACAACACGCTTGAATTTCTGGGACATGTCATCGGCGACGGTAAACTCGTGCCGCAACCAGAAAAGATCATAAAAATCCTGAACGCGACGCGTCCGTGCACCAAAAAGGATGTTAGATCATTCATGGGACTGATCAACTATTATCGCAAGTTTGTTCCAAATTTCGCAGCAATCGCGGCACCGTTAACAGATTTGACAAAGAAAGGTTATCCTACGCGTGTACAGTGGGGTCAAGCACAAGAAAGCGCGTTTGAGACCCTAAAAGTTCGCCTAGAATCTGCACCCATATTGCATTTACCTGACCATAGCCGCTCATACATCTTGCGAACTGACGCATCAGACATTGGTATAGGCGCTGTACTGCTGCAAGAAGACGGAAATCAGTTGTTTCCTATCGCATACGCAAGTCGTAAACTGCTGTCACGAGAATCTGCATACGCTGTCATTGAACGCAAATGTCTCGCATTAGTTTGGGGAATTGCAAAGTTTCACATATATTTGTATGGCAAGCAATTTCTGGTAGAGACCGATCACCACCCTCTGGCATACCTTACCACTGCAAAAGTAAATAATAGCAGATGCATGCGATGGGCATTGGCACTTCAACAGTATAGGTTCAATGTCAAAGCCATAAAAGGTTCAGAAAACATAGGAGCAGACTTCTTGAGCAGATGCCCAGGCAACGATTAGGACAGACAAATTGTATTATGATGTTTGTAAATATTGTGTTTGTAATTACAGTGATTGAAAATAAGTTGTGATACTTGTAAAGTTTGTAAGAGTAATTCGCTAGGAGAAGGTCGTGTCACAGAGTGAAATAAATTATAGCGAATGTACTCCTTGTATTACAACAGAAGACCGTAGTAGTGACTTTAAGTTATATATATAGTAAAGGAACAAGTTTTAATTTTTAGTGGCCGCACCGCGCCCTAAACATTCCTTAGACTTGGTGAACCACCTCAAGACATACCTGGGAGTGAGGTGATTTAAATAGGTTACTTGATTGGTTAATTTATTGGTTTTGCATGTTGAATATTCAAAGTTTTGCTTGAGAGAGTAGATAGAAAAGTTAAGGGAGGTACCAACTTATAGATTCCTAAAATTTCTAATTGTTCTGGTTTGGGAGGGTATATGGGCCTTAAGAAAAATACGTTGGCATTCGGCATCTGAGAATCTCGAGAAGAGGGCACAGCCAGTCTCGATGAATTTGCCTGAGGAGAAAGGGCACAGCCAGCCTCGATGAATTTTGAATTTGCCTGAGGAGAGAGGGCATAGCCAGCCTTTGGCAGCTAGAGTAGAACTATTGAGAGTTCTGTAGTGGGAACAATTTAATGTGCCGTTTGCAAGAGTTTGTATTGGTGAATTTTAAGCCTGCATCAACTGCAATACACTTCGGAAAAGGCCAGGAGTCAACAGTATTCCTGGCTTGTAAAGTGGGAAAAGGGGAAAGCCTAGACAATGGGAGTGCTTGATGGGAAGGATGAACTGACTGTACCATACTCATGAGTGAGAAGGATGGGACATCCTCCCCAAAGAACTGAAGTAGAACCGGAATGAGTGTATTACCATGTAAATAATGTAGTAATTGATATGTAAAATAAATCTGTAAATATTAAAGAAGTATCAAGTTAGTTTGTGTGTGTGTGTGTCGATGGGAAAATGGGTACTGAAGGTCAAACCTAAGAGGAGTGCAAACCCTGGGTTGTGACACATACCATATTCTGAGTACAATGGTCTTTATTAGTGTAGTGTAATTGTTGTTTAAAGTATAAATGTTGATTTATTCAGTTGAGTACCTAGCCGAATTAGAATAAATCTGCTTTATACTTGTTACGTAAAGAGTACACGCTTCAATGGTTCGGCGGGAACATTGAATAGGATTAGGTGTGGTACCCGGAGTAAGGGTATAACGTATTCACTTCACGCTTGCTATGCAACTATAACACATGTTAAATGTTGTTGTTGTTGTTGTTCTTTCTTTATTAATCGTAAATTGGTTATTGTTAAAGTCACCCATCAGCAGACTTGTTACAGCTGCTCTAAATGGACAACAGCATATAAGGAGGTCAGTGCTATAGCTTTAGCCTGAAAGCGTTGATTTGCATAGATCAGGTGTACGTTTCCCAAAATTGGTTTTTCGTATCTGGCGGTCAACATTAGCACTGAGGCTCCAGGGCAAATGACACCTTGTGTCATGCAAGTCAATGAAAACATAACTTCCCAAAGTTGATACCAAATGTAATGAATCATTCCGTTGAATTGGAATAGAATTTGAAAAGAGAAGAGGTTGATTAAAAGGGATCAGTTGATCCGGTTGCGGCATAGCTCGCAGACATACCATATTCTGAGTAAAATGGTCTTTATTAAAGTAGTGTAATTGTTGTTTAAAGTATAAATGTTGATTTATTCGGTTGAGTACCCAGGCGAATTAGAATAAATCTACTTTATACTTGTTACGTAAAGAGTACACGCTTCAATGGTTCGGCGGGAACATTGAATAGGATCGGGTGTGGTACCTGGAGTAAGGGTATAACGTATTCACTTCACGCTTGCTATGCAACTATACCACACGTTAAATTGTTGTTGTTGTTCTTTCTTTATTAATCGTAAATTGGTTATTGTTAAAGTCACCCATCAGCAGACTTGTTACAGCTGCTCTAAATGGACAACAGCATATAAGGAGGTCAGTGCTATAGCTTGAGCCTGAAAGCGTTGATTTGCATAGATCAGGTGTACGTTTCCCAAAATTGGTTTTTCGTATCTGGCGGTCAACATTAGCACTGAGGCTCCAGGGCAAATGACACCTTGTGTCATGCAAGTCAATGAAAACATAACTTCCCAAAGTTGATACCAAATGTAATGAATCATTCCGTTGAATTGGAATAGAATTTGAAAAGAGAAGAGGTTGATTAAAAGGGATCAGTTGATCCGGTTGCAGCATAGCTCGCAGACATACCATTATTATTCTGAGTAAAATGGTCTTTATTAGTGTAGTGTAATTGTTGCTTAAAGTATAAGCGTAGAATGCTTAGTAAACGTGGACTACTCAAGCGCACAAGCAAAAATTCCCTGCTCACCCGTAAAATACGCTTGACAAAAGCGCGGGATTCCCTGCTTCCGTAATCGCCGATTATTTGCTTACGGCCTAAGCAGAGCCATGAAATTGGGCCCAGGTATGTAGACAGAAAGACAGTCAGTGACATAATTATGTTGGAGCTATTCTTGTATCAACCGGATGCCAGTGGAGTGAAATACATACAGGTATCCTTTCTACATTGGATAGTTTTTAGAATAAAAACATATTAAAAGACTTTCTGAACAATGGGCAAGGGGTTTGGGTAAAACAAACACCAGACCTGATCCCCAGATAAAATTTAAACTGCATGTGCAGTGTTGATCAGGTGGATCAGAACAGTCAGAAATCCATCTTCAATTTTTAACAGAAACATATTTATTTTGCAAGATCAATACAAGAAAAGTCTGAACAGTTAATTTGGGTGCGTCTCATATAGCTGAGCATATCGGAAAATTTAACCAGCGACGATCTGTAGTATTACAGGCTTCAATCTTCTACCTAAAGGTCCCCTTCAAATTGTGACATTTTGACTTATTTTTCAGCGGACTTTCATGGTGTTTCACGGCTGCATGTTCATAATGAAATTAATTGATCAATATAAATAACATCGAATGTAATTCAGTTTTTACGCTACACAATGTGTATTAAGAACTGTATATTCAGTACTTTCCCGAGTTCTGTGGAAAAAAACAAAACACAAGCAAATCACTTGGGTGGGATTCGAACCCACGACCTTTGCATTGCTAGAGCAGATGTCTTACCACTAGACCACCGAGCTAGCCCGATGGCTAGAGGCAGTTCGAATTATTGGCAGCGGGTACCGCAACAATTTAATAATATGTTAATGTTTGCATCGGGGATAATGAATATAATTTTGTTGATAATATAATTTTTGGTTGTGCACTACACCAAATAGACACAAATTGCGTGCCAAACTGATAACCATAATAATTGGTGTGCCCTCAACTTTTTTTAATAACAAAAGAGCAACATGTGGTCAGGCTGGTATCTGGCGTTATTTACGAGCCTTGGAGTGTGAAGGCAGATGTTCAGGCAAGGCGGGATCCTGCCAGGTGCGGTACCTTTGACCTCGCATTCCATTCACACAGACGGAGATTCGTAGTCTGTGCACGCGTGAACACACATGACATTGAGAACAAAACAACATTACATGTGATTACAAACATTATGCTGGTGTAGCTGACAAACTTCGTCACTTCGGAGCAGACCAATCATAGCACAGATATTGAAAGCTTATACGTCACTGCAAGTTTATCCAATGAAATCATTGGACCTGTAAGACCAGTGCCATTTGTTATCCTTGCGGACAAAAACAGGGGACCAGTACACGGATACGGGTGCTGTAATAACAAGAATACACTATTATTAGTAGTTCATATAATCCACAATTCAAACTCCTTCAATGTTTCAACTTTTTTCTCGTGTCCAATGATAAAGCTCAAATGTAGAACGTTCACTGACTCCATGTGCTTTTTCATCCATGCTTTCTGCCTGATTTTTTTCCCGTCTGGGTATTTAAGAGGATCCAAAGTTCTCACTTTCAATCCGGGGATGTCCGCGCGTGCAATTAGGTGATTCAAAAGTTTCTGGTCGGAGGTCCTACCCTCGTTCATTGCAAGTGAAAACACCCAAGACCGGACGAGTTGCAGAGCGGATTCGGTGGGTCTGTACAACGCAAAACCCGCACAGAATTCAGCTTTTGGGGGTTTTAGTTGATTATGGAAGGCAACATCAAAGTCGTTACCGCTTAAATCAACAAAAGGATCTCGAATCCAGAACGAGTCTGCGTCAACAAATAGAACTCTGTAACCCATTTCTAAAAACTTTAGTATGTAATCGGGACGCTTGTTTACGAATTGGTTGTACACTTTTGAATTGACCATAAGTTTCTCTGTGGTGGTATCGCCGGAGTTGGTTTTCTGGATGCTAAGTCCTGGTTGAGTTTTTGCTCTCTCAGATAATGCTTTGTAGGACTGTTCATCTTCAGCGATGACTGTGATATTATGACACGCCCCGGTTCTCTTCACGCTCTCCAGCATATTTTCTGTAATATCCAGGAACCCGGCGTTTGTTGTAGTCAAGACGATTATGTTACAGCTTGTGTTAGTGTCTGCTTTGGTGCAGTCAAACATTGATGACACCGGACCAGCCGAAACTGTAGGTTTACTGTGGTCTCCACTGGGCACACGACGCAGTGTAGGTCTATTTCCCAAAACCCCTACACATAAAAGAAATTAAAAAATTATGAGAAAAACAAGTGATTTTTATAATAAGTTATGTGTGAAATATTTGTCATTGTCCGCTGCGTATAGACCCAGTGCATTGTCTGCCATCTATGAACAAAGGAAACGTGCACGCGCAGCGCCAACTCTTAACCATTGATAACTCTTCATTGACTAGTGAGGGGACTCTGCCTGCCCAATGGCGGACTTTTGAGACGCTATGTGGCAGCAGATTTGCCAGGTAAATCCAATGTTCTCGGTAAAAAATAATGTGCGCGTGCTTAGAACTACGTAAACAATGGAAATTACCTGGTAGGTCTATACCCACCTAGCGTTTCACATTTTCCCCATTGATCGGGGCCGGAGACCAAAGACTATGACCTGGGCACAATTTCATTGAGCTGCTTAAGCAGAAAAATATTGCTTGATCATTTTCTGCTAAGAAAACACAAAGAGGACCAGTCACATTTTACGTGATAGTAAGGGAAGAATGCAAAATTTAACACGCGGTTTTTACACCGGTACCGCAGTTTTTTACATCGGTACCGATGTAAGAGTAGATATGAATAGATTCTTGTAAACCTGAATAATCATTATTCATGAGAGGTCATTCCAGGCTCATTAAGATGATGTGGCTACTCAAAGGAAATAGGGCTTGAATGGCTTGAGGTTTTCGGACAATACCCCACCAAACAGGGCAAAGCAGCTATTGTTCGATTTGTATAGGGATTAAAGGATTATGACCACAGGGGATTAAAGGGATTAAGTCTGTCTTGAACGGCTCATTTGTACTGTGCACTACTTTACTTGGAAGATCTCTGCTCATGAATATTTCTATGACGAAACAGCCTGTGTGCACTGACCTGTAAGGTAATTACAGATTATCACAGCTATCAAGTGCTACGCAAAAAACACCGGTACCGGTGTAAATACCGCACGTTTAATTTTGCATTCTTCCCTAATCTGGCTGGTAATATGATTTTGTTGTGCTTACTTTCTCTGTAACTCTTTACATCGACATACATCTCAGGGTTCTTCCCACCATCCGCAGTGACGTCATTTTGAGTTGTCGAGTAACCTGTGAAAGAGGAAACAAATCATCAATGTCATCAAATCAAGCTGAAGAAGTACAAGTCGTTCATGTTCAATCAGAGCTGTCGGTTTACACTTTTGTAAGGCCCGCCGCTATATTATGCAACAACCTTTGACCTTAATTTTCCCAGAGTGCCAAGCGAAAACTTCGCAGTAATCGATTAGCCTTGTTTCGTGGCACGAGTGCAAATCACCGGTACACATGGGGCAGTTAATGGAACGTACCCAATCGACGGAGAACAAAGGCCACGCCCCTCTACTTTACTGAATGCGGAAATGGCCAATAGATGGTACCACACCATCAAAGAGACATTGAACATTATTTTCTGTGCATTTCTCATGATGTTTTACATTTAAATGACTGCTTTTCGTGACCAGCTATTGTCTAAGATTATTTGCCTTTTCTAATTAATTGTTTAATTAATTTTGTTTTAACTGATTGTGTAATACAGAAAAAACAGAAATTACATAAATTAAAACGCCTCGTGTAAAACAAAAAATTATAATACAAATATCATTGTTTGAATGACTGAAGGACCTTTTACATTTTGTGTTGAAAACCGGACACCTTGTAGCCACAAGTTGTTGACAAGATAAACAGACACACTATAAACAGACGGTTCCGCTTATGAAAGGTTTTTATATTGGTAGGTGTGTACTTGATCTATGGTATTTGACATGTGATATTTACATGGTAAGTACATGGGTGCAAAAAGGTTTTCGGCCCATAAAAAAAAATTATTTAAAAAATGGGACCTGAACCCCCCCCCCCCCCCCTAGATATATGGAATGGTTCAGATGAGGCTATCACTGAATTTCACTCACCAGGTCATTGAACTTTGGAGATATGGCTTATTAATGATTGTGTGATACCGTCTATTACCCATTTCCCTCACTTAAGGTTTAAGACGCACACGGCCAAACTGACAATATTCTGCCAGCAGGCACACAAGGCCGGTATCTGGCGTTATTCACGAGCCATGAAGTGCGATGACGTCTGGGCCCAATTTCATAGAGCTGCTTAACGGCCGATTACGTGCTCACGTACGAGTTTCTATTTCATAGTGCTGCTAACACAAAAAGGCATGTTAACCTTCCGGTGCTTACTGCACGAAAGAGAATGACGTAACAATGCAAAACCATTGTGAATGGGCAAGATGGCCGCCTTATTTTATTGCTAACCTATGAAATACGCTTATGCTTAAAATACTGCATGATGCCATGGTGGACTTATTGAGTAACAGTCTTTAATTAAAAAGTCAGTACTCCGCCATTTTATAATTTTTTTTATTTTTTTTAATTCCATATTCCCCAACTACACCTAGCCAAATAGTATGGCAACTGTTTTGTTACCATCGGGGTTGCTTTTCACTGAAAAAAAAAAATCCACCAAGGACCAGCTCTCCCAGTTTTCCCATAGGAATTGTACAGCAATTACTTAGCCTTTGACCTAATTACCACTAATAGGTGAAATGAGCCATTTTGTATAAACTATAAATAGACAAATGTGGGCTAATTTCAAAGGAAATGTTGGTAAAATTCATTTTATTTAGCCACAAGGGTCTATATATATATCTAATGGCTTGGGCGAGTAAAAGTGATTGTGTTTTCCCCAAAAAATGTTTTTAAACGCTAATAACAAACTGACACTCAGAAAGTCTGCGATACTGTCATGGTGTGATTTTGTTTTATGGTGTCACGGAGGGTTAAGCAATTTTTTCTGCTACAGTTAGCACGAAAATTTGCTTACCGTCAAGCAGCTCTATGAAATTGGGCCCATGATGTTCAGGCTTGTGAATAACGGATTGGACCTGCCATCCGCTCTTTTGATTTCTATCAAAGGGCGCCCTACTCAAACGACCTCATGGAGAAAGTTCGGGTGTTAACCTTTAGTCAATATTTCACGCATGCGTGGTCTGTGTTTCACTCGAACGCGTTCTCAATCAGTCGATTGATTCGGCAAATATGGCGACGACCTATCGAAGAGGGACAAACATGTATTGTTCCAAAACACCATCTTGAACAAATGACGTAACTTCTTTATAGTTGACACTTATAGAGAAACAGTGCTCCGGAGCTAGGTTGGTCCAGTTGGACTAGCTTGTTCAACCATGCAGCGTTCGAGTGACAGCTAGATCGACTATGGTTAAGTCTAGTCGACTCTAGTCAGCCAACTGAACTTGCTCAAGGGTATTAGGTCCATAATAACCATGTACAATCCTTGACGAAACACAACTTCAATTTTTGCCAAAGTAGAAATTAACTCAGTCTTCCCGTGATTGATCACATTCCCCCTGAAAAATTCAGTCTTCCCGTAATTGACCACTTCCCCCTGAAAACCGAATAGACAATTATCGGTACTGCTCCATGGTCGATCTAAATTGCTGGGCAAATAATGGAGTAATGGAGTGGAAAGTTATCGCAACCAGTGGAAAGTTATCGCAAGAGTAAAGCTCGGTGCATGGATCAGTGTAAATTTCGTGTTGCAAAAAAGAATTTTCTAGCAACAGAGGGCGTTAACCACCTATCATTCGTTTTCTGTTTTTGGGTTTATCAAATAATAAAAATTCTCACTCACCGAACAGAAGAGAGCCAGTTATCAAAACAGCATAGGTGGCTAAACTCTTTTTGCTGACCATTTTGAGCTACCTATGTTTCACTATACATTACGTCGGGAGAACCGTTGTTTGTGAGTTTAAGTAGAAAATAGTGAAGCTATATATTTCCCTCTGGAAAATTCTACTCACAGCGTTCAATGTGTGGTGTTATAGTCTCTGCCACTGCTTGTGTGTTTTTCACTCTGACATTCGATAGTGACTGGTGAACGTTACCAGCTGTTAACTTTATCACTCACGACGAACAAACCAAAGTGACTTGTACATACTTATACTATAATGAATTGATGTTGTTACAAATTAGTTTGTTAAGTTTGGTTAGGTCTGCTAAGGTACAAAATTGGCTCGGTGGAAAGACCTTGGCTTCCAAATCACTTTCACTTACTACAGCTGAACATAATTGTATCCTGCCATGGTATAATCACACAAGTCGACTTGGAACCGAAGTGCTTACGTGTCCGTCTGAGTTAGAGTAGTGTTGACCGTGACCTCAAGGTCCACAGGAAGGGCCTTAGATGCTGTGCGCATGCCGTTTAACCTACCACGTACCTCAGTCGACGGTGCACAAACTACAGCCACCCGTAGGCTTTTTTCGAGGCGCATTAGTATGTATTTTATTCAAAGCGCGTGCTCTTTTTGAGTCCGCACAGCCCCACAACTTTCTTAAAAGAATGAACAAAGATTTGTTCTATAAGGTGCTGAACAATTTCGGTAAATCTTACAAGTACTGTAAATGTACCCTAATAATCCGTAAATCTTACAAGTGCCGTAACAAATTACCTATAATCAATTGCAAATCTTGCAAGATACCGTAAATATAGGCTTACCCTATTGCCCTCCGTAAATCTAATCTAAGTACCGCAAAATACCCCAAGATCGAGTAAATCAAACAAGTACCGTTAACCTCCGGGTCAGAATTGACACTGATTCTGGTTCTGTGAGGCTTGATCAATTTCTGAGTCAGTATGACCCCGGAATCTGTGTCAAAATGACCAAGAAAAGGGTCACTAATGACACAGAAACGGGGTTAGAATTTCATTATGTTTAACAATTTCTGGGTCAGACTGACTAATAATTGGGTTAGGACCCCTGTGACTCAGACACCGGTAAAGCCTGATCCGCCGGGAGATGTTGAATGTCTTGTGTTGATGCAAGAGAGAGAATTATTTTAAGTCTGAAGAGGGAAAGTTGTTGCAGGGCGATATAAGTACGGGAACATTGGGGTGGAGATCGAGCACCCTCTGCCAGATTATATTGGGCATGGTTCAAAATCAGCCGATCAGCTGAAAATGCGCATTACTGATCTGTAGTTTTTCACCTGTCTAATTAGGCCTTGGCAACACCACATCGGTCAGATTGTAACAATTAATGCAAAACAAAAAGTTGGTTATTTTAAGCTGCATGTTTGCCAATTTCGTTTAGCTTATAAAAAATAAGATTGTTCAGTTCGAAAATTATAATTGAGAAGTTCGTATTACACAACTGTGATTACCGCCCCCCCCCCCCCCCCCCCCCCCCCCCCACCACAATACCGGTAGGTGTTTCGCTTTCATTATAGTTGGTTCATGCACTATATTCAAAGACGTGTTTTGATAGTGATATTATGAATTATACGGGATTGGTAAGGACAAAAATAATTGGTTATTTTTTTTTGTCTAAAAGCTCTACTCTGTGGCGTAACTAAGGGGGGCACGTTCCCCCCAATTGATGTCAGTGCCCCGGGGCCCGGGGCCCGGGGCCCCGGGTGCCCCCCCCCCCCCCCCCCCCCCCCCCCCATTTGAAATCTGAACCTTCGAGACTGTAATAATTACCAGAATATAAAATGTTAAGTTTTATAAACTTTTAAGGAGCACTGCTGGTGGCGTATAACTCATGTTTCAAACTATTTTTCTATTTACACATATTTGTTGTACCTTTGCAATGGACAGTTGTTATTTTTACCAACGTCTTCAGAGTACGGTAAATCACGTCCGCAAATTGTATGATGACTCATCGCCCGCGTTCGCGCCCCACATGCTGCCACAGTCTGTGCCACGTTAAATACGGTACGATAGTATAGTGCCACATGAAGCTACACGACGTGCTGGGTGCCGTTGCATTATTTATCGTAATTACATGAGGAAAAACCATTGAAAACTCTAGAGCTGTGAGAGCATTTATCTAAAATATCTGCTTCATTTGAGACAGTACTTTGTTCTTCAGTGTTTAGGATATATTAAATAGTTTGTCAATAATGTAAAAAACGAAATTGGGGGGGGGGCGGATTGGTCAAAACAATTTCGAAAAAATATCAAAGTTTTTAACATTAATTAGGCCTACTGTGTACGGTCCCAAGTGTCTAATAAATAAATACTAGTGCCAATCCTCAAATACATAAATCCCCGTAAAAAAGACTCCGGTCTCGCAATCCCTTGTTAACAGTTATGATTTATTTCTACACATTCAAACAGTAACTGCATGGTTCTAGATGTGCGAAAAAGAAAGAAAAAAAGAAAGACAAAACAAATCTGAAAAAGAGAAAAGAAACATCATTTTGCAAATTGACCATATTATTCCCTTTGGTTTAATTGAGGGGCTGTTTGGAACCCGCCATTGCGTAGATTAAGATCCAGTGCAAAGGAATCTATAGTTGATTTGCCAACAGTGCCCCCCTAGAAAAAATGGTGCCCCCCCCCCTTGTGCCCCCCTAAAAATTTACCCTAGTTACGCCGCTGGCTCTACTGATTGTGAAGTTCACACTAGGTGAAGACCAGAGAAGTCTGTATCTAAAAACCTAAACAAAAGAAACATCTGCAGCTGCTGATGTCGGTCGTTACAACCAAAAATTAAGGACAGTGTGTTTCTATGCTAAAACTTGTGCATGGTTTTTCACTTTTATCTCCTGACTCAAACACAACAGATTAAGATCGACCAATCAGAGTTTTGTTTGTCCAGTCTGGTATGTTTGATAACACTGCGAGTATTTTGTCAGCTCTACCAATCCTGTATAGATTAAAAGTGGTATAAATCCCACTTGTGTTATTATCAGTTTTATGGAAAAACAAGTCCTACAGAATTTCCACTTCTCATTTTCATCAGTTATACTTCACAATAATTATAACAAAGAACGATAACACGAGTACATGATTTGTAAGTTTATCAAGCACCATAAAATTTAAAAATAATTTCACAACAATTTTTTCCCACATGAATACTTATTCCGTTTACTGTGTTCATTCATTATTTTTTTTAAAATATCCTGTGTATGTTGTCAAAAGGTAATGACATAATGTTAATCACTTTGAAAACTTGTTTATTTTTATATATATATTTTTCAGCGGTCCATCGTTTTTAGAAGTGATTTGGCGTTGTTTTGGCATGTCGTTACCGAGCGGTTCAAGCGCACTGGACTCAAACTCCGATGTTTCTGATTAGCAGAGTGTGAGTTCGAGTCCCGGTTCGGTTACATGTGTCCTTAATCAAGACACTCGGCCATTATTATATTGTTTCGTCCTTCAAGTTCGGATGGGATGTAAAGCCGTAGGTCCCATGTATTAAAATGCATGAACAAGAACCCAGTACACTTATCGTAATGAGAAGTGGTTCGCCTGGTGTTTCACTTGTATGGTTGGCTGCAGAAAGTGTATCTTTATACTTTGTAAACCATTAAATGGTGATAATGTAAATAAATGAGTCTTATAATTAGAACATAGCTTCTCCACATAGCTTGTTAAAATAAGATAAACCAAAACAACAAACAGCGAGTGCCGGGTGTGATAAAGTGCGTATTATAACAAGTGCGTATAGTCGACCCCACTATATAATTCTCGAAATGTGCGCATGATAAGAACTACGTGAACAATAATAACTAAACGGTATTTATAATCTGCTGCCACCTATCGTTTCGAAATCTTCGAATCCGTCAGTCTTATACGGGCCTATTAATTACCAAAACCAAAGATGACATTTTCAAGTTGTTTTAATAAAAGTCGAATGGTAAAGTATACCTTTTTATACCAAACTACGAGATTACTTTTCATCTGACATATCCCCCCCCCAAGTCAAAACTACAAGCATGACACTTGACACATATCACCCATAGAGGGCGCTATGAACACAAATAGCGGTGTTAAACAAAAAATGGACTCAAATGTACTAAAGAACACGTTGCATATAATTAAACTTTAACGACGGCTTTTCCGGTGTTTGCTCCACTAAAAAGACCCATGAAAGCATCGAACATGTTGTCGAATCCTTCAGTCACGTGCTCCCGGTACTTCAGCTTCCCCTAAAAGAAAACAAAATAAAAATAAAAAACAGAAAAGGAGAAGTTTTATTAGAGAACACTCCAAAGATAATGTAACTTGCAATCGAGCAAGCTCTTTAATGACCTGAATAAGCATTCGTTAAACACATAACTGCACTGTGAACCAACTTCAACTAATGAAGAGGCGCTGTTGCCTGCGATAGACGGCTTGGCCCAAGACTAGTTTTGCCTGAGCTCTATCATCAATAAGCACGTCGTACTGGTAACCAGCCGAACCCCGCGTGAATCCGATCAACTGGTAATCTGTTCAATTCTTAAGCTTAATTGAAACGGCGCCCTCTGATGCTGGTAACTGCGTGAACGATGCCTCGAACGACCATGCACGTAAAGAATTAATGTAACCTATGCCCTTGTTTAAGAATGTGTTAGAGTTGTATGAGTCTTTCACCTCTTTAACCCATTCGATGTGTTGCTTCATCCACTCCGGCCAGCGGCTTCCATATGTAGATATAATAAAGCCTTGCATCTTTATTTCCTTGAAGACAATTGTGCCATGGACGGCCGGAACTTTGGACAAAAAATATAGTCAAAATATCATAAACTGGAACGAAATATACATATGCCTAATAATAAGCAACAGCAAAAACTTAAACAGCCCTGAAACAACAACGTTTTTTCTGTTTGTCAAAAAAGTTGAACGTTTGATATTTACCCCGGTGACGAGATACCAGTTATTGTGTCACAGGGGGACTTGTTTTGCATTAGTATGGCTTCCCATAGTTTTCCAAACTCGGTTAGCCAAAACTTGGGCCCCTGGCGATGCAATAATAAAGGTCTACAGACCCTTGCATTGGCCGCCACTGTTGACGAAACGTGCACAAGTGAAAGGCTCTCATTGGCCGAGAGTCGTGGGCAGTGCGTACACCTGTGCACTTTTACATTGTTTGTCATCGACCAGATGGCTTTCAATGACTTAATGTGCAATCCATTATGGCTGGTTAGGGTGGAAGTCCCCGATTGGGAAGAGTTTGTAAAACCAATGGGAGATGTTGCCAAAAACTTAAAATATACTCAAAGGGGGAACAATAGGAGCCCCTGATTGCAGGCGTTTACACACTTGTGTGAGTTGGACATCAGTGATACTTCGGTGGTTTTATGGGGACATTTTGAGAGGAATTCTATACCTTGCTCTATGTTTATATATACGTACGTTTTGCAGGAGCTGTATCGTTGTAGCTGGAAATGGCGCCACAGCATGCGATGCGTCCAAAACGGGCCATGTTGTTAAGAACGGTGGTAGCAAACTCCCCACCGACCTGCCTCAATGAAATGCAAAAAGAAAAAAAGAAAAGAAGACAACAAAAATAGGTAACCTCATCCGATCCTCAAGACTCACAATTTTTTCTGTAGGTCGCCTTAGCTGGTTTGTAGCCAGACATAAATCAGGTTGTAACGGTATGTGAAAAACATAGCAAGATTAACGATTGAAATCAAAACTAGGACTGACGTCACTTTTTTATCAAGTTGTTCCTTGAAAAAAAATATATATATATAAAAAAGCGTAAGAACGGTGGAAAATAAATGTGATTTACTATATAGGCAATCTAGCTTGACCTCTGATGATCACTCATCCAGTTATACACACCGACTCTTATGACATGAATATTATAAATGAGGTCAAGCTAGGATGCGGCTTATGGTTTATACTCTTTCAAATCTTCACGCTATTAAAACAAATACACAGGTTTAAAGCTGACTGAATTTACAACAATCAAAGTCGATAATGATGAGCTTATACCGGTTTTTTAAAAGCATTAAATCTCTAATAGGCCCTATACTTATTAATTAATCTATATAATTCGATTAGGATTTTTAAGCATTTAACTCACGTTATCGAAGTAGCAGTCCACACCTTTCGGTGCAACAGACTTCAACGTTGCATCAAGATCCACTTTCTTGTAGTTAAACGCTTCATCGAAGCCAAGTTCCTTCAGCCACGCTACCTTCTCGTCAGAACCGGCGTAACCGATCACTTTGCAGCCCTAGGAGAGAATTATTTTTATATGTGGTTTTTGAACTTTGTTTAACAAACCTTCAGTTGTTAAGATTTTATTTGAGCAATGTTGCCGGGTGTTGTGACGTAAGCTCTGTAAGCCCATTTTATCGGGTCCCATTGTTCGAACACGCATGAGACCGGCAGCCTATCAATGTGGGCAAAGGTGTGTCTGACTTTTAGTGCGTCCCCCAGCCATGCGCCTACACTCGAAGTTTCATGGAATAGTTTTTACGAAATCACTTCGGTCTAGATGTTTTTTTTCTGACTATAACTTCAGAGTTAATTTTATATTGATTATAATCATTATCATTTATGTTTTGTTTGATTGTTTGTTTAGATGATCTTTCCAACAAGGAAACTTCTCAAATTCCCACAAGGGGACATAAACACCAAGCTGGAACGAATTGCAGAAATCAATAAATTATTGTGATTCAGTAACTAAACGACAATATGTTGTACAATCAGTACGCTTGGTAGGATTCGAGCCAACGACCTTGTGACTTCAAGTCCTTTCAGTTGCTCTTAACTCCTTTAGTGTGATGTGCCAGCGGGACTAATTAGCTTGTCCGAAAGTCACAGGTTAAACTTCCGCTCTAGTCAACTTTTCTTTGTTCAAAATTTTTTTTCTTTCTAGATTTGAATGAAGTCTATGTATCAGGAATGATGGGATGATAGTTATTTATGAAATTGTTTTTTTAAGTCTAATTACTCGAACACAAATTGACTTACTAGCACTTTAGCGATTTGGCCGACCACAGAACCAACTGCGCCGGCCGCACCGCTGACGACAACCACCTCCCCTGCTTTGGGGTTGCAAATATCGACAAGGCCATAGTTAGCCGTAAACCTGAAGAAGAAAAAAACAATAACAAAATTTGTAATTCTGTTTAATAATTAGGCCTATATTAGTTCCTTGTTGACTGTTCAAAACACAACTGTACAAATATTTGTTTTAAATAGTGTAAATTACTGTTCAATAATATAACTTTGTTTAACAACAGGTTTTTTTAAGTTACTTATCACACTAAAGACCAACAGTTTTGGTGACACGGTCATACAAGTTTTGTCCCATCTCACCTCAATTTGACCTGATATGACCGATATTAATATTTGATACTCTACTTTAATATTTCTTTGACCCATCATTGATACAGTGCATGCGTCCCATCATGCCACAAATAATACCGGAAAACGGGACACCAAATTAATTGTTATAAATTTAATCAACTAAATTATGTCTTTGGCTGTGAGATTAGATGCACCTTGTTGATGTAGTAAAACGTCTAATTTATTTTTTAGAAAACTTGAAGAATGTAATATATTATTTAAAATAACTTTAAAAATGTAAAAGCTGTTAAAAACCCTTCACATTTTTATTAAAAGGTGGAAAATAAGTAAGACCACGTGACAGTTTAAGGTAAACATCGATTTATATTATTCAAAATCTGGATATCTGTTCCATCTAACCCCACTGTACCCTACTTCTTCTGTTGTTGTGGGAGTGGGGTGTGGTGTGGTGCAGCAGGGTACGTAGGGTTAGGGGTGGGTTGGTTGGAGTGTGGTGGGGTGCTGATTTACTTACCCGGGCATTCCGATGGTACCTAATGCGAGAGAGAGCGGCACACCTTGTGGATAAGGCGGGATCTTCGTCAGATCTGACCCGTCTGACACGGCGTGTGTCACCCAACCCGCACGGACGCAAACATTGGTCCCCACGGGGAATTTGTCATTCTTGCTTTCAATAACCCTGTATGGACAAAGCAGTAGGCACACAGAAAAATAAATAAATAAATATTAAATAAGGGACATCACTGCAATGATCTGCAGCAACCTGCTTGTTGGTAGTTAGATTTAAAGATTTTAATGTTTTCAACCAATAAGGAAATTGAGTCCACATGATATTAAGCAGATTTAAGTTGTGTAAAAAAAAAATATTTTGAATACCCTTCTCCGATGCTTTTCAGAAAGATTCGCGAAAAGCCCTGTTACGTCATCACTCATGTTACGTCATAATATGTGGGAGATCCATTTTGTACAGCCGCCTTGTAGCATGGAGGTATATAACAAAGCAAACTACCACATTATGACGTCAAATTTAAGTATTGTCATTTTGAAGCACGCCGTCAAGAGCAGAAGTGTTTCTAACTTTGTTAAACCTTGAGGTTGGGGCCTAATTTTTGACAAGTGTGCAAACTACATTTAAACGATAAGCAAACACATTATAAACAAATAACATTCCCGTTAATAACAAAATTGCTAAAGTACTTGGGTTTAAAATGCAGATTTCGTACTACAGCCACGTTTCTTTAATTGACACACTAACGCTCACGTTCGCGCCTAGCCGTCAAAACAGGTCAACAATTTGTAATGACTGGACGTATTTAAACCTTTTGCAAGCTCATTTCGAAAAATCCACTGATATAAATACAATCATGAAATAAAACACAATTTTTCACACGGATTTCCCCCCCCCCTTTTTAAGAATGATTTGTTTTTCTTTCTTCAGGACGATTGTGTAAAGTGAAATTGTATTATGATTCCCTCCCTCCTCTCTCTATCTCTTCTTATCCTTCTTCAAAGTATCTCACCCTAACTAAACAGAACCTTAATATTATAGGTGGTTTTTTTTACCTCGCAATCTGCTCTCCGATCATGGTGGTTCCAGTTGGTAATCTTGCAGTGTACGGTCTGAGTAAAATAGCCAGGGAAAAATTGTACTGAATTATTAAGTGACTGTGTTACTGAGTTATGCTGAGCTATACTTTACGCCACTGACTAACTGAGTAACTCGGTTGTTGAGTTACTGAATAAGTAAGTTACTGAGTAAGTGAGTAACTGAGTGACCGAGTTATTAAGTAACTGAGTAAATGAGATTACTTAGTTACCGAGTTACTAAGTTAGTAAAATACCAAGTTAAATGGGAACAGAACAGTTACTAAGTTACCGTAGTTATGAGTAAAAAATCGTAGTTACCGAGTAACAAATCGTAGTTACCGAGTAACTGAGTTACTGTCTGAGTAAATGAGATAAATTAGTGCTGAGTTACTGAGTTACTAAAATACCAAGTTGAATGGGAACAAATCAGTTACTGAGCTGAGTTAACGTAGTTACTGAGTTACTGAGTTATTTAAATAGTGAGTTACACATCCAGTTAAATCATTTTGTGTTGAAATAAGAAAGAAGGAAACTTTTGAGAGAAAGGATTGTTTACCTCATATAAGGATCCACACTGAGATACACAGCCTCCAGCAAGACGGCTGCAAACAAAACAGTTTAAAGACACAGTGTTAAATATAGTAGCCCACCCCCTTGCTACGACGCCATATATGGATGTATGGTTTCTGCCTATGTGATCCGCCATTTTAAGAGTCGTATCAATTATTTTTTGCATCTCAATTTTTTTCTCATTTTCTCACTTCCTCTTGTGGAGATGTTAAGAAGATGACTTCCTTTGGTTAAGTGATGTTTGAATCTTCAACCGATGTGGTTGGTAGACAATAAAACCATGTGACAATGTCTTTAGGGAGGAGTGCTGGGTCTGAGAAGAGCCAAACAGTATCATGAGTATGCTCTACTCGTAAAAAAAGGTGTAAAAATATAAATTTTCACAGATTTGCACACAATCTACATGGCATAAAGATGGTCATGGTTGGAAACTCCCTTCAATGTATTTCAAAGATTTTTTCCAAAACAGAGAGCATTATTGACTCAAATTTTGGCTTTGGATTGTGCTGGGCCGCGTGCAGCCAGAAAACACAGTTGAAACCTGAGAGTGAGACAACTTGGCTGTGGTTTCACAAACGCCTCAGAGGTAAACGGACTTTTTGAGGGTATGAATTATTGAAAGATAAGTTGTTAAAGGAACACGTTGCCTTAAGATCTCACGAAATCTCACGGTTGGAGGTGTTCCTTATAGTTATTAAGAGTTGTTCTTGCAATAAAACACCTTTAATGTGTTATAATTAGTGAATGGTAATTAAAAAAAGCAAACATTGACCTCTGACCCCCGAGAAATGTCCCGCGAAATGTATACGTATTTCAAGCCGTCAATACGATCGTCGGTGTAATGGGCAATAATGCGCGATGAAAAGCAGTAGGCTGGCACCGTAGCCTGTGGCCTATATCACACGAACCCAGGTAATATACCATTCTTTACTCGACGACATGTGTGTACCTCCATGGTATAACCAACTTACAAGTAAACACGTCCACACCGTTCACTGTTAAAATGGATAGCCAAGAAAACACAGAAGACGTGTCAAAAAAGAAGAAACAAAAACATCGCCAATCAGGGTAAGAATACTGTCATGGGACAAACCGAGAGAAAGGACTTGGGTTATTTATACCCAATTTTTATTGTGGACACGACTAAAAAAACGGCACATCACACGTAATAATTGCTCAGTCGTAGTTCAACAGCTGCGACTCTGGAAATAAGACTAATAGAATTTGTCCGCCATTTATGGGAGTCAAAATCTTGACTCCCATAAATGGCGGAGCGTTTTGTTTCGCGAAATTTAGCAAAAGCGAAGCATTTCTAAGGCACCTTTGTGTGGATCATTATATTCTACTTTTTAAACATCTTTCCGACCGTGCTCATTATACATCAAACGCTTGTTATAGCCCAAAAGCGTCCAACAGCGCCCAACCCGAAGGCAACGTGTCTCTTTAAAGGGACACACCGGCTTCGTTGGGCTATTTTGGCTACAAAATAGACTGAAACATGACTCCAAAGGTCTTCCAGGAATGGAGAAGAACGGTTCCTAAAAGAAACCATTAATTTTGGTCGTTTTTGAGCATTTTTCAAAAAACGAAGGTCACATGGGTTATCCGAACCACTTTTTTGGTTCGGATAACCCTCGTGATGTTCGGAGTTAGTTTTAATTCCAGCCGTATAAAAATTAATTAGGCCTACTGTACCGAATTCAACTCTGTTTTTTAACAATAATTCAGGAGTATTTGACACACAAAAATACTTATTCAAATTATGGATACAAGTTGTAAATATAACAAAAAAGTCGAACGTAAGTTTTTATTTCAGAGAGACCGACCAACGGTAGCGAGTCTTACAGTGCACAACGTGAGGACTACACACGTAACACAGTGGCAGTCGTGTCTCTTGCGAGCAGAGTATCTCGGCAGTGCTATGCGCGACATAAACCCACTAGCCAGGAGATAGCTGTTGAAGCTCACGAACATGTGGGAGGGGTGGGGAGCCAGACCGCCAACTACGTTGTTATTGCGGGTTTGCTAGTCGGTACACCTCGCTAATCGCATCCGTTGTTTCAAAATTGCAACTTTTCAATGCTCTGTGTACGTTCCCTGACCCGATTTGTACCGAATTTCTTGGTAATTGAATAAGATGTATGTCAATACATAGCAAAACCACTTTTATATTGACGGTACAATTAGTTTAAACAAAATTTGTGACAAACAATTCCAAAAAATGAGCCCCCCCAAAAAAAAACAAAAAAAAACGGAGCCCCTGACGGGACGAAAAAGAAATTAAAAATTAAAAGGTGGGAAAAAACTCAATCGAAATTTTTATTGCATTCTCTACACACAAAATTACAACAAAATCATTTCGTTTCCTCAAAATATTATTAAATTCTATGAAAATATAATTTTCAGATATCAAATAACAAACCACAAGGGAAACTGGGTAAATTTTAATGATTTTGGGTTGAACAAGGAAAAATTGACTAGAGCGGGATTTGAACCAACGACCTCCGGATTGACGTGCCGGCGCTCTACCAACTGAGCTATCTAGCCCTATGTTGGCGGTCTCCCTATTTTGTCATAATTTTGTGTCACAAAATATTATTTTTCATTTTGTGAACGCAGTATTTTTCTAGGTAACGAAATAGATTATTTCTAGAAAATAGGTTCTCGTTCCCTTGAACACGCTTTCTTTCCCCCGAACTACAATTAAGTTCCCAAGAAATACGCTTTCGTTCCCTGAAGATACGCATTCGTTTCCTCGAAATATGATTTTGTTCAAAAGAAATATACTTTCCTTCCCTAAAATAGACTTTCTTTCCCTCAAAAGGAGATTTCGTACCCTAAAAAAAAGCTTTCGATTCCTCAAAATACGACTTTGAATTTTTTGCCCGAAATATACTTTTGTTCACCCAAAATATGCTTTCGTTCTCTCGCAATGAGATTTTGTTCCCCAGATCCCCCAAGAAAGCTTTTCTTCCCTCTGAACTGGAGTCCAATCACACCAATTTGTTACATTCCTTTGTGAGGGGCGACTTTGAGAGGGGACGAGTTTGTATGTGAGGGGCGACTTTGAGAGGGGACGAGTTTGTATGTGAGGGGGCGACTTTGTAGTTGGTGACTTTGTAATTGGCGAGTTTGCTGGGGGCGAGTTTACTGGTTTCCGTGTCCGTTGTTTTACACACTTTCAGATGGATAACTTGGACTGGATCCACAGTGCCTTGTCGTAGTAGAACACATACATAAACAGAGCACCATGCCAGTCTACTCGCAATATTGCACAACATGTTTGTATTCCGTAAATTTGACACTTTGCAACGGCTGGTAAAGCGTATACGGTGACCTTTGACCGCTTTTGTTTGTTTCGGTAATTTCTCGTTATTTAAGTTATATTTTTGTATAATTATTTTTTAAAACCATCTAGAAATAATTGTCTTTGATTCTACATGACTAAATTACATATATACAGGTAACCAGTGTGTCCGTTTAATGGGCGTAGAATCCCGACACGCGAGGTCAACACAAACAATATAGACAAAGATACTGAAGTTTTAAGCTGCTTAACGGGAACCCTATCTAGCCTTTCGACAAGGCATTTCAGTCATGCCATCACGGAAAGTTATATCCTTGCTTAGTTGCTCACGGAAAAAAACTATAATAATGGAAGCCGAGAGTGCTGTATTGAAAACACGGATGAATGTTTTCAGCATTGATTTTGCCTCCATGGGACGGGTTTGTTCATGCGTGATGCACAAGCGCTTGGGATTCCCCACAAAAAGCTCCGCTTCTAAAAAAGCTTCGCTTCTAAAATGGATCCCTGTGCAGTGTCATGTTTGTTTTCATCTAGTTCTTGATATTATATCTATACTGTAAAGTTGCATTATAAACTGATCGCTCTTGAGTGATAGTGTCTTTTATTGTTTGATACTGTGGAAAATAAATTAACCTTGAAACTAAAGACTAACAGTATTCACTTCACACACCATTGCTATACCATGGCCATAGACTTGATTTCAAGTCTGAGATGGCGGTTATTTCTCTGCATCATCAGCCATGCAACATTCCCCCGCGCCGGGGTTGGCTATCACACGCTCTAACTCGCAATCTCTTAGCAGTGATCGTAGGTAAAAGACGGAGGTTAATCCACAAGAGGGCGATATGTCACTTCACACACCATTGCTATACCATGGCCATAGAGTTGATTTCAAGTCTGAGATGGCGGTTATTTCTCTGCATCATCAGCCATGCAAAATTCCCCCGCGGATTGGCTATCACACGCTGTAACTCGCAATCTCTTAGCAGTGATCGTAGGTAAAAGACGGAGGTTAATCCACAAGAGGGCAATATGTCACTTCACACACCATTGCTATACCATGGCCATAGACTTGATTTCAAGTCTGAGATGGCGGTTATGTTCTCTGCATCATCAGCCATGCAAAATTCCCCCGCGGATTGGCTATCACACGCTGTAACTCGCAATCTCTTAGCAGTGATCGTAGGTAAAAGACGGAGGTTAATCCACAAGAGGGCAATATGTCACTTCACACACCATTGCTATACCATGGCCATAGACTTGATTTCAAGTCTGAGATGGCGGTTATTTCTCTGCATCATCAGCCATGCAAAATTCCCCCGCGGATTGGCTATCACACGCTGTAACTCGCAATCTCTTAGCAGTGATCGTAGGTAAAAGACGGAGGTTAATCCACAAGAGGGCGCTATTTCAGGCAATAATGATTTATTTAAATTTTTATTTTATTTCGTCTTGTTTAACCAGGGTAGCCCCCTCAGTTATCAAAGAACTGTTCTCCCTGGGGGCCCTGGGGTCTTATGAAAAAGTACATAAATTACAGAGAAAACTAAACTTAAAAATCGCAACCCCAAAAAGGACATCAAACCCCCAAAACCAAAACCGTTTTTAAAATATACGAGAGTGTAAAAGGGTAAAAAGATAAAATACACCAAAACGACCAGGATAAAAAGGCACCAAGTAATTTAAACAGAGTGGGCGGAGCCCGTATCCCCTCTCGCCTCTCCCCACTACAAACTTTTAAAAGTGTGCATGCTGCTTGCCATTTTCTTTACCATTATGTTTAAAGGAACATTACAGAATTGGTTCTGGCTAACAAAACAGTCGCTGGCAGTGTAAGATCTTTATGTAATCCACCATATACATAAACTGACAAACCTGTAGAAGTTTGAGATCGATCGGCCATCTGGGTCACGAAAAAATTGTGAAAAACCGATTACATATTTGCATGTCATGAAATCAGTAGAATATTCAGGCACGGTCCAGGCTTGCAAATTGCCCTGAATAGATATTTGAATATCGCCCTCATGCGTTTCAGCGTAGACGGCGAGGAGGTGGCCGTTTGCGGTCGACTACTGAAAGGCCACCGAAGGGTCAGCCGCATAAATAATGAGCTCCACGTTACGTGTGTACGTGATGTACTATTATACCCCACTGTGTATAAGTGTTGGTTGCATTGTATGCAGCATCGAGTTATATTTTCTACCTCCAGCAGTCAGTGTGTGCACGGTTTTGCATTAATAGTGCGAGCTTGGAGGACACGGTTTCAAAAATTCATTTCGGGAACATAAATAACTTTAACAGAACAAAAACATCATATAACGAAGCAAAAATGTTTCATTGTAATTGTACCTAAAAAAACCTATTACATATTTTTCTGTGTTCAAAATAAAGAAATATGAGACCAAAAACATAGGCCTCCGTGTGCAAAAATAAAAAGAGTCTCCGGAAAAGTCATTTGCTAGTTTATAACGGATTTGGACAGAATTTTACAAATGTAACGCTAGCTACGTTGATCTAGTATTTTGCGGTATTCTTTATTTCTAAGGATTCGCGAAACGTCAAGAACACTTAAAGAACCGTCTTCGTAAGCGTTATAGTTTTTATACCGTTCAGAATCGAAATGTCTGTAATAATATCTAGTTTGTAAATGAGAGCCCTAACTTGATTGGTCATATCATGGAGGGGTGAACCAAACTGATTGCGCTGTCTTGCTATGTAACCAATCAGCTGCTGCGTAAGAAAACGCTAGGCAAAATGGTCTTGCTCCTTACATGCCTTACTTCGAACTGAATGCGGTGTTGGGTAAACATTGAGGTGCCCGACTATCTTGTGAAAACACACGAGGCGTTGCTATAAATTATTTCATCGTTGTTTAGAATAAAATGTTTCGTTTGTTTTGTTTGAAAGACTTTTAAACCGGTCATCTAGATTATTGAGAAGGAAAAACCATCAATGTTACAATTTTTCACTGGCTTTCTCTCATGTGGCTCACAAAATGTTTGGTGCATTCCACCCACCGCCCAAGCCCATTATAAAAAATAATAAACAATTAATTATAGATAGTTTTGTTTTACCCTTCTCTCGAGTGAACCTATGGTCAGTTAATTTTATTTCAATAATTGTTTACCACCATTAATGACAACAGTGCACGGTAACATTTGTTTTCTTGTTTATTGAAACATTATTTATTTTAAGTTTTTTCTTCCAGCTGCATGAATCGCTCACACACATACCCCATTTTCATGTAAACTAGTAAAAATTAATTTAATTGAGCATTCAAATATTAATGCCAAGTATAATTAAAAGCAACTTCAAGGACGCCCTGGCAATTAGGAGACCTTAATAAACCATCTAAGTTGAAACCCCGTAAAGCAATGAACATGGCTTTTTCTTCATCTTAAATCAACAATGAATGTACTTTTTCTTTATTTTAAAGTAATTATACAGAATAAAAAATGTTCTGCAGTTCACACTGGGACCCTTTTTTCTGTGAAATATTAATTCATAATCAAGAAAACTGTATCGGAAAACCTTAAAACAAACGCACTATAGCCGACTTCGGTTGTTAGAACCCAAAATAATTCTGACTCACAACTATTTCCACAGGTGTTACGATCCAAAAAACTCCAAACTATCCGTGAATATAAATCACTCAAACAGCCTGAATTTCCTCAGATGCAACAAAGAAATCAAACAAGGTGACACTGATGTATAAAGAACACAGAATCAAAGTGATTTAATGATAAAACTATCAACCACTTCAGTTACCGATTTGGTTTAAGATATTTTCTGGAAAGTACTAGAACTAACTTCATAGATCATTCTAGATCCTTCACAACGGATTAGCGCCGCCCACTAGGGTCAACGGACTATCATTCACAACAGATTAGCGCCGCCCACTAGGGTCAACAGACTTACACACAGAGAATGATTGACAGCGTGCGTTGTATACACACAATCACATGTACATGCATTAGGGTCTCATAACACAGGCTTGTTATTTCAAGTAAAAGGTTAATAACACAAAAGATCAATTAATGTTTTTGTGACTCATTTGGTTGGCTGTACATATCCTCTATAATACCTGTGATAAATAACAAATTAGGCAGTACCCAACAGTACTTGTTTACAACATAAATAATAAATGACCTAAATAAAAAGTAGGCTCATAGATTGTTTTTTGTCCATGTAAGGCTTATTGCTAGGCAAAATTATAAAGAAATATACAATAAAGTCACATGTGAAAGTTCCAGCTGAATACGGTGTCCATATGCTGATAAAATAGCAAAGAACTGTATTTTCACAAGAACGCAGAATTCATCCATGTTTAGCAAAGTGACAGATAGATTGCAACTTGCAACTCTGGCTGCAGCATTCTTGGACAGGACACCATAATACACCAACACACATAAATCTGGCCTGAACAATATCACCAGGAACATTAGAAAGATGTTAATTACTGTTCGAGTTTCCCGTCAAGTACTGCCTGGTAGAATCCTCCAAAACTTTAACTTGAAACAACGTAGGTCACAGAGTGCTACACCTGAAATTTGAAAAATAAAAAAGTATAAGGTAACATAATATTTTAATTGTACCAAATTCTTTTGTCTTGTTCAACCGGGTCCCATCGGTTACTGAAAAGAGAGACTCAAAATTATAAGTTTATCAAAATAACCAGGCTTTACTGTCTTATTACCTGAACGTAAACGGTCAAGCTAAAGACTAAATTTTGACATCTGCGCAGATACCAAAATATATATTTTAAAACAGAGTATGGCAACCCAGTTGGGACAACTCAAGACCAAAATGTTTTAATATAAATGCAATAAAACAAAGTGCAAGTTGGAATAAAAAGACTTGTATTGCAAATATCATACCTTTAAAAAAAAATAAGAAAGCTTAAATAAATTTTAATTTACACCATGTACAAAAGACAAGACAAATGATTAGAGAAGCCACACCAAAAAAATTTTTTTTTTTTTTTAGTCTCCCCTTGTCTTGTTTAGATGCCTTGCGAATAAACTGCACAACCTCGTATACACAAAACTGTCTTTTGTTTTCCTTTTGTGTATGAGCTTTAACCTCAGCCATCACATAATATTAATAACCTTTTAAAATAAATCAACACCTTTGACTTGTGAGTGATGAACCACCCTCGATAACAAATTAAAAACACATTCCTGGTTTCATACATTTATTAGAGAAATTGTTTATCACAACTTGTCAGTTTTGTCAATCATTTTTTTATACAAACCTAACTCAATAAGAAAGTCGAACACAAATTTGACAACTTACATTTTAACAGAGAGAAGGATTTGTTGTTCATGGAACTCCTTATCCACAGGTGTTGAAACAGCAAATGGTAGTAGGCGGGGCCTATACAGGACTAGGAGCACTGCCACTAGGAACAAAATGTGGTAATAAATAAGATTTAGCTTATTTTCAGTGACTGACTGAACAAATTCACAGAGGCCAGTCTATTGTCTGGATTTTGTTGTCAAGGTTCCCTTAAATTCTCAAAAGGTGCGAGATAAATAATTTCTTAAAACTGTCAAAATCCTGAATTCACAGAGATGTCAGACTAAAGTAACAGAGTGCTTTTGACGGTGTCAGGACACTTCGTACCTTTACCTTTTCGTACCCGGGACACTTCGTACCTGGGAGTGGGACACTTCGTTCCGTAAGCCGAGTCACTTCGTACCTTCATACAACTTTACAAGAGTAGACACTTCGTACCTTTTTAGTCTTTATAAAATCACTGTTGTCGAAATGAACAATTGTTAAAAAAAAATATATATATATACATCTAAAATATTAAAACGAATAAGAAGAAAATTTGTCGAAAGAGAACTTAAATTTAAGATGACTTTTTTACTGACATCCGATCCAATGGTCTAGGGCCCCAACAGTAGAGGGCGAACGCTACGAAGTGACTCGACTGACAGTACGAAGTGACTCGGCCGACGGTACGAAGTGACCAAGTACGAAGTGACCAGCTTTGCAAAGGTACGAAGTGTCCCGGGTACGAAAAGGTAAAGGTACGAAGTCTCTCTGACATCCCTTTTGACGGTGAAGATTTTCTTATTCATTTGTTATTGAAAAAACAAAACAAACAAAACAAACATGGTGATTATGATGTGGATGATGACATGACAAGTTTGTTGGATTCTAAAATAAACAAAAACACTCACTTCATTGGAATTGAACTGGCCATAGCGCTGGTCTCAGGCATGAATTTGGTGCTGCTTCTACGTGTTCTTGTGCTTGACAAATGCTGCATGAAGGCCTTTTTGACGTCCGTGGTGCGATGTCTTGCATGCATCTGCATGGCAGCAGGCCGCTCCGGCTCCTCTGCATGCGACATTTTTCAATTCATTTCAGTTGATGTACGACGCCATCTCTGCATAACGGACTGGTACTACCAGTGGTAGTTCCGTAGTTTCATCGACGTGGATAACAAAGATACATTGTATTATCTTTCTGTGTTTTTTGTTGTGCTTTCGGACTGTTTTAGGACGCCCTGGTTTTTTGTTTACGATCTTCCATTTGCTGATGGTCGATTTGTGTGGTGTGTGCACTGGCACTATTTCCGATCCCCCTGACCAATATTCCATAACTCGGAGATTTTGGGGTCTTGGAACCAGACTACGTACAAGTACACAACCTCGTATGCTTGGCTCATCTCGACGGCGGGTTAATTTGGTTCGCTTGAGCGAGGCGAGATCGATCATCCTTCAGAACGACGTTTGCTGCGAACCATTGGAACCGACCGTTCGCGAATTATTAGCGTGTGCCGAATTGAGAGAAAAAATAACTATTAATGGTCGTGTGAGGGCAGTATCTACAAAATCTATTTAAAAAATGAATAAAACGCTAACTAGCGATAAACTCAAATCGGAAATTTGTTTCATTTATTTCTCATCAAATATGGCATTTCAGACAGAAATATTTCAAGGGATGTTTTCTACTATCATCATCATTGGACCGTGTAAGTTTTATGTTAATCTGTGATCTTATAGTATATTTTGTCTTACCAATTCTGTAATGTTCCTTTAAGTTCATTCCATGCCTTACTCTAGTGAAACATTGAAGGAAATGTTTACCAGCTTCGACACATTTTCGCCCTTTTAGACCAATTATGGGCCGTCCAGTCGTATCTTACAGTCTTTTTCTCTTCAACAGGGGGTTTACTCAGTAACCACTCATAAACGAAGATAATAGTACCAACTTGCAATTTTTGCTTGTTCCCACGCTCAAATGTTGCACATTATTTCTTAATTTGACGACAAATATCGCCCTAATTAATGTGCAACGATAAACGGTTACTGAGTCAGGGGTGAGTAGGTTGTCCAATGAAATTTGGGTTCTCATCAGGCAGCTGACCAATCAAAATCAGTCTTATGGATACATGCGAATGTACGAAGGGACGCGTTGCGACGATTGTCATGTGCGCATTTACGGACTTGCACAATTGGAAGATTGCACTACTCATTATATGTAGGAGAATGCCCAGAGCAGAGCGGGCGCTCAATAAAAAGATTGAGCAACATTTTGCGCAATCTCGATATTGTGCAAATCCATATAATGCACTCGACATAAACAAACTTTCACACACAGCTGATCGTCATGTTGGCAACATGACGGAAAAAGACAGCGAGAAGCACTCTAATTTACGGTGTTATGCCCATTTGTGTGGTGTTTATAAAGCATGAACACCTATTACTAAAACATCGTGGACAAAATTCAGACAATGTGTGCAGATTTGGAAGGAACTTGATGGAAAATCAGCTGAAATAGCGAGGTGTTTCTTGCAAGAAGATGACGGGTGATGCAGCCAATATACCTAACGTCACGATAGATTGGAATGGTAGTTTTCATCGGAAGTGCTACCAATATGCGGATGCTAGCTACCAAACTAAGACGAACTGTACTTGCCAAGCAGAAGCGTGAAAGGAACCTGTGCCTGCTGCTAAAGGTTAGAGAATTGTTGTAAGTTCTATATTTAACATTCATTTGTGACTGTAGTGAAAGTAGTTTATACTATTACTAAACTATTATGGGTTGAGTAATCGGACTCGAAGAGTCGTCTCTTGCTCTTTTGTAGACTTTACTAGTCTGAGATTGGTTGGCTACTGCGAAACTGTTCCGCAGTAGCTGTTGTCTTCGCTACCAACATTTCAATTGTTAACAGTATTAACAGAGCTACAGTTCGGTGGCGAGTCAAAATAAATGGGTCCTCATGTTCAACAATCAACACGTTGTTTCAACTGTTTATATTATTATATACATGAATGGGTAGAATAAATTTGGTCCTGGCTTTATCTAAACTTCACAAAAATGTTTTTAAAAAGAAAGACACCAAAAATTATGTTGGGCATTCAGACCCATATTTGTACACAGTACTGTTTGTAGCTCTGGTCTGATGTCTACTCTAATGTCTACTCTAAGGGACGTGACCAAGAGCTACGTTTATCCCAGCCAGTGGTCTTTGCACGAAGGGTAATTGCTCGTGTGTACATTTTCTGTACTACTATAACTTAAGTATATAGTACTACAGACAGGCAATATGACTAATATGAGCCATTTCTGTTGGGGTATCGATTACATTTTCGAGAAATCATTGTTGCCAAAAGTAATTGAAGAGGGACTAAATTGTGTTATAAATATATTTGTTTATTTTTTATTTTTTTTCCCAACCAGATCTAAGTGCATCTTCTTGGAACAACAGCGTAACATCCCACCTCCCAATGGACATGGATGAAGTTGATAGTTGACACCATATGCATAGACTGGATGGAAAAGGAATCTGCACAACATAGAATACTGGAACTTGCAAACCGTTCATGCAGTAAATCAAAGTGTAAACTCGGCAAATTAGACAGTAAATGGTGTGTATCGTTGGGCCTTTCTTGCACAGAACTATGTACATGTAGGAACTGTGAAAACCGGAATACACCAAGTGATGACGAAGAAAGTGATGCAGATGAGTACATAGATTATATATGTGACAAGGCTCTTGAAGAAGAGGAAGAGCACTTTTAGACCACCAGAACAATTAGGCAGTTGTTTTGAAAACATCACCTTACCTCATGTGAACAAAAATTAATTGTTCATCAGGAGGCACATGTCTATGAAGCACATGTATATAATATGTACATATAGCTATGGGCTCTATTTCAGCCGATCAAGCACAAGTATCAGTTATGATCATGTTTTTTGTTTTGCATGCATATTACTTTCCACTCGTTCTCTACGTTATGTCACGTTGGAAACTTAAAGGGACAAATTGGCTTGGATTGGGCGATTTGAAAGCATTTGTTTTGAAATTAATTTGGTTGGAATGATGTTTTAAAAATAAAAAATTATGATCCACAGAAATATGCTTTTCAATTTTGTGGTTTACCTTTTAATTTGTAAACTAACACGGCCCACCAGTTTGCGGGGTTAAATATTTGGCTCTACAAAATAAATGGCGAACCGTCTTAACTCTTAATAAAAAAGTATAAGGAAAACCACACAACTAAAAGGAATATTTGTGTGGATTATAATATTCTACTTGTGAAACATCTTTCCAACCTTATTCATTAACGAAAGATTTCAAAAGCTTTTTTTAACACTTTGAACTTTTTTACATTTTTGTTCACAACCACTCGTTCACAAGCATCTATATATTATTATTATAAAATGGAAAGTATTGAAAAGAACAATAACATTGCATTTACTTTTCAAATCTTTATTTTATAACACTTAATTAATAATCGATATCAAAAACACATAATTTATAATTCGGCGTTTGTATTTTTGATTATGTATTAGTTGAATCGACATTCAATAAATTCAAAGAAAACAAATTCTGAGGTTTGTCAATTTTTCTAAGGGCTGTTTTGACATACTTTGTGGGTTAAAAAGTGTATCAGAAACTCCAGTTAGTTTACAATCAACATGAAATAGTGTGCTTATTTATTTGCCAAGACCGACCCCGCCTCCAGTAAGGTTATTTGTAAATAAACACAAGTGTGATGTACCCCATTCCCTTCATGTGTGTTATACCTGAATCGTTAATCGCCTAGAAATAGTGTAGAGATTCAACAATTTCACAATGGACCAACTGGCCTATAGCCTATTCCCCACCACAAATATAAACACCAATTACAGTTGAAAAATAGTGTTCCAATAATTATATAAGCATACAAACTTGTAGAAATGTTGTATAGCATACGTGATCTTAAAAATTATAAGGGTTTCCACATAATAATTGGAATTTTTGGGGGGTAAACTGCCTAGGGCTGGAGAAAGCCTCTCTTTTTGGGTCAATTGAGGGCGCTGTTTTTCTTATGTTTTTCTTCATGTTGAAAAATGTGACATTTTATCCGTGAATTACACATTAATGTGCAACATGTGAGCGTGGGAACAATTCGATTCTTGATTAGACTCATCTACAACTTGGGCTATATTTCATTCAAACCCCCTTTCGGAGAGAACAAGAATCGTTTTCTGGACGGATTTCAGAGCCAGGCCCATTAATAGGGATTAGTTTATTTTGAAGTACGCGTATTGTATTACCATGATGCCATGTGCCCGACTAGAAAGAGTAAATTGGTTAGTTAAATCATGACCTATGGTTAAATAATCCCGAGCACTCCCGTTTACAACCTTATTAAACATAAGAGAACACAAATGATAAGTCCATCTAGTTGTTATCGGAAACCACTGGAAGTCGCCTATATACAGTTCTTGATGATGGCAGACTTGGACCAAGTCTACCATGCATGGCCACGACCACCATGACCGTTACAGCATGTTGTATAACATGCAACACAAATACATGTACATGTACATGTACATGTACATGTAATATATTATGCAAGTTGCAACAAGAAGAATTAAGCATTTACTTACACCCGTCTGTAACTGCAGGCAGATCAAACTCGACCAGGTTCAAATCACTTCGCTTCGGCATTCCCTGGAAGTGTTTATCTAGCACCCATTTTTTCCCCTTGGTCGGCATTTTGAAGAAGGAATTTACAGCACAGCACAGCACAGCACAGCACAGAATAGCTCTTTGACTGATCACGAGTGGAAGAAGGCCTCTCGCGTGAGGTCCCTTTTATACAAACGTTTAAAAGAATGATAACAACTTTAAAGGAGCACTCTCTATCAGACGTTCTAAAAATGAAAATTCCAACTATTTATAATATTAAGAAAATTGCAATCGCACAAAAATAATAAGAGAAGTACTTATAAGAAATAAAAGCATTATGTAGAGCCCCTCCCAGAATATGTAGCTTTTAGAATGTGTACCCCCTTCAAATAATGGTATTGGCCAAAGACACCAGAGGGCTACATGTGACTGTGTCTATTCACTTTCACAAAGTTATGGTTCTGCACTAGAGTTAGTTATAGGGCAATGTAGTTGGCCATCCGTTTTAAAGTTATGTTTCTCCTACAGTCTTTCAGTATTGGCCATACTAATTTAATGCATTGTTATTGAGAAACTGATAGTGTTACTATTATTTTTTTATTGTGTTAAATAAACGACTTTCACATATTTTGGCAAAGTGATCAGACTATACTCACTGGAGTCTCCTTCTTTTGTCTTTGCCCAATATAGATTGTAACGTTACTTGATGAGAACAGTGTAACAATTAGCCTATGAGCTGATTATGCTGATCACCACCATGCCTCGGTGATCGGATTGCTCGTTCAGCGAACGCCGTTTGCAGAATTACAATTCCAATTATATATCCTGCACCAACACTAACACATAATTGAGCATGATTGAACGAGAAGGCAATTGATAATCTTGACCTCAAAAATTACTGGCTTTATCGAAGGAACATCAACTCAAACTTTAGTCTCTCATATCCTCCAGGCCATGGGCTTGTTTTTATTTTAGCAGAATAGGTGCAGAAAAGAAAAACTTAACAAATTCCCAAATTCTGTGTTCTTGTTTAATTAATTCTTTGTACAACCCTTTCCTGTTACCATCCTCTGTGTTATTTTTCATTCGCTATGTATATCCTAGACAGCAGCACTTTACAGTCACAGTGAGCTTGAATCATAACAACGCATGCTTAAAATTCACAATGACAGACTTAGTCATCTAGTTACGGAATCACAATTTCTTAACTTATTTCTCATAGACCGAAAGTTGTTTGAAAGAGATTGGCTGTTAATTGCCAGCTCGGTGTATCCCATCATAGAGCAAGGCCTGATCGAGTTTGCCGAGTTTCCTTGACGGGAAGAGATCTTCTAAACAACAACATAAATTACGAACAAGCTAGAAAATTAATGGCAGCCGTTTCTTAAATATTCTTCTATAATTCCACAATCTTTGCCAAATATCTGCGTCTACTCAGTTCTTCGGTTGACAACTCGAAGAAAATGAGAACAAAAACATCTTTCAGGTGTCACACATCCCCTTTAATGAACACAGCTCAAACAAATGACCTGATAACAATGGACTCGCCTATCAGTGCTCAAATACAAAAAGATAACTACAATTTGCAAACTCATTCTGGGCCGCCACTTACTACCGTCACTGCGCCGCACAGTGGGCAGAATGGAATCAAAGTGCGCCAAAATTATATTTCAACATATTTGTGATGACAATTTGACTGTTAGGGGTTTTCGGATCCGTAGAATTAAATGGTCATGTTTTTAAATGTCTATGACGTCATCATAGTCCTAAGTCGTGATTGGTTGGCGGTAGTTTTATTATAACTACTAATACTCGTAGGTCAAGTGCATGCACTTTTTTTTCAAATTTTTTGTCTAACCTAGGCATATCACATGATAATTGTGCACCTTTCTCAAGACCCTCGACAACTTCAGTAATTGCCTCTTTTTGTTCCTGGATGATTCTGAGTGCTGTGTGATCAAGGAGACTCTGCAAACGGTACTTGTGCTGAATCCTCCGTGATTGAAATATCATTTGGGTAGCACTTCTTTTTGGCTTCTCTGACTTCGTTGTAGGATGGATATGTTCGCATTTTTTCGTTTGGCTGCAGACCGTACCGTTTGGTAAGATTGTTTGGTCATTCCAGTTTCTACCATCAATGATAAGGCCTCATCCGTTCAGAAATTCTCTTGCTTCTTGGGTGGCTGAGAAATGAGCTTTCTCATCTTGACTGGTTTTGACGGAGACATCATTGCAAATTGCAGAACATACTTAAAGGGACACACCGGCTTACCGTTTATGTAATTTAGTGATATAAAATCAGAAACCATAAGTTTTTGATTGCTTTAAAAAAAAATCGTCAAAATATCACGTAATTAGTGAAAAATATTGAAAATAACAAATAGCGGTCAAAGGTCAGCGTATACGCTATTCCAGCCGTTGCAAGTGTCAAATTTATGCGAAATTGTTGCGCAATGTTTTAAGTAGACTGGTGCTCTGTTTATGTATTAATTATGGCAATGGTAAGGAATCAGGATCCAGTCTTCATATCCATCTATGACAAAATTCACGTGTAAAACAACGCCGGTGAGTGTGTAGTCCGATTCACACCAACCTGTAATTTGTGTACGACGACAACGAACCTACTACTATTCTCATCTACTTGGAATGGACAACGTTCCCTCTACATCCAAGGATCGGCCGAAAAAACATCGTAAAAGGAAAAACAAAGAAGACGGCGCACCGAAAATTAAAAAAGCAAAACAACACAGTAAGCCCAAGGATTAGTTGCGATAATCGTAACCCCCGACGGGCTTGCCCGGAGGTTTACGAGACAATGTGCACGAGATTCGACCATTCGTGCCAAAACGGGCCCAAAACGACCAATGTTGACAGACTAGTCACCAGATTTGCCCAATTTTTACCACTTTCAAAAATCATAAAACAAATTCTAAGAACACGGGCTTGATCTTCAATGTCTAAGGAATCCATTTATAATACTCAAAACATCATTGAGAAAATTATTTTGAAGAAAAAAAGATAAAAACTTACCGGAGACTGAGCGAAGCCCGTGAAGTGTAGACAGACGATGGTTGAGGTTTTAAACCCTGTCTTCGTTACCATGCAACTTCTCGACCAATCAGTGTAAATTCCCGACCAATCAGCACAAACCAAGGAAAAACAGACCGGCCTGCCGCGGCTGTAGCCCGCGAACCGGCTATGCCCGCTCGCGAACTCACTGCACGGGTGTGTGCTGGTCTGTACATGTACATGTACATGTATGCCAACGTCAACCTCGTCCCCAGGATGCGTCGTGTAGTAACATGTTGACCGCTCTCTCATGTGGTAAACAATGGTTGGAAAAAAGTAAAACATGGGGACGGGGTTGATACCAATGTATGACAGTGTGAGTACAATGGTATTGGGGTTATATGTACATAATGTACAGTACTTTATAGCTCCATGCTTGTACACATGCATAGAGCCGCGCAGTGCAGTGAGTCCACAAGCGAGAACAGCCGGTTAGTGGGCTACAGCCAAAGCTCCGCCCAGTCTGTTTTTCCTCCTCAACCTCAACCATCGTCTGTGTCCGATTCAAGAGCATAAATCGCTCCGTCTCCGGTAAGTTTTTGTCCTTTTTTCTTCCAAATATTTTCTCAATTATGTTTTAAGTGTTATGGTTGGATTTGTTAGACATTGAAAATTAAGCCCATGTTCTTAGAATTTGTTTCATGATTTTTGAAAGTTGTAAAAATTGGGCAAATCTGGTGACTAGTCTGTCAACATTGGTCGAAATTGCACGTTTTGGCACGAATGGTCGAATCTCGTGCACATTGTCTCGTAACCCTCCGGGCAAGCCCGTCGGCGGGAGGAGGGTTGATTATCGCAACATAAGGATAAGTCCAAAGGGAAAGGGCAAGCCAGCAAAAGGAAAAGCAGCACCGCGACCACCACAACAACTACAAGACGTCGTCCCGTTAGCGTTCTTTCGTTTCAAACGGTTTATCACACGTAGTATACGGTAGCATTCTATCCAATCAGAATCCATGAAGTACAATACAGCCCGCCCACGTCCATGCTGTCATCCAATCACGAAGGAGTACAGAACCGTCTCCTATACGTCAACTACTTAATAATGCATTATTCATTCCAATTCACACCAGCTTTCTGGATAAGTAGGCCTGTAGTGTGTGTGTGTATTCACTCTTTGTACGGATCCGCCATTGGATTTCTTTAACTGTAATCCCCCCAACAAAAAATACCCAAAACAAAAACAAGACAATAAAAAGGAATCCGGTGTTACTGTAATCGCGGGTAATTCAAATAATGCATTGATGAATCCAATTCGTTGGGTGTTCTGTTGGGGCTGGACCCCGTGTGTACATGACTGTGTATAACTGGACTAGTAATGACACAGGAGCAGTCACAAAAGTTATGTAAGGCAGATGTATGTATATGCAAAGAACTGGCCACTGGTTCTGAGTATGGGGGGGGGGGGGGGGGGGGGGGGGGTGTGCATCGGTAAATTAGGCATATAGACTGTGGGCCATAGGACTCTATCTGCTTCAGAAAAAAAGTTTCGTGACCACCTCTTCGGGTGGGAATAAAATCTTTATGAAATGATGCCCAAAGGTGTCCTGAGTACCCAATTTTTTTTCACAAGCCCAAATGTTGCACATTAGCGAGAACCAGGGGCGGATCCAGGTTTTTAAAAGGGGGGGGGCGGGGCGTGAAATTTTTAAGCTTTTGGACCTGACCATCACGGATCGAAATGAAATTTGCTGTGCTGATTGGACTCCTTGAGAAACACCGAGAACTGAAATGTTATGTAATTCGGTCAATTAATTTTTGAGATACGGGTCAACGAACTTTGGACTAATTAGCATGACCTGCTATGTTTAGACAATTATATCTCTAAAAGTAATGGGCCTACAGAGATAAACTTTGCTTCATTTTAAAATATAACATCAAAATTGTATCTCGTACCACAAACAAATTATGTGAAATTATAACCTTTGACCTTGATTTGCAAAAATGCGTATTTGTCAAATTGCGCACTTTTCTAAAATTTGTTAGCATAAGATGTAAGGAGCATTTCCAGAAAGATTTGGGATGGGCACCCTTACAGTTTTGAGTTACGATAATTTAAACATTAAATAACATGTAAATACCATATAAATAACATGTACACTGTGTATGTACAGTATGTGCTGTACATGGTATTTACATGGTATTTACATGGTTTGTTGTTTAATTTTATCATAACTCAAAAACTGTAAGAGTGCCCATCCCAAATCTTTCTGGAAATGTTCCTTACATCTTATGCTAACAAATTTTTAAAAAGTACGCATTTTGACAAATTCCCAAAAAACATTACCACTTGTCATTTACATTTTCCCTGAAATAATGAAAGAATGATGTATCCAGATTAAAATAAAGTTGGTAAGGAACCAGTGCCAATACATAATGATACCGCTATCGAGCAAGCCGATACGATTCAATGCGATTTAAAGTCAAAATCCTGAAATGTATCAGTTTACGGGGCAAAAGACGATAATGCACGACTGCATATATATTCTATGTATCTTCTAAGAAATACAATTTGATAAAATCAAAATGGCCCCTTTCGAAATACTTCGGCTTGCTCAATAGCGGTATCGTAATGTATTGGCACTGGCCCGTAAACTATATCCCACTTTGAGAATGGACTTGACGTAACTGTATTATGTTAGGCAGGGTTGAAACTCGCGCTATGACGTCACGTCCATTCTCGAAGTGGGATAAAGTTTAGTTACTTAAAGTTCAATAGTTCTCTTCAGCTTCAGAATCCTCTGCTTCGTCATCTCCGTCCAGTTCCTCTTCTAAGTTGGCTTGACCTGCAATATTGCTACAGTTCTTTCTAGCACAGCTACACAAATCTGTGCAGGGTACATTGTTCTCCAGGCAAGTACATTTACGGACATCGCTGCAAGTACTTTTCTTACAACTACCTGTACAGTGAGCAAGTTCCATAACACTATCTGGAGCAGGGGGAAGCGTCATCCAGTCAATGACAAGATCGTTGCCGTCAATTTTCCAGCCATGGTCTTGGGGAGGAGGAACATCAGGAGTTGCCTGCAGGCTTCGCTTGTATATACCTGAAAAATATAACCAACAAGAACAGTTTTGAATAAATTATATTTGTAATAGGGAAATAACATTACAACATGTGAATAAAGATAAATCAAAAACCACTGTGTATAATTTTCACAATCATGCTCTTGTTTGATTGTTTTAGTTTCAAGCAAAATTAACTATTCATGAACTCCAAGTTCCAGATGTTGATTGTAGTCTGCAAGAATAAAAAAGATTGTCATATCCTGCTTTTTATTTGATCGGGAATAGTCGAATCCGATCAGCCAATTCATGGTTTGTATTTTGGCAGCCATAGCTGAGGGGCATACCTAAAATGTGCTTCTAGTACCAAATTATGTGTACGTTAAGCTTTGTAAGTCAATATTGTATTTTAATCAGGATTTAAATTTGAGCATGTGAAATTAAATTCAATTTGAAATTCGCACCAAATAGGCACCACCCCAGCCATGGCGGCCTATTCAGGTATAGGAAAGCTTGAAATTGGATTTGTGTATAAAACTGCTTTTGTTTGTTTTTAACATGTTCATTTTAGCATTTAAACACATATCCAAACAATGTACATGTAAACACACCTTTTCACAATTAAAAACAGAAAAAAAGTACACACCTGCTTGGTAATTTGCTCTCTTGATGTGTTGTCTCAGTGCATCTTTGTTGGGTGGCATGGCAATCTCAGCCTTTCTTGCTAACCGGAACATGTCATATCGGGCAATATTAACTTCTTCGACATCTTTCTGTCCATAAAGTTTGCACACAAACTTCTCCAGTTGCTCAACCAAGTCAGGTTGGATGTCAAACCGCTCTCCAAGATCTTGGAATGCAGAACATAGGGTCTTGTCTTTCAGAAGCAGATCAAAGGCCTTCTTCTTTCCTCTTCCGTAAAAGGCGCTGACACTATCACATCCCGTGAAGCAATGGAGTCCAATCAAAGCTTTGCTGATTTCATCTCCAACGCTTTCATGGATAGCTTTGACGTCAAGGGTCCGAAGATCAGCACCTTTCCCAGTGTGGAAGTAGAGATGGGCATCAATAAATGGTTGCAGACATACCCCAATGACAAGTACATCGGTGTCGGGACTTATAATGATGACATCTGTACATGTCTGGGCAGCGTATGAAGCATGCAGGAACATCCTGGTGTCAGCCTCTTCCTGTGTTGAATTCAATTCCGCAATTTCCTGCACTTCAACAATCTGTTCTGGAGAACTACCGGACGGAGCCGAAAAGGCGTGACACTTGCTTCCATAGGCAAAGTAAACTGTTACTCCTCGGAGATCTGATAACTTCACTGTCTTCCATGTGTCAAACAGGTACTGGAGTAGTGCTTCCTTGTTTGCCCCACATGACAAGAACTTTTTCCACTGCTTGGGAACTGCTTGCCCATACACACGCATCACCTGTGAACCACTAGATGCTCTTTTAGCCCTTTCTGCATTTTTTATGGACTGGTCTATGTAAGTGTCTGCCACAAAATGAATTGTACTGGATCCGTTACCTTTCGCGCGGTTCACAATCTTCTTTAGCAGCACATGGGCAAGATCACAGAAAGTTCTTTGCCCAGGAAGTTTCTTCACATCAAGCTTCTGAATAGTTGCCATTGCATCTATTACATATACACCACCTCCTGGGATCTCTACGATGGGTTTCTCTGGTTGGCTTTCTAGACTGTGCAGCATCTTTGCTTTGTTGGTTTTCACAAGGCAACCTTGTGAGGTGCACAAAGCTAGCGGTATTGGTCCTAAAGAGTATCCAAGAAGTTCCTTTAAGTCCAGTTTTCGGAACCGTCCAATTACTACCAGTCTTGCTAGGAGATTCCGGTCAGCTTTCAATGTTACTTCCTTTCCACGAACTTTACTCTTCACAGACTTAGACAAATATGTGAAAGTCTTTAGCTTTAATTTCGTCATACTTGCCAGTAGGTCAACTTCCCCTGTTTGTAGTCTTTTTTTGCACAAAGACATGAACTCAGCCTCTCCTCTCTCATAGGCAGATTGCAAATCATAAGCAACCTCTTCTGTTGCTACTGTGCCAGATGTGATATTTACTAGATCCATTTCTTCATATCCAAAAGGGTTGACCATGCTAGTTACGGCTTCCACAATTTTGTGTACATCCGCTTTGTCCTTTTTCATTCTACTTTGAAGAAGATCTGTTCTTGCTGCCCCTCTTTCTTCTTTACCAGCCATGTTTTCACACTGTCTTGTAATTAGCCCCCTTGCATGGTGTGACCATATCCACCTGTTGACAGTTCCCTTGCTTGTGGTAAAGCCAGTCATTCCCCCCTTAGTTTTTGAATCACGGTTGGCTGTCTGCTCTATGGTTTGATCACATGCAACCCGGGCAAAGGCATTCTCACTTCTCTGTACTGTGAACTGACCGTCCATACATTGCTGATGAACCGCTGGATGAGTGTTTGGCAATTCTCTCATTTCCAACCAGTACACTGGGAGATAACGGCTGTAGTTTATGTGGTCATAGGCAAATATCCATGGTACCATGTGTCTGACACTTGCCAAATGGAGATCCCAGTTGCCCTCACGTGTTCCTCTCAGGAACAGTAGTAACACCTCAACCATGTCCAGGTACGAGTTCCAGAATTGGAAAGTTGGTCTGTTCTTGTTGGCCTCTAGGAAGTGATGGAAAGATTCCTCGAACTCCGCATATCTATCACTGTTAAGTAGGTTGTTATATTCAGGATTAGGAAATGTCTCCTGTAAATCTGTCATCAGCTTCTTTACTGTCTCTTCTTTCTCTTCTGTCACAGACTGCATAAATGCATCAAGGCGCAATTGGTGAAGGGCATCTGACATAAGCTTGTGTGACCTAACTGCCCTGTTGTAGTGTTTCCCAGTTAGTACACCATTCACTGATCCTGCTGCCACTACCTCCGACTCGATAAGGATGTCTTGTAGCCCTGCGTCTCTAAAGCGTTTGCCAATACATCCCAAGAAAGACATGGCTGTATGGAATGCCCCAAGACGGATGACCAGTCTTTTCATAAACTGAGCATTCCTCCATCTGATGATTTGTGCTTTATAATAAATTGCCTGGTCAAATACAAGGACAACTGTTTCCAGGTTCAGCTTATCTGCAATTTGCACACTTCTTTGCAGTATCGTCAGCACTGTATTCATTTCGGTTGGACTTCCATCAATGACTGGGAGGTAGCCGATCTCCGATTTTGGTGGCACTTCAACTTCTGACAGCAGGTGATTGAAGCCAGTCCAAGATGGGAGAGTACCCTCAAGATTGAACTTTGTCACATGATAGGCCAGGTCAAGCTTCTTTGGGTATTTCAGTAGAGGCAAGTAAGTGGATTGTTCCACAGTGATTCCTGAACCAAATGGTGTTGGACCCTCTTTCTTTCCACCATAATATATGGCAAGATTAGCTACAGGTGGTTGCATGGACCTCTTTCTGGACCTTTTGACTGTTGTGGTGACAGAACTCTGGTTATTGATCTTCTCTTGGATGACAATGCCATTGGTGTTATGTGTTGTTCCATGACCTGAAGCCGTCTCTTCACCAAAGTCGTTATTGTCCCACACGATCGTAGTTGGCTGTCCTGTCTGTATTGTAGACGGCAGTGCATCCTCGCCCCGCATCAGCTCTTGCTTAGCTAGTGCTGTGTCATGATTCAAGACAACAGATTCTGATACAGAATGCCCAAAACCGTTAAGAAGCCCTATAAGCTGCGCTGAACCTGAGAGATGTCGAATAGCCATAGCCAGTGACATATGCTTTGGCATCAGCTTTCGTCCTTTTGAGGACAGCGAAATGATGTCCTGAGAGATGGAAAGCAGCTTCCTGTGTGTCGTGCCTTTCTCAACCTTCACAAACTTCTCTACATCTGGCTCTTCTGAAGCGCCAATTGTCCAGGCTAAGAAGTTGTACAGTTTCCATGGCACAACTGCCTCTGCTGCTTTCAGATTCAAATGTTCTGCTGTAGGAGGCCAATGTGCAGATGGCTTAACACCATTTATTTCATTTCTTAGTTCTAGCGCAGTCACATATGAATTCCGTAGGCCTATGTTATCAGTGGAAATCTTCTTAACTGCCACTGGCTCATTGTTCATCTCATCCTCTGTTGAATCTTGTACACTATGTGATGTGCTTAGAACTGCTTCCTGCAGTACCTTTTTTTCTTCAACAAGTACAGCTGTGGAAATATCATTGACATATACGATGTCAGCTTGTGATCTCATGTGCGGGGTGATGAAACAAAGTTGTGGAAATTTCTTTGCTAACCGGCTCTTTAAATTACCAGTTTTATAAGAGCTTAGATCAGTTCCATAAGTGGCTTTTACCTGCTTGATGAACATTTCAGTCAATCTTTTCAATCGGATTATTTCCTTGTTCTCAACCAAGCGGGACTTCACAGTCTCACAAAAAACCTCAAAAGCTTCTGAATATGAAGCATCGGTCTTCTCTGTAATAGGTGGCCTGGTGAGGTACCTGGTGTAATCACGATAACAGGAGTTATGATACTTCACCTCAATAGCAACACAGTCTTGGTCTTTAATTTGCAAGAGCAGGGCTTCATTATTGTTGTCTTGTGCTGCCTTCTGTAGGTTGGTTGCCTCTATGGTAGAGCATCTCGTGAGTTGTTCTCGTCTTCTCTTCAGTGTGGATCGGCATATGATGGTCTTAGTTTTCTGGCAGAGAATACATAAATCAGGTAACACGTGCCGTGTCCTAGACTGCGTTGCATGATGACTAAAACTGGAACGTAGAGACCGTCTCTTAGCTGCTTTTGGACAGTCAGCTTCCACTTCCTCATGGCTGTGCTCTTCAGGCGTTGTTGCTGCAAAATAAAATAGAAAGAAGACATTTAGCTGAATGGTTTGACTATTAGGACTAGTTTGATTTGGGCTATGAAGCATTTTCAGAAAATAAAATAACCCACAATTTCCATGAATCTAAATAAACATTAAACACGTGACGTGCACAATCACGCAATTGCCGATTGTTAATTTACAATGAATCATAATTGATAGGGACTTGGAAAATTTTTTCAAAGTTCGGTTTTGATTGAAAATATCATCTCACATTACAGATTATTTTCTGTAAATTCCAAAACAGCATTGACCAAGTGGTAGCCAAGATGTGTCTCCGAACTGATAGATCATTTGTGAGGAACTGATAATCATTTTTGCGTGTTAAAACAAACAAACAAGGGTCATGTGTTTTACACTAAAAATTTTGCACAAACACAGACAACAAAGTCCCCAAACTGTTTACTGGATTCACAAGTCTGTTTCGCAACACAAACTACCCTTTTTGGACCAGAGATCTCATCGTCAAACAAACATCTTGCTGTGTTCCAATTTAAATATTTAAAAAAATCGTTTTAAAAAAAAACTTCAGAAAGTATTCTTTATTTTCAGTACCTATTTAAAAAGTTGGAATTGAACAATGCTGTGATGTTTTACAGCGCATTTCTCACGATGCGCCACTTCGCATACGGCAGAAATCCACTATGAAACTGACCAGTATATTAGTGTACCCAGTGCGCGCGTGATGACGTCACAAATTTCCAAGTCCCCATAATTGATATCACAAAATGCGAAGTACATGTATTTAAAACAACAGATTTAATTAATTTAAATATAAATCATGTGCACAATGACGGTGATATTATACATTCGTGCAACTGCCGCATGTTACCAAATTTTTCATTTCACAAAATCAAACAAATAAATAAATAAAAATATAGCCAGGTGGGGCTGTAGCGACAAACCATCTAAAAACCACAATTTCCATGAATTTAAAAAATCACATGCACAGTGACAGTGATATCAAATCCATGCAATTTTTTAAAAAATTGGCCAGAGGGCCCCCTAGCGGCGAAGCATTTAAAACCACAATTTCCATGAATTTAAAAAATAACATGCACAGTGACAGTGATATCAAATCCATGCAATTTTTTAAAAAATTGGCCAGAGGGCCCCCTAGCGGCGAAGCATTTAAAACCACAATTTCCATGAATTTAAATGATCACATGCACAGACCTGCCAACCTTGACATTTTTTTCTTTCGAGTACCAAAGTACACCGGCGAAGCGGCATAAACCAGAATCCCAGTGCACGGCGGCAATACCAAGAAGCCTTTCGCTACGGGCGGTGAGCCCATTTTGCAATCGTGTAAAGATCCCAATGAAAAGCACCGATCAACGATGTACAAAACTTAAAAAAAAAAATTGGCCAGGAGTTTCCCTGCGGGTGGTGAGCCCATTTTTGCTGATTTCCATTCCAATTGTGTAACAATTGCAATGAAAAGCACCGTTAATGTTCCTTAATTAGTAACCTATTTGGCATGTAGGCCTAAATAACTTGAAAATAAATGTGAGAATTTCTTATTGGTTGTGTAGTGGGGTATAATAAATTACCATTGTACGAAACATGTACAGACTAACGAAAGCCTACCGTAGGCGTCGGACAACTAGAAATTAGAATGTTCAAATTTCACTTCATCCCATCATTTGTACAAAGATCACAGGCCATTAAATTATTCTTCCCAAATGAAAGTAACTCGCTGACCGTAGCCGTAGCTCTGGAAGCACGTTTCGCACGAAGGTAAGAGGATTGTTTATACGAATAGACCTAACGTTTTTTTCATTGCGATTTTTTACCACTTCAGCCTTTTCAGGGGAAAAAAAGAATTTTAAAATTTCGACAAAAAGAAAATTTAAAAAAACCTTTAAGTTAGGCCTAAGTTCCAAATGATAAAACCTACCTGATTTCTTCTGCATGTTTTTAATCACTCGTTGAACACGTTGTGAGTCGGTAAACCGGCTGTAGCAAACTTGGTGAAACCCTCCATTCCATGGCATTGGAATTGGTACCGCCGTATCAACACTGTCGAAATCGGCCATGTCGCGATCGGCACATTCGGGATGTTTACCGATAAAGCTTTTCGCAATTTCTGCTTGCTCGCCGTCCAAAGACTTCCATTGCGGAACGTATTTCAAGAAAGCTTTCCATGACTTCTTCGAAAATGGTACAATTTTCGAGTTTTTTGCCGGGAAAATGCACATAGAACACTTTTTTGGGCGTGAATTTTCATCACTCGAAGACGAAACGTCCTCACTGGAAGCCGCCATTACACCTCTGAACCCGTGTGAAACGGCGATTGTCATTGGTCAATAGCCGATTACCATCAAACTTCGCATCTGATTGGTCGTCGTACGTACGAGGACAAAAGATTTTTAGAGTTTATAAATCAGGATTTTTAAAACAATGCTGTTAATTAATGAACAAGAATCATGCTTGTGAAAGGTTACATGTTGTTTTCCATAATTTTATCTCCAGAAACATCTAAAAATTCAGCCCACCCGTTCAGGTGGTCACGAAACGAGACAATAAACAGGGACGGCCGGCAGTCTAATAATGTGCATGGTTCTTATACTTTGGTATACCCTGCCATTTATTAGAGTAACCTTAAAGTGTCTTTTCGAACTGCTGTTTCAGAATAATAATTATTTAATAATTAGAGATAAACAAATCAATACATAAATCATGAAAAAAATAAAAATACAAATAAAGAAACAGAAACAAAGAAAGAAATGACAGAATCAAACAAACACAAAACACGAAATAATAATTGTTAAGCTATCTCGTAAGTTAAAGAAAAGTATACTAGACACAAATTAAATGATTATTAATTTTTTATTTTTTATTTGTTAAAGGCTTATTCTTTCTTTGTTTTCTTCCTTTTTGTACTTCCTTTTCTTGTCCCCCCTTGTCTTCCTTGTTCATGGCTCTTCAGGGCGGGGCTGTAAATTTGTACTTCTAATGAAAAGAACATCGGTGCTTTTTATCATTGAGATGGTTCATACGGATTAGGGCTTTGTAAGGGAACCGTCAGTGCTTTTTATCTTTGTACGTGAGACGGTTCGTACGGATTAGTGCTTTGTTATTATTAACAAAGTGAACCGTCAGTGCCTTTTATCTTTGTACGTGAGACGGTTCGTACGGATTGGGGCTTTGTTATTATTAACAAAGTGAACCGTCAGTGCTTTTTATCTTTGTACGTGTGAGACGGTTCGTACGGATTAGTGCTTTGTTATTATTAACAAAGTGAACCGTCAGTGCCTTTTATCTTTGTACGTGAGACGGTTCGTACGGATTGGGGCTTTGTTATTATTAACAAAGTGAACCGTCAGTGCTTTTAATCATTGCAAACTGGATGGTTGCTATACGGATTAGGGCTTTGTCAATATTATTGAGGTGAACCGTCAGTGCCTTTGACCTTCTTAAACTTCATAATAAAAGAGAGGGTTGGCTTTCGAAAACACTTCACTTCAGTGCTTGATAAAATAATAAAAATGGCACAAGAAAGAGGCGTTAGAAGAGTGAACGGAGATGAGAGACGATTAATATTTGCAGGCTATTTGCAGGTGTTTCTTTATTTTTATTTTTATTTTTTTCATGATTTATTTATTGATTTGTTTATCTCTAATTATTAAATGATTAATATTCTGAAACAGCAGTTCGAAAAGACACTTTAAGGTTACTCTAATAAATGGCAGGGTATACCAAAGTATAAGAACCATGCACATTATGCCTAATTTACAGATGCACACCCCCCCCCCCCCCCCCCCCCCATACTCAGAACCAGTGGCCAGTTCTTTGCATATACCATAGAGAAAGGCTTTCTCTATGCATATACATACAATCTGCCTTAGATAACTTTTGTGACTGCTCCTGTGTCATTACTAGTCCAGCTATACACAGTCATGTACACACGGGGTCCAGCCCCAACAGAACACCCAACGAATTGGATTCATCAATGCCTTATTTGAATTACCCGCGATTACAGTAACACCGGTTTCCTTTTTATTGTCTTGTTTTTGTTTTGGGTATTTTTTGTTGGGGGGATTACAGTTAAAGAAATCCAATGGCGGATCCGTACAAAGAGTGAATACACACACACGCACACTTACAGGCCTACTTATCCAGAAAGCTGGTGTGAATTGGAATGAATAATGCATTCTTAAGTAGTTGACGTATAGGAGACGGTTCTGTACTCCTTCGTGATTGGATGACAGCATGGTTGGCGGGCTGTATTGTACTTCATGGATTCTGATTGGATAGAATGCTGTGTACCGTATACTACGTGTGATAAACCGTTTGAAACGAAATAACGCTAACGTTAGGACGTCAGAAACTACTGCTGGGTAAGTACCAACCCAGTGGGCAAAATACGTTGAATTAACGTGGAAGCAACGTCATATGCCGACGTTGGAGTAACGTTGAATGATGATTGTATTTGCAAATTGAATTAACGTTGAAGTACTGACGTAGATACAACGTTAAACTCACTACGTTGTTTCAATGTCGGCATGTATACGTTGTTTTAGCTGGTTTTAACGTCAAATTTCTACGTTGAAATAATGTTGAATAATGATTGAATTTGCAAATTGAATTAACGTTGAAGTACTGACGTAGATACAACGTTAAACTCAGCCAAAATTGTTTTGATATTGTCAGAAAAAGTCATACACTTCTAAGTCCCGCCCACAAATTTGCATAAGTTTCAACGTTGTCCCAACGTTGTCTCAACGTTGGCTCAATTTTAGCATCTTGTCAAAAGGCAATCATACCCAAAAGGAATGTATAGCTTTTTGCTTGCCAAATGTTAATGCAACATAGGAATGATATAAAATTAGGTTTGAGATGTCGCATCAATTACCTGAACTTAGTATAAAAACAACATTTCCATACACAAATAATTATCCCCCAAAATGTTAAATTTTAACTTCTTGTCAACATGTTGTGCACGAAAACCTAGTAGAAATGTTAAGCTTTTTACTTGCCAAATATTAATGCAACACAGGAATTGTACAAAATTGAGTTTGAGATGTCGCATTATCTACCTGATTCGAACTCGGTGTAAACAAAACATTTCCATACAAAAAAAATAGAAACAATTACCCACAAATTGTTAATTTTTAACATCTTGTCAACATGCGCTCAAAACCAAACTGTGAAGGGCAACTTAGAAGTATACATTTGGTTTGAGGTTTCAATCACCTGTCTGAACCTTGAGTCAAAAAACATTTAGATATTTTGTAATTGTTAAAAAAACGAATAGCAACAAAAATGTGAATATTTTAATGGTTGGGGCGACCTCAAGTGCAGTCGTGAACTAAAATCCTAGAGGAAGCCAACTTTGATCGCATTTTTAGGGCTGGCTTTAGGCCTATATCGATCCCATTGTAGAATAGGTGACCTTTTTCAACATCTGACCGTCCTTGTATTTCTGTATGCTCTGTGGTACTAATGGAAATATTACATTATTATTTGGACCACGAATAATGCCTCTTTATTTTGCGTTGATTTTAATCAATGTTATCTGGGTTATTTATTGGAATCCTCGCCCCTCATGTGTATATATTTCTTGTGATCTTCTTGGTAATTTTCTTAATGGAAAATTTGTAAACGAGGCAATAGATGGCTGGTAATAATAATATTAGTATGTTACTGACTGATAGTCTGACCGGACACAATTGTTCAATATTTTACCATAGAGGAAGCATTTTATAAATTTAAGTGTTCACCATAATTAGGTATGCTAAATTCAATGTAAGAGTGTTTGGTTTAGCTCAAATCTAGATTTAAAAAGCAACTGCAACTTTTATCCAACATTGTACATACGTCAAAAACGTTACATTGAAACAATGTTACCAATTATAATGTTGGATCAACATTGATTTTAGGTTGTTATTATAGCAACGCAATTACAACCTTTATCCAACATTGTACATACTTCAATATTGTTACGTTAAAAAAATACCTTACCAGACTGACGTTGGATCAACATCTATTTTAGGTTATTATTATCGCAAAGCAAACAAAACCTTTTTACAACATTGTACATACGTCCAAAACGTTCACAATGAAACAACGTTACCAGAATAATGAAGTCTTTTAATATTTTAGTGAGAAATTACCTCTTTCTCAAAAACTACGTTACTTCAGAGGGAGTCGTTTCTCACAATGTTTTATACTATCAACAGCTCTCCATTGCTCGTTACCAAGTAAGTGTTTACGCTAATATATATTTTGTGTAATTACCAAACGTGTCCAGTGCCTTTAACAAGTAGTATCAAGAGTTAATAAGAATTCAGTCAAAGTATGGACAAAGTTTGAAAGTGCTAGGTTTGATACATTTGTAAATTTACTGCTTGCATTTAGTTCTAAAAGTAACTGATGAAAAACTGAATAAAATCAGTTGTTCATACTTTTCACAATTTCCCCTTATCAGTGTTTTGTTTGTAGCGGTTTATATGTTGATTTGGTATTGTTGCAATCTACCTCATTCATACTATTCTGTCACAATGCCATCTTTTAAACTTGCCATGTTGTTGTTTTTGTTTTTTTTAGGTAATACAATTTGTGGGACTGAAATTTCATGCGATTGTCACCCAAGTTTAAGTTTTCACATTAAAACCAATTCCTTGATAGTTACCATAATGCCTCGAGTACTGTGTTTCATCATTCAGGTCAACTAATCTTCACTGTGTTTCAAGAACTTTCAACTTTGAAACAACACCCTTTCTACTAAATATTTGAAATTATTTAGTCAAACATCAAATAAATTGACATCACACTTGTGTATTATTCAACCTGAGGATGTCACCCCTTGTTTTTTATCCTTATTTCATTGTATTTATAAACTCATCTTGGGGGAGGCTTGCATTACACATCGTGTCAGCTAAAGTATGAATATAGTTATTTATTTATTCAGTATTTTGGTATACTTTTTGTAAAAAAAAATAAAAAATGTTTGCTCACTTGGTGTATCCCAACATATGAATAAACCTGTGAAAATTTTATCTCAAGTGGTCATACAAGTTGCCAGAAAAAAGTAAAAGAAAATACACTTTTTTTGCAAAGAATGTGTGCTTTCAGATGCATGGGAAAGGCTTTGTGTCTCAAACCTTGTGGGTGAAAAAATATATCTTTCTCTAAAACCAAATTATTTCAAAGGAGGTCAATATTTTATAATACAAACAGATCTCCAGAGTTTTTTACCAAGTAAGTTTGTATGGTCATTAATTTGTGGAGTAATTACCAAAAGGACACCTTTAAAGGTCAAGTAATTCATGTACATGGTTATCCGATTGTATAAATACACATTTGGGACAATATTTTGTAATGATTAAGGACTGTTTAACCATTGTGCATTATGTGTCAAACTAGAAACACAATGGAAATAACAAAGAGTTGTTCGGGGTTTACCCCCGAACACCTAATAATATGTGTGAGGTGTATCCTCACCCCAAAAACAAACATTCCTTCTGAAATTTGAAACCTCTCTGGTACAGCAACTCGTGTTGTTTGTTTACTTATTGGAAAATCTTGTCTGGCGTTCTTTAACCAGTTGCTCTGTTGGGGGTGGAGGAATGGGGGCAATTGTGGTGGCAATTCTCCTAGCATCTCTCTCTGGGATTACAGCTTTGCGACTCAGTGGTTCACTGTCGTCCAGTCGGGCTTGAAAAACTGTGGTCATGAGCTCTTTTATGTAATTGTATTTCTTCTTCTCCATGACAGGTTTCACCACCCAAGTCCGGCTATGCTTGGAGTAGACTCAGTGGTACCTGAAATTTAATTTATTGATCATTTGCTAGATTATGAAAACGAAAAACACTTCTATATTTCAAAGTTGTATTTTTTTTTATAACAGTGTTTTTAAATATTTTTCAATAAAAAAAGAGAAACATTGAAACCACTACTTACTGGAGCTTTCCCTGAGCATTTGTTCGCTGTGTCCTGTGGAGGTGTTGCATGTAACTAATACCAGCCAACTGATTGCGTGCCTTGTACACTGGACCGCTGTAAAGTACATGCAGAAATTGTATTTATTCAAGATGTTTTAGAAAACCAAAACAATTACAATGGACAAATGTTATTCCAGGTGCAGTTGACAGAGGAGTTTTTGAGGGCCAAAGTGCAAAAATATCTTCACCTTGAACCCCACTCTCACACCCCCTTCCCTGCTGTGATTGAACACAAATATTGTACAGTGTTACATACCTGTAGGCAAACCGCTTAGAACAGTAGGCCTACATCAGAATGTGGTTGTGGAATGACTCGAGTTTGCCAGTGTGCCTGTAACAATTTCAACATATACATTTATAAGTCCTTGTTATTAAACAGTGTATCTGTTCATTATAGTTTCCCAAATACACTATAAAATGTATGTTGACCCTCCTATTTATAACCATTTATGTTCAAATAAAAGGAATCAAATGATCAATTTATACATATAAATATAACAGTTTGTGGATGATGTTGGACAACTGGTACTCACCTAAAATTTACATAGTAGGAAATCTTTTTGAGGAAGGTCTTGTTCAGGATTATTTCCATCAGTGCCTTATGTGGTGGACTACCAGATTTCAAAATCTTAGACTTCCATTCTGGAGGTAGCTCGCCATGTTCACATGTCACGAAGCCATAGCCTTCCCCAAATGTTCACACCCACTCATGAACACCTGTCACATGATGAAGAATGCCTCTCCACCTCATCTATTAACAAGAGAAAAACAGCAATTCAGCATTTCAAATGTTGTCTGTGTCATACCAAGAGATCCAAAGATTATAGACATGTTTGTGGTTTTTCATAGATTTTGTTTGTTTGATAAAAGCAAGCATCATCAAAATATTGTTTAAATGCTTACCAGAAAAATTTCAGAATTGCCATGTGAAAGTTCTGCACACCGCCAAAAGTGTTTGACGATGTCTGATGTCCATCGCAAAAGCTCGCGATTGCCTGCTTTCTGCGCAGCCTGTGAAGTAAGAAATAAGAATAGGTCAATTCACTCACATTCATGAACAGCATTGATACACCACTGTGTGTGAATGTTTTGTAAAAAAATAAAAAAGAGGTCTACATATTTTTTTCCTTTTTTGTATTATTATAATTATTTGAATTATATTTTAGTGTCACTATTTTTTATTTATATTCATATATATTTGGGGGTGGTTAGTGCATACAAGTCATTAATTTTTCAATAAAATCATCCAAAATAACAAAATACATTTCTTACATTTGGCAGTATTCCACATAAAAACATTTCTCATAAGTATTGGCATTGGTGCTATGTTATATTATTATTATTAATGTTAGCATTACTTTCTGTAAGCATTATTAAGGACACATGCCTGATAAAACCATGATGCCAATATATAAACGATATCTGTAATTCTTCAAAATTATTATCCTTTATTCTATTTGCTGATGACACCAATGTTTTCTTTAGTCAAAGTAACTTAAAGGAAGCAATTTCAGTAATGAACACAGAACTGCAAAATGTTTCATTGCGGTTTAAATGTAACAAAATAACAATTAATGAAAAGAAAACTTGCCTTATGTTATTTTCAAATAAGTGTAAAGATGAAAATATCAATATTTATATCAACAATTATACACATCACACATCAGTTTCCCAAATTTGGGGTGTTTTACGTAAACTTCAACATATTCTGCCTAGAAATGTGCTATTCTCTATTTATAATAAGCTGGCATTGCCCCACTTTCAATACGGAACTCTAGCTTGGGGAAATACTCATGCTACTTATCTGAACAAGCTATTAGTAGTACAGAAGAAATCCTTGAGAGTAATAACCAATTGATAGCTTTAGAGAGCACATTGCACCCCCTTTTCAAGCAATGTAAAACACTAGATATGTTTAAACTGTATAAATATGATCTCGGGGTCCTTATTTTTAAATTTGAATCTAACTTGTTACCAAGTAACATAAGACTCCTCTTTTCGCGAAATCTGGACATCCATCTACATAACACTAGATCAGCAACTAAAATTCGTATTGGAAAGGCTCGGACCACATTATTTATGAAAACAGTCAGACATCAAAGCCCCCTACTCTGGAATCAGCTTACCCCAATACCTTCATTTAGAATAGTCTTGGTCCAAGACGTCACTATCCTATACGCGTAACTATCTTATACAATAATACTCGTGATAACACCCGACAGAGGGCGCGCTTTTCGTTCTTGAATATCGGCGCGGCTGACGATTGTAGTAACATCTTGGATATCTTGTATTAGAGGGTGTGGCCAAGTTATGGTAATGAGGCATCAAATAATGTATTATTCATATTATAGTGACTGAATGACAAGATAGGACCTGCAAGATGTGAAAGGTCATGAACTCGTGTATACGTATGCTGTGCAGTGATGTGCATGTTGTTGACATCGCGACCGTGCAATCTTGTTTTGAGTCATCATGGCATTTATCAACGCGGACATGGCTTCTTCATCGCATTTATCAACGCGGACGAGATGTTTTCGTTTGTCACTGGCTTCGGAAAAATATTAATTTTCCAGGCTGCGCCCATGTGTTGGGATTTCCTCCGTGATGTGTCGAACCATCCTGAAATATCTAAAACTCTTCCTCAACAGCTAAAAATGATTAATATTAATATTAAACCACTTCACAATAGGTTGTTCTTGTACACATGTATCTTGATTTTGTGTAAGTGAAAAGGCCAAAGTACAAATCCTTTTGTTTCATATTGCATTGAACGAAAAATACGGGTGGGTGTACTGGGTGAATTTTTGTTTGTGCTCTACATTTCTTTAGCCAAAAATACTAGGATGGGATGATGGTCAGTTATTACATTTGTTACAAGTATTTATTATTTATATTATTTTGGGGTGCACACTAATTTGTAACAGTTAACAAACAATCTGATAAAATGTCAGATTTAATGTTTATGTTAATACTAGGCCTACAAATCAGTACAGTATATTTCACGGGTTGAGTTGTTCAAGAATGAATTTAAAAAGCAGATGTTTATGTGTATAAATACAAAAGAGCAAGCCACTTTTTGAATACTCAAAGGCTTCCGTAACACCCATTTATTGTTTCCGACATGTCAAGCAAATTTAATATGACATGTACACATTTATTACTACGGTGTTTCATTACTTTTGAAACGCCAAATTTCATTTAGGCCATACCTATTTACACTTCATGTGATGTCATTGACCACCTTCGGTCGACTACGCTCCCGTGTGTGGGACAATCGGGACCTCTCCATCAACCTGAAGATTCAGGTGTACACGGCTTGTGTGCTGAGTACTCTACTTGATTGCAGTGAGTCTTGGCCGACGTACAGTCGCCAGGAACGTCGCCTGAACTCATTTCACTTTTGTTGCCTTCACTCCATACTTGGCATCACCTGGCATGATCGTGTTCCGAACACCTCAATCCTTGAACTCACGGGAGCAACTGATTTGTTCACCATGCTGAGAGTGCGCCGCCTTCGCTGGACCGGTCATGTCTGCAGACTGGATGACGGCCGCCTCCCCAAGGACATCTTCTATGGTGAACTGGCTGATGCTCCACGTCCCCGTGGCCGCCCTAGGTTGCGCTTCAAGGATGTCCTAAAGCGAGACCTGGCTGCTTTCAACATCCCAGTTGCCACCTGGGAGACTGTTGCACTTGATCGCTCCTCCTGGCGCTCTGCTATCCACTCAGGGTGCTCAATCTGCTCTCAAGGCTACATCGTTTACGACGGGATAGGCCAAGATAAATGTCATTGAATTTTTAAAGATTAACATTTCTGTCCTTTCTTGTAGTAGAACTTTTTGGGGAAAACACATTTTTACCTTTCATTACAAAAGTTTGCCCATTTACAATTTTGTTTGTTCCAAAAAAAATGAACACACAACAAATGTAATTTATCCTTGAGAAACCATTGTGATGATACTTGATTAATTTAAATGTCTCTCCACATACAAGAATAAGGCCTAATTTGGCTGAAAACTAAGTAATTGGATCATGCGCACTTTTCAACAAGCGTGTTGTTCTCCTAAGTAGAATACTTTACAGTATGAATGACAAACTGACAAGTTGTAACTGTCTCAGTAACATTTTGAAAAATATTCTTTATTTGACTTGCATCACTGTTAACATGTTATTGCTCAAACAAAGAAAGTCATATAGCATGATCTGTCAGTTAAAGTTGGATGATTGACAGGTCTGCAACTTATTACTTGAAAGGACAATTAGGCAATTCTTCCTTGGTAAAGGGCACCTCTATGGCTATTTGAATTGAGGAGCACCAAGGTAAATATCTGGGCATGTACATGTACATTGTAGGCAATCGCCTCCTTGAAGTGTCAGGCCTGGATGTATATTGATCATCTAAAGAAAATATTTTACCCTCTTTGAAAAATTGTGGCTCTGAAAATAACCAGGTCTCAAATTCAGTGTACTCTGTCTGTTAAGAGGCTGGCAGAGAAAACTGTTTACAACCCCAAACTAGCACTTTACATTTTCCCAAAAATTGTTATCCCACGTTTTTGAAGCTGTCCTTAAAATATTTTGTATTTAAACAAACTTGGTAAAAAGTATATAAAAAAAATTATTGGCCTCAAAACATAAATATATTAATAAACCATTTTTAATAAAAGTGCTCATGGCAGACATGCAAGTTTTATCTTTCTGTAACTACATGAAAATGTCACTATTTTTAAATGTTAATTAGCACCATGCATAAAGTGTGCAGTTAGCCAAATTATACCAACTGGCCTGCTATTACACTAACACTCGGGATCCCCTTTGATCTTACACTTGTCCGATAACATGGTAAACAATTTTTTTAGTGAAGTATGCTTATTTTTAGGGGTGGGGGGGGGGGGGGGGGGGGTTGTACAAGATTAAAAAGTGCAGTTAAATATTTTCTCAAGAGCCAATCATTGCAGTGAGCTGAAGGTCTATCAATGTGTTTTGATCTGTCTTTGTAATGCCTTGGTGCATTGCTCCATTGCTTTTAATATAAAACACAACAAGCATTTATGCAAGTTCACCTTATTATAAAGATAAGGTGCATGTGTGTGCACAACAGTGTGTGTGTTGTACTTGGTACATGTGGTATATGAAGAATGTTGAAAACAAAACAAAGGTTTCAAACCTAGCACCATCTCACTTTCTACACTATGAATGAGTCTAATGTCTTGTAATTTTTGGAAAAATTTCATTCCATACCAACTCACCTGATGGGTTGGCAGGCACCTCAAATTATTATTATTTGTTTAACAATCCCCTAAGGGTGCCGTGAACACACACAATTTTACAATGCTACCCTTAAAACATTTATGAGATATGACCCCCTAAAAATTAAGCCCGCTTGCTTCAAATTGCTATTGATAAGATTTGTAGCTAAGATTTAACATACATGGTCCTGGTATCCCATCATCAACTAATTCTACTGTCAAAAGTAGCACTATCCATTAGTATGCAAATTCATGATGTATCTAAGGTCTTTAAAACCAAAATTCTGGCCTGGTGAAAATGTGCGATTGCTTTCATAGGTTTTTAACTAGGTTCATATTATGTGTGGCCTGATATATAAGGATAGACCAATTACACCTTTGATGGGTCCACCAGTAAAAATGCCAAAACACGCATTTTCAATGGTATTTGACAACGTGGGACATAAACTGACAGATTTACTATTTTTTTAAATAATAGTTTGTATCCAATCTACATGTGTGAGAAAAAAAGTTGAGAAAATCGAACCGCGGATAGTGACGCCCTCTGTTGTTTGAATTGATCCATTCCAGTGCAGACTACCAACGCAGCAACGATGGATAGTCACTCATTCTGTTGTTGGAATAGATACACGCGAAGGTCTTGGAACCAAGACTACATTTAGAACTGTGCACAGCTTCAAAAATACAGGAAAAACCTATACTTATAACCAATATCGTCTAAAATGACACCACTTGTAACTATACGTGTACGCATGATTATACATTCCAATTTATCTAGTCTTGTAAATACCTAAATATGTTTCTTTTAATTTTCCCTTTTTTTTTATCGACACTCAATTATTAGACTATTATATATCATTTATGGCTCTATAGCAAAACTAATTGTGAAAAGCAGTTTAATTACAAAAAACATTTGTTGTGCTATATTTGCTGTATGCATTATACCCTTCTCTTTACTTTCATTTCATCAATTAATATTGTTATTATAAACTAAAACCAATTAATTTATAAACTAAGGGACCAGGCCCTGTATAAGCCTTGGCTTTTTCCTGGTGCCCTCAACTTATCACCCATTGTACTTAATGCATGTATGTTTTATGATTATATATTGTGATAGTTGGAAATAAACAAACAAATCACCCATAGAGGGCGCATGAACACAACAAAAGCGGTGTTAATAAAACAAACTGCAATGGACTCAAATGTACACATTGCATATACTTAAACTTTAACGACGGCTTTTCCGGTGTTTGTTCCACTAAAAAGACCCATGAAAGCATCGAACATGTTGTCGAATCCTTCAGTCACGTGCTCCCGGTACTTCAGCTTCCCCTAAAATAAAATAAAATAACAATAAAAGACAGATAAAGTAGAAGTTTTATTTCAGAGAACACTCCAAAGATAGTGTAACTTGCAATCGAGCAAGCTCTTTAATGACCCGAATAAGCATTCGTTAAACATATAACTGCACTGTGAATCCACTTCAACTGATTAAGAGGCGCTGTTGCCTGCGATGACGAGAGGTATCGATGCGGCGCGCTGCCCATGGTAACGAGGCTGCCTAATGCCCTCGTTTAAGAATGTATTACAGTTGTATGAGTCTTTCACCTCTTTAACCCATTCGATGTGTTGCTTCGTCCACTCCGGCCAGCGGCTTCTATACGTAGCTACAGTAAAGCCTTGCATCTTTATTTCCTTGGAGACAATTGGGCCATGCACGGCCGGAACTTTGAACAAAACATATAGTCAAAATATCATAAACTGGAACGAAATAATAATTATACATAATTTATGCCTAATAATAAACAACAACAAAACCTTAAACAGCCATGAAACAACAACGTTTTTCTCTGTTTGTCAAAAAGTAGAACGTTTAATATTTACCCCGGTGACGAGATACCAGTTATTGTGTCACAGGGGAACTTGTTTTGCATTAATATGGCTTCCCATAGTTTTCCAAACTCGGTTAGCCAAAACTTGGGCCGTGGCGTTGCATTAAAGGTCTACAGACCCTTGCATTGGCCGCCACTGTTAATTGACGAAACGTGCACGCGTGAAAGGCTCTCATTGGCCGAAAATCGTGCGCAGTGAGTACACCTGTGCACTTTTACATTGTCATCGAAGATGGCTTTCAATGAGCTAATGTGCAATCCATTATGGCTGGTTTGGGTGGAAGTCCCCAATTGGGAAGAGTTTGGAAAACCAATGGGAGATGTTGCCAAAAACTAAAGTATACTCAAAGGAGGAACAATAGGAGCCCCTGATTGCAGGCGTTTACACATCACTTGTGTGAGTTGGATATCAGTGATACTTCGGTGGTTTTATGGGGACATGTTATGGGGACATTTATATATACGGACATTAATATATACTATTTTTATATAATGCGTACGTTTTGCAGGAGCTGTATCGTTGTAGCTGGAAATGGCGCCACAGCATGCGATTCGTCCAAAACGGGCCATGTTGTTAAGAACGGTGGTAGCAAACTCCCCACCGACCTGCCTCAATGAAATGAACAAGAAACTAGACTTAACGTATTTGTGACAACAAACACTAGGTGTTCGGGTATCGCTGGGGTCAGTGCTGTGTCAAAGCGTGAGCTATTTCATAAAGTTGAACGTTGGTGTTATTACTGTTTTGAGGTGCGTAACAAACTACACACTTTAGCAAAAGTTTAAAAAAGCACACGATCAAAAGCCTAGCATTAATTTGATTGTTAACGAGGTTTGCATGGACGGCTGTTTTAGAGACTAACAAAGCGTATTGTCAAAAGCAGGTTGCGCGAACCTTGAACAGAGACTAGACCACAAGCATGTTTGATGGACTTTGAAACCTTGCGGTTGATTTGCTCACCGTATACACACACAATACGCGATAAAAAACAGTAAACTGGTTTAGTTCTCGTAGTGTGTGCGTATCCCGTGGTTTTACAGTGGGTCAATAAATACCCGTAATAATTGGTCACAATTTCAAATATTTGTAAAAAAAAAGAATGACGTCATCATGTTGTTTTTTGAATTTACGTATAGTTAATGTCACTGTCTATCAACGTGCCAAGTTTCAACTCAGTCGAACTTATGGTTTAGTAGATACACGGCTTCAAAAAGTAAACTGTAAGGCAATACCACGTGACACATGATGACGTCATCAATCTAACACTTCACACATATGTTGTCTGCATGAAGGTCATTATGTATACCAATTTTGAAACGATTATCATGAACTTCGCCATAGACATCTAGTAAAAGTGTATTTTTAATTGTTTTCAACCTGCCGCTAGAGGGCGCTCTTGACTTTTATGAGGTCACTTGTCTTATTTAAACCAGACTCTTGCTCGACTATAACATCGTTTAAAAACACTTCAAAAAATTTGCCACTTTCAAGTTATAAGGCACTTCCGGTTTCGACCGGAAGTAGAGGTCATGTGAGGTCACGCACACGACAAAAAATAAAGACCTATATGACCTAAGTATGATCCCGCATAAAATAACCGCCGGCCTCTTAAGTGTGATTTGTTACAGAATTTCAAAGATTTTTTTTTTTTTTTTAAACCTTGTAATTTGACACCTGATGACGTCATCATGACGTAACTGAAACGGTTTCATATCCTAATGGTTATCTAACTACATGTAAAGTTTCAAGTTTATATGAGCTTGGGAAGTGTGCTTTTTTTACCGGACAATCGACGGCCAGAAGAAGAAGACGAAGTAAAAACTAGACTTAACTTTTTGTTGTATAACAAAAAGAGGGTGTTCGGAATGACGTTAAATTTTTGGTTGTAACACATACCAGTTTGAATACATGTAAGCTACATTTCAGCTTGACCAAGCATTTACTACTCAGTATATAGATCTTGAACCTGCACCTTTAAGGTGACGTCATGTCAGACTTGATGACGTCATCGTGGTGTGAACAAATTTTTTGGATGTAACATATCCCAACTTGGATACATGCAAAGTTTCAGCTTGATTACCAAAGTCGTTCTGTACTTACAGATCTTGTACGAACTAGTATTGAAAAAGTTGGTAAACATGACTCTGTTAGAAATTTGTACGATAAGTTGTTATCAAAAGTTAGTGAATGAGTCTATTTAGAAACAAATTATTCCACAACTACTTTCACAAGAGTTTCTTCCTTCCATTGTTTGAACCCAATAAAGTTACCCTTTTCCCGTGCAATTTGGACTTCATGTATTACATACTGAAGTACCTACTCATATCACGCATAGAACAGAAGCACCACAATGACCAAACTATGTCCCACTAATCCCAAAATGTCTGTAGCGCCCGCTAGAGTTGACTTTTGAATTGCGAGTTTATTTACTTAATTGGTTTTTGGACGGCCATTGGATGGAAGTATAATGTTTCTTGATATGATCGGCTGGTTCCCTTTACTTGTTTTTATAATGATCACATATGAAATAATCGTGTACGATTTTTTCACAACAAAGCTTACATGTTTAGAATGATAGAACACATGAATCAAGTGTTTGACGGGCGCGATCTGCATGCTAGTTTCCATGGTAGTCGCTTTGGAATCAAAACCCAATATTTTTGAATGATTATCCACTTGATTACAATCCTAAAGATGTTATTCAATATAATAAATAAAGCTGCCACACTTCCTGTGTATACGAATGCAACAATTAAAAAGTCGTTATTACCGACAAAATTGGACCTGAGTATTTCCCTTCTTTTCTCAGTCTTATTTGCACGGGAGAGAACAATATTAATCGGTCAAAAACTAAAGTATAACAAGGCACTTCCTGTTTCGACCGGAAGTAGAGGTAACGTAATGTCACGCACACAATACAAAAATAAGACCTAAATTAACTTGGTATAATCCCGCAATAAGCAACCTACGGTCTCATGTCCGTGATTTGATATAGAAATTCAAACTTTAAAAAATTAATATTTAAAAACCTTGTAATTTGACATCCGATGAAGTCATGATGATATCACTGCAGCGGTGTCATCTACCTATGAATATCTAACTATGTGTGAAGTTTAAAGTTTATGCGAGCTTAGGAAGTGTCCTTTTTTATTGGACAATCTTGGGGGAAAAGAAGACGACGAGATATGAATTCATGAAATGTTCAACTTTAAAAAGCACACGATCAAAAGCCTAGCATTTGTTTGTTAACGAGGTTTGCATGGACGGCTGTTTTAGAGACTAACAAAGCGTATTGTCAAAAGCAGGTTGCGCGAACCTTGAACAGAGACTAGACCACAAGCATGTTTGATGGAATTTGAACCTTGCGGTTGATTTGCTCACCGTATACACACATCAGTGTTCGCGTAGTAGTGTGTGTATCCCGTGGTTTTACAGCAGGTCAATAAATACCGGTAATAATTGGTCACAATTTCAAATAATTGAAAAAAAAAAAAAAAATGACGTCATCATGTTGTTTTTTGAATTTACGTAGTCAATATCACTGTCTATCAACGTGCCAAATTTCAACACAGTCGAACGTATGGTTTTGTAGATACACAGCTTCAAAAAGTAAACCTTTAAGGTAATACCACGTGACACATGATGACGTCATCAATCTAAAACTTCACACATATATTGTCTGCATGAAGATCATTATGTATACCAATTTTGAAACGATTATCATAAACTTCGCCACAGACATCTATTAAAAGTGTATTTTTAATTGTTTTCAACCTGCCGCTAGAGGGCGCTCTTGACTTTTATGAGGTCACTTGTCTTATTTTTTTGAACCAGACTCTTGCTCGACTATAACACCGTTTAAAAAAAAATCAATTTTTGTTTAATTACAAGGCACTTCCGGTTTCTTCCTGTTTCGACCGGAAGTAGAGGTCATGTGAGGTCACGCACACAACAACAAATAAAGACCTATATGACCTAAGTATGATCCCACATAAAACAACCGCTGGCCTCTTAAGTGTGATTTGTTACAGAATTTCAAAGATTAATTTTTTTCTTCTAAAAACCTTGTAATTTGATAGATGATGACGTCATTATGACGTAACTGAAACGGTTTTATCTCCTAATGGTTATCTAACTACATGTAAAGTTTCAAGTTTAATATGAGCTTGGGAAGTGTGCTTTTGTTACCGGACAATCGACGGCCAGAAGAAGAAGACGAAGTAAAAACTAGACATACTTTTTTTTAGGAAACAAAAAAGAGGTGTTCGGTGTGATCTCGTGTTTCAAAGAAATGTTATAAACATGTCTGTGTATTAAATATTGTATACTTCTATAGAGTCTTTAGAATGGTGGTTATAAAGATTTGACCAAACTTTTTGGATGTAACACATCCCAGCTTGAGTACATGCAAAGTTTCCATTTGATCACCAAAGTTGTTCTGTACATATAGATCTTGTAAAACACTACCTTGGTAGTGACATAACATGAACATCGATGACGTCGTGAAAACGTCACTCAACATTATATCCTTGTAGGACCTTCCAAGTCTCATGCAAAATGAAATTTGACTATATAGCTTGCTTTGAAATGAAGATATGTAACAATTGGTCAAAATTTCAAAAATTTGTATAAACAAAATTGATGACGTCATCGAGTCGTCACTCTAGCTTTAAGTAGCCAATATCACTGTCTATCAACATGCCAAGTTTCAACTCAGTCAAACTTGTGGTTTTGTAGATACACAGCTTCAAAAAGTAAACCTTTAATGCGATACCACGTGACACATGATGACGTCATCAATCTAAACATTCACACATATGTTGTCTGCATGAAGGTCATTATGTATACCAATTTTGAAACGATTATCATAAACTTCACCACAGACATCTAGTAAAAGTGTATTTTTAATTGTTTTTAACCTGCCGCTAGAGGGCGCTCTTGACTTTTATGACGTCACTTGTCTTATTTTGTTAAACCAGACTCTTGCTCGACTATAACACCGTTAACAAAAAAACTTCAAAAAGTGTGCCACTTTTAAATTACAAGGCACTTCCATGACTGACTCAACAGCAGCCATTTTGTAACACACAACACTAAACAATAACAACCAATAGAGGGCGCTACACAGAAAATAGACTTTGCAAGTTACTACAACTCCTCCCCTTTAGTAAAATGCTGAACTTCCAAGCTAATACAACACAAATCAAACGTCCCTTAGAGAACACATAAAAAAATATATTCCAAATCGAGGAATTTGGTTTGTTTACCAATACCAAAAAAGTCACCTTAAGGATTTAAAAAATTACTCCTTGTAATTTCCAATAACAACTCAAAATAACAATAACAACTCCAATAACAACTGTTCAACTACATTTCAAAAATCATACAGCCTGTCCATAAGATGTGTAATTCCACTCAAACAGTCACAACATTTATGAATCGTGGAATCTGTAGCGAGACGGTTTATTGTGGGTGCGCGTTGACCGGCGGAGGTCTGAGTGGTTCGGAGAATTGTTCATAGATTGGCTTTGATCTGTTGGCTGTTCAGGTCGCTTGTCCGCGCAGGGACTAGACTTGCTCCTATCGAATTCCTCCTTCCTTTGTGGAACGACAGGGACTGGTGCGATTTGATCACTGGCGGCTGTAACAAGTAACTGATGGGGTCGCAATTGGTCCACATGTCTTCTCCAGACACGGCCATCATCAGGCTGAACTGTATACATACAATTTCCAACTCGTCCCAAGATAAGACCGGCAATCCAACGTGGTCCAGAAGCGTAATTTTCGGCATACACTGAATCATTGGCATTGAAGGTGGGCAGTTTGGTATGTTTATCATGGTTCACCTTCTGCGAGAACTGTTTGCTGTCAACACGGCCTTGGATGTTAGGTCGAATTGCATCAAGTCGTGTGCGAAGTTGGCGTTTCATCAACATTTCCGCTGGAGATACACCTGTGGTTGCATGAGGTGTCACGCGATAACTCATCAGAAATCGGAACAATTTAGTCTCAACTGTACCTCCAGTCATACGTAGCATGGCAGCTTTAAACGACTGCACTGCCCTTTCTGCCAGACCATTTGAAGAGGGGTGGAACGGTGCAGATCTGACATGTTTTATGCCATTCAATCGCAAAAAGTCTTCGAAATCTGCACTTGTGAAGTTGCTGCCATTATCTGTGACAATTACTTCCGGCAGACCATGGGTTGCAAAAGTCTGACGAAGCCGTTCAACAGTGGCTTGTGACGTTGTGCTGTGCATGGCATGGATGTCCAACCACTTACTGTGTGCATCAACTATCACCAAGAACATTCTACCCATAAATGGGCCTGCATAGTCCAAGTGCAAACGCGACCATGGCCGACTAGGGAACTCCCAGGGGTGAAGTGGAGCAGTGGGTGGAGATTTCCGAGAGACTTGACATGCGGTGCACTGTTTAACTTTATCCTCCAGGTCTCTGTCCATATTTGGTCACCATACATAGCTAGTGATTTCATCCGCGAAATTCCAGGATGCGATTCATGCAGTTCGTGAACAATCTGTGTTCGGCCTTGTGGGGGAATGACTACTCGTGAACCCCACAATATGCAGCCATCTTGCACACTTAATTCATCTTTGCGGCAAGTATATGGCTTGAATGCTTGATCATTACAGTCACTCGGCCAACCATTCATCACGTAAGTACGCACTAGAGACAGTGTTGGGTCTCTACCTGTCCAAAGACGAATTTTGTCTGGACTGACAAGTGTATAGTTTCCAACCGATCCATGACCATGACATAGTCTGCTGGTGTCGGAGTATGATGTAGCGATGTTGACAGGGGCAATCTGCTGAGACCATCGGCATTGCCATTCAAATGCCCAGGTTTGTACACTAAGCGATAGTCAAAGGCCGCCAATGTGAGGGCCCAGCGTTGAATACGGGACGACGCCATGGGGGATATTGCTCGGTGTTCACTGAATAGTCCAAGCAATGGCTTGTGATCCGTGGTTATCTCAAACCGGCGTCCATAGACATACTGGTGAAATTTCTTAACTCCGAAGATCACGGCTAGACCTTCTTTGTCAAGCTGTGAGTAGTTTTTCTCCGCTGGTGACAAAGAACGTGAGGCATAAGCAACTGGGTGCTCCGATCCATCCGACATTCGGTGGGCTAACACAGCGCCTACACCATAAGGACTGGCATCACATGCCATTATCAACTCCTTATCTGGGTCGTAGTGGGCAAGTACTTTGGCCGACATAAGCAATTCCTTTGAGTCTCTGAAGGATTTTTCATGGACTGGTTTCCATGACCAGCAGATGTTCTTCTTCAGTAGACTGTGTAAGGGACCCAGTACTGATGACAGATTTGGAAGGAACTTCCCATAATAGTTCAGTAGTCCCAGGTAAGACTTTAACTCCGACGCATTGCGTGGTATCGGTGCGTCTCGGACTGCTCGCACTTTATCCATCGTGGGGTGCAGCCCTGCAGCATTTATACGGTGTCCCAAATACACCACTTCAGTTGCAAGCAACACACATTTTTCTTGTTTCAGACGGAGTCCTGCGCTTTGGAGTCGACTCAGGACTTTATGGAGATTTGTTGAATGTCCTGCTCCAGTGCGTCCGGTAACTAGCACGTCATCGAGGAATGCGACAGCTTGTGGAATATCTGCCAGTAGACTTTCGATGGTCCTTTGGAATATTGCAGGTGCCGAGGATATGCCAAAAGGCATACATTGTACTGAAAAAGCCCTTTGTGTGTATTAATTGTTAGCAGCTCACGAGACTCCTCATCAAGTACAAGCTGTAGATAGGCATGACTTAGGTCCAACTTACTAAATGCCTTCCCACCTGCCATGGCTGCAAAGAGTTCCTCGATGCGGGGTAATGGGTAAATGTCCGTGTTTGTTGACTGGTTAATGGTAGACTTATAGTCTCCACAGATACGCAATTTACCCGATTCCTTCATAACGGGTACGATGGGTGATGCCCATCGAGAAACAATTACAGGTTCGATCACACCCTCCCTTTGGAGTCGACCCAGTTCATCATTAACCTGTTGTTTCATGGCAAATGGCACAGGCCTGGCCTTGCAAACCAGGTCGTGCATCATCCCTCATGCTGATGTGCACCCGTTGATCCTTGAGCTGTCCCAAGTCATCACGGAACAACTCACTGTAGTGTTCCGTAATGTTCAATGCAGCTGATGGTGTTTGATCCACATGGCGAATCATTTGCCATGCCAACTTAAGGTGGCGCAACCAGTTCCGGCCAAGGAGATTCGGTCCCTTGCCCGATACAACAAGGAGGGGCAATTCAGCCTTTTGGCAATTGTGCTCAACTTTAACAGTACAACTACCAATGACTTGAATTTTCTGTCCTGTATAGGTACGCAGTTCTACATCTGTGTCCTTAGAGAGAGACGGTTTCTTTTCCATGAAGACTGTCTCGTATGTGTTCTCACTGAGAATTGAAACTGACGCACCAGTGTCGATTTCCATTGCCACTGGTGTGTTATTGATTGACAAAGTTACGATCAGCGGTGGTTCCTTGGAATGTGATGTGGTCTTGTACAAGGTATAATTATTTGGTGGTAATGCATCCATGTCACCAATTTCATCATGGTCCACAGTCTCTTCAAAATTATATGTACTGTACTTTGGCTTTCCCGACGATGGTGTCTGTGTGGGCTTACTACTTCTGCACACTTTAGCCAATGTCCTTGCTTACCACAGCTGTTACATGAATATAAACGAGCTCGGCAATTTTGAGCTGTGTGGTCTGTTCGTCCACAACGGTAACATGTAGTTGATCCACCGGACTTGCCTTGGTCTTGATTGTGTGTCTGCGGTCTCCCTCTACCCTTCCAGTTGGGCTTAACACCACCGACTCTGTGGGCTTCCTGGGTAGCTTCCTGTTGTAGAGGAATTGTGGACCTCACATCACTAGTGTATTGTTGAATATCCTTGGTATTTTGTGTAGCAAGCTCCATGGCTTGGCCAATCTCCAAGGCCTTGGCAAAGGTGAGGCTTGGTTCCGATAAAAGTCTACGCTGCATCCTTTCATCGTTGATACCACACACAAAACGATCTCTCAACATGTCGTTAAGGGTCTCCCCATATTCACAGTGCCGTGTCAGGTGACGCAGTTCCACGACAAATTGGGATACTGACTGACCTGGCTGTCTGACTTTGGAGTAAAACTTAAATCTCTCCACAATTACTGATGGTTTAGGGTGAAAATGTTTCTTTGTGATTGTGATAAGCTCGTCAAAGGATTTTTCCCCGGGTTTGGCTGGGGCTACTAGGCTGGAAATTAATTTGTATGTGTCGGCCCCACAGACAGTCAACAATATGGCTCTCTTCTTACCATGCGCTTTCACATCATTGGCCTCGAAAAACTGTGTCAAACGGTCCACATAAAGTTGCCATGTCTCCTTTTCGGCATGGAACTCCCCGATGTTACCAAAAGTATCCATTTTCCTCGTCGCTACTTGTTATAACCAGTCGTGGAAACATTTATTCCTTCAACTCAACCAACTTTATTTGTACATGACTGACTCAACAGCAGCCATTTTGTAACACACAACAACACTAAACAATAACAACCAATAGAGGGCGCTACACAGAAAATAGACTTTGCAAGTTACTACAGGTTTCTTCCTGTTTCGACCGGAAGTAGAGGTCATGTGACGTCACACACACGACAAAAAATAAAGACCTATATGACCTAAGTATGATCCCGCATAAAAACAACCGCCGGCCTCTTAAGTGTGATTTGTTACAGAATTTCAAAGATTAAATTATTTTTTTCTAAAAACCTTGTAAAAGGTCACGCACACGGTTTCGTCTCCTAATGGTTATCTATCTACATGTAAAGTTTCAAGTTTATATGAGCTTGGGAAGTGTGCTTTTGTCAGCGGACAATCGACGCTGAGAAGAATCTGAAGAAGTAAAAAAAAACACAAAAAAACGAACAATAACAAGAGGTGTTCGGAGCTATGCTCCGCTCCGAACACCTAAAAAAAAACAAAAAAAACCCGAACAAATAACATAAGAGTTGTTCGTGCTGAATGCCCGAACACCTAACAAAGAGTTGTTCGGGCGTAAGGCCCGAACACATAAAAAAACGAACAAAAACAAAGAGTTGTTCGGGCGTAAGGCCCGAACACCTAATAAATAAGCGTTGCGGGAAAATAAATGTGATTTACTCTAAAGGCAATCTAGCTTGACCTCTGATGATCACTCATCCAGTTATACACACCGACTCTTATGGCATGAATATAAATGATGTCAAGCTAGGTTGCGGCTTATTATGGTTACTCTTTTAAATCTTCACGCTATTAAAACAAATACACAGATTTAAAGCTGACTGAATTTACAACAATCAAAGTCGATAATGATGAGCTTATACCGGTTTTTAAAGCATTAAATCTCCAATAGGCCCTATACTTATTAATTAATCTCAATTAATTAGGTCTCAAGTTTGGTCTCAAGTTTGAGCGCCTGCAAGGCAGCTGGCTGAGTGTACCCTCTCCAGGACATTCAATTATTTTGCTGGTTTTAAGTTGCAAGGAACTGTTAAATTGTTATAATCTGTTTGTTTAGTGATCTGGACTTTACTGGACACATTTTGGACTATATTTTGTAATCTCTGTGATATTATTGATAAAGTTTGCAGGCATAGCCCGCAGACATGGCATCCAGGTTCATATGTATGCTGATGACACCCAACTCTATATTACATTCGACCCCGATCATGAGGATGGAGAAGACCAGGCAAGAAGCAAACTACAGACCTGCATATCAGACATTAAAACATGGATGACTCTTAATCGTTTAAAGTTGAACGATGCAAAAACAGAGCTTCTTATCATATCATCAAAGAATAATCAAGCAAAGATCAAGGACAAATCCCTCATTGTTGGTGACTCTCAGATAGCAGCCTCTCCATCGGCACGGAATCTTGGTATAATATTTGACCAAACAATGAGGATGGAGTCTCAAGTAAAAAGCACCTGCAAATCTGTATACTTCCAGATTCGAAACATTAGCAGCATCAGGAGGTATCTAAGCGACTCAGCTGCAAACACTGTTGTGCACGCTTTAATTATGTCAAGACTTGATTATGGAAACTTCCTAACTTACGGCATCAACTCACAGCTCCTTCACAAATTACAACTGGCACAGAATGCTACCGCTAGAATGCTCACTCACACCCGGAAATATGAACATATAACACCAGTATTGAAGAGTCTGCATTGGCTTCCAGTACGTGAACGCATAAAGTTCAAGGTACTCTTTATGACATGGAAGGCACTACATGGATCTGCACCACCCTACATTCAGAACCTGCTGAGATAGTACACACCGTCCCGGAATTTACGTTCATCATCCCAACACCTGCTATACTGTCCTCGGACCAAAGCTTCATATGGAGACAGAACATTTTCATTTATCGCACCCACACTATGGAACATATTGCCTCTAAACATTCGAACCTCTCCCACCGCAGTTGTCTTTTGTTCTAAACTCATGACATTTCTATTTAATTTATCATACCAATAACTTTTGCACCAGCACCCCGCTTATTGTTTGTCCTGGAGAGAATTAATTAAGCGTCTCGGAATAGTTTTACTATATAGACGACGCTATACAAATGCTGGACAAGTAAGTAAGTAAGTAAGTAATTAATCTATATATTTTGATTAGTATTTTTAAGCATTTAACTCACGTTATCGAAGTAGCAGTCCACACCTTTCGGTGCAACAGACTTCAACGTTGCATCAAGATCCACTTTCTTGTAGTTAAACGCTTCGTCGAAGCCAATTTCCTTCAGCCACGCTACCTTCTCGTCAGAGCCGGCGTAACCGATCACTTTGCAGCCCTAGGAGAGAATTTTATATGTGGTTTTTGAACTTTGTTTAACAAACCTTCAGTTAAGATTTTATTTGAGCAATGTTGCCGGGTGTTGTGACGTAAGCTCTGTAAGCCCATTCTATCGGGTCCCATTGTTCGAACACGCACGAGACCGGCAGTCTATCAATGTGGGCAAAGGTGTGTCTGACTTTTTTTTTTGTGGGTCCCCCAGACATGCACATGCGCCTACACTCAATGTTTCATGGAATAGTTTTTACGAAATCACTTCGGTCTAGATGTTTTTTTTCTTCTGACTATAACTTCAGAGTTAATTTTATATTGATTATAAATCATTATCATTAATTTATGTTTTGTTTGATTGTTTGTTTAGATGATCTTTCCAACAAGGAAACTTCTCAAATTCTCAAAAGGGGACATAAACACCAAGCTGGAACGAATTGCAGAAATCAATAAATTGTGATTCAGGAACTAAACGACAATACGTTGTACAATCAGTAAGCTTGGTAGGATTCGAGCCAACGACCTTGTGACTTCAAGTCCTTTCAGTTGCTCTGAACTCCTTCAGTGTGGTGTGCCAGCGGGAATTATTAGCTTGTCCGAAAGTCACGGGTTCAACTTCCGCTCCAGTTATCTTTTCTTTGTAAAAACAAATGTTCTAGATTTGAATGAAGTCTATGTATCAGGAATGATGGGATGATAGTTATTTATGAAATTGTTTTGTAAGTCTAATTACTCGAACACAAATTGACTAATTACTAGCACTTTAGCGATTTGGCCGACTACAGAACCAACTGCGCCGGCCGCACCACTGACGACAACCACCTCCCCTGCTTTGGCGTTGCAAATATCGACAAGGCCATAGTTAGCCGTAAACCTGCAGAAGAATAACAACATTTGTAATTCTGTTAATTATATTAATTCCTTGTTGACTGTTCAAAACACAACTGTACAAATATTTGTTTTAAATAGTGTAAATTACTGTTCAATAATATATAACTTTGTTTAACAACAGTTTTTTTAAAGTTACTTGTCACACAAAAGACCAAGAGTTTTGGTGATACGGTCATACAAGTTTTGTCCCATCTCACCTCAATTTGACCTGATATGACCGATATTAATATTTGATGCTCTACTTTAATATTTCTTTGACCTATCATTGATACAGTGCATGCGTCCCATCATGCCACAAATAATACTAAATTATGTCTTTGTTGGCTGTGAGATTTGATGCACCTTGTTGATGTAGTAAAACGTATAATTAATATTTTTGAAAACTTGAACAAATGTTTTATAATACTTAAAATAATACAAGCTGTTAAAAACCCTTGACATTTTATTAAAATGTGGAAACATAAATAACTTTTAGAAAACCATGTGACAGTTTGAGGTAAAATTCGATTTCTATTATTCAAAATCTTTTAATTTGTTCCATCTATCCCCACTGTGCCCTCATTCTTCTGTTGTTGTAGATGTGGGGTGTGGCGCAGCAAGGTACGAAGGGTTAGGAGTGGGTTGGATGGAGTGTGGTGGGGTGCTGATTTACCTACCCGGTCATTCCGATGGCACCTAATGCGAGAGAGAGCGGCACACCTTGTGGATAAGGCGGGATCTTCGTCAGATCTGAACCGTCTGACACGGCGTGTGTCACCCAACCCGCGTGGATGCAAACATTGGTCCCCACGGGGAATTTGTCATTCTTGCTTTCAATAACCCTGTATGGACAAAGCAGTAGGCACACAGAAAAATAAATAAAAAATATTAAATAGGGGACATCACCACAATGATCTGCAGCAACCCGATTGTTAGTAGTTAAATTTAAAGATTTTAATGTTTTCAACCAATAAGAAAAATGGGTCCACATGATATTAAGTAGATTTAAATTGTGTAAAAAAAAACATACATTTTGAATACCCTTCTCCGATGCTTTTCAGAAAGATTCGCGAAAAGCCCTGTTACGTCATCACTCATGTTACGTCATAATATGTGGGAGATCCATTGTGTACAGCCGCCTTGTAGCATGGAGGTATATAACAAAGCAAACTACCACATTATGACGTCAAAGTATTGTCATTTTGAAGCATGCCGTCAAGAGCAGAAGTGTTTCTAACTTTGTTAAACCTTGAGGTTGGGGCCTAATTTTTGACAAGTGTGCAAATATCTAAACTACATTTAAACGATAAGCAAACACATTATAAACAAATAACATTCCCGTTAATAACACAATTGCTAAAGTACTTGGGTTTAAAATGCATATTTCGTACAGCTACGTTTCTTTAATTGACACACGAACGCTCACATTTGCGCTATAGCCGTCAAAACAGGTCAATAATTTGTAATGACTGGACGTATTTAAAACGTTTGCAAGCTCATTTCGAAAAAATCCACTGATATAAATACAATCATGAAATAAACCAAAATTTTTCACATGGATTTTCCCCCCTTTTTAAGAATGATTTGTTTTTCTTTCTTCAGGACGATTGTGTAAAGTGAAATTGTATTATGATTCCCTCCCTCCTCTCTCGATCTCTTCTTATCCTTCTTCAAAGTATCTCACCCTAACTAAACAGAACCTTAATATTGTAGGTGGGTTTTTTTACCTCGCAATCTGCTCTCCGATCATGGTGGTTCCAGTTGGTAATCTTGCAGTGTACGGTCTGAGTAAAATAGCCAGGGAAAAATTGTACTGAATTATTAAGTGACTGTGTTACTGAGTTATGTTGAGCTATACTTTACGCCACTGATTAACTGAATAACTCGGTTGTTGAGATACTGAGTTACTAAGTAAGTGAGTAACTGATCGATGACCGAGTTCTTGAGTAACTGAGTTATGCTGAGCTTACTTAGTTACCTAGTTACTGAGTTACTAAAATACCAAGTTAAATGGGAACAGATCAGTTACTAAGTTACCGTAGTTACTGAGTAACAAATGTTACTGAGTAACTGAGTTACTGTCTGAGTAAATGAGATAACTTAGTTACTGAGTTACTAAAATACCAAGTTAAATGGGAACAGTTCAATTGAGTTAACGTAGTTAGTGAGTTTCATAGGTTACTGAGTATAAAACTGAGTTACTTACTGAGTATAAAACTGAGTTACTGTCTGAGTAAATGAGATTGCTAAGTTACCGAGTTACTGCTGAATAAATGATTACTGAGTTACCAACTTGAAGATACCATGTTAATGAGGTTACTGATGAGTAAACAATGTTACCGAGTTACTGTAGTTACTAAGGTTCTGAGTGTTACCGTAGTTACTGAGTTACTGAGTTATTTAAATACTGAGTTACACATCCATTTAAAGCATTTTGTGTTGAAATAAGAAAGAAGGAAACTTTTTTGGAGAGAAAGGATTGTTTACCTCATATAAGGATCCAAACTGAGATACACAGCCTCCAGCAAGACGGCTGCAAAAAGAAAAAGAGAAAAAAAAGACAGTGTTAAATAGTAGCCAACCCCCTTACTATTACGCCATGAGGATGTATGGTTTCTGCTGCCTATGTGATCTGCCATTTTAAGGGTTGTGTATCAATTATTTTTTGCGTCTCAAATATTTGTTCTAATTTTCTCACTTCCTCTTGTGGAAATGTTAAGAAGATGACTTCCTTTGGTTAAGTGATGTTTGAATCTTCAACCGATGTGGTTGGTAGACAATAAAACCATGTGACAATGTCTTTAGGGAGGAGTGCTGGGTCTGAGTAGAGCCAAACAGTATCATGAGTATGCTCTACTCGTAAAAAAAGAAGTAAAAATATAAATGTTCACAGATTTGCACACAATTTACATGGCATAAAGATGGTCATGGTTGGAAACTCCCTTCAATGTATTTTCAAAGATAATTTTAAAACAGAGAGCATTATTGACTGAAATTTTGGCTTTGGATTGTGCTGGGCCGCGTTCAGCCAGAAAACACAGAGTTGAAGCCTGAGAGAGAGACAACAATTGGCTGTGGTTTCACAAACGCCTCAGACTTGTCAGAGGTGAACGAACTTTTCGAGGGTATGAATAAGCCATTTGCGAGTTAAATTTGAATAATGTCTGGTACAATGACTTGTTTAGTCACAAGTTACCGCTTAAATTTGAATTCCTCAGACTATCGAGACAGTTGCTATGTCACATGGTTCGGGGCAAGCTTTTGTATAGCAACCTCCAGATGAGCAAACCCTGGTACCATTGTGCCATACACATCCATTCAGAATTGTGTATGGGTGTTCACCGTCTCTTACGTAACTAAGCAAAAGCTTGCCCCTAATCATGTGACATAGCAACTGTCTCGATAGTCTCGAATTCAAATTTAAGCGGTAACTTGTTACTAAACAAGTCATTGTACCAGACATTATTCAAATGTAACTCGCAAATGGCTTATTAGTGAAAGATAAGTTGTTAATGGGCGTAGAATCCCGACACACGAGGCCAACACAAACAATAGTGACAAAGATACTTTAAGTTTTAAGCTGCTTAATAACGAGAACCCTATCTAGCCGTTCGACAAGGCATTTTAGTCGACATGCCATCAGGGAAAGTTATATTGGCTTGCTTTAGTTGCTCATGGAAAACACCCTACTTGGATGAATGTTTTCAGCATTGGTTTTGCCTCCATTGGACGGGTTTGTTTGTGCGTGATGCACAGGCGCTTGGGATTCCCCTCAAAAAGCTCCGCTCCTAAAATGGATCCCTCTGCTGTGTCATGTTTGTTTTCATCTAGTTCTTGATATATTACTGTAAAGTTGTATTATTTTAACTGATCGCTCTTGAGTGATAGTGTCTTTTATTGTTTGATTATACTGTGGAAAATAAACGAACCGTGAACCTTGAAACGGTGCCTTGACTAAAGACTAACAGTATTCACTTCACATACCATTGCTATACCATGGCCATAGGCTTGATGTCGGTTATTTCTCTGCATCATCAGCCACGCCAAATTCCCCCTGCGGATTAGCCTTGATCAAGGCGTTGGAGTTTTGTTTTCATTTATTAATAATTTTCTTTGCGCGGCGCTCACTGTTTTAAATATAATACTTATCTTTGCGCGGCGCTAACCCGCCGTGTGTGCATGATAATGCATAGAGCATGCAAGGGCGTGTGTGCGTGAATGTGACCAGAGTGAGTACATATACATGTCTGTCAGTTTGTGTGCGTGTGCTCTGTTGTATGTGTACGTGTATATATCGGCCTACGGCCTCCGCGCATGCGGTTAGTAATACGAGTGCGGTCTACCTGCGCACAGTAGTAATACGGGCAGTGATGTGATACTCGCATTACGCACAGTGCTAGTGTGTATAGGCTATGGGTGGTTTTACGGCGTCTTTTTGGAGTGAAAACTGCGACAGCCTTGAGCAAGGCTACCATTTATACAGTACATGTAGTTGTTTTTAATTCATTGATGTTAGTTCCAACTTTACAGAAGTATTTCTCAAGTTCTCAATGATTTCACCCAGTGTAGAAAGCCCAATTCGGTAAGCATATTTTCTCTTTATTATTCTGCAACATTTGACTCGAAGTTTACATGGCAAAATCAGAGATTTTACCAGAAGTTCTGCAGTCTGTTTTAACACTGTTTACTGATAAATGTTCGTGAACTAGTTTTCCATGTAAACACATTGCTATTATTAATTGCCAGTTCATGTATGCCCTTGTATCTTATTATTGTTTATGTTTGGTATTAAATTACAGATTGTATCTTGACCATTGCAACACAAGCTTCAGTTTGACAAGTGTCTTCATTCGCTTCAGTTATCAGTTGCTTTTGGTTACGAATATTCAATCTTTTGGGTGTAAAAACAGTATAAAAGTATGACGAAACTCCTTGGTGTTTGAGTAAATGCCAAGGCAGCCACAATACAATCGAAACTTGACTGTACTACCTGAGTGGATAACTGTAGTCCTACATCATGTCTCATTCATCATCGGAAGTGTGTTTTCCGAAACAATCAAAATCAATCAGATTGCATGGAAGTTCTCGCACACAGTCTACATCAGCCTCGGCTAGGTCTGCAAAAATGGCGCTTGCCAGGCAGGAAGCGGAACTCAAAGTTAAGCTTGAATTTGCAGAAAAGGAGAAATTTCTGAAGCTTCGTGAGCTGGAGGAAGTAAAGCAATTTGAAGTAGAAAGAATAGAGCGTCACTTGAGGAGGGAGAAATTCGAGATGCGGCAGACGTATTCACCCAATTTGAAGAAGCTGAATCTTACCACCCTGAGTTGATTGATGTGCCGGTTGACACCAGCCATAATCTGAGGAAGTTCCTCAACGCAGAGAATGCTAACCCCTTACATAAAAGTGAAAGCCCAGCACCAGTGCCAAATACTCTACTGAACCCCTTCACCGAGCCCTTCCAAAATGACGATACTGTTCAACCATTCCCCTATCCAACGCTAGTCAACAACAGCCCTCCAACCCAATATCACAGTTCGCAGGATGGATGGAGCAAGATAGCCACCTCACTGGAAAAGGTGATCACCCAGTTAGCTGAGAAAAGTATACAACAAGGGGAAGTGAACAAACGACTTGCGGTCTCCAGCCAACTACCAAAAATTAATGTTCCGGTCTTCGCAGGAGAGCCACTTCACTATCTGTTATGGCAGAACGCCTTCAATGCCCTCATCGATTCAAAACCATTAGATGTGGACACAAGGCTTAATTATTTGAATCAATACGTATCAGGAAAACCGAGGCAAGTCGTTGAGCACTATATGCTAATCGGGACTGAGGAAGCCTACCAAAAGGCCAGAGATGTTCTTGCTGACAGGTATGGCAACGCTAGCGTCATCAGTACTGCGTTCACTTCGAAATTGGACAAGTGGAGCAAGATACCCCCAAGAGATGCGGTGGTATTGCGAGATTTTTCAGATTTCCTAGACAAGGTCAGTGCTGCAAAAACCACAATACCAAGCCTTGGTATTTTGGATTTTCCAAAAGAAAATGCCAAACTCGTAGAGAAGTTACCCCATCATCTTGACTCCAAGTGGAGAGACACCATAGGAAAATGGAGGATCAAAAGTGGACAAAGTAGCTATCCTCCATTCTCAGAGTTTGCTTCATTCGTCCGCAGAGCAGGTGATTTAGCAAACATGCCCGAGCTCGAAGGCATCACAAGGAGCAAGGACCCCCCCAAGTCGACCAGCCAGAGCAGTCCCCCCAGTAGACCATCAAAGGGTTACAGTGCTAAGTCCTTTGCTACAACCGCAACCAACAGTGACAGTCCCTCCAGTAAACCATCGCAGAGTGTGGCGGGCCCTTGTGTGTTTTGTAATGGAAGTCATCACATTGAGAAGTGTAGATCATTCAGAAGAAAACTCTTCAAGGATAGGAAGACGTTCTTCTTTCAGAGAAGACTATGCATGGGCTGCGCATCCAGTGACGAACACCAAGCCAAAGAGTGCCCGGACCGACGAAAGTGCGAAGTATGTTCCGGTAGTCATCTGACAAGTCTCCATCGCAACGAATCGAGTGGTAATAAACAACAGCCAGCTAAGTCTCAAGGTGAGGAGGTAAAGGTTGTTAAGGACGAAAGTACGTCACATTGCACAACGGTCTGTGCCCGTCCTGATCAGAATGGTGAAGGTGATCACTGCATGATTATCCCTGTGATAGTTCGACCAAAGAACGACCCTAGTAAAGAGTCCCTCGAATACGCAGTTCTTGATGATCAATCCAATAGCTGTTTCGTGAGCAAGAGTCTTTGTGATCGGCTAAATGTTCAAGGACAAGAGACCCATCTGCTACTGACGACGATGCAAGAGCGCAACGCATGCATTACAAGCAACCGAATCCTCGGTTTAGAAGTGCTTGACATCTTCAGAGAAAATGCTGTCAACCTCCCTGTCTGCTTCAATTCAATTCAATTCAATTCACTTTATTTCCATTCCATAACGAAGGTGAATAGACAAGGTAGTGTATACAAGATAATATAATACAAGCAATACAATTAAGATTAAACAAGTAAATACAATGTAATACAAACAAGGACAAGCAAACAAACACAAGCAAACAGGAAACATAAAACAACAAAACAACAAATCCAAAGACAACAACATGGTAATGGAGATGGAGGGGGCCCATAAAAAGCAGAGCTTGTCGAGTACGGACCCCCATAACTAAAAAGCAATGAAATAAGCAATTGTGGAAAGTAGATGTAAATGAAGCAAAATAATGCTACAAAAGCAAGCAAAAAAGCAAAAAAACAACAACAATAAGTATGAAATAAACTAAGCAATAAATTAAGTAATGAATATTATAGATGAAACTAGGCAAATAAACCGTCACAAGTCTGACAAACCAGGAACAAGCAGTCTAGTCGCAGATCCGACGAACCGGCAAACAAGCAGCCCAGTCGCGAATCCGACAGGCCGGCGAAAAAGCAGTAAAGCAACAACAGCCACTCGCCGGTCCGCCAGACACGGGATCGGACCCAAGCCGCCCACCCAGGGGCGACACCCAAACCGCCCAATCGTGGTCTGCCAGACATGTGACGAAACAAAACACTTATCTACAAAATAGAAAACAAAAGAGAACATGCCAAGTAAGGTGTGACGTAACAATAATAGTAAACAACAAAATAAGTTAGACAACCAGAATTAATGAAAAGGCATGATTAGGCAAGGCCATACTGGTATACAATAATACATAAAACAATAGCATGTTAAACATAGTTATTAAGGAGGAACTGCTTAAACTTTCTTTTAAACAGACTTAAAGAAGTGACGCTAAGAAGAGGTTTTTGTAAAGAGTTCCAGAGTTTAGGTCCTTGAAATTTGATACTTTTGTGAGAAAGGATGGTCCTGGTAAAGGGAATGTGATAGTGAGAAACTTGACGGGTATAATGAGAGTGGATGGACAGATTTTGGGAGAAAATGGAGGCAAGGCAGGTGGGTAAATTGTTGTGGGCCAGCTGAAACATGAATGTACCAAGATGAAAGTTATACACGTCATTCAGCTTCAGTGATCTATACTGAGTGAAGAGGGGATCTGTGTGAGCAAGATAATCAGAATTATTAATTAAACGAATGGCCCTTTTTTGTAAAAGGAACAGTCTATTAAGTATAGAATGAGACGCACTACCCCAGGCTAAAATACCATAATTTATGTGAGATAAGACAAGAGTGTTATACAAAGTAATTAAAATATGCTGGGGGAGTACAACTTAAGTCTATTGATGACACCCACATTACGAGAAACAGATTTACATAATGAATCAACATGTGGTTTCCAGGAAAGCTTGTTATCTATGTACAAGCCAAGAAATTTGGTACAATCAACCTGGTTAATCTTAACACCATCAATATAAATATCCCTGGGTAAAACTTTATACAGATTACTAAATAACATACAGTTCGTTTTTTTAATGTTCAATGACAGTTTATTTGATTTAATCCAGTTGCTAACCAAGACAAGTTCAGAGGCAACAGTTGCAATAAGAGTGTCTAAGACAGAATGACTATAAAACAGATTGGAATCGTCAGCAAAAAGAATGAAGGAAAGAGCATCAGAAGACTTAGCAATATCATTGATGTAAATCAAGAAGAGTAGCGGCCCCAGAATGGAGCCCTGGGGGACACCACAGGTTAAGGAGCGTGTGGTGGATGGGTATCCCGCTACAGAGACATATTGCTTCCTGTTGGAAAGGTAGCTTGTAAACCACTCTAGGGACCTTCCTCGAATACCGCAATGATTGAGTTTATGAAGCAAAATACTATGGTCCAGAGTATCAAATGCTTTGGAGAAATCGAGGAAAATCCCTAGAGTGTGCTGAGAATGGTCAATTCCTGTGATGACTTTTTCAATCAAGTGGAGTACTGCATGGGTAGTAGAATGTTTGGCTCGAAATCCAAACTGGGAGTTAGATAAGATGTCATGTTTTTGGAGAAAGCAGGAGATGCGAGAGTAAACCAGTCTTTCAAGGATTTTGGAGAAACATGAAAGGACAGAAATGGGCCGATAATTAATGACCAGGTTAGCGTCTCCATTTTTGTAAATAGGAGTCACTTTGGCAACTTTCATGTCATCAGGAACAATTCCAAGTGAGAAAGACTGGTTCACAATGTAAGTAAAAGGGTCAGCAATAGCAGAGATGACTCTCTTAATTACAAAGGCATTGATAGAATCAGAACCAGAACTTTTTTTGTTGGCCAAATTGGTAACAACGTCACAAATCTCCTGAGTAGAGGCCGGAGAAAGGAATATGGAGTGAGGATTCGGATCACCGAGGTAGTCCGTGAAATTGGAATTGCAAGGGAGGATTTTGCTGGCTAAGCTAGGGCCAATGTTTACAAAATAGTTATTGAAGAGTTCAGAGATGGAGGAGTTGTTTTCAGTGTAGTTACCATTATGAGAAATACCGGAAATTTTCTGTGGGGAGACATACTTGTTGATCACGGAGTTGATTAACTTCCAAGTGTTCTTGATATTGTTTTTCTCCTTCTCGAATTGATTGAACAAGTATTTTTTCTTAGCGGATCTGAGGACACTGGTTAAAATGTTTTTGTATCTTGTGTAGGCGAGATGGTTTGTAGAGTTCCGTTTGGCAAGAAATTTATGATACAATTTGTTCTTAAGGTTGATTGAGCTGAGGAGAGAATCAGTGATCCAAGGAGATTTTGGAATGTGTTTTTTGCTGCTCTTTTTGTTAGACAAGGTACTATTAGCGTGATGAATGTTATTGAAGATAGTCATAAAGTTACCGAAGGCAACGTTAGGATTATCAGCTTCGTACACGGGAGTCCAATCTGCTAATCGGAGACATTGATGTAAATTACCAAGGTTGTCATTAGTGTAGACGTAGGATTTAGCTGTATGAGAACGAGAGGAATGAATATTGGAGATGGGTATTGATGTGAAGATAGGTAAATGATCAGTTATGTCAGAGATCAAAATTTGAGACTTAGGTAGTGGGAGAATATTGGTAAATATGTTGTCGATTAATGTGGCAGATGTTTTGGTAATTCTGGTGGGTTTATCAATGAGTGGTAAGAAGGAGTGAGAGAAGATTATGTCGAGGAAGCCTTGTGTGGCCGAACAGGTGTCATATTCAAGAAGATTTATGTTGAAATCACCTGTCAGGAGGCATCTGGTGTTTTCTCTGGCTAGTTGAACAATAACATTCTGAAAGATGGACATAAAATCATTGTGTGGTGCTTGAGGGGGTTTGTATATAACCCCAATAACAATATTCCTGGAAGGAGTTTTCACCTCAATGAAGAGAGATTCCATAGAGTCGGTGGTCGTTGTTAAGTCTTCTCTTATTATGAAGTGAATATTGGACTGAATATATAAGGCCACACCACCACCAACTCTATGTAACCTGTTCCTATTGATAAGTTTATAACCCGGTAGATGGAATACGTCAGAAGATGAACTATTGAGCCAAGTTTCAGATAAAGCAATAACTGAGAACTCTGGCAGTGATTGAAGGGTAACTCTCAGGTTGTCAAAATTTTTGGAGAGGCTTCTGATATTAATATGTATAATGGTTAAGTTAAGATCAGAACTGATGGCATTGGTAGTGAAATCCTCTTGAGAGGAGTAGAAGCAGTCATTGATGATTGGGGAGGGATTGTTGGGGTCGAGGTTGGGTGGCATAACCAAAGTAGGCATATCTAGAGGACGGGAATTGTGCATTCCAACACTATCTAGTACAGGACCTACATGGACAAAGGGAACGCCATTGTAATCATCAATGACTGCCCGGAATTCACAGCTGTCGAGAGAATTGAAAGGCAAAGAATAGGCTAAGCATGGTTGACAAATCCATGGTTCGTCAGAGATGGACAATACCCTATAATCACTAACAGACAGACTAGTACATTTTAAGTGGACCCAATTATTACATACATCACAAAGTATACCATTCTGGTTCACCTTAACAGGACATGTACAGAATTTACAGGGGAATTTAACAGACATAAGAAACAATGACGAACAATAACAAACAAGTGGTACAGAGCATTAAGCATAAACAAAGCAATAGCATGGAATACGATATCAATGACAAGAAACAAACAAAAAAATAAATGAGGGTGAGATGGCAATACACCGATATAACTAATACAAAATGAAGAACAAATTAATGGATGGGTACACTCCAAAAACAAACTAGTCAAAACAACGCCAAAATAGCCAAAATGGACCTCGCTTCCGAAGGTCAAAAAACAAGGTCCATTCCGGCCGATCAGCGCTACCCCGACCAGTCCACATTAAGAGAGTATGAAGCAACTAATAAAAAGCGTGATGAGATCCCCGGAAGATGCAAACTTCATGAGAATTCTTGAGACTGGAATCAAGAAGAAACAAGATGGCCACTACGAGATGCCTCTACCCCTGAAATCACATGTGTCCCTTCCCTACAACAGAGCACTAGCCGAGAAACGATGGCAGCAGCTAACAGCAAGGTTCAAGAAACGACCCAAGTTCTTTGAAGATTATTGTGTTTTCATGAAAGACGTCATTCAAAATTGTGCTGAGCAAGTTCCTTCTGATCGTCTTGAGGTTCGAGATGGCAAAGTGAACTACGTTCCCCATACAGGTGTGTACCATCCTAAGAAGCCAGACAAAATCCGTGTAGTTTTTGACTGTTCTGCTCAGTACAAGGGAGTATCCCTCAACGACCACCTAGTGCAAGGTCCTGACTTGATGAACGGCTTGGTGGGAATCTTGTGCAGATTCCGCCAGGAAGAAGTGGCCATCATGACTGACATCAAAGGTATGTTCCATCAGTTCTTTGTATCTGAAGATAATCGAGATCTCCTTCGCTTTCTTTGGTGGAAAAATGGAGACCCAAGTAACAAGGTTGTAGACTACCGGATGAAAGTTCATCTCTTTGGTGCAGTTAGTTCCCCTGGGTGTGCAAACTTTGGTCTCAAGCGAGCAGCTGATGATGGTGAAGAAGAGTTCGGTCAGCAGGCTGCCAACTTCATCAGAAACGACTTCTATGTTGACGATGGCCTGAAGTCAGTACCCACAGTGAAGGAAGCGATCGACCTGATCCATGCTAGCAAAGGCCTATGTGCAAGTGCAGGGTTGAAGCTGCACAAAATTCTGTCCAACAAGAAGGAAGTGCTTGAATCCGTTCCTGCTGATGAAAGAACAACTGGAGTTAAAGATCTTGATCTTCATGTGGATCCACTCCCTCTGGAGCGAGTACTTGGAGTCACATGGTGCGTTGAAAGCGACACTTTCCAGTTTCGTATAGAATTACGAGATCGCCCCTTCACTCGTCGTGGTATTCTTTCGACAGTCAGCTCGATCTACGACCCCAATGGCTATGTAGCACCCGTGACATTGAAAGGTAAACAGATCCTTCAGCAGATGTGCCGTGATAAGCTTGGATGGGATAGCCCAATCCCAGAGAGTCTTCGTCCACAGTGGGAGAGATGGCGCCTCGAGTGTATACATCTGGAACAGCTGAAGATACAACGATCCTTCAAACCAGAAAACTTTGGTAGTATCAAGGATGTAGAGCTTCACCACTTCTCGGATGCTAGCGAGGAAGGATACAGTCAATGTTCTTATCTCCGTCTTGTGAATGAAACTGGAAGCGTTCATTGCTCCTTCATCATGGGAAAAGCAAGGGTGACCCCACTAAAGCATGTGACCATCCCAAGGCTGGAGTTGGCTGCAGCAACCATGTCTGCAAAAACGAGTGAGTTTTTACATGACGAGCTTTCTTATCAGAACATGAAGGAGTTCTTCTGGACTGATAGTAAAATTGTTCTTGGATATGTGACCAATGAATCCAAACGGTTCCACGTGTATGTTGCAAACCGTGTACAGCAAATTTGCAACGCAACCGACCCTAGTTCCTGGCAGTATGTTAACACACACTGCAACCCTGCTGATGAAGCTTCCCGTGGTTTGACTGCTGAACAGTTGGTAAATAAATCCCTTTGGTTGACTGGACCAGAGTTTCTTCAGCAAGGTGGTCCCTACCAAAGCCCACAAGTAGAAATGCCCAAGCTTGATGAGACAGATCCTGAGGTGAAGAAAGCTGTAGTCTTTGCGACCCGTGTTTTGGCTGTGAACAACAAGTTCCCTGATCAGTTTGAGAAGTCTCGTTTTGATCGGTTCTCCAGTTGGCATCGTGCTAAAAAGGCTGTGGCTATATGTCTGAAGTTCAAGACGAGACTTCACCAAAGAAATCTCCAAGGTGTGTCTAAGGTGGCTGACAATCATCCATCACCAAGAATCCTCATCCAGGTGTCCGAGATGAAGAAAGCAGAGATAGAAATTCTCAAGAAAGTCCAGTATGAACACTTCAAAAACAGGAGAGTTCACAACACGAGAGTTAGCTCGGAAGCGTAATCAGAATCTCAAAGCTACATGTTCTCTCTTCAGACTTGACCCATTCCTGGACGATGCAGGTTTGATTCGAGTAGGTGGAAGGATCGAAAGAGCCAATGTGTCACCAGAGTTGAAACACCCAGTCACCTTGCCTCGCAAAGATCACATCACTGAGTTAGTGATAAGACATCATCATGAGAAAGTGCACCACATGGGTAGATGTACTACACACAATGAGATGCGCCAGAGAGGGTACTGGGTGATTGGAGGATCAGCAGCAGTTTCAAGCTACATCGCTTCATGTGTGACATGTCGAAAGCTGCGTAGGCCACTGCAGAAGCAAAAGATGGCAGAGTTACCCGAGGACCGACTTCAACCTGCGCCCCCGTTTTCATACTGCGCAGTAGACTATTTCGGTCCATTCTACATCAAGGAGAAGCGAAGCGAAGTCAAACGCTGGGGTGTACTATTTACCTGTATGGCGTCCCGAAGTGTCCATTTAGAAACAGCAAATTCCCTTACTGCTAGCTCCTTCATCAACGCACTGAGTAGATTTCAAAGTCGAAGAGGGCCCATCCGTCAGTTGCGCTGTGATCAAGGAACTACCTTTGTTGGTGCTCGTAATGAGTTGAAGGATGCACTGGCAGACATGGACCAACAAAGAGTAAGAGAGTACCTCCTGGAGTCTGACTGTGAATGGATTCCCTTCAAAATGAACACACCTCACTCAAGTCACATGGGTGGTGTATGGGAGAGGCAGATAGGCATGGTACGTAGTATACTTTCATCTCTTTTCCTGAAGTCTGGAAGTCAACTAGATGATGAAGCCTTCCGAACCCTTATGACCGAGATAGAATGCATCATTAACTCAAGGCCTCTCACGACTGACATCTGTGTTCTCCAGACGCCCCGGAACCGCTAACTCCAAGTCACTTGCTTACTATGAAGCCCAAGATAGTACTGCCCCCGCCCGGAAGATTCCAGAAGGAAGACGTGTACTCACACAAGTGGTGGAAAAAAGTACAGTATTTAGCTAACGAGTTCTGGGTAAGATGGAGGAAAGAGTTTCTGCACAACCTACAGGAGTGCAAGAAGTGGACCAAGCCCGAGCGGAACCTTCAGAAGGGAGACGTTGTCATATCCAAGGAGACTGACACAACCCGAAACCAGTGGCCCCTTGCTCGAGTGATCGAAACCTATCCAAGTAAAGACGACAAAGTGAGGACCGTCAAACTGTTGATTGCAGATGGTGAACGTGACAGCCAGGGAAGGCGTAAACGCCCTCCATCTATCCTCGATAGACCAATTCACAAGTTGGTACTCTTAGTTCCTACCCAGGACAAGTGTCTACTTCAGAAGACCAGAGACGTCCCCGACGAAGAGCCAAACACAGATGCACTACCTTGATTAAGCTAACTGTTTACTGTAAGACTAATAAGTTTTGGCTTAAAGTCCTAACTGATGTTGCGCTTAGTATATAACTGATGCTGCGCACAGTTGAGGAGCCATGTCACTGCAGCAATTGTGCAGTGAAAATTGTTTAATTTTGTTTCTTACTTTTAAGTTTTATAGTTAATGTCCACACGTTTATAGTGCATGACCTTTGGAATCTTGAAACAAGTGAAAGTGCCTGAAGGTCATCCTGTTTATGTTGATGGGGTCAACTGCTCACACAGAGTACATGTGTGTGATTCGTACATGTAGCCTTGACTGCCACATCTACAGCATTCCATTGTGAGCAGCCATTTATACAGTACATGTAGTTGTTTTTAATTCATTGATGATGTAGTTCCAACTTTACAGAAGTATTTCTCAAGTTCTCAATAATTTCACCCAGTGTAGAAAGCCCAATTCGGTAAGCATATTTTCTCTTTATTATTCTGCAACATTTGACTCGAAGTTTACATGGCAAAATCAGAGATTTTACCAGAAGTTCTGCAGTCTGTTTTAACACTGTTTACTGATAAATGTTCGTGAACTAGTTTTCCATGTAAACACATTGCTATTATTAATTGCCAGTTCATGTATGCCCTTGTATCTTATTATTGTTTATGTTTGGTATTAAATTACAGATTGTATCTTGACCATTGCAACACAAGCTTCAGTTTGACAAGTGTCTTCATTCGCTTCAGTTATCAGTTGCTTTTGGTTACGAATATTCAATCTTTTGGGTGTAAAAACAGTATAAAAGTATGACGAAACTCCTTGGTGTTTGAGTAAATGCCAAGGCAGCCACATTATTATTATTATTATATATTTTTTTTCAATTCAATGAAAATGGTGTTCCGTCCCAACTTGACAATTGTCCCAACTATAGTTGGGACCGGTCCCAACTTGAGTGTTCAAGTTACTGTAGTTGGGATCGCCCATAGAACTCAACAGAATAGCCTCCGCAGAAACGATTATAGCATGGAGGTAGAATAGGTCTACCTCCATGATTATAGTGTCAGTGGTCGATCGTATGGGGACTGTGACATGCGGTCGGGGGGAGTGAGGCGGGGAGCTCCCACTGCCGCAATCAGCGTATGGATGTTTTTTTGGATGAATTTTTGTTTTTTTTCCAAATATGGTGCTAGCATAGGATTTTTCTTAATTAATTGAAGTCAGCACTAAATTAGAGTGCTGATTTCAGTCTTGTCACATCACAACCCTTCACACACACAACCAAAACTCCGCTGGTACCCTGTACTATCCCAACTACAGTTGGGACGCCCAACTGTATATTAACACTCAAGTTGGGACCAGTCCCAACTATAGTTGGTGGTGCGATTGTCAAGTTGGGGCGGAACAAGGGCATGGTACCTCGAAAACATAATTCAATTCAATTCAATTCAATTCAATTCAATTTACGTTATTTCCAATTAAGCAATTAAGCATTTTATACTTACACCCGTCTGTAACTGCAGGCAGATCAAACTCGACCAGGTTCAAATCACTTCGCTTCGGCACTCCCTGGAAGTGTTTATCTAGCACCCATTTCTTTCCCTTGGTCGGCATTTTGAAGAAGGAATTTACAGCACAGCAAAGAAAAGACCGGAAACGCATAGCTCTTCGAGTACGATAACGATGTCCATTTAGGCCAAGTAAAATAAAAACGAGTTTCTCGTCCCCGCCCGCCTCCTTTTTGGCCGCCGCCTCCTTTAAAAAAAAACTATTTACAAAATTCAGAAAAACATTAAATAAACAATCTTAAATCAGATTATTTTAAAGATTTAAAGCTGAAATCAAATTGTTTGGATACAACTGAGTGGGACGTAAAGCCGTTGGTCCCGTGTGTTGTGTAATGCACGTAAAAGAACCCAGTGCACTTATCGAAAAGAGAAGGGGTTTGCCCCGGTCGGTGTTCCTGGTTTGATTGGCTGCATATTGCGCCACAGCACCTTGTAAACCATTACATGGTGCTATGTAAAGAAATAGGTCTCAAAATTCAAAAAGTAGCTCCACATATATACCTTGCAGGAAAATACTGACTGTTGAAGCGCCTTGAGCGTCACTGAGTGACGGATATGAGCGCTATAAGCCACTATTATTATTATTATTATCTCTGATATTTTGAATCTCCTGAATCGATGGGCCAAAATAGCAGCTTTGCCTCAATAATTCCCAACTTAAATATCTCAGGTGTGCAGTCCCTATACCTAGGGCTAAGGGTGATTCTCCTGACTTTATATATCATAGATGTCTTGGCACCGAACCCAGCTGGGCGTTCTTTTCAGAGCGGACAGCAACTGTTGTCGACAAGGTGATGGTCCTGCGATTCTGCAGTGAAGAGTCTTACAAATCATTTGTTTTGTCATAAAATGCATCAGTATACTCAAATAGCACAATGTCTGTGAATAAATATACCTTTGGCCAGCCATATTTAGCATGGCGGCCATCTTGGCAAAAATAGCTACAAATTGAAAAATAGTAAAAAGTAACGCACTGCCTCCTCCTTTTTTGAAAAAGTCCGGACGAAAAACGTTTTTCTTTTCTTTGTTGGCCTTTTATGCACGGTCATCACCGCGGCTTGTGGAGCAATGTACCATGGTGGTGATTTTGCAAAAAAAAAATAATAATAATAATAAAATCGAAAAAATTGTCATCGAAACCACAGATGATGAAAATAATTAAGTTTGGTCGAGGTTTAGAGAAAAACGTTAGAGAAAAGGGTAAACAATCTTTATTGTTGGCGTCGCGACATACATAATATTTTTCCTCAATACTAAAAATTGGTCACGATTCACCAAATGGTGGCGCTATTATTAACATTCCAGATTCCACCTTTTTTATTTATCAATATCGATCATCATCACGACACTGCCTAGTATCAGAATGCATTTGTGAAAAATGTTCGTTCGTTTCTTTCAATTGGTGTTTATCATCATCTGATGGATCGACTGTGGAAAAAGGTAGCCTGTTTGTGTGAATTTCTATTCCTTGGCTAACATAGTAACAAGCCAAGGAATTCCATTTTGTTGAGTTGAGAGGAAAGCTATTGCTGGAGATTGAATTTGAATTGTCATTTATTTTGCTGAAATGTCAAATTCAGTGACCACTGACTGATTGATATTAATAATGAAAGTCAGTAGTGTAATACTAGTACAGCTAGATATGATAGGCATGATAGTCATGATGTGATAGTAGTGTAGTACAAGTAGTACTAAGTAAAGTAGTAACTACAAACTGAGAAGAAACACGTGCACCAGTCATGCCAGTGACCAAATGCTTACTCGAATCATCCTAGTAGTAGTACTAGAGTAGTAGTAGAACTTGGAAGTAACTATATGTATAGGGCCTATGACTAGGTAGTACAGGTTCGATCTGCTATTGCTCCACATGGAGACGATGTCGAACCTCATAATAATGATACAGTTCAGGTACTCGGTCATAGAATAGAACTACAACTACGAGGTTCGTTCTGCTATCGTCTCCACGATCCGAGAAGACGATAGCAGAACAAACCTTAGTTCTAGGAGTAGTCCTAAGTCGGAGAACCTATAATGCTAGCCTGGAAGTTAAAAGACCCAGTAACTGAAATGGTATAAAATTTCTTTAAAAAAAGTGGTACATCGCCCCAGGCCCAGTTACTGGGTCCAGTGGAGACGTACATTTTAAGTCCATGGTCCTTACAAATTACAGGCAATGGGTTTTCCACAATAACACTAACAGATTTACAAACAGAAAAAGCCCACTTGCAATGCATTAAATGCTAGCCTGCCAGGGGTGGAAGGTATGGTACTTTGTGGAAGAGTGTGGTACCAGTGTAGCCTACAATAGGAAGGGTGTTGGTAAAAGTCAGAAGTCGGAGCTAGCCGTAGGTGGTACCCGATGGTTTCATTCATTATGTGATATTAAAAAAAACATACTCACGCACTCCAAATGTTTTTGGTAAGGGTTCTCAAACAGTGTGTAGGGTTAAGATTCACCTTTTTTCCAAATGGGTGGGTTTTAAATTAATAATTATGTTTTTGTTTCTTCTTCTTTCCAGTGACTAAATATTTCACATCCGTCCATAAAGAAAATTAAAACCACCATGCCATCTGGAAAGAGACGTACGACTAAAAACTTGAAAGCAGATGTCACAACCCCGCCACCAACCTCTACCTATCAACAAGTTGGAGTAGCCAGCAACACACCCGACTCGGACAACTCAACACCACCAAGACCAAGCTATTCCCACACCAGAAGGATAGACAATGCATTCCAACCTCAGTACTACCCCTACTGGATTTTCATCGGCCTGGTTGCTGTTTTGATAATCGCAGGTTTAAAGCATGGGGATGTACATGTACATGTGTTCTATGAGTATGTTAAGACTATAGATCCTTTGAAGATTCAGCATTCTTGGTCCAGTGGGTACTTTGATGATGTCATCGACCGACGGAGAAATCTTAGTCTGGAAGAGTTCCAACAACTCTATGATGGTAAAAGGTAAACAGGGCAAGAGATCAAGGGCGTCGATGGGTGGGGGACGGGGGGACATGTGTCCCCCCCCCCCCCACTTTTTAGACTGGGGGGGGGGGAACAGCATATCAGATGTCCCCCCCCCCCCACTTTTTGATTGACTGTTCATTAGAAATATGCAACAACATTTTCTTGATTTAATATTTCATTACAATTTTTGTTCATCAAGTAAAAGAATAGCGAACAAACGATGAAATGTTTTCTTCATTTTCATATTTTTTTCTGATGGACTACGCGCAGAATGGTATTTTGAGCCCATTTCCGCTTATATAATACAGACAATAGATGACACGTATCGTCCAAGACATGAACGCCAAAATCTCGCTTACATACCTTGTTAGCATTAAAGTTATGCGTCGTTTGTGTATGCTATAATGTACGGTACACGATCCCTCCACAAAGGAAGTATATGTGTGCGCACACGACCGTGCAAATGTGTTTCATTTTGTTACAATCGCACAACGCACAAAATGTAGTAAAATCCATTAAAATAAATAGGAGCAGTTTGGGCCATGACAAGATTTGTCGAAGAAGCAATATTTTGTTTTTTCGAAGAACTACAAGCTGACACACGATAAACGCCGGACTCCCGAAGCATATTAAAAATGTGGGTGCAAATAATGTAAGATGTTTTTTTTCAAGACTTGCTCGACCGTCCCCCTACTTTTCAGTAGCGATCGACGCCCTTGCAAGAGATATATTTCAGTGTCATAATAAGAAGACAAAAACTACATGTATCCTTAAAACTTTCTTCAGCGTTATTGTTTATGATAAGCACTCGATTCAGTAGATTAGTTTAAAAGGCTCCACCCACCTTAAAAAAAGATAGAATTGGAATGAATGTACTCTTCCAAAAAAACAATTATGTACCATCTTTGTAATGATGTTTCTTGAAAACTAGAGGATTGGAATGAATGCACTCGTCTAAAAACCAATGATGTACCGTCCTTTTTATTATATGTTTCTTGAAAACTAGAGGATTGGAATGGATGTACTCGTCCAAAAACCAATGATGTATCATCTCTTCTATGTTTCTTGAAAACTAGAGGATTGAAATGAATGAACTTCTTGAGAAATTATAAGCAAGAATAACTTAACCTTTTACGAAACAAATTTAAAGGATTGGAATAAATACTCTAAAAATCATGAATGTCTCCTCTCCTTTTCTTTTTGTAGACCAGTAATCATACAAGACGTTCTTCAGGACTGGGGAGCCATGGGCTGGGACCAGAACTTCTTCGTTTCTCGCCACCCCCACGAACGAGTGGCTATGAAAGCTGTGGAGGTATGACTGTCTCCCTGCTTGTGATAATAATTTATTTTGGGGAAAGGTACCATGCTATAATAGACCCTTCCGATGAAATATGCTAATTACATTCATGCATGCGTACAGACACTATTGGCTGGCAAACACCATAGAGATGTGCACTAAGCAGACGCAAAAACATGTCTGCGTTTTCCACCATCAGCCCCATACAAAAAGGCGCTATGTTCCATCATTTTTCCAATGCGCAATGTACAATTTACATATTTCGTGGGAAGGGTCTATTATTTCCAGCTTCAGATATAAAAAAGTTATTTGTTAGAGTAATATCACTTTTTTGTTTATGTCTAATTCCCTTTAGCCAGTAATGATTCACTGATTGATACAGATTAAGGCACCAAACTATTTTTGTATCCAGCCTCAGTTTTGAAAGAATTATGTACAGGGTCCAATGTCATGGCTCTGCTTACCGTAAGCAAAGAATCGGCGCTTACGGAAGCAGGGAATTCCGCACTAACGTCAAGCGTATTTCAGGGGTTAGTAGGGAATTTTTGCATGTGCACTTGCGTAGTCCACGTTACTGGACAATCTAGGCTTACACAGCTAGCGCAGAAATTCTGCGCTTGCTCGGTAAGCGGAGAATGGTGATCGCAAGCGCAGAATTCAGCGGTAAGCAGAGCCATGAAATTGGGCCCAGTACACCCCACCTACACAGCTAAGTAATGTATAGACATATTGTTACCACAAACTGAATATACCTCACCATGCTAAGCCTCAAAACTAATTATAAAAGGAAATTTCAATTGTGATGTAAAAACTATTTTTTTACTGGAAAAACTACAACTATTCTGGTACCATTTTTTAACAACAGGGTAGATTAAACCAGGCAGAGAGCTACTCTATACCTCTGAAGAGTTTCATTGAGCATCTTAAGGACAGCAACCCTAGAAGCTGGACTTATGTCGAAGATGAACTTTTTATTCCGCAAAGACCTGACCTTCTAAATGATATTGGTTCTTCGGTAAGTAATCTTTTTGATCTTTTTGTATAGAGTTGGACTGATCAGTGAGTGTAAACTGAAACTGAATGTTTCAGTGGAACTGAATGAGTGTAATAACAAAAGTTGGAACGAAGTTATACTTTTTCTAGGAATGTGAGTCCAATTGTTTTGAAAAATAGAAGAACTGAAGTGGATGTAGTATGGGGCTAGTCTGGAACTGAGTGATGTAGACCTGAAAAATACTGGGGTTTAGTGGGAGTGAGTTTCTTAAAGTTTGAACTGAAGTATTTTAGTTCTCGCGTGAACTGAATTATATTGGTTGTTCTGTACAGGTATTAACATTTTTGCTAAAATGGGACAAGAACTGAAGCGGATGGTCTGATATGGAACTGAATAATTTATGAACCAATAGGCCTATGGTGTAGAACTGAATGATATTATGACCAAAGTATCACTGCTATTCAGTACGTAATACAAAATACTTTGTACAGATGGTATTAGTATCTAGCCAAGTTAGTAACTTTATGATATGAACTTCATTGAGTTTGAAATAGGCTAAGTTTTTCTATTCCCAAATCCACTGTCAAATAATAATTCATGCTACCATCCTGTTCCACGTTTCTCCATGATCGCAAACCAGATTTACTTAGAGGAGAACTTCTTTAAGTTGTTCCCCAAGGAGATCCAACCGTGGGATGCCATGTTCCTCTGGGGAACAAGGTATTCACGGTCAAGCCTACATATTGGTTAGTTATGAAAATAATAACACTTGTAGTCCAAGCTGCATGTATCTGTGAGCTTTGTAGTTAGCCTTGACCAAGGCGTTGGAGTTTTGTTTTTGTTTATTTATTTAGTTTAGTTTTTTCTCTTTTTTGCTGCGCTACCCACCCGAGCTAGCTATGTGCATGTCTCTGTGTGCACATGCATACAATATGTACATGTACATGCAGTGCATCTGATTGCCTCCGTATGCAGACAATATTTTTTAGTGCGGATGACCTACATGTATGCACAGTAGTAGTACTGGCGTTTTGCACAAAGCACAGTGTACAGTGCATGTATGTGTGGGGTATCGCCTTCTTTTTCAGAGTGAAAGCTTGATTGACTTGAGCTAGCTTCGTAATTGGTGTTTTGTTGTGTTTTCTGTGGCAATTGTAGTGTGTCATGGCCTAGGGATGTGGGTTCGAATCAATGTCAGAAAAGTTGGTTTTAAAAAAACACCCTAAATGACCACAGGTAACACTAAGTCATGGCATATTATATTTATTTCATTGTCTTTTCCAAAGTGCAATGCCCCGGGGTAGTCAAAGTCCTTGATATCCCAGACTGGACCATCCCACATATAGAGGGGGAATCAGGTCCCAGAGTAGTGTAGGTTGTGTTTGACGCATTTACTTCGTGCACAAAAATGCACAGACATTCATACCTGACCAGATTTAACCCTAACAAACTGGGGCTAGATCTGTTCTTTCCATGTGGCAGGCTTCCGGATGTCTTGCTGACAGCTTGTGCTAGGTTCTGAGGTTTCCAACACCCCTCCCCCTGCCATCAAACTTTTTGGCCCACTTGGAAGCCTGTAATCGGACCCTTCCTGCATCTGGGTAATTCCTCGGGTTACTCTCGTACTTAAAGATTTTAGGTTTGAGCATGCGTGTCCTGAAAGTCACCCATTATCTGTTTTTCCAGCTATCTTTTTCTGTAGGCTTGGCCCCACCCATTATTCTGAATATCTGTTGCAGTAGACAAGTATACTAAGCTTTCTGTTTTCTATGGGCGTTGTATTTGTGTCCATGGTTTTTGTGAAGTTGAGATGAGATCCTACATGTAGATAGCATTTCTTGTTGCATGATAGTCTAGGCCCTTGACAGTGATTCGTAGTGGATTGTGTGTGAACTGTGTACGCTCGTTCTCGTAGTTATAGCACGCCCTCGTACGGCATGATTTAACCAACTTGACCTGCTCTCACAAATGTCTTTGGAATCCTGTCAGAATTTGGTTAACTAATTTTTACTTTGTTTTCTCCTCAGCATTTTATAGGGAACCAATCAGTGCGAGACTGCAGACATAAATTTACATATTTTGTGTGTGTGTTGATGGCTCCCAGGTTCATGTTTGTTAGTAGTATTGGTTTATGTAAATTATTTTTTGCGATTGCGTGCTGACCGGTTTCTATTTAAGGCTGGTGTCATTACCAGAAAAAAGTTATAGTGATAATATTATCAAGTAATAAACCACAAGCGAAACTGACTGATAAATGTTTAATTGGGTTTCAGCAAAGACAAAACTACTAGAGCGGGACTTGAACCTGCGACCTCCAGATTAATGTGCTGCATTCTACCAACTGAGTGATCTAGTCTAGTCCTAATGTTGGTGGTCTCCCTATTTCATCAATATCTTTGTTAGACTTCTAACTGGCTTCCAGTAAACAAAGATATTGACCAAAAAGGGAGATCCCCAACATTAGGACTAGACTAGATCACTCAAATGATAGAGCACCAGCACGTTATTTGAGAAGGTGGCAGATTCAAGTCCTGCTCTAGTAAATTTTTCTTTGTTCAACCCAAAATTAAGAATAATAGTTTCAACATATTTTTGTGTTTATTTCTTTCTTATTTATTATTTCATCTTCATTTCATGTTTAAAGATCCGTATAATTGGACTGGGACTAACGCTGTGTTTAAAGGGCTAAAAAAATGGAAGCTCTACCCACCTGGTCAAGATGACTTCTTGTACGTCTTACCCAACCGCCTCTCCGGTTTTCCACTGAAAAGTTTTAAATACAACAGGTAAGCTGGATGGCATGTTGTGATCAGCAGAGTGTGGGTTCGAGTTCCGGTTGTGGCACTTTTGTCCAAGAGCAATACTTTACCATTATTGCTTTGTCCTTCAGAAGGGACATTAAGCCGTAGGTCCAGCGTACTAGGATTGGTAGTGCACGTAAAAGAACCAAGAACACTTATCTTGGAAGAGTAGGGGTAAACTCGGTGGTGCTGATTCACATAGCAAGCACCCTTGTTTAGATGTTTCTTCAGGCTTGCGAGCTACAGTGATTAACTTCACTTATGAGGCAAGCTTGGTTTCAAGAAATATATTAACAATGATGAGACTTGCCATTGCACTGATCCTCTTGTGTATGGTGGGACAATAGTGCGCAAAACTATCTTTGTATACCACATCAGGGTGGCATGGTAATAATAATAGTACGCAGTTCTTAAATAGCGCTATAAAGATCACACCCACAGGCCTCTCATAAAGTCGCATTATTGCTTTCTACAAGTTATGGGGAGCTTTGTTTGAAATGTAAGACCCATTTATTTACGTACATGTATAGTCTATGGAATGGTTTAGGAGGTGTTGTTGCGCAATCTGCAGCCAACCATACCAGAAAACACCAGGGTGAACTCCTTTTCTTACCGATAAGTGTACTGGGTTCTTTTGCATGAAGTACACAACGCACGGGACCTACCGCTGTACGTCTTGCTTTGGGGCACAAGCGTCAAGACCGGGACTCGAACCAACTCTCTGAATATCAGAAACACCAAAGCTTGAGTTCAGTGCTCTTGATCGCCTGGCCACGACAAGCCAAAACTTATCTATCATACAATAAACACAATTGATGATATTGAATGGTAAGACAGTTGGAGGGTTGACTGTTTATGCATTCACCATGTAATACAATATTGCAGGGTACATGTAGCATAGTTAATTCAAATCCACAGTGGATGATATTGAGATGGTTAGACTGTAGGAGGGTTTACTGTGTACTGTGCACGTGCATTCAACACATGATATCATATAGCAGGCTGGCATAGTTATCTTTCAAAACCATGGTGGACGTTTTTGAATGGTCAGACAGTAGGAGGGTTGACTGTGTACTGTGTGGATGCATTCACCATGATATATTGCAGATGGTAAAGTTTTATTCGAAACCACAGTGGACATTATTGACATTTGTCAGACATAAGGGAGGTTAATCTCCTGAAGACATACATACCATACTGATCGAAACGTCCAGTTGTTACACCACCAGATCTTTTCAGAACCGCCTCAACTCACAGAAAGATTATTTGTTTCAAATCCTAATCCTATTTTTTCCTTCTTAGCCCGGTAGATGCTTTTGATCCGGATCTCCAAGCCTACCCAATGTTTGCCCAAGCAAAGGCAATCACGTTCACCCAGCACCCGGGGGAGCTCCTCATTATACCGACCGGGTGGTTCCACCAAGCATACAACGACATGGAAACAATAGCAGTCAGCAGCCAAGTTATGAATACGGCTAACTATAGGTGGGTACCCTCTTCTGTGTAGAAAGAAAATTTGTACTTAAATGTTTTGGTTTTTTCACCTGGTTTTCCTGGTTTGCATTTAGGTTGATTGGTACCCAGCCTATAGTTTGCAGTTCACACTGTTCAATGTGGGTGACATTAGTTTGTAAAGTACTCGTCTCTGACCACTTGAGCCCTGGTTCGAATCCCGACTACACTTGAAAGGCTTTACTTGATTATGACTGGGATTTGAACCCGGACCCCGATGACTTAGACTCCAGAGCTTGAGTCGTGCATACTAGTATAGTCTGCTCGGCCACGACACACAACCAAAAAATGTCATCATTTATTTTTTATAATATTTACTCTGTCATCTTGCAGGAATGTGCTGGAGGAAATCTTGAAGGCAGGGAGTGTAACACAAGAAATCTTACCTGAAGACTTTGAGTTCCTGACCCCAAAAGAACAGGTAAAACGTGACTCCGTCACCCCAGATATGCAAGCACTCCATTGGCATCATTCAGCATTCTCTTTAAGCCTCTCCTTACATTGCAATGTCGTCTCATTTATCCATTTCCTAATTTATCCTTTGCCACGCCATTGTTTGTCTTAATGTTTTACGTTTGATTAACCTACATGTATTGTGTTGATAGTAGCTTGGGTCCTTCCAACTCCCGGCGTACCCCACCTACAATCAACATAGGGGGCCATACTCGAGAAGCTGTGCTTCGTATGGACCCCCTCCACTTCCAAGCTTGTTGTATTCATATTTTCCTCTTCATTATGTATTTACACCTTCATTCTGTCTGTGTATATTGTAAACTTTCTTGTGTTTGAATTTGGAAATAAAGTTCAGTTAATAACTTACTTGAATGATCTGCTCAGCGCCTATTAATCTTTGCTCTGCAAAGAAAGACATCCTTATATGGGTTTTGAGGCATTGCAAGAAAGTTTACAATATACACAGAAAGAATGAAGGTGTAAATACATAATGCAGAGGAAAATATAAATACAACAAGCTTGGAAGTGGAGGGGGTCCATAAGAAGCACAGCTTGTCGAGTGAGGTATCAATGTATATTTAGTTTGCAGATTGCAGTACACCATTATCTACTTGCTAGGTAGATTTTGTTCTTTGAGAAAGTGTCTTGCTATTTTTTCTACTGCAGCGGAGTAGATTATTCGGAATTTGGGAGACTTCGGGAGACTTCTCAGTTCTGAAAAGAACTGTCCTGCTTAATAACTATTGCCCTGGGCCATCCAACCACATTTCTCCTTTCAGAAGAACTAATCATAGAGATTCTTGTTATTTCAACTGCTACCACCAAAGCATGTGTTGAATGCAGTGCTCAGTTTTAACTTGACCTCATTTATGGAACAATCTTCCTCTCCGCGGCAGTGAAGTTAATAATGAGAAGTCCCCTCGATCCACTAAGCAAAAGTAGCAGTCCCGGGCGATTTCCTACCTCCCGCCAAGGTAGCAATTATTAAGCAGGACAGTTCTTTTCAGAACTGAGAAGTCTCCCGAATTCTGAATAATCTACTCCGCGGCAGTAAAATAAAAAGCAAGACAAGTTCTCAAAGAACAAAATCTACCTAGCAAGTAGATATACACACGGTGTTACTGCAAACCAGATAAACAAATCTTCCTCTTCGCATCAAACAAGCTACCACCGTCTCAAATTTCAAGACTCTTCTTAAAACTTCTCTGGTTTCATTCTTCAAACATGTATAAATTTTATCCTGGGCATTAAGAGACCTTCTTCTGAAGGCGTTAGGCGTTGTATAAATACAGTTGTTAGCAGGTGTTCGTGCGAACACCTCTTGTTATTGTTCTGATTTTTTAGCTGAAGCTGAAAAATCCCAACTCATGAGCCCTTGCATGATTTGTTGCAATCTATACATTATTGGAAAGGACTTTAAAAATTGAAGTTACATTATGCAAATAATATTCTAATTTGACTTGGTCTTCCACTTCAAACTGGAAGTTAAATGAAAAACTGTTCAGAAGCCATAATTTCAAGTTGAAAGGTAAAAATGTCATCATCAAATCATTCAATCATCATTTCATGACATCACTCACAAACACCTTGTTTTGTAATTAACTAAAACTGAAGTTGTAGTTTTTATCTTAAAAAACTTGAATGTCCTGTTCAAACTATGAACCAATTCAAAGGAAATTGACTTGTTTTGCTTAAAGGGTGTGCATGACATTGGTAAGATTAAAAATATGAAATGTTCCACAGATTCGCACAAACGTACATGGTATAAAGTTGGTCATGGTGGGGATCTCTCTTTGTAATTATTTTTGCTTAAGAAATGAGTAAAACAATTTGTTTTGAACTTTCACAAGTTTGCTACTTCATGTATATGTTGGGTCACATCAGTTGTGGAGACTGGTCTTTGACATTTACCAATGTGAAACATGTGTTTTACCCATCAAAAATAAAACCCAGAGAATGCTAATCTCAACTGCGCTCACAGGCGTGTTGGGCGCATTGCACTAGCTGCCTGGACTTACTAGAGCGGCTGTCATGTAAGAGTGGTTTTGTTATGCAATCACCACATTAGCTACCAGCTCCCTCTATCAACCATTTAGTAAACAAAACATCCCCAAGGCAAGAAACTAAAAATGTTTGATCTCAAGTTAATATTGTGTTTGTATTCTGTGTTTTCTGCAGGTAATGACTGCAATTTCTCTTATACCCAAAGAAGTTCTGGACGAAGGTCGTCAAGTAACTGAAGATGCCATTAGACAAATCAACAGCAGCCCTCATGAACACACTTAGCTCATTAACATAACATCATGAATAAATCATGGGCATCTTGGTCATTAGCATATTAGATAATGATCCTCTGTAAGAATGTCAAGTTGCATGACACTTATGGTCAAATAGGAGAGTTTGAAACACTAGGTGGCAGTATAGATGCGCACTTTCTGGTCACGTTTTAAGATCTTCAACTGTTGGCTCGACCAAGATTTAGAACTTCTTGCTATGGTGCCTTTGCCAATGCTGCACCTGCCATTTGGAACAAGCTCCCTGCCACACTATGTCAAACAACATCTTTGAACATCTTCTCATTTGTTTTGCTAGTTTTTCTCTTCACTTGTTCTGGTTCGCCCCGGAGTTCCTGGTTTGATTGGCTGCATATTGCGCCACAGCACCTTGTAAATAATTACATGGTCAGCGGCGGATACAGGGGGGGCGTGGGGGGCGCACGCCCCCCCCCCCCCCCTTTTGCTTGAGAAAAAAAAATAAAAAATAAAAAATAAAAAAACCATCAAGGAGAACAGTGAGGGAGAGACAAAATTAATGACCTAGGCCCTACCTAGTATTTTATTTCAAAAAAGCTACTAAAAATCCGTACCTCGTACACTTTGTTTCATTTGTGGACCACTATTATTTCACTGTCAGACCATGGAGGTAGATTGTCTCACGTGAATCTTGTGTACTGTGTGGAAAGTGTGTTTTTCTCACACACTGAACATGCCTGGCGCGGGGATCCGGGGGCGTGAAGATCATTCACCCGCAGCGTGAGTCGACCATTGTGTGTACATTGTGCAAAGAAGTTTCTGGATGGAAAGTCAACACTCGCACGCGCTAAATACAATGTGACTTTTACAATACGAACTTCCGGAAACTAGTGAAGACATAGCCCCATGAATAGGGATAATCTACTTCGTATCCTTGGCCCAGTGCATCCTTTTTTTCTGTGGGCGATTTAATTTTTAATCCGGGTTATGAAACGTACCGATCGAATGCTACTGTACTTGTAGAAGGCCCTAATGCTGATTTTTCTTTTTTTAAACATCACAGATCTTTTGGGAAAATTGTTTGCTTTTCGAGTCGCGAGTGTGATTTTTTCCCCACTTATTAACTTGCGGGAAAACCATTGTCAGGTTCCCTCAACAATCCACAACAGTTAGACGATCAACTGCTGATATTTAATGGGGACCAGACTGATTTTAAAATCAGCGCGCCGAGCGCAATCAAGGTTTTGTGAAATACGTGTAATGCTGTGCGCATCTCACGCCCGTCTGGGAAAGATATAGACCTTTCTTTTGTTGATAAACAAAGTGCGCCGGTTGGCATGGACGGCCGAATGTTGCCAAAACATTCAATCGTGTTAAAAAATGTTGTGACCAAATTCAACATTTTCTGTAAAGATTCATGAACGGAAATACCTTCCATGATTGGTTGATTTGTTTCCAACAAATTCAACACTATTTTTGAATATTTTGTGTAACACTGCTACAAACTGTGATGTGGCAATCTGTTTTTGATTTGCAGTTATGGCTTTCCATAGTTGTTCAACCTGGGTTGGCAAAAACTCGGGCTGTGACGTTGCAAAAGAAAGGTCTATATTAGGGGGGGGGGGGGCGGAAGGGGTAGCGCCACCAGCGCGCCACCTACGTTGAAAATAATCTCATTCGACCATCGCGACGTGGACTGGTCGAAGCTCCCCACGTACAAACGGATGTGTGTGTATGCACAGTACACACTATTTGAATTTACGGTTGCTCTCCGCTGCGTGCCGTTGAGATTGCCTGGACGAGTCCATTTTATCAGAGGGTATTGTTATCTTCAAATGTTGTAAATTCACAAAATCTTTACACCAGAAAAGATTTGTAAAATTTTTTTTTGCCTTGCCAACTGCTTCAGTAAATTAACTATTTAATAAACAACATATATTTAACCTAAACGACATGTATAACATATCTGTTTTAGATGTGTATGTTGCCTCAGAATTACAATTACCTGCGGCAAATGTTCCCGTCCGTCAACAGAGATCGTTTGAACGCAAAATAAGTATTGGCGGGATCCATTCTCTCCAAAAACACTTTTACAAATCGTCAAATATCTAGAGGATGTACCGAGGGATTTTGATTAAAATTTCAGGAATGAAAGATCTATTCCTCAATATTACGTTAATGGAAAAAAATGAGAGGATGAACGATAATTTTTTTCACATTATGTCGATATTTGTAGCCATTTTAGGGGAGACCATTTGTAACGAAATTCCCACCTGGACCCATTCATACACGTTAGCCGCTGCAATAAACCAACGGAAAATTTTCGATAATATTTTTACGCACTTTATTTAAAATTAAGCATCTCAACAATTGAAAATACTCTTACGATATACACTTATGTTTTCAGTGCTGATAAAGTGAGAATTTTAACGGTATACATGGATTTCTTTTTGTTTTGTAATGGTCATTACCTATTTTTTAAATGGAGTGTACCCAAACAGCGATCGCAAATGATTGCGCAACACCCCTTCCGCCCCTCTGGTCTATATTATGCTCAGCGCGTTGTGTAAATCAGTCTGGTCCCCATAGATAGTTTAAATGTTGTGAAATTGTTAAGGGAACCCAACTAGGTTCTCGCGCAAGTTGTTAATACGCGTTATCAAAAAATTCACTCTCGCGACTAGAAAGGCAATCAATTTTCCCCCAAAATTTGTGATGTTTTTAAAAAAAGTTTAGCATTTGGACTTTCTACAAGTAGGCCTACAGTAGCATTCGATCGGTAAGTTTCATAACCCGGATTAAAAACTACATCGGGCACAAAATAGGATTGCAATGGTGCTTAGGCCCAATTGGCAAGGATACGAACGAAGTGGATTGGCCCTACTCATGGGGCTAGTGAAGACATAGCATCGTATAATCATGGTGTCTCACTCTGTTTAGAAAATCACAGATTTTTTCGTATTCAAGAAAGAGGGTAAATATCCGTTGTGTTTCTTTTCAAACTAGTCATTATCAATTGTGCAGATAGTACAACGATGTAGGGCTGGGGGAGGGGGCTAGGCCTCTAGTAGGCCTACCCTCACCTTGTCGTACATTAATGTTATTGTTGCTCGATCGCGCTGTCACTGAAGACAAGCACAGCTTGTTATTTTGTGTCACATTCTAATCCTCAAGTATGTGAAAACTAAATGACAAAGAGACCCTATTTGGTTATATTAAAAATTGCACTATCGTTTAACTCGCCAACAGTTTTCCCCCCTGAATAAGTATAAGTTGTAGCCTGCATTTTGATTTTAAAACTCAGGATGGCCGATTCAAATCGATGACTCCCAACTCGAAAATAATGTTTTAATAATGATCTTGCAAAAACAAAATTGGTTTAAGTGGTCGGATATTGCATGAGATCGTACCACAGAGCATCTAAAATCCTGTTTCGAAGCATTGCGGGCCCCGGAACCGGCCCATGCCGTTAGGGGTTCGCATTATGCGCTCGTTGTAGGCGCCACAAATTGCATTCACCATTTGCTGCTTGGTAAATTTTCACACCCCCCGTTTGGAAAATCCTGGATCCGCCCCTGATGGTGATATGTAAAGGAATAGGTCTCATACTTCAAAACCTGGCTCCACATACCTTGCAGGAAATTACTTACTGTTGAAGCACCTTGAGCGTCACTGAGTGAGGAATATGAGCGCTATATAAGACGCCACTATTATTATTATTATTCTGAACGTAACTTTTGTGTCACTCTGTTGTTTTTTGTATGCGCCTTGATCGGTTTCTGGAGATGTGCACATTATAAGTCCATATTATTATTATTATTTCCAAACTCAGCACATTTCTGAGAACAGTGGCTTGAACTTGTCTGGTCGGCTATGGCTACAGCTATGACCGTTGCGAAGGATGGCCTGTACTTCAATGTCTATTGACATAATGATCCATATAAGTCCATATTATTTTTCTTATACAGTATACCGTGGGGTCGAAGCATGGTTTTTCAACCTCGTACCCAAAAACGAAGCCGAAACTGTTTCAGCTTCGTTTTTTGGTACGAGGTTGAAAAACCATGCTTCGCCCCCACGGTATACTGTATATCAAGTACTGCAGTATGGTGCCAGTATTGTTATGCTACCTGGTGAATTCAAAGCGGGGTGCTTGCGTAAAGAGCATTGGACAAGGCTATTTAAATGTATGTTCTCTTTGGTTCTACTAATATCAATCGTTAAAAAAAATGTTTCAGTCGTTTCAATTTTTCTTTTCTCAAAGCGATTGAAACAATACTTTCTTTTTTGTTGACACATTAGTTTCGCGTAAAAAAAAATTAAGAGTGTGTACTAAAATAATTGTTTCCGTTTGTAATTTTGTACTTTGATAAAGTAAATTATGTGGTAGAAAGACCTTAATTGTATTTAAATGTGATGTTATTGAAATCAGTGTTGATATAAGGTTGTAAGTGTTAAAACACGTTAATAAGGTTAATTAAAATTTAGATGATATCGTAATTTAAAAGTTTCCGGAAGGTTTTTTTCTCTCTTTTCTTTTCTTGAGTTAATTTTACGATCCATCAATGTCGCGTTGCTATGGGAGACTTTGGAACGCTAGGTGGCAGCAGACTTACCAGGTAAATTTCCATTGATTACGTAGTTCTGAGCATGCGCACATTACCGAAAACAATGGATTTACCTGGTAAATCTGCTGCCACCTAGCGTCCCAAAAGTCCCCCATTGGCAGCATCGTAGCGTAACTGAAACGTTTCAGTCCTACGTTATTATGAAAGCATTCTAAGATTTGCAAGGCCTTTTTCACATAGCTGCTTAAAGGCCCTGTACACTATTGGTAAGATCGAAAAACACAAATGTTCACAGATTCACACATAACTTACATGATTTAAAGTAAGTAATGGTAGAAAGGGTTCCTTAAAATATTTCTGCCTAAAATGCTATCGTTTCTGAGAAATGAGTAAAACAATAGTTTTTATCGCGCGCGATAATAAACTCGATATTTGAAAAACAGAAAACACATAAGGTCTCTTTTCACTATTTTCTCGTGACCTCGATGACCAATTGAGCTCAAATTTTCACAGGTTTGTTATTTCATGTATGTGGTTGATTACACAAAACATGAACACTGTCTGTGATTATTTTGTCAGCTCTGCCAATCCTGTATAATACCTTTAAAGGGAATGTTTAGCAATCACTCCTAAAACTAATGACAATAGATGATGGTGAAAAGCATTTTGAGAAACATTTCACTCCGAAGAGATGTGGTTAAGTAAAATTATTTCAGTTTTTATGCCCAAAATTTGAATCTGAGAAGCGTTACTGTCGGTAACGTTACAGGCCTTTTAAAAACCTTAAACTCATTTTATACAAACTGTATTGAGTATTTTTTTTTTTAAAGATTGTTTTCATATAGAATAATATAGTTTAAAACAAATTAGATTTTATTTCAGAAAAAAATATGTTTTTCGTTTGACGTGTTATCTCGTTCCAATATGGGCGAGACTTAGTCGAATTATGGTCAACGATATTTCTTGCGCAAACTTGGATATAGACGACTGGAGACAAAAATAAATACAATTGTTAATAGAAGGAATAGCCTTTTCGGCTCGGTCAATTAACAGCGGTCAGCCACCAACCCGGTCGTTACCACGCAGTGAAGACCGGCTCCCCACCACACTGTTGTTCCCTAATTATTAAATACCTCGGAGAGTTTGTGCATTCTGATTGGTCAAAGACTGGCCACGTGGGGGTGAACAATTGTGATATAAAGACCGGCTCTGTAAACTATAGCAAATAAATGGCCCCTAAACAAGCACAATGTTGTGTAAAAGTTATATTTGCACCGTGCTTGTTGTGCGGAAACTATCAAAACTGTTTTCTTTCCGCGTATTGTTGTTGGTAATAGACTGTGCAAGTTCAATTCAATTCAATTCAATGCACATTTATTTTTCATGTTGACAATGACAATTAAACATACAGTTGAAACAAATAACAATGAGTATAATTATGAGAAGATGGATGCCACATAATTCAACAATAAAATGTATAGAAATTTCAAAGATAATATCGAGTGTAATTAACGTCCATGCTAGCCAACATGCAGGGACAAAAGTTAAGCATACTGCTTTTGTACATTTCCCTGTGACAGACAAGGACTTGGACACGACAAGGACATCAATAACAAGGACAATGACAATGACAATGACAATGAGTCCAGACTAGTCAATTTAAATAATTATAAAAACAACAGTCTTTGTACAAGTGTGTACTAGATCTACAAATACATATGCAAGAGGTGATGTTTCAGTTTGTTAGAGAATGACTTGAGTGAACGAGACTTTAATATCCGAGTTGAGGTTATTCCACAATAGAGTACCAGATACAATGTACAATGTTGTTTTACAATGTTGTGTTACAAATCACCTTTTGATACTGCACGAGTTGAATACGTATGGACTGATGAACACAGGGTAAAAAAGATCATTATGATAAATTCGTTAGGCAAAAAGCCACTAAAATGTATGTATTAATGTATTAAAATGCATGAACAAGAACCCAGTACACTTATCGTAAAGAGAAGTGGTTCGAATGGTAAAGTACACCTTTTTTATACCAAACTACGAGCAGATTACTTTTCATCTTCGAAGAAAATCTCCTATGCACAGAAATTCAGCACTTGAAGCACACTGAACCTGGCAAATGGCACCAACAGATTCTTTGACTGGTATGCACAAGTCGTCACCTTTCCGATTGGACACACAGAAATCATCATCGGATACTGCTCATGAACTAAACTGTCACTTTGTTCGTATATGCAATGAATTACCAAGCCTTGACTTGTGTGCTCTACCCTCCTACATTCCTGCCCTCCCTCCTCCAATCATTTCTAGGCAAGAGGTCTACAATAAGCTTCGTAAATTGAATGCGACAAAGTCTGGTCACCCAACGGATGTCCCTATTCGGTTGTTGAAGGAATTCGCTTACGAGATCAGAGCCCCTATAACTATAATTTTCAATGATTGTCTTCGTGGCGGCCATTTCCCTTGCAACTGGAAAACGGCATCTGTTTGTCCTGTGCCGAAGTCATCCCTAGTCACTGAATACAGTCAACTCCGACCTATTTCTATTACTCCGATTTTAGCACGTGTGTTTGAAAGTTTCCTTGCTGAGTGGGTGATGGCTGACATCAAAGATCAAGTCGACACAAGACAATTTGGCAACATGAAAGGCAGTTCTGTGAACCACTATCTCATCAGTTTGCTGGATGAGATCTACAGGGGCCTTGATAAGCCGGGTCACTATGCTACTATTTGTACAATAGACTTTATGAAAGCCTTTGATCTGATAGATCATACAAAAGCACCCCACAAGTTAATCGAAGTGGGGGTTAATCCATCTGTCATTCCTGTGATCGCAGATTTTCTCTCAAACCACAGGCAGACAGTTCGATATTGCGGTTCATCCTCATCAGAGCTTAGACTATCTTGTGGGGTCCCTCAAGGAACTAAACTTGGTCCAGTGATCTTCCTAATCATGATATTTGATGCTGCCATGACAACCGAAAAAGATGGAAATATGTCGACGACCTCACAATTGCTGAAATCACCCACAGATCGGATACCAGTGATAATATACAAGCTCATATGGATGCTGTGTCAGAATGGAGCCATACTAACTCCATGAAACCCAAGGCTGAAAAATGTAAAGTGATTGAAGTTAGTTTCTTACATAATAATATCCCTACTCCTGTGATCACAATGGATAACCAAGTTTTAGAATCTGTGTCTTCACTGCGCCTGCTTGGTGTGATAATCCAATCTGATCTTAGGTGGGATCTTCAAGTGCAACAGATGATCTCGCGTGCATCTCGCCGATTGTATATCTTAAGCAAATTGAAGCGAAATGGTGTCCCTCTCAGTGATCTTGTCTACATTATATACTGCGTACATCCGTCCTCTGCTGGAGTTTTGTGCTCCTGTGTGGAGCAGTAATCTAACAAATCAGCAGTCTGTTAGTATTGAAAGGGTACAACGTAGAGCTCTTCGAATCATCACTTTTCCTGACCGGCATCATTATGAGGATCTCTTAATAGATATTGGTATTCCCTCCCTTGCATCGAGGAGAACTGAAATACTTACAGACTTTGCCAAATCTATCATAATCTCTTCGCGACACCGTGATTTGTTCCTCCCTGAACGCCAAACACTCTCCCGCACTGGACTGAGAAACTCACACCACATTCACTTGCCCCAAATGAGAACTCAGAGATATAAAATGTCCAGTGTTCCAACATTGGTGAGACTGTTAAATAATAAACTGTAACTAATGAAGGCTATTTTTTATCTCTTAGTAACTCTAACAGCAAGTCAATTTTTGGTAAAATTTTTAAACTTGGGGTTTGGAGGTTGGGTCAATTGTAGTACATGTAGGCCGACAGCACTTCCTCTCCTTTTTACGTCAGTGTGATTTTCTAGTGTTCTCCTTTTACTGTTGTAAATATTGCCACGGTTATCAGGTCCAATTTCAATTCCGTTCTTTGCTTGCCTAGTTTCTGTCTTATTAGTCACCAGCTACTTTTTTACGATGCTTTTTGAGCAGTCTAGTATCTAGCCTAGTATTTTTGGTTATATCGCTTTTCAGGTTTACTGTTTAAATCGTTTAAATTTTTAACTTTTGTAGTTTTTAAACAATGTAAACACGTCAATTTAAGTCTGTTTAACTTCTGTCGTGTATTTTTTTGAGATATAAATAATAAACCTAATTGAATTGAATTGATCTGACATACTCCCCCCCCCCCCCCCCCAAGTCAAAACTACAAGCATGACACTTGACACATATCACCCATAGAGGGCGCTATGAACACAAACATAGCGGTGTTAATAAATAAAAAACTGCAATGGACTCAAATGTACTAAAGAACACGTTGCATATAATTAAACTTTAACGACGGCTTTTCCGGTGTTTGCTCCACTAAAAAGACCCATGAAAGCATCGAACATGTTGTCGAATCCTTCAGTCACATGCTCCCGGTACTTCAGCTTCCCCTAAAAGAAAAACAAAAGAAAAATAAAAAACAGATAAAGTAGAAGTTTTATTTCAGAGAACACTCCAAAGATAATGTAACTTGCAATCGAGCAAGCTCTTTAATGACCTGAATAAGCATTCGTTAAACACATAACTGCACTGTGAATCCACTTCAACTGATAAGAGGCGCTGTTGCCTGCGATAGACGGCTTGGCCCAAGACTAGTTTTGCCTGAGCTCTATCAATAAGCATGTCGTAACCAGCCAAACCCCGCGTGAATCCGATCAACTGGTAATTTGTTCAATTCTTAAGCTTAATATTGGAACGGCGCCCTCTGATGCTGGTAACTGCGTGAACGATGCCTCGAACGACCATGCACGTAACGAATTGCATCTTTATTTCCTTGGAGACAATTGTGCCATGCACGGCCGGAACTTTGGACAAAAAATATAGTCCAAATATCATAAACTGGAACGAAATATACATATGCCTAATATTAAGCAACAACAAAAACAGACCTGAAACAACAACGTTTTTCTCTGTCAAAAAGTTGAAGGTTTAATATTTACCCCGGTGACGAGATACCAGTTATTGTGTCACAGGGGGACTTGTTTTGCATTAATATGGCTTCCCATAGTTTTCCAAACTCGGTTAGCCAAAACTTGGGCCCCTGGCGATGCAATAATAAATGTATACAGACCCTTGCATTGGCCGCCACTGTTGACGAAACGTGCACAAGTGAAAGGCTCTCATTGGCCGAGAGTCGTGGGCAGTGCGTACACCTGTGCACTTTTACATTGTTTGTCATCGACCAGATGGCTTTCAATGACTTAATGTGCAATCCATTTTCTTGGCTGTTTAGGGTGGAAGTCCCCAGTTGGGAAGCGTTTTGAAAACCAATGGGAGATGTTGCCAAAAACTTAAAATATACTCAAAGGAGGAACAATAGGAGGCCCTGATTGCAGGCGTTTACACACTTGTGTGAGTTGGACATCAGTGACACTTCGGTGGTTTTATGGGGACATTTTGAGAGGAATTCTATACATTGCTCTATGTTTATATATACATACGTTTTGCAGGAGCTGTATCGTTGTAGCTGGAAATGGCGCCACAGCATGCGATACGTCCAAAACGGGCCATGTTGTTAAGAACGGTGGTAGCAAACTCCCCACCGACCTGCCTCAATGAAATGCAAAAAGAAAAAAAGAAAAGAAGAAAACAAAAATAGGTAACCTTATCCGAACCTCGAGACTCCCAATTATTTCTCTAGGTCGCCTTAGCTGGTTTGTAGCCAGACATAAATCAGGTTGTAACGGTATGTGAAAAACATAGCAAGATTAACGATTGAAACCAAAACTAGGACTGACGTCACTTTTTTATCAAGTTGTTCCTTGAAAAAAAAAATGTATATATATAAAAAAGCGTAAGAACGGTGGGAAATAAATGTGATTTACTCTATAGGCAATCTAGCTTGACCTCTGATGATCACTCATCCAGTTATACACACTTACTCTTAATGGCATGAATATAAATGAGGTCAAGCTAGGTTGCGGCTTATGGTTACTCTTTCAAATCTTCACGCTATTAAAACAAATACACAGATTTAAAGCTGACTGAATTTACAACAATCAAAGTCGATAATGATGAGCTTATACCGGTTTTCTAAAAGCATTAAATCTCTAATAGGCCCTATACTTATTAATTAATCTATATAATTCGATTAGGATTTTTAAGCATTTAACTCACGTTATCGAAGTAGCAGTCCACACCTTTCGGTGCAACAGACTTCAACGTTGCATCAAGATCCACTTTCTTGTAGTTAAACGCTTCATCGAAGCCAAGTTCCTTCAGCCACGATACCTTCTCGTCAGAACCGGAGTAACAGATTACTTTGCAGCCCTATTAGGAGGGAATTTTATATGTGGTATTTGAACTTTGTTTAACAAACCTTCAGTTGTTAAGATTTTATTTGAGCAATGTTGCCGGGTGTTGTGACGTAAGCTCTGTAAGCCCATTTTAGTGGGTCCCATTGTTCGAACACGCAAGAGACCGGCAGTCTATCAATGTGGGCAAAGGTGTGTCTGACTTTTAGTGGGTCCCCCAGCCATGCGCCACACTCGAAGTTTCATAGAATAGTTTTTACGAAATCACTTCGGTCTATATGTTTTTTTCCTGACTATAACTTCAGAGTTTATTTTGTATTGATTATAATCATTATCATTTATGTTTTGTTTGATTGTTTGTTTAGATGATCTTCCCAACAAGGAAACTTCTCAAATTCCCAGAAGGGGACATAAACACCAAGCTGGAAACAATCACTATCTCTTATTAGGGATAGGCCCTATACAAACACTGGTTTAACATCTATGATTACGAATTGCAGAAATCAATAAATTATTGTGATTCAGTAACTAAACGACAATACGTTGTACAATCAGTAAGCTTGGTAGGATTCGAGCCAACGACCTTGTGACTTAAGTCCTTTCAGTTGCTCTTAACTCCTTTAGTGTGATGTGCCAGCGGGACTAATTAGCTTGTCCGAAAGTCACAGGTTCAACTTCCGCTCTAGTCAACTTTTCTTTGTAAATTTTTTTTTCTTTCTAGATTTGAATGAAGTCTATGTATCAGGAATGATGGAATGATAGTTATTTATGAAATTGTATTTTAAGTCTAATTACTCGAACACAAATTGACTTACTAGCACTTTAGCGATTTGGCCGACCACAGAACCAACTGCGCCGGCCGCACCGCTGACGACAACCACCTCCCCTGCTTTGGGGTTGCAAATATCGACAATGCCAAAGTTAGCCGTAAACCTGAAGAAGAAAAAAACAATAACAACATTTGTAATTCTGTTAATTATATTAGTTACTTGTTGACTGTTCAAAACACAACTGTACAAACATTTGTTTTAAATAGTGTAAATTACTGTTCAATAATATAACTTTGTTTAACAACAGGTTTTTTAAAGTTACTTATCACACTTAAGACTGACAGTTTTGGTGACACGGTCATACAAGTTTTGTCCCATCTCACCTCAATTTGACCTGATATGACCGATATTAATATTTGATACTCTACTTTAATATGTCTTTGACCCATCATTGATACAGTGCATGCGTCCCATCATGCCCCAAATAATACCGGAAGACGGGACACCAAATTAATTGTTATAAATTTAATAAACTAAATTATGTCTTTGGCTGTGTGATTTGATGCACCTTGTTGATGTAGTAAAACGTCTAATTAATATTTTTGAAAACTTGAACAAATGTTTTATAATATTTAAAATAATACAAGCTGTTAAAAACCCTTGACATTTTATTAAAATGTGGAAATATAAATAACTTTTAGAATAAGTAAGACCACGTGACAGTTTAAGGTAAAATTCGATTTCTATTATTCAAAATCTGGAAATCTGTTCCATCTAACCCCACTGTACCCTACTTCTTCTGTTGTTGTAGATGTGGGGTGTGGTGTAGCAGGGTGCGAAGGGTTAGGAGTGGGTTGGATGGAGTGTGGTGGGGTGCTGATTTACTTACCCTGTCATTCCGATGGTACCTAATGCGAGAGAGAGCGGCACACCTTGTGGATAAGGCGGGATCTTCGTCAGATCTGAACCGTCTGACACGGCGTGTGTCACCCAACCCGCACGGACGCAAACATTGGTCCCCACGGGGAATTTGTCATTCTTGCTTTCAATAACCCTGTATGGACAAAGCAGTATGCACACAGGAAAATAAATAAAACATATTAAATAGGGGACATCACCACAATGATCTGCAGCAACCTGCTTGTTAGTAGTTAGATTTACAGATTTTGATGTTCTCAACCAATAAGGAAATTGAGTCCACATGATATTAAGTAGATTTAAGTTGTGTAAAAAAAAAAAATTTTTTGAATAACCTTTTCCGATGCTTTTAAGAAAGATTCGCGAAAAGCCCCGTTACGTCATCACTCATGTTTCGTCATAATATGTGGGAGACCCATTTTGTATAGCCGCTTTGTACATGGAGGTATATAACAAAGCAAACTACCACATTATGACGTCAAAGTATCGTCATTTTGACGCGCGCCGTCAAGAGCAGAAGTGTTTCTCACTTTGTTAAATCTTGAGGTTGGGGTCTAATTTTTGACAAGTGTACAAATATCTAAACTACATTTAAACGATAAGCAAACACATTATAAACAAGTCTAAATAACATTCCCGTTAATAACAAAATTGCTAAAGAACTTGGTTTAAAATGCAGATTTCGTAAGGCCACGTTTCTTTAACTGACGCACGAACGCATATTCGCGCCTAGCCGTCAAAACAGGTCAATAATTTGTAATGACTGGACGTATTTAAAACGTTTGCAAGCACATTTCGAAAAAATCCACTGATATAAATACAATCATGAAATAAACCACAATTTGTCACACGGATTTTCCCCCTTTTTAAGAATGATTTGTTTTTCTTTTCTTCAGGACGATTGTGTAAAGTAAAATTGTATTATGATTCCCTCCCTCCTCTCTCGATCTCTTCTTATCCTTCTTCAAAGTATCTCACCCTAACTAAACAGAACCGTAATATTTGTATATGGGTTTTTTTACCTCGCAATCTGCTCTCCGATCATACTGGTTCCAGTTGGGAATCTTGCAGTGTACGGTCTGAGTAAAATAGCCAGGGTAAAAAAGGTACTGAATTATTAAGTGACTGTGTTACTAAGTTATGCTGAGCTACTTTATGCCACTGAATAACTGAGTAACTCGGTTGTTGAGTTACTGAGTAAGTGAGTTACTGAGTAAGTGAGTAACTGAGTGACCGAGTTCTTGAGTAACTGAGTAAATGAGATTACTTAGTTACCGAGTTACTGAGTTACTAAAATACCAAGTTAAATGGGAACAGATCAGTTACTAAGTTACCGAGTACAATTGAGTTACTGTCTGAGTAAATGAGATAACTTAGTTACTGAGTTACTAAAAGACCAAGTTAAATGGGAACAGATCAGTTACTGAGTTAACGTAGTTACTGAGTTTCATAGGTTACTGAGTATAAAACTGAGTTACTGTCTGAGTAAATGAGATTGCTAAGTTACCGAGTTACTGCTGAATAACTGATTACTGAGTTACCAACTTGAAGATACCATGTTAATGAGGTTACTGAGTAAACAAGGTTACCGAGTTACTGAGAGTTACCGTAGTTACTAAGGTTCTGAGTAACTGAGAGTTACCGTAGTTACTGAGTTACTGAGTTATTTAAATACTGAGTTACATATCCATTTAAAGCATAAGAAAGAAGGAAACTTTTTGGAGAGAAAGGATTGTTTACCTCATATAAGGATCCAAACTGAGATACACAGCCTCCAGCAAGACGGCTGCAAAAAAAAATCACAATTTAAAGACACATTGTTAAATAGTAGCCCACCCCCTTGCTATGACGCCATATGCGGATGTATGGTTTCTGCCTATGTGATCCGCCATTTTAAGAGACATATCAATTATTTTTTGCATCTCAAATATTTCCTCATTTTCTCACTTCCTGTTGTTGAGATGTTAAGAAGATGACTTCCTTTGGTTAAGTGATGTTTGAATCTTCAACTGATGTGGATGGTAGACAGTAAAACCATGTAACAATGTCTTTAGGGAGGAGTGCTGGGTCTGAGAACAGCCAAACAGTATGCTCTACTCGTATGAAGAGTAAATGTTCACAGATTTGCACACAATTTACATGGCATAAAGATGGTCATGGTTGGAAACTCCCTTCAATGTATTTTCAAAGATTATTTCAAAACAGAGAGCATTATTGACTCAAATTTTGACTTTGGATTGTGCTGGGCCGCGTGCAGCCAGAAAACACAGAGTTGAAGCCTGAGAGAGAGACAAAACTTGGCTGTGGTTTCACAAACGTCTCAGAGGTGAACGAACTTGTTGAGGGTATGAATTATTGAAAGATAAGTTGTTAATGGGCGTAGAATCCCGACACACGAGGTCAACACAAACAATATTGACAAAGATACTTTAAGTTTTAAGCTGCTTAACGAGAACCCTATCTAGCCTTTCGACAAGGCGTTTCAGTCATGCGACGGAAAGTTATATCCTTGCTTTAGTTGCTCAGCTCAGGAAAAACCCTATAATAATGGAAGCCGAGAGTGCTGCATTGCAAACATGGATGAATGTTTTCAGCATTGGTTTTGCCTCCATTAGACGGGTTTGTTTGTGCGTGATGCACAAGCGCTTGGGATTCCCCACAAAAAGCTCTGCTTCTGAAATGGATCCCTTTGCAGTGTCATGTTTGTTTTCATCTAGTTATTGATATATCTACTGTAAAGTTGTATTATTTTAACTGATCGCTCTTGAGTGATAGTGTCTTTTATTGTTTGATACTGTGGAAAATAAATGAACCGTGAACCTTGAAACGGTGCCTTGACTAAAGACTAACAGTATTCACTTCACACACCATTGTGCTATACCATGGCCATAGACTTGATTTAAAGTCTGAGATGGCGGTTATTTCTCTGCATCATCAGCCACACAAAATTCCCCCGCTGATTGTAGTCAGGGAGCTTACGGCATGAAATTAAGTTCCGTGTGATTTTAATGATTAGAAGGTCCCACCAAGCTAGAAACCTTCTTTAGATCCTAAGGAACAAGAAAACACATGTTGGCAAATTTCAAAATGTGTCAGATGGCGGCCATCTTGGATTCCAAAATGGCCGCCATTTCAGTTATATTTTCTCTATAACTTTGGCTGTGAATGTGGTAAAAACCTGATTTTTGTGGCTAAACTTACATTTACCTTGAACATAAAGCAGTGCAACATACAACTAAAGCATAGGCATATGGCGGCCATCTTGAATTTCAAAATGGCCGCCATTTGACTTATTTTCCATAACTTTGGCTACGAATGTAGTCAAAACCTGATTTTTTTGACTAAACTTACATTCACCATGACAATAGAGCAGTACAAAATATAACTAACACAATCAAAGTGTAATATTTATTGTCTGTTGTGCAAACTGATTTAAAAATGGCCGCTATTTGTGCCGTATTTAAGTAGTTTATCCTTTAAACGGAGTTCAAGATACAATGAGCGACAGGTTTACAAATTTAGCAAATGCTGACGTGATAACCACTTGGGAACGCATAAAAGTGGTTGGCTAATACTAATTTTGAGACCAATTGCTTACTTTAAATTTGTATTTTCAGAAATGTTAAGATTGGGTGTGATCCAAGTTGACTAAGCTGGGGGTGTTAAGCCTTCATGTATCTTCTCATTCTCGTGTGTTATTAATAGTGAGCAAGCAGATGGCTTAACTTCAGACACCTCTGCATTGTCCTTGTAATAGAGGATGAACTCCAGAAGGCACAATTGTGGAACTCCAGGAGGATAGGGCATTCATCTTTGCTGGCATGCTGGGTGGTATCTAGAGCACAAGATATAGACCTGAAGGAAGCTGTTGTCAGTGTTGTGCCAAGGTCATTTGTATGCAATGCTCACTCCTGCCTTCCAGATCAAAAAATAATCTTCTAATTCTGGAGTGTTACTATTAAGTGAGCAACAAAGCAGGTGGCGTGACTTCAGACACCTCTGTATAGTCCTTGTAGTAGAGGATGAACTTTTGAAGGCAAAATTGTGAAACACCAGGAGAATAGGGCATGCACTCCCTGCTCGAATAAAAATTGTTAGCAGCTCTGTGAAATAGGGCCCAGCCCAGATTCTGAGTAAGCTTGATATTCTGTGCTATGTGCATGTCACTCATGACGAGATTGCCATTGCAGGTCGCTGAGCATCTTGGTCACGCTATGCCGGGGTTGGTAATCGGCCATCACAAAAATCTCTGCACCCAATTTATTACACAAGATCTTTAGAATGGGGTCCCAGACTGATGATGCACATTCAATAGTGGGGTATACAGTCATGTGTCCTTTAGGATTGCTCCTTGATGGAGGGTGGACACTTCCTCAGATTTCGGTGAAGTAAGCCAATGGTACTGCCGTCGATTTCACCAAACTCTTCCTAACTTAGGATAGTCCTAGGCAATGCTAAGAGATAGGACTACTCTTAAGTTAAGACCAGTTACTGGTCCTAACTCGAGATAGGATTAATCCTAGCATTTCGTGAAATCGGCTGCTGCTGTTCCCCCTTCTTTGGATTGTGCGCAAAAATATTTAGCTTTGACAACTGCAGAAAATGTTGCCATGGATGGAATACTCGGCTTGATTGATGTTCTTTCTCTTGTTGGTGACTCTCAATACCTCACACTTATCTAGATTGAATAGCATTAAACACTTCTTTTCCCAAGTGGATAATCTGGCCGTAATGTGTTTCACGGGTTCACGTACAACTGAGATAAGTGTAATGGGCTGGCAGTTTGCAGGTTTGTGAATGTCGCCATTCTTAAATAAGGGTGTGATGTAGGCAGATTTCCACTCCGGTAGACATGATTTCAAGTCTGAGATTGCGGTTATTTCTCTGCATCAGCCACGCAAAATTCCCCCGCAGATTGGCTATCACGCGCTCCTCGCAATCTCATCGTAGGTTTAAGACGGAGGTTTATCCACAAGAGGGCGCTGTTTCAGGCAATATTAAATGTATCGGCTATCAGGACGACTAAAAACCGCGATCACAGACTTGGAACCAAGTCTACCACTCCGGAGGTATTTTCCCCTGTTGAAGAAAGGCTTGGTGAGAGCCCTGTTGCACGTTCTTTCAACAAATAAGCTGGCAAATTATCTGGACCACAAGCAGTGTGCACCTAGATGTTGGAGAGGAGCTTCCAAACACCATCACATCCTGATCTTGAAAGATGACGCTTCAGGATGTGGACCTCAACCAAGATCGGGAAGGTTGGTCGTGTCCTCAAAGGAAGACATGACAAGTTGGCCAAGGTGATCCACTGGGATCTGTGTAAGAAGTAGATGTCCACGTCACTGCGAAATGGTGCGACCATGTCCCGGAGAAAGTTATAGAGACCGACCAGGTCAACATCCTCTGGGACTTTAACATTCAGACTGATCATGTTATAGAACATAGGCGTCTGGATGTTGTAGTCCTAGATAAGGCGAAGAAGATGTGTCATCTCATTGATATAGCAGTGCCTGGTGACAAAGTGAAAGTAGTCCCTGTGGTGGTTGGAGCACTTGGCACCATTCCGAAAGCACTAGGGAAACATCTAGCATGCCCACCACATTCTCACACATTAAGAAACTTATGTTCAAAGTTCGATTTTACAAACTCCATTATTACCTTGATTGTTTCATTTTGGGGCAAATTGTCTTATTAAATTAACAAAATAACTGAAATCAGCTAATAAATGTGGACTTTCTTGGTCTTTGTTTCCCCAGTGTGTTCTGTAAACCCAAACACTTTTTTGCACACAACCTATTATTATTATTATTATTATTATTCTGGTTTATTCATATAAAAAACACGAGGTAGGCAGCTACAAAAGAGTAGCTGAAATGACCACGTTTACACTTTACAACAAATTTAAAATTGTTACATACCAGTTAAAAAGAGTAGGTATAAAATTACAACAAAGTTCTCACTGCACCTAATTATTATTAACAATTAAGATTTACAAAAGTTTAGCTAAAACAGGAATTGTAGATTTCATGTATCTATCAGTTTTGCATTTAGGTATAACTAGCGTAGACGGGGAGTTATTTCTGAGTATTCTGGTAGTAGTGTTATTAAGTTTAAGAGGGGGGAGCATATTTCTAAATCTTTGGGAATGTAATAGTTTTGTGCCAAAGTTATACAGTAATGTGTCTCTCCTAGTTTCAAGGCTAGAAATACCTAGAATTTCCAAAGCATTGGAGTAACTGTGATACCGATGATATCCTAACATAATGCGACAAGCACGTTTTTGTACATTTTCAATTCTATTAGCCAGTTGTTTACTTATCGAGGTATGCCAGACTTGGCTGGCATACTCTAAAACTGGTCTAATGTAGCATGTGAAGACCGAAACTAAGTCAGCCAAGGGAGCGTTATATTTTTTTAAAATACACAAGGTAAATAATTTTCTAGATGCTCAAGAGACAATATCAGCAACATGAATGTCCCATTTGAGATCACTCTGAATCGTGACTCCCAAAAGTTTCATGTGATTAATCCTGTTCAGGGATATATCATTAAGAGTGAACATGGGGTTAGGTGTAACTCGTCGTAGGAAACTGATCTTCATTACTTGACATTTAGCAGGTTTGGGGAGAACATCGTTAGCTTTGGACCATTCTGAAAGATTATCAAGATGGGATTGAAGTTGAGTATTTTCACCATATTTAACTATATCCCCGAGGGTCAGGTCGTCCACGTATTTCCAACGTCTATGGCTTCCAATGGCAGCATCGTTAACTAGGACCAAAAATAATATGGGGCCTAACTTAGTTCCTTGCGGGACGCCACAATCAATGGTTTTAACGAGTTTGGTATTTTGGGTGCGATTGGAAAGAAAGCTGCAGACAGTTGGAATAATTGAACGTCTAACCCCAAGGTTGATAAGTTTCTTGATAATAATATTATGATTAACAAGATCAAAGGCTTTGGTGAAGTCAATCGCTGCAATGTAAGCATACTGGTTAGGCTTATCAAGTCCCTCCTATATAGAATTTAACATATCCACTAGGTAATGAGTGGTAGAGCTGCCCTTAATGTTACCGTATTGTTTAGGATCAAGTTTTCTAGAAATATCATTAATAATGTATTTGGCAATAAAGGATTCAAAAATTCGAGCTAACACCGGTGTCAAGGAGATGGGCCTCAGTTGATCAAAAGACAAAACATGTTTAGTTTTAGGAACTGGTATGATAGTGGCAGTCTTCCACAATTCAGGGAAATTACCCTCCCTCAAGCAAAAATTGAATACACATGTAAGTGGAAGGGCTAATTCGGAAGGATGGGTAAGTCGGAAGGATGACCAGCCTTGGAGGATTTAAGTTTTTGAAGTGCTTTCAGAACCTGCCCTTGATAAATTATTGGAGGTGGTGTTTCTGCCGGCAGGTATGCAGGAAGACATTCAAGTGCTAAAGCTGGTAGTTGATTGCATATTTCGGCAAATTGATTGTTAATAGCTTCAACTGTTCCTCTAGGATTCAATGTAGCTCCAGGGATAGTAACTGGTTTGGATTTAAGATGACACATCCTCTGTATATGTTTGTGCCATTTTGCTGGCTGACAGTTCCTGAGGTTGTACACAGAGTCCGCATAGAACTTACTTTTGGCTTTGATTATGAGTTGATTCACTTTGTTGCGCAACATACGCCAGGCGCTCCGTAGGTATTGTTTGGCATTTCTGATCTTTCCACTCCAATTTGAAGTGATGCATTAGCAACCCTATTTTATCGGATGTTGAATTTTGCATCAGGACAACCCCATTTTAGTTTCATTGGAAAGATTCGATCTTTCTCTTTCCAATGATAGTAAGAGGTAACTATAAATAAATAAATATATAGTAAACTTGCGGGTACAACCATGTAATAAATAAAACTCTTTGTGGGAGTGTTGGCTCTGAAAAGAGCCGGATTGGTCTCGACGTTTCGAGAGTATACTCTGCTCTTCTTCAGGAGAAGAATGATAGTAAGTTTGGGTGTGGACGGACAAAACTACAACTTTTAACAGTGGCATCTGTGCTTAGGCTTGAGTGCTTTTTGTGTTATCTTGGGCGACTGGTCAGTAGCCATTGGGGCTCAAGCAAGGCAGAGTGCAAGGGATGCTGGATCTTATTTCTTCCAGTGGAGGTAGGTTTCTTCTCACAAAAGCTTTGTACGCCAGAACAAGAGGGCGAGTGCGCATAATGAGTGATCTGAACCAAACTCATCTGGTTTTTATGAAAAGGCCTATTCAGGTCCAGTTTACTTTCTTACCGCACACGATGTGGTACATTGCACTTGCTGTATAGATGTGTCGGCCATGAATGGATCCTTGCAGCCCTTTTCACCAACCTCCAACTCTTGCAGTCTCTCTCACCATAAAGATAATTACGTGATGTTATGTCAAGCTGAAATTGTTCATTACAAAGCTCGAAGTTGGAACAAACTTTGTTCACAAATATTTTGCACATCAATCAAAGCTTCAAAACTGAAATTGAATACTAATATTAGAACAAACAAGAAGAATGAGATCAACATTCTTTAAATTTTGTTTTATTGTGACTGTAGTAGCTAGACCACTCAGACATTAAACAGGGTGAAAAACAAGCTATTCTATAAAAAGTAATTATAGACAATGTTTTACACATGGATAAAGACAAAACACGAATTATAAAAAATGCATATTATGCCTGACTAAAAAACGAATGTAAAAAATGTATACAGTGCATCATTTTTCATGCTCTTCATGTCTTACATTTACTGACACATCTTAGATCCTTACTGAGTTGCACATTTTGGTGTTCAGTTAATTTAAAGTCAAAGCTGAGTTGTCAACATAGATTTTAGAAAACAAAAGTTTGACTGATTATTCACCTTTTTGCTTGTTTTTAGAAATCTTGTCTTCAAATGACTATGATCGCTCCCATACTCTGATTCATATTAACGTCATTGTGAACAACTTAATTTGGATGGGAAATGTACAGGTTCAATTTTGACTGTTTGGTTTTAAACCTCCAATTATTGCCATAAGTTTTTTTCCTGTCAAGAAACCGTTTCCAGTTCTTGAACTGTCGATAGAGAAAGGACTTTCTCTGTGAACTAGAGACCAGATCGGCGGTCTCGATTAGTCTCTCAAAACGAAAAGCAGTATCGAACTTGACATTTCCCCAATCAATTAAGGTCAATAAAATTAGACGATATGAACATTGAAATCTCCGCACTTTCTCATTATTACTTTAAACAGATATTTATTAGAGTACACTGTTAGCGGTCGATTCACATCAAAGCTTTTTTGGTCACAATTGATAATTTGTTGTATTGAAAGAATAAAGGGTTGTAATTCAATTATTATCACAAAGTACAAAACAGATTGCTCGTGTGCAACTTCTACCTAACGTTGTAAAAGGAAATGTATACTTTACTGATTTGTGCATAAATGATTTTCAGGTATGACGGACATTTTTGTTACGTTGTGAAAGACCGCTTCAGCAACTTCACTAAAAGAGTAATGCATTGAACGCAGCTGCAATTCCAAGTATTAGACTCGAAGTGACAACTCCAGCATTGTTACACCGGTCTCCCTTGCAGCAATATTGACTTATAGTCAACCCGAGGATTTCAAAATTCTCCAACTGTGTGCACTCAATTGAGGGCTCGTCGTAGCACCAACGCCTGACAACTGGTGTATCTCCAGAAGCGATGGATTTCTAATACACAAAGTGAAAGTGAAATAACAATAAATTAACTAAAGTATAGATCAAGTTGCAACTGAATCGCTTTCGATCAGAGGTTCAAGCCTACAGAATACAAAATCTCAACAAAATCGTTACTTTTGTAGAGTACCGCGGTTTTTCTAAGATTAATTTCATCATATTCTGTGATCACCTTGCGGTGACAGTATTTTTTATTTCGAATGAACAATGGCGTCGTTTTTTTAATCCAAAACACGTTGAAAAACAAGAGTGTCGATTGTAGGCATCAGGACATAATTGATCTACCTTAAAACCCTTTCAGCCCAAGTTCTTTTGACAAAAACAACCGCTGGTGCCCACATTGTTTGACCACTCAAGCATGCCCACCACATTCTCACACATTAAGAAACTTATGTTCAAAGTTCGATTTTACAAACTATTATTAATACCTTGATTGTTTCATTTTGGGGCAAATTGTCTTATTAAATTAACAAAATAACTGAAATCAGCTAATAAATGTGGACTTTCTTGGTCTTTGTTTCCCCAGTGTGTTCTGTAAACCCAAACACTTTTTTGCACACAACCTATGGCGCTCCGTAGGTGTTGTTTGGCATTTCTGATCTTTCCACTCCAATTTGAAGTGATGCATTAGCAACCCTATTTTATCGGATGTTGAATTTTGCATCAGGACAACCCCATTTTAGTTTCATTGGAAAGATTCGATCTTTCTCTTTCCAATGATAGTAAGAGGTAACTATAAATAAATAAATATATAGTAAACTTGCGGGTACAACCATGTAATAAATAAAACTCTTTGTGGGAGTGTTGGCTCTGAAAAGAGCCGGATTGGTCTCGACGTTTCGAGCAGTATACTCTGCTCTTCTTCAGGAGAAGAATGATAGTAAGTTTGGGTGTGGACGGACAAAACTACAACTTTTAACAATGGCATCTGTGCTTAGGCTTGAGTGCTTTTTGTGTTATCTTGGGCGACTAGTCAGTAGCCATTGGGGCTCAAGCAGGGTAGTGCAAAGGCGACAAAGGTCGCTATTGGGGGTCAAGCAAGGCAGAGTGCAAGGGATGCTGGATCTTATTTCTTCCAGTGGAGGTAGGTTTCTTCTCACAAAAGCTTTGTACGCCGGAACAAGAGGGCGAGTGCGCATAATGAGTGATCTGAACCAAACTCATCTAGTTTTTATGAAAAGGCCTATTAACAGGTCCAGTTGACTTTCTTACCGCACACGATGTGGTACATGGCACTTGCTGTATAGATGAGTTGGCCATGAATGGATCCTTGCAGCCCTTATCACCAATCTCCAACTCTTGCCCACTGAGTGATACCGTGACCAACGAGCAGTTGTAGCATTGGAAAGCATCAGCGCCGCACACTGTGACAAAATAAACATTGCATCATAATATATTGACTAACATGGGGGTACTTAGCTCTAACAACTCTAACCTGCTCCCCCCACCCCCGCCCCGCCCTGGACGTCCAACATCCTTAACAGGAAGTCGAATTGGTCATATTAATCTCAGAGCGCTGTGTTAAAGTTAAACTCGTCAAAACACTGCGTTGACCGCTAATAACAGTACAATAATCTTTTATCATCATTATAGCAAGGTGCATAATTTAGATAACTTTTTCATAATTTTATCATCACCAGGTCATCATGAAAGTCCTCAGTTTGTATAAGAATATTGAGCTAGTGAGAATTAAGCTTACTACAAGACCTGACGTAAGTGAATAACAACGTCACTATTCAAATAGTCCCCCACTCTTGTTAATCCAAATCCAATACATTTCAACATTATAAAACACTAGTTGAAAACTGAAAACGTGGAAATGTTGATAAAAATATTTTTTGTGCAGTTTCAATATATGTTTTCTCGAAATCGGTTTTCTCGAAAGGAAAATGCTGGTCAGCCTGAATGTTATTTTATTTAATCTTTTAATTTTATGAATACTCATTACTTTTCAGAAGGTCAGTTGAATTAATTGATGATTTCCGATCAGAGTGTACTTACATGCGGCAGCCAACAAGATTGCTACTACAATTGCTTGCATAATGATTGTTGATATCCTTACTCAGTGAGACGAAATTGCTGCAAAGAAAAAATTATATAACAAAGTGAAGTCATAGAACTTTTCCCAGCAAATTTAAACAAAAAACTTCAATTTATGATGTGGCTTATTCAATTTCGTTGGAAAACGAATGCTCCGTCTTCAATTTTTGAACTGTTTAGTATTCCCCTGGCCAAATAGATCATATCAGCAATAGGCTGGTCAAACCATGGAGGGTCTAATTCCTTCATCCATGGTCAACCATTCAATTTCGTCAATGTTGTAAACAGGTAGTAAAAATTCATTCTGAAGAATGGTGAAATGTGGTCTGGAATAATGACTGAATTAAACAAACTTGAATGAGAAGGACTAATCCACCTTGTCTCCACAAAAACGAAATTGAATGCAAAACTAAAAAGAAACCATAGGGCCTAGTTTAATCGAATTTTGCCATAAATGCGTGAATTTAAATGCAACCAATGAAATTGATTGGTTGACCAGCTGAAATTGAGTCACTTCTTGTTGAAACTGACCGGGATAATCTTACAGTATTAGTACTATTTCTTAAAAAAAATATGAAAAAGAAAGGCCATGTGCACAACATTGGTAATAAGATTGGAAACAAATGTTCAAACAAATGATTCACACAAAGTGGTCATGGTGGACAAATTCCCTTGAAATTCTGTTTGCCTCTGAGTGAAATGCTTTAGTATTCCGATGGGTAAAACGATTCTGTTTGGAAACAGTGAACATCGATGGTTTTTCCTATTTTCCTCACGTACCGATTAAGCATGTTTGTTCTTTCATGTACTATACTAATGTTGGGTCAACTTGGTCAAACCATGGAGGTAGATCTACCCCTAGTCACACAAAGGGTTACTGCTCTATGTTCCGACAACCCTCAAGAAGTTAGGATTGGTGTTAGGGTTGAATTAAGAAAACACATTTATGAGATGTTGGAATATAGCCATAGGTGTATAGGCTTATAAAAAACAAACAAATTAGTGGGCTTTAACAATTACCAACGTAAGTGAAACAACGTGTGATTATTAAGAACCAATAATAATATAATAATAATGAATATAAACAAAATGTTGGTATGCTTTTAAGAAAATAATCAATTTATTGAATTATTTTTCCTGCTTACCTATTTCTGTGAAATACTGTTTTTTCAAAGGTACCCAGCAATTAAAAACATTCAATAAAAATATAACTTTGTACGAGACAAAAACGTAATGCTTATAGGGAAATAAATCAATAGTGCCTATACATTACAGTAAACAACACAAGGACGATAAAAAACAAAACCCGGGCCAGCCAGGGAAACAAATGAATAGAGAACAATCGTCCATGTTAAACAATTGCACCTATATCGGCCTACCAGTCAAAAACAATACAAACCCTATGTATATTTACCATTAAAATATTGAGCGCGCGGATTAAAAACAATGTCTGGGTGAATGAAAAGCTTGTGAAGGGAGAACGAGCTGTTTGGAATGTTATCTTAAATATGTTTCTCTTCATTGCACAACATGTGACAATAATCAAACATATAATTTTGTGAATTTCACTTGCGCAATGTTACTCAATCCATGAAGGAAGGCTCTATCCTATTGCAGTGTGTTGCAATAGAGGAGCGGCGGGTCTCATTGCAGTGTGTTGCAATAGAGGTGCGGCGGGTCTCATTGCAGTGTGTTACAATAGAGGCGGCTCGGTTGTAATTGTTCAACCCAGTTCCGATTCAATGGCCACGACAGAAGAAAGTATAAATGCAACCATAACAATTACAACAATTGTATACCTCCATGCGTGAATCGTCTTAATGACAAACGAAAGCTTTGGCCTTCGAATTCAGACGACAAAATAATATGCAAATAAAGTGCATGCTATGTTAGGATCATTGAATAAGGGAACAGGAAAGATCACCCTGGGATTGAAGTGAACGTAATGAGAACACGCGCCTCACTTCAAACTCCAATTTAAAGGGTGTGTACAACATTGGTAATTGCCAAAGACCTGTATCCAAACTTGATGTGATCCAACATATACATGAAATAACAAACCTGTGAAAGTTTAAGCTATATGGGTATTCGGAGTCATGAGAAAACAGTGAAAAAAAATCTTATGTGTTTTAACTTCTTTTCAAACATCGGAATTTATCCTGCAGGATAAAGACTTATTTTACTAATTTCCTAAAAACTATGGCATTTCAAGCGCAACTATTTCAAGGGAAGTTTTCCACCATGACCATCTTTATACAATGTAAGTTATGTGCAAATCTGTGAACATTTATATTTTCATTCTTACCAATGTTCTACACACCCTTTAAGGGGACAAAGCTTCTTTTAAAACTCCATTCAATCGTTTCTTTGGTTCATGACGACAGCAGGTGGAAATAGCAACATGCTAATCTATATCACATCAGTGTGCAAGTCTTGCGCATGTCGAAAACGAAAAAACTCGAACTCGAACAAAGACTATAATATTTGTATAAAATCAAACCTTATTTTTAAATTATATTTATACAACATTATTTAAAAAAACAAAGTACCCATAGCAGCTTGTTACAAATAATTTCAATTTATATTATAAACAAACAAAATTTGTTAACATTTGAAACAAAAATCAAACTTGTCACCTTGTGACTGACAGCGATGCTTATAATTTGTTGATACTCATTTGCCAATCACGCCCGCATTTGTCATGTTTGTGCGACCATTACATAGTATTAATGATAATATGAATCTCAGTTGGGCAAAAGTTCTCCTTTAAAAATACTGTTTGTCACCACTCTACGTACATATATATACTTCTAACGTCTTCGAGCCGGAGTAGGTCAATGGCGAAAAAATCAACCTTCTTAATTCACAAGTCCGCCATCTTGAACACCGCCTGGATGACTTGGAACAATATACAAGACGAAACTCCCTACTTGTGTATGGCATTCCAGAGGACGGACAAGAGAACACGGACAAAAAGATCATTGAGGCGGCCATACAGTACCTCAACGTGGAGATCCCAACTGCAACCATCGACCGCTCCCATCGCCTTGGCGCCAAGACTGACCGGGCTGGGGAACCACGTACACGACCAATAATTATAAAGTTCAGCAGCTATAACACCAGGGGTCGATTTCACAAAGCACTAAGATTCATCTTAAGATGAGTTGTCACTATTACCATAGTGATTTGTATTGTGACATCACTCTTTGCTAAGCAACTACGACGGATTTGCAGTTACGATCAATCTTAACTCTTTGTGAAATCCAGCCCAGGGCAGCCTTCTACCGGGCGAGAGCTGGCTTCAAGGGTAAAAACATCTTTGTGCATGAAAATCTAACCCCTGAACGTCAACGATGGCTGAAGCAAGCAAGAAACCATCCATCTACTGTGAAAGCCTGGACCCAGGACGGTAGAATAGAGGTCAAGCTTCAGAATGACTCTAAAATAAGTATAAACTGTGAGAGTGATCTCAAGAAACTCTCATAATCACCGTAAGTCGTTTGAAAATTAGGGTAAGATGTCGTATCTGACCGCCACCTTTTCGACCTTTTTCGGTCATTGTGCCTCGGGGTGTGGTTTTGCCTGTCCATGTAGGATTGTGTTTTTGGTTAGGGAGGTGCGACGTCTTACCCTGCCCTCTTTTAATTAAACTGTGCGGATGCTCCCTTTCAACTTCATTCCATAGTCATCTCGGTATGGAGTGCTCCGTGCCTGTGTTTTTTGTTGTTTACTTATTTATTACTTCGTCTTTTGTATGTAAACTGTCTTGTAGCTGTATTTCGTTTTGTGTATCACAGGCTGGCATCATTATGACTTTAATTCACTTTACATGGTACTGTACTCCTGCCTTATTGTTTGCTAATGTGATATGATGACTGGTATAAGAAGCAATGCGTCTGTCATGAACATTGTTGCTGATGATGATGATGATGATGATGATAGCGATACCAACAATCCACTTTGTCTGTCCAATAATTGTCAATATTATTCTGTAAACCAATTTTTTAAAACCGTTTGTGATAGTTCAATTTCTTTACTTCATATTAATATTAGAAGTCTCCAGAAAAATTTTGACCAATTTAAAGTTCTGCTGCAGTCCATTAGTTATAAATTGTCTATCATTGCACTCTCTGAAACATGGCTAAAAAGTACTCCTCACAGTTATTATTATTTGCCTGGTTATGAGCTCATTGTGAATAATAGGCAGGGTAAGGCTGGCGGGGGAGTGGCCCTTTATGTCTCGTGTGGATTGAATGTTTGTATCAGGGAAGATTTAAACTTCTCGGATGACTCCATTGAATCTTTATTCGTTGAGATTACTATTCCAAACGCAAAAAACATTATTGCAGGTGTTATTTATAAAGCACCTTCCATTGATCACAATGAGTTCATGACCACTTTTCAAAATATCTGCTCTCGTATAACCTATAATAGTAATACTAAATCCTGTATTATATCTGGAGACTTCAACATTAATTTAATTAATTATGACCATCCCAATTCCCAAGCTCTTGTTGATCTTGTTACATCTTATTCCTTTCTTCCCTTAATTGATAAGCCTACTCGTATAACCAATACTTCTGCTACGCTTATTGATAATTTTTTCTCCAATATTTTACCTCCCCCCAAATCAGGAATTTTGTTATCTGATATTTCAGATCATTTACCAATTGTTATGTTCATGCAGTCCCCTAGCTTGACCAGTGCCAATAGCAACAGTGATACAGCTTCTTGTACTCGTAATTTTTCTGACGCCAATATTCAAAGGTTTAATGATGATTTGTGCTCTAATGATTGGGCTGATGTAATTTCTTGTGAAGATCCGGAATTTGCTTTCAATAGATTTATGGATAGTTTCAATTACTTGTATGATAAAAATATCCCACTTCTCCGACATAATCATAAATCCCACACTGATCGAAATTTTATAAAATCACCTTGGATCACAAATTCTCTCATTAAATCCATAAATAAGAAAAATAAACTGTATCGTAAATGTTTGTCTCACCCCAAAACTTCCCATAAAAACAAATACATTAAATATAAAAATATTTTAACCAGTCTTTTACGAACTTCTAAAAAAGATTACTATGCTCGTCAGTTTGAACAGGAAAAAAACAATATCCGTAATACCTGGAAAGTAATTAATTCTGTTTTAAACAACAAGAAATCCTCCCAAACTATTAGTAGTATAATTTCTGATGGCAAATTAATCAATAATGCTAATCAAATTGCTAATTCTTTTAATGATTATTTTATAAACATTGGTCCCAAACTTGCTACTATTATTCAACCAACTAATTCGTCTGTTAAATTTACTGATTACCTGTCTAATCCTAATCCAAATTCAATTTTCTTTGATCCGACCGATGAATATGAGATAATTAACATTGTTAAGAATCTGCAGAGTAAAACAAGCTCTGGTCCTGACTCAATCAATATCTCAATCATCAAGAAAACCATTACTGCTATATGTAAGCCACTTGTACACATTGTTAATGCTTCTTTTTTAACTGGTATTGTTCCCTCACAATTAAAAATTGCTAAAGTTGTTCCAGTTTATAAAAAGGGTGATCGTAACAGTGTTTGTAATTATCGACCTATATCAATACTTACAGGTTTTTCCAAGATCTTTGAAAAATGCATTTATGTCCGTACTATGAACTTCTTGGATAAATGTAATATTTTAACTAATTCGCAATTTGGTTTTCGCAGTCAGCATTCCACTTCTCATGCCCTTCTTGATTTTATCGACAAAGTGTCTACTGCGGTTGATGAATCTAAACACACTCTGGGGATTTTCCTTGATCTCTCAAAAGCATTTGATACAATTGATCATAATATCTTATTGTATAAACTTTATTTCTATGGTATTCGAGGAACTTCCCTAGAGTGGTTTAAGAATTACCTTTCTAATCGGTCTCAATATGTATCTATCGCTGGTATTAATTCAAATTCTAGTGGTTTATCCCATGGTGTACCACAGGGATCAATTTTAGGACCATTACTTTTTATAATTTATATCAATGATTTCACAAAATCTTCTGCGGTACTCTCTTTTATTTTGTTTGCAGATGATTCAAACATTTTCTTTTCTCATAGCAACCTCCACTATCTTATTGACACAGTTAATAATGAACTTAAATCCGTTGCAAATTGGTTCAGAGTCAATAGGCTTTCCCTCAATATCAACAAAACCAACTGCATGTTGTTTAGTAACTCTGCTAGTGATCTTCCTGGTGATGTGGTAATTAATGATTCCATCATTAACAAGACCGACTGTTGTAAATTTTTGGGTTTGTTTATTGACTCTGGACTAACATGGAAATTTCATATTAATCATGTATGTAAAATTATTGCTCGGAATATTGGTGTGATCAATAGGATCAAACATTTTTTACCTGCAACAGTCCTTAATTCATTGTATAATACATTAATTGTGTCATATATTAACTATGGTATTCTTGCGTGGGGCTGTAGTTCTGCAAACAACCTCAACAGGCTTCTAATTTTACAAAAAAGGGCTCTACGTTCCATTAATTTTGTTGATTTTAATGCACATTCAGATCCCCTTTTTCTTAATCATAAGACCTTAAAAATTAAAGATATTTATTATTATCAGCTTGGGTCCCTCATGTATCAATCTATTTGTAATAAATTACCATCTTCAATTAATGGTATTTTTATCCAGAATCGGGTAATCCATACTCATTTTACTCGTCAAGCTTCAAACTTTCATATTCCTTTTACTCGAACTTCCTTTGCTCACAAAACCGTCAAACATGAGGGACCCAAACTTTGGAATTCATTCACCGATCAACTTAAATTCTCCAAAAATCTCCATATTTTTAAGCGTGAGCTCAAATCTATTTTGTTGAAATATTATTGTTGATCCATGTATTGTGTAGTAGACGTTATTACTGTAAATAATTTGTTGCTGGCCTGTTAGTCTGTTAGTCTGTCCAGTCCTTGTCTATTGTTTGTTCGTGTTTAAGTAACTATTTTCTTTTGATAGCAACACATGTTTTGAGCCCTTTTCTGTTACAGCTGGTCTATTGGTTTGTCCCTGGACCCTTCAAAATCTTTACATTCCACATCATTCCGGCGCAATGCATGTGTTGCCAGGGGGCCCATACTTACAAGCTTTGCTTCTTTATGGGTCCCTCCACAGTCTCACCCATATAATCATTATATATTGTTTTGCTTTATACCCAGATTTTGTTAAGTAGTGACTAAATATTATGTTTTTGTGATCTGTGTATACATTGATACTGTGGAAATTAAATCAACAACAACAACAACAACATGTATGGACACTAGGCCCAAGACTGGCATGACCGAACCCAGTTGAAATTCTACCTCGTTTTGGCTAAGCATTACGGCCAATAGTTGGTCTGTTTTATCCTAAGGATATGTACTAGATTTACATTCATTTTGTTGTATAAACTTAATTTAAACTTTGGTGTTCACAAAACATAAATTCATTTTGGGATGAGGATGCTGCACGAGTCCTAACCATGCATGAAACCTCCATGTTTTAGATAACAAAGAACCGATCTCCCACTCTTTGTGCTCCAAAATATCATTAGAGCTAATTTGGTAAAAGAGATGATTATTTTCGGACATCAAATAAAAAATAAAAAGGCGTTCGTGTTTGGCATCTTTTCTGGTGTCTTAAAAGGATTTGGACAAGTCTGTCGTCAAATCTAACCCCGCGGCTTCACTGAAACACTTATACTGCACACTCTTGCACCCTGCAGAATTTAAATCTTCATGAAGCACGAGGCTTTTCTTTGTAAACCTCAGATCTTCTATAAAGAAAGGTCTTTTCAAATTAAACTTGTAAAACTTCAAGTTAGTGTGGACAGTTTTATTTGAAGTTTAAAAAGATAAGGTTAACTTACTTTCAATTGAAGGTAGCGCTGAAAACAAATCGTTGGCGAGGTGATGATGACCAAGTACTAAGTAGGGCCTATGCTTATGTTGTGGATGGCCGTGTCGCATGCAGACCGCTGGGCGCAAAGGGAGTGGCATCGCGGAGCACTCGTTATTTGGCTTTTGGCAGATAAGCTTCTCTTTTAAAAATAGTCCCAGCCACTGCCTGCTGAGCTAGTGAAATTAGAGAAGCTGCTCGGGTGTATTTTGTTATGGCAATTCTCACGAGTTGGAAACAAACAGTAAAGACAACAAAAACAAAACAAAGGGGACAACAAAGAAAGAAAAGAAACAAACAAAGTGTGTTTCTTCGCTTTGTACAAACAACATTTAGAAATTGTTGAGAACGTCCAAGGAATTACGATTTGAACCAGTGCGTATTATTAAAATAGTTCTGTGATGTAATTCGGTACGTTGTGCAATACATGTCACGCACTCTCAAGGTGAACATAATTATTATAATAAGGTTGAAAAAGTAGCCAATGACCTATCACACAGATGGGCTACGAGATCACAGCCTTTTCCTGGTGCAATCGCATCTTTTTGGAAGAATGATACCAAACATAGAACATGATCATGGAGGTAGAAGGAACAATTAATGTTCTAGCTTTCAATTTGTTTTCGCCTTTCAATTTTAGAGCGAAGAGGGCACTCTGAGCGGGAAAATAGGAAGTTCCCGAGCCTTTTTGTTGTGGATGAGGGCCTTCCCACGGGACTCATGTCGCAGTTCTCAAGTTGTTAATAGTTTCTATGCATAACCAAATAGTTAAAAAATAGAAACGGGGGAATTTTGTACGATGCCCGGTTACGAAAAAGCTTAAAATAGTATAATAAAATTACTGCAAAACTATAGCGGTGTGGTACAAAACAACAAAACAAAATACGGTACTATACTTAGGCCTAAATAGCCCTCAGCTTTGTTACTATTGTGTATTTTCACTACGATGAGCGTGGGGGGCACAATGATCGGACATGCACCGTGTGCATGTGTTGCTGAGTGGCAGCACGTCACATGCGACTGTAGTCTTGGTTCCAAGACCTTCGCGTGTATCTATTCCAACAACAGAATGAGTCACTATCCATCGTTGCGTTGGTAGTCTGCACTGGAATGGATCAATTCAAACAACAGAGGGCGTCACTATCCGTGGTTCGATTTCCAGCTTAAGGTCTTGGATATATTATTCTTGTATGAGGGTGCTTATGTGTTAACCGGAGGTCGTTGGTTCAAATCCCGCTCTAGTCAATTTTTCTTTGTTCAACCCAAAATCATTTAAACATTTACCCAGTCAGTTTCCCTTGTGGTTTATTATTTGTGGTTCATTATTTTTCCCCCGACTTTCCGGGGGAGCCAATCAACGATCGAGTTTGCACCTTCATCATGAATTATTCATAACTGACCTTAAAAATGTTTACATATCATACAGAAGACTGTTTTCTTCTTCTCAAATTCTAACAAATTGTTAATATGTACACAAAGTTACCATAGTTTCGTTTTTCAATGATGAAAAAGGAGTAAGTACGACCTGAGAACCGGTCTTGTACGTCGCTTGCGCTGCCATCGAAAAGGCCACGGTGCGTGCGCATTGATATGTATTGAATGGAAAATGAACCCAATTCGTTATGATTCGTGTCAAGTAATGATGATTGTAACTTTTATAAAGAAACTATAAGTAAAGCTATTTAGTTGATTTGTATGCCAATTTGTATCATATTTGTTTATTTATTTATTTTTAACCGCATAAAGAAACAGGCATTCGCGCAATGGTACACGGCACTATTTTTTCTCTGGCATAGTTCTATCATAGAGGTTCTATTTACACGCCGCGCACGACACATGTAAACCCATTGGCGGAAGGCACCGAACGTAAACTGCCTCGATCGGGCTGTGTGCGAAAGCTTTTTATTTACCACGTAGCCAGCTGCATCTTCTGTGATCTGAAGAGGGTGCACAGGCCTGGAATTTCACGGTGGCCACGGCGGCCGTAGTTGCCCTTGAGTTTTGGAAGATAAATACATGAACTAACCTTGTTGGGCTGTTATGGCTCTCTTTTAAAAGATCTGTACGATTTCCCTTGTATCGCATCGCAATTTGCGATGCAATTTGGACAATTTGCTATGCAATTTAAAAAAGTGGATCGCAAATTTGCGATCCAATTTGCGATACAGTTTTTGCAATATTTATTCTTGTATCTAACATTTTGACAGCATTTTTTCTAAACCTTTCATACCTTATTTGGGTTTTTTGCAAGAATCTCTCAGTTAATAAGCAATAAACATTTTACTTTTGGCCATCGGCACCACCGCCTGACGACGAACGTAATTTCTGCCATGCCAAGACGTGACGCCATGCACAACTTAACAGTCACACTAGCTAGCTGGAGTTAGGGCGAAATCGGCCAATGAAAAAATTTGTTACACGAGCTGTGTAGAAATACAACAGCCAATAGAAATATTTGTTTCTTAGACTGTTTGCATGGTCTGGTTCCCCCCTGTACATAGCACCCATGCACTGTACAGACCTAACAGGTTTGCAACCAGACTGCATTCCCTCACAGTCACACGTGAAGCGTTGTTTATTCTGATTGACGGTGATTTGGGATTTTATAACTAAAACTGATGTCTCCTATCCTTGCAAAGTAAGAAAAACAGTTGTTCAGTTATATTAAGAACAACTGCAAATTGTAATAAGTTGTTGTTTTTCTGCATGGAAGTTGGAGAATTGCATGAACTTTTTTTTTTTTTTTTTAATCATGTGAAGAAACATCGCTACATTATTCCTCTAACTACTGCAGTACGTACATCATATTGTTTGCTAAAATTAAAAATACTTTTGCTACGATCGTACTAAAAATGTATGTTATTCAGTTGTGTTATTCAGTTGGATCTCCAACTGAATAACATTCAAGGTTAAATAACTAGTTCATGTCCTTCCTTTTATGAGGTTTAAAGGTAACTTTTTTCTCTTTATAAGTTAAAATGTTATTAACTTTTTTTCATAATATAATCCCATGGAAATTCTCGGTGGGTCTTTGGTCGGTTGTTACATTGTATTGTAAAATATCCGAAGATCCTTTCAAACTTGTATCTGACCTGTGTCCCAGTTTTTTAGTTATTGTTGGTATTCATTATTATTGTGAAAAGTTCAACAATGTATAATTGTCTTAAGATAAAGTGCGTTTGTTGATGCAATCATTCTGACGTTTTCAATTAAATTCAAGTCCATTATTATTTTAATTTTTTTCCATAAATAAACTTGGAGCAAATTTTTTTTTCTCCAACATCTTAGGCTGATTTGGGTGTGATAATTTCATATAAAACAAAGTCTGAACCTTAATAATTGTGAGCTAAATAAACAATGATTTGAATTTGATAGTCATTGTGCCTTCGCTGGATGTCGAGTTAGCACAATTTGTCCCCAGGTTCATGCCGGGAGATATGATTTAAAAAAAATTATGTCACAATGGAAGTCTGGAACTAAGGCCATTTGTACTTTCCACACAGCATTTTCAACATAGCATTTCCCAAAATTAAGCCTAACAACATAAAAACGTTTCACAAGTTTACATATTTGCACTATTTAAGCATTAAAAAATTTGCTATGCAAATTTATGGACTGCTATGCAAAATTATTGTTTTGCTATAAAATAAAAAAAAATTGCATAGCAGTTTTGCTACGCAAAAAATTAGGATGAAATCGTTCCCTGAAACGTGGAGGAAGCTTGGGTCCATGGTCTTTATATTCGCCATGACCCCACCAAAGTAAAATACGCTTAGTTTTTCAAATCAAAGTGTGCAGTACGTACGTTTTTCCCAAATTTCGTACGGGTTTTCATTAAATATACGGATGTCAAGTTTTCCCCCCAAAATACGTTTTTATTTTATTTAACAAAGTGTTAAATGTTCTACTTATATTTACCTGTAAATTTTACGTAATTATTTGGTTAGTAAAGTTTGTTTTATCTGTCCTTGCTCTATGTCTATGGTTTTATCATGAATAATCCACCGCTACGACGACCAGCGAAAATACCCGCATGCGTATTTTTTCCCATGATGAACGTAGGCAAGGTGTGAGTAACCTCGTTCATCCGGGGGAAAAAAGTCCTCTACCCACATTTTGCAATGGTATTCAACAGGATCTAAAAATTTATAATATTGAAAGAAAAGACACTTGTTTTAAATAATTATGCAAGATAAAGGCACGTCATGAACACGGCAAGTTTAAGCCTCTCGTGAATTTTAACTAATAAAATATTTTTAACGAGTTAATAACTATTTCTACCTGTATGGTGCATCATACTCAGTGTGTAGTTTGTTACGCACCTCAAAACAGTAATAACACCAAAGTTCAACTTAATGAAATAGCTCACGCATTGACACAGCACTGACCCCAGCGATACCCGAACACCTAGTGTTTGTTGTCACAAACACGTTAAGTCTAGTTTGGTTTATTTTGAAGCATTTTGAAGTGTATTTAAGGGCCCCTGCCCAAACCATCACTGTGTATACTGACCACAATCCACTGGTTTTCATCAAAAAGATGAAAAACCAAAATCAGAGATTACTCAGATGGAGTTTAAGTCTCCACGAGTTTGACATTGAAGTAGTTAATGTTAAGGGCAAAGATAACATGATTGCTGATGCCTTATCACGACGCATTTAAAACGATTATTTTCAAATTCCACTCTAAGTGAATTTAGATAAGTATTTTCTTACGAAGTGTGTAGTTATAATACAGTAATTTTGGGGGCTTGATAATTTATCAAATTAAAAATAAAATTGTGAAAGTAAAAAAAAAAAAAATAATATATATAAAAATACTTTCCTCCAAGGGCGAAGACTGTTACAGATGGGATTCCTCCTCCCCCATTGTTATTTTATTTCCATTGGTTATTGGTTCACCTACAGAATGTCTGTGGTATTAGGCCCACATGCATGGAAATGTTTTGATTTGATCAAGAAATCATCGATCTTTATTGTTTGTGTTTCGAGCATATCGGAGTGTTTCTCCATAGATGAATGTTTGGAATGCATGCGGGGTTTGTGATGATGTCTTGTGTAGGTATTGGTTATTGGTTTCAGTGGGTTTGGTATAGACTTTTGTGTCAAGAATACCCGTTTCTCTTAACATTGTGCTTCTCGAAGAATGGCACATTAGACTTGTCTCGGTCCACCCAATCTCGTCACAATACCCTGGCGCCGCCCCTGATCTTAGTCATAACATGCACTTAAATCTTCCCTCTATAAAACCCCAAATGGTTCAGTTTCTATAACATTGGATGGTCTTTTGAAAGGCCTGCTTAGTTTGGTCATGGATGGTCTGTCAATCCCTACTCTCTGAGTTCTTTACACCCACGTTCTGGTCGCGGAACACTGGTTATAAAAGTTCCCTTTGACATTCGATCACTGAAACGAGAGCTGATTTGCGATCACCCTGCGTCTCTTTTCAAAGTGCATAGTCCAATGGTGCGTAGTTGTTTACACCATTGAGAACTCTATAGAGTTGTAACTTGAAAATTAAGACAAACGTTTTGCTTTGTCATGCTTGGAGAAAACGCAAGACAAAAAAGCAACCAACTGTGACAATGAATACAACAAGACCAAAGTCATTATGATTTTTGTTGTTAAAAGATTCAGGCTTTGCACGCGATGGTTGGGAACATGGGTGCAAGTGCGTGGTGGAAACGTTCTTGATGTTTCCGAACTGGGCGGGGTCGAGGTTGGGTTTAATCGACGCCATTGTTTGCTGAGCAATGAAATGTTCAGTCACTTTGGCAAAGTGATCTGTGAGGGCAATTGATCGCAAATTGTCTATGTTGGCGGGTGAAGTTTTGGACGACAGTTGCTCTCTTCCATTGTGCTGGGACGATGAGCTGTGCGAACGAGGCGTTGATTATATGAGTCAAGGGTTTAGATAGCTCATATGAAAACTGTCGTATAAATCTAGCCGAAATATTATCGGGGCCACTCGCCTTTCTGTATAGCTTATTCCATTAAGTTGTGCGAGGACTTGCACATGGTAAAAATCCATACCTTGTTGCAGAACTGCTTGCAATGGTTTATTGTATAATACATAATGACATGAATATAATTAGCAAATCTTGAGACCACCATATCTCGAACAGTTTAAGTCCGATCAACTGTTTTCGATTGTGTACTACTACTTGTGGGATACGGTAGATGTGTTTGTTAGGCTAAACGTTGTGCGACGTCATCATGACGTCACCAGTGCCCAACGTAAAGTCAATACATTTCGCTCATCACAATTTTTGTTTTATGGCCTGTGTGGTAAAAAAACACCTCCATAAGACTGTGTGGCGCGGTATGCTACTTTATGTGTTCTCTTATGTTAAAATGTAAGGAATTATGAAGTCACCACCTGTAACAGAGCACCCTCTATCAATCGTCTATTTTTCAAGTGTCAAACAAAATAAGTTTAATTTTGAAATCTACAGAATATGCTTGATCGAGTCAGAAGTTGTTTCCCATCCCATCTTGGAATACTGTGAGCTACGGTACTCATGTTTCAAGCTCGAAAACATGTTGCATCAATTTTTGATTTCCCGTACTAACACAAAACGTTTTACTTTATTGCTTATTAATTTAGGACGAAAATCAGTCATAACTACCATATATATGAAGTTCAAAGCAACAAGTCTCCACTGTTAGAAAACTAGTGACGTTTTGAAGGAAAGCGGGATTTTATAAAAGCCTTCAACATTAAATGCCGTTTTCTACAATTATTACTTTTTACTGTCTACGTGTATTCAATACCCTTTGTTTTCAAGAAATAACAACGAATTTATCGTTCTTAGTTTGCGAGTTCTGCATGGTTGTTAAACCAAAAACTCAAAATTTGATTAAATTAATTACATTTAATTACCCAATAATTCATTGGGTGACGTCATTATGTTGTTGAAATTTATGTTTTATCTAATCATCAGGTGTAATATTGTTGCCAAGTTTCATGACCGTGCGAGTTTGGGAAAGATGTCAAAGTCTGTGGACAATGATGCCTGTATTTCTGAGGTGGGCGAACAAACTAAAAAATCCACTAGAGATTTAGTGTTTGTGAGAACAAACACTAGGTGTTCGGGTATCGATGGGGCACTGTTATGTTACTAAAATGCGTAAGCAGATTTATATTGAAAGTTTTTAATTTTCAAAAAAAAGTCGTTTGCAAACCTATTACTTGTATACTTTTAGTGTACACGGGGGAAAGTGATATCGTTGCTGTATGAGTCTCCATAAAGTAGTTTAGATACACATGCTGTATAACAATTTTCATGTAAATAGTCACTTAACATGCTTAACTGATAAATTAAAAGACTATCACTAACAATTCAAAAATAAATGTTATCAAACTACGCATGCTTGCTACCTTGTGTGATGAAGCAACATCATTTGTCATGATTATGAAAAGGGCATAAGAACCTACTGTTTACACGATGTGCAATTTATGTTGAATTTATTTTGCTAGTCACATTGTATTTCTTTGAAGTATTCAACAGGATCTAATAGTTAGATTCGCGTAAAAACCGTTGTTGATCAGAGTCAAATTTATGTTGACCTTTTTCCGATTGCATTTTCTCAGTTATCAAAAGTTATTCAAATCACCAAAACAGTTCAGCAAAATACACTCGTTCAGTTGATATTTACCACCAAGCCAACAAAAGGCTAACACGAAGGTTATGCAATGAGCTATTCATTGGACCACCGTCGAACATCGTAGATTTCCGAAGGATGGTTGCATTTATCGACGAGTGCAGTAACAAAGGACCATTAACTTGGTATAGCGCCACCATGGATAACGTATCACGACACAGCAATGCAGTCTTCGTGGACTTTGCACCTAAGATCAATGGCGCAGTGTGTGTACTGTTTACATGTACATGCAAGATTACGCGCGGTCAATGGAGCAGAATGACCAGCCCTGCGGGCTAATACTAACGTAATGTTCAACTTACATTTTCAGCGGGAAGTCAAGAACAACCGGGATAACTCTTTGTGTAGCATTTGTTGAGTTTTAAAAGACCTGTCCGATGATGTATTGATTGAAGCAATCCATTCAGTAATGATTAAGTTATGATTTTTGGAAATATAAAATTTTGATTTACTGTATTTCAACACCTGATGACGTAATCATGACGTCACAACAACTTGATGGAGGTTTCATCAAGGTTCTAACATGGTGTAAATTTGAGGTTGATCGGATAAACAGAAGTGAAGAATATGGGCAGGAAATGTTTTTGGGTTAAGAATTGCGGAAAGGCAAACTTTGACCTTCCGGTACGACCGGAAGTAAAGGTCGGGTGATTTTGGCGTTAACTTTTCAAATGTTGCCCGTATCTTGATCTATCATATGCCCAAATATAAATACCATAAGTGTAATATTCAGAGACATACAGGCAATGGCATGAGGGCACTTTTTGACCTTAAATGGCTTGTAATTTGACACCCGATGACGTCATCTTGACGTCATTGCTCACACACCTTCTGCTTGTTATGTTCTAACGTCACATTAAGTTTCAAGTTGATCAAAGGTTTGCAAGTATGTTTTTTTAACGGACAAACGACTATCAGAAGAATAAGCAAAAAAAAAACGAGCAAAAAACGAACAAAAACAAGGAGTTGTTCGGCTGTTAGCCGAACACCTAAAAAAACCGAACAAAAACATGGAGTTGTTCGGCTGTTAGCCGAACACCTAATTAACGTGTTTGTGACAACAAACACTAGGTGTTCGGGTATCGCTGGTGGGCTCACTGCTGTTTTAATGCGTAAGCTATATCATTGAATCGCTGAAAACAATCCTGATAGCTTTTGAAATATTAGAGAAAGTAAAGTATTAATAGGTTACACAAGAAATAAAGGGCTGCTAAAAATGTTATAAATTTTATAAATAACAACCTTTTGTTTAGCCAAATTTGAAAACCTATGACATCATTATGAAGTTAGAAAGTTTTTAGCGAGACATAGGCATTTAAATATGTGCCTAGTGGAAAACAAAGATTAAAGTAAGTTTATTTATTTTTCGATGGTTATCGATTTTGTATTGATAAAAAACCACACTATACATGTTGACATTATTAGGTTACAATTCAGAAAAGTTTTTAACAGGGTTTCAAATCCAATGAGGTGGATACTCGGTTCAGGAAACATTGATTGTTCAATACAAAAACACTGATGATGATGTCGCTAAAATAAGTCAAGCAAGTTCTGAGCTGGCAGTTGTATTATTTAAAAAGCTTAATTTGCTTGATTTTTGGGTATTGATTTTCCTACAGAACAGTTTGTTAATTTTTAGACTATTGAAAGGGCACTTGTTTTAAATCATAATGCAAAACGAAGGCAAATCATGAAGACGGCAAATCTAAGCCTCTCTTGAATTTTGACTTATAACATAATGATTTATAAGTTCTATTTCTACCTGTATGGTGCATCCTACAGGAAATGAGGAATGCAACACAACAACACGTGGAAAATCTCTCACTGGATCCAAGACCATGCCGGTGGATGTGCTGTATTCTGAAGAAGAAAAAAACAATATTACAAAATAAACAAAGTATGACTCTAGGAAAATTAAGTCAAGCTGAAACTGTTAAAATAAACAAAAATCAAGACTTAAAACGTTTCATATTTATATAATAATACTACTAATTTATTTAATTTATATTGCGCTCTCTCAATGACCAACCTGTTCAAAGGGGGGGGGGGGGGGGTCAAAACAGTAACAACATTCAAACTTAGGAAATTGCACAAGAAAAGGTTAGTGGAAGGTGCACATATTGTTTTGGAAGTGAACAACTTATAAACAAAACCTACTTTACTTAACACAAACGTCATCAAAGTTGCCGACAAACATTCTTCAGTCGGACCATTTTCTGACTTTAGTGACACAGCCAACAATCATACCAATCCCCCATTGCCCAATTCTACTCCTCGACGATCACACTAAACGTTCTTTAGTTTTAAAAACATCACCAACGCCACCACTTGATGATAAAAGATAAACTTTATAACATAACTGTGCATTAAATAAATACTCATTTTGAAAAGCAATGATTTTCACACAAAGCTTACCGTTTTATCACCGTGTGGCACCGATATAGCATCGAAACGCCGTCCGAAACACCCATTCATGAGCTGATGTCAAGTCTCTGCTTCTCGGTGTTTGATAAACACATAACCAATGTTCGTCTTTTTCTGCTTGCATTTTCTCAAACAATTACAAGTCATACGAATCACTGAAGCAGGTGGTCATCTCAGTGAAACTTCGTCTTCAATTCCATATTGATCATTAAGCCATGAGAAGGGCGAATAGGGGAACAATTAGACGCTGAATATAAGCGGTATTTAGATCTATAATCTTAATAGTACGCCATTGATAATCTTGAACTACGTTGTACATACGTAGCAGAAAAACGCGCTGGTCTTTTTTCGTGCGTGATATCCGGGCCGGGGGTGCCGCGGTGCGCCTAGACTTGTGGACAAGTCGTTAAATGTCTGTCGCGGTGATAGCGGAACGGCTTTCTCGCAATATCCCGCGAGAGGGCTGCTCTGTGCGAGATTACTGCTCTCAAGACTGGTCACATTTACCGACTTGTGAAACCCGCTGACGGTTTGTGCACGGCCTATGGCCACTTCAGCCGATTTCGTACGGACGCATCTGATTGGTCAATTTCGTTATATCTATGAATATTCAAACTGTAGATGAATATTAAACATCAAATCCTGTACTGGATGGAGTTTTATGTTCCATGCTTTGATCATGATGCACGATCAAAACCAAACACTGAGTGGTGAGAGTGATTGTGTTCATGAATATTTTGACACAAGAAAATACGTATTCAAATTATGGGTACAACTTGTAAATAATTACAAAAAATCGAACGTAAGATTTTATTTCAGAGAGTCCGAGCGTGTTTGACAGTGCACAGCGTGTGGGGACATGACGTAAAACACACGGGCAAATCGTGTAGCTGCATGCCATGGCGCGCAGAGTTTCTCTCGGCCGAGGCTCAGCACGACGGAAACCCCTACCCGGCCCTAGCTAGCGTGCCAAGAGATAGCTGTACCTGGAAGCTCATGAACATGTGGGAGGGGTAGGGAGCCAGACCACCAACTACCTTGTCATTGCGGGTTTGTTAGTCGGTAAACCTCGCTGATCGAATCCGCTGTTTTAAAATCGTTACGTTTCAATGTTCGGTGTACATTCCTTTCCCCCGATTTGGAAATTAAATAAGATTTATGTCAATAAATAGGAAAACCACTCTTATATTGACGGTGCAATTAAGTTAAACAATTTGTGAGACAAAAACGAGCCCCCACCCCAAAAAAAAAAACCACACTGAAGGAACAGAGCCCCTGAAGGAACAGGTGAAAAATAAATTAAAAATTAAAATGTGAAAAAAAAATTCTCACTCTGAATTTCTTTTTCCACTCTCGACACACAAAATTCCAACAAAGTCATTTCGTTTCCTCAAAATATTATTTAATTCAATCAAAATATAATTTTGTCACATAAAATTCAATTTTTTTAAATTTGTAAACAAAGTTGTGTTTTTCTAGGTAGCAAAATAGATTTTTCCTAGAAAATACGTTTTTGTTCCCTCGAACACGCCTTCTTTCACCTGAAATACGATTTTGTTACCCAGAAATACGCGTTTGTTCCCTGAAAGATACGCATTCGTTTCCTCGAAATATGATTTTGTTCGCACAAAATATAATTTTGTTCGCTCTAAATATGCTTTCGTTCAATAAACATTATTTTTTCCACCGAAAGGAGATTTCTTTCCCTGAAAACAAGCTTTCGATTCATCAAAATACGACTTTGAATTAGTTGCCCGAAACATACTTTCATTCGTCCGAAATATGCTTTCGTTCAATAAAAATATGATTTTTTTCCACCGAAAGGAGATTTCTTTCCCTAAAAACATGCGTTCGTTTCATCAAAATACGACTTTGAATTAGTTGCCAGAAATATACGTTCATTCGTCCGAAATATGCTTTCGTTCCCTTAATATACGCTCCCGTTCCCTTAATATACGCTCCCGTTCCCTTAATATACGCTCCCGTTCCCTTAATATACGCTCCCGTTCCTTCGCAATGAGATTTTGTTCCCCAAAATTCCTCTTTCGTTCCTTTAAGATAGCTAGCTTTTGTTCCCTTAAGATAGCTTTCGAAGCCCTGTAGTCCAATCACACAAATTTGTTAAATTCCCTTGTGAGGGGCGACTATGAGAGGGGACGAGTTTGTTGTCAGGGGGCGACTTTGCTAGGGGCGACTTTGTAGTTGGTGACTTTGTACATGTGTTTTTTGAAATTGGCGACTTTGCTAAGGGGGCGAGTTGACTGGTTTCCGTGTCTGTTGTTTATACACACTTAATAACACAATCACTGTAGAACACATCGGGTTAAATGATTGGAGCGTATCAGTAACTATTCACGGTAGGCATTATTTATTTTTATGAGGCAAAACACATTATTATAATAATGAATTTTAAGATAAGTTTACTTTATTTCTTTAGTTACTAAATTAATGAAGGAGTTAACACCCACAAAACACACCCACAGATATCTCAAGCGCAAGCATTCAGTACATTTACAGTAACTAAAATTAGTACTACCCTTAGATAAAATGGACTCGTCTTCATGATCGTCGCTACAGCAACCGTAATGTACACTGCGTTCGTACATGAATAAATGAATATGAACCGCCGGCGGGTTTCACAAGTCGTTAATGACGAAGAGTCGGCAGCCAGCAACTTCGCGCGAGAGCAGTGATCTCGCGAGAACATTTTTTATTAGGCTACAGCATGCACTACACGCGACTCCACTCACCGCGACCATCATTAACGACTTGTCAACAAGTCTACGGTGCGCCTTGACTAAAGGCTAGCTTCCTGCCACATGAAACAACAATGACGACACTGAACTGCAGCTTGCATCAGTTTCAACGTTATGTGTACATAATGTTTTGTCAATCAAAGTGGGGGGGGGGGGGGGGGGGGGGGGTACGAGTGGGTAGTTGCTCTTCATTGTCCGGTTTTGACCATATATTAAGGTCAAAATGTTGTCATGTCTGTGTTCAGAAGTTTGAGCACGACTAACGTTCTACACCCTGATACAAAAATTATGCTGAAATGATCAGTAGTTTTAAAGATATATATAAGATAGGATAATAAGAAATGTTCAACTTCCGATTTTAACCGGAAGTAAGTTCAAATGTTGGACAGGTTCTGTGTAGCGTTTGTCGAACTTTAAATGAGCTATCCGATGATGTGTAGATTATAAAAAACAAACAAGTGGTTCATGAGTTATGCTTTTTACAAATATTAAACTTTGATTTATTATAATTCGATGCCCGATGACGTCATCATGACGTAAATAGGTTTGTGTCGTCTTGATAGTGAGGTTCAACTATCTGTTGAGTTTCATTGTTCAATTCAATCTCAATCTTGAGTTATTCCGTAGATAAGCTCGAAAGTGTTTTTTGAAGAAAAAAAACGAAGGCGAACTTCGACCTAGGGTAACGACCCGGAAGTAAAGGTCATGTGAATTTGGCGTTAACTTTTCAAATGTTGCCCGTGTCTTGATCTATCATATGCCCAAATATGAATACTGTAGTTGTAATATTCAGAGACATACAGGCATTGGCATGAGGGCACTTTTCGAGCTAAAATGGCTTGTAACTTGACACCTGATGACGTAATCGTGCGTCACAACTTACTCGGCTTCTCCTAGTTATGTTCTAACTTCACATGAAGTTTCAAGTTGATCAAAGATTCGGAAGTATGCGTTTGCTTGCGGACAAAGCTCACTGAGAAGAATAAGCAAAACAAAGAAGAAAAAAAAAAAAAAAACGAACAATAACAAAGAGTTGTTCGGTCTGTAGACCGAACACCTAAACAAAAAAAAACGAACAAAAACAAGGAGTTGTTCGGTCTGTAGACCGAACACCTAAAAAACAAAAAACAAAACGAACAATAACAAGAGGTGTTCGTCGCTACGCTCCGCTCCGAACACCTAACTAGACTTAACTTTTTGTTGTATAACAAAAAGAAGGTGTTCGGAATGACGTTCAATTTGGTAGTAACACATCCCAGTTTGAATACATGTAAGCTACATTTCAGCTTGACCAAGCATACTACTCAGTATATAGCTCTTGAACCTGCACCTTTAAGGTGACGTCATGTCACACTCGATGACGTCATCGTGATGTGAACAAATTTGTTGGATGTAACATATCACAACTTGGATACATGCAAAGTTTCAGCTTGATTACCCAAGTCGTTCTGTACTTATAAATCTTGTAAGAACTAGCAGTGGCTCAAATTTAATTGAAAAAATTGGTAAACATGACTCTGTTAGAAATTTGTACGATAAGTTTTTATCAAAAGTTAGTGAATGAAACAAGAGTTTCTTCCTTCCATTGTTTAAACCCAATAAAGTTATAACTTTTTCCGTGCAATTTGGACTTTATGTATTACATACTGAAGTACCTACTCATATCACGCATAGAACTGAAGCAGCACAATGACCTCACTATGTCCCGAGTTTACATTAATCCACTAATCCCAAAATGTTTGTAGCGCCCGCTAGAGTTGACTTTTGAATTGCGAGTTTATTTACTTAAATGGTGTTTGGACGGCCATTGGATGGAAGTATAATGTTTCTTGATATGATCGGCTGGTTCCCTTTACTTGTTTTTATAATGATCACATAACAATTATGAAATAATCGTGTACGATTTTTTTCACAACAATGCTTACATGTTTAGAATGATAGAACATAAGAATCAAGTGTTTGACGGGCGTGAGGGCATCGATCTGCATGCTAGTTTCCATGGTAGTCGCTTTGGAATCAAAACCCATTATTTTTGAATGATTATCCACTTGATTACAATCCTAAAGATGTTATTCAAAATAATAAATAAAGCCGCCACACTTCCTGTGTATACGAATGCAACAATTAAAAAGTCGTTATTTATCGACAAAATTGGACCTGAGTATTTCCCTTCTTTTCTCAGTCTCATTTGCACGGGAGAGAACAATATTAATCGGTCAAAAACTGAAGTATAACAAGGCACTTCTTGTTTCGACCGGAAGTAGAGGTAACGTAATGTCACACACACAATACAAAAATAAGACCTAAATTAATTTGGTATAATATCGCAAAAAGCAACCTACGGTCTCATGTCCGTGATTTGATATGGAAGTTCAAACATTACAAAATTAATATTTAAAAACCTTGTAATTTGACATCCGATGAAGTCATGATGATATCACTGCAGCGGTGTCATCTACCTATGCATATCTAACTATGTGTGAAGATTAAAGTTTATGCGAGCTTAGGAAGTGTCTTTTTTTATTGGACAATCTTGAGGGAAAAGAAGACGACGAGATATGAATTCATGAAATGTTCAACTTTTGGTTAAAAAGCACACGATCAAAAGCCTAGCATTTGTTTGTTAACGAGGTTTGCATGGACGGCTGTTTTAGAGACTAACAAAGCGTATTGTCAAAAGCAGGTTGCGCGAACCTTGAACAGAGACTAGACCACAAGCATGTTTGATGGACTTTGAACCTTGCGGATGATTTGCTCAACGTATACACACACACTACGTGATAAAAAACAGTAAACTGGTTTAGTTGGCGTAGTGTGTGTATAGCCCGTGGTTTGACAGCGGGTCAATAAATACACGTAATAATTGGTCAATATTTCAAATATTTGTATAAAAAAAAGGAATGAAGTCATCATGTTGTTTCTTTAGATTTACGTTGTCACTATCACTGTCTTTCAACATGCCAAGTTTCAACTCAGTCGAATTTGTGGTTTTGTAGATACACGGCTTCAAAAAGTAAACCTTTAAGGCGATACCACGTGACACATGATGACGTCATCAATATAAAACTTCACACATATGTTGTCTGCATAAAGGTCATTATATATACCAATTTTGAAACGATTATCATAAACTTCGCCACAGACATCTAGTAAAAGTGTATTTTTAACAGTTTTCAACCTGCCGCTAGAGGGCGCTCTTGACTTTTATGACGTCACTTATCTTATTTTGTTAAACCAGACTCTTGCTCGACTATAACACCGTTAAAAAAAACTTCAAAAAGTGTGCCACTTTTAAATTACAAGGCACTTCCTGTTTCTTCCTGTTTCGACCGGAAGTAGAGGTCATGTGAGGTCACGCACACGACAAAATATAAAGACCTATATGACCTAAGTATGATCCCGCATAAAACAACCGACGGTCTCTTAAGTGTGATTTGTTACAGAATTTCAAAGATTAATTAATTTTTTTCTAAAAACCTTGTAATTTGACACCTGATGACGTCATCATGACGTAAATGAAACGGTTTCGTCTCCTAATCGTTATCTAACTATGGTAAAAATTTCAAGTTTATATGAGCTTAGGAAGTGTGCTTTTGTTAGCGGACAAGGGACGGCCAGAAGAAGAAGAAGTAAAAACTAGCCTTAACTTTTTGTTGTATAACAAAAAGAAGCTGTTCGGAATGACGTTCAATTTGGTAGTAACACATCCCAGTTTGAATACATGTAAGCTACATTTCAGCTTGACCAAGCATACTACTCAGTATATAGCTCTTGAACCTGCACCTTTAAGGTGACGTCATGTCACACTCGATGACGTCATCGTGATGTGAACAAATTTGTTGGATGTAACATATCACAACTTGGATACATGCAAAGTTTCAGCTTGATTACCCAAGTCGTTCTGTACTTATAAATCTTGTAAGAACTAGCAGTGGCTCAAATTTAATTGAAAAAATTGGTAAACATGACTCTGTTAGAAATTTGTACGATAAGTTTTTATCAAAAGTTAGTGAATGAAACAAGAGTTTCTTCCTTCCATTGTTTAAACCCAATAAAGTTATAACTTTTTCCGTGCAATTTGGACTTTATGTATTACATACTGAAGTACCTACTCATATCACGCATAGAACTGAAGCAGCACAATGACCTCACTATGTCCCGAGTTTACATTAATCCACTAATCCCAAAATGTTTGTAGCGCCCGCTAGAGTTGACTTTTGAATTGCGAGTTTATTTACTTAAATGGTGTTTGGACGGCCATTGGATGGAAGTATAATGTTTCTTGATATGATCGGCTGGTTCCCTTTACTTGTTTTTATAATGATCACATAACAATTATGAAATAATCGTGTACGATTTTTTTCACAACAATGCTTACATGTTTAGAATGATAGAACATAAGAATCAAGTGTTTGACGGGCGTGAGGGCATCGATCTGCATGCTAGTTTCCATGGTAGTCGCTTTGGAATCAAAACCCATTATTTTTGAATGATTATCCACTTGATTACAATCCTAAAGATGTTATTCAAAATAATAAATAAAGCCGCCACACTTCCTGTGTATACGAATGCAACAATTAAAAAGTCGTTATTTATCGACAAAATTGGACCTGAGTATTTCCCTTCTTTTCTCAGTCTCATTTGCACGGGAGAGAACAATATTAATCGGTCAAAAACTGAAGTATAACAAGGCACTTCTTGTTTCGACCGGAAGTAGAGGTAACGTAATGTCACACACACAATACAAAAATAAGACCTAAATTAATTTGGTATAATATCGCAAAAAGCAACCTACGGTCTCATGTCCGTGATTTGATATGGAAGTTCAAACATTACAAAATTAATATTTAAAAACCTTGTAATTTGACATCCGATGAAGTCATGATGATATCACTGCAGCGGTGTCATCTACCTATGCATATCTAACTATGTGTGAAGATTAAAGTTTATGCGAGCTTAGGAAGTGTCTTTTTTTATTGGACAATCTTGAGGGAAAAGAAGACGACGAGATATGAATTCATGAAATGTTCAACTTTTGGTTAAAAAGCACACGATCAAAAGCCTAGCATTTGTTTGTTAACGAGGTTTGCATGGACGGCTGTTTTAGAGACTAACAAAGCGTATTGTCAAAAGCAGGTTGCGCGAACCTTGAACAGAGACTAGACCACAAGCATGTTTGATGGACTTTGAACCTTGCGGATGATTTGCTCAACGTATACACACACACTACGTGATAAAAAACAGTAAACTGGTTTAGTTGGCGTAGTGTGTGTATAGCCCGTGGTTTGACAGCGGGTCAATAAATACACGTAATAATTGGTCAATATTTCAAATATTTGTATAAAAAAAAGGAATGAAGTCATCATGTTGTTTCTTTAGATTTACGTTGTCACTATCACTGTCTTTCAACATGCCAAGTTTCAACTCAGTCGAATTTGTGGTTTTGTAGATACACGGCTTCAAAAAGTAAACCTTTAAGGCGATACCACGTGACACATGATGACGTCATCAATATAAAACTTCACACATATGTTGTCTGCATAAAGGTCATTATATATACCAATTTTGAAACGATTATCATAAACTTCGCCACAGACATCTAGTAAAAGTGTATTTTTAACAGTTTTCAACCTGCCGCTAGAGGGCGCTCTTGACTTTTATGACGTCACTTATCTTATTTTGTTAAACCAGACTCTTGCTCGACTATAACACCGTTAAAAAAAACTTCAAAAAGTGTGCCACTTTTAAATTACAAGGCACTTCCTGTTTCTTCCTGTTTCGACCGGAAGTAGAGGTCATGTGAGGTCACGCACACGACAAAAAATAAAGACCTATATGACCTAAGTATGATCCCGCATAAAACAACCGACGGTCTCTTAAGTGTGATTTGTTACAGAATTTCAAAGATTAATTTATTTTTTTCTAAAAACCTTGTAATTTGACACCTGATGACGTCATCATGACGTAAATGAAACGGTTTCGTCTCCTAATGGTTATCTAACTATGGTAAAAATTTCAAGTTTATATGAGCTTGGGAAGTGTGCTTTTGTTAGCGGACAAGGGACGGCCAGAAGAAGAAAAGTATAAAAAAAAAAAAAACACGAACAACTAGACATAATTTTTTGTTGGAAACAAAAAAGAGGTGTTCGGTGTGACCTCGTGTTTCAAAGAAATGTTATAAACATGTCTGTGTATTAAATATTGATATACTTCTATAGAGTCTTTAGAATGGTGGTTCTAAAGATTTGACCAAACTTTTTGGATGTAACACATCCCAGTATGAGTACATGCAAAGTTTCCATTTGATCACCAAAGTTGTTCTGTACATATAGATCTTGTAAAACACTACCTTGGTGGTGACATAACATGAAAATCGATGACGTCTTGAAAACGTCACTCAACATTATATCCTTGTAGGACCTTCCAAGTCTCATGCAAAATGAAATTCGATTATAGCTTGCTTTGAACTGAAGATATGTAACAATTGGTCAAAATTTCAAAAATTTGTAAAAAAAAAAATGATGACGTCATCAAGTCGTCACTCTAGCTTTAAGTAGTCAATATCACTGTCTATCAACATGCCAAGTTTCAACTCAGTCAAACTTGTGGTTTTGTAGATACACAGCTTCAAAAAGTAAACCTTTAATGCGATACCACGTGACACATGATGACGTCATCAATCTAAAAATTCACACATATGTTGTCTGTATGAAGGTCATTATGTATACCAATTTTGAAACGATTATCATAAACTTCACCACAGACATCTAGTAAAAGTGTATTTTTAATTGTTTTTAACCTGCCGCTAGAGGGCGCTCTTGACTTTTATGACGTCACTTGTCTTATTTTTTTAAACCAGACTCTTGCTCGACTATAACACCGTTAAAAAAAACTTGTAAAAGTGTGCCACTTTTAAATTACAAGGCACTTCCGGTTTCTTCCTATTTCGACCGGAAGTAGAGGTCATGTGAGGTCACGCACACGATAAAAAATAAAGACCTATATGACCTAAGTATGATACCGCATAAAACAACCGCCGGTCTGCTAAGTGTGATTTGTTACAGAATTTCAAAGATTAATTAATTTTTTTCTAAAAACCTTGTAATTTGACACCTGATGACGTCATCTTGACGTAAATGAAACGGTTTCGTCTCCTACTGGTTATCTAACTATGGTAAAAATTTCAAGTTTATATGAGCTTGGGAAGTGTGCTTTTGTTAGCGGACAAGCGGCGAAGAGAAGAAGATGAAGAAGTTAAAAAAAAAACCCGAACAATAACAAGAGGTCTTCGGACTTTTGTCCGAACACCTAATAACAAGAGGTGTTCGTCGCTACGCTCCGCTCCGAACACCTAAAAAAAAAAACGAACAATAACAAGAGGTGTTCGGAGCTATGCTCCGCTCCGAACACCTAAAAAAAAAAAAACGAACAATAACGAGAGGTGTTCGGAGCTACGCTCCGCTCCGAACACCTAAAAAAAAAAAAACGAACAATAAGAAGAGGTATTCGGACTTTTGTCCGAACACCTAAAAAAAAAAACGAACAATAACAAGAGGTGTTCGGAGCTACGCTCCGCTCCGAACACCTAAAAACTAGGCATGTAGTGTTTGTAGGATTACAAACACTAGGTGTTCGGGTTTTCAATGAAAGTTAGTGCTTTCAATGAAAGTTAGGCTTATGACCGTATGGTGCCATGAAAGTTTGTTTTTATATCCCATTCCGATAGTGAGAAGGATGGCGGAAGAAGGTTGGCCTTTCTAATACTTTGCAAACTAGGGTTTGTGAAAAGTTTTTTGACTTGAAATTGAAGATTGAACCAGAAGGCGAGTTTGGCAAGTTTAATTATTTTTTGTTTTGACCCTCGAACACGGCACCTTAATTGGACAAGCTTAAGTTGGTACGTTGTCAGCACCTACAGTTGGTTAAAATGGTCTATTTTGCATTTTTTCAACGTTTTCTTTATCTAAGTGTGTTGTTTACATATCTATTGCCCGAGTAAATTAATCAGATTTGTTTGCATAATTAATTAGTTTTTATAACTTGGTTAATCTACCAATTGACAGACAAATGACGGGATATTGGTAGTATTGTCTTTCCCTTTCTATCCAAACCGCTATCCCATGTTGATCGCCATCTCCTAGGCGGCATGGTATGATGCGTTAGCGTTAGCGTTAGTTATTTGAATCGCTGAAAACAATGTTGATAGCTTTTGAAATTTCAAAGAAAGTAATGTGTAAATCTTCTACGTTTAAACGTTAGTTTATACACAGGAAATAAAGGCTACTCGGAATATAACATTTTCTAAATAATAAACTTTTGTTTAGCCAGAATTGAAAACCGATGGCATCATTATGAAGTTAGAATTTATTTATCGAGACATAGGTATTTAAATATGTGCCAAGTGAAAAACAAAGGTGAACTTACAAAAATAATTTAGCAAATGAGTACATTATTTAGATTATTTGAAAGGGCCAAGGGTCCATTGTCAAAAATACAAGGATTTAAATTTAAATCCACAGGATTGAATTTTTAATCTTTCAAGGAGTGTGATTAGGGACCAAACAGCGTGGATTTAAAATTAATCTTTCAAAAGATTTAAAACAATTAATCTGTAAAGGATTAATAAAATCAATCCAGTGGATTTATATTTCAAATCTTTACAGATTTAACCTCAACCCGTTGAATGATTTAAACCTACATGATCGCAATCTCATTTGATTTATTTTTAAATCATCATTGGGGTTAAAATATAAAACACACCATTTCTGGACCAGCAGGAAAGTAAACACAGGAACAGCAAAAATGTCAAAACCATTTTCTTACAAACTTTATTACTTTCTTAGATAGACCTTAACATGGAGTTTACCTTTGTAGTAAATGAACATAAAAAGTTCTATTGAGTCTCCATGTTTATTACACAAGGATTAACCCTATCAGTACCACGGGCGACAAATGACACATATTTGGGGTCATTCTTCCCGACCAGGGCTCCATATGGCACCTTGTCAAATGTATTGTTTAACGACCAGTGGCGCTTATTGGTCCCCACCCATAATGCTTATTGAGAAAGTAACAAGGGCGCCCTCTATTGGCGAATTCGTTAATCCCATTGTCATTTATAGCGTTCCCCCGCGGACCTGTTGGCGCGCATTCATTCAAACGAACAAGTGGCTGCAACATTATGGACGGCGATAGAAATGCTGAAATTTTGGCCGAGATATTTGCAGACAGCGACTCGGAAGGAGGGGAGATCGACTCGGAAGGAGGGGAGATCGACTCGGAAGGGGAGATCGACTCGGAAGGGGAGATCGACACGCAGGATGGTGGTGAATCAACCTCCAGCGAATCGGCGAGCGAGGTGGAGCAGGTAAGCACGATGTTGTTAGGGAGTAGGTCATGACCGTGCATGCAGTTAGAGGGCAGGAATAACTTGGGCATAAATTTGTCCAAAAGTACCCCTTTTTACATTGGCTTTTAATTTGATTTAGGACAATGGCTCTTAAAGGTACATTGAACAGTAAAAAGGCGTTTCTGCGGGCGTTCTTAATGATTAAGTTTGTCACTTAAAGTTATGATGTGTCGACTCGGACAACAATGAATACAAAAAGACCATCAACGATGGGCCACCATTGGCGGCCATGTTGGATGTAAAGATTTATCCCATAATGGTTTGCGGAAGGGCGCCCTCTGTTGGTGCAACGCAATGAATTAACCCTCGGTTAAGATACCAGCGCTATATAAGTTTTATTATTATTATTTGCGATAAGGAATATTACACTAAAAAGCACACAAACAAAGGGAAAGTTCATTACAACAATTTGACATGGCAACTGCATGCACACCCCTCCCCCACTTCCTTCCCCTTCCCCCACCCCTTTCCCTTCTCACCCCTTCCCCCACCCCTTTCTCTTCTCACCCCTTCCCCCTCCCCCACCCCCTTGCCCTATATTTGTGGAACGAGAAGGTTACATAATAACATTTTCATCAATCTGGGTCCTCAAATAACTCTGCATATAGCACACTTTACGTAAAGTGATAGATCTACAGCGCCCTAATGCATTTTGCCTCTTTCCTCTTTCCTACTGCAGGAAAACGCTAAATCTACACGGAAGAAACCAGACTTCAGATCGGGTTGGAAAGAGATCGGTCGTCTCAACAGGAAGCCGATGCAATTCACCGGAGATGCCGGCCCCACCAGTGATTTTACAGGACTTTCTGCAACACAGGTATTCCAGTTGTTCTTTTGCAGTACGGTTTGGGATATGCTTGTAGACGAAACAAACCGCTACGCAGAACAAACTGCTTCACAAACGTCCTGGACCCCCACTCACTTAAATGAAATGATGGCATTTGTCGCACTCCTGCTTGCTATGGGTATCAACAAGTCACCTCAGTACAGCATGTACTGGTCAACATCTGAAGTTCTACTCACGCTATTGTATCCATCCATTATGTCCAGAAATAGATTTAGTTCCATTATGAGATTTTTTCACCTGTCTGACAACCAGTTGCCTCAACCAGCCTCTGGATGTGACAAGCTTAAGAAAGTTAGGCCTTTGCTGGATGTCATCCTCCCCAAATTTCGCAACCTGTATTACCCTGGACAGAACTTATCTCCTGATGAGAGTATGATCAAATTTAAGGGACGACTCGGGTTTATACAGTACATGCCCAGAAAACCGGTCAAATGGGGATCGGAATGAAGGCATTCTCTTTGAATGAGTCGGAGACTGGTTACACGTGCTCTTGGGTATTGTACACAGGAGCTGCTCCCAAGGAGACGAAGACTTCACAAAGGCCACCTGTAAATACCGAATCATCCCCAGCAAAATGCCATCCCTCTGACCTAACCATCCCAGGAGAAGTCGTCCTTGAACTTGTAAATGGATTTGAACATAAAGGACATGTAATTTATTGTGATAATTACTTTAACAGGCCAGCTCTGGTATCAAAAATGGACAACCTAGGATTTGGATGTAGTGGTCCTGTGCGTTATACGGCACGGGGCATACCTCGTGCAGCACACCCAAAGACAAATGGAATGAAAAAGGGAGATGACCCCAAATTTTATGAGAAGGCTGGTCAGTTATGCATTGTTTGGCGTGATAACAAAAATGTTGTATTCCTAACAAATGTAGGCGATTGCCAAGTAATAAGCAAAAAAATTCGGTGTAAGAAAAGCGAAAGTGGATTGCGTGAAATTGCTAAGCCAAAATCTATAGATTACTACAACAAATTCATGGGAGGAACAGATCTCGCTAATCAAATTTGTCAGTACTACACGCATACACACAGAAGTTTGAAATGGTGGAAACGGGTGTTTTTTTGTATGTTGAACATATGTATGCTCAATGCTACGGTAATTTTCAACAGCATACCAACAAATAAGCATGTCAGTAATCTTGACTTCCGTCTTCAAGTTATAGACGGCTTGCTCACGGGTTGGGAGCGTTCTACAATGCTGCGTTGTCCAATGCGAATAACTTTCCTGTTGGGATGATAGAGAAAATGCATTTTCCTGGCAAAAACCCTTCCGGAAGAAAACGTGACTGCATCGTTTGTAGTAACCGTCGATTACACAAGAGAAAACAAACGAGGATGATTTGCAAACAATGTACATATCCAATGTGCGTCGTTCCTTGCTTTGAGAATTACCATACATTGCACTTGGTTTAAATTTATGGCATAAAGAAATATGTAGCTCCATATTTGTAGGCATTTTTAACAATAGCCCCCCCCCCCCTGCCCCCCCTATTCAATGTTGCCGCCAAAAATGTGTTCGTGTGTCCGCAATCCAAGGCAACTTTGAAAGAGGGGGGGAGGGGGAGGGGGAGGGGGTGGTCGTTTGTCAACACTTTTTTGTGGTTCATTTGTATTTAATGTCCTTCAATAAATAGTTCAGTGACATAAAATGATTTAGATTTGGTCGTTTGTCAACACTTTTTTGTGGTTCATTTGGATTTAATGTCCTTCAATAAATAGTTCAGTGACATAAAATGATTTAGATTTGGTGGTATGCTATAATGCTATTTGATTTACTTACACCATGGAGGATTACACTGTATGCCTGTACAGTGCATACAATACACATGAAAAATCACTCACTGCACATTGGTGGCGCTCTTCATTAAAATCCACACAAATTCGTTGGTGCAGAAGCATTGTGAGGGGTAACACACTGCTGGTATGCAAGGTCCTACTGTGAAATATTTGCTGGTAATGAAAGGGTTAAAACTGCAATTTCATCATAATAATATTCTCAGGATGTGGGTGACTGTTAATGTATACATCCTTTATGGCACATGAAAACAAAATAAAGGTTTTTATGTTTGTTTCTTAGAAATTGGAGTCTATTTTTACAATGCTAGCTTGATTTTAGGTACTTGCTTTAAAGAGTACGGTATTTACACCTGCAGTGCTTTACAAAAACATTGCCACACACAATTTAAAAAAATTGTGTGTGATTTACCTGAATGAGATAGAAAATGGACTTTATTACAACAAATAGGATGCACCATCTTTCTCTTAATTAAACAACATTGTATCCGAAGGAATTGAAGGGCACATCAAATTAGGTTTGTAGGGACTTAGGGTTATCTTGGATATCAGTAAGTCAATTAACCTGGTTTCAATGCTATAAAGAACTCAATAAAGTTGTTTAACGCTATAGGATAGTCTGACCCAAACACACAGAAAGATTTAAACAACTTATCAAAAGCTTCAACTACACTGAAGATCCCCCACTGACTGGAATGCAGTCCAGACACAAGACAAACTGCTTCGGTTTTCTCTCTGGGAAACTGTTCAGGTTGCCTAATCCCTTTAGATGATTGCAATGGCTTCGTCGATGTGGGTCCTACTCCCCTCCTGTATTTGAAAAAGGGCACATTATTCTAGTTACTAATCAAATCATCTCATTTAAAATGCGGAGATTTACTACCGGTTTGAAAATTATTGTTATTAAATTGGGGGGAGGGGGGGGGGATGTTTTGGTCCCGAGGAAATGTTTTTAAGAATTTTGCCCCTGGATCAAAAACATTTACATGTATAATGAAAACAAGTGACCCATGACCTGTATGTGACCTTGATTTAGGCGGATCTACATGTAAGGTGTACAAGGTTTCCCAGCTATAGGAGGCTCTTAAACATGGATACTTGTTTGTTTTTCTAACCTGATGTGTATTATAAACTCACTTTCTGTTATGAAAGCAAAAGCAATTGAAGCACTGAATTGAAGTTCTAAATTAGTTTAAAAGTCCAGAGCTCATTAAACCCATGTGAGTTTTTCCTGATAAGATTCATTTTAACTGTACGAGATGATGCACAGTGAAATTAGTATTACGCTTCAGTGAAAGAAACATACAATATTTGACAACCTCCATCAAGGGGAAAACAAACCAAAGAAATACTTACCAGCTCGATCTGAATAATGTAGGGAACTGTATCTGCTACAATTGAAACCCTTTGACTTTGCCACTGGACGAAGAAAACTGTAAACAGCAACCAGTAAGGAACAAAGATCACCTGAAACATGGAAAACATCCAGACGATTGTTAATAAAGCCTTCACACCAGTACCATGGAAGTACAAAGCATTAACTAAACATTATATCAATAGTTATTTACTATAATTTTCTGTCAACCAGCACACAATGACACAATTATTGAAGTTTGAAAGGATTTAGGTCTTTTTTTCCTAGATTGTTATTGATGCTTGCATTAGGTCTCAGGTGGTCATTCTACAAAACAAGAACATACTTATTTAAAACACAGTGATAGAGTGAACATTTCAGTGTTGTAAAGCATACCAGATTGTAATACACTACACTAGACTGCATGCACTGTTCTGCACAGTACACACTATCATGTAAAAAGTATTACTTTCCCTAGCAACCATGACAACGATTGCAAATTACTAACTTTTAGTTGTGTAGGATGGGAATCCATACACATCAGGGGAAACAAGAAATACTTACCCGCTGATCTGAATAATGTAGGAAACTGCATGCATCAGCTACAATTGAAACCCTTTGACTTTGCCATTGGATGGACCAAGAAAACTGTAAACAGCAACCAGTAAGGAACAACGATCACCTGAAACATGGAAAACATTCAGACAATTGTTAAGAAAACCTCGACATCAGTACCATGGAAGTACAAAGCATTAACTAAGTAAACGTCACTGGAATATTAACTATAATTGTTTGTGTTTTTGGTTTCTGTCGACCAGCACACAATTGAATTTTAAAAAGGAATTTGACCAATATTTTCTAGATTGTATTTCGCTTCAATCTTTGGTGGTCATTCTGCAAAACATAAAAGTGCCACTATGGTTCAGCAGATAAGAACATGGTCCTACCTCCATGATAAGAAGTAAAACTAATTGCTATCGTTTAATATTAATTATTTTGAGCACAGAGAGCCCAAATCATAGTTTTCTTCCTACCTCCATGGTTCTATCGACCAACAGAAACATACATGAACTCGAAATTGGTCTTCATCAGAGACGAACAATCACGTTGTCTCTTGCTATTTTATATCTTGATGAAATTATGTTATGTTTGTTCTCTATCTAGTAGCCTTTGTATGAGAACGTAAAATGAATAAAGTGAGGACGTTGTGTGTAAAAGGCGGTGAACATCGTTAACAAAATGAAGCCCAACGTTTAATATAGCCACATACTCCCCGTTCATTTCACACGACGACATCGTCGTGTAAAAAATTGCAACCCTATCCAAAATTTTACTACATAAGATTGGATTCACTTACCTTTGAAAATCTGAAAAATGATCTCCAGGTTTCCGCCGAGTGTCCCGATTAAAAACTTGTGTGATTATGATTGATAATTCGTTCGGATTTTACGTTTAACGTTCACGTTTTTAACGAGCACTCGGTACAGCTAGTCGGTCTATCTAAGCAATGGCCGCCAAACAAAGTTGAGTTAGCTGTGTGATCAGAGCTCATCACGTGATGTAGTCCCATCATCCTGATTGGTCCATTGCCGATAAAGTTGGCGTCCTTTTTAAATCATTCGGATGATTAAAACACTTTTTACAGTCTGCGGATAATTATTGCTTTTTTCAATCGTTTCAGACTAAAATTAAATCTTTTAGATTTATTTTTTCTTAAATCCGGTTTATGATTGAAATTTTAAATCTCTCACTATAGTCATACAGAAGAAACATTCTCCCCACTTCCCCTTCATCTTGACTACAGATCTTGAAATGAGCCTTTGAATGACTCACAAGTACAACTATTAAGTATTATGTTTTCCATTCAATGAAGTTTATTTATTTTTCGATGGATATGCATTGAAACTCCAGAATGTGTACTAGATACACATGTATACATTTATTTTTAAATAGTCACTAACTGAACTGATAGTTTAAAAGACTATCACTAACAATTCAAAAATAAATTTTATCAAACTACGCCTGCTTGCTACCTTTTTGTGGTGCCGATAACTGAAGCAACATCATTTGACATGATTATGATAAGGGCATAAGAACCTACAGTTTACACGATGTGCAATTTATGTTGAATTTGTTTTGCTGTTCACATTGTATTTCTTTGAAGTATTCAACAGGATTTAAAAGTAAAATCTTGTAAAAACCGGTGTTGATTAGAGTCAAATTTATGTTGATCTTTTTCCGATCACATTTTCTCAGTTATCAAAATTTATTAAAATCACCAAAAGAGTTCAGCAAAATACACTCGTTTTAGTTGATATTTACCACCAAGCCAACAAAAGGCTAACACGAAGGATATATGCACTGAGCTATTCATTGGACACCGTCGAACGACGTACATTTCTGAGTCTGTTGCATTATAAAAAGCGCAGTACGTTAACAAACGACCATTAATACGGTATAGCGCCACACATCAACAATCCGTTTCACGTTATGTAGATGTATACACTGTCTTCGTGGCGCGGAATGTGTGTGCTAGTGTATCGTGTATACACAGGTTACATGCAGGACCCTGTGCAGGACCTTAGGCCAAAAAAAAAAATTGTTGAGTTGCCCTCCAGTAAAAAAATTTGAAGGGGTCGGTCGGTCGGGATTTTTTTGTTATTAATCCCAATCAATATACAATGATGTACTAGTGTGCAGAAGTACATAAAGAATGAAAAGACAAGAAACATTTAACTTCATATCTTTTATAATTTGTTTTCAAACATTTTATACACTTTTTTCTGGATCCTTGGTCACACATCCCGCCCATTTCTTTTGAAGCTATAACCATTTCAAAGTGCATTCTCTAAGGGCCATTCGGTGGTTTAAACCAGCCAAATGTGTTCACCTAGCTCTTAACTTGCCTTGCGTGTTTTGGATGTTCAAACAAACGATCTTTTAAAAATATATTTCAAACAATAATTGTGCGACTTACTCCGAATTACTTTCCGCGATGTGTGCCGGGCGCCGCCATTTTGGAATGATCCAATCATGCCAATCAAAATACATGTCATCGGCCAGCTGGTGGGCGGAGCGAGGGTGCGAACATTTCAATGGTTGCTTTACTTATACGCTCCTCCCACAGTCTGGCCGGCCGATGACGTCGTAGTTTGATTGGCATGATTGGGATCATTCCAAAATGGCGGCGCCCGGTACTCATCGCGGAAAATAATTCGGAGTAAGTTGCACAATTATTGTTTGAAATATCCTATTGAAAAATTATTTGTTTGAACATCCAAAACACACATGGCAAGCTAAGAGCTAGGTGAACACATTAGTTAACACAAGTTCTAAAAATGACCGTTTGATCTGGTACTCGCGCTCAAAACAAGTGTTGGGTACCACCAGTGAATCCGCTTCTTGGCTCAAGCGAATTCGGGCTGTATGCCAGCGAATTCTGTCTGCAGGCAGTTCATGTCATGTGCTATTGCGTGGGATCGATCTGAGGTACTGTAGATGGCCGGGCACGTTGCGTACGACTACGAGTGTAGCGGCACACAAAACACAAAACGTAAAATATCGACCTCTTGCATGTTTACTTTAAAATCTTTGCTTTGCAAAATTGTTTCAGCTTATTTGGAATAAATATATTCGTTTTAGATTGGTTAAACACAGATAATGTGTAAGTTTCATAAAAAATGAAAAAACGGGGGGGGGGGGGGGGGGGGGGGGAAAGAAAAACAAAAAACCGACCCGAGATTTCAGCATTTTGGGGTCGGTCGCGGAGGGCAACTCAACATGTTTGGTTTTTTTGGCCTTATGAACAGGCCGGAAGTGGAGCAGCCAGCCGCGTGGTGTACTGGAACGCAACAGACGGCTACCGTGCCACTGGGTTAGATACGGTTTTACGTGTCTCAGTAGAAGATCTTTTCACGTGCTTTTAATGCGGGTCAATATATAGGCCTACGTTGCCTTTAACACCCGATTTCGACCAGAAAGTAAGGTCAAACTAGTATCATCTCTGTGTAAAAGTTTGAGAAGGCACAAGATCCTACAACCTGGTGTACAAATTTCGATTCAAGTACGAGAAGTTCTTTAGATATAAATTATTGAAATTTCAACTTCCGTTTTGGACCGGAAGTCAAGATAAAATTGGGTCACTCTTTGTGAATTGTTTGTGAACCTGTCCGATGATGTATAGAATGTACAAATCCATTCAGCAGTTTTCGAGTTATGATTTTTTTAAATATTAAACTTTGATTTACTGTATTTCGACACCTGATGACGTCATCATGACGTCACTCCAGCGGTGTCTTCTACAAGTAACGATCTAACTATATGTGAAGTTTGAAGTTTGTGTGAGCTTCGGAAGTGTGCGTTTTTTGCGGACAATCGCGGGGGATAAGCAGAAGAAGTATTTAAAAAAAAACGTACAAAAACAAGAGGTGTTCCGGGCGGATTGCCCGAACACCTAAAAACCGAACAATAAGAAGAGGTCTTCGGACTTTTGTCCGAACACCTAAAAAGTAAGAAAGAAAAAAACCGGAACAAAAACAAGAGGTGTTCCGGGCGGAGTGCCCGAACACCTAATTAAATGGAATTAGACTTTCTTTATAATATAGCTGTTATTCATTGTGTAAGCCCATTCCCTCCCTACCATTTACACTGGCAAGTTGTAAAAATAAATTATTGAACAAGTGTACAGTTTGTTGATAATCAAATACATTCTTATTTATTTTTGATCACAGGAAGTACAGGCATGTTTCATATCGGCAGGTCATAAGATGGACATATGGATACCTCGGCAGACACAACAGAGTACCCACATAACTGAGTACCCGTCTCATCATGCATAAAACGCGGTCAACATTCCCAGATGCAGATGGCAACTATGAAAGGTTCAGAACTCGATGAAATGTAAACTCACAAAATAAATGGCCTGTAGCTCATGTACGTTCTGTGGCAAAGTTTAGTCAAGGCCGCCTGCTGTTGTCATGGAATATTGATGTACTGCGGGACCGTGAAATTGTGACGGGGACCAGCGCGCTGGTGCATAATTCAAAAACTTACCATTGCAGGATCAGGGAGCAGAACGTACGTGAGTTAAAGGCACTAATATTACATGCCTTTGTTTCTTTTCTAAAATTGTTTGCTATACCCCTCAAAGTGTAATATACTAATAATCAAAATGTCAACAAATTGAAACTAAACAAGCCAGAAATGTCTGTCTTTGCTTTCTTTTTGGGGCATATTGATGATACATGAACTGTTAAACACTTTAAGGCTTTCTTACAAAAGGTGATGTATTAATCCATTATTATTATTAAAATTATTATTATTATATACACCGTTTTCAAGTTTTCTCAAAGTAATTTATTCCTTGTGTATAAGTAAAGGGAAATGTGTACTTCGTGTAACGTTACTCTCCTATGGTGTGATCCATTCTGTCACTTCTAGAAATCTCACACGTAAACAATTCATTGTGTGACATGGGGTCACACACCCACACATAGATGAAACCGTCACTTTGGAAAAGCCAGTCCTAATAATTTCAGGCCAAATGAAAGGTATCAGTGATGATAAACATGCTAAACATTGACATGACTAAAATGTTTCAGAAAAAATCATATTTCGACCATTGTGTCACTGACTCCCGTGATTTATTGCTCCAGCAATTACTGAAATGAACATAAGTAAATGCTTACAAATAATTAACATCAAGTTATAAACTGAATGTATTTTTTTCAAATGATTTGGGGTTAGACAAAGAATTTCTGTCTACGCTCCTTTTTTGCATAATTGTTGATACTATGCAATTTTATGCTTGCAAAAGGCGATCTATTAATCCGTTGCCATTACAAATATTATTGGTATTTAAGATAAAACAGGTCAATTACCACTTTAATAGCAACTACATGTACATGTTAAGAGACCTCTGGTAAATTATATTTTTTGCCATAATTATGCAGAAAGTGGATGTGGCATCATGATCAAGGTGCAGAGACTTGGGTGGGCATGGCCACTAATATTGATATTTTGCTTGTTTAATTGAACCAGACTGCAAATATTGCTACCAAAATGGAAAGTTTATTTTGTGCGCAGCCAAAGTAAAACAAAATTATAATATTGGCTAAGGAAAATGGAACATTATGAACAAAATAAATAAACACAAGATAACTGAAATTCTCAAATTTGGTGTGAGAGTTTGTTGATGTTTACTTCCAAGTGCTTACTGCTAGAGGAAGTTTCTCCCTTTTTTCATGCCTTTTCTTTGACCGCTGCTCTTCTTCTTCTGCTCTTTGACTCTTGCCAGCGTAACAACACCTTCAGTGCCTTCTGGCCTTCCCACAGGTCTATAGCTTTCCCAAACCGTGAAACAAATGATTTCACTGCCTCTGCTTTATCAGGCCGAGTTACCTTGGCTGTTAGATAACCAGGGTTTGCCATCAATTCTTGGTAGTTTGCTCTGGTATCTGCCGGCTATGCCCAAGCTTCACAGAGTGCCAACACCTTGTCAAGGATTTTCTTGTTGAAATCTAGAATAAAATAAAATAAATACATGTACAAGAGGAATTGCTTCAACAATTGGTAAACTTTGATGATTTAAAATGCCCTTCCAATTGTCATTGACAATATAATTTCAATTGACAATAACTTTAAAGGGAGACTGGAATGCAGTAGCATGTATCCATGTCAACGGGACGGTTGTGGATGATATTGAAATTTTAGGTAAATAACCACTCACACTCCCTCCCCCCCCCCGACAAAAATAAACATCATAAAATAATAACAATAAATAAGAAATTAATAAAAGAAATAAAATAAGTAAATAAATAAATAACCCCATTATTTGACCCCAAGACAAACGGCCAAAGAAAATGTGTGGAGGTGTATTGTCCCAATCAAGTTGTGTACTACCCCCATGTTTGAACATCGATATTTCATTCTACGGTAATTGACACTTCAAAGTGTACTACAGTCCCAAAAATGACTTATCAAAATTATGTTGTGCCATATTGTTGTACTTACTGTGAGAGGCCTTTATCAGCACCTTTTTGACAGTGAACCCTCTGTGGTCTGCTTTGCTCTCGGAAAAGAAATGCTGAAAGCTGGATTGCCCTCCCTGTCCAAGGCCTGCTCCATGTCAGTGTTTTCATTGAAATGCAGCGCAGCCCAAAATTCTGAAATAGACGATACATGTATTCTAAAATAATTGGTGTTCAATGAAAGGCACGGTACAACAGTCTATACTGCACTGGGTGAGTGCATCCACCAGTCCACCACTTCATACAAACAACTCACTTCAGATCATATTACTGTGCATGTAGTGATGTCAGTGGTACACAGAATCAGACCGGTCTCACATACCAAATGGAAGAATTTTATGTCAACTAATTTGCTCACCTGAATAACATGCCTCATGAATTTGAAAACATCTTTGGTGCATATTGGTGGATGACCGAATGGAACCCTTCAACCAACAAGGATGTCTGCATGGATATGGATGGCGATAACATTTTGACGTCTTCCTGGTCCATGTACGATCATCTGTTGTTTACAAACAGAATCCATTCTCGCTGTGTCGCAACATCTTTGGCAAAAGTCAACCAAAATACTTCGGGCTTCTTCGCCTTATTGTGAGTACATCCACCCACGACACACGATACTGGCATTTTGTACCATCAACACTTAATTTTGATCGCCAAATCTTACAATAATATAAAAACTCAAATCGAACATTAAAAGAAGGAGGAATGATACGAATCGAGTGCGGTGTGTGTTGAGAAACTCCGAAACAGTACACTGTCAGACAGCATAGCTAAGTTACTTCCGCGTCACGTGATTTCGTTGTTGTCCTGCTTGTGACGTTGTCGGGGTCACGCGCATATCATTATCATAATGATTACGTTTTCGTAATGGCTCGGGGCGAGTTAAAATAATGCTGGGTTCGTCAGTTCTTTTACGGTGTAAAACAAACATATAACGTTAAGGTAGTATTTTATTTAGAATCAGTAGAACTTGTTTTATAATATAGTTATACTTCTTTCCCACTTTACTTTGACGCTATAAACACACTTTAACTACAGTCACTGTAGACTTGTGGACAAGTCGTTAAATGTCTGTCGCGGTGATAGCGGAACGGCTTTCTCGCAATATCCCGCGAGAGGGCTGCTCTGTGCGAGATTACTGCTCTCAAGACTGGTCACATTTACCGACTTGTGAAACCCGCAGGCGGTTTGTGCACGGCCTATGGGCACTTCAGCCGATTTCGTACGGACGCATCTGATTGGTCAATTTCGTTATATCTATGAATATTCAAACTGTAGATGAATATTAAACATTAAATCCTGTACTGGATGGAGTTTTATGTTGCTTTGATCATGCACGATCAACCAAACACTGAGTGATGAGAGTGATTGTGTTCATGAGTATTTTGACAAAAGAAAATACGTATTCAAAATGGGTACAACTTGTAAATAATTACAACAAATCGAACGTAAGATTTTTATTTCAGAGAGTCCGAGCAATGGAAGCGTGTTTGACAGTGCACAGCGTGTGGGGACGTACGTATAACACACGGGCAAATCGTGTAGCTGCGCGCAGAGTTTCTCTCGGCGGGGCTCAGCGCGACGGAAACCCCCTAGCCAAGAGATAGTTGTACCTCGAAGCTCATGAACATGTGGGAGGGGTAGGGAGCCAGACCACCAACTACCTTGTCATTGCGGGTTTGTTAGTCGGTAAACCTCGCAACGTTTCAATGCTCGGTGTACGTTCCTTCCCCCGATTTGGAAATTAAATAAGATTTATGTCAATAAATAGGAATACCACTCTTATATTGACGGTGCAATTAGGTTAAACAATTTGTGTGACAAAAACGAGCCCCCCCCCCCCCCAAACAAACAAAAACACAAAAAACATAAAAACCAGAGCCCCTGAAGAAACAGGTGAAAAATAAATTACAAATTACAATGTGTCAAATAATAAACCACAAGGGAAACTGACTTGGTAAATTTTTAAATGATTTTGGGTTGAACAAAGAAAAATTTACTAGAGCGGGATTTGAACCAACGACCTCCGGTTTAACGTGCCGGCGCTCTACCAACTGAGCTATCTAGCCCTATGTTGGCGGTCTCCCTATTTTGTCAATATCTTTGTTCGGGGGGGGGGGGGTGCCAGTCAGAAGCCATTCGACCGTAAACTGCCGTGTAGCCAGGGATCTCACCCAAGTATACAATACAACCGTTGGTTCAAATCCCGCTCTAGTCAATTTTTCAACCCAAAATCAAATTAAAATGTGAAAACAAAATTCTCACTCGGAATTTCTTTTTTTATCTCTCGACACACAAAATTCCAACAAAGTAATTTCGTTTCCTCAAAATATTATTTAATTCAATCAAAATATAATTTTGTCACATAAAATTAAAAAAAATTAAATTTGTAAACAAAGTTGTGTTTTTCTAGGCAACGAAATAGATTTTTCCTAGAAAATACGTTTTTGTTCCCTCGAACACGCTTTCTTTCCCCGAAATACGATTTTGTTACCCAGAAATATGCTTTTGTTCCCTGAAAGATACGCATTCGTTTCCTCGAAATATGATTTTGTTCAAACAAAATATACTTTCGTTCGCTCGAAATATGCTTTCGTTCAATAAAAATGAGTTTTTTCCACCGAAAGGAGATTTCTTTCCCTAAAAACAAGCTGTTGTTTCATCGAAATATGACTCTGAATTAGTTGCCCGAAATATACTTTCCTTCGTCCGAAATATGCTTTCGTTCCCTAAATATACGCTCCCGTTCCTTCGCAATGAGATTTTGTTCCCCAAAATTCCTCTTTCGTTCCCTCAAGATAGCTAGCTTTTGTTCCTTAAGATAGCCCCGAAGTCCAATCACACAAGTTTGTTAAATTCCCTTGTGAAGGGCGACTATGAGAGGGGACGGGTTTGTATGTCAGGGCGACTTTGCTAGGGGCGACTTTGTAGTTGGTGACTTTAATTGTACATGTGTTTTTTTTGTAATTGGCGACTTTGCTAGGGGGCGAGTTGACTGGTTTCCGTGTACGTTGTTTATACACACTTAATACACACAATCACTGTAGAACACATCGGGTTAAAGGACTAATAATAATAATAGCGGGATTTTATATAGCGCCATTCCATCTAGATCATGGCGCTAGCAGTATTTTTCCTACAAGTTATGTGGAGTTACGTGTTGAAGTATGAGACCTATTCCTTTGCATAGCACCATGATGTAATGGTTTACAAGGTGCTGTGGCGCAATATGCAGCCAATCAAACCAGGAACACCGGGGCGAACCCCTTCTCTTTACGATAAGTGCACTGGGTTCTTTTACGTGCATTACACAACACACGGGACCTACGGCTTAACGTCCCATCCGAAGGACGAAGCATGTGGTTAAGTGTCTTGCTTAAGGACACAAGTGTCACGACTGGGATTCGAACCCACACTCTGCTGATCAGAAACACCAGAGCTTGAGTTCGGTGCTCTTATCCGCTCGGCCACGACACGCCACGGACTGGAGCGGATCAGTAACTATTCACATTAGGCATTATTTATTTTTATGAGGCAAAACACACATCTTAAACAATTATATAATAATGCATTTTAAGATAAGTTTACTTTATGTCTTTAGTTACTAAATAATGAAGGAGTTAACACACAGAAAATGCACTCACAGATGTTTCTAAAGTGCAAGCATTTTAGTACTACCCTCAGATAAAATGGACTCGTCTCAATGATCTCTACAGCAACCGTAATGTATACTGCGTTCGTACCTGAATAAATGAATACATACAATATTCGGGTTCCACAAGTCGTTAATGACGAAGAGTCGGCAGCCAGCAGCAACTTCGCCCGAGAGCAGTGATCTCGCGAGAGCATTCTTTATTACGCTACAGCACCACACGCGACTCGACCCACCGCGACCATCATTAACGACTTGTCAACAAGTTTACAATCACTGTGAATAAGTACACTTATATTCATGTAATCTGATTACGTAAAGATAAAATAACCTTTATTTATCAAAATCATAAAGTCTGGGTTGGTATAGAACACCCAATACCAGGGGCGTGGGGGGCGGATGGGGTAGCGCCACCAGCGCGCCACCTACGTTGAAAATAATCTCATTCGACCATCGCGACGTGGACTGGTCGAAGCTCCCCACGTACAAACGGATGTGTGTGTATGCACAGTACACACTATTTGAATTTACGGTTGCTCTCCGCTGCGTGCCGTTGAGACTGCCTGGACGAGTCCATTTTATCAGAGGGTATTGCTATCTTCAAATGTTGTAAATTCACAAAATCTTTACACCACAAAACATTTGTAAATTGTTTTTTTTTGCCTTGCCAACTGCTTCAGTAAATTAACTATTTAATAAACAACATATATTTAACCTAAACGACATGTATAACATATCTGTTTAAGATGTGTATGTTGCCTCAGAATTATAATTACCTGCGGCAAATGTTCCCGTCCGTCAACAGAGATCGTTTGAACGCAAACTAAGTATTGGCGGGATCCATTCTCTCCAAAAAAATCGTCAAATATCTAGAGGATGTACCGAGGGATTTTGATTAAACTTTCAGGAATGAAAGATCTATTCCTAAATATTACGTTAATGCAAAAAAATCAGAGGATGAACGATAATTTTTTTCACATTATGTCGATATTTGTAGCCATTTTAGGGGAGACCATTTGTAACGAAATTCCCACCTGGACCCATTCATACACGTTAGCCGCTGCAATAAACCAACGGAAAATTTTCGATAATATTTTTACGCACTTTATTTAAAATTAAGCATCTCAACAATTGAAAATACTCTTACGATATACACTTATGTTTTCAGTGCTGATAAAGTGAGAATTTTAACGGTATACATGGATTTCTTTTTGTTTTGTAATGGTCATTACCTATTTTTTAAATGGAGTGTACCCAAACAGCGATCGCAAATGATTGCGCAACACCCCTTCCGCCCCTCTGGTCTATATTATGCTCAGCGCGTTGTGTAAATCAGTCTGGTCCCCATAGATAGTTTAAATGTTGTGAAATTGTTAAGGGAACCCAACTAGGTTCTCGCGCAAGTTGTTAATACGCGTTATCAAAAAATTCACTCTCGCGACTAGAAAGGCAATCAATTTTCCCCCAAAATTTGTGATGTTTTTAAAAAAAGTTTAGCATTTGGACTTTCTACAAGTAGGCCTACAGTAGCATTCGATCGGTAAGTTTCATAACCCGGATTAAAAACTACATCGGGCACAAAATAGGATTGCAATGGTGCTTAGGCCCAATTGGCAAGGATACGAACGAAGTGGATTGGCCCTACTCATGGGGCTAGTGAAGACATAGCATCGTATAATCATGGTGTCTCACTCTGTTTAGAAAATCACAGATTTTTTCGTATTCAAGAAAGAGGGTAAATATCCGTTGTGTTTCTTTTCAAACTAGTCATTATCAATTGTGCAGATAGTACAACGATGTAGGGCTGGGGGAGGGGGCTAGGCCTCTAGTAGGCCTACCCTCACCTTGTCGTACATTAATGTTATTGTTGCTCGATCGCGCTGTCACTGAAGACAAGCACAGCTTGTTATTTTGTGTCACATTCTAATCCTCAAGTATGTGAAAACTAAATGACAAAGAGACCCTATTTGGTTATATTAAAAATTGCACTATCGTTTAACTCGCCAACAGTTTTCCCCCCTGAATAAGTATAAGTTGTAGCCTGCATTTTGATTTTAAAACTCAGGATGGCCGATTCAAATCGATGACTCCCAACTCGAAAATAATGTTTTAATAATGATCTTGCAAAAACAAAATTGGTTTAAGTGGTCGGATATTGCATGAGATCGTACCACAGAGCATCTAAAATCCTGTTTCGAAGCATTGCGGGCCCCGGAACCGGCCCATGCCGTTAGGGGTTCGCATTATGCGCTCGTTGTAGGCGCCACAAATTGCATTCACCATTTGCTGCTTGGTAAATTTTCACACCCCCCGTTTGGAAAATCCTGGATCCGCCCCTGATGGTGATATGTAAAGGAATAGGTCTCATACTTCAAAACCTGGCTCCACATACCTTGCAGGAAATTACTTACTGTTGAAGCACCTTGAGCGTCACTGAGTGAGGAATATGAGCGCTATATAAGACGCCACTATTATTATTATTATTCTGAACGTAACTTTTGTGTCACTCTGTTGTTTTTTGTATGCGCCTTGATCGGTTTCTGGAGATGTGCACATTATAAGTCCATATTATTATTATTATTTCCAAACTCAGCACATTTCTGAGAACAGTGGCTTGAACTTGTCTGGTCGGCTATGGCTACAGCTATGACCGTTGCGAAGGATGGCCTGTACTTCAATGTCTATTGACATAATGATCCATATAAGTCCATATTATTTTTCTTATACAGTATACCGTGGGGTCGAAGCATGGTTTTTCAACCTCGTACCCAAAAACGAAGCCGAAACTGTTTCAGCTTCGTTTTTTGGTACGAGGTTGAAAAACCATGCTTCGCCCCCACGGTATACTGTATATCAAGTACTGCAGTATGGTGCCAGTATTGTTATGCTACCTGGTGAATTCAAAGCGGGGTGCTTGCGTAAAGAGCATTGGACAAGGCTATTTAAATGTATGTTCTCTTTGGTTCTACTAATATCAATCGTTAAAAAAAATGTTTCAGTCGTTTCAATTTTTCTTTTCTCAAAGCGATTGAAACAATACTTTCTTTTTTGTTGACACATTAGTTTCGCGTAAAAAAAAATTAAGAGTGTGTACTAAAATAATTGTTTCCGTTTGTAATTTTGTACTTTGATAAAGTAAATTATGTGGTAGAAAGACCTTAATTGTATTTAAATGTGATGTTATTGAAATCAGTGTTGATATAAGGTTGTAAGTGTTAAAACACGTTAATAAGGTTAATTAAAATTTAGATGATATCGTAATTTAAAAGTTTCCGGAAGGTTTTTTTCTCTCTTTTCTTTTCTTGAGTTAATTTTACGATCCATCAATGTCGCGTTGCTATGGGAGACTTTGGAACGCTAGGTGGCAGCAGACTTACCAGGTAAATTTCCATTGATTACGTAGTTCTGAGCATGCGCACATTACCGAAAACAATGGATTTACCTGGTAAATCTGCTGCCACCTAGCGTCCCAAAAGTCCCCCATTGGCAGCATCGTAGCGTAACTGAAACGTTTCAGTCCTACGTTATTATGAAAGCATTCTAAGATTTGCAAGGCCTTTTTCACATAGCTGCTTAAAGGCCCTGTACACTATTGGTAAGATCGAAAAACACAAATGTTCACAGATTCACACATAACTTACATGATTTAAAGTAAGTAATGGTAGAAAGGGTTCCTTAAAATATTTCTGCCTAAAATGCTATCGTTTCTGAGAAATGAGTAAAACAATAGTTTTTATCGCGCGCGATAATAAACTCGATATTTGAAAAACAGAAAACACATAAGGTCTCTTTTCACTATTTTCTCGTGACCTCGATGACCAATTGAGCTCAAATTTTCACAGGTTTGTTATTTCATGTATGTGGTTGATTACACAAAACATGAACACTGTCTGTGATTATTTTGTCAGCTCTGCCAATCCTGTATAATACCTTTAAAGGGAATGTTTAGCAATCACTCCTAAAACTAATGACAATAGATGATGGTGAAAAGCATTTTGAGAAACATTTCACTCCGAAGAGATGTGGTTAAGTAAAATTATTTCAGTTTTTATGCCCAAAATTTGAATCTGAGAAGCGTTACTGTCGGTAACGTTACAGGCCTTTTAAAAACCTTAAACTCATTTTATACAAACTGTATTGAGTATTTTTTTTTTTAAAGATTGTTTTCATATAGAATAATATAGTTTAAAACAAATTAGATTTTATTTCAGAAAAAAATATGTTTTTCGTTTGACGTGTTATCTCGTTCCAATATGGGCGAGACTTAGTCGAATTATGGTCAACGATATTTCTTGCGCAAACTTGGATATAGACGACTGGAGACAAAAATAAATACAATTGTTAATAGAAGGAATAGCCTTTTCGGCTCGGTCAATTAACAGCGGTCAGCCACCAACCCGGTCGTTACCACGCAGTGAAGACCGGCTCCCCACCACACTGTTGTTCCCTAATTATTAAATACCTCGGAGAGTTTGTGCATTCTGATTGGTCAAAGACTGGCCACGTGGGGGTGAACAATTGTGATATAAAGACCGGCTCTGTAAACTATAGCAAATAAATGGCCCCTAAACAAGCACAATGTTGTGTAAAAGTTATATTTGCACCGTGCTTGTTGTGCGGAAACTATCAAAACTGTTTTCTTTCCGCGTATTGTTGTTGGTAATAGACTGTGCAAGTTCAATTCAATTCAATTCAATGCACATTTATTTTTCATGTTGACAATGACAATTAAACATACAGTTGAAACAAATAACAATGAGTATAATTATGAGAAGATGGATGCCACATAATTCAACAATAAAATGTATAGAAATTTCAAAGATAATATCGAGTGTAATTAACGTCCATGCTAGCCAACATGCAGGGACAAAAGTTAAGCATACTGCTTTTGTACATTTCCCTGTGACAGACAAGGACTTGGACACGACAAGGACATCAATAACAAGGACAATGACAATGACAATGACAATGAGTCCAGACTAGTCAATTTAAATAATTATAAAAACAACAGTCTTTGTACAAGTGTGTACTAGATCTACAAATACATATGCAAGAGGTGATGTTTCAGTTTGTTAGAGAATGACTTGAGTGAACGAGACTTTAATATCCGAGTTGAGGTTATTCCACAATAGAGTACCAGATACAATGTACAATGTTGTTTTACAATGTTGTGTTACAAATCACCTTTTGATACTGCACGAGTTGAATACGTATGGACTGATGAACACAGGGTAAAAAAGATCATTATGATAAATTCGTTAGGCAAAAAGCCACTAAAATGTATGTATTAATGTATTAAAATGCATGAACAAGAACCCAGTACACTTATCGTAAAGAGAAGTGGTTCGAATGGTAAAGTACACCTTTTTTATACCAAACTACGAGCAGATTACTTTTCATCTTCGAAGAAAATCTCCTATGCACAGAAATTCAGCACTTGAAGCACACTGAACCTGGCAAATGGCACCAACAGATTCTTTGACTGGTATGCACAAGTCGTCACCTTTCCGATTGGACACACAGAAATCATCATCGGATACTGCTCATGAACTAAACTGTCACTTTGTTCGTATATGCAATGAATTACCAAGCCTTGACTTGTGTGCTCTACCCTCCTACATTCCTGCCCTCCCTCCTCCAATCATTTCTAGGCAAGAGGTCTACAATAAGCTTCGTAAATTGAATGCGACAAAGTCTGGTCACCCAACGGATGTCCCTATTCGGTTGTTGAAGGAATTCGCTTACGAGATCAGAGCCCCTATAACTATAATTTTCAATGATTGTCTTCGTGGCGGCCATTTCCCTTGCAACTGGAAAACGGCATCTGTTTGTCCTGTGCCGAAGTCATCCCTAGTCACTGAATACAGTCAACTCCGACCTATTTCTATTACTCCGATTTTAGCACGTGTGTTTGAAAGTTTCCTTGCTGAGTGGGTGATGGCTGACATCAAAGATCAAGTCGACACAAGACAATTTGGCAACATGAAAGGCAGTTCTGTGAACCACTATCTCATCAGTTTGCTGGATGAGATCTACAGGGGCCTTGATAAGCCGGGTCACTATGCTACTATTTGTACAATAGACTTTATGAAAGCCTTTGATCTGATAGATCATACAAAAGCACCCCACAAGTTAATCGAAGTGGGGGTTAATCCATCTGTCATTCCTGTGATCGCAGATTTTCTCTCAAACCACAGGCAGACAGTTCGATATTGCGGTTCATCCTCATCAGAGCTTAGACTATCTTGTGGGGTCCCTCAAGGAACTAAACTTGGTCCAGTGATCTTCCTAATCATGATATTTGATGCTGCCATGACAACCGAAAAAGATGGAAATATGTCGACGACCTCACAATTGCTGAAATCACCCACAGATCGGATACCAGTGATAATATACAAGCTCATATGGATGCTGTGTCAGAATGGAGCCATACTAACTCCATGAAACCCAAGGCTGAAAAATGTAAAGTGATTGAAGTTAGTTTCTTACATAATAATATCCCTACTCCTGTGATCACAATGGATAACCAAGTTTTAGAATCTGTGTCTTCACTGCGCCTGCTTGGTGTGATAATCCAATCTGATCTTAGGTGGGATCTTCAAGTGCAACAGATGATCTCGCGTGCATCTCGCCGATTGTATATCTTAAGCAAATTGAAGCGAAATGGTGTCCCTCTCAGTGATCTTGTCTACATTATATACTGCGTACATCCGTCCTCTGCTGGAGTTTTGTGCTCCTGTGTGGAGCAGTAATCTAACAAATCAGCAGTCTGTTAGTATTGAAAGGGTACAACGTAGAGCTCTTCGAATCATCACTTTTCCTGACCGGCATCATTATGAGGATCTCTTAATAGATATTGGTATTCCCTCCCTTGCATCGAGGAGAACTGAAATACTTACAGACTTTGCCAAATCTATCATAATCTCTTCGCGACACCGTGATTTGTTCCTCCCTGAACGCCAAACACTCTCCCGCACTGGACTGAGAAACTCACACCACATTCACTTGCCCCAAATGAGAACTCAGAGATATAAAATGTCCAGTGTTCCAACATTGGTGAGACTGTTAAATAATAAACTGTAACTAATGAAGGCTATTTTTTATCTCTTAGTAACTCTAACAGCAAGTCAATTTTTGGTAAAATTTTTAAACTTGGGGTTTGGAGGTTGGGTCAATTGTAGTACATGTAGGCCGACAGCACTTCCTCTCCTTTTTACGTCAGTGTGATTTTCTAGTGTTCTCCTTTTACTGTTGTAAATATTGCCACGGTTATCAGGTCCAATTTCAATTCCGTTCTTTGCTTGCCTAGTTTCTGTCTTATTAGTCACCAGCTACTTTTTTACGATGCTTTTTGAGCAGTCTAGTATCTAGCCTAGTATTTTTGGTTATATCGCTTTTCAGGTTTACTGTTTAAATCGTTTAAATTTTTAACTTTTGTAGTTTTTAAACAATGTAAACACGTCAATTTAAGTCTGTTTAACTTCTGTCGTGTATTTTTTTGAGATATAAATAATAAACCTAATTGAATTGAATTGATCTGACATACTCCCCCCCCCCCCCCCCAAGTCAAAACTACAAGCATGACACTTGACACATATCACCCATAGAGGGCGCTATGAACACAAACATAGCGGTGTTAATAAATAAAAAACTGCAATGGACTCAAATGTACTAAAGAACACGTTGCATATAATTAAACTTTAACGACGGCTTTTCCGGTGTTTGCTCCACTAAAAAGACCCATGAAAGCATCGAACATGTTGTCGAATCCTTCAGTCACATGCTCCCGGTACTTCAGCTTCCCCTAAAAGAAAAACAAAAGAAAAATAAAAAACAGATAAAGTAGAAGTTTTATTTCAGAGAACACTCCAAAGATAATGTAACTTGCAATCGAGCAAGCTCTTTAATGACCTGAATAAGCATTCGTTAAACACATAACTGCACTGTGAATCCACTTCAACTGATAAGAGGCGCTGTTGCCTGCGATAGACGGCTTGGCCCAAGACTAGTTTTGCCTGAGCTCTATCAATAAGCATGTCGTAACCAGCCAAACCCCGCGTGAATCCGATCAACTGGTAATTTGTTCAATTCTTAAGCTTAATATTGGAACGGCGCCCTCTGATGCTGGTAACTGCGTGAACGATGCCTCGAACGACCATGCACGTAACGAATTGCATCTTTATTTCCTTGGAGACAATTGTGCCATGCACGGCCGGAACTTTGGACAAAAAATATAGTCCAAATATCATAAACTGGAACGAAATATACATATGCCTAATATTAAGCAACAACAAAAACAGACCTGAAACAACAACGTTTTTCTCTGTCAAAAAGTTGAAGGTTTAATATTTACCCCGGTGACGAGATACCAGTTATTGTGTCACAGGGGGACTTGTTTTGCATTAATATGGCTTCCCATAGTTTTCCAAACTCGGTTAGCCAAAACTTGGGCCCCTGGCGATGCAATAATAAATGTATACAGACCCTTGCATTGGCCGCCACTGTTGACGAAACGTGCACAAGTGAAAGGCTCTCATTGGCCGAGAGTCGTGGGCAGTGCGTACACCTGTGCACTTTTACATTGTTTGTCATCGACCAGATGGCTTTCAATGACTTAATGTGCAATCCATTTTCTTGGCTGTTTAGGGTGGAAGTCCCCAGTTGGGAAGCGTTTTGAAAACCAATGGGAGATGTTGCCAAAAACTTAAAATATACTCAAAGGAGGAACAATAGGAGGCCCTGATTGCAGGCGTTTACACACTTGTGTGAGTTGGACATCAGTGACACTTCGGTGGTTTTATGGGGACATTTTGAGAGGAATTCTATACATTGCTCTATGTTTATATATACATACGTTTTGCAGGAGCTGTATCGTTGTAGCTGGAAATGGCGCCACAGCATGCGATACGTCCAAAACGGGCCATGTTGTTAAGAACGGTGGTAGCAAACTCCCCACCGACCTGCCTCAATGAAATGCAAAAAGAAAAAAAGAAAAGAAGAAAACAAAAATAGGTAACCTTATCCGAACCTCGAGACTCCCAATTATTTCTCTAGGTCGCCTTAGCTGGTTTGTAGCCAGACATAAATCAGGTTGTAACGGTATGTGAAAAACATAGCAAGATTAACGATTGAAACCAAAACTAGGACTGACGTCACTTTTTTATCAAGTTGTTCCTTGAAAAAAAAAATGTATATATATAAAAAAGCGTAAGAACGGTGGGAAATAAATGTGATTTACTCTATAGGCAATCTAGCTTGACCTCTGATGATCACTCATCCAGTTATACACACTTACTCTTAATGGCATGAATATAAATGAGGTCAAGCTAGGTTGCGGCTTATGGTTACTCTTTCAAATCTTCACGCTATTAAAACAAATACACAGATTTAAAGCTGACTGAATTTACAACAATCAAAGTCGATAATGATGAGCTTATACCGGTTTTCTAAAAGCATTAAATCTCTAATAGGCCCTATACTTATTAATTAATCTATATAATTCGATTAGGATTTTTAAGCATTTAACTCACGTTATCGAAGTAGCAGTCCACACCTTTCGGTGCAACAGACTTCAACGTTGCATCAAGATCCACTTTCTTGTAGTTAAACGCTTCATCGAAGCCAAGTTCCTTCAGCCACGATACCTTCTCGTCAGAACCGGAGTAACAGATTACTTTGCAGCCCTATTAGGAGGGAATTTTATATGTGGTATTTGAACTTTGTTTAACAAACCTTCAGTTGTTAAGATTTTATTTGAGCAATGTTGCCGGGTGTTGTGACGTAAGCTCTGTAAGCCCATTTTAGTGGGTCCCATTGTTCGAACACGCAAGAGACCGGCAGTCTATCAATGTGGGCAAAGGTGTGTCTGACTTTTAGTGGGTCCCCCAGCCATGCGCCACACTCGAAGTTTCATAGAATAGTTTTTACGAAATCACTTCGGTCTATATGTTTTTTTCCTGACTATAACTTCAGAGTTTATTTTGTATTGATTATAATCATTATCATTTATGTTTTGTTTGATTGTTTGTTTAGATGATCTTCCCAACAAGGAAACTTCTCAAATTCCCAGAAGGGGACATAAACACCAAGCTGGAAACAATCACTATCTCTTATTAGGGATAGGCCCTATACAAACACTGGTTTAACATCTATGATTACGAATTGCAGAAATCAATAAATTATTGTGATTCAGTAACTAAACGACAATACGTTGTACAATCAGTAAGCTTGGTAGGATTCGAGCCAACGACCTTGTGACTTAAGTCCTTTCAGTTGCTCTTAACTCCTTTAGTGTGATGTGCCAGCGGGACTAATTAGCTTGTCCGAAAGTCACAGGTTCAACTTCCGCTCTAGTCAACTTTTCTTTGTAAATTTTTTTTTCTTTCTAGATTTGAATGAAGTCTATGTATCAGGAATGATGGAATGATAGTTATTTATGAAATTGTATTTTAAGTCTAATTACTCGAACACAAATTGACTTACTAGCACTTTAGCGATTTGGCCGACCACAGAACCAACTGCGCCGGCCGCACCGCTGACGACAACCACCTCCCCTGCTTTGGGGTTGCAAATATCGACAATGCCAAAGTTAGCCGTAAACCTGAAGAAGAAAAAAACAATAACAACATTTGTAATTCTGTTAATTATATTAGTTACTTGTTGACTGTTCAAAACACAACTGTACAAACATTTGTTTTAAATAGTGTAAATTACTGTTCAATAATATAACTTTGTTTAACAACAGGTTTTTTAAAGTTACTTATCACACTTAAGACTGACAGTTTTGGTGACACGGTCATACAAGTTTTGTCCCATCTCACCTCAATTTGACCTGATATGACCGATATTAATATTTGATACTCTACTTTAATATGTCTTTGACCCATCATTGATACAGTGCATGCGTCCCATCATGCCCCAAATAATACCGGAAGACGGGACACCAAATTAATTGTTATAAATTTAATAAACTAAATTATGTCTTTGGCTGTGTGATTTGATGCACCTTGTTGATGTAGTAAAACGTCTAATTAATATTTTTGAAAACTTGAACAAATGTTTTATAATATTTAAAATAATACAAGCTGTTAAAAACCCTTGACATTTTATTAAAATGTGGAAATATAAATAACTTTTAGAATAAGTAAGACCACGTGACAGTTTAAGGTAAAATTCGATTTCTATTATTCAAAATCTGGAAATCTGTTCCATCTAACCCCACTGTACCCTACTTCTTCTGTTGTTGTAGATGTGGGGTGTGGTGTAGCAGGGTGCGAAGGGTTAGGAGTGGGTTGGATGGAGTGTGGTGGGGTGCTGATTTACTTACCCTGTCATTCCGATGGTACCTAATGCGAGAGAGAGCGGCACACCTTGTGGATAAGGCGGGATCTTCGTCAGATCTGAACCGTCTGACACGGCGTGTGTCACCCAACCCGCACGGACGCAAACATTGGTCCCCACGGGGAATTTGTCATTCTTGCTTTCAATAACCCTGTATGGACAAAGCAGTATGCACACAGGAAAATAAATAAAACATATTAAATAGGGGACATCACCACAATGATCTGCAGCAACCTGCTTGTTAGTAGTTAGATTTACAGATTTTGATGTTCTCAACCAATAAGGAAATTGAGTCCACATGATATTAAGTAGATTTAAGTTGTGTAAAAAAAAAAAATTTTTTGAATAACCTTTTCCGATGCTTTTAAGAAAGATTCGCGAAAAGCCCCGTTACGTCATCACTCATGTTTCGTCATAATATGTGGGAGACCCATTTTGTATAGCCGCTTTGTACATGGAGGTATATAACAAAGCAAACTACCACATTATGACGTCAAAGTATCGTCATTTTGACGCGCGCCGTCAAGAGCAGAAGTGTTTCTCACTTTGTTAAATCTTGAGGTTGGGGTCTAATTTTTGACAAGTGTACAAATATCTAAACTACATTTAAACGATAAGCAAACACATTATAAACAAGTCTAAATAACATTCCCGTTAATAACAAAATTGCTAAAGAACTTGGTTTAAAATGCAGATTTCGTAAGGCCACGTTTCTTTAACTGACGCACGAACGCATATTCGCGCCTAGCCGTCAAAACAGGTCAATAATTTGTAATGACTGGACGTATTTAAAACGTTTGCAAGCACATTTCGAAAAAATCCACTGATATAAATACAATCATGAAATAAACCACAATTTGTCACACGGATTTTCCCCCTTTTTAAGAATGATTTGTTTTTCTTTTCTTCAGGACGATTGTGTAAAGTAAAATTGTATTATGATTCCCTCCCTCCTCTCTCGATCTCTTCTTATCCTTCTTCAAAGTATCTCACCCTAACTAAACAGAACCGTAATATTTGTATATGGGTTTTTTTACCTCGCAATCTGCTCTCCGATCATACTGGTTCCAGTTGGGAATCTTGCAGTGTACGGTCTGAGTAAAATAGCCAGGGTAAAAAAGGTACTGAATTATTAAGTGACTGTGTTACTAAGTTATGCTGAGCTACTTTATGCCACTGAATAACTGAGTAACTCGGTTGTTGAGTTACTGAGTAAGTGAGTTACTGAGTAAGTGAGTAACTGAGTGACCGAGTTCTTGAGTAACTGAGTAAATGAGATTACTTAGTTACCGAGTTACTGAGTTACTAAAATACCAAGTTAAATGGGAACAGATCAGTTACTAAGTTACCGAGTACAATTGAGTTACTGTCTGAGTAAATGAGATAACTTAGTTACTGAGTTACTAAAAGACCAAGTTAAATGGGAACAGATCAGTTACTGAGTTAACGTAGTTACTGAGTTTCATAGGTTACTGAGTATAAAACTGAGTTACTGTCTGAGTAAATGAGATTGCTAAGTTACCGAGTTACTGCTGAATAACTGATTACTGAGTTACCAACTTGAAGATACCATGTTAATGAGGTTACTGAGTAAACAAGGTTACCGAGTTACTGAGAGTTACCGTAGTTACTAAGGTTCTGAGTAACTGAGAGTTACCGTAGTTACTGAGTTACTGAGTTATTTAAATACTGAGTTACATATCCATTTAAAGCATAAGAAAGAAGGAAACTTTTTGGAGAGAAAGGATTGTTTACCTCATATAAGGATCCAAACTGAGATACACAGCCTCCAGCAAGACGGCTGCAAAAAAAAATCACAATTTAAAGACACATTGTTAAATAGTAGCCCACCCCCTTGCTATGACGCCATATGCGGATGTATGGTTTCTGCCTATGTGATCCGCCATTTTAAGAGACATATCAATTATTTTTTGCATCTCAAATATTTCCTCATTTTCTCACTTCCTGTTGTTGAGATGTTAAGAAGATGACTTCCTTTGGTTAAGTGATGTTTGAATCTTCAACTGATGTGGATGGTAGACAGTAAAACCATGTAACAATGTCTTTAGGGAGGAGTGCTGGGTCTGAGAACAGCCAAACAGTATGCTCTACTCGTATGAAGAGTAAATGTTCACAGATTTGCACACAATTTACATGGCATAAAGATGGTCATGGTTGGAAACTCCCTTCAATGTATTTTCAAAGATTATTTCAAAACAGAGAGCATTATTGACTCAAATTTTGACTTTGGATTGTGCTGGGCCGCGTGCAGCCAGAAAACACAGAGTTGAAGCCTGAGAGAGAGACAAAACTTGGCTGTGGTTTCACAAACGTCTCAGAGGTGAACGAACTTGTTGAGGGTATGAATTATTGAAAGATAAGTTGTTAATGGGCGTAGAATCCCGACACACGAGGTCAACACAAACAATATTGACAAAGATACTTTAAGTTTTAAGCTGCTTAACGAGAACCCTATCTAGCCTTTCGACAAGGCGTTTCAGTCATGCGACGGAAAGTTATATCCTTGCTTTAGTTGCTCAGCTCAGGAAAAACCCTATAATAATGGAAGCCGAGAGTGCTGCATTGCAAACATGGATGAATGTTTTCAGCATTGGTTTTGCCTCCATTAGACGGGTTTGTTTGTGCGTGATGCACAAGCGCTTGGGATTCCCCACAAAAAGCTCTGCTTCTGAAATGGATCCCTTTGCAGTGTCATGTTTGTTTTCATCTAGTTATTGATATATCTACTGTAAAGTTGTATTATTTTAACTGATCGCTCTTGAGTGATAGTGTCTTTTATTGTTTGATACTGTGGAAAATAAATGAACCGTGAACCTTGAAACGGTGCCTTGACTAAAGACTAACAGTATTCACTTCACACACCATTGTGCTATACCATGGCCATAGACTTGATTTAAAGTCTGAGATGGCGGTTATTTCTCTGCATCATCAGCCACACAAAATTCCCCCGCTGATTGTAGTCAGGGAGCTTACGGCATGAAATTAAGTTCCGTGTGATTTTAATGATTAGAAGGTCCCACCAAGCTAGAAACCTTCTTTAGATCCTAAGGAACAAGAAAACACATGTTGGCAAATTTCAAAATGTGTCAGATGGCGGCCATCTTGGATTCCAAAATGGCCGCCATTTCAGTTATATTTTCTCTATAACTTTGGCTGTGAATGTGGTAAAAACCTGATTTTTGTGGCTAAACTTACATTTACCTTGAACATAAAGCAGTGCAACATACAACTAAAGCATAGGCATATGGCGGCCATCTTGAATTTCAAAATGGCCGCCATTTGACTTATTTTCCATAACTTTGGCTACGAATGTAGTCAAAACCTGATTTTTTTGACTAAACTTACATTCACCATGACAATAGAGCAGTACAAAATATAACTAACACAATCAAAGTGTAATATTTATTGTCTGTTGTGCAAACTGATTTAAAAATGGCCGCTATTTGTGCCGTATTTAAGTAGTTTATCCTTTAAACGGAGTTCAAGATACAATGAGCGACAGGTTTACAAATTTAGCAAATGCTGACGTGATAACCACTTGGGAACGCATAAAAGTGGTTGGCTAATACTAATTTTGAGACCAATTGCTTACTTTAAATTTGTATTTTCAGAAATGTTAAGATTGGGTGTGATCCAAGTTGACTAAGCTGGGGGTGTTAAGCCTTCATGTATCTTCTCATTCTCGTGTGTTATTAATAGTGAGCAAGCAGATGGCTTAACTTCAGACACCTCTGCATTGTCCTTGTAATAGAGGATGAACTCCAGAAGGCACAATTGTGGAACTCCAGGAGGATAGGGCATTCATCTTTGCTGGCATGCTGGGTGGTATCTAGAGCACAAGATATAGACCTGAAGGAAGCTGTTGTCAGTGTTGTGCCAAGGTCATTTGTATGCAATGCTCACTCCTGCCTTCCAGATCAAAAAATAATCTTCTAATTCTGGAGTGTTACTATTAAGTGAGCAACAAAGCAGGTGGCGTGACTTCAGACACCTCTGTATAGTCCTTGTAGTAGAGGATGAACTTTTGAAGGCAAAATTGTGAAACACCAGGAGAATAGGGCATGCACTCCCTGCTCGAATAAAAATTGTTAGCAGCTCTGTGAAATAGGGCCCAGCCCAGATTCTGAGTAAGCTTGATATTCTGTGCTATGTGCATGTCACTCATGACGAGATTGCCATTGCAGGTCGCTGAGCATCTTGGTCACGCTATGCCGGGGTTGGTAATCGGCCATCACAAAAATCTCTGCACCCAATTTATTACACAAGATCTTTAGAATGGGGTCCCAGACTGATGATGCACATTCAATAGTGGGGTATACAGTCATGTGTCCTTTAGGATTGCTCCTTGATGGAGGGTGGACACTTCCTCAGATTTCGGTGAAGTAAGCCAATGGTACTGCCGTCGATTTCACCAAACTCTTCCTAACTTAGGATAGTCCTAGGCAATGCTAAGAGATAGGACTACTCTTAAGTTAAGACCAGTTACTGGTCCTAACTCGAGATAGGATTAATCCTAGCATTTCGTGAAATCGGCTGCTGCTGTTCCCCCTTCTTTGGATTGTGCGCAAAAATATTTAGCTTTGACAACTGCAGAAAATGTTGCCATGGATGGAATACTCGGCTTGATTGATGTTCTTTCTCTTGTTGGTGACTCTCAATACCTCACACTTATCTAGATTGAATAACATTAAACACTTCTTTTCCCAAGTGGATAATCTGGCCGTAATGTGTTTCACGGGTTCACGTACAACTGAGATAAGTGTAATGGGCTGGCAGTTTGCAGGTTTGTGAATGTCGCCATTCTTAAATAAGGGTGTGATGTAGGCAGATTTCCACTCCGGTAGACATGATTTCAAGTCTGAGATTGCGGTTATTTCTCTGCATCAGCCACGCAAAATTCCCCCGCAGATTGGCTATCACGCGCTCCTCGCAATCTCATCGTAGGTTTAAGACGGAGGTTTATCCACAAGAGGGCGCTGTTTCAGGCAATATTAAATGTATCGGCTATCAGGACGACTAAAAACCGCGATCACAGACTTGGAACCAAGTCTACCACTCCGGAGGTATTTTCCCCTGTTGAAGAAAGGCTTGGTGAGAGCCCTGTTGCACGTTCTTTCAACAAATAAGCTGGCAAATTATCTGGACCACAAGCAGTGTGCACCTAGATGTTGGAGAGGAGCTTCCAAACACCATCACATCCTGATCTTGAAAGATGACGCTTCAGGATGTGGACCTCAACCAAGATCGGGAAGGTTGGTCGTGTCCTCAAAGGAAGACATGACAAGTTGGCCAAGGTGATCCACTGGGATCTGTGTAAGAAGTAGATGTCCACGTCACTGCGAAATGGTGCGACCATGTCCCGGAGAAAGTTATAGAGACCGACCAGGTCAACATCCTCTGGGACTTTAACATTCAGACTGATCATGTTATAGAACATAGGCGTCTGGATGTTGTAGTCCTAGATAAGGCGAAGAAGATGTGTCATCTCATTGATATAGCAGTGCCTGGTGACAAAGTGAAAGTAGTCCCTGTGGTGGTTGGAGCACTTGGCACCATTCCGAAAGCACTAGGGAAACATCTAGCATGCCCACCACATTCTCACACATTAAGAAACTTATGTTCAAAGTTCGATTTTACAAACTCCATTATTACCTTGATTGTTTCATTTTGGGGCAAATTGTCTTATTAAATTAACAAAATAACTGAAATCAGCTAATAAATGTGGACTTTCTTGGTCTTTGTTTCCCCAGTGTGTTCTGTAAACCCAAACACTTTTTTGCACACAACCTATTATTATTATTATTATTATTATTCTGGTTTATTCATATAAAAAACACGAGGTAGGCAGCTACAAAAGAGTAGCTGAAATGACCACGTTTACACTTTACAACAAATTTAAAATTGTTACATACCAGTTAAAAAGAGTAGGTATAAAATTACAACAAAGTTCTCACTGCACCTAATTATTATTAACAATTAAGATTTACAAAAGTTTGGCTAAAACAGGAATTGTAGATTTCATGTATCTATCAGTTTTGCATTTAGGTATAACTAGCGTAGACGGGGAGTTATTTCTGAGTATTCTGGTAGTAGTGTTATTAAGTTTAAGAGGGGGGAGCATATTTCTAAATCTTTGGGAATGTAATAGTTTTGTGCCAAAGTTATACAGTAATGTGTCTCTCCTAGTTTCAAGGCTAGAAATACCTAGAATTTCCAAAGCATTGGAGTAACTGTGATACCGATGATATCCTAACATAATGCGACAAGCACGTTTTTGTACATTTTCAATTCTATTAGCCAGTTGTTTACTTATCGAGGTATGCCAGACTTGGCTGGCATACTCTAAAACTGGTCTAATGTAGCATGTGAAGACCGAAACTAAGTCAGCCAAGGGAGCGTTATATTTTTTTAAAATACACAAGGTAAATAATTTTCTAGATGCTCAAGAGACAATATCAGCAACATGAATGTCCCATTTGAGATCACTCTGAATCGTGACTCCCAAAAGTTTCATGTGATTAATCCTGTTCAGGGATATATCATTAAGAGTGAACATGGGGTTAGGTGTAACTCGTCGTAGGAAACTGATCTTCATTACTTGACATTTAGCAGGTTTGGGGAGAACATCGTTAGCTTTGGACCATTCTGAAAGATTATCAAGATGGGATTGAAGTTGAGTATTTTCACCATATTTAACTATATCCCCGAGGGTCAGGTCGTCCACGTATTTCCAACGTCTATGGCTTCCAATGGCAGCATCGTTAACTAGGACCAAAAATAATATGGGGCCTAACTTAGTTCCTTGCGGGACGCCACAATCAATGGTTTTAACGAGTTTGGTATTTTGGGTGCGATTGGAAAGAAAGCTGCAGACAGTTGGAATAATTGAACGTCTAACCCCAAGGTTGATAAGTTTCTTGATAATAATATTATGATTAACAAGATCAAAGGCTTTGGTGAAGTCAATCGCTGCAATGTAAGCATACTGGTTAGGCTTATCAAGTCCCTCCTATATAGAATTTAACATATCCACTAGGTAATGAGTGGTAGAGCTGCCCTTAATGTTACCGTATTGTTTAGGATCAAGTTTTCTAGAAATATCATTAATAATGTATTTGGCAATAAAGGATTCAAAAATTCGAGCTAACACCGGTGTCAAGGAGATGGGCCTCAGTTGATCAAAAGACAAAACATGTTTAGTTTTAGGAACTGGTATGATAGTGGCAGTCTTCCACAATTCAGGGAAATTACCCTCCCTCAAGCAAAAATTGAATACACATGTAAGTGGAAGGGCTAATTCGGAAGGATGGGTAAGTCGGAAGGATGACCAGCCTTGGAGGATTTAAGTTTTTGAAGTGCTTTCAGAACCTGCCCTTGATAAATTATTGGAGGTGGTGTTTCTGCCGGCAGGTATGCAGGAAGACATTCAAGTGCTAAAGCTGGTAGTTGATTGCATATTTCGGCAAATTGATTGTTAATAGCTTCAACTGTTCCTCTAGGATTCAATGTAGCTCCAGGGATAGTAACTGGTTTGGATTTAAGATGACACATCCTCTGTATATGTTTGTGCCATTTTGCTGGCTGACAGTTCCTGAGGTTGTACACAGAGTCCGCATAGAACTTACTTTTGGCTTTGATTATGAGTTGATTCACTTTGTTGCGCAACATACGCCAGGCGCTCCGTAGGTGTTGTTTGGCATTTCTGATCTTTCCACTCCAATTTGAAGTGATGCATTAGCAACCCTATTTTATCGGATGTTGAATTTTGCATCAGGACAACCCCATTTTAGTTTCATTGGAAAGATTCGATCTTTCTCTTTCCAATGATAGTAAGAGGTAACTATAAATAAATAAATATATAGTAAACTTGCGGGTACAACCATGTAATAAATAAAACTCTTTGTGGGAGTGTTGGCTCTGAAAAGAGCCGGATTGGTCTCGACGTTTCGAGAGTATACTCTGCTCTTCTTCAGGAGAAGAATGATAGTAAGTTTGGGTGTGGACGGACAAAACTACAACTTTTAACAGTGGCATCTGTGCTTAGGCTTGAGTGCTTTTTGTGTTATCTTGGGCGACTGGTCAGTAGCCATTGGGGCTCAAGCAAGGCAGAGTGCAAGGGATGCTGGATCTTATTTCTTCCAGTGGAGGTAGGTTTCTTCTCACAAAAGCTTTGTACGCCAGAACAAGAGGGCGAGTGCGCATAATGAGTGATCTGAACCAAACTCATCTGGTTTTTATGAAAAGGCCTATTCAGGTCCAGTTTACTTTCTTACCGCACACGATGTGGTACATTGCACTTGCTGTATAGATGTGTCGGCCATGAATGGATCCTTGCAGCCCTTTTCACCAACCTCCAACTCTTGCAGTCTCTCTCACCATAAAGATAATTACGTGATGTTATGTCAAGCTGAAATTGTTCATTACAAAGCTCGAAGTTGGAACAAACTTTGTTCACAAATATTTTGCACATCAATCAAAGCTTCAAAACTGAAATTGAATACTAATATTAGAACAAACAAGAAGAATGAGATCAACATTCTTTAAATTTTGTTTTATTGTGACTGTAGTAGCTAGACCACTCAGACATTAAACAGGGTGAAAAACAAGCTATTCTATAAAAAGTAATTATAGACAATGTTTTACACATGGATAAAGACAAAACACGAATTATAAAAAATGCATATTATGCCTGACTAAAAAACGAATGTAAAAAATGTATACAGTGCATCATTTTTCATGCTCTTCATGTCTTACATTTACTGACACATCTTAGATCCTTACTGAGTTGCACATTTTGGTGTTCAGTTAATTTAAAGTCAAAGCTGAGTTGTCAACATAGATTTTAGAAAACAAAAGTTTGACTGATTATTCACCTTTTTGCTTGTTTTTAGAAATCTTGTCTTCAAATGACTATGATCGCTCCCATACTCTGATTCATATTAACGTCATTGTGAACAACTTAATTTGGATGGGAAATGTACAGGTTCAATTTTGACTGTTTGGTTTTAAACCTCCAATTATTGCCATAAGTTTTTTTCCTGTCAAGAAACCGTTTCCAGTTCTTGAACTGTCGATAGAGAAAGGACTTTCTCTGTGAACTAGAGACCAGATCGGCGGTCTCGATTAGTCTCTCAAAACGAAAAGCAGTATCGAACTTGACATTTCCCCAATCAATTAAGGTCAATAAAATTAGACGATATGAACATTGAAATCTCCGCACTTTCTCATTATTACTTTAAACAGATATTTATTAGAGTACACTGTTAGCGGTCGATTCACATCAAAGCTTTTTTGGTCACAATTGATAATTTGTTGTATTGAAAGAATAAAGGGTTGTAATTCAATTATTATCACAAAGTACAAAACAGATTGCTCGTGTGCAACTTCTACCTAACGTTGTAAAAGGAAATGTATACTTTACTGATTTGTGCATAAATGATTTTCAGGTATGACGGACATTTTTGTTACGTTGTGAAAGACCGCTTCAGCAACTTCACTAAAAGAGTAATGCATTGAACGCAGCTGCAATTCCAAGTATTAGACTCGAAGTGACAACTCCAGCATTGTTACACCGGTCTCCCTTGCAGCAATATTGACTTATAGTCAACCCGAGGATTTCAAAATTCTCCAACTGTGTGCACTCAATTGAGGGCTCGTCGTAGCACCAACGCCTGACAACTGGTGTATCTCCAGAAGCGATGGATTTCTAATACACAAAGTGAAAGTGAAATAACAATAAATTAACTAAAGTATAGATCAAGTTGCAACTGAATCGCTTTCGATCAGAGGTTCAAGCCTACATAATACAAAATCTCAACAAAATCGTTACTTTTGTAGAGTACCGCGGTTTTTCTAAGATTAATTTCATCATATTCTGTGATCACCTTGCGGTGACAGTATTTTTTATTTCGAATGAACAATGGCGTCGTTTTTTTAATCCAAAACACGTTGAAAAACAAGAGTGTCGATTGTAGGCATCAGGACATAATTGATCTACCTTAAAACCCTTTCAGCCCAAGTTCTTTTGACAAAAACAACCGCTGGTGCCCACATTGTTTGACCACTCAAGCATGCCCACCACATTCTCACACATTAAGAAACTTATGTTCAAAGTTCGATTTTACAAACTATTATTAATACCTTGATTGTTTCATTTTGGGGCAAATTGTCTTATTAAATTAACAAAATAACTGAAATCAGCTAATAAATGTGGACTTTCTTGGTCTTTGTTTCCCCAGTGTGTTCTGTAAACCCAAACACTTTTTTGCACACAACCTATGGCGCTCCGTAGGTGTTGTTTGGCATTTCTGATCTTTCCACTCCAATTTGAAGTGATGCATTAGCAACCCTATTTTATCGGATGTTGAATTTTGCATCAGGACAACCCCATTTTAGTTTCATTGGAAAGATTCGATCTTTCTCTTTCCAATGATAGTAAGAGGTAACTATAAATAAATAAATATATAGTAAACTTGCGGGTACAACCATGTAATAAATAAAACTCTTTGTGGGAGTGTTGGCTCTGAAAAGAGCCGGATTGGTCTCGACGTTTCGAGCAGTATACTCTGCTCTTCTTCAGGAGAAGAATGATAGTAAGTTTGGGTGTGGACGGACAAAACTACAACTTTTAACAATGGCATCTGTGCTTAGGCTTGAGTGCTTTTTGTGTTATCTTGGGCGACTAGTCAGTAGCCATTGGGGCTCAAGCAGGGTAGTGCAAAGGCGACAAAGGTCGCTATTGGGGGTCAAGCAAGGCAGAGTGCAAGGGATGCTGGATCTTATTTCTTCCAGTGGAGGTAGGTTTCTTCTCACAAAAGCTTTGTACGCCGGAACAAGAGGGCGAGTGCGCATAATGAGTGATCTGAACCAAACTCATCTAGTTTTTATGAAAAGGCCTATTAACAGGTCCAGTTGACTTTCTTACCGCACACGATGTGGTACATGGCACTTGCTGTATAGATGAGTTGGCCATGAATGGATCCTTGCAGCCCTTATCACCAATCTCCAACTCTTGCCCACTGAGTGATACCGTGACCAACGAGCAGTTGTAGCATTGGAAAGCATCAGCGCCGCACACTGTGACAAAATAAACATTGCATCATAATATATTGACTAACATGGGGGTACTTAGCTCTAACAACTCTAACCTGCTCCCCCCACCCCCGCCCCGCCCTGGACGTCCAACATCCTTAACAGGAAGTCGAATTGGTCATATTAATCTCAGAGCGCTGTGTTAAAGTTAAACTCGTCAAAACACTGCGTTGACCGCTAATAACAGTACAATAATCTTTTATCATCATTATAGCAAGGTGCATAATTTAGATAACTTTTTCATAATTTTATCATCACCAGGTCATCATGAAAGTCCTCAGTTTGTATAAGAATATTGAGCTAGTGAGAATTAAGCTTACTACAAGACCTGACGTAAGTGAATAACAACGTCACTATTCAAATAGTCCCCCACTCTTGTTAATCCAAATCCAATACATTTCAACATTATAAAACACTAGTTGAAAACTGAAAACGTGGAAATGTTGATAAAAATATTTTTTGTGCAGTTTCAATATATGTTTTCTCGAAATCGGTTTTCTCGAAAGGAAAATGCTGGTCAGCCTGAATGTTATTTTATTTAATCTTTTAATTTTATGAATACTCATTACTTTTCAGAAGGTCAGTTGAATTAATTGATGATTTCCGATCAGAGTGTACTTACATGCGGCAGCCAACAAGATTGCTACTACAATTGCTTGCATAATGATTGTTGATATCCTTACTCAGTGAGACGAAATTGCTGCAAAGAAAGAAAAAAATATATATAACAAAGTGAAGTCATAGAACTTTTCCCAGCAAATTTAAACAAAAAACTTCAATTTATGATGTGGCTTATTCAATTTCGTTGGAAAACGAATGCTCCGTCTTCAATTTTTGAACTGTTTAGTATTCCCCTGGCCAAATAGATCATATCAGCAATAGGCTGGTCAAACCATGGAGGGTCTAATTCCTTCATCCATGGTCAACCATTCAATTTCGTCAATGTTGTAAACAGGTAGTAAAAATTCATTCTGAAGAATGGTGAAATGTGGTCTGGAATAATGACTGAATTAAACAAACTTGAATGAGAAGGACTAATCCACCTTGTCTCCACAAAAACGAAATTGAATGCAAAACTAAAAAGAAACCATAGCGCCTAGTTTAATCGAATTGCCATAAATGCGTGAATTTAAATGCAACAAATGAAATTGATTGGTTGACCAGCCTTTTGCTGAAATTGAGTCACTTGTTGAAACTGACCGGGATAATCTTACAGTATTAGTACTATTTCTTTAAATAAATATGAAGAAGAAAGGCCATGTGCACAACATTGGTAATAAGATTGGAAACACATGTTCAAACAAATATGATTCACACAAAGTGGTCATGGTGGACAAATTCCCTTGAAATTCTTTTTGCCTCCGAGTGAAATGCTTTAGTATTCCGATGGGTAAAACGATTTTGTTTGGAAACAGTGAACATCGATGGTTTTTCCTATTTTCCTCACGTACCGATTAAGCATGAGGTTTGTTCTTTCATGTACTATAATAATGTTGGGTTAACTTGGTCAAACCATGGAGGTAGATCTACCCCTAGTCACACAAAGGGTTACTGCTCTATGTTTCGACAACCCTCAAGAAGTTAGGATTGGTGTTAGGGTTGAATTAAGAAAACACATGAGATGTTTGAATATAGCCATAGGTGTATAGGCTTATAAAAACCAAAGAAATTAATGGACTTTAAACAATTACCAACGTAAGTGAAACAACGTGTGATTATTAAGAACCGATAATAATATAATAATGAATTTAAAAAAAATGTTGGTGTGCTTTTAAGAAAATAATCAATTTATTGAATTATTTATTTCCTGCTTACCTATTTCTGTGAAATACTGTTTTTTCAAAGGTACCCAGCAATTAAAAACATTCAATAAAAATAGAACTTTGTACGAGACAAAAACGTAAAGCTTATAGGGAAATAAATCAATAGTGCCTATACATTACAGTAAACAACACAAGGACGAAAACAAACAAAACCCGGGCCAGCCAGGGAAACAAATGAATAGAGAACAATCGTCCATGTTAAACAATTGCACCTATATCGGCCTACCAGTCAAAAACAATACAAACCCTATGTATATTTACCATTAAAATATTGAGCGCGTGGATTAAAAACAATGTCTGGGTGAATGAAAAGCTTGTGAAGGGAGAACGAGCTGTTTGGAATGTTATCTTAAATATGTTTCTCTTCATTGCACAACATGTGACAATAATCAAACATATAATTTTGTGAATTTCACTTGCGCAATGTTACTCAATCCATGAAGGAAGGCTCTATCCTATTGCAGTGTGTTGCAATAGAGGTGCGGCGGGTCTCATTGCAGTGTGTTGCAATAGAGGTGTGGCTCGGGTCTCATTGCAGTGTTACAATAGAGGCGGCTCGGTTGTAATTGTTCAACCCAGTTCCGATTCAATGGCCACGACAGAAAAAGTATAAATGCAACCATAACAATTACAACAATTGTATACCTCCATGCGTGAACCGTCTTAATGACAAACGAAAGCTTTGGCCTTCGAATTCAGACGACAAAATAATATGCAAATAAAGTGCATGCTGTGTTAGGATCATTGAATAAGGGAACAGGAAAGATCACCCTGGGATTGAAGTGAACGTAATGAGAACACGCGCCTCACTTCAAACTCCAATTTAAAGGGTGTGTACAACATTGGTAATTGCCAAAGACCTGTATCCAAACTTGATGTGATCCAACATATACATGAAATAACAAACCTGTGAAAGTTTAAGCTATATGGGTCTTCGGAGTCATGAGAAAACAGTGAAAAAAAATCTTATGTGTTTTAACTTCTTTTCAAACATCGGAATTTATCCTGCAGGATAAAGACTATTATTTTACTAATTTCCTAAAAACTATGGCATTTCAAGCGCAACTATTTCAAGGGAAGTTTTCCACCATGACCATCTTTATACAATGTAAGTTATGTGCAAATCTGTGAACATTTATATTTTCATTCTTACCAATGTTCTACACACCCTTTAAGGGGACAAAGCTTCTTTTAAAACTCCATTCAATCGTTTCTTTGGTTCATGACGACAGCAGGTGGAAATAGCAACATGCTAATCTATATCACATCAGTGTGCAAGTCTTGCGCATGTCGAAAACGAAAAAACTCGAACTCGAACAAAGACTATAATATTTGTATAAAATCAAACCTTATTTTTAAATTATATTTATACAACATTATTTAAAAAAACAAAGTACCCATAGCAGCTTGTTACAAATAATTTCAATTTATATTATAAACAAACAAAATTTGTTAACATTTGAAACAAAAATCAAACTTGTCACCTTGTGACTGACAGCGATGCTTATAATTTGTTGATACTCATTTGCCAATCACGCCCGCATTTGTCATGTTTGTGCGACCATTACATAGTATTAATGATAATATGAATCTCAGTTGGGCAAAAGTTCTCCTTTAAAAATACTGTTTGTCACCACTCTACGTACATATATATACTTCTAACGTCTTCGAGCCGGAGTAGGTCAATGGCGAACATGTATGGACACTAGGCCCAAGACTGGCATGACCGAACCCAGTTGAAATTCTACCTCGTTTTGGCTAAGCATTACGGCCAATAGTTGGTCTGTTTTATCCTAAGGATATGTACTAGATTTACATTCATTTTGTTGTATAAACTTAATTTAAACTTTGGTGTTCACAAAACATAAATTTATTTTGGGATGAGGATGCTGCACGAGTCCTAACCATGCATGAAACCTCCATGTTTTAGATAACAAAGAACCGATCTCCCACTCTTTGTGCTCCAAAATATCATTAGAGCTAATTTGGTAAAAGAGATGATTATTTTCGGGCATCAAATAAAAAATTAAAAGGCGTTCGTGTTTGGCATCTTTTCTGGTGTCTTAAAAGGATTTGGACAAGTCTGTCGTCAAATCTAACCCCGCGGCTTCACTGAAACACTTATACTGCACACTCTTGCACCCTGCAGAATTTAAATCTTCATGAAGCACGAGGCTTTTCTTTGTAAACCTCAGATCTTCTATAAAGAAAGGTCTTTTCAAATTAAACTTGTAAACTTCAAGTTAGTGTGGACAGTTTTATTTGAAGTTTAAAAAGATAAGGTTAACTTACTTTCAATTGAAGGTAGCGCTGAAAACAAATCGTTGGCGAGGTGATGATGACCAAGTACTAAGTAGGGCCTATGCTTATGTTGTGGATGGCCGTGTCGCATGCAGACCGCTGGGCGCAAAGGGAGTGGCATTACGCGGAGCACTCGTTATTTGGCTTTTGGCAGATAAGCTTCTCTTTTAAAAATAGTCCCAGCCACTGCCTGCTGAGCTAGTGAAATTAGAGAAGCTGCTCGGGTGTATTTTGTTATGGCAATTCTCACGAGTTGGAAACAAACAGTAAAAGCAAAACAAAGGGGACAACAAAGAAAGAAAAGAAACAAACAAAGTGTGTTTCTTCGCTTTGTACAAACAACATTTAGAAATTGTTGAGAACGTCCAAGGAATTACGATTTGAACCAGTGCGTATTATTAAAATAGTTCTGTGATGTAATTCGGTACGTTGTGCAATACATGTCACGCACTCTCAAGGTGAACATAATTATTATAATAAGGTTGAAAAAGTAGCCAATGACCTATGACACAGATGGGCTACGAGATCACAGCCTTTTCCTGGTGCAATCGCATCTTTTTGGAAGAATGATACCAAACATAGAACATGATCATGGAGGAAGAAGGAACAATTAATGTTCTAGCTTTCAATTTGTTTTCGCCTTTCAATTTTAGAGCGAAGAGGGAACTCTGAGTGGGAAAATAGGAAGTTCCCGAGCCTTTTTGTTGTGGATGAGGGCCTTCTCACGGGACTCATGTCGCAGTTCTCAAGTTGTTAATAGTTTCTATGCATAACCAAATAGTTAAACAATAGAAACGGGGGAATTTTGTAGACGATGCCCGGTTACGAAAAAGCTTAAAATAGTATAATAACATTACTGCAAAACTATGGCGGTATGGTACAAAACAACAAAACAAAATACGGTACTATACTATAGGCCTAAATAGGCCTCAGCTTTGTTACTATTGTGTATTTTCACTACGATGAGCGTGGGGGGGGGGGGGGGGGCACAAATGGCAAGTACAAGTGCTGTTCTTGATCTGAACGAAGATCTACTCGACAAGGGGTACAACATCTTCGTTGACAACTGGTTTAGCAGCCCTGGGGCCCATTTCACTAAAGTCCCCATTTGCGATCATCGCTATCGCACTTGCGATGAGATCGCAAACCGCAAATCCATCGCACTTGCGACGCCGATGATTTTGCGTTTCACTAAAGTCATCGCAGTTGCGATGATATTAAAAGGAAAATAAATGTTTTGTACGAGGCTAAATGTAGTGACCTTTGACATAGCCCGCCAAAAAATCGTCGGTCCTCGCATGGTGGACGTCTTAATGTCAAAATGTTGTTGCCGCGGTTCGATTAAAAACGAAATGCATAAATTACAGTTTAAATGTAAATAATTTTCATGCTGGTGCATCAAAAATAACAACAGGTGGACTATATTAATGTTTAAGCATTCATTTAAAAAGGTTCACATGAAATCATATTCAACTTGTTTCATTTGTAGGCCTATTAATATAATTAATGTTATAACATTTTGTAAATAATAATAATGTAACGTAGAGATTTATGAACATTTGACAAAACTGGTTAAATCATGTATAGATAACGTCAAAAGTGTTGTCACCGAAAATTGGTACATGATATTAAATTGGAAAGGCTGAATTCTTGATGCAAAAATGCTGGCTAAAATAATTGAACCCAATAGATGGAGATCTCCTTTTTACCGATTTTAAGATCTCTCGTTAAGAGATTAAGGGTTTCCCGAGTCTCCCAGTAAAAGACTGGGAATGAAAATAACGCAATTTTACTCTTTAATTCACGGACAAACTACCGTCAAGACGTACACCAATAATAACATCTAAGCACAAAACGGCGCAATTTATCATAAATTTGCGATGAACTTATACTTTGCGGACACTAACGAGTCATCGCAAGTTGCTCATCGCTAATAATTGTTTTGCGATGAGTAAGTTCGTCGCAAAGATTTAGTGAAATCGTTATTCAAAATCCATCGCTAAGTTGCGATGGTTTTTGGATTTAGCGATCGGTTTCAGCGTTTGCGATGATCAAAACGCGTTAGTGAAATCGGCCCCTGATCTGTTCCTCCGTCTTAGAGCCAGGCGCACCAATGCCTGTGGAACTGTCCGGCTGAACCGAAAGCAGATGCCGGCAGACTTGAAAAAGGTCAAATTGAAGAAGGGAGAGATTGCCTACCGCTCCAGTTCAAGAGGTCTACTCGCACTTGTGTGGAAAGATAGGAAAGATGTGAGAATGCTGTCAACCATGCACTCGGCATCGATGGAGGAGTCTAGAAAAAGAGACAAGGACGGAATCCCTGTTGAGAAACCTTCTTGCATCCTCGACTACAACAAGGGAAAGGGAGGAGTAGATCTGTCCGACCAACTTGCATCCTGCCACCGCAGTGTGAGGAGATCTGTGAAGTGGTACAAGAAGGTATTTTTCTATCTTCTTGACCTTTGTTTGGTCAATTCATTCATCGTGTACAAGCTGCAGGGCCATGAACTACATTATTACGATTTTAGAATGTCTCTCGTCAGAGAAATTCTAGAGACGGTCGCTTTGCCAGTTTATACTACCCGAGGAAGACCTCACGCACTACCCAGTCCAAATAGACTATCGGGAAGACATTTTCCCGTTGGTCTCCCGCCAACAGCCAACACACCGAGGCCTAGCAAGAGATGTGTAGTCTGCAAAGCATCAAAGAGGAGGAGAGAGACCAGGGGCCGATTTCACTAACGCGTTTTGATCATCGCAAACGCTGAAACCGATCGCTAAATCCAAAAACCATCGCAACTTAGCGATGGATTTTGAATAACGATTTCACTAAATCTTTGCGACGAACTTACTCATCGCAAAACAATTATTAGCGATGAGCAACTTGCGATGACTCGTTAGTGTCCGCAAAGTATAAGTTCATCGCAAATTTATGATAAATTGCGCCGTTTTGTGCTTAGATGTTATTATTGGTGTACGTCTTGACGGTAGTTTGTCCGTGAATTAAAGAGTAAAATTGCGTTATTTTCATTCCCAGTCTTTTACTGGGAGACTCGGGAAACCCTTAATCTCTTAACGAGAGATCTTAAAATCGGTAAAAAGGAGATCTCCATCTATTGGGTTCAATTATTTTAGCCAGCATTTTTGCATCAAGAATTCAGCCTTTCCAATTTAATATCATGTACCAATTTTCGGTGACAACACTTTTGACGTTATCTATACATGATTTAACCAGTTTTGTCAAATGTTCATAAATCTCTACGTTACATTATTATTATTTACAAAATGTTATAACATTAATTATATTAATAGGCCTACAAATGAAACAAGTTGAATATGATTTCATGTGAACCTTTTTAAATGAATGCTTAAACATTAATATAGTCCACCTGTTGTTATTTTTGATGCACCAGCATGAAAATTATTTACATTTAAACTGTAATTTATGCATTTCGTTTTTAATCGAACCGCGGCAACAACATTTTGACATTAAGACGTCCACCATGCGAGGACCGACGATTTTTTGGCGGGCTATGTCAAAGGTCACTACATTTAGCCTCGTACAAAACATTTATTTTCCTTTTAATATCATCGCAACTGCGATGACTTTAGTGAAACGCAAAATCATCGGCGTCGCAAGTGCGATGGATTTGCGGTTTGCGATCTCATCGCAAGTGCGATAGCGATGATCGCAAATGGGGACTTTAGTGAAATGGGCCCCAGGTACCAGTGTGACATTTGCAATGTTCTCCTATGTATTGAGCCGTGCTTCAAGACATACCACACCGAGCGAGATTTTTGAACTGTATTGCATTGAACTGTATTGAACTGAACCGTATTGTAGTTGAACTTGTTTTAGCAAAGATGCCATGATTTGATGTGTAAAATATCTAGGGTACAACCATGTGTAAATATATTTTGGAATAAGAGTTGCCTCTGAAAAGAACCGTTGCTAAGATCTCAATATTTTTACTGGGGCAAAATATTGAGACCTTGGCAACGGCTCTTTTTAGGGCCAATTGTCCTTCCAAAATATGTTTACACATGGCAGTACCCAAAAATTTACTAGTGATGCCATGATTTGATGTGTATCAACTCTAGGGTATAACCATGTGTAAATATATCTCGTACTCCAATTCGTGCGCCCGGCCGACCACGCCGTGGCCCACGGCGGCTTTCACGCCTTCGGAGCCCTCCTTATGTTTTTCATTGTTTTCGCCGACTTGTACTTTTTCTGAAAAGAACCGTTGCCAAGATCTCGATATATTGACAGGGGCAAAATGTCGAGACCTTAGCAACGGCTCTTTTTGTGCCAATTGACCAGAGATGTAATGCGAAGAAAGTCATATTATTTTATCTTGGCATTTTTTTCCTTGTCTTTATTTACATGCATTTGAAATTGGGACATACCACACCGAGCGAGATTTTTGAACTGTATTGCATTGAACTGTATTGAACTGAACTGTATTGTAGTTGAACTTGTTTTAGCAAAGATGCCATGATTTGATGTGTAAAATCTCTAGTGTAAAATCTCTAGGGTACAACCATGTGTAAATATATTTTGGAATAAGAGTTGCCTCTGAAAAGAACCGTTGCTAAGATCTCAATATTTTGACTGGGGCAAAATGTTAAGACCTTAGCAACGGCTCTTTTTAGGGCCAATTGTCCGTCCAAAATATATTTACACATGGTTGTACCCTAGAGATTTTACTAGTGATGCCATGATTTGATGTGTAGAAACTGGTACAACCATGTGTAAATATATCTCGTACTCCAAGTCCCACGCCACCGTGCGCCCGGCCGACCACGGCGGCTTTCACGCCTTCGGAGCCCTCCTTATGTTTTTCATTGTTTTCGCCGACTTAGCCGTTTGCTAAGATCTCGATATATTGACCGGGGAAAAATGTCGAGACCAATAGCAACGGCTCTTTTTGGGCCAATTGACCAGAGATGTAATGCGAAGAAAGTCATATTTTTTTTGTCTAGGCATTCTTTTCCTCTTGTTTATTTTATTTACATGCATTTGAAATTGGTAATGTCAATAAATTTGTTTATTTTATTTACATGCATTTGAAATTGGTAATGTCAATAAATATTCTGTTCCTTGTTTTACTTGTAAATAGAAACACAAATGTAAACCCACACTTTTGTGTTTATGTGAATACTTCTGATGGAGGAAAACCAATAAATTATTTTGTTCCTTGTTTACTTGTATATACTTTCTTGGTTTTGTATTCGGGAGTCCCCTAACCAGTCATTGACTTGCATACATCTACCAGACACCTAACCATATTGTTCATGCTGTCAGCCCCAAACAATGATTGGACACCTTTGTTTCATTTGTCTTCATTGAAACCCATAATCCCTTGGCTGTGTTACAACAAAAGTATAAAATGTAAACATTGAAGCATGCAAATGATTGGACACCTTTTGTTCCATCTGTCTCCATTGAAACCCCTAATCCCTTGGTACCATCTTAGCTGTAACAAAATAAAAAGGCTAAAATAATAACGGGTCCGGCAATGCGTTTCACGGGGGATACCTCATGGGCTGACCCGGTCAGCACTTGTCCCAGTACTCCACTCCCAGGCCCTTGCTTTTTCCTGTACACGGTCAACCCTTTTCCCCCATACTCCCCCCCCCCCCCACACCTTTGTTCCATTTTTCTCCATTGAAACCACTAAACCCCTTGGTACCAACTTAGCTGTAACAAAATAAAAAGGGTATGCTATCAATATTCAGCCATCCCGGTCATATCCATCGGTACTGGGACACGGGTCCAGTGATGCGATGCACGGGGGATACCTCACGGCCGACACAGTCAACTACTGTCCCAGTACTCCACTGCCGGGCCGGGCCCTTCCATCTCAAACGGGGGCTAGCTTTTGTCTGTACACGGCCAACCCTTGTCCCCGTACCCCACGACTGCGCTCTCCCCTCTATAAACTGGTGGGCCTCTCAACGCGTTACACATGGATACTTCATGCCTTGACCTGGTCATCATTTCGGTGCTTTGATCAATTTGTCTATGTGGAATCCCCTCGCCTCATACTTGTATTTGTATTTAGTTGCAATACAATCAAGTTGTAAAATAATAAATAAATAAAACTATGGTCTCATAATTTTTCTTTGACTTGCATATAAATCCAGCCTACTCCTAAACGTATCTTTGTTCATGCTGTCTGCCCCAAACAATGAGGATTATCAGCTTATCGGCTTCAGTCTTCATTGTCTCCTTGCTGGCCGACTACTTACCTATAGAAATTTGTACCTGGGCTGGTGGACGTCTTTGCAATTTCAATTACCTAACCCGTTTCCCGGGGATACTGCTTGCCAGCACCACCACGTCTTCCCTTTCTTTGTTCCACATGTGTCTATTGACGACCGCAATCCCTGAACTACACATCGCTTCGGGACGGTTGACGTCCGTTTTGCAATGGACATTTGTTCCACCCTGCCGGTTGACGTAAATTTCAGTCCGCGAACGGCGAAATGAAAACGCCCGCCACGGGCGTTCTATCGAAGGAATTTTGAAAATTCCGACGCCAACATTCTTGGCATGGGTGTATTGATCTATTATCGAGGAAAAAACTTTAACCTTTCGCCGGGGAAAAAACCCTAATTTTTTCCCAAAAATAATACCGCCCAGAGGCCCAGCATTTTTTTTATAATACCGACGTGAAGTGGTTAAAACGATTATTTTCAAATTCCACTCTAAGTGAATTTAGATAAGTATTTTCTTACCAAGTGTGTAGTTATAATACAGTAATTTTGGGGGCTTGATAATTTATCAAATTAAAAATAAAATTTTGAAAGTAAAAAAAATAATAATAATATATATAAAAATACTTTCCTCCAAGGGCGAAGACTGTTACAGATGGGATTCCTCCTCCCCCATTGTTATTTTATTTCCATTGGTTATTGGTTCACCTGCAGAATGTCTGTGGTATTAGGCCCACATGCATGGAAATGTTTTGATTTGATCAAGAAATCATCGATCTTTATTGTTTGTGTTTCGAGCATATCGGAGTGTTTCTCCATAGATGAATGTTTGGAATGCATGCGGGGTTTGTGATGATGTCTTGTGTAGGTATTGGTTATTGGTTTCAGTGGGTTTGGTATAGACTTTTGTGTCAAGAATACCCGTTTCTCTTAACATTGTGCTTCTCGAAGAATGGCACATTAGACTTGTCTCGGTCCACCCAATCTCGTCACAATACCCTGGCGCCGCCCCTGATCTTAGTCATAACATGCACTTAAATCTTCCCTCTATAAAACCCCAAATGGTTCAGTTTCTATAACATTGGATGGTCTTTTGAAAGGCCTGCTTAGTTTGGTCATGGATGGTCTGTCAATCCCTACTCTCTGAGTTCTTTACACCCACGTTCTGGTCGCGGAACACTGGTTATAAAAGTTCCCTTTGACATTCGATCACTGAAACGAGAGCTGATTTGCGATCACCCTGCGTCTCTTTTCAAAGTGCATAGTCCAATGGTGCGTAGTTGTTTACACCATTGAGAACTCTATAGAGATAGCTCATATGAAAACTGTCGTATAAATCTAGCCGAAATATTATCGGGGCCACTCGCCTTTCTGTATAGCTTATTCCATTAAGTTGTGCGAGGACTTGCACATGGTAAAAATCCATACCTTGTTGCAGAACTGCTTGCAATGGTTTATTGTATAATACATAATGACATGAATATAATTAGCAAATCTTGAGACCACCATATCTCGAACAGTTTAAGTCCGATCAACTGTTTTCGATTGTGTACTACTACTTGTGGGATAGGGTAGATGTGTTTGTTAGGCTAAACGTTGTGCGACGTCATCATGACGTCACCAGTGCCCAACGTAAAGTCAATACATTTCGCTCATCACAATTCTTGTTTTATGGCCTGTGTGGTAAAAAAACACCTCCATAAGACTGTGTGGCGCGGTATGCTACTTTATGTGTTCTCTTATGTTAAAATGTAAGGAATTATGAAGTCACCACCTGTAACAGAGCACCCTCTATCAATCGTCTATTTTTCAAGTGTCAAACAAAATAAGTTTAATTTTGAAATCTACAGAATATGCTTGATCGAGTCAGAAGTTGTTTCCCATCCCATCTTGGAATACTGTGAGCTACGGTACTCATGTTTCAAGCTCGAAAACATGTTGCATAAATTTTTGATTTCCCGTACTAACACAAATCGTTTTACTTTATTGCTTATTAATTTAGGACGAAAATCAGTCATAACTACCATATATATGAAGTTCAAAGCAACAAGTCTCCACTGTTAGAAAACTAGTGAAGTTTTGAAGGAAAGCGGGATTTTATAAAAGCCTTTAACATTAAATGCCGTTTTCTACAATTATTACTTTTTACTGTCTACGTGTATTCAATACCCTTTGTTTTCAAGAAATAACAACGAATTTATCGTTCTTAGTTTGCGAGTTCTGCATGGTTGTTAAACCAAAAACTCAAAATTTGATTAAATTAATTACATTTAATTACCCAATAATTCATTGGGTGACGTCATTATGTTGTTGAAATTTATGTTTTATCTAATCATCAGGTGTAATATTGTTGCCAAGTTTCATGACCGTGCGAGTTTGGGAAAGATGTCAAAGTCTGTGGACAATGATGCCTGTATTTCTGAGGTGGGCGAACAAACTAAAAAATCCACTAGAGATTTAGTGTTTGTGAGAACAAACACTAGGTGTTCGGGTATCGATGGGGCACTGTTATGTTACTAAAATGCGTAAGCAGATTTATATTGAAAGTTTTTAATTTTCAAAAAAAAGTCGTTTGCAAACCTATTACTTGTATACTTTTAGTGTACACGGGGGAAAGTGATATCGTTGCTGTATGAGTCTCCATAAAGTAGTTTAGATACACATGTATAACAATTTTCATGTAAATAGTCACTTAACATGCTTAACTGATAAATTAAAAGACTATCACTAACAATTCAAAAATAAATGTTATCAAACTACGCATGCTTGCTACCTTATGTGTGAAGCAACATCATTTGTCATGATTATGAAAAGGGCATAAGAACCTACTGTTTACACGATGTGCAATTTATGTTGAATTTATTTTGCTAGTCACATTGTATTTCTTTGAAGTATTCAACAGGATCTAAAAGTTAGATTCGCATAAAAACCGTTGTTGATCAGAGTCAAATTTATGTTGACCTTTTTCCGATTGCATTTTCTCAGTTATCAAAAGTTATTCAAATCACCAAAACAGTTCAGCAAAATACACTCGTTCAGTTGATATTTACCACCAAGCCAACAAAAGGCTAACACGAAGGTTATGCAATGAGCTATTCATTGGACCACCGTCGAACATCGTAGATTTCCGAAGGATGGTTGCATTTATCGACGAGTGCAGTAACAAAGGACCATTAACTTGGTATAGCGCCACCATGGATAACCTATCACGACACAGCAATGCAGTCTTCGTGGACTTTGCACCTAAGATCAATGGTGCAGTGTGTGTACCGTTTACATGTACATGCAAGATTACGCGCGGTCAATGGAGCAGAATGACCAGCCCTGCGGGCTAATATTAACGTAATGTTCAACTTACATTTTCAGCGGGAAGTCAAGAACAACCGGGATAACTCTTTGTGTAGCATTTGTTGAGTTTTAAAAGACCTGTCCGATGATGTATTGATTGAAGCAATCCATTCAGTAATGATTTACTGTATTTCAACACCTGATGACGTAATCATGGCGTCACAACAACTTGATGGAGGTTTCATCAAGGTTCTAACATGGTGTAAATTTGAGGTTGATCGGATAAACAGAAGTGAAGAATTTGGGCAGGAAATGTTTTTGGGTTAAGAATTGCGGAAAGGCAAACTTTAACCTTCCGGTACGACCGGAAGTAAAGGTCGGGTGATTTTGGCGTTAACTTTTCAAATGTTGCCCGTATCTTGATCTACCATATGCCCAAATATAAATACCATAACTGTAATATTCAGAGACATACAGGCAATGACATGAGGGCACTTTTTGACCTTAAATGGCTTGTAATTTGACACCCGATGACGTCATCTTGACGTCATTGCTCACACACCTTCTGCTTGTTATGTTCTAACGTCACATTAAGTTTCAAGTTGATCAAAGGTTTGCAAGTATGTTTTTTTAACGGACAAACGACTATCAGAAGAATAAGCAAAAAAAAAACGAGAAAAAAACCCGAACAAAAACAAGGAGTTGTTCGGCTGTTAGCCGAACACCTAAAAAAACCGAACAAAAACATGGAGTTGTTCGGCTGTTAGCCGAACACCTAATTAACGTGTTTGTGACAACAAACACTAGGTGTTCGGGTATCGCTGGTGGGCTCACTGCTGTTTTAATGCGTAAGCTATATCATTGAATCGCTGAAAACAATCCTGATAGCTTTTGAAATATTAGAGAAAGTAAAGTATAAATAGGTTACACAAGAAATAAAGGGCTGCTAAAAATGTTATAAATTTTATAAATAACAACCTTTTGTTTAGCCAAATTTGAAAACCTATGACATCATTATGAAGTTAGAAAGTTTTTAGCGAGACATAGGCATTTAAATATGTGCCTAGTGGAAAACAAAGATTAACTTAGAAAGTAAGTTTATTTATTTTTCGATGGTTATCGATTTTGTATTGATAAAAAACCACACTATACATGTTGACATTATTAGGTTACAATTCAGAAAAGTTTTTAACAGGGTTTCAAATCCAATGAGGTGGATACTCGGTTCAGGAAACATTGATTGTTCAATACAAAAACACTGATGATGATGTCGCTAAAATAAGTCAAGCAAGTTCTGAGCTGGCAGTTGTATTATTTAAAAAGCTTAATTTGCTTGATTTTTGGATATTGATTTTCCTACAGAACAGTTTGTTAATTTTTAGACTATTGAAAGGGCACTTGTTTTAAATCATAATGCAAAACGAAGGCAAATCATGAAGACGGCAAATCTAAGCCTCTCTTGAATTTTGACTTATAACATAATGATTTATAAGTTCTATTTCTACCTGTATGGTGCATCATACAGGAAATGAGGAATGCAACACAACAACACGTGGAAAATCTCTCACTGGATCCAAGACCATGCCGGTGGATGTGCTGTATTCTGAAGAAGAAAAAAACAATATTACAAAATAAACAAAGTATGACTCTAGGAAAATTAAGTCAAGCTGAAACTGTTAAAATAAACAAAAATCAAGACTTAAAACGTTTCATATTTATATAATAATACTACTAATTTATTTAATTTATATTGCGCTCTCTCAATGACCAACCTGTTCAAAGGGGGGGGGGGGGGGGGTCAAAACAGTAACAACATTCAAACTTAGGAAATTGCACAAGAAAAGGTTAGTGGAAGGTGCACATATTGTTTTGGAAGTGAACAACTTATAAATAAAACCTACTTTACTTAACACAAACGTCATCAAAGTTGCCGACAAACATTCTTCAGTCGGACCATTTTCTGACTTTAGTGACACAGCCAACAATCATACCAATCCCCCATTGCCCAATTCTACTCCTCGACGATCACACTAAACGTTCTTTAGTTTTAAAAACATCACCAACGCCACCACTTGATGATACAAGATAAACTTTATAACATAACTGTGCATTAAATAAATACTCATTTTGAAAAGCAATGATTTTCACACAAAGCTTACCGTTTTATCACCGTGTGGCACCGATATAGCATCGATAAACACTGCCGTGGACGCCGTCCGAAACACCCATTCATGAGCTGATGTCAAGTCTCTGCTTCTCGGTGTTTGATAAACACATAACCAATGTTCGTCTTTTTCTGCTTGCATTTTCTCAAACAATTACAAGTCATACGAATCACTGAAGCAGGTGGTCATCTCAGTGAAACTTCGTCTTCAATTCCATATTGATCATTAAGCCATGAGAAGGGCGAATAGGGGAACAATTAGACGCTGAATATAAGCGGTATTTAGATCTATAATCTTAATAGTACGCCATTGATAATCTTGAACTACGTTGCGCTGGTCTTTTTTCGTGCGTGATATCCGGGCCGGGGGTGCCGCGGTGCGCCTTGACTAAAGGCTAGCTTCCCGCCACATGAAACAACAATGACGACACTGAACTGCAGCTTGCATCAGTTTCAACGTTATGTGTACATAATGTTTTGTCAATCAAAGTGGGGGGGGGGGGGGGGGGGGTACGAGTGGGTAGTTGCTCTTCATTGTCCGGTTTTGACCATATATTAAGGTCAAAATGTTGTCATGTCTGTGTTCAGAAGTTTGAGCACGACTAACGTTCTACACCCTGATACAAAAATTATGCTGAAATGATCAGTAGTTTTAAAGATATATATAAGATAGGATAATAAGAAATTTTCAACTTCCGATTTTAACCGGAAGTAAGTTCAAATGTTGGACGGGTTCTGTGTAGCGTTTGTCGAACTTTAAATGAGCTATCCGATGATGTGTAGATTATAAAAAACAAACAAATGGTTCATGAGTTATGCTTTTTACAAATATTAAACTTTGATTTATTATAATTCGATGCCCAATGACGTCATCATGACGTAAATAGGTTTGTGTCGTCTTGATAGTGAGGTTCAACTATCTGTTGAGTTTCATTGTTCAATTCAATCTCAATCTTGAGTTATTCCGTAGATAAGCTCGAAAGTGTTTTTTTGAAGGAAAAAACGAAGGCGAACTTCGACCTAGGGTAACGACCCGGAAGTTAAGGTCATGTGAATTTGGCGTTAACTTTTCAAATGTTGCCCGTGTCTTGATCTATCATATGCCCAAATATGAATACTGTAGTTGTAATATTCAGAGACATACAGGCATTGGCATGAGGGCACTTTTCGAGCTAAAATGGCTTGTAACTTGACACCTGATGACGTAATCGTGACGTCACAACTTACTCGGCTTCTCCTAGGTATGTTCTAACTTCACATGAAGTTTCAAGTTGATCAAAGATTCGGAAGTATGCGTTTGCTTGCGGACAAAGCTCACTGAGAAGAATAAGCAAAACAAAGAAGAAGAAAAACTAGACATAATTTTTTGTAGGAAACAAAAAAGAGGTGTTCGGTGTGACCTCGTGTTTCAAAGAAATGTTATAAACATGTCTGTGTATTAAATATTGATATACTTCTATAGAGTCTTTAGAATGGTGGTTCTAAAGATTTGACCAAACTTTTTGGATGTAACACATCCCAGCTTGAGTACATGCAAAGTTTCCATTTGATCACCAAAGTTGTTCTGTACATATAGATCTTGTAAAACACTACCTTGGTGGTGACATAACATGAAAATCGATGACGTCGTGAAAACGTCACTCAACATTATATCCTTGTAGGACCTTCCAAGTCTCATGCAAAATGAAATTCGATTATAGCTTGCTTTGAACTGAAGATATGTAACAATTGGTCAACATTTCAAAAATTTGTATAAAAAAAAATTGATGACGTCATCAAGTCGTCACTCTAGCTTTAAGTAGTCAATATCATTGTCTATCAACATGCCAAGTTTCAACTCAGTCAAACTTGTGGTTTTGTAGATACACAGCTTCAAAAAGTAAACCTTTAATGCGATACCACGTGACACACGATGACGTCATCAATCTAAAAATTCACACATATGTTGTCTGCATGAAGGTCATTATGTATACCAATTTCGAAACGATTATCATAAACTTCGCCACAGACATCTAGTAAAAGTGTATTTTTAATTGTTTTCAACCTGCCGCTAGAGGGCGCTCTTGACTTTTATGACGTCACTTGTCTTATTTTGTTAAACCAGACTCTTGCTCGACTATAACACCGTTAAACAAAACTTCAAAAAGTGTGCCACTTTTAAATTACAAGGCACTTCCTGTTTCTTCCTGTATCGACCGAAAGTAGGGGTCAAGTCAGGTCACGCACACAATAAAAAATGAAGACCCATATTACCTCTATATAATCCCGCAAAAAGTAACTAACGATCTCTTCATCTTGATTTGATATGGATTTTTCATTTTTAATTTTAAAAACCTTGTAACTTGACACCTGATGACGTCATTATGACGTAAATGAAACGGTTTCGTCTCCTAATGGTTATCTAACTATGGTAGAAATTTCAAGTTTATATGAGCTTGGGAAGTGTGCTTTTGTTACCGGACAATCGACGGCCAGAAGAAGAAGACGAAGTAACTAGACATAATTTTTTGTTGGAAACAAAAAAGAGGTGTTCGGTGTGACCTCGTGTTTCAAAGAAATGTTATAAACATGTCTGTGTATTAAATATTGTACACTTCTATAGAGTCTTTAGAATGGTGGTTCTAAAGATTTGACCAAACTTTTTGGATGTAACACATCCCAGCTTGAGTACATAGGCAAAGTTTCCATTTGATCACCAAAGTTGTTCTGTACATATAGATCTTGTAAAACACTACCTTGGTGGTGACATAACATGAAAATCGATGACGTCGTGAAAACGTCACTCCACGTTATATCCTTGTAGGACCTACCAAGTCTCATGCAAAATGAAATTTGACTATAGCTTGCTTTGTACTGAAGATATGTACCAATTGGTCAAAATTTCTAAAATTTGTAAAAAAAAATTTGATGACGTCATCAAGTCGTCACTCTAGCTTTAAGTAGCCAATATAACTGTCTATCAACATGCCAAGTTTCAACTCAGTCAAACTTGTGGTTTTGTAGATACACAGCTTCAAAAAGTAAACCTTTAATGCGATACCACGTGACACACGATGACGTCATCAATCTAAAAATTCACACATATGTTGTCTGCAAGAAGGTCATTATGTATACCAATTTTGAAACGATTATCATAAACTTCGCCACAGACATCTAGTAAAAGTGTATTTTTAATTGTTTTCAACCTGCCGCTAGAGGGCGCTCTTGACTTTTATGACGTCACTTGTCTTATTTTTTTAAACCAGACTCTTGCTCGACTATAACACCGTTAAAAAAAACTTCAAAAAGTGTGCCACTTTTAAATTACAAGGCACTTCCTGTTTCTTCCTGTTTCGACCGGAAGTAGAGGTCATGTGAGGTCACGCACACAATAAAAAATGAAGACCCATATTACCTCTATATAATCCCGCAAAAAGTAACTAACGATCTCTTCATCTTGATTTGATATGGATTTTTCATTTTTAATTTTAAAAACCTTGTAACTTGACACCTGATGACGTCATTATGACGTAAATGAAACGGTTTCGTCTCCTAATGGTTATCTAACTATGGTAGAAATTTCAAGTTTATATGAGCTTGGGAAGTGTGCTTTTGTTACCGGACAATCGACGGCCAGAAGAAGAAGACGAAGTAACTAGACATAATTTTTTGTTGGAAACAAAAAAGAGGTGTTCGGTGTGACCTCGTGTTTCAAAGAAATGTTATAAACATGTCTGTGTATTAAATATTGTACACTTCTATAGAGTCTTTAGAATGGTGGTTCTAAAGATTTGACCAAACTTTTTGGATGTAACACATCCCAGCTTGAGTACATAGGCAAAGTTTCCATTTGATCACCAAAGTTGTTCTGTACATATAGATCTTGTAAAACACTACCTTGGTGGTGACATAACATGAAAATCGATGACGTCGTGAAAACGTCACTCCACGTTATATCCTTGTAGGACCTACCAAGTCTCATGCAAAATGAAATTTGACTATAGCTTGCTTTGTACTGAAGATATGTACCAATTGGTCAAAATTTCTAAAATTTGTAAAAAAAAATTTGATGACGTCATCAAGTCGTCACTCTAGCTTTAAGTAGCCAATATAACTGTCTATCAACATGCCAAGTTTCAACTCAGTCAAACTTGTGGTTTTGTAGATACACAGCTTCAAAAAGTAAACCTTTAATGCGATACCACGTGACACACGATGACGTCATCAATCTAAAAATTCACACATATGTTGTCTGCAAGAAGGTCATTATGTATACCAATTTTGAAACGATTATCATAAACTTCGCCACAGACATCTAGTAAAAGTGTATTTTTAATTGTTTTCAACCTGCCGCTAGAGGGCGCTCTTGACTTTTATGACGTCACTTGTCTTATTTTTTTAAACCAGACTCTTGCTCGACTATAACACCGTTAAAAAAAACTTCAAAAAGTGTGCCACTTTTAAATTACAAGGCACTTCCTGTTTCTTCCTGTTTCGACCGGAAGTAGAGGTCATGTGAGGTCACGCACACGACAAAAAATAAAGACCTATATGTCCTAAGTATGATCCCGCATAAAACAACCGCCGGTCTCTTAAGTGTGATTTGTTACAGAATTTCAAAGATTAAATTTTTTAATTTTAAAAACCTTGTAACTTGACACCTGATGACGTCATCATGACGTAAATGAAACGGTTTCGTCTCCTAATGGTTATCTAATAATGGTAGAAATTTCATGTTTATACGAGCTTGGGAAGTGTGCTTTTGTTAGCGGACAAGGGACGAAGAGAAGAAGAATCTGAAGAAGTAAACTAGACATAATTTTTTGTTGGAAACAAAAAAGAGGTGTTCGGTGTGACCTCGTGTTTCAAAGAAATGTTATAAACATGTCTGTGTATTAAATATTGTGTACTTCTATAGAGTCTTTAGAATGGTGGTTCTAAAGATTTGACCAAACTTTTTGGATGTAACACATCCCAGCTTGAGTACATGCAAAGTTTCCATTTGATCACCAAAGTTGTTCTGTACATATAGATCTTGTAAAACACTACCTTGGTGGTGACATAACATGAAAATCGATGACGTCGTGAAAACGTCACTCCACGTTATATCCTTGTAGGACCTTCCAAGTCTCATGCAAAATGAAATTTGACTATAGCTTGCTTTGTACTGAAGATATGTACCAATTGGTCAAAATTTCTAAAATTTGTTTTAAAAAAATTGATGACGTCATCAAGTCGTCACTCTAGCTTTAAGTAGTCAATATAACTGTCTATCAACATGCCAAGTTTCAACTCAGTCAAACTTGTGGTTTTGTAGATACACAGCTTCAAAAAGTAAATCTTTAATGCGATACCACGTGACACATGATGACGTCATCAATCTAAAAATTCACACATATGTTCTCTGCAAGAAGGTCATTATGTATACCAATTTTGAAACGATTATCATAAACTTCGCCACAGACATCTAGTAAAAGTGTATTTTTAATTGTTTTCAACCTGCCGCTAGAGGGCGCTCTTGACTTTTATGACGTCACTTGAACAGAGACTAGACCACAAGCATGTTTGATGGACTTTGAACCTTGCGGATGATTTGCTCAACGTATACACACACACTACGTGATAAAAAACAGTAAACTGGTTTAGTTCGCGTAGTGTGTGTGTAGCCCGTGGTTTGACAGCGGGTCAATAAATACACGTAATAATTGGTCAATATTTCAAATATTTGTATAAAAAAAGGAATGACGTCATCATGTTGTTTCTTTAGATTTACGTTGTCACTATCACTGTCTTTCAACATGCCAAGTTTCAACTCAGTCGAATTTGTGGTTTTGTAGATACACGGCTTCAAAAAGTAAACCTTTAAGGCGATACCACGTGACACATGATGACGTCATCAATATAAAACTTCACACATATGTTGTCTGCAAGAAGGTCATTATGTATACCAATTTTGAAACGATTATCATAAACTTCGCCACAGACATCTAGTAAAAGTGTATTTTTAATTGTTTTCAACCTGCCGCTAGAGGGCGCTCTTGACTTTTATGACGTCACTTGTCTTATTTTTTTTAAACCAGACTCTTGCTCGACTATAACACCGTTAAAAAAAACTTCAAAAAGTGTGCCACTTTTAAATTACAAGGCACTTCCTGTTTCTTCCTGTTTCGACCGGAAGTAGAGGTCATGTGAGGTCACGCACACGACAAAAAATAAAGACCTATATGTCCTAAGTATGATCCCGCATAAAACAACCGCCGGTCTCTTAAGTGTGATTTGTTACAGAATTTCAAAGATTAAATTTTTTAATTTTAAAAACCTTGTAACTTGACACCTGATGACGTCATCATGACGTAAATGAAACGGTTTCGTCTCCTAATGGTTATCTAATAATGGTAGAAATTTCAAGTTTATACGAGCTTGGGAAGTGTGCTTTTGTTAGCGGACAAGGGACGAAGAGAAGAAGAATCTGAAGAAGTAAACTAGACATAATTTTTTGTTGGAAACAAAAAAGAGGTGTTCGGTGTGACCTCGTGTTTCAAAGAAATGTTATAAACATGTCTGTGTATTAAATATTGTGTACTTCTATAGAGTCTTTAGAATGGTGGTTCTAAAGATTTGACCAAACTTTTTGGATGTAACACATCCCAGCTTGAGTACATGCAAAGTTTCCATTTGATCACCAAAGTTGTTCTGTACATATAGATCTTGTAAAACACTACCTTGGTGGTGACATAACATGAAAATCGATGACGTCGTGAAAACGTCACTCCACGTTATATCCTTGTAGGACCTTCCAAGTCTCATGCAAAATGAAATTTGACTATAGCTTGCTTTGTACTGAAGATATGTACCAATTGGTCAAAATTTCTAAAATTTGTTTTAAAAAAATTGATGACGTCATCAAGTCGTCACTCTAGCTTTAAGTAGTCAATATAACTGTCTATCAACATGCCAAGTTTCAACTCAGTCAAACTTGTGGTTTTGTAGATACACAGCTTCAAAAAGTAAATCTTTAATGCGATACCACGTGACACATGATGACGTCATCAATCTAAAAATTCACACATATGTTCTCTGCAAGAAGGTCATTATGTATACCAATTTTGAAACGATTATCATAAACTTCGCCACAGACATCTAGTAAAAGTGTATTTTTAATTGTTTTCAACCTGCCGCTAGAGGGCGCTCTTGACTTTTATGACGTCACTTGAACAGAGACTAGACCACAAGCATGTTTGATGGACTTTGAACCTTGCGGATGATTTGCTCAACGTATACACACACACTACGTGATAAAAAACAGTAAACTGGTTTAGTTCGCGTAGTGTGTGTGTAGCCCGTGGTTTGACAGCGGGTCAATAAATACACGTAATAATTGGTCAATATTTCAAATATTTGTATAAAAAAAGGAATGACGTCATCATGTTGTTTCTTTAGATTTACGTTGTCACTATCACTGTCTTTCAACATGCCAAGTTTCAACTCAGTCGAATTTGTGGTTTTGTAGATACACGGCTTCAAAAAGTAAACCTTTAAGGCGATACCACGTGACACATGATGACGTCATCAATATAAAACTTCACACATATGTTGTCTGCAAGAAGGTCATTATGTATACCAATTTTGAAACGATTATCATAAACTTCGCCACAGACATCTAGTAAAAGTGTATTTTTAATTGTTTTCAACCTGCCGCTAGAGGGCGCTCTTGACTTTTATGACGTCACTTGTCTTATTTTTTTTAAACCAGACTCTTGCTCGACTATAACACCGTTAAAAAAAACTTCAAAAAGTGTGCCACTTTTAAATTACAAGGCACTTCCTGTTTCTTCCTGTTTCGACCGGAAGTAGAGGTCATGTGAGGTCACGCACACGACAAAAAATAAAGACCTATATGTCCTAAGTATGATCCCGCATAAAACAACCGCCGGTCTCTTAAGTGTGATTTGTTACAGAATTTCAAAGATTAAATTTTTTAATTTTAAAAACCTTGTAACTTGACACCTGATGACGTCATCATGACGTAAATGAAACGGTTTCGTCTCCTAATGGTTATCTAATAATGGTAGAAATTTCAAGTTTATACGAGCTTGGGAAGTGTGCTTTTGTTAGCGGACAAGGGACGAAGAGAAGAAGAATCTGAAGAAGTAAACTAGACATAATTTTTTGTTGGAAACAAAAAAGAGGTGTTCGGTGTGACCTCGTGTTTCAAAGAAATGTTATAAACATGTCTGTGTATTAAATATTGTGTACTTCTATAGAGTCTTTAGAATGGTGGTTCTAAAGATTTGACCAAACTTTTTGGATGTAACACATCCCAGCTTGAGTACATGCAAAGTTTCCATTTGATCACCAAAGTTGTTCTGTACATATAGATCTTGTAAAACACTACCTTGGTGGTGACATAACATGAAAATCGATGACGTCGTGAAAACGTCACTCCACGTTATATCCTTGTAGGACCTTCCAAGTCTCATGCAAAATGAAATTTGACTATAGCTTGCTTTGTACTGAAGATATGTACCAATTGGTCAAAATTTCTAAAATTTGTTTTAAAAAAATTGATGACGTCATCAAGTCGTCACTCTAGCTTTAAGTAGTCAATATAACTGTCTATCAACATGCCAAGTTTCAACTCAGTCAAACTTGTGGTTTTGTAGATACACAGCTTCAAAAAGTAAATCTTTAATGCGATACCACGTGACACATGATGACGTCATCAATCTAAAAATTCACACATATGTTCTCTGCAAGAAGGTCATTATGTATACCAATTTTGAAACGATTATCATAAACTTCGCCACAGACATCTAGTAAAAGTGTATTTTTAATTGTTTTCAACCTGCCGCTAGAGGGCGCTCTTGACTTTTATGACGTCACTTGAACAGAGACTAGACCACAAGCATGTTTGATGGACTTTGAACCTTGCGGATGATTTGCTCAACGTATACACACACACTACGTGATAAAAAACAGTAAACTGGTTTAGTTCGCGTAGTGTGTGTGTAGCCCGTGGTTTGACAGCGGGTCAATAAATACACGTAATAATTGGTCAATATTTCAAATATTTGTATAAAAAAAGGAATGACGTCATCATGTTGTTTCTTTAGATTTACGTTGTCACTATCACTGTCTTTCAACATGCCAAGTTTCAACTCAGTCGAATTTGTGGTTTTGTAGATACACGGCTTCAAAAAGTAAACCTTTAAGGCGATACCACGTGACACATGATGACGTCATCAATATAAAACTTCACACATATGTTGTCTGCAAGAAGGTCATTATGTATACCAATTTTGAAACGATTATCATAAACTTCGCCACAGACATCTAGTAAAAGTGTATTTTTAATTGTTTTCAACCTGCCGCTAGAGGGCGCTCTTGACTTTTATGACGTCACTTGTCTTATTTTTTTAACCAGACTCTTGCTCGACTATAACACCGTTAAAAAAAACTTCAAAAAGTGTGCCACTTTTAAATTACAAGGCACTTCCTGTTTCTTCCTGTTTCGACCGGAAGTAGAGGTCATGTGAGGTCACGCACACGACAAAAAATAAAGACCTATATGTCCTAAGTATGATCCCGCATAAAACAACCGCCGGTCTCTTAAGTGTGATTTGTTACAGAATTTCAAAGATTAAATTTTTTAATTTTAAAAACCTTGTAACTTGACACCTGATGACGTCATCATGACGTAAATGAAATGGTTTCGTCTCCTAATGGTTATCTAACTATGGTAGAAATTTCAAGTTTATACGAGCTTGGGAAGTGTGCTTTTGTTAGCGGACAAGGGACGAAGAGAAGAAGAATCTGAAGAAGTAAACTAGACATAATTTTTTGTTGGAAACAAAAAAGAGGTGTTCGGTGTGACCTCGTGTTTCAAAGAAATGTTATAAACATGTCTGTGTATTAAATATTGTGTACTTCTATAGAGTCTTTAGAATGGTGGTTCTAAAGATTTGACCAAACTTTTTGGATGTAACACATCCCAGCTTGAGTACATGCAAAGTTTCCATTTGATCACCAAAGTTGTTCTGTACATATAGATCTTGTAAAACACTACCTTGGTGGTGACATAACATGAAAATCGATGACGTCGTAAAAACGTCACTCCACGTTATATCCTTGTAGGACCTTCCAAGTCTCATGCAAAATGAAATTTGACTATAGCTTGCTTTGTACTGAAGATATGTACCAATTGGTCAAAATTTCTAAAATTTGTTTTAAAAAAATTGATGACGTCATCAAGTCGTCACTCTAGCTTTAAGTAGTCAATATAACTGTCTATCAACATGCCAAGTTTCAACTCAGTCAAACTTGTGGTTTTGTAGATACACAGCTTCAAAAAGTAAATCTTTAATGCGATACCACGTGACACATGATGACGTCATCAATCTAAAAAATCACACATATGTTCTCTGCAAGAAGGTCATTATGTATACCAATTTTGAAACGATTATCATAAACTTCGCCACAGACATCTAGTAAAAGTGTATTTTTAATTGTTTTCAACCTGCCGCTAGAGGGCGCTCTTGACTTTTATGACGTCACTTGAACAGAGACTAGACCACAAGCATGTTTGATGGACTTTGAACCTTGCGGATGATTTGCTCAACGTATACACACACACTACGTGATAAAAAACAGTAAACTGGTTTAGTTCGCGTAGTGTGTGTGTAGCCCGTGGTTTGACAGCGGGTCAATAAATACACGTAATAATTGGTCAATATTTCAAATATTTGTATAAAAAAAGGAATGACGTCATCATGTTGTTTCTTTAGATTTACGTTGTCACTATCACTGTCTTTCAACATGCCAAGTTTCAACTCAGTCGAACTTGTGGTTTTGTAGATACACGGCTTCAAAAAGTAAACCTTTAAGGCGATACCACGTGACACATGATGACGTCATCAATATAAAACTTCACACATATGTTGTCTGCATAAAGGTCATTATATATACCAATTTTGAAACGATTATCATAAACTTCGCCACAGACATCTAGTAAAAGTGTATTTTTAATTGTTTTCAACCTGCCGCTAGAGGGCGCTCTTGACTTTTATGACGTCACTTATCTTATTTTGTTAAACCAGACTCTTGCTCGACTATAACACCGTTAAAAAAAACTTCAAAAAGTGTGCCACTTTTAAATTACGAGGCACTTCCTGTTTCTTCCTGTTTCGACCGGAAGTAGAGGTCATGTGAGGTCACGCACACGACAAAAAATAAAGACATATATGACCTAAGTATGATCCCGCATAAAACAACCGACGGCCTCTTAAGTGTGATTTGTTACAGAATTTCAAAGATTAATTTATTTTTTTCTAAAAACCTTGTAATTTGACACCTGATGACGTCATCATGACGTAAATGAAACGGTTTCGTCTCCTAATGGTTATCTAACTATGGTAAAAATTTCAAGTTTATATGAGCTTGGGAAGTGTGCTTTTGTTAGCGGACAAGGGACGGCCAGAAGAAGAAGAAGTAAAAACTAGACTTAACTTTTTGTTGTATAACAAAAAGAAGGTGTTCGGAATGACGTTCAATTTGGTAGTAACACATCCCAGTTTGAATACATGTAAGCTACATTTCAGCTTGACCAAGCATACTACTCAGTATATAGCTCTTGAACCTGCACCTTTAAGGTGACGTCATGTCACACTCGATGACGTCATCGTGGTGTGAACAAATTTGTTGGATGTAACATATCACAACTTGGATACATGCAAAGTTTCAGCTTGATTACCCAAGTCGTTCTGTACTTATAAATCTTGTAAGAACTAGCAGTGGCTCAAATTTAATTGAAAAAATTGGTAAACATGACTCTGTTAGAAATTTGTACGATAAGTTTTTATCAAAAGTTAGTGAATGAAACAAGAGTTTCTTCCTTCCATTGTTTAAACCCAATAAAGTTATAACTTTTTCCGTGCAATTTGGACTTTATGTATTACATACTGAAGTACCTACTCATATCACGCATAGAACTGAAGCAGCACAATGACCTCACTATGTCCCGAGTTTACATTAATCCACTAATCCCAAAATGTTTGTAGCGCCCGCTAGAGTTGACTTTTGAATTGCGAGTTTATTTACTTAAATGGTGTTTGGACGGCCATTGGATGGAAGTATAATGTTTCTTGATATGATCGGCTGGTTCCCTTTACTTGTTTTTATAATGATCACATAACAATTATGAAATAATCGTGTACGATTTTTTTAACAACAATGCTTACATGTTTAGAATGATAGAACATAAGAATCAAGTGTTTGACGGGCGTGAGGGCATCGATCTGCATGCTAGTTTCCATGGTAGTCGCTTTGGAATCAAAACCCATTATTTTTGAATGATTATCCACTTGATTACAATCCTAAAGATGTTATTCAAAATAATAAATAAAGCCGCCACACTTCCTGTGTATACGAATGCAACAATTAAAAAGTCGTTATTTATCGACAAAATTGGACCTGAGTATTTCCCTTCTTTTCTCAGTCTCATTTGCACGGGAGAGAACAATATTAATCGGTCAAAAACTGAAGTATAACAAGGCACTTCTTGTTTCGACCGGAAGTAGAGGTAACGTAATGTCACACACACAATACAAAAATAAGACCTAAATTAATTTGGTATAATCCCAAAAAGCAACCTACGGTCTCATGTCCGTGATTTGATATGGAAGTTCAAACATTACAAAATTAATATTTAAAAACCTTGTAATTTGACATCCGATGAAGTCATGATGATATCACTGCAGCGGTGTCATCTACCTATGCATATCTAACTATGTGTGAAGATTAAAGTTTATGCGAGCTTAGGAAGTGTCTTTTTTTATTGGACAATCTTGAGGGAAAAGAAGACGACGAGATATGAATTCATGAAATGTTCAACTTTTGGTTAAAAAGCACACGATCAAAAGCCTAGCATTTGTTTGTTAATGAGGTTTGCATGGACGGCTGTTTTAGAGACTAACAAAGCGTATTGTCAAAAGCAGGTTGCGCGAACCTTGAACAGAGACTAGACCACAAGCATGTTTGATGGACTTTGAACCTTGCGGATGATTTGCTCAACGTATACACACACACTACGTGATAAAAAACAGTAAACTGGTTTAGTTCGCGTAGTGTGTGTGTAGCCCGTGGTTTGACAGCGGGTCAATAAATACACGTAATAATTGGTCAATATTTCAAATATTTGTATAAAAAAAAGGAATGACGTCATCATGTTGTTTCTTTAGATTTACGTTGTCACTATCACTGTCTTTCAACATGCCAAGTTTCAACTCAGTCGAATTTGTGGTTTTGTAGATACACGGCTTCAAAAAGTAAACCTTTAAGGCGATACCACGTGACACATGATGACGTCATCAATATAAAACTTCATACATATGTTGTCTGCATAAAGGTCATTATATATACCAATTTTGAAACGATTATCATAAACTTCGCCACAGACATCTAGTAAAAGTGTATTTATAACAGTTTTCAACCTGCCGCTAGAGGGCGCTCTTGACTTTTATGACGTCACTTATCTTATTTTGTTAAACCAGACTCTTGCTCGACTATAACACCGTTAAAAAAAACTTCAAAAAGTGTGCCACTTTTAAATTACAAGGCACTTCCTGTTTCTTCCTGTTTCGACCGGAAGTAGAGGTCATGTGAGGTCACGCACACGACAAAAAATAAAGACCTATATGACCTAAGTATGATCCCGCATAAAACAACCGCCGGTCTCTTAAGTGTGATTTGTTACAGAATTTCAAAGATTAATTTTTTTTCTTCTAAAAACCTTGTAATTTGACACCTGATGACGTCATCATGACGTAAATGAAACGGTTTCGTCTCCTAATGGTTATCTAACTATGGTAAAAATTTCAAGTTTATATGAGCTTGGGAAGTGTGCTTTTGTTAGCGGACAAGGGACGGCCAGAAGCAGAAGACGAAGTAAAAAAAAAAAAAAAAAAACCGAACAATAACTAGACTTAACTTTTTGTTGTATAACAAAAAGAAGGTGTTCGGAATGACGTTCAATTTGGTAGTAACACATCCCAGTTTGAATACATGTAAGCTACATTTCAGCTTGACCAAGCATACTACTCAGTATATAGATCTTGAACCTGCACCTTTAAGGTGACGTTTTGGATGTAACATATCCCAACTTGGATACATGCAAAGTTTCAGCTTGATTACCAAAGTCGTTATGTACTTATAAATCTTGTAAGAACTAGCAGTGGCTCAAATTTAATTGAAAACATTGGTAAACATGACTGTGTTAGAAATTTGTACGATAAGTTTTTATCAAAAGTTAGTGAATGAGTCTATTTAGAAACAAATTATTCCACAACTACTTTCACAGGAGTTTCTTCCTTCCATTGTTTAAACCCAATAAAGTTATAACTTTTTCCGTGCAATTTGGACTTTATGTATTACATACTGAAGTACCTACTCATATCACGCATAGAACTGAAGCAGCACAGTGACCTAACTATGTCCCGAGTTTACATTAATCCACTAATCCCAAAATGTCTGGAGCGCCCGCTAGAGTTGACTTTTGAATTGCGAGTTTATTTACTTAAATGGTGTTTGGACGGCCATTGGATGGAAGTATAATGTTTCTTGATATGATCGGCTGGTTCCCTTTACTTGTTTTTATAATGAGCACATAACAATTATGAAATAATCGTGTACGATTTTTTTCACAACAATGCTTACATGTTTAGAATGATAGAACATAAGAATCAAGTGTTTGACGGGCGCGGGCATCGATCTGCATGCTAGTTTCCATGTAGTCGCTTTGGAATCAAAACCCATTATTTTTGAATGATTATCCACTTGATTACAATCCTAAAGATGTTATTCAAAATAATAAATAAAGCTGTCTTCCTGTGTATACGAATGCAACAATTAAAAAGTCGTTATTTATCGACAAAATTGGACCTGAGTATTTCCCTTCTTTTCTCAGTCTTATTTGCACGGGAGAGAACAATATTAATCGGTCAAAAACTGAAGTATAACAAGGCACTTCCTGTTTCGACCGGAAGTAGAGGTAACGTAATGTCACACACACAATACAAAAATAAGACCGAAATTAATTTGGTATAATCCCGCAAAAAGCAACCTACGGTCTCATGTCCGTGATTTGATATGGAATTTCAAACATTACAAAATTAATATTTAAAAACCTTGTAATTTGACATCCGATGAAGTCATGATGATATCACTGCAGCGGTGTCATCTACCTATGCATATCTAACTATGTGTGAAGATTAAAGTTTATGCGAGCTTAGGAAGTGTCTTTTTTTATTGGACAATCTTGAGGGAAAAGAAGACGACGAGATATGAATTCATGAAATGTTCAACCTTTGGTTAAAAAGCACACGATCAAAAGCATAGCATTTGTTTGTTAACGAGGTTTGCATGGACGGCTGTTTTAGAGACTAACAAAGCGTATTGTCAAAAGCAGGTTGCGCGAACCTTGAACAGAGACTAGACCATAAGCATGTTTGATGGACTTTGAACCTTGCGGATGATTTGCTCAACGTATACACACACACTACGTGATAAAAAACAGTAAACTGGTTTAGTTCGCGTAGTGTGTGTAGCCCGTGGTTTGACAGCGGGTCAATAAATACCCGTAATAATTGGTCAATATTTCAAATATTTGTATAAAAAAAAGGAATGACGTCATCATGTTGTTTCTTTAGATTTACGTTGTCACTATCACTGTCTTTCAACATGCCAAGTTTCAACTCAGTCAAACTTGTGGTTTTGTAGATACACGGCTTCAAAAAGTAAACCTTTAAGGCGATACCACGTGACACACGATGACGTCATCAATCTAAAACTTCACACATATGTTGTCTGCATGAAGGTCATCATGTATACCAATTTAGAAACGATTATCATAAACTTCGCCACAGACATCTAGTAAAAGTGTATTTTTAACAGTTTTCAACCTGCCGCTAGAGGGCGCTCTTGACTTTTATGACGTCACTTGTCTTATTTTTTTAAACCAGACTCTTGCTCGACTATAACACCGTTAAACAAAACTTCAAAAAGTGTGCCACTTTTAAATTACAAGGCACTTCCTGTTTCTTCCTGTTTCGACCGGAAGTAGGGGTCAAGTCAGGTCACGCACACAATAAAAAATGAAGACCCATATTACCTCTATATAATCCCGCAAAAAGTAACTAACGATCTCTTCATCTTGATTTGATATGGATTTTTCATTTTTAATTTTAAAAACCTTGTAACTTGACACCTGATGACGTCATCATGACGTAAATGAAACGGTTTCGTCTCCTAATGGTTATCTAACTATGGTAGAAATTTCAAGTTTATATGAGCTTGGGAAGTGTGCTTTTGTTGCCGGACAATCGACGGCCAGAAGAAGAAGACGAAGTAAAAACAAGAAATAAAGGGCTGCTAAAATTTGTATAAATTTTATAAATAACAACCTTCTGAATAGGAAAGCTATAATATTCATATTTAAACATTATGATAGATCAAGACACGGGCAACATTTGAAAAGTTAACGCCAAAATCACATGACCTTTACTTCCGGTCGTACCGGAAGGTCAAAGTTTGCCTTTGTGCAATTCTTAACAAAAAAACATTTCCTGGCAAAATTCTTAACTTCTGTTTGTCTGATCAACTTCAAATTTACACCATGTTAGAACCTTGATGAAACCTCCATCAAGTTAGTGTGACGTCATGATGACGTCATCAGGTGTTGAAATACAGTAAATCAAAATTGTATATTTCAAAAAATCATAACTTAATAATTACTGAATGGATTGCTTCAATCAATACATCATCGGACAGGCCTTTAAAAACTCAACAAATGCTACACAAAGAGTTACCCCGTTTGTTCTTAACTTCACGCTCAAAATGTAAGTTGAACATTACGCAGCAGAAGCAAAGGGCTGGTCGTTCCGCTCCATTGACCACGTGCAAGCTTGCATGTACATGTAAACAGTACACACACTGGTCAAAGTCCACGAAGACTGTGCATTGCTGGCCCACATGTATATTGTACATGTACTGAAGCGTACAGTAAAGTTGATCCGTTATCCATGGTGGCGCTATACCAAGTTAATGGTCCTTTGTTACTGCACTCGTCGATAAATGCAACCATCCTTCGGAAATCTACGTTGTTCGACGGTGGTCCAATGAATAGCTCATTGCATAACCTTCGTGTTAGCCTTTTTTTGGCTTGGTGGTAAATATCAACTGAACGAGTGTATTTTGCTGAACTGTTTTGGTGATTTGAATAACTTTTGATAACTGAGAAAATGCAATCGGAAAAAGGTCAACATAAATTTGACTCTGATCAACAACGGTTTTTATGCGAATCTAACTTTTAGATCCTGTTGAATACTTCAAAGAAATACAATGTGACTAGCGAAATACAATGTGACTAGCAAAATAAATTCAACATAAATTGCACATCGTGTAAACAGTAGGTTCTTATGCCCTTTTCATAATCATGACAAATGTTGTTGCTTCACACATAAGGTAGCAAGCATGCGTAGTTTGATAACATTTATTTTTGAATTGTTAGTGATAGTCTTTTAATTTATCAGTTAAGCATGTTAAGTTTGTGACTATTTACATGAAAATTGTTATACATGTGTATCTAAACTACTTTATGGAGACTCATATACAGCAACGATATCACTTTCCCCCGTGTACACTAAAAGTATAAAAGTAATAGGTTTGCAAACGACTTTTTGGGGAAAATTAAAAAACTTTCAATATAAATCTGCTTACGCATTTTAGTAACATAACAGTGCCCCATACCCGAACACCTAGTGTTTGTTCTCACAAACACTAAATCTCTAGTTGGATATTGATTTTCCTACAGAACAGTTTGTTAATTTTTAGACTATTGAAAGGGCACTTGTTTTAAATCATAATGCAAAACGAAGGCAAATCATGAAGACGGCAAATCTAAGCCTCTCTTGAATTTTGACTTATAACATAATGATTTATAAGTTCTATTTCTACCTGTATGGTGCATCATACAGGAAATGAAGAATGCAACACAACAACACGTGGAAAATCTGTCACTGGATCCAAGACCATGCCGGTGGATGTGCTGTATTCTGAAGAAGAAAAAAACAATATTACAAAATAAACAAAGTATGACTCTAGGAAAATTAAGTCAAGCTGAAACTGTTAAAATAAACAAAAATCAAGACTTAAAACGTTTCATATTTATATAATAATACTACTAATTTATTTAATTTATATTGCGCTCTCTCAATGACCAACCTGTTCAAAGGGGGGGGGGGGGGGGGGGTCAAAACAGTAACAACATTCAAACTTAGGAAATTGCACAAGAAAAGGTTAGTGGAAGGTGCACATATTGTTTTGGAAGTGAACAACTTATAAACAAAACCTACTTTACTTAACACAAACGTCATCAAAGTTGCCGACAAACATTCTTCAGTCGGACCATTTTCTGACTTTAGTGACACAGCCAACAATCATACCAATCCCCCAATTCTACTCCTCGACGATCACACTAAACGTTCTTTAGTTTTAAAAACATCACCAACGCCACCACTTGATGATAAAAGATAAACTTTATAACATAACTGTGCGTTAAATAAATACTCATTTTGAAAAGCAATGATTTTCACACAAAGCTTACCGTTTTATCACCGTGTGGCACCGATATAGCATCGATAAACACTGCCGTGGACGCCGTCCGAAACACCCATTCATGAGCTGATGTCAAGTCTCTGCTTCTCGGTGTTTGATAAACACATAACCAATGTTCGTCTTTTTCTGCTTGCATTTTCTCAAACAATTACAAGTCATACGAATCACTGAAGCAGGTGGTCATCTCAGTGAAACTTCGTCTTCAATTCCATATTGATCATTAAGCCATGAGAAGGGCGAATAGGGGAACAATTAGACGCTGAATATAAGCGGTATTTAGATCTATAATCTTAATAGTACGCCATTGATAATCTTGAACTACGTTGAATGTACATACGGTAAAGGCGCTTCGCCGCTCGCGCTGGTCTTTTTTCGTGCGTGATATCCGGGCCGGGGGTGCCGCGGTGCGCCTTGACTAAAGGCTAGCTTCCCGCCACATGAAACAACAATGACGACACTGAACTGCAGCTTGCATCAGTTTCAACGTTATGTGTACATAATGTTTTGTCAATCAAAGTGGGGGGGGGGGGGGGGGGGGGGGTACGAGTGGGTAGTTGCTCTTCATTGTCCGGTTTTGACCATATATTAAGGTCAAAATGTTGTCATGTCTGTGTTCAGAAGTTTGAGCACGACTAACGTTCTACACCCTGATACAAAAATTATGCTGAAATGATCAGTAGTTTTAAAAATATATATAAGATAGGATAATAAGAAATTTTCAACTTCCGATTTTAACCGGAAGTAAGTTCAAATGTTGGACGGGTTCTGTGTAGCGTTTGTCGAACTTTAAATGAGCTATCCGATGATGTGTAGATTATAAAAAACAAACAAATGGTTCATGAGTTATGCTTTTTACAAATATTAAACTTTGATTTATTATAATTCGATGCCCGATGACGTCATCATGACGTAAATAGGTTTGTGTCGTCTTGATAGTGAAGTTCAACTATCTGTTGAGTTTCATTGTTCAATTCAATCTCAATCTTGAGTTATTCCGTAGATAAGCTCGAAAGTGTTTTTTGAAGAAAAAAAACGAAGGCGAACTTCGACCTAGGGTAACGACCCGGAAGTTAAGGTCATGTGAATTTGGCGTTAACTTTTCAAATGTTGCCCGTGTCTTGATCTATCATATGCCCAAATATGAATACTGTAGTTGTAATATTCAGAGACATACAGGCATTGGCATGAGGGCACTTTTCGAGCTAAAATGGCTTGTAACTTGACACCTGATGACGTCATCATGACGTAAATGAAACGGTTTCGTCTCCTAATGGTTATCTAACTATGGTAAAAATTTCAAGTTTATATGAGCTTGGGAAGTGTGCTTTTGTTAGCGGACAAGGGACGGCCAGAATCTGAAGAAGTAAAAAAAAAAAAAAACCGAACAATAACAAGAGGTGTTCGTCGCTACGCTCCGCTCCGAACACCTAACAAGAGGTGTTCGGAGCTACGCTCCGCTCCGAACACCTAACTAGACTTAACTTTTTGTTGTATAACAAAAAGAAGGTGTTCGGAATGACGTTCAATTTGGTAGTAACACATCCCAGTTTGAATACATGTAAGCTACATTTCAGCTTGACCAAGCATACTACTCAGTATATAGCTCTTGAACCTGCACCTTTAAGGTGACGTCATGTCACACTCGATGACGTCATCGTGGTGTGAACAATTGTTGGATGTAACATATCCCAACTTGGATACATGCAAAGTTTCAGCTTGATTACCCAAGTCGTTCTGTACTTATAAATCTTGTAAGAACTAGCAGTGGCTCAAATTTAATTGAAAAAATTGGTAAACATGACTCTGTTAGAAATTTGTACGATAAGTTTTTATCAAAAGTTAGTGAATGAAACAAGAGTTTCTTCCTTCCATTGTTTAAACCCAATAAAGTTATAACTTTTTCCGTGCAATTTGGACTTTATGTATTACATACTGAAGTACCTACTCATATCACGCATAGAACTGAAGCAGCACAATGACCTCACTATGTCCCGAGTTTACATTAATCCACTAATCCCAAAATGTTTGTAGCGCCCGCTAGAGTTGACTTTTGAATTGCGAGTTTATTTACTTAAATGGTGTTTGGACGGCCATTGGATGGAAGTATAATGTTTCTTGATATGATCGGCTGGTTCCCTTTACTTGTTTTTATAATGATCACATAACAATTATGAAATAATCGTGTACGATTTTTTTCACAACAATGCTTACATGTTTAGAATGATAGAACATCAGAATCAAGTGTTTGACGGGCGTGAGGGCATCGATCTGCATGCTAGTTTCCATGGTAGTCGCTTTGGAATCAAAACCCATTATTTTTGAATGATTATCCACTTGATTACAATCCTAAAGATGTTATTCAAAATAATAAATAAAGCCGCCACACTTCCTGTGTATACGAATGCAACAATTAAAAAGTCGTTATTTATCGACAAAATTGGACCTGAGTATTTCCCTTCTTTTCTCAGTCTCATTTGCACGGGAGAGAACAATATTAATCGGTCAAAAACTGAAGTATAACAAGGCACTTCTTGTTTCGACCGGAAGTAGAGGTAACGTAATGTCACACACACAATACAAAAATAAGACCTAAATTAATTTGGTATAATCCCGCAAAAAGCAACCTACGGTCTCATGTCCGTGATTTGATATGGAAGTTCAAACATTACAAAATTAATATTTAAAAACCTTGTAATTTGACATCCGATGAAGTCATGATGATATCACTGCAGCGGTGTCATCTACCTATGCATATCTAACTATGTGTGAAGATTAAAGTTTATGCGAGCTTAGGAAGTGTCTTTTTTTATTGGACAATCTTGAGGGAAAAGAAGACGACGAGATATGAATTCATGAAATGTTCAACTTTTGGTTAAAAAGCACACGATCAAAAGCCTAGCATTTGTTTGTTAACGAGGTTTGCATGGACGGCTGTTTTAGAGACTAACAAAGCGTATTGTCAAAAGCAGGTTGCGCGAACCTTGAACAGAGACTAGACCACAAGCATGTTTGATGGACTTTGAACCTTGCGGATGATTTGCTCAACGTATACACACACACTACGTGATAAAAATGAGTAAACTGGTTTAGTTCGCGTAGTGTGTGTGTAGCCCGTGGTTTGACAGCGGGTCAATAAATACACGTAATAATTGGTCAATATTTCAAATATTTGTATAAACAAAAGGAATGACGTCATCATGTTGTTTCTTTAGATTTACGTTGTCACTATCACTGTCTTTCAACATGCCAAGTTTCAACTCAGTCGAATTTGTGGTTTTGTAGATACACGGCTTCAAAAAGTAAACCTTTAAGGCGATACCACGTGACACATGATGACGTCATCAATATAAAACTTCACACATATGTTGTCTGCATAAAGGTCATTATATATACCAATTTTGAAACGATTATCATAAACTTCGCCACAGACATCTAGTAAAAGTGTATTTTTAACAGTTTTCAACCTGCCGCTAGAGGGCGCTCTTGACTTTTACGACGTCACTTATCTTATTTTGTTAAACCAGACTCTTGCTCGACTATAACACCGTTAAAAAAAACTTCAAAAAGTGTGCCACTTTTAAATTACGAGGCACTTCCTGTTTCTTCCTGTTTCGACCGGAAGTAGAGGTCATGTGAGGTCACGCACACGACAAAAAATAAAGACCTATATGACCTAAGTATGATCCCGCATAAAACAACCGACGGCCTCTTAAGTGTGATTTGTTACAGAATTTCAAAGATTAATTTATTGTTTTCTAAAAACCTTGTAATTTGACACCTGATGACGTCATCATGACGTAAATGAAACGGTTTCGTCTCCTAATGGTTATCTAACTATGGTAAAAATTTCAAGTTTATATGAGCTTGGGAAGTGTGCTTTTGTTAGCGGACAAGGGACGGCCAGAAGAAGAAGAAGTAAAAACTAGGCTTAACTTTTTGTTGTATAACAAAAAGAAGGTGTTCGGAATGACGTTCAATTTGGTAGTAACACATCCCAGTTTGAATACATGTAAGCTACATTTCAGCTTGACCAAGCATACTACTCAGTATATAGCTCTTGAACCTGCACCTTTAAGGTGACGTCATGTCACACTCGATGACGTCATCGTGGTGTGAACAAATTTGTTGGATGTAACATATCACAACTTGGATACATGCAAAGTTTCAGCTTGATTACCCAAGTCGTTCTGTACTTATAAATCTTGTAAGAACTAGCAGTGGCTCAAATTTAATTGAAAAAATTGGTAAACATGACTCTGTTAGAAATTTGTACGATAAGTTTTTATCAAAAGTTAGTGAATGAAACAAGAGTTTCTTCCTTCCATTGTTTAAACCCAATAAAGTTATAACTTTTTCCGTGCAATTTGGACTTTATGTATTACATACTGAAGTACCTACTCATATCACGCATAGAACTGAAGCAGCACAATGACCTCACTATGTCCCGAGTTTACATTAATCCACTAATCCCAAAATGTTTGTAGCGCCCGCTAGAGTTGACTTTTGAATTGCGAGTTTATTTACTTAATTGGTGTTTGGACGGCCATTGGATGGAAGTATAATGTTTCTTGATATGATCGGCTGGTTCCCTTTACTTGTTTTTATAATGATCACATAACAATTATGAAATAATCGTGTACGATTTTTTTCACAACAATGCTTACATGTTTAGAATGATAGAACATAAGAATCAAGTGTTTGACGGGCGTGAGGGCATCGATCTGCATGCTAGTTTCCATGGTAGTCGCTTTGGAATCAAAACCCATTATTTTTGAATGATTATCCACTTGATTACAATCCTAAAGATGTTATTCAAAATAATAAATAAAGCCGCCACACTTCCTGTGTATACGAATGCAACAATTAAAAAGTCGTTATTTATCGACAAAATTGGACCTGAGTATTTCCCTTCTTTTCTCAGTCTCATTTGCACGGGAGAGAACAATATTAATCGGTCAAAAACTGAAGTATAACAAGGCACTTCTTGTTTCGACCGGAAGTAGAGGTAACGTAATGTCACACACACAATACAAAAATAAGACCTAAATTAATTTGGTATAATCCCGCAAAAAGCAACCTACGGTCTCATGTCCGTGATTTGATATGGAAGTTCAAACATTACAAAATTAATATTTAAAAACCTTGTAATTTGACATCCGATGAAGTCATGATGATATCACTGCAGCGGTGTCATCTACCTATGCATATCTAACTATGTGTGAAGATTAAAGTTTATGCGAGCTTAGGAAGTGTCTTTTTTTATTGGACAATCTTGAGGGAAAAGAAGACGACGAGATATGAATTCATGAAATGTTCAACTTTTGGTTAAAAAGCACACGATCAAAAGCCTAGCATTTGTTTGTTAACGAGGTTTGCATGGACGGCTGTTTTAGAGACTAACAAAGCGTATTGTCAAAAGCAGGTTGCGCGAACCTTGAACAGAGACTAGACCACAAGCATGTTTGATGGACTTTGAACCTTGCGGATGATTTGCTCAACGTATACACACACACTACGTGATAAAAATAGGTAAACTGGTTTAGTTCGCGTAGTGTGTGTGTAGCCCGTGGTTTGACAGCGTAATAATTGGTCAATATTTCAAATATTTGTATAAACAAAAGGAATGACGTCATCATGTTGTTTCTTTAGATTTACGTTGTCACTATCACTGTCTTTCAACATGCCAAGTTTCAACTCAGTCGAATTTGTGGTTTTGTAGATACACGGCTTCAAAAAGTAAACCTTTAAGGCGATACCACGTGACACATGATGACGTCATCAATATAAAACTTCACACATATGTTGTCTGCATAAAGGTCATTATATATACCAATTTTGAAACGATTATCATAAACTTCGCCACAGACATCTAGTAAAAGTGTATTTTTAACAGTTTTCAACCTGCCGCTAGAGGGCGCTCTTGACTTTTATGACGTCACTTATCTTATTTTGTTAAACCAGACTCTTGCTCGACTATAACATCGTTAAAAAAAACTTCAAAAAGTGTGCCACTTTTAAATTACAAGGCACTTCCTGTTTCTTCCTGTTTCGACCGGAAGTAGAGGTCATGTGAGGTCACGCACACGACAAAAAATAAAGACCTATATGACCTAAGTATGATCCCGCATAAAACAACCGACGGTCTCTTAAGTGTGATTTGTTACAGAATTTCAAAGATTAATTTATTTTTTTCTAAAAACCTTGTAATTTAACACCTGATGACGTCATCATGACGTAAATGAAACGGTTTCGTCTCCTAATGGTTATCTAACTATGGTAAAAATTTCAAGTTTATATGAGCTTGGGAAGTGTGCTTTTGTTAGCGGACAAGGGACGGCCAGAATCTGAAGAAGTAAAAACTAGACTTAACTTTTTGTTGTATAACAAAAAGAAGGTGTTCGGAATGACGTTCAATTTTTGGTTGTAACACATCCCAGTTTGAATACATGTAAGGTACATTTCAGCTTGACCAAGCATTTACTACTCAGTATATAGATCTTGAACCTGCACCTTTAAGGTGACGTCATGTCAGACTTGATGACGTCATCGTGGTGTGAACAAATTTGGATACATGCAAAGTTTCAGCTTGATTACCAAAGTCGTTCTGTACTTATAGATCTTGTACGAACCGTATATTGAAAAATTTGGTAAACATGACTCTGTTAGAAATTTGTACGATAAGTTGTTATCAAAAGTTAGTGAATGAGTCTATTTAGAAAAAAATTATTCCACAACTACTTTCACAAGAGTTACTTCCTTCCATAGTTTGAACCCAATAAAGTTACCCTTTTCCCGTGCAATTTGGACTTAATGTATAACATACTGAAGTACCTACTCATATCACGCATAGAACAGAAGCACCACAATGACCTAACTATGTCCCGAGTTTACATTAATCCACTAATCCCAAAATGTCTGTAGCGCCCGCTAGAGTTGACTTTTGAATTGCGAGTTTAATTACTTAATTGTTTTTTGGACGGCCATTGGATGGAAGTATAATGTTTCTTGATATGATCGGCTGGTTCCCTTTACTTGTTTTATAATGATCACATATGAAACGAAGTGAATTGATGAAATGTTCAACTTCCGGTTAAAAAGCACACGATCAAAAGCCTAGCATTTGTTTGTTAACGAGGTTTGCATGGACGGCTGTTTTAGAGACTAACAAAGCGTATTGTCAAAAGCAGGTAACCTTGAACAGAGACTAGACCACAAGAATGTTTGATGGACTTTGAACCTTGAACCTCACAGTTTAACTGATTTAGTTCACGTAGTGTGTGTGTATCCCGTGGTTTGACAGCGGGTCAACAAATACCCGTAATAATTGGTAAAAATTTCAAATATTTGTAAACAAATAATGGAATAACGCCATCATGTTGTTTCTTTAGATTTACGTAATCATTATCACTGTCTAATTAACACGCCAAGTTTCAACTCAGTCGAACTTGTGGTTTTGTAGATACACGGCTTCAAAAAGTAAACATTTAAGGCGATACCACGTGACACATGATGACGTCATCAATCTAAAACTTCACACATATGTTGTCTGCATGAAGGTCATTATGTATACCAATTTTGAAACGATTATCATAAACTTCGCCACAGACATCTAGTAAAAGTGTACTTTGAGCTGCTTTTAAACTGCCGCTAGAGGGCGCTCTTGACTTTTATGACGTCACCTGTCTTAATTTTTTAAACCAGACCCTTGCTTGACTATAACATTGTTAAAAATAACTTCAAAAAATGTGCCACTTTTAAATCACAAGGCTTTTCCGGTTTCGACCGGAAGTAGAGGTCAAGTCATGTCACGCACACAATAACAAATGAAGACCTATATTACCTCTATATATTTCCGCAAAAAGCAACCGACGGTCTCTTCATCTTGATTTGATATGGATTTTCAACGATTAAAATTTTTAATGTTTAAAAACCTTATAACTTGACACCTGATGACATCATCATGACGTCATTACTACATAATGGAGGTTTTATTAAGGTCCTAACATGGTGTAAATTTGAATTTGATCAGATATACATTAGTTAAGATTGTTGCCGGAAATTGTTTTTTTGAAGAATTACACAAAGGCAAACTTTGACGTTCCGGTACGACCGGAAGTAAAGGTCATGTGAATTTGGCGTTAACTTTTCTAATGTTGCCCGTGTCTTGATCTATCATATGCCTAAATATGAATACTGTAGCTTTAATATTCAGAGACATACAGGCATTCGCATGAGGTCACTTTTTAAACTTAAATGGCTTGTAATTTGACACCCGATGACGTCATCATGACGTAACTGAAACGGTTTTATCTCCTAATGGTTATCTAACTACATGTACAGTTTAAAGTTTATTATGAGCTTGGGAAGTGAGCTTTTGTTACCGGACAATCGACGGAAATTGTTAACGTTTAAAAACCTTGTAACTTGACACCTGATGACGTCATCATGACGTCATTACTACATAATGGAGGTTTTATTAAGGTCCTAACATGGTGTAAATTTGAATTTGATCAGATATACATTAGTTAAGACTTTTGCCGGAAATTGTTTTTTTAAAGAATTACACAAAGGCAAAATTTGACCTTCCGGTACGACCGGAAGTAAAGGTCATGTGAATTTGGCGTTAACTTTTCAAATGTTGCCCGTGTCTTGATCTATCATATGCCTAAATATAAATACTGTAGCTTTAATATTCAGAGACATACAGGCATTCGCATGAGGTCACTTTTAAAACTTAAATGGCTTGTAATTTGACACCCGATGACGTCATCATGACGTAACTGAAACAGTTTCATCTCCTAATGGTTATCTAACTACATGTAAAGTTTAAAGTTTATATGAGCTTGGGAAGTGTGCTTTTGTTACCGGACAATCGACGGCTAGAACAAGAAGAAGTAATAAACACTAGGTGTTCGGGAAAAAATTGGGACAGTGTTGTGTTAATGTGTGAACTAATTTTACGAATCGATGAAAAGTTTGTGGACAGCTTTTGAAATTTCAAAGATAGTAAAGTGTAAATATGTTACGTTTGTAGCTTTAGTTTAAACGGGAAATAAATGCTAACCTATACTACTTATGACTGAATAGAGCTCTAGAACGTGTATGAACATCTATGAAAACAGTCATAAACTGAACTGAACTGAAGTAATAACTTCGTACACGTAAACTTGTCGAGAGATTTTGTCACCGGCAATTGTCTTCCTGCCAGTTTCAAGTTTTATTATCATTCGCCTTTATGTTTTTTGACTTCTATATAATCATGAAGCATCATTGTTTGGTGGTATCTATCAGAACAATTTGTCAAGAGAACAACCAATTTGTTTTGAATGATTTAATCATTTTAGTGGCAATGTCTTTTGCCTTTGATGTCCCAGTTCACCTGATGTCATTCTTGTGACACAGGCGTACAAACTGTTGACTGGCAAGGATAACACCATCGTCAGCCTCATACAAAAGGGCATGATGCTCCCTCAAAATGCCCACCAGTAGTGGTGCACCTGCACAATGAGCAATTTACATATTTTATGTCAAACTTCTATCACATTCACTTACTGGTTAGAAGCAATGTAGGCACAATGCTTCAATGAAAGCAATTAAAAGCACAATGCTAATTAATATGACCGTTAACAATTGCCACAAATTAAAAACACATATGACTTCTGGTTTGCATGAATTTTAAACATGGTGTAACCATGGGCCAAATAATTTGTTTCTCTGTTTCAGCATAGATTTAGTTTTTTCATTATGTTTACGTTCCCTGCTTAAAAAGGGCGTTCTAAATAGTTTACATTTTAACACATTAATTTAACAATAGAACTCGTGCAAATGTCTTAATAAAAAATAATTAGTTAATTGAGGTTCATTTGGTATTCAAAAGCAGCCCAGTATAAACTACTTAGTTTCATTGAGATTGATTATTTACTTATAATATTTCTTAGCAACACCTTTCTGTTTATTAAATAAGTTACACAGAGCTGTGTTGTGTGCCATTGCATATGCTTTTACACACAAATACCAAATAAACAGACATAATTATATAACAAGTGTTTGGGGTGAATTCATCTTTGTTCTGTTGTCCAATTTTATTATGTCGATTTTTCCTCTCCACAAATAACGCTACTGAAATGTTCTTGTGACGTTCCAAACGTTTTTGAATTTGTGGAACCCATCGTAAGAGGGCGCAATTTGTTTTCATTTTCGGTGGCTAGACTAAGCCTGAACATTATTCATGTCCTCCCGATTAATGTTTGTTTACGTTGCCTTTGTTTTAGAAAATTGGACGTATATTATATTAATAACAACACGAGATATTTATATTGCGCATAATGCAGAAGCCTCTATGCGCTATTATAGGTTTAATTAAATCGACGAAAAAGATTGTTTTTGGGCCTAGCTTTTGAAATTTCAAAATAGTAAATTGTTTCTCTTATATACGTAAATACCATAGTTTACCAATAAATAAGTGCACGTCTATTAATTAAACAACGTTACGGCGAGGTTTTTCATGTAAATAGTCATAAACTGAACTGATCGTATGCAAGACCTGTCCGATGATGTATTGATTGTAGAAATCCAATCCGTAGTTATTGGACTATAATACTAAAAGATATCACTAACAATTCAAAATTAAATGTTATCAAACTACGCCTGTTTGCTGCGCTTATACCGTCTGGTGCCGATTACTGAAGCAACAAGTCATGATTATGAAAAGGGCATAAGAACCTACTGTTTACACGATGTGCAATTTATGTTGAATTTATTTTGCTGTTCACATTGTATTTCTTTGAAGTATTCAACAGGATCTAAAAGTTAGATTCGCGTAAAAACCGTTGTTGATCAGAGTCAAATTTATGTTGACCTTTTATATTTCCGATTGCATTTTCTCAGTTATCAAAAGTTCTTCAAATCACCAATAAAACAGTTCAGCAAAATACACTCGTTCAGTTGATATTTACCACCAAGCCAACAAAAGGCTAACACGAAGGTTATGCATTGGACCACCGTCGAACATCGTAGATTTCCGAAGGATGGTTGCATTTATCGACGAGTGCAGTAACAAAATAATGACCATTAACTTTGTATAGCGCCACCATGGATAACGTATCACGACACAGCAATGCAGTCTTCGTGGACTTTGCACCTAAGATCAATGGCGCAGTGTGTGTACCGTTTACATGTACATGCAAGATTACGCGTGGTCAATGGAGCAGAATGACCAGCCCTGCGGGCTAATACTAACGTAATGTTCAACTTACATTTTCAGCGGGAAGTCAAGAACAACCGGGATAACTCTTTGTGTAGCATTTGTTGAGTTTTAAAAGACCTGTCCGATGATGTATTGATTGAAGCAATCCATTCAGTAATGATTAAGTTATGATTTTTTGAAATATTAAATTTTGATTTACTGTATTTCAACACCTGATGACGTAATCATGACGTCACAACAACTTGATGGAGGTTTCATCAAGGTTCCAACATGGTGTAAATTTGAGGTTGATCGGATAAACAGAAGTGAAGAATTTGGGCAGGAAATGTTTTTTGGTTAAGAATTGCAGAAAGGCAAACTTTGACCTTCCGGTACGACCGGAAGTAAAGGTCGGGTGATTTTGGCGTTAACTTTTTAAATGTTGCCCGTGTCTTTATCTATCATATGCCTAAATATGAATACTGTAGCTTTAATATTCAGAGACATACAGGCATTCGCATGAGGTCACTTTTTAAACTTAAATGGCTTGTAATTTGACACCCGATGACGTCATCGTGACGTAACTGAAACGGTTTTATCTCCTAATGGTTATCTAACTACATGTAAAGTTTAAAGTTTATATGAGCTTGGGAAGTGTGCTTTTGTTACCGGACAATCGACGGCCAGAAGAAGAAGAAGTAAACACTAGACTTAACTTTTTGTTGTATAACAAAAAGAAGGTGTTCGGAATGACGTTCAATTTGGTAGTAACACATCCCAGTTTGAATACATGTAAGCTACATTTCAGCTTGACCAAGCATACTACTCAGTATATAGCTCTTGAACCTGCACCTTTAAGGTGACGTCATGTCACACTCGATGACGTCATCGTGGTGTGAACAAATTTGTTGGATGTAACATATCACAACTTGGATACATGCAAAGTTTCAGCTTGATTACCCAAGTCGTTCTGTACTTATAAATCTTGTAAGAACTAGCAGTGGCTCAAATTTAATTGAAAAAATTGGTAAACATGACTCTGTTAGAAATTTGTACGATAAGTTTTTATCAAAAGTTAGTGAATGAAACAAGAGTTTCTTCCTTCCATTGTTTAAACCCAATAAAGTTATAACTTTTTCCGTGCAATTTGGACTTTATGTATTACATACTGAAGTACCTACTCATATCACGCATAGAACTGAAGCAGCACAATGACCTCACTATGTCCCGAGTTTACATTAATCCACTAATCCCAAAATGTTTGTAGCGCCCGCTAGAGTTGACTTTTGAATTGCGAGTTTATTTACTTAATTGGTGTTTGGACGGCCATTGGATGGAAGTATAATGTTTCTTGATATGATCGGCTGGTTCCCTTTACTTGTTTTTATAATGATCACATAACAATTATGAAATAATCGTGTACGATTTTTTTCACAACAATGCTTACATGTTTAGAATGATAGAACATCAGAATCAAGTGTTTGACGGGCGTGAGGGCATCGATCTGCATGCTAGTTTCCATGGTAGTCGCTTTGGAATCAAAACCCATTATTTTTGAATGATTATCCACTTGATTACAATCCTAAAGATGTTATTCAAAATAATAAATAAAGCCGCCACACTTCCTGTGTATACGAATGCAACAATTAAAAAGTCGTTATTTATCGACAAAATTGGACCTGAGTATTTCCCTTCTTTTCTCAGTCTCATTTGCACGGGAGAGAACAATATTAATCGGTCAAAAACTGAAGTATAACAAGGCACTTCTTGTTTCGACCGGAAGTAGAGGTAACGTAATGTCACACACACAATACAAAAATAAGACCTACATTAATTTGGTATAATCCCGCAAAAAGCAACCTACGGTCTCATGTCCGTGATTTGATATGGAAGTTCAAACATTACAAAATTAATATTTAAAAACCTTGTAATTTGACATCCGATGAAGTCATGATGATATCACTGCAGCGGTGTCATCTACCTATGCATATCTAACTATGTGTGAAGATTAAAGTTTATGCGAGCTTAGGAAGTGTCTTTTTTTATTGGACAATCTTGAGGGAAAAGAAGACGACGAGATATGAATTCATGAAATGTTCAACTTTTGGTTAAAAAGCACACGATCAAAAGCCTAGCATTTGTTTGTTAATGAGGTTTGCATGGACGGCTGTTTTAGAGACTAACAAAGCGTATTGTCAAAAGCAGGTTGCGCGAACCTTGAACAGAGACTAGACCACAAGCATGTTTGATGGACTTTGAACCTTGCGGATGATTTGCTCAACGTATACACACACACTACGTGATAAAAAACAGTAAACTGGTTTAGTTCGCGTAGTGTGTGTGTAGCCCGTGGTTTGACAGCGGGTCAATAAATACACGTAATAATTGGTCAATATTTCAAATATTTGTATAAAAAAAGGAATGACGTCATCATGTTGTTTCTTTAGATTTACGTTGTCACTATCACTGTCTTTCAACATGCCAAGTTTCAACTCAGTCGAATTTGTGGTTTTGTAGATACACGGCTTCAAAAAGTAAACCTTTAAGGCGATACCACGTGACACATGATGACGTCATCAATATAAAACTTCACACATATGTTGTCTGCATAAAGGTCATTATATATACCAATTTTGAAACGATTATCATAAACTTCGCCACAGACATCTAGTAAAAGTGTATTTTTAACAGTTTTCAACCTGCCGCTAGAGGGCGCTCTTGACTTTTATGACGTCACTTATCTTATTTTGTTAAACCAGACTCTTGCTCGACTATAACACCCTTTAAAAAAACTTCAAAAAGTGTGCCACTTTTAAATTACAAGGCACTTCCTGTTTCTTCCTGTTTCGACCGGAAGTAGAGGTCATGTGAGGTCACGCACACGACAACAAATAAAGACCTATATGACCTAAGTATGATCCCGCATAAAACAACCGACGGTCTCTTAAGTGTGATTTGTTACAGAATTTCAAAGATTAATTTATTTTGTTCTAAAAACCTTGTAATTTGACACCTGATGAGGTCATCATGACGTAAATGAAACGGTTTCGTCTCCTAATGGTTATCGAACTATGGTAAAAATTTCAAGTTTATATGAGCTTGGGAAGTGTGCTTTTGTTAGCGGACAAGGGACGGCCAGAATCTGAAGAAGTAAAAAAAAAAAAAAACGAACTAGACTTAACGTGTTTGTGACAACAAACACTAGGTGTTCGGGTATCGCTGGTGGGCTCACTGCTGTTTTAATGCGTAAGCTGTATCATTGAATCGCTGAAAACAATCCTGATAGCTTTTGAAATATTAGAGAAAGTAAAGAAAGTAAAGAAATAAAGGGCTGCTAAAAATTTTATAAATTTTATAAATAACAACCTTTTGTTTAGCCAAATTTGAAAACCTATGACATCATTATGAAGTTAGAAAGTTTTTAGCGAGACATAGGCATTTAAATATGTGCCAAGTGGAAAACAAAGATGAACTTACAAAAAATATAAGCAAAAGAGTACATTACAAAAAATATAAGCAAAAGAGTACATTATTTAGATTATTTTGAAAGGGCAAAGGGTCCATTGTCAGTTCATAGTCATACAGAGGAACATTTTTCCCACTTCCCCTTCATCTTGGCCACAGATCTTGAAACGAGCCTTTGAATGACACACAAGTACAACTTTTAAGTATTATGTATTCCATTCAATGTAGTTTATTTATTTTTCAATGGTTTTTCGAATCTTTATTGATTAATAAAAAAAAACACTATTTTATGCTATTCATGTTGACATTATTAAGTAACATTTCTGAAAAGTTTTTAACAGGGTTTAAAAAACAGTGAGTTGGATACTCAATAAGTATCAGTGCATGAATCATTGATTGTTCTAAACATATGCACTGACGATGATGTCATTAAAACAAGTCAAGTATGAGCTACGGTTGCATGTTTTAAAATAGCTTGTTTGATTTTTAGACATTGATTGTCATACAGAACGGTTTGTTAAATTTAGAATATTAAAAGAAAAGACTTTTGTTTATGATAATTATGCAAGGCAAAGACAAAGCATGAGGACGGCAAGTCTAAGCCTCTTGAATTTATTCTAATAACATAATGAGTTATTAACTGATGCACCATAGAGGTAGATCTACCTCTATGGGACATCATACACTACAACAACGGGTGTGAAACTTTCACTGTACACCTTTCAGGCACTGGATGCACTGATGATGTCTAAAAAATAAGTCAAGTATGAGCTATTGGTTGCATTTTTAAAAATAGATTGCTTGATTTTTAGCTATGATCTTTATACAGAACGGTTTGTTAAATTTAGGATATTGAAAGAAAAGGCAAGTCATGAAGACGGCAAGTCTAAGCCTCTCGTGAATTTTGACTAATAACCTAATTAGTTGAGTACTATTTCTACCTGTATATGGTGCATACTCAGCGAGGAAATTAGGAATGCAACACAACAACGAGTAGGAAATCTTTCACTTGGAGAGACCATTTGGGTACTGGATGTGCTGTATTCTGAAGAAGAAAAAAACAATTATAAACAAAGTAAGACTGACGGAAAATTAAGTCAAGCGGAAACTGTTCAAATAAATACAATTTAAGACCTAACAAATATATTTTGTCATTGTATAATACTACTAATAATTTATTGAATTTATATTCCACTCTATCCAGGACCAATAATATTATTAGAGTAATTTGTTAGTGGAAGGTGCACATACTGTTTTTAAAGTTGACTTATAAACAAAAGATTCTTAGAAAAATACGAAAGCCCATTAGCGCCACAACAAAAATTTTAAAATCCGTTATTACGGATTCGAATCCGTTATTACGGATTAGCAATCCGTTATTACGGATTAGCAATCCGTTATTACGGATTAGCAATCCGTTATTACGGATTAGCAATCCGTTATTACGGATTCGCAATCCGTTATAACGGATTCGCAATACGGATTCGCAATCCGTTATTACGGATTCATAATACGTTAATTACGGATTCACTCGAGGATCTCTCGATGGCGCTATTTGCGTTGGACAGATGGTTTATTCTGCCTAACTTTTATTAAGCCCAAAGGACGACTCGCAATCCGTTATTACAGATTCATAATACGTTATTATGGATTCACTCTAGGATCCCTCGATGGCGCTATTTGCGTTGGACAGATGGTTTATTCTGCCTAACTTTTATTAAGCCCAAGGACGACGTGTTCATAATTTTATGTTTCATTAGTTTTGTTTAAGTAACTGCAAATCTACGAAAGCCTATTAGCGCCACAAAAAAAGAAAAATCTAATCCGTTATTACGAATTCGAATCCGTTATTACGGATTCGCAATCAGTTATTACGGATTCGCAATCTGTCATTACGGATTCGCAATCCGTCATTACGAATTCGCAATCCGTCATTACGGATTCGCAATCCGTCATTACGGATTCGCAATCCGTTATTACGGATTCGCAATCCGTTATTACGGATTCACTCGAGGATCCCTCGATGGCGCTATTTGCGTTGGACAGTAATGGTTTATTATATTTATTATATTCTACTTTTAAACATCTTTCCAACCATCCTATTCATTTCAATTCACTTCATAACAAACGCTTTTTATAGGATAGTGGGATAGGTCCGGCCTTTCTTAAACCACGTGTTTTTTTCGTAAAGACACAAAGTCAAATTTCAACGGTTAGAACTGTGTATTTGTAAACATGCACTTCAACTTAGTTCAATATTTTGCTGTAGTAGTGGTTCGTGTACAATGGTTGCGGTCAGTCTGGTTGCGGTGACTCGATTTGCAGTTACTTCATGTACTTAAACAAAAATAATGAAACATAAAATTATGAACACGTCGTCCTTTGGGCTTAATAAAAGTTAGGCAGAATAAACCATTACTGTCCAACGCAAACGCCATCGAGGGATCCTCGAGTGAATCCGTAATAACAGATTGCGAATCCGTATTGCGAATCCGTATTGCGAATCCGTAATAACGGATTGCGAATCCATAATAACGGATTGCGAATCCGTAATAACGGATTGCGAATCCGTAATAAGGGATTGCGAATCCGTAATAAGGGATTGCGAATCCGTAATAAGGGATTGCGAATCCGTAATAACGGATTGCGAAGCCGTAATAACGGATTGCGAAGCCGTAATAATGGATTCGAATCTGTAATAACGGATTTGATGGGTTTTTTTGTGGCGCTAATGGGCTTTCGTACAAATCGAGTCACCGCAACCATTGTACACTTAATGAACCACTACTATGTACAGCAAAATATTTAACTAAGTTGAAGTGCATGTTTACAAATACACAGTTCTAACCGTTGAAATTGTAATAACTTTGTGGGTCTTTACGGGAAAAAAACGTGGTTTAAGAAACTGAAAGGCCGGACCTATATCCCTCTATCATATAAAAAGCGTTTGTTATGAAGTGAATTGAAATGAATATGGTTGGAAAGATGTTTAAAAATATAATCAATATAATAAACCATTACTGTCCAACGCAAATAGCGCCTTCGAGGGATCATCGAGTGAATCCGTAATAACGGATTGCGAATCTGTAATAACGGATTGCGAATCCGTAATAACGGATTGCGAATCCATAATAACGGATTGCGAATCCATAATAACGGATTCGAATCCGTATTTGATTTGTTTTTTCTTTGTGGCGCTAATAGGCTTTCGTAGAAAAACCTTGATCGCAGGGTTTTTAAATATTCATGTCATAATACAAGAGTTGACGGAAAACATTCATCAATCTGACAAGTGACACAGCCAAAAATCATGCCCGTTTCCAATTGCCCAATTTTACCTCTTCGTTCGACAATCATACTAAAACGTTCCTTAATAGTTTAAAAACGTCACCAAAGTGGCCACTTGATGATTAAGGGTAAACTTTATAACAAAACTGTGCATTAAATAAAAGAATAATTTTGAAAAGCAATGATGTTCATCGTACGAAGCTTACCGTTTAAATTCCCGTGTTGCACTGCATGCAGAGATAAAGACATGCCGTAAAGTCCCGGTCCAACTCGCCCTTCGCGAGCCGGTTTCAAGTCCGTGCTTCTCGGTATTATGCGAACAAAACATAACGCCAATGTTGGTCTTTTCTGCTTGCATTTTCTCACATAATTACAAGTCATACGAATCACTGAAGCAGGAGGTCATCTCAGTGAAACTTCGTCTTCAATTCCATATTGATCATTAAGCCATGAGAAGGGCGAATAGGGGAACAATTAGACACCGAATCTGAGCAGATCAGGTCTACATGTGTACGAAGCTTACCGTTTAAATTCCCGTGTTGCACTGCAGCGATCGATAAACACACCGGTCCTACTCGCCCTTCGCGAGCCGGTGTCAAGTCCGTGCTTCTCGGTGTGTGAACAAAACATAACGCCAATGTTGGTCTTTTTCTGCTTGCATTTTCTCACATAATTACAAGTCATACGAATCACTGAAGCAGGTGGTCATCTCAGTGATACTTCGTCTTCAATTCCATATTGATAATTAAGCCATGAGAAGGGCGAATAGGGGAACAATTAGACACCGAATCTGAGCAGATCAGGTCTACATGTATAACGTTAGTACGCCATTGATTTGCACTACATTGAAGTACATAACACCTAGCCTTCAGTAAAGACGTACACACGATGATGTCAACAATACAAGGTAGCTGTACGTGTTGATTATTTATAGTGTCCCCCAACAAGCGTCTTGAGTAGCAAGCCTACCCACCGTTGCGCAATGGAATCAGTCGCGAGGAGGTATGCCATGCTGCGTTAGGCAATCGACGGTCCCTTCGTCTTGATTTGATATAGATTTTCAAAGATTAAAATTGTTAATCTTTAAAACCTTGTAATTTGACACCTGATGACGTCATCATGACGTCACAACTGCTTGATGGAGGTTTTATCAAGGGTCCTTACATGGTATAAATTTGAAGTTGATCAGATATACTGAAGTTAATCATTTCGCCGGAAAATTGTACCAAGACAAAATTTAAAGAATTTCACAAAGGCAAACTTTGACCTTCCGGTACGACCGGAAGTAAAGGTCGTGTGATTTTGGCGTTAACTTTTCAAATGTTGCCCGTGTCTTGATCTATCATATGCCCAGTAATGAATACTGTAGCTTTAATATTCAGAGACATACAGGCATTGGAATGAGAGCACTTTTGGACCTAAAATGGCTTGTAATTTGACACCTGATGACGTAATCATGACGTCACAACTTACTCGGCTTCTCCTAGTTATGTTCTAACTTCACATTAAGTTTCAAGTTGATCAAAGATTCGCAAGTATGCGTTTGCTTGCGGACAAAGCCCACTGAGAGGAATAAGCAAAACAAAGAGGAAAAAAAAAAAAAAAAAAAAAAAAAAAAAAAAAAAAAAAAGAGTTGTTCGGGGTTTACCCCGAACACCTAACAATAACAAGAGGTGTTCGGAGCTACGCTCCGCTCCGAACACCTAAAAAAAAAAAACGAACAATAACAAGAGGTGTTCGGAGCTACGCTCCGCTCCGAACACCTAAAAAAAAAAAACGAACAATAACAAGAGGTGTTCGGAGCTACGCTCCGCTCCGAACACCTAAAAAAAAAAAAACGAACAATAAGAAGAGGTATTCGGACTTTTGTCCGAACACCTAAAAAAAAAAACGAACAATAACAAGAGGTGTTAGGAGCTACGCTCCGCTCCGAACACCTAAAAACTAGGCATGTAGTGTTTGTAGGATTACAAACACTAGGTGTTCGGGTTTTCAATGAAAGTTAGTGCTTTCAATGAAAGTTAGGCTTATGACCGTATGGTGCCATGAAAGTTTGTTTTTATATCCCATTCCGATAGTGAGAAGGATGGCGGAAGAAGGTTGGCCTTTCTAATACTTTGCAAACTAGGGTTTGTGAAAAGTTTTTTGACTTGAAATTGAAGATTGAACCAGAAGGCGAGTTTGGCAAGTTTAATTATTTTTGTTTTGACCCTCGAACACGGCACCTTAATTGGACAAGCTTAAGTTGGTACGTTGTCAGCACCTACAGTTGGTTAAAATGGTCTATTTTGCATTTTTTCAACGTTTTCTTTATCTAAGTGTGTTGTTTACATATCTATTGCCCGAGTAAATTAATCAGATTTGTTTGCATAATTAATTAGTTTTTATAACTTGGTTAATCTACCAATTGACAGACAAATGACGGGATATTGGTAGTATTGTCTTTCCCTTTCTATCCAAACCGCTATCCCATGTTGATCGCCATCTCCTAGGCGGCATGGTATGATGCGTTAGCGTTAGCGTTAGTTATTTGAATCGCTGAAAACAATGTTGATAGCTTTTGAAATTTCAAAGAAAGTAATGTGTAAATCTTCTACGTTTAAACGTTAGTTTATACACAGGAAATAAAGGCTACTCGGAATATAAAATTTTCTAAATAATAAACTTTTGTTTAGCCAGAATTGAAAACCGATGGCATCATTATGAAGTTAGAATTTATTTATCGAGACATAGGTATTTAAATATGTGCCAAGTGAAAAACAAAGGTGAACTTACAAAAATAATTTAGCAAATGAGTACATTATTTAGATTATTTGAAAGGGCCAAGGGTCCATTGTCAAAAATACAAGGATTTAAATTTAAATCCACAGGATTGAATTTTTAATCTTTCAAGGAGTGTGATTAGGGACCAAACAGCGTGGATTTAAAATTAATCTTTCAAAAGATTTAAAACAATTAATCTGTAAAGGATTAATAAAATCAATCCAGTGGATTTATATTTCAAATCTTTACAGATTTAACCTCAACCCGTTGAATGATTTAAACCTACATGATCGCAATCTCATTTGATTTATTTTTAAATCATCATTGGGGTTAAAATATAAAACACACCATTTCTGGACCAGCAGGAAAGTAAACACAGGAACAGCAAAAATGTCAAAACCATTTTCTTACAAACTTTATTACTTTCTTAGATAGACCTTAACATGGAGTTTACCTTTGTAGTAAATGAACATAAAAAGTTCTATTGAGTCTCCATGTTTATTACACAAGGATTAAAACTGCAATTTCATCATAATAATATTCTCAGGATGTGGGTGACTGTTAATGTATACATCCTTTATGGCACATGAAAACAAAATAAAGGTTTTTATGTTTGTTTCTTAGAAATTGGAGTCTATTTTTACAATGCTAGCTTGATTTTAGGTACTTGCTTTAAAGAGTACGGTATTTACACCTGCAGTGCTTTACAAAAACATTGCCACACACAATTAACAAAAATTGTGTGTGATTTACCTGAATGAGATAGAAAATGGACTTTATTACAACAAATAGGATGCACCATCTTTCTCTTAATTAAACAACATTGTATCCGAAGGAATTGAAGGGCACATCAAATTAGGTTTGTAGGGACTTAGGGTTATCTTGGATATCAGTAAGTCAATTAACCTGGTTTCAATGCTATAAAGAACTCAATAAAGTTGTTTAACGCTATAGGATAGTCTGACCCAAACACACTAAAAGATTTAAACAACTTATCAAAAGCTTCAACTACACTGAAGATCCCCCACTGACTGGAATGCAGTCCAGACACAAGACAAACTGCTTCGGTTTTCTCTCTGGGAAACTGTTCAGGTTGCCTAATCCCTTTAGATGATTGCAATGGCTTCGTCGATGTGGGTCCTACTCCCCTTCTGTATTTGAAAAAGGGCACATTATTCTAGTTACTAATCAAATCATCTCATTTAAAATGCGGAGATTTACTACCGGTTTGAAAATTATTGTTATTAAATTGGGGGGAGGGGGGGGGGATGTTTTGGTCCCGAGGAAATGTTTTTAAGAATTTTGCCCCTGGATCAAAAACATTTACATGTATAATGAAAACAAGTGACCCATGACCTGTATGTGACCTTGATACTTAGGCGGATCTACATGTAAGGTGTACAAGGTTTCCCAGCTATAGGAGGCTCTTAAACATGGATACTTGTTTGTTTTTCTAACCTGATGTGTATTATAAACTCACTTTCTGTTATGAAAGCAAAAGCAATTGAAGCACTGAATTGAAGTTCTAAATTAGTTTAAAAGTCCAGAGCTCATTAAACCCATGTGAGTTTTTCCTGATAAGATTCATTTTAACTGTACGAGATGATGCACAGTGAAATTAGTATTACGCTTCAGTGAAAGAAACATACAATATTTGACAACCTCCATCAAGGGGAAAACAAACCAAAGAAATACTTACCAGCTCGATCTGAATAATGTAGGGAACTGTATCTGCTACAATTGAAACCCTTTGACTTTGCCACTGGACGAAGAAAACTGTAAACAGCAACCAGTAAGGAACAAAGATCACCTGAAACATGGAAAACATCCAGACGATTGTTAATAAAGCCTTCACACCAGTACCATGGAAGTACAAAGCATTAACTAAACATTATATCACTAGTTATTTACTATAATTTTCTGTCAACCAGCACACAATGACACAATTATTGAAGTTTGAAAGGATTTAGGTCTTTTTTTCCTAGATTGTTATTGATGCTTGCATTAGGTCTCAGGTGGTCATTCTACAAAACAAGAACATACTTATTTAAAACACAGTGATAGAGTGAACATTTCAGTGTTGTAAAGCATACCAGATTGTAATACACTACACTAGACTGCATGCACTGTTCTGCACAGTACACACTATCATGTAAAAAGTATTACTTTCCCTAGCAACCATGACAACGATTGCAAATTACTAACTTTTAGTTGTGTAGGATGGGAATCCATACACATCAGGGGAAACAAGAAATACTTACCCGCTGATCTGAATAATGTAGGAAACTGCATGCATCAGCTACAATTGAAACCCTTTGACTTTGCCATTGGATGGACCAAGAAAACTGTAAACAGCAACCAGTAAGGAACAAAGATCACCTGAAACATGGAAACCATTCAGACAATTGTTAAGAAAACCTCGACATCAGTACCATGGAAGTACAAAGCATTAACTAAGTAAACGTCACTGGAATATTAACTATAATTGTTTGTGTTTTTGGTTTCTGTCGACCAGCACACAATTGAATTTTAAAAAGGAATTTGACCAATATTTTCTAGATTGTATTTCGCTTCAATCTTTGGTGGTCATTCTGCAAAACATAAAAGTGCCACTATGGTTCAGCAGATAAGAACATGGTCCTACCTCCATGATAAGAAGTAAAACTAATTGCTATCGTTTAATATTAATTATTTTGAGCACAGAGAGCCCAAATCATAGTTTTCTTCCTACCTCCATGGTTCTATCGACCAACAGAAACATACATGAACTCGAAATTGGTCTTCATCAGAGACGAACAATCACGTTGTCTCTTGCTATTTTATATCTTGATGAAATTATGTTATGTTTGTTCTCTATCTAGTAGCCTTTGTATGAGAACGTAAAATGAATAAAGTGAGGACGTTGTGTGTAAAAGGCGGTGAACATCGTTAACAAAATGAAGCCCAACGTTTAATATAGCCACTAGTAGGGTCAATATACAGTTTGACCCCAAACAATTGTAACAAAAGGTTTTCCAACGGTTTCAGGTACTATTGGACATCAAAAATAACATATTAAAAATCTAAGAAAATCAGAGTACCGGAAAGCCGTTTTTTCAAAATGGCGTCCAAGATGGCCGCTATACTATCCTAAAATGACTATAAGTCAATCATTATTAACCCTACAGACGTAATGTTGGTGCCTATCCCCAGGTTTTAGGGGTCAGAGAACTCATTGAGACCAACAAAAGAAGCATTGAGTAATGAGGTAACATAAAATTCCAAGATGGCGTCCAAAATGGCCGCCAATACACTAAAAAGGCTATAAGTCATTTAATATTCACATTGGGAGTTTAATTTTTGGTGTCTACATCTATCTTGTATGGATCAAGAAACCCACTAAGACCAATAACAATTTAGTGAGAATCAGGTAACCTAAAAATCCAAGATGGCGTCCAAATTTGCTAAAAGCTATTTGCTGAGAGTTTATTTTGTTGTGTCTAATCCTGTGTTATAGATGCCCGGGAGAGGGTTGGGGGAAAGTTCTTGCATCGCGGTTCAACCTGGGCGCTGCGAATGTGTCTGCGGACTCCGGCACGGTGGTTTGTTTATGTGCTTACGACCACGTACGACCCGGGCCGCAATGTGCGTTCGAAAGGCCGATGATCACTGCAGTCTGCAATTCACACTGATTCACGCAGCTGGCTGCCTTCTTCATCGAGTGATCCACCGCCAAGAATTGTACAACTCTTGGATTTCACTCTCGGTTACCGTCGGTTCCATCACCAATGATGGGCTCTGCCGCGCCCCGTGGTCTCGGGCGCAGATGATTTGGGTCAAGATCTTGCGGGGCGTTCGAGATATCTGCGGCTGCTGGCACCAGACTTGCCCTCCAATAGATCCTCGTTAAAGGATTTAAAGTGTGCCCATATATTCCAATGGGCCTCGAAAGAGTCCTGTATTGCTAATAGACCTTATGCATATGACGTCATTTGAGTAGGGCGCCCTCGCCTAGAGGTCAAACGGAAGATGCTCATTGGCCAGTCCTGTGCGCCGCGCGTACAAATCAGCGCGTTTCCATTGTTTCATTATCGGTTTACCTCTAAGATGGCGGCTTGGTGACGTCTATGCATAAGGTCCATTTTCGTCAGTACCCCCCCCCCCCCCCCCCCGTGTCGGGAGTGGGTAATTTGCGCGCCTGCTACCTTCCTTGGATGTGGTAGGCGTATAACGGCCAGGCGGTGGTCACGTTAGTGGTCCGGTCCTGTCGCCCTCGAAGCCACTCTCTCTCTCTCCATCCCTTCTCTCATTCTAATCGCCGGGGGGAAAAGAACAAATCAACCGGGGCGTGTGTCGTCCGCCTCCGTCCCCCATCATTCGCCCAGGTTGAGTGAGCCGTGGAAGCTCGCCCGGCCCGTCTGGTTCCCCGGGGTTGGGCAAGGGCTCAACAAATGCTTCGACGTATCCCGGAGGGATGGCAATCAGGATGCCAAGAGGGGGTCCCGCTAGCGCAGAGCTGAATGAGGCCGGGCTCGACAAAAGGTCTCGGTAAACTCACGCTCTCGCGCCCATGCGGGCTTCACGAATTGCCGTTGGGTTCGGTATCCGCCCCCGCCCCGGGGCGAGACGGCACTGCCACTCCCGCTGCAGGAAGAGGCAGCACGGTCCAACACCCCGCTCACTGCGTCGGACCAGTCCGGTCGTGCCATCAGGGCCCCCCGGGGGTCACTTAAGAAGCCAGGCCCGCTACCCACTGCCATGCACGGGGAGAGGGGAATCCACCGGACCGGCAGCCTCACGGAGAAGTAACTGGTTGTTTTGGACGCCATCTTGGATTTTCAGGACCTGATTACTCAATGAATTTTTCATTGGTCTTAACATTTTAGCCACTGGACCGCCCAGCCGCCAAAATCGATAAACCGTAACATGCGGTAGAAGGAAAAACTCACAAGCTTGTGTATTGCGATAAAACAAAAAAATTACATAAAAACACCCCAAAACATAAAAATATAAATATATGGCCAGTTGGCCAAGTCAATGACAATAGTTTAGATAATAGTGTTTAATTCACTCCCCTTCACAGATGACTTGTAAAGATGGTAACGCTAATGATGATGAAATTTTGTAGCTTTCACCAACAACATGCTCATTTGTAACCAAACAAAAATTAATTTTCTTTCATCATGATGATACTATCAAAAACTAATGACTCAGCAATTAATCACTATGAGCATTTGATGCCACATAAAAGGCTTCAAAACTATTGTGTTCATTTTAACCTTATGACAAATATTCGTCAGGAAAATTTCCGGTAGCCGTTAACGAGAGGCAGTTATTGTTCCCTAGGGATTTATCACCTTCGAATTGGAAATAATAATGTTATTCAATGACAATATTTACAAAATATACGAAAACTGTACGAAACTGTACATAGGGCCTACATAATTTGCCTTTTAAATGGTGTTTTTTGAAAATTTGAACCACGGTTCTAGTAATTTACTGTAAGAGTCTTGGAAAACTGAACAGTGTTTCAGCAAACTCGGGCGGTGCAGTGACTAGACGGTTAATGTGTTTCTTGACCCATAAAACATAGATGTAGACACCTAAATTGAAATTCTAAGGTGAAAAGTAAAAGACTTATAGTATTTTTAGTGCATTTTAGTGTATTGGCGGCCGTCTTGGACGCCATCTTGGATTTTTAGGTTACCTGATTACTCAATGACATTTTTATTGGTCTAAATGGGATTCTTGACCCCCAAAACATGGATGTAGACACCAAAATGATGACTCTAGGGTAAATAATGAATGACTTATTGCCATTTTATTGTAATGGCGGCCATCTTGGACGCCATTTTGAAAATAACAGCTTTTCTTTGCTCGGAATTTCTTAGATTTTTAATATGTTATTCTTGATGGTCAATACTACCATAATCCGTTAAAAAAGCTTTTGTTACAATTTGTTTGGGGTTAAGGTGTATTTTTTCATAAATTGACCCTACTACACATACTCCCCGTTCATTTCACACGACGACATCGTCGTGTAAAAAATTGCAAGCCTATCCAAAATTTTACTACATAAGATTGGATTCACTTACCTTTGAAAATCTGAAAAATGATCTCCAGGTTTCCGCCGAGTGTCCCGATTAAAAACTTGTGTGATTATGATTGATAATTCGTTCGGATTTTACGTTTAACGTTCACGTTTTTAACGAGCACTCGGTACAGCTAGTCGGTCTATCTAAGCAATGGCCGCCAACAAAGTTGAGTTAGCTGTGTGATCAGAGCTCATCACGTGATGTAGTCCCATCATCCTGATTGGTCCATTGCCGATAAAGTTGGCGTCCTTTTTAAATCATTCGGAGGATTAAAACACTTTTTACAGTCTGCGGATAATTATTGCTTTTTTCAATCGTTTCAGACTAAAATTAAATCGTTTAGATTTATTTTTTCTTAAATCCGGTTTATGATTGAAATTTTAAATCTCTCACTATAGTCATACAGAAGAAACATTCTCCCCACTTCCCCTTCATCTTGACTACAGATCTTGAAACGAGCCTTTGAATGACTCACAAGTACAACTATTAAGTATTATGTTTTCCATTCAATGAAGTTTATTTATTTTTCGATGGATATGCATTGAAACTCCAGAATGTGTACTAGATACACATGTATACATTTATTTTTAAATAGTCACTAACTGAACTGATAGTTTAAAAGACTATCACTAACAATTCAAAAATAAATTTTATCAAACTACGCCTGCTTGCTACCTTTTTGTGGTGCCGATAACTGAAGCAACATCATTTGTCATGATTATGATAAGGGCATAAGAACCTACAGTTTACACGATGTGCAATTTATGTTGAATTTGTTTTGTTGTTCACATTGTATTTCTTTGAAGTATTCAACAGGATTTAAAAGTAAAATCTTGTAAAAACCGGTGTTGATTAGAGTCAAATTTATGTTGATCTTTTTCCGATCACATTTTCTCAGTTATCAAAATTTATTAAAATCACCAAAAGAGTTCAGCAAAATACACTCGTTTTAGTTGATATTTACCACCAAGCCAACAGAAGGCTAACACGAAGGATATATGCACTGAGCTATTCATTGGACACCGTCGAACGACGTACATTTCTGAGTCTGTTGCATTATAAAAAGCGCAGTACGTTAACAAACGACCATTAATACGGTATAGCGCCACACATCAACAATCCGTTTCACGTTATGTAGATGTATACACTGTCTTCGTGGCGCGGAATGTGTGTGCTAGTGTATCGTGTATACACAGGTTACATGCAGGACCCTGTGCAGGACCTTAGGCCAAAAAAAAAAATTGTTGAGTTGCCCTCCAGTAAAAAAATTTGAAGGGGTCGGTCGGTCGGGATTTTTTTGTTATTAATCCCAATCAATATACAATGATGTACTAGTGTGCAGAAGTACATAAAGAATGAAAAGACAAGAAACATTTAACTTCATATCTTTTATAATTTGTTTTCAAACATTTTATACACTTTTTTCTGGATCCTTGGTCACACATCCCGCCCATTTCTTTTGAAGCTATAACCATTTCAAAGTGCATTCTCTAAGGGCCATTCGGTGGTTTAAACCAGCCAAATGTGTTCACCTAGCTCTTAACTTGCCTTGCGTGTTTTGGATGTTCAAACAAACGATCTTTTAAAAATATATTTCAAACAATAATTGTGCGACTTACTCCGAATTACTTTCCGCGATGTGTGCCGGGCGCCGCCATTTTGGAATGATCCAATCATGCCAATCAAAATACATGTCATCGGCCAGCTGGTGGGCGGAGCGAGGGTGCGAACATTTCAATGGTTGCTTTACTTATACGCTCCTCCCACAGTCTGGCCGGCCGATGACGTCGTAGTTTGATTGGCATGATTGGGATCATTCCAAAATGGCGGCGCCCGGTACTCATCGCGGAAAATAATTCGGAGTAAGTTGCACAATTATTGTTTGAAATATCCTATTGAAAAATTATTTGTTTGAACATCCAAAACACACATGGCAAGCTAAGAGCTAGGTGAACACATTAGTTAACACAAGTTCTAAAAATGACCGTTTGATCTGGTACTCGCGCTCAAAACAAGTGTTGGGTACCACCAGTGAATCCGCTTCTTGGCTCAAGCGAATTCGGGCTGTATGCCAGCGAATTCTGTCTGCAGGCAGTTCATGTCATGTGCTATTGCGTGGGATCGATCTGAGGTACTGTAGATGGCCGGGCACGTTGCGTACGACTACGAGTGTAGCGGCACACAAAACACAAAACGTAAAATATCGACCTCTTGCATGTTTACTTTAAAATCTTTGCTTTGCAAAATTGTTTCAGCTTATTTGGAATAAATATATTCGTTTTAGATTGGTTAAACACAGATAATGTGTAAGTTTCATAAAAAATGAAAAAACGGGGGGGGGGGGGGGGGGGGGGGAAAGAAAAACAAAAAACCGACCCGAGATTTCAGCATTTTGGGGTCGGTCGCGGAGGGCAACTCAACATGTTTGGTTTTTTTGGCCTTATGAACAGGCCGGAAGTGGAGCAGCCAGCCGCGTGGTGTACTGGAACGCAACAGACGGCTACCGTGCCACTGGGTTAGATACGGTTTTACGTGTCTCAGTAGAAGATCTTTTCACGTGCTTTTAATGCGGGTCAATATATAGGCCTACGTTGCCTTTAACACCCGATTTCGACCAGAAAGTAAGGTCAAACTAGTATCATCTCTGTGTAAAAGTTTGAGAAGGCACAAGATCCTACAACCTGGTGTACAAATTTCGATTCAAGTACGAGAAGTTCTTTAGATATAAATTATTGAAATTTCAACTTCCGTTTTGGACCGGAAGTCAAGATAAAATTGGGTCACTCTTTGTGAATTGTTTGTGAACCTGTCCGATGATGTATAGAATGTACAAATCCATTCAGCAGTTTTCGAGTTATGATTTTTTTAAATATTAAACTTTGATTTACTGTATTTCGACACCTGATGACGTCATCATGACGTCACTCCAGCGGTGTCTTCTACAAGTAACGATCTAACTATATGTGAAGTTTGAAGTTTGTGTGAGCTTCGGAAGTGTGCGTTTTTTGCGGACAATCGCGGGGGATAAGCAGAAGAAGTATTTAAAAAAAAACGTACAAAAACAAGAGGTGTTCCGGGCGGATTGCCCGAACACCTAAAAACCGAACAATAAGAAGAGGTCTTCGGACTTTTGTCCGAACACCTAAAAAGTAAGAAAGAAAAAAACCGGAACAAAAACAAGAGGTGTTCCGGGCGGAGTGCCCGAACACCTAATTAAATGGAATTAGACTTTCTTTATAATATAGCTGTTATTCATTGTGTAAGCCCATTCCCTCCCTACCATTTACACTGGCAAGTTGTAAAAATAAATTATTGAACAAGTGTACAGTTTGTTGATAATCAAATACATTCTTATTTATTTTTGATCACAGGAAGTACAGGCATGTTTCATATCGGCAGGTCATAAGATGGACATATGGATACCTCGGCAGACACAACAGAGTACCCACATAACTGAGTACCCGTCTCATCATGCATAAAACGCGGTCAACATTCCCAGATGCAGATGGCAACTATGAAAGGTTCAGAACTCGATGAAATGTAAACTCACAAAATAAATGGCCTGTAGCTCATGTACGTTCTGTGGCAAAGTTTAGTCAAGGCCGCCTGCTGTTGTCATGGAATATTGATGTACTGCGGGACCGTGAAATTGTGACGGGGACCAGCGCGCTGGTGCATAATTCAAAAACTTACCATTGCAGGATCAGGGAGCAGAACGTACGTGAGTTAAAGGCACTAATATTACATGCCTTTGTTTCTTTTCTAAAATTGTTTGCTATACCCCTCAAAGTGTAATATACTAATAATCAAAATGTCAACAAATTGAAACTAAACAAGCCAGAAATGTCTGTCTTTGCTTTCTTTTTGGGGCATATTGATGATACATGAACTGTTAAACACTTTAAGGCTTTCTTACAAAAGGTGATGTATTAATCCATTATTATTATTAAAATTATTATTATTATATACACCGTTTTCAAGTTTTCTCAAAGTAATTTATTCCTTGTGTATAAGTAAAGGGAAATGTGTACTTCGTGTAACGTTACTCTCCTATGGTGTGATCCATTCTGTCACTTCTAGAAATCTCACACGTAAACAATTCATTGTGTGACATGGGGTCACACACCCACACATAGATGAAACCGTCACTTTGGAAAAGCCAGTCCTAATAATTTCAGGCCAAATGAAAGGTATCAGTGATGATAAACATGCTAAACATTGACATGACTAAAATGTTTCAGAAAAAATCATATTTCGACCATTGTGTCACTGACTCCCGTGATTTATTGCTCCAGCAATTACTGAAATGAACATAAGTAAATGCTTACAAATAATTAACATCAAGTTATAAACTGAATGTATTTTTTTCAAATGATTTGGGGTTAGACAAAGAATTTCTGTCTACGCTCCTTTTTTGCATAATTGTTGATACTATGCAATTTTATGCTTGCAAAAGGCGATCTATTAATCCGTTGCCATTACAAATATTATTGGTATTTAAGATAAAACAGGTCAATTACCACTTTAATAGCAACTACATGTACATGTTAAGAGACCTCTGGTAAATTATATTTTTTGCCATAATTATGCAGAAAGTGGATGTGGCATCATGATCAAGGTGCAGAGACTTGGGTGGGCATGGCCACTAATATTGATATTTTGCTTGTTTAATTGAACCAGACTGCAAATATTGCTACCAAAATGGAAAGTTTATTTTGTGCGCAGCCAAAGTAAAACAAAATTATAATATTGGCTAAGGAAAATGGAACATTATGAACAAAATAAATAAACACAAGATAACTGAAATTCTCAAATTTGGTGTGAGAGTTTGTTGATGTTTACTTCCAAGTGCTTACTGCTAGAGGAAGTTTCTCCCTTTTTTCATGCCTTTTCTTTGACCGCTGCTCTTCTTCTTCTGCTCTTTGACTCTTGCCAGCGTAACAACACCTTCAGTGCCTTCTGGCCTTCCCACAGGTCTATAGCTTTCCCAAACCGTGAAACAAATGATTTCACTGCCTCTGCTTTATCAGGCCGAGTTACCTTGGCTGTTAGATAACCAGGGTTTGCCATCAATTCTTGGTAGTTTGCTCTGGTATCTGCCGGCTATGCCCAAGCTTCACAGAGTGCCAACACCTTGTCAAGGATTTTCTTGTTGAAATCTAGAATAAAATAAAATAAATACATGTACAAGAGGAATTGCTTCAACAATTGGTAAACTTTGATGATTTAAAATGCCCTTCCAATTGTCATTGACAATATAATTTCAATTGACAATAACTTTAAAGGGAGACTGGAATGCAGTAGCATGTATCCATGTCAACGGGACGGTTGTGGATGATATTGAAATTTTAGGTAAATAACCACTCACCCTCCCTCCCCCCCCCCGACAAAAATAAACATCATAAAATAATAACAATAAATAAGAAATTAATAAAAGAAATAAAATAAGTAAATAAATAAATAACCCCATTATTTGACCCCAAGACAAACGGCCAAAGAAAATGTGTGGAGGTGTATTGTCCCAATCAAGTTGTGTACTACCCCCATGTTTGAACATCGATATTTCATTCTACGGTAATTGACACTTCAAAGTGTACTACAGTCCCAAAAATGACTTATCAAAATTATGTTGTGCCATATTGTTGTACTTACTGTGAGAGGCCTTTATCAGCACCTTTTTGACAGTGAACCCTCTGTGGTCTGCTTTGCTCTCGGAAAAGAAATGCTGAAAGCTGGATTGCCCTCCCTGTCCAAGGCCTGCTCCATGTCAGTGTTTTCATTGAAATGCAGCGCAGCCCAAAATTCTGAAATAGACGATACATGTATTCTAAAATAATTGGTGTTCAATGAAAGGCACGGTACAACAGTCTATACTGCACTGGGTGAGTGCATCCACCAGTCCACCACTTCATACAAACAACTCACTTCAGATCATATTACTGTGCATGTAGTGATGTCAGTGGTACACAGAATCAGACCGGTCTCACATACCAAAATGGAAGAATTTTATGTCAACTAATTTGCTCACCTGAATAACATGCCTCATGAATTTGAAAACATCTTTGGTGCATATTGGTGGATGACCGAATGGAACCCTTCAACCAACAAGGATGTCTGCATGGATATGGATGGCGATAACATTTTGACGTCTTCCTGGTCCATGTACGATCATCTGTTGTTTACAAACAGAATCCATTCTCGCTGTGTCGCAACATCTTTGGCAAAAGTCAACCAAAATACTTCGGGCTTCTTCGCCTTATTGTGAGTACATCCACCCACGACACACGATACTGGCATTTTGTACCATCAACACTTAATTTTGATCGCCAAATCTTACAATAATATAAAAACTCAAATCGAACATTAAAAGAAGGAGGAATGATACGAATCGAGTGCGGTGTGTGTTGAGAAACTCCGAAACAGTACACTGTCAGACAGCATAGCTAAGTTACTTCCGCGTCACGTGATTTTGTTGTTGTCCTGCTTGTGACGTTGTCGGGGTCACGCGCATATCATTATCATAATGATTACGTTTTCGTAATGGCTCGGGGCGAGTTAAAATAATGCTGGGTTCGTCAGTTCTTTTACGGTGTAAAACAAACATATAACGTTAAGGTAGTATTTTATTTAGAATCAGTAGAACTTGTTTTATAATATAGTTATACTTCTTTCCCACTTTACTTTGACGCTATAAACACACTTTAACTACAGTCACTGTAGACTTGTGGACAAGTCGTTAAATGTCTGTCGCGGTGATAGCGGAACGGCTTTCTCGCAATATCCCGCGAGAGGGCTGCTCTGTGCGAGATTACTGCTCTCAAGACTGGTCACATTTACCGACTTGTGAAACCCGCAGGCGGTTTGTGCACGGCCTATGGGCACTTCAGCCGATTTCGTACGGACGCATCTGATTGGTCAATTTCGTTATATCTATGAATATTCAAACTGTAGATGAATATTAAACATTAAATCCTGTACTGGATGGAGTTTTATGTTGCTTTGATCATGCACGATCAACCAAACACTGAGTGATGAGAGTGATTGTGTTCATGAGTATTTTGACAAAAGAAAATACGTATTCAAAATGGGTACAACTTGTAAATAATTACAACAAATCGAACGTAAGATTTTTATTTCAGAGAGTCCGAGCAATGGAAGCATGTTTGACAGTGCACAGCGTGTGGGGACGTACGTATAACACACGGGCAAATCGTGTAGCTGCGCGCAGAGTTTCTCTCGGCGGGGCTCAGCGCGACGGAAACCCCCTAGCCAAGAGATAGTTGTACCTCGAAGCTCATGAACATGTGGGAGGGGTAGGGAGCCAGACCACCAACTACCTTGTCATTGCGGGTTTGTTAGTCGGTAAACCTCGCAACGTTTCAATGCTCGGTGTACGTTCCTTCCCCCGATTTGGAAATTAAATAAGATTTATGTCAATAAATAGGAATACCACTCTTATATTGACGGTGCAATTAGGTTAAACAATTTGTGTGACAAAAACGAGCCCCCCCCCCCCCCCCCAAACAAACAAAAACACAAAAAACATAAAAACCAGAGCCCCTGAAGAAACAGGTGAAAAATAAATTACAAATTACAATGTGTCAAATAATAAACCACAAGGGAAACTGACTTGGTAAATTTTTAAATGATTTTGGGTTGAACAAAGAAAAATTTACTAGAGCGGGATTTGAACCAACGACCTCCGGTTTAACGTGCCGGCGCTCTACCAACTGAGCTATCTAGCCCTATGTTGGCGGTCTCCCTATTTTGTCAATATCTTTGTTCGGGGGGGGGGGGGGGGGGGTGCCAGTCAGAAGCCATTCGACCGTAAACTGCCGTGTAGCCAGGGATCTCACCCAAGTATACAATACAACCGTTGGTTCAAATCCCGCTCTAGTCAATTTTTCAACCCAAAATCAAATTAAAATGTGAAAACAAAATTCTCACTCGGAATTTCTTTTTTTATCTCTCGACACACAAAATTCCAACAAAGTAATTTCGTTTCCTCAAAATATTATTTAATTCAATCAAAATATAATTTTGTCACATAAAATTAAAAAAAATTAAATTTGTAAACAAAGTTGTGTTTTTCTAGGCAACGAAATAGATTTTTCCTAGAAAATACGTTTTTGTTCCCTCGAACACGCTTTCTTTCCCCGAAATACGATTTTGTTACCCAGAAATATGCTTTTGTTCCCTGAAAGATACGCATTCGTTTCCTCGAAATATGATTTTGTTCAAACAAAATATACTTTCGTTCGCTCGAAATATGCTTTCGTTCAATAAAAATGAGTTTTTTCCACCGAAAGGAGATTTCTTTCCCTAAAAACAAGCTGTTGTTTCATCGAAATATGACTCTGAATTAGTTGCCCGAAATATACTTTCCTTCGTCCGAAATATGCTTTCGTTCCCTAAATATACGCTCCCGTTCCTTCGCAATGAGATTTTGTTCCCCAAAATTCCTCTTTCGTTCCCTCAAGATAGCTAGCTTTTGTTCCTTAAGATAGCCCCGAAGTCCAATCACACAAGTTTGTTAAATTCCCTTGTGAAGGGCGACTATGAGAGGGGACGGGTTTGTATGTCAGGGCGACTTTGCTAGGGGCGACTTTGTAGTTGGTGACTTTAATTGTACATGTGTTTTTTTTGTAATTGGCGACTTTGCTAGGGGGCGAGTTGACTGGTTTCCGTGTACGTTGTTTATACACACTTAATACACACAATCACTGTAGAACACATCGGGTTAAAGGACTAATAATAATAATAGCGGGATTTTATATAGCGCCATTCCATCTAGATCATGGCGCTAGCAGTATTTTTCCTACAAGTTATGTGGAGTTACGTGTTGAAATATGAGACCTATTCCTTTGCATAGCACCATGATGTAATGGTTTACAAGGTGCTGTGGCGCAATATGCAGCCAATCAAACCAGGAACACCGGGGCGAACCCCTTCTCTTTACGATAAGTGCACTGGGTTCTTTTACGTGCATTACACAACACACGGGACCTACGGCTTAACGTCCCATCCGAAGGACGAAGCATGTGGTTAAGTGTCTTGCTTAAGGACACAAGTGTCACGACTGGGATTCGAACCCACACTCTGCTGATCAGAAACACCAGAGCTTGAGTTCGGTGCTCTTATCCGCTCGGCCACGACACGCCACGGACTGGAGCGGATCAGTAACTATTCACATTAGGCATTATTTATTTTTATGAGGCAAAACACACATCTTAAACAATTATATAATAATGCATTTTAAGATAAGTTTACTTTATGTCTTTAGTTACTAAATAATGAAGGAGTTAACACACAGAAAATGCACTCACAGATGTTTCTAAAGTGCAAGCATTTTAGTACTACCCTCAGATAAAATGGACTCGTCTCAATGATCTCTACAGCAACCGTAATGTATACTGCGTTCGTACCTGAATAAATGAATACGTACAATATTCGGGTTCCACAAGTCGTTAATGACGAAGAGTCGGCAGCCAGCAGCAACTTCGCCCGAGAGCAGTGATCTCGCGAGAGCATTCTTTATTACGCTACAGCACCACACGCGACTCGACCCACCGCGACCATCATTAACGACTTGTCAACAAGTTTACAATCACTGTGAATAAGTACACTTATATTCATGTAATCTGATTACGTAAAGATAAAATAACCTTTATTTATCAAAATCATAAAGTCTGGGTTGGTATAGAACACCCAATACCAGGGGCGTGGGGGGCGGATGGGGTAGCGCCACCAGCGCGCCACCTACGTTGAAAATAATCTCATTCGACCATCGCGACGTGGACTGGTCGAAGCTCCCCACGTACAAACGGATGTGTGTGTATGCACAGTACACACTATTTGAATTTACGGTTGCTCTCCGCTGCGTGCCGTTGAGACTGCCTGGACGAGTCCATTTTATCAGAGGGTATTGCTATCTTCAAATGTTGTAAATTCACAAAATCTTTACACCACAAAACATTTGTAAATTGTTTTTTGTTGCCTTGCCAACTGCTTCAGTAAATTAACTATTTAATAAACAACATATATTTAACCTAAACGACATGTATAACATATCTGTTTAAGATGTGTATGTTGCCTCAGAATTATAATTACCTGCGGCAAATGTTCCCGTCCGTCAACAGAGATCGTTTGAACGCAAACTAAGTATTGGCGGGATCCATTCTCTCCAAAAAAATCGTCAAATATCTAGAGGATGTACCGAGGGATTTTGATTAAACTTTCAGGAATGAAAGATCTATTCCTAAATATTACGTTAATGCAAAAAAATCAGAGGATGAACGATAATTTTTTTCACATTATGTCGATATTTGTAGCCATTTTAGGGGAGACCATTTGTAACGAAATTCCCACCTGGACCCATTCATACACGTTAGCCGCTGCAATAAACCAACGGAAAATTTTCGATAATATTTTTACGCACTTTATTTAAAATTAAGCATCTCAACAATTGAAAATACTCTTACGATATACACTGTTATGTTTTCAGTGCTGATAAAGAGAGAATTTTAACGGTATACATGGATTTCTTTTTGTTTTTTAATGGTCATTACCTATTTTTAAAATGGAGTGTACCCCAACAGCGATCGCAAATGATTGCGCAACACCCCTTCCTCCCCCCCCCCCTGCCCAATACCAAGTATATCTGAAATGCTTGGGTAGCCTACCTACCAAATGCAAAAACATTCATATTTGTTTTCAGAAAATTCGTTCTCGGAAAAGTTCATGAACAAAACAGTGTCGCTGGCTGGAATTCTTTGCCTTCAATTCAAATTCCCTTAATGCCCATGTTATTAAACATCATTATAATGATTATCTATGCATAAAAGAATGGATTAGGCCATCCCCTTTTGGGGGGTGAACTAAAGTATAAACAAAAATTATGAGAAAAAGTATTTAAATTTATTTTAATTTTTTTTTTGTTAAATAGATGGCAACGAAAATAGCAGAAATATCATACACAGTTAATGCTCCAATGTAAAGCGACCACCATAACCCTTTATATCTGTGTCTTGAATAATGTGGTAGGCCAATAAGCAAATCTTCAGTCGCTCAGTAATACAATCATATGCAATTGTGTATGAAGCTAAAATTGATATAACTGATTTTACTAAACAGGGTTTATCCCCTTTAAATTTAGCAGGAGGTTAACAATCCCGTATTTTGGAGTCACTGAAAGCATGCCAGAAAGAAAGTATACAATAATTGAGCGAAGGTAGTAAATATCACGACAAATCAGTGAACAATTTTGCAATAATATATTCGAAACTAACACCATCATAAATTGGAGTTTTGCCAGTCTTTTGTTACTGTTTTTAAAACAAGCTCATTTCCTCCCCTATAATAACTAGGCCTATGATGTCCAGCGGTACTAAAGCACTAGTTTAAACATAAGTCACTAGTGGGCGTTCAAACTTGTTACCTTGTTCACGTGACCAATGGCCGCACTCATGCCACAACCTGTGTATGTACGCGCGTCCGATCTAGGTATTAGGGAGGTTTCGCACGCGAACGGATACGCATACGCATACGTTTAGCTATCCGTAACCGTTGGCAGCCTTTCTGTTGTTTTGCAATCCCAGCGTTTTGGTGGCACTGTTCGCTGTTCCAGCACAGCACTTGGTGGCGCTGTTCAACATGGCATCCTCCATAGACGAGCTTATGTTCATAGCTTTAGAGGAAAATGACGAAGAAACAGTGCATTTTTTCGTATTTCAAAGTCTTTAGAAATCAACAAAATGACACGTACATGTTCAGTGATTCATTTATTTTGATACTATTCATACATATTTGGAAACAAATACAGGAGAATTACTAGAAGTTCGAGTTTTCCTACGTGTTTTTTACTTACGTGTAGCATGCGGGTGTCGTCTGCACGTATAGCGGATAGCGAGTAGCGTATGACGTCATAATGATGACGTATCCGTCGCATTAACCGTATCCGTTCGTATGCGAAACCTCCCTAATATATTTTATATCTATACATGTTGCTAACCAAAGTGTTAGTGCATACGTGCGATGTGCAATTTACATCGTGGGAAGAGTCTAATGAGATGCAAGTCATATGACTTAATATGCTAATTCACCATTTTTTCTTTCTTTCTCAATGTCACTTTAACGCTTCCGTTCACGAGTAAACCGTAAATTAAATCTTTGATGGTTGAGGAGATCTTTTGAAGCAGCCATTTATTTTTCATGGACGCCTTTCTGCAAAATATTATCTTTAAATATTGAGTCACACAATTGACGTGTATAAGGACTGCTCTATGAATAATGCTTTTTTGTCAATCTTAGCTCTTTGTGAAATCGGCCCCTGGTATCCGTACACTGATATTTTTGGATAAAATGGTGAAAGGTGTCAAGCCTACATACACTGTAAAAATAATGGGCAAAAATTTACCCAATTGTTTACCCAACGTTGCTTAAACTATCAACATGCCCATCTTGTAAGTACTTTTTCCCCCATCTCAGTTGGGCACTCTGATTGCCAAATAATTGGGTAATATTTCCTCATCAATAGTTGGGTTTATTTTGGTAGCCAACAGTTGGGTAATTTTTTGTTTACCCATTTTCTGGGTATTTAATAAATTATCAATTATAAAATAAATGGGTAAAATAATGCCCAACTTTTTACCCAATTAAGGGCGAATAGTCAACTCATCCAACTTTTGGGCAAAATATTACCCATTCACATTGGGCACACTTTTTGCCAACCTTTGGTTAAAATTAAACCAAATATTATTTAACCCTTTGATTCACAGTTCCTCCTGTGATACGTCGTAAAACCAGGCATAGAAACGATCTTTTCCACAATGGCAAACGGTGGCGAGCTGTGACCTTGGCGTCTCTCTGAAAAACGTGAGGGTGCCCAGTGGTTTGTAGATGTCTTGGAAGGTTAGTTTTTAACTAATCAAAGTTTGTTTCCAGTTCAGTTGTTGTACACAGTCGTGACAGTTGCAGCGCAAGCAATGCAGTGATAGTTACATGCATGTATTGTCATACATGTACTACACACACACACACACACACCCAAACATACACGCATACATGCCACGGGCCGCGGCGTTGCACATAATGGCATGATAAAACTGAAAATAATTCAACGGTAGTGTCACTGTGTTGCTTGCTCTGCAACTGTCACGACGACTATGTACGACTGAATAGGAAACACAACTTCATTTTTAGTTAAAAACTAACCTTCAATGTGGATCTATAACCACTGGGCAACCCCGCTCGTTTAAGAGAGACGACACAGTCACAGCCACTCCTCCACTCGCCATGTTGGAAAATATCGTTTTTATGCTTTTAATGCACACACACGGCGTTTGGCGGGAACAATGCCCAACTTTGGGGTAAAATGTGCCCAGTTCTTGGACAACTCTTTGATCGTAGTGCGCATGATCGGACGATTTTGCCCAACTAATGTGCATAATTTTAACCAACAATCGAGATTAATTAAAATTACCAAAAAGTTGCCCAATACATAAGCAAAAGTGTAACCAACAATTATGATGAATTCAGATTACGAAATATTTGCCCAACACTTGCCCAACTTTTGTTCCGTTTCTTATACAAAAAATGGGCAAACAAAATGTTTGCCCAACAACACCAATTATTGCTTTCGTTGGGCAATTGTCGACCAATAATTGTGGATGTTACTTTGCCCAACAAATGATTTGACCAACAAATGATTTGACCAACGTTTTTGCAGTGTACATATTCCAAATACCACACTTTCTAAAACAATGTTGATTAAAAGAAACATTTACTCATAGGCCTACAGGAACTTTCAATGAGCCCAAAAAGGGCGTAGCTTTGTTATTCCTCCACGCTGAAAGAAATTCCCTTTTTACAAGGTTTAATAACAAGGTTTTCGTGTTTTGTTTGCAATAGTTACTCAGGCTTTACCAGTTTTCAAGATTTGCATACAAAACTATGTCATGATCCGCACTGAATACTACATATTGACTCATGTACATAAATTTTCAGTTAAATCATATAGTGTGATACACATGTATTGATTAATTATTTGCTTTTCTACAATGTATGTACATTATCTTATTGTTGAGCCAGTATGAACTAAATGTTTCCTGTCTGTGACGGGGAGATTCTCAAAAAAAATTATTGCCACAAAAAGGCGTAGTCTCAAGCATTATTTCATCGCAGGTAATCAAGGCCACTTTGAGAGAGTTGCGAGAACTTGCGAAAAGGAGCAATTTTCCGTCCAAAAAAGCATGTGCGCACATAGAGTGTGCAAGACCAGACAACACATTAGGGGTGCATTTTGGGGGTCGTAACCAATAACTGTTTCGGTTGACTTGGCCATTGGTTAATCACTAGTCAGTGACCGAAACAGTTATTGGTCACGACCGCCAAAACGCACCCTAGATTGTGCTACAGGACCGACAGTGACTAGAGTAACTGGTCCCTCCATGTCGCAACTCACTCAACAGCTCTGGCGACATGTACTTGAAGAATTCATCTGTGGATTCATCATGCATTTCATCAATGGCCTGATGGGTTTTCAGAATAAAGTATGGATTCTTGATTTCTTTAGGTCGATTTTCTTATAATAATTACGTGAACAAGAATTCAATAATTGCGTTTTATTCACTGCAAAAGGTGTAAAAGATCCAGTTGACAGGAGTTAACCACGCTGTGATACCTATGTAGTTGACAGTAACCCTCCTGGTCGCATCATGCCACTCTAAGAAGGGGGTAACCTCGCCCCCTTTACCCACTCGTATGGTTCCATGGTCGTAGGTCAACCAGAACCGACGGTACTCCAACTCGGACATGATGTCCGGGGTTGATTGCTCCGCGTAGTTTGGTTCACAGTATTTTGTGCATCGAATAGCAGACTGGGCGTTGATCCAGCCTCCGATTACTGTGTAGAAAAGGCAAAAAGACAGAGTGTTAAAATTTATTAACTATTTTGTGAATCGTCGGATACTTGAAAAAGAAGCCTTGTATTTTGCGATGAATACATCAAACGTTTGTTAAGTGCATCTGATGTTATAATGTGAATGACATCTAGCAAACATTTAGCAAGAAATAACAACTCTAATTTGAGAAACAATGTAATTAACAGTCTCTGAATTATTTAAGAATACTACATGGCGCTACTATTCATTTTAAGAGACTTTATTATAATTTCGCGGCTTGTTTTTGAAACCCTTGCATGACCTTGTTGAAAAAAATGACATCACGTTCATCTTAAAAAAAAAAATTCAAGCTCAATCTTACAAAAATTTTAATAATAAGCGACCTTAAGAGGGAAAGTATACGTTTGGTAATCACACTTAAAATTAATGGCAATAAAAACTCATTGGTTAAAAGCCAGCAGCAGCTTTCGATCGATTGTAAAAAGTCTAGTAAGAAACATTTTACTTCGAAGTAATGTGGTTATGTAAAAAGATACTAGTAGTTCTGCCCCAAGATTTGAATCTGAGAGGCGTTACTCTCATAAATGTTTCTCAGATTGTTATTCTTCCTGCGTGGACATAGTCGCAAAAATAATTCGGCAATATCTCATAAACGCTAACACCTTTTGAAATGAAATGTTCACAGGTTAGTTTTACTGTATACATCTACTTTTGTATAAGATTAAAACAATCAAATGGTCCAAAAAGGGGGAAAAGAATACACTTTGCATATGATGTCATGGTCTCTTCTCTGCAACTTATAATTATGTTTTCCGTTTTATGAAATGATACTGTTTGTGATAAAAGAGCCGCCCAACAGTCACTAACTTCGATTAAGCCCGAACATTTAACGTCACTCTCGAGGTGCGTGAATAATGCCAGAAACCTGCCTCCAGAACCTAACAGTCAAATTGCAACATTACCGTTCTGCATGATGTTCTTGAAAATAATCTTACCTACGTAATAGTATGAAGTCTCATCCGGAAATTCAGAGAGAGCTAAGGTGGCATCCTTGATACCCTTTACGGAGAAATCTAGTCTGAAGACGTCACTCGACTTGAGCCTTGGGTATATGAAACTATAGAGGTAATCACCACTAACTACATTAACTTGACACTCTGTGAAAGAAAAATAACAAGGTCACGGAAAGAGCCCTGCCTCAAAGTAACTATTGTATACTTAAATAACAAAGACATAATCGAGAATTCAACCGTTACGTCTGGTAGTAATGACAACTCAAAACGTTCCCGATGAATGTTTTGGACTGAAAAGGATTCAACGATACTTTGAACGTGATTCTTTTGTTGAAGACAGATATAGCTTACTGGTCGAAACGTTAGATATTGTTAAACTGCAGGTTCTTTTGAGAACCACCACACTATGGGATAAAAACATGTTAAGCTTACATTCCTAAGTATCTCAAACGCAACTATCTTTACTTACCTCGATGATATTCTTCGTCAAAGTACATCGAGCCTTCGGATGGTTGCAGGTCAGATTTATCTCTGGCATACACAGCGGTGTTTAACTCACAGAGTTTCGCATCTTCGCAGTAGTTGAAGGACTTACAGGCATCTTCTTGCAGACAGAAGACCGCACAAGTGACTTCGGAACGAGCCGTAGCGCTGCGGTAGACTTTACCATGGAGTGCATGGTCACGTATTGGGCCGTAGTAAAAAGTATGCTTGGTTCCTTTTCTGATTTGGTCAGTACGGGAGCCGTTTTGGCATGGGATATTGAATCGACCAGAAACGACTGCAGCGTAGACTAACAAAGAAACAGCAGTTAAAAATACAGGGACGCCCATGACGCCATGCGTTATATACTTTACCGTCATAATCTGATATAATTCAGATACAATTCTCCCTTCCTAACGAGAAAAATAAGTGGATTTTGTTGTTGTTATTAACCGACGTTACTTTGACACATGCAAACAGCGCATTTCTGCAGCATTTTCTACCGATATCCTCCACGTACTGTGTTGTATCAAGTACTGAGTTGGTTCCGGTGTCACATCCTAAGCGTTCCGGCGTACTGAGTATTCCAGGTGACGTACGCATGCGCGGCCGTACTGTGCATCCATGCCGTATGGGTGTGACGTAGCCGGTCATTTCAGTAGTCGTGGTCTCCTCCCATGCTCTTATGATTGTCAGACAATGATTTTTTGATTGTGAACGGAAGACCCTCTTCAACCCCTCTGTCAACCCTTCTATATACTTGCTGCCGCTCAAATAGTGAACAATTCTTTAAAACGATTTGTACGTTAAACACTACTAGCTATATAGCTCGTGGACGCCGCCATGACAGTTTTTGCGAGAGTCTAGAGAGTAGAGGAACGGCTCAGTGCGGCACAAAATGGACTACTTTCGCTTGCTGCGCGCAGGCATGACATGATGTAATGTTAATATATTGGTCATCTAGAACGGTTAGTACGCCGTAATGCTCAGTGCGCGACACCGGTATTGTATGCCTATAATAAATATACATTGCGATGGTCGAGTTGACAGTCTCAGTTAATTATAGTTAGGGGGGCATTGCGTAATTTTCGGCAATCAAAACCGAAATAAATCACTCTTTATATTGGTTTATTTTGTGTTATTATTATTTTGGTCATTATTGTGAAGTTTTCTGCACATTGCAAACGTAGTGAAGTTTGAACGGTAACCCCCCCCCCCCCCCCCGATTTTGTAGTGTTTCTCGCCGTTGGCGGCGTTCTGCGCATGGTCTGACATTGACCTCCAATCTGACTGGGTCAAATTTCATAGAGCCGCTTGCAGAAAATACTGTTTAAAGAGGAAGGAAAATTACCAGTTCAACTTGTAATTTTGTGTCTATATACTCACATGAGAAAATTATTTATATTGGAAAATGAGTGCATCACAAAATAATGCTGATCATTTCCCTTTCTCTTTAACATAATAAGGAGCAGGATACAATCACAAATGGTATAACATGGTACTTTGGCTGGTAACCTTAATATATTAATAATAATATTAATGTGCTTAGCTATTTTTTTTATGCTTAAGCAACTTTATGAAATTGGGCCCTAGATAGGACAACTCGGCGCATTCGTGCACGTTCGATGACCGATGTGTGGTTATAACATCTTATTCCAGATACTGTGCGCCTTATACATTTTATGTTATTATTATTATAACATTTTAATCTAGATTCATATTTAAATAACCAATGAATGGAGAACATGAACACTTAAGAGATTTAAAAAAACTACAAAGAGCAGGAGCGGGATTTGAACCAACGACCTCCGGATGAGCAGGCGCTCTACCAACTGAGATATCTAACCCTATTTTGGCGGACTGCCTATTTTGTCAATATCTTTGTTCGGGTGTGCAAGGGTCATTCCATGTCAGACCAACGCACTCTTTTACCTCATGTCTTCCGATTTTGAAAAAAATTGCTGTGCTTGTAGGTCCTGATGAGCAATGAATGCACACCATTTGTTTGCCCGATCCGACCTGCCATGTGGTCAGGGCAGAAACCACAACAAAATTGACATTTTAAGAGCAAAATACCACCCTTTTGGTACAAATATGTCAAAACATGTCAATTTTCATTGAATATATGCAAATTTGGTATTACAATAATGAGAATTGCATGCTCAAATTAACTCTTTTGTCAAAAATAAATTTTGTGAAAAGTAGGTCACCGTGACCTTTAATATGTTATCGTGACCTTTGACCCAATTTTTGCAACAATGTATCATTCCGAAAATCAACAAAATGAAATTGACTTGATAGAGCATGTCTTCCTCTATCAGAATCCACTAAGAACAAATTGGGCTCTTCAAAATGTACAACTTTATGACTATTTTTGTACGAATGGTAGGTTAAAAATTAGTCAATTTATATACTTTACATTATAAATCCACCAACACAACTCACTCTTCTGTTTACATTGTTACATTGTTAAATTTGAATAATTACTGAATACCCTTGGCAGTCTTGTCCTTTACAATTTGAAAAACAAGATCGCGTGCAATGTTAGCCAACTGCAAACCATCATAGCGTTATTAACGAGAACCAACTATAGGCCTAATTATAGAAATTATAGAAATTTTCGCGTATGGAAAGAATTATTGATTTTTAGAGGTACATGCACCACACTCGTTCATCGAAAATCCTACAAAGTGGCAGCATTTTTTATATAATTTAGTTGCTGTTTTAACATTTTGTCACAACTACATGTACTGGCATTTCTACCAACGTTATCGTTCTCAATATTTAATATTTTCTATGGGTAAAGTATGAATAAAGAATATCACATGACTATCGCAGCGCCTTCAAACCCAATAAATATGACCACCCAAACTGCAATCTGCCAAAGCCAATCAATAATCCTTTCCACTACGCGGAAAATTTCCAAAAACAGCCTTGGTTGATCGTTTCTCCAATTAAGTAGATTTTTTTTTCGTTTATAGAGCCATGATGGTTCTTATAGGCCATACGGGGTAAACTGTATCTTGTCGTCCCGTTCCGACCCCTGTGTGGGTCTAAGATAACTCTACAGTTTTTAACAGTGTAATTGGTGGAGATTACGATTCCGAAAGTTCTCCACAAAAACGCCAGTCAAATTTGAGAAATTATCGACCAAACATTAATTGCACTAGATAATCGACAGCGATCGAACACTGTTTACGGTTGTGATACGTCGGCTCGTTACATTTTATCAGGGGCGGATCCAGGATTTTACAAACGGGGGGGCGTGAAAATTTACCAAGCAGCAAATGGTGAATGCAATTTGTGGCGCCTACGAGCGCATAATGCGAACCCCTAACGGCATGGGCCGGTTCCGGGGCCCGCAATGCTACGAAACAGGATTTTAGATGCTCTGTGGTACGATCTCATGCAATATCCGACCACTTAAACCAATTTTGTTTTTGCAAGATCATTATTAAAACATTATTTTCGAGTTGGGAGTCATCGATTTGAATCGGCCATCCTGAGTTATAAAATCAAAATGCAGGCTACAACTTATACTTATTCAGGGGGGAAACTGTTGGCGAGTTAAACGACAGTGCAATTTTTAATATAACCAAATAGGGTCTCTTTGTCATTTAGTTTTCACATACTTGAGGATTAGAATGTGACACAAAATAACAAGCTGTGCTTGTCTTCAGTGACAGCGCGATCGAGCAACAATAACATTAATGTACGACAAGGTGAGGGTAGGCCTACTAGAGGCCTAGCCCCCTCCCCCAGCCCTACATCGTTGTACTATCTGCACAATTGATAATGACTAGTTTGAAAGAAACACAACGGATATTTACCCTCTTTCTTGAATACGAAAAAAATCTGTGATTTTCTAAACAGAGTGAGACACCATGATTATACGATGCTATGTCTTCACTAGCCCCATGAGTAGGGCCAATCCACTTCGTTCGTATCCTTGCCAATTGGGCCTAAGCACCATTGCAATCCTATTTTGTGCCCGATGTAGTTTTTAATCCGGGTTATGAAACTTACCGATCGAATGCTACTGTAGGCCTACTTGTAGAAAGCCCAAATGCTAAACTTTTTTTTTAAACATCACAGATTTTTGGGGAAAATTGATTGCCTTGCTAGTCGTGAGAGTGATTTTTTTGATAACGCGTATTAACAACTTGCGCGAGAACCTAGTTGGGTTCCCTTAACAATTTCACAACATTTAAACTATCTATGGGGACCAGACTGATTTACATAACGCGCTGAGCATAGTATAGACCTTTCTTTTGCAACGTAACAGCCCGAGTTTTTGCCAACCCAGGTTGAAAAACTATGGAAAGCCATAACTGCAAATCAAAAACAGATTGCCACATCACAGTTTGTAGCAGTGTTACACAAAATATTCAACAATAGTGTTGAATTTGTTGGAAACAAATCAACCAATCATGGAAGGTATTTCCGTTCATGAATCTTTACAGAAAATGTTGAATTTGGTCACAACATTTTTTAACACGATTGAATGTTTTGCCAACATTCGGCCGTCCATGCCAACCGGCGCACTTTGTATATCAACAAAAGAAAGGTCTATCTTTCCCAGACGGGCGTGAGATGCGCACAGCATTACACGTATTTCACAAAACCTTGATTGCGCTCGGCGCGCTGACTAAATCAGTCTGGTCCCCATTAAATATCAGCAGTTGATCGTCTAACTGTTGTGGATTGTTGAGGGAACCTGACAATGGTTTTCCCGCAAGTTAATAAGTGGGGAAAAAATCACACTCGCGACTCGAAAAGCAAACAATTTTCCCAAAAGATCTGTGATGTTTATACAAACAAATGTAAGCATTAGGGCCTTCTACAAGTACATCGGCCACAGAAAAAAAGGATGCACTGGGCTAAGGATACGAAGTAGAATATCCCTGTTCATGGGGCTATGTCTTCACTAGTTTCCGGAAGTTCGTATTGTAAAAGTCACATTGTATTTAGCGCGCGCGAGTGCTGACTTTCCATCCAGAAACTTCTTTGCACAATAGACTGTGCAAGTCTCGCGCGTATCGGAGCGAGAAAACACGTCAAGTGAAGAACATATTTTTTTCTGAAATCAAATCATTGTTTATAAATTAGATCTATGAAAAAATCTGACCAACAAAAATAATCTTTACAATTTGCATAATATGAGTTTTAGCTTTCATAATAAATACACAAATCATTTGTTAGTTTTTGTTGAAACCAACTAAAAACTCTGGGACAAGGATGCTTATTTGATCTTAACTTTTTAGGAACCCCTTTTGTAAATCCACGCCTGAGTACGTGCAACCACTAAAAGCAGGTTTAAACTCAGACGCGCGATGATCGCACGGGCGTAGAATTAACGCATGACGCAGTTTAAAGAGGACGCTGACGCCTCTACAACTGTAGACTGCAATGTAAAGGCTTAGCGTCTGGCAATTACAGCGTCTGGTGATTATCATCGCGCGACCAAAACAAATTTGGTGATCGGAGGTGGGCACAAATTCTTAATTTTTTGCAAGTAACCGGAAGCAGAGGTCAAGTTTAATTCTTGAGTTTTCTTCGTTGTTTTGTTGAATTGATTTAACTTTCATATTTTTGATCACTTAGTAATACATTCCCAACAACATATTTAATTTTCATGGTCATAAAGTACGTTAAACTAAAATAATAGACGAAACAAAATATTGCCAACGTAAAACTCCATATGGTTGGGACCACAATGGTCCCGGAAGTTCGCTTACGCGCGAGACTTGCGCAGTCTATGTACACACCACAGGTGGCATGCATGGTCGACTCACGATGTGGGTGAATGATCTTCAAGCCCCCGGATCCCCGCGCCAGGCATGTTCAGTGTGTGAGAAAAACACGCTTTCCACACAGTACACAAGATTCACGTGAGACAATGTCTGACAGTGAAATAATAGTGGTCCACAAATGAAACAAAGTGTACGAGGTACGGATTTTTAGTAGCTTTTTTGAAATTAAATACTAGGTAGGGCCTATGTCATTAATTTTGTCTCTCCCTCACTTTTCTCCTTGATCGGTGTTTTTTTTTTTTTTTTTTTTTTTTTCTCAAGCAAAAGGGGGGGCGTGCGCCCCCCACGCCCCCCTGTATCCGCCGCTGAAGGGGCGGATCCAGGATTTTCCAAACGGGGGGGCGTGAAAATTTACCAAGCAGCAAATGGTGAATGACATTTTCGGCTCCTTCGAGCGCGTAACGCGAAGCCCATGGGCCGGTTCCGGGGCCCGCTTAAATGCTCCGAAACAGTTAGGATTCTAGATGCTCTGTGGTGCGATCTCTAAAAAATATCTGACCACTTTTGTTTTAGCAAGATCATTGTTAAAACTTTATTTTCGAGTTGGGAGTCATTGATTTGAATCAGCCATCCTGAGTTATAAAAAGCAAAATGCAGGCTACAATTAATACAATATTCAGGGGGAAAACTGTTGGGTGAGACAAACGATAGTGCAATTTGTAATAATATAATTAACCAAATAGGGTCTCTTTGTCTATAATAATTGTTCACATACTTGAGGATTAGAATGTGACACAAAATATGTTACTATATACTGATAAGAACAAGTTGTGCTTGTCTTCAGTGACAGCGCAATCGAGCAACAATAACATTAATGTACGAAAATGTGAGGGTAGGCCTAGAGGCCTCCTCCCCCAGCCCTGCATCGGTGTATTATCTGCACAAATTAAAATTAGTAATTCGTTTGAACAAATTAGTATATCGTTATAACAAGCGTTTACGTAAGTTTTATGATCGGAGGCGAGCACAAAATTCTTAATTTTTTGCAATAACCGGAAGCTGGGGTCAAGTTTAATTGTGGGGTTTTCTTCGTTATATTGTTGAATTGGTTTTACTCTCATATGTTGTTATCACTTAGTATTACATTCCCAACAACATTTATACTTTTCTAGGTCATAACCTACGTTAAACTAAAATAATCGACGGAACAAAATCTCGCCCACGTAAAACTCCATATGGTTGGGACCACTATGGTCTCGGAAGTTCGATTATATTAGTGATCTTGTTGACACGCGCGTGCACACAACCAAACGCGGTCAAAACAGAATTTTACAAAAGTTTTTGAAAATGTACAAACTTCGAAAATTCGCTAAACAAACAGATTGTCTGTTTTACCACCTATTTTCCTTATTCTCTCACTTTTTAACAAATTGCCATTTATGAATGGGAATAAAAGAGTAGTGACTCGTTCTTAAACGGTCGTTTAAAACCTTGCAGGGTCGTGGCTGTGTGATAAAAGCCCTCGCGTTCGGCTCGGGCCTTTATCGCACGGCCACGACCCTGCCGGTTTTAAACGGCCGTTTAGGAACTCGTCACCACTCTTTTATTCACTTATTAACAACAATACTTATATTATCAATAATGATGAACATTAATATAGAGTCTGCGCTTGACAGACAATATACTTAAAGTTAAAAAAAATTTAACAAGTGATAAAGTCAACAAATAAAATAACTAATTGTTTATATTCTGTTTTATAAATCCATTCCATTGAAATCCGTTTGCAAATCTTGTTCAAAAAACTCAACGGAACAACCTTGATGAGCCATGACGACATTTTGTGTTAATCTGATCCCGATTTGCATAATTTCTTTAAGCATGATCCGAACTGAATACTAAAAATTGTCACAAGTGGGCGTTGTCTTCTAATAATTTCTTCAAAGAGTACAGTCAAAGAGCTGTGAGAGGAATTTTGCGATAATAAGCCATTTTCGGGGGAAAAAAGCAAACAAACAAACACCCCAACAGCCCAACAAACAAACAAACAAACAAACAATGAAAGGCAGAAAGAAGTAGAAAAACAACCGCACATTATTATAGATTGCCAGACTAAACTGCTCATTGGGATGTGCTACATTTGGACCGAAAATGGCGTACACCAACCACGTGATCTAGAGTTAATCGATCCTCTCATGTCGCAACTCACTCAGTACACAGCTCTAGCGAAATGTACTTGAAGAATGGATTCATTTACTTCAACAATAGCTTGATGGGTTTTAAGAATAATGGATTCTTGATTTTTTTTTTTGATTCGCTTATTGCATCAATAAGAATTATTAAATTACCTTTCAAAAATTGTGTTTTATTCACTGCAAAATGTGTAAAAGATCCAGTTTACAGGAGTGAAATAAGGTGCGATACCTATGTAGTTGACAGTAACCCTCCTGGTCGCATCATGCCACTCTAAGAAGGGGGTAACCTCGCCCCCTTTTCCCACCTTTATGGTTCCACGGTCGTAGGTCAACCAGAACCGACGGTACTCGAACTCGGACATGATGTCCGGAGTTGATTTCTCAGCGTAATATGGAAAGGAGTATTTCTCAAATCGAATAACAGACTGGGTGTTTAACCAGCCACCGATTACTGTGGAGAAAAGTAGCAAAAAGTCAAAGTGTTAATTATGTTAACCTTTTAGCCACTGGACCGTCCAGCCGCCCAAAGTAATACACCATAACATGCGGTAGGAGGAAACACTTACAAGCTTGTGTATTTGCAAGAAAAGGGAACATCAAAATAAAATTATAGTCAGGGTAGCATTAGTCAAGTCAATGGCAATCGTTCATATAAAAAAAAAAATATTTTGCCCTTCACACATGACTTGTAACAATTGTAATGCTAATGATGATGACAAATTGTAGCTTTCACCAAAACCACGCTCATTTGTTTTAAAAAAAATGAGTAATTTTCTTCATTGTGATGATACTATCAAAAACTATTGGCTTAGCAATTAATCACTATGAGCATTTTGATGGCAAATAAAAGGCTTCGAAAACTATTGTGTTCATTTTAACCTTATGAAAAATAATTTGCATAAAAATCACCGGCAACCGTTAACGAGAGGCACTTGGTGTTCCCTAGGGACTTATCACCTTCGTACTATAAATAAATATGTTATTCAATGACAATATTCACGAAAAAGACGGAAATTGTAGAAAGGGCCTATAATTTACGTTATCTTTAGTATCATCAGAATGAATGAAAATTACTCCCTTTTTTGCTAAAAATGAGCGTGGTTTTGGTGAAAGCTACAAAATGTCATCATCATTAAGCATTACAATTGTTACAAGACAGTAGTGTGTGAAGGGGAAAATAAAAAATTATTTATATCAACAATTGCCATTGACTTGACTAATGCTACCACAGACTTTAATTTTATTTTGATGTTACTTTTTCTTGACAATACACACGCTTGTGTTTCCTCCTACCGCATGTTATTGTTTATCACTTAAGGCTGGGCGGTCCAGTGGCTAAATGGTTAATAATACTAATAGTTTGTAAATCGCCTGATACTTGAAATTAAAGGAAACCTCGTCTTTTTTTGATGAGTACACGAAACGTTTGTTACATGTATGTGAATCGGATGTGAATGTCACTAGAAACGTTTGATCTGTTGGTAATAATGAAATAAACCCCCTGTATATTAGTTCAGAATTATTACTCATAGTTCGCGGTAAATAATATTTGTTCAGACTTAGATTGAAATTTGACCGCGGTTTGTTTTGCAACGCCCACAAGAGCTCATGGGATCACGATCATCGTTCGGTATTAAAAAAGGGCACATTCTTCAAATTACCGACATTTAAACAATAAGCTACTTCAATTTATGACGTCATGTACTCTTCTCTGCCACTGATTGAATGTTTTATCATATAATGAAAATGTGTTGTTTTTGATAAAAAGGTGTCAAACAGTCACTGGATTCGATTTATCGAACATCTGACTTCACACTTAGAGGTGCGTGAATAACGCCGGATACCTGCCTTCAGAACTTATAATGGTCAATGAGTAATTTCACTGTTGCAGGTTCTTGAAAGTCATCTTACCAATGTCATAGTATGACGTCTCATCCGTAAATTCAGAGAGAGACAAGATGGCGTCGTTGGCACCTTTGACGGAGAAATCTAGTCTGAATACGTCACTTGACTGGAGCCGTGGATAAATGAAACTAAATAAGTAATCTCCACTAACTACATCAACTTGACACTCTGTAAAAAAAATAAAAATAAATAAATAAATTATATAAAAGGTCAGGGAAAGAGCCCTTCTCCGAAATAACTATTACTTATCAACTGGAAAAACAAACGACAAAATTGAAATTTCAACCAAAACCACGTCTGATATTCATACCAACCAGAAACATTCATGATAATTGTTTTGGACTCGAAAGGTAAACAAAATTTACACTTTTCTTACGTGAGTCTTCTGTTGAAGACAGATAGAGCTAACTGGTCGAAACGTTGGATTTTGCCGGCTCTTTTCAGAGCGACCACTATGGGATAAAACTGTTGTGTCTTGCATTGCTCCTTTCCCATTTTAAGTTTGAATCCCTAAGCATGTCAAACAACTATATTTACGTACCTCCATGATATTCTTCGTCAAAGTACATCGAGCCATTGGATGGTTGCAGGTCAGATTTATCTCTGGCATAAACAGCGGAGTTTAACTCACAGAGTTTCGCATCTTCGCAGTAGTTGAAGGACTTACAGGCATCTTCTCGCAGACAGAAGACCGCACAAGTGACTTCGGAGCGAGTCGTAGCATTGCTGTAGACTTTACCACGGAGTGCATGGTCACGTATTGGGCCGTGGTAAAAAGTATGCTTGGTTCCTTTTCTGATTTGGTCAGTACGGGAGCCGTTTTGGCATGGGATATTGACTCGACCAGAAGCGACAGCAGCGTAGACTAATAAAGCAACTACAGCAAGAAATCCAGGGGTACCCATGACGTCATGCAGTACTTTACCGTCATAAGTTGAGACGAGTTAGAATTTAACACTATTCAGATGTAATTCTCCCTTTCTCTCTTTCTATCGCGAAAAAGAAGTGTAACAATTCTAAAACGTTTTTAACCGACGTTAGTTTGACACAAACAGCGCTATCCGCAACATTTTCTACCGTATCCTTCACTTATAGTGTTTGATCAAAGACTGCAAATTGGTCCCCGCTATTGTATGATTTGTGATGGTCTGATATTGACCTCAAATATGATTGGGTCCAATTTCATAGAGCCGCTTGCAGAAAATATATTTATGTTTATTAGTGTTCTGTTTAGCAGAAAGGAGCAGGATACCAGTCACAAATGGTACATAGTACTTTTGCTGGTAACCCTAATCTCTAATGTGCTTAGCTACTTTTTATGCTTAAAGGGAAGGTATAGGTTGGATAATCACTCCTAAAATTGATGTAAATAACAACTATTACTTGGTAAGCAGTACAGCAGCTTTCAATAGTAAAAAGCAGTTTGAGAATCATTTTAATTCGAAGTAATGTGGTTATGGAAAAATATATCAGGTTTTATGCCCCAAAATAATGAATCTGGGAAACGCTTTTGTCACTAGCGTTTCTCAGATTGTGTATTCCTATAATAGGGATGGACTTATTCGCTCTGTTTTGTCGGCGATACCTCAAAAACGCGACCACGCTTTGAAGTGAAATGTTCACAGTTTAGTTTTATTGTATATCTATGTATATAGGATTAAAACAATCGAACGGTTCCAAAAACCAAAGTTATTTTTTGCCCAGCAGGTTGTATCGTAAATTTCGGTTGAATCTCTGGCTTAGGTGCGAGGCTTAACGGCTGTATGGCTTCTGAATAGCGACCACTCAAATTGATAATTTGTTTTTCTTAGGTTATTTTTATGTTATTTCAAAAAGGACTAGTGAGGATGAGTATTACTTATCCCGAAACCAAGATCGTATTCCTTTAAACTTTGATTAAAATTATTTCTGAATAACCTTGATGTGAAACGATTGGCAATATTGTCGTATTGAGGAGCGAGATCGTGTTCAATGAAACTACAATTATGGTGCTATAAAATTAATAAGAAACAACTTAATTAGAGAAATACAAACCAATAAAATTTTGCAAATTTCCACGTTGTGGACAGAATTATTGATTGATACTGCACACTCGTTAGTGGCAATTCAAAATGCTACAAAGTGGCTGCCATTAAAAAAAAATAGGTTGCTGTTTTCAAACGTGGTCACAGCTTTAGCCTATACTAATTGGCATTTCTATCAAGTACGTCATCATTCTTAATACTTTTTATTCTTAATTTGTTGGCCAAATATGAATAAATTATCACATGATCATCGCAGCGCCTCATGAGAACCCAATAAATATGACCACAAAAAAATGTAATCTGCCAAAGCTGGTGGTAAACAGTTTTATTTTATTGGCTTTCCCCCCAAACAATGTCTTTAAAAAAAATTAGAAAATAACTCCCCAACGGAAACAACCTACAGTGTAAAAATGCTGTCTACATGTTTGTTTTTTTATTAATTTTTTTATATTTTATATTTCAACACAAACGTTTGGTAAAATTTGGAAGCAATTTGTTTAAGGACCATCAGAAATATTGAACAAATAATAATACAAAAATACAACATGATAAACAAACTCATTATAAACAAGTTCAAATAGCGTTCCCCCAAAACAAAAATAAGTTAAAAACCATTGCTCAAGTAACTGTTTTTAGTAAATATTGTCCGGCGTACCAGTGAGAAAACGTCAACAGCGTCTTGTGAACGGTCAACCTGTTCACACAATATTATGAAAATTATCATAATTAATATAATTACATGCATTGCACTCGTTCCAGCCTACTAAGAAAACACTGAATGTGTATATAAAAAAATGAGCTGCGGCCATAATTCGATTGTTGGTGCTCAGCCAACAGCCGATTATATATATATTTTTTTTTTTAAGTCCCTGAATCTAAATTTTCTCGCAATTTTCGCAAAATCTAAAGGATGTACAGACTTGAAACTTACTTATTTGGACCAATAATTGTGTGTACATGAAGCCACATCTTTTGGTGAATGATGACGGCATCGATGACGTCATAACATCAACTTCTAAAAACGTTTAATATTCCAAAACTTCATAATTAGGAAAACGATCAATGCATAGATAAGACATTTGCTACATAACTATGAAAGCTGTTGATGCTTTGCACAAATCTTATAAAAAAGTGTGAACCCATAATGACCTTTACTTCTGGTAGAATCGTTTCAGCAAACTCGGGCGGTGCAGTACGGAAGCTTTAATTGTCATCATTTACTGAGTTACTGAGATAATTTATCTCAGAAACACGGATTATTTTCTTGGAAACACGGAAATCAATGCTCTGAAACATGGAATTCCAAGATAAAGTATCTTGGAAACACGGAATTCTAAGAAAATGTATCTTGGAAACACGGGATTCCAGGATAAGGTATCACTGAATCTCAGAATTTCAAGATAAGGTATCTTAAAAACACAGATACATGTTCGTAGGCTTTGTTGTGTACCCGCAGTTGATTTGGTTATACCGAACCGTTCATTTAAACCTTTTATTAGCCGGTGTTTTTATTGGGCTTAATGTAGCAGTAATGGAGTAAACATGTGACAATAAATTTGTAGCCTATTAACATTCAGTTGTTGATTCAAACAAAACCATGCATCATGTACCGCCACTCGCCCTACAAACTTAAACATGAGTGACGATATTGGGAAGGAGAAAGGCAATGTGCACAGGTTATTGCAAACCTTGTCCGCCATGAAAAAAAAAAAATTACACTTGTCAATAAGCAGTCAGGGTAGTCACCATGCCCCTCACATACCCCCTTTCTTTTACACAGTTTCCTGGAGTTGTTGATGAGGCGGGTCTCAAGTGACAACTTTTTAAAACAAACGCACAATGAATGATGGCACAAGTGGCTTACATCACATTCTTTGGGCAAGTTTTGAGTTCCCGTGTAAGCCATGTTATGCCATGTATGCCACTCTGTGCACATGAATCATTGTGCGTTTGATCCAGGAAATTTAATGTTGACGAAACCATATTTTTTCTTGGAGTAGCCACAAACGCATCCTTTCACATTTTTTGTTTTCTTTACATGTACACATAATAGCTGCTGCTCTAGATCTAGAGCAGCAGCTATTATGTGTACATGTACTACTTGGTACAATTCTAGGTATTTTGCCTTGAAGTTCAACCCCCAGTCAGTAGTGTATTCTCTGATAATTTTCTTAATAATTGGTTTTCTTCAGGAAATAGTGCTTGAAAAATTGCAAATCCCGTTTAAAAAATTAGAATGAAAGAAAAACATATTTTGGGACGTCAAAGGTAATTTACACATACAAGATTTACTCCCAAAACTGCCCAAAACAACAAACGCTGACTGGGGGCGTGATCCACCATTTTGTAAAATTTAACATAACTTTGTTCCTGTATTTTTAACTACACTTTGCTTGGTAAAAAAACCAAAATAAACTTATCAATTGATTCAAAACAGTTTCTGTATAAACAATAGCACGTTTAAAATCCTATCAAGTTAAAAGGATATGGCCGACACCATTCTGGGTTTACAGGTTGCACCCAACTATAAATCAACTCTCATTTTTTATTGTGGGAATTGCTAAATATTCAGAAATACACAAAGAAATACCTAGAAGTCTCACAGCTTTTTACAGTATTATTAAATGACTCTTGAACTTGTATTATCTGCTAAATTGAAATGGGGAGTCCCAAGGCCCATCGGGTTATTCCCCCTCCAAACAAAAACTACCCCTGCACCGGTGTAATTTTCCAACTGTCCGAGCATCAATCTTGAAAAATGTCCGTACACATCTCGGCAAGGACCATGATGTTAAGGGCCTATGTCATCCAAAATACCTCAAGTTGGAAGTCAACAACCCCACGTCACAATTGGGCAACATTTTTACACCGTATACCTTCGGGGGGGGGGGGGGGGGCGCTCAAATCTGTCTAATAAAGAATATTTCAAGGGCCAGCAAAAAATTAATGAGGCTGACGCTCTGTTTTCTCCCTATTTAGTGGGGTGCATCCCTAAGCCCAACGGGATGGGTTGATGCTTGTACAAATCTTTGTAGGGATGTAGCAATACATGATAGGAATAACTTTACTGCTGATCAGCACAATGCGCATAATCACAATACGATAAGATACTATGAACGAATTTGAGGCCCCTTATTAACAATTTGTTTTAACCAAAACATGTTACGATCAAGCTCTGTTTCTAAGAATGACAACAATTATATGTAGTGGATTTGCTGTGTCACATGGTTAGGGGCAAGCTTTTGTTTAGCAACCTCCAGACTGGCAAAACTTGGTACCTTTGTGCTGCAATTTCATTGAACATTCTGTATAAGTGTTACCCATAGAAATAGAACCCGGAGAACGCTGAGTGTGTCATTGTGCGCGCGATTTCGTTGTGAGACCAATTTTATGGACGCGCGTACGCTATTTTTTAAAACGAGTGTATGGCTAGAGACGTACGCCGGGTGTTACGGCGCGCTGCCCATGGTAGCGAGGCAGGGGCCGATTTCACTAACGCGTTTTGATCATCGCAAACGCCGAAACCGATCGCTAAATCCAAAAACCATCGCAACTTAGCGATGGATTTTGAATAACGATTTCACTAAATCTTTGCGACGAACTTACTCATCGCAAAACAATTATTAGCGATGAGCAACTTGCGATGACTCGTTAGTGTCCGCAAAGTATAAGTTCATCGCAAATTTATGATAAATTGCGCCGTTTTGTGCCTAGATGTTATTATTGGTGTACGTCTTGACGGTAGTTTGTCCGTGAATTAAAGAGTAAAATTACGTTATTTTCATTCCCAGTCTTTTACTGGGAGACTCGGGAAACCCTTAATCTCTAACGAGAGAGCTTAAAATCGGTAAAAAGGAGATCTCCATCTATTGGGTGCAATTATTTTAGCCAGCATTTTGGCCAACATTAATGTAGGCCTATTGATATTGCATCAAGAATTCAGCCTTTCCAATTTAATATCATGTACCAATTTTCGGTGACAACACTTTTGACGTTATCTATACATGATTTAACCAGTTTTGTCAAATGTTCATAAATCTCTACGTTACATTATTATTATTTACAAAATGTTATAAAATTAATTATATTAATACTAATAATAGGCCTACAAATGAAACAAGTTGAATATGATTTCATGTGAACCTTTTTAAATGAATGCTTAAACATTAATATAGTCCACCTGTTGTTATTTTTGATGCACCAGCATGAAAATTATTTACATTTAAACTGCAATTTATGCATTTCGTTTTTAATCGAACCGCGGCAACAACATTTTGACATTAAGACGTCCACCATGCGAGGACCGACGATTTTTTGGCGGGCTATGTTAAAGGTCACTACATTTAGCCTCGTACAAAACATTTATTTTCCTTTTAATATCATCGCAACTGCGATGACTTTAGTGAAACGCAAAATCATCGGCGTCGCAAGTGCGATGGATTTGCGGTTTGCGATCTCATCGCAAGTGTGATAGCGATGATCGCAAAAAGGGACTTTAGTGAAATCGGCCCCAGGGCTCGATTTCACAAAGAGTTAAGATTGATCGTTAGTGCAAATCCATCGCTTAGCAAAGTGTGATGTCACAATACAAATCACTATGGTAATAGTGACAACTCATCTTAAGATGAATCTTAGTGCTTTGTGAAATCGACCCCTGGTCAGTGATAAGCCAGTGATAATATTTTGCCATACAGTAGACGTCATGAACATTGACCAATGAAAACACGTAGAAACGGTCTATGTGCGTTGCCATTTTGCCATACCCGCGTGTCTGTCACGTGATGATCATTTTGCCATACACAGACGACACAGAAGGCGGTCGAGCTCAGCGTTCTCCGGGTTCTATTTCTATGGTGTTACCCTTCTTTACTAACTACGCAAGAGCTTGCCCGAACCATTTGACTAAACAACACCGTTTTTAGTCTGCTGAATTCTAAATAAGCGTTCACACGGAACAAGCAAACCATTGTACACCATCTTTGCGTGTGTGTCCCCCTCCCCTTCCCCCTGTACGCAAATCTCAATGCACGTCCGCCATATTTGCGTTTCTCCCTCACCCGGACCCCTGGGGGACGCCTATGCCAGTCACAGCCGCCCGTTCCCCGTGTGCGGCCAGCTGAACGCTGGTGTCACACGAATCTTCTGCCGTGTGAGGATTGGAACTCCATCCGTCTAGTTGTCTGAACAAAAGTCAACTTCTATAATCTATATAATTAAAATCGGCGCTGCGAGATCCAACCGTCCGCTTGCGCTCGGTGACCTCGCCCCCGCGACGCGAGGTTGTCACTGGGCTGCCGTCTTGGGTCGTTGGGTTGCCATCTTGGATCGCTATCTTACTCGACTGGTGTCCCGGCGGCGTGCCTACCGGACACTGGTTCTCGAGCCGAGCGCCATTTTTTTTCTCACGTGTGATTGGTCTGCTATTTCCTCGGTCTTCGGCACCACAATTTGAATGCGTCCACCTTTTTCGCGTCTTTCTGTGTCATAGTCCATGATTCTGATCCATATGTGGTGATTGAGAACACAGATGCCCTCAGTAGCTTCACGTTTGTAGATATACCCCTGCTTTTCCAAATGGTATCCACTTTGATAGCTTGTCTTTTTGCAATTGCCAGTCTTCTTCGTATTTTCTTTTCTTTACTGCCTTTACTGTTTATACAGGATCCCAAATATATGAACTCGTTGACTTCCACGATTGTTTCCCCATGCAAAATGAACTCCTTGTCTGTTTCGCTTCTTTCTTTGTCGATTACCATGATCTTTGTCTTTTTTGCATTCAGCAGAAGGCCTTTTTCCTTACTCACTCTTCTGGTGTTTTCCAGCATCGTCATCAGTTCGCCCTTGCTGTTACACAGCAGTGTTGTATCGTCAGCGAAGCGCAAGTTATTAATCTTTACTCCTCCAATGCTTATGCCACCTTGCTCTTCCTCAAGAACTTCTTGCATGATGTTTTCTGCCTATATATTGTATAAGCAGGGGGACAAAATGCACCCTTGCCTGACTCCTCTGCCGATTTTGAACCATTCTGTATCGCCGTAGCCTGTTCGTACATTAGCTTCCTGATCAGTATAGAGCTGGGCAATAAGGCCCACTAAATGTTCCGAGAATCCCATCTTCGTCATGTCTTCCCAAAGTTTTACATGGCTTACACAGTCAAATGCTTTCGCATAATCAATAAAGCACATGTAGCGTTATCCCGCTAGTGTCTTATGTTTGGCGTACAAGCCGTCGTCGAGTTGCCTTTCCAGTCGAGTTTTCTGGCCCGTCGAGTTGTCAGACTGCCGAGTTGTCCGACGGACGAGTTGTCTGACATCCGTACTAGACGTTATTCCAATCTAACTCGCAAAATATGGTTGATGCGCTGGGGCCTAGCAAATTACCTACGTTCAAAGTCGCCTGGTTTGTATCTTAATTTTCTAAGACATTGTTCCCGGATTTGATGAGTAAACTATCATACATTCTATTCTAAGGAATACTTTGATCGAGATACTTGAACAGAATAAGCTGACACAGTCTTCAGCAAAGCACAGTAATTTATTGAGACAGTCGGACACTCACAAAGATATAGACCATGGGCTATCCCCCCCCCCTGCACCCCCTGGGGATTTTTGGAGACAACTATTTTTGGATACCTTGACCATGTACCTTGTGAAATAATTTATGGTTGTCTGCAAACAAATTAGTGGTGGGTAGGACCGTGAGGGCGCTGTTTTCAAGATGGCCCCAAAAATTTCACTAAATGGCATAATTTAGCCCCCAAAATCTGGCAAATATGTTTACATTTCTTGATTTGTAGTGAGAATAGTACCACAGAGCTGTTGAAATAAAGTATATTTAGATTTTTGTTATAGAGGGCGCTTTTCAAAACGGTGGCACTAGAAGTCACCCAAGTAAAGTAGTAAGTAGGCGTTCTCCCCTCCCCATGTGTTGCCTCTGCTCTCTGATTTCCTCCATTAGTTGAAGTAGAGTGAGTATTCCATCGATGGTGCTTCTATCAGATCTGAATTCTGACTGAGATTTGGTTCCATGACCTGTTGGAGGCGTTATAGCAAGATTTCAGCTGAACATTTACCTACCAAACTAAGGAGAGAGATACCTCTGTATACGTAGTTGTCACACAAAAACTTGGCTCCTTTCTTGTACAGAATCGACATGTTCGCAATCTTGAGGTCGGTAGGGATGTTCTTGCGTAAATGTAGGTGCCTACAATCATGACATCTCCTCCACATTGCGGTAAAGCTCCATTTAATAAAGAGGCTAAAATAAAACATCCTTTTCGTCTGGCAACTCACATCTTTTATCTCCATGTAATTCCTTTTCCAAACAGTGGAGTTAATTGGATTATGCACAAACCAGTAGCGCTGCTGACTGCCCCAGGCAAACTAACTGCTCATCCATTAAGTTTAATGACCCCAGTAATTCAATGTACACACCCACTAATAATAAGTGAAAAGGATGAATACTTTCCGAGTTTTTGTGGCAAAACTCAGAAATTATATAATGGAGCTTTCCGGTAATTTGTTAGTGTTTCAGGTGTTTTGCCATCTGGTCCAGGGCTTCTTTTAAACTTCGTCTATAATTGACTAGATTACCTCAGCCAGTATTGGTCCTGTTCCTAGGTCATGAATATCAAGGACCTGATTGTTGCCACTGCAGGTTGGTTTAGAAGAGTATAAATATGTTCCATCAATCTGGCTTTGATGTCTCGGGGGGTCGGGGGGTCGGAAGCTTTCCATCAGTGGTCATGATGGGATGAGAACTGCAAGATCTGGGACCATATCATGTTGAGAGATGTGTAGAAGTCGCGATAGTTTTTCCTCTGTGCAAACTTCTCAACTTTGTCTGCTCTGTCTTGGAACCATTTGTTTTTCAGGTCACGGATTCGACTTCGTAGTTCAGATCTGTCAAGTTGTCAGTCTGCAATCAGCTGGCGAATATAATATGATGACCATGAGCATTAAAACAGTCATTTTGATGTAATACACTCCCCTTCTGCCAAGAACCTATTTAGATGCATCTTGAAGGATCTGTGTGGTCGGTTTCCATGTTTTAACCTCACCTGTTAGATTGGCATTCAAAAATGCCTGTAGATCAGCGCACTTTTGAGGGTTCCTATAGCTGTTTGTAAGTTGATGAGTTGAATCTGGTGGTCACATGGTGAAAAATCTGCACCTTGTGATAAGCAACCTATGGTCTGTGAAGCAGTTTGTGCTCCGAAGCATGCGGGTGACGCAAATGTCATTGAGTGCATTGGCATTCGCAAGGATCTGATCTATTTGATGCCATTGCTTGCATCTCATTAGCTGCCATATTCCCTTTAACTTGTTTTTCAATCTGAACAGTATCCGATTGACAGTCAGATTCGATTGTATACACATTTCCAGCAGTGGCAGGCTGTTCTGTTAGAATTCATCTTTCCTACACCATGTCTGCTAAATACACCAGGCCAAACTTCTCATTATTTTCCGACTCGTGTGAAGTCTTCAATCACAATCACTTTTCCCTTTTTCTTAAAGATGATGCGATTAACTTCATACAGGCTTCTTTTTCATCATCTCGTCTCTGTATTGTTGGTGCATAAACACTGCTGAAAGTCACACTTTTGCCAGATTGAAGCACTGATGTCATGGTCATGAGTCTGTCATTTATAGCAGTCGATTCACTTACTAGGTCATTCGAGATGGCAACACCAACACCTGCCATGCAGTGTAAGTCTGTGATTTCTCGATAAAAACATCCATCTGCAGCCTCTGCAGCTCTATAGTTTAAGGGCAGAGGCTCTCTTCAGGTAAAACAGAGCTCCTTGTGTCGTTCACCGTTCGTAGGTTTCAAAAACCGAGCTTCAGTTTGTTTTTGAGTTCTATTGATTTCGTACCGCAAAGAGGATTGGCTCTGGCTGCGACTAGCCAGACACCAGCAGGTGAGATGACCGATGTTTACCCTAACTTTTCTAAGGGCTCCCCAACTTGGAGGGCTCAGCGAGACATCGTTCAGCGACAGTTACCAGACCATGACTGCTGTACAGGCACATCTCTGCTACATACTTCCTGGCAATCTCACTGCAGAGAGCGCGTCGCCGTAGGACTTTGATGCAACTCCAACCAAAGTAGGTGATCGACATGCGCCTGAAAAAAGTGGCTGCGCAAACACTCCCTTGAACACGCCAGAACCTCAGTGTTTTGAGAACTGCCATGCTGTCAGACGAGTAGCAGAACAGCAGCTGCCGAAGGCAAACTGATATACCACTTAAAAGGGCCTATGAAGTGGGGTTTTTTAGTTTGTTTTTTAGTTTTATTAAATCAGTTCATATGAAAATATATTATTTTTCATAACTGTTTTGTGTCTGGAGTGATTTTTTTAATTTTAATTCAATATAAAAAAATACCCCCCGAAACTTTCGTATTTTGGACGCCACAAGAGGGCGCTGTTCGTGATGTACACAAAGGCAGCGGCTCCCAAATCGAGATCAGCCATGGTTTGGTGCCCAGGCGCGCAACGGATACCAGTTTAAGTACACATCCGAGTCGAGTCGTCCACCGAACATGTCGGATTGGACGCACGCACACAAGTGTGTAACAGCCTGCAATCGTGGACCCTCCTTTGTTCAACTCTTTGTGATAGCAACCGTGGACCACAATGCTTTCCTTTGTGATAGCAACCGTGGAACTATTGTCCTCTTTTGTTATAGGTTCCCGGTTTGAATGTGGTTACCTACTCAAACACACACCATACCGATGGACAATAAATAACGCAGCCATATTTTGGGGGTGGAATATAAATCTTCAGAAGTACGTATTCAGTCAGTGGACTATTGATACATTCTATAAAATTACATGTATATATTAGAATATAATATCAGATATGATGTCGTCAACAATAATGCGAAAAATATATGTTGGTATAACATGAACTGGACTGCGGTGCTTGGGGGTATTGTGAATTGTGTGCACGGACGGGTACGAACTTTACAACAAACAGCCAAAATTATTTACCCTGAGTTTTTCCCGCTTCCAAAAAGCATCTCTCCTAGTCTCCGGTCGTTTCGCAGCCTTTTGCTTAGTGGAAATATTGTTGGAACGGCATCTGGCAACAGCATGGCCTTATACTTCATGCCAAATTGGTTGCGAAGGCCACGTTCAAAGCAACTTGGCTCACTGGTGGGCAGAGCATAGGCTGCTCGGGTCGCTCCGTCCAGACCATTTGGCTCTGGTCAGCTTCACATTCGCCGTCCATATCCGTCTGAATTTTGGGTCCGATGGCAATTTATGGACACTAACTGCATCTTTAGTGGTATTGCTACACCCAGCAGCAACACACCTTGATGGCATTTGTTAAAATCAACGTAAAAAGACCCCAAAAGAGAGAGACAAATTTCTTCGAACTTGTTCCTTCTGTGCAGTGTTTGCATGGCCCCGGCCCACGCACGACGTATGACTAGTCGTTCTGTTGAGTGCCTTTGTTTACGTCACGGATTTTTTGTTAATGAGGAGGTATGGGTGGGGCGCGGCGGCCCACCTAAATTTCGAAATGATTTTTTTAATGGTGTAAAATGGCTTGTGAAAAAAGAATTATATATATATATATTAGTTGTAATAGGCATACTTTATTGTTTACAGCATTAAAAAATTATATTTCATAGGCCATTTAACATCTCCCATCTTCGCTGCTGCCCGAAGACCTCGGTTTGATATCAGAGTGTCCTTCTCCTAGGTGGGCTGTTGTCCTTAGCCCGCGCACACCCACTCTTCTCGTTTGACTCTAGTAAGAGCGTTGAGACTATTAATTCAGATCCAGATCCAGGTGAACAGCCTGCCATGGCTGACAAGCCCCATCTGCTTGAGCAATCCGGTTTTCAACAGGGATCGGCACAAGAAGCCAGGCAGTAGGAGTTTGTCTACGAGAGGCTATTTGAGACGCGGACCTTAAACCTTGGAGTCAGACCGTCTATAGTTCCCGTCGTCTGCAGCTTTCTCAGCGGTCGCACACACAATACTAAACTCAATGGTCATTTTTCATCCACCAAGTCAATCTCTTGTGGCGTTCCTCAAGGAACCAAATTGGGTCCAATACTTTTTCTTGTTCTTGTTAACGATGCTTCAATAGAATGCTGTAGACGATGGAAATTATTACGTGGATGATCTGACTCTGGGGGAAATTGTCCAACATGGTCAACAACAAAGACTACAAACTCACCTTAACAACTTAACTATTTGGTGTAAGGATAACGATGTTTTACCTAAGCCTTCCAAATGTAAGAGTATGATAATCAGTTTCTTAAAGCGCCAAGTACCAGTATCACAACTTATCATTAACTCAAGTAACTTAAGTCAGGTGTCTCATTTGAAATTACTGGGAGTAACTATTCAGAGTGACCTTAAATGGAACTTGCACATTACTGACATGGTTTCAAAGGCTTCTCGTAGACTTTACACTTTATGTATACTTAAGAAAGCCAAGGTTCCTGTGTTTGACATACTTGCAGTTTACATTTGTTACATAAGACCAGTTCTTGAGTATGCCTGCCAAGTATGGCACACTTCAATAAGCAAGGAGCAAATTAATTCTTTAGAACGTGTGCAGAAACGAGCCCTTCGTATTATTTTAGGCTACGGGTACAATACCTATCCACATGCTCTTACTAATTTGAATATTCCCACTTTAGAAATTAGACTTGATAATATGTTGCTTAAGTTTGGTAATAATCTTCGATGCTCAACTAAATTTCGTCACTTACTACCTCCGGAAAAAACTAACACTTGTGGTATGCAACTTAGAGCAGCTTCGACACCTGGCTTTCACATACCAAAATGCAATACTGAGCGCTACAGAAAATCCACGCTGCCCTCACTAGCCAGAATCATGAAATAACTTGTCCGGTTTCTGGGGAAATTTTAAATTAATAATTGTGACGCATGGCGGTGCATGCCAGTGTCTGAAGTTTATTGAGAGTGTTGTCTCCCATTTTTAAAATCAAGTTTTAAAACGTTTTTCTATAATGCTAGTTTGCAACTATACTATTGTGTGTGTGTATTAATGTATGCTTTTACCCGGTTTTGTTAATTTTTTATTTCTTAACTTTGTAAATTTGAATGGTGTCAGCCTTTTGGTTGTTTTTTGATTCAAATGAATAAACCATCAATAATAATAATATACTATGGGACTTTTTATGAGTGAGAAATGGCTCAACACTTGACACAATCCTGGTAATTTTCCTATTCCTTTGACCTCAAGAAGTCAGTTAGCAGTTTCTAATGTTGACTGTTTGGTTTGCTTTTGAATATTTGTTTTCTGTAAGGTTTAAAGGGCCATCTGGACCTTTGTACACTAGTGTAGTATTATAAATAATTGTAATAATAATTAATAATATTTGTAGAGCCAACATCCTTGCCAACATGGCGACAGATTAGCTTAACTTAATGACTGCCCAAATGTCCATCATTAGATGAATTGAAACATCCACTGACACGTGTGAAAACGTGAGTAAAAACCCTATGGAGAAAAGTTGTGGGCGTTTCTAATATAAAAATTGTAACACTAATAGATTGAGCGAGTCTGGATTAAATGTTCGCCTTCAAACATGTTAAAACAATGGGTTGCCAATAAAGCATCCTCTATCATAGCTTCTTACGTACACATTTCTGTTTAAAAGGCCCATATTACTATATTGCCACAGAAAAACAGCTTAAAAATCCTCTAATAATCGTTGGAAACATCTATCATATGCTTCTTTGGCAGCCATTTTGAAAAAGCGCCCTCACGGTCTGACTCACCACCAGGAATTTTGCAGACACTCTGATTTCAATAGCCCATAGGATAAGGTTTCCAAAAATACCGGTCTCCAAAAATCCCCAGGGGGTGCAGGGTTTCGGTATTTGGCCCATGCACTAATATGCTTATAGTCGAAGTGTCAATGTTCTCAAATATTCCACAAAATTATGTAACCCATTGTTAGTTTGTAGTCGAGAGATAGTTAGGATATGGGGAAGCTGAAGTCGTCTGTCTTACTCTTTTATTCTTTAATCTGTAATTAGTGCAGACAGAAAATCACGTTACAATGAGTCCGTGCACCAATATCAAAATGACTAATGCATCAAATCCTTCATTACTTATGTGAGGTTACTAAATAAATTATTTTAAAAAGTAAAACATAAAGGGGTCATGCCTTTTACTAGGTGTAGACAGGAAATCACGTTACATTGAGTTATTGCACCAATATCAGAATGACGCACTGGGAAGCGCAATAGTATCAATGTAGAGGACGCTTCGTAATTTGAATAATAAAGCAATTCTTAACAATGAGAACGTGATAAAATGAATATACAAGTTTTACCATGAGCACGCGGAAGTGAAAGTAATGGTGAACATAAACGATTTGCAATGGTCCGTTACAATTATATGAATGGGGAAAATAGATGGAGAAAGCTAAAACTGATCATAACTTTTGCTGACAGGCCTGAAACGAGAATTTCAAAACCGCTTGTCTGTGATGCTGTTTGAAGTCTTCTCTCTTTTTATGATAGATCTCCACATTGATGGGATTCACCTGAGTCTGTGGTTTCGCTGCAGCCATAACTAACATTAACTTCTTATGGTATATCTTCAACATCCTCAATTCCCTTCAAGGCCTACTGTTATTTTTTGTTTCTTTTACGTGTAACCCACGGGTGCGGATGCTATGGATGGATGCTTTCCGTGGAGAGATGTCTGCCAGGACGAGAAGCTGCCTTGGTGTCGCATCATCAACTGGTTCTGCTACCCGCGACAGCAGAGTTTAGTTTAGTGTGTAACATTAATATGCTAGATTACTTATTTGTAGATATTTGATCGGGAGGACTGTGTTAAGCTGCTAGCAACTCGAGTAATAGAAGTCTCAATGGTCTGGACTCAAATAGTTTAGGTTTGCAATCTCTACATCATTAGAAAGTTCTTCAAAATCTCAACAAGCACTACAAAAAATGTGACCCCATTTGCCCCTGACTTCCGGATCATACCGGAATATGATGTTTAATTTTTGAAAAACTCGTAACTCCTGAACCATTCATTGGAATGATAAGGTAAAATGTCACCAACTCATTCAATCACTCAGCACGAACACCTTGTTTTGTAGTAACAAAAACTGAATCTCTAGTTTGTTACTGTAACTATTTTGTGTGCCTTTTATTTTTATTTGTTTAATTGCGGGAAAGCTGCATTAAATAATTTCCAGTTTGGCTCCAAAAGCTCGCATAGTAGATATCATTTTACAGAGCTGGTGTGTTAACATTGAATTACTTGGGTCATGAAACTGAACCCTCAAACGAGGCACCTGTTTTGGCCGAAGTTATATTCGGCACCTTGTCAGTTGTGACTGCCACACGTAATAAATCACTTAAGAGGGCTCGGGAAGGGCTTATCTCCCATTTTCTAACCGCAGAAACTGTCAGCAAGACATCAAAGGACTCCCAGCCAGTTGGTGAACAATCATCTCTCTGGGCCCTCAGACTTATGGCGACTTTACGCCTGAGTTGTTTTCATTGGCATTAACCAGGCGGTCATTGCTTGTGTACAAATCAATGGGGAAATTTGTGTACATGCGCCCTGGAGTTTTTGTTTTGTTTCTCCACCCACTTTGACCGAGTCACCGACCCCTGTTGATTGACACCCCTTTTAGACTGTATTTAATGGTACAGGGGACCCTATCATTGAGTATGGCATGGCTGGGATTTACCACGTGGGTATTGTTATGTTTTTCTTGACTTGTGCCAAGCGCGACTGACCACGTCACACGCTGCAGGGTTTGGAGAGCAGTTAATTTGCCTGTCGGCAGTCATGGCAAAATGAGTGCGTCACAACACTGATTTTGAAATTGAAGCCCAGCATTAAAAGGTGGTTGGTGGTGCGCGAGTTTGTTCGCACTTTCAGTTTTAGTCCGTTATCAGACTTAAATGTTTGAAAAAATTGAAAATATTATTCTTCCTTAATGTACTTTCCAACCCTAATAAAAATATATTTAAAATCCATTTTAGGACTTTGAGAGTACATGAACTGTGTTAAGTCTATACACTCTAAAAGCTTCCAAGTTAGACTTGGCCTTGATCTGGGTCTGGTGGGTCTCTGTTCTGTTGGTCTTAAAATGACCCCAAAAATGGGAACAATGACGCACAATCCGAGTTATAATCAATTGTTTTTGGCCTAGGACCCAAGATTTGGGTCAATGCTGACCCTTGACTTTATAGAGTGTACATCTTTAGCATTTTATAACACAGCTGAAATAAACTTCAACAAAGTCATTTGTACTCAAAACTCACTGTCGGCTAACAAGCTATTATCCCAATGACCAGTACAGCATCAATTTTGATATATAAGACTGGTAAACAAGTTTATGTGTTTACTGAAGGGTGCACCCCCACTAAATAGGGAGAAACCAGAGCAACGGCATCAATAGTACTGGACAGATTTGAGAGCCAAGTAAAAGGAGTATACTGTGTAAAACTATTGTCGAAATGTGACATGGGGTTGTTGACTTCTAACTTGAGGAATTTGTATGACCTAGGACATGAAAAATGATCCTATTGGCACCCGATCCGACTACCCACCGCTTCTAATAAGCAAGGATTGAGAGGGAGATGCCATACTATAAGCGTGCCCGAAATATATTATCATCTTACATAATATCACCCGCCACGCTTGTTAGCGAGGCCGGTGTCATAGGGAAATCTATCCCCCGGAAACTCTGTCTCCCATATGGGAAATTAACGTGGGATGGAGGAGGATGATTCAAAAGAGGGTGCTATAAAAAGCAGTTTGTATACAGTTCTCCATATGGGGGACAGAATCTCAGGGGAACAGAATCTCCTGCCACACCGGCGTCGCGCGGTAGAGAATCAGTCACACCATTAGGCTAACTTACCAATAATCATTGATCGGCAAAATCTCTACCTAAGCACCTGAATATACAAAGTTCAATGTGGTTCATCCATTGATGATTCGGAGACATTTTGTGGCGAAAACTTCCGCAACCAGAACTTTGCAGAAGAAGTCATTATTTCATGAGGCGGCCATGATGGCGCCCTCGCTAACAAGCGTGGCGGGTGATATTATGTAAGATGATAATATATTTCGGGCACGCTTATAGTATGGCATCTCCCCCCCCCCCCCTCAAGCCTTGCTTATTAACAGCGGTGGGTAGTCGAATCGGTTGCTATTGGCCGAGAGGTCTAGAGACAATTTCGAGTGAAAATCACCTTCTACCACTCCTTTTTCTCTCTATTACATTCGCTGATTTAAAAATGTTTTTTGGCAATTCTTTTACGAAATTTCCACATGTGTGTTTATTCTTAAAATTACAATAGTTGTTAAGAAATTATGAAAGTATCAGTAACTGGGTTGTCAAACTTCAAGCAATATAATTCCATGTTTTTCATGTACTAATGTGTAGGACTGTTATACTAGTTGCATGATATAACTTGAAACCAGCTGCTGAGAGACAGTGTATACTGTACCTTTTCGAGTTTGTTGAATTACCGATCTCGGCGAGCAGGGTTAGCAATGACTGAGTGTTCAATTTGGATTTTGGGCCCGTCAAATTCGTTGCAATTTCTTAAACTTGAGGCCAGGCATACCGATCTTTAAACAAGGCACCTGTTTCGGCCGAACGTATTTTCGGCACCTTGTCAGACGTGACTTCCACACGTAACAAATCACTTTAGAGGGCTTGCGAGGGCTTTATCCCCCATTTCCTAACCACATGAACTGTCGGCAAGACATCAAAGGACTCCCAGCCAGTTGGTGAACAGATTTTTTCAATCATGTCTAAGGGCCCTCAGACTTATGGCGACTTAGCGCCCGAGTTGTAGTGTGATTAAACATTAACAAGGCGGCCATTGCTTGTGTACAAACAATGGGGAAATTGTTGTACATGCGCAATGGAGGGATTTTTTTCTATTACCCCTCTGACCCAAGTCACCGACCCCTGTTGATTGAAACCCCTTTCAGACTATGTCTAATGGTACTGGTGAGGATATCATGGAGTATGGCATGGCTGGAATTTACCACGTGGGTGCTGTTATGTTTTTCTTGACTTGTGACGGTTGCGACTTCCCACGTCACTCGCTGCAGGGTATAGTCCAAGCATTTGGGTGTAGAGTGGAGTATTTTGATAGATTTGATACTGTACCCCCAAACCACCCACTTTTAGCATAAGGGCAGGCATACAATCCAAACATTTCGATGTTGAGTATTGGAATGTACCACGAAAATTGTCTGTTTAGCTTTCATTTCGGTTTCAAGAACTATCACGAACTATTCTTGCTCGATTTTAAATAATAAATAATAGCTTTAATAAGGACCACAATCTTCAACAATTTTATCAAAATTTGCAACTCTTGGATTTATTTCAAATTATTAATTAAAAATGGTAAACATTAAGTTATTGTTTATTTCAGAATAGTTAATTCACTAGTCTACATCATTGCAAAACTATTAATTACAAAATAGCAATTTCTGCAGCCAATACATTTAGGATAAAAAGGGGGCATAACTCAAAACACAACAGAAAATCGTACGCGATTGAGCAACAAACACATATCTGGATATAATGTGTAGACTAATGACCAAAATTCATATTTTGAATAATAGGAGATGCAAGCCAAACAAACAAAAGTTCTTTGTATTTTCATGATGGAGATCAACTTCCTCCCCTGTTCTTATTTTTGTAAATTCAATTGTTATTTAACGGTGGGGCTGTACGTACGCTGTTTTTTACAAATATTATATAAGGTCATTACCACATTTGTATTTTTTTTTTTATTTTTTTTTAAACTAGAAATAAAGAAAGGGGGTTTTATGTTTCGGTAGCAATTGTCTTTGTTTGTCTTTGGTAATTATGTCGTGTTATTAACATGAAATTATACAAAAAAGGCAGAGCCGATTTGAGATTAATTTACAGTAAAACTGATGCTTTGATATACATTGGTTACATCTTACGATTTAAACTTTTTAATAAAAAATGGCCATTGCAAAATAATAACTCAAGAAAATAACTTAAACCGCACCATAAATACACATTATTATATAAAAAAAGACTCAGCAATGACTAAAGGAAACAGTTGCCTTAAACAATGAATCGAAAGAGCACACTTAACCTCTACATAATTAAAACAAAATTTAAACCATACTTAACGAAGGTGACCCATCCTGCACAGCTGATCATTTGGGGCCCTCAAATTATAGGCAAAGTGTGCCCTTTACTTTTTTTGAAGCATTTGATTGTTTTAATCCTATATAAATGTTGATATTTATAAAAACTAACCCGTGAAAATTTCATTTCAAAGGGTGATCGCGTTTTTGAGATATCGCTGAAAATCCGGAGGGAATAATATATTATGTCTATGCATGCAGGAAGAATAATCCTTTAATAGGAATACACAATCTGAGAAGCGTTTCGACAGATTCGAAACGGTTCTCAGATTCAAATTTGGAGGCGTAAAAACTGATATATTTTTTACATAACCACAAAACTTCGAAGTGAAAATGTTTCTAATAAGGCTTTATCCTATAGAAAGCTGCTTTAGGCTTCTAACCAATACATGTAGGTTTTTATAAACATAGTTTTAAAAGTGATTGCCAAACGTATACCTTCCCTTTAAATAAGTAAAAATACAACAAACAAACGAACGTACAGAAAGACAAACGTAAACACACACTCACACAAAACAAAACAAAAACAAACGAATTAAAGGGAACGAGCCCCCCATCCTCCCGAATGCAGACCATAAAGTACCTCTTTAAGCCAACAGCCCGGACAAAACACAGATAAGCTATGACTTTCATGAATAATGAATTATGGACAGGGCTACCGGGCAATATTTTGAATATGAATTTTGATGTGCGCTACTTTTTCTTTTACAACCATTATTCAAAGTTGGTTTTTGTATACTTTTGAAACGTGAATGGATCACGTACCAGTCTCATATGAATTTTTGGCCGCCTGTTTGGAGGCCATATTGGAATTTGGACTTCCGTTGGTGAAAAAGGGAGTCACGACTAGGCACGTTACGACATTTCTACCAGGGTTCCCCCTGTTGACTTTTTGTAAACAATAAATGTTAGTGTGTTGCTCTTCAGTTCAAGTATGACTGAAATGCTAATAATCAACACAGTGCATGCTGGGGACATATATTGGCTGCAAAAGATGGCGGCCATATTGAACTTGTTTTGTTCGAGATATTCGGTGGCAAGCGCCCTCAAAGGTGAGCTCAGATTGTGAAAAATGTGATGCTATTGCTTGTTATAACGTGTCTGCCAAATCTATAACCATTTGGACACAATATGATGGAAATGTGAGGGAAAAATATTTATTCACTCAAAGTTGCTAAGAGTCAAAAGAATTTGGACAAACATTTGTCTGTAAAAAGTTCAAAGAAAATCGTTCTGAAGCTTACGTCAGGAAAGAAGAAGACACAAAAAAAAAAAAAAAAAAAAAAACAGAGAACGATGTCCTCCGGTCCCTCCCGTCTAAGTAAAACGAAATCATTATAGGAAAGTCATTCGTTCAGCACGTGATAGCTCATGGTTATTTAAATCTGAGTAACAAACCAGGATTCAAACGTATACAATGGCTACTATTATTTTAACAAAACTTGTTAAACCTTGGCACTTGTTATAACCATGTCCTTTATCGATGTGATCATACTTTAATAAATGTACCCATATAATAATACTTCCTTAATTGTGTTGACATTGATTATAAAAAGGAAACTTCAAACAGTTTTGTTTCCGAGAAAATTTGAAACTTCCTTTATTGTTATCATTTAGTTCAGATCACGTGAAAGTATATCTCACTGGCTTTTACATCTGCTAGTTGTGTAACTCTTGTTGATCAATGCTTGCCGCAAGGTCAGGCTTAAGTGAACTTGCTCTCGTATATGGGGCTGGTTCGCTGTACATTTTCAAGTAATGAGTTGAAGTACACGCTCGAATCATCTGCTGGATTGTTGGTATTGGAGCCTCGCAACCTTTGTTGTACAGAAAACATAATGTGGGAGTTTTAACTGAAATATTGGGCTACTTGGGATGCTAATAATATGTTATATTGGATATTGTTATAACACACTTTATGTGCCACATTATTATGATGCTTAAAGTGGAAGGGAAATGACCGCTTCAAATTCGTGATGTTCTCATTCCAATAGCTATAGTCCTCAAGTGAGTGGGGAAAGAATTACAAGTCTCTAAACCTTAAAATGGTGTAAATTGCCATTGTATTCGAAACCTTCCAGTGCAAAGTTTGCCAACATCAAAAATATCTGATGACATTATTCAGAGGAAAATGGGTCTGTTCAATTCTCTACGGGGATGTTTCGGTTCATTCCTGACTTTCAACAATAATTTAATCAAAACGGCCTGGATTGTGAAAACAATTCCTCAAAATAACAAAACAAAACAAAATAAATAAAAAAACAAATCTTACGTTTTACAGTAAAATAATCTTTCTGTTTATCCAAAATTTCCTTAATTGTGTCATTTTTGTGAAATATTATGCCTACACATTGTGCAGTTTTTCGTAAACAAGCTACCATTTTTGAGGAACTGTGCTCAGAAGACTATGCTGTTGACGGCTTGTGTGTGCATACCAGCGGCTCATTGCTCCGTGGAAGGTTTTAGAACGCGCACCAGCGATGGTGATTATTGCAAATCGGGGAAAACACCCTTTCCCCGAGCATGCACAGACACGCAAAGTCTTTGGTCAAGGCGTTTCAAACGGGTGTTGTGATCTATCGCGTAATGCATTGGGATGTTTCACCAATAGAGGGCTTTTCTCAAGGTATCGCATTATTTTGAAACGCCCTCTGGCGTTCAATGTTTCCTGCCTTTATTGTTGTACTTAAAGGAACGAGATCAATACTACGAAACCTGAAAATGGGAAACGACGTGAATGCGTGCGTTTCTACTGGATCGCAATTGTGGTCCATGTTTTGAGGAACTTTCGAGTGAATTTGTCGACGCTTATCGAAACCTTAAACATGTAAACGTACAGCCGGATATTAGTAATGCATATTACATATACTAAAGGCACCGACGGCAGCTGGATAAAAGGGGCACGACAATATTATTGCCGTGAATTGTCTGTGTTTTCGAGGGCCCCGCGGCATTTCGAGGCTACACCGATGGAATAGAGGCTATCATCGGAACAAGGGACGACACAAGCTGCTTTGGGGGTTAGTATAGGACAACCAGTGCGTCAGTTCACTCATTGAGCGGCCGAATCTGATCAATTCGGATACCACAAATCTGGTTGACCTATACTCCACAGCCCCATCATCAGTGACCTGCTCTATCGAAATGAGGAATGTCTCGGAAATCACGTTTTCGTGTAATTCGCCATACAAAAATTGTTGACAATCGAAAAACACTACAAAAACCGATTCCGCGATTTCAGTGGTATTAGGTTAAACAAAACTTGACCTTTCTTTTCGTGGTTTTTACCTTTAATTGAAAAGATAACTAAATCCAAAAAAGTACGTTTTCTTGAGCATGTTTGAATGCATAGCTACAATTAAAATAGCAAGCTGTTATTAATGACGATTATCTCAATAAACACGTCGTTACATAAGGGAAGTGGCCTTGTCTTGTAGACTTTCTTCATTGCCCCATAACTCCGAGCTGAAATAAGCTACAGAAATAATAATGGTATTGCTGGAAAGCCAGTGAGTTACTTGTTAACGTGGTGTGCATAACTCAATTTTCAAAATTTCCGAGACATTCCTCAATTCGAATAGCATAGGGCACCGACGGCAATAATTTTGAGGCATGTAGTGCTCACAAATATGAAAAAAAAAAAAAGGAAAACTACGGAAGCGTATTGCCGCCACAAGAATTTTAAAAAACCCTGACTTATCGTGTACGTACACGATATCGTGTACGTACACGATAAGTCAGATTTGTTTTCTTATTCATGTGGCGGCAATACGCTTCCGTAGAAAACCCCTTCAAAAATAATAAATAAAAGCATGACCCCAACACTGACTAACACATTCCCCTTGCCCCCCCCCCCCCCCCCCACGAAAAAGTCCTGGCTACACCGATGGAATAGAGGCTATCATCGGAACAAGGGACGACACAAGCTGCTTTGGGGGTTAGTATAGGACAACCAGTGCGTCAGTTTACTCATTGAGCGGCAGAATCTGATCAATTCGGATACCACAAATCTGGGTGACCCATCATCAGTGACTGAACTCTCGGGTCACTCAGACCAGCTAAGTCAAGACTGGTCAGCAAAGTCTTGCGAATCGACAGCAATCTAAACGTTGAACTGAACTCATAATCAAAGTAACATGAGTAGTGTTTGTTATTATTTTAAAGTATGCATATAACTTCTAGTCTATGTCCTATGTGTTTTCACAATATTGTGTTTGTTGTACATTAATCTTCGTCCAAGATGTTCTCACTTAGTTACGTAACCTTTCACTCCAGCAACATTTCATGAATAAGTTCACGCACTATAGCGACGACAAATAATAATAATTTTGTTTGCTACTAATTTAGGGTTGTACGTACCTTTTCACGTGAATGACGACGACGACTATCAAGATGATTACAAGGAACAAACCAACTCCTCCGCCGATAACAAGACCCAACGGAAATTCTAAGAAGCAAGCAAGCAAAATACAGGAGGTTGTTACAAACAGGCAAAAATCACTACTGAGCAAAGAACCTACGGGTCTGTTGTCTCTTAATTGACACCGAAAGTGGTTACATGTTTGTTTTTTCGTTTTAAATCATCTGCCATAAATTGTTCGTTCAGAGAAAAAAAAATACAAACAATTAATAACAAATACAAATAAACTAATCAATACAAAATGAAAAAAACTACGAAAATCAGGCCATGCAACTTTAACACAACGAACGGACTCCGACTTCTACAATCAGAACCACTGGTTGATCAGGAGCGTTGTTTGGCGACCATGACCGGGAACAAGTTTCTGACGTAAAATTCACTGACCGAAACAATTTCCGAGAGCTACGCGAAAACGGGTTGGTAACCAAAAACAGTTCTTGACGTAGGTCTTCTCTTGAAAATTCATGTTCTTAAAATATACAACCTTCATTTTATTTTCAAGTAATGAAACTTAGTCTTTGTAATTTTATCAACAATATTTAATTGTTTTGCTTCAGGGTATTTCATTTTTTTAAGAATTCCATTGACATTTTTGATAGTTTTTTATTCCGCCATCTTGAAACCAAGCCTAACCGATCCAACAAGTCGGTTACGGTTTGGTCGGAACAGCCGCGTCACCGCGGTTCAACCGAACACACAAAGACGCACAACCAATAACCAAAGCTCTCAAAACGCACCCCTGAACCTAGTTTCATGTAGGCCTGGTTTCATGTAGGCCTATCAATAAAGAAATACATTTTCCATTTCCCACATGGCGAATGTAGTATCTTAATTGTTAGGAACATTGAATGTACTTGTTGGCATAACGTGTAGCTTTTTATATCAAACCAATACCTCCACGCGCAATGCACGTAGTTGCTTCCCCTGACCATGTCAAATCTGGTCTGCAAATCCGGTCGGTAGAGCCACTGACTCTGTGTCCACTTGGGCAGGTAATCTCCACTTGGTCACCCGGTAGGTACACATCTTTGTCTGGCACAATAGTTACAAGATCACTTGGGTCGCGGGTAAAACTACAACCAGAATCTGTCATGGAAGAAAATATGAGGTGCAAAAAGTAGGTAGTGGTCTGACGTTTCGAACCTAGCAGAGCCTTTCTCGAAGGATAAATGACGACTAGTATAAACAGGTAAAGGCCAACTAGTTCAAACGAAGCAGTCAAGTAGAAAGAAATTGATGGAGAGAGAGAGGCACAAAGCACACAGACAAAGCAAGGAACGAACGTTGATGAAGGAAACAAGAGGGGGTAGAGGGAAAGGGGTTGGTTTAACCACATAGGTTGGAAACACAAAAGTACAAAAGTCAAAGGTTAGAAGACGGAGACAAGTAATTAATTGGTGCATGATACATACTAAATAGGGGGTATATGTGGGAAAGGAGAAGGCAAAGACAAAAGGTTATTAGTCATTTCCTTCTTGAATGTTCAGACCATGGGGTTGAATGGTCTGGAGGCGCATTATCCACAGTTACTTCCTACTCAGACGAACAATCTCTCTGTGGTGACCCATCCAGTGCCTCAATGCCCTGTAAAATCAAGTCAGAAATGAAGTGATTAGGAAGAATGAAGTGATTAGGAAGATTGAAGTGATGTCCTACGGGTGAATGCTGCATTTGGGTGTTGACTGTGGATCTATAGGGGGACTTCTACACGGACAATGAGATCCCTGAACAACTATCTTCCTGAAGTTCCTATTAAGCACGTTGACGTCGAACTGATCTGTGGAGAAATAGTTAGAACTGGATATTTTACGAATGAAAGGAAATAAGATGGTTAGTGACAAAACACAGGGAACCACACATAGACTGCTCATCTGATTGTAGGGCGAAACTGTGCATAGGGTATACCTCCAGACCGTTAACCTTATTGTCTGAACATAACATACTTTTGTCCCTGCAATCTTGTTTTGTCTCCTTCATTCTTCATCAGTTGCTTTTTCTGTGTGCTTTCTTTCTGTCTGTCCCCACCCTCTATCTCCCATTCTTTTCATTTCTTTCCAATACGGCTTCTGTTACACCAGTATATACCCAGTCATGGCTTTTGCGTTGTCATTTTACCCTTTAGAGAAAAACTCTGGTAGGGTCGAAATTTAGCTCTCTCCTTATTTTTTCTTTTCATTTATACCACAGGTTCTTTTGTTTTGTGGGCAGTTGCAAAAGCTAAATCTATTTTGTCGAGAAATTAGATATTTGTTTTTAAATGTTTTACTGTACTAGCTTTATAAACTTTTGATCTAGCAAAAGGGGGTTTATCTTTAAGCTTGTTAGGCTTTTTTGCTTTTTATTTTATCTTTAAATCTTCAATATGTGGTTATAAATGACAACAACAAAGTACAATTTCTCATTCATGACCATTGCAGTAATTGAGCATTGAGCGCCTACTTGTTAGGTGGATATGTTTGTGCTATACAAGTGTTATATATTATTATTATTAATTTGTTTTAAATTGATTTATTTTGTTTAAATTTGCTTTACTAGGGGACATCATCTGTACCTTTTCTTTTTAAACCAATTTCCTCATCAATGCACGTAGTTGCTTCCCCAGACCATGTCAAATCCGATCTGCAAATCCGGTCGGTAGAGCCACTGACTCGGTAACCACTTGGGCAAGTAATCTCCACTTGGTCACCAGGTAGGTACACATCTTTGTCTGGTACAATAGTTACAAGATCACTTGGGCTGCCGGTAAAACTACAACCAGAATCTGCCAAAAAAAGAAAACAAACAAACTCATTATAGTAGCAACATTTTATTTTATTTTTTTTGTTACCATTGTGACATGATCTGTAGCGTTTATTATCAAAACATTACCTCCAGCAGTGCACGTATTTGCTTCACCAGACCATGTCGAATCCGATCTGCAAATCCGGTTGGAAGAGCCACTGACTCGGTAACCACTTGGGCAGGTAATCTCCACATGGTCACCCGGTAGGTACACATCTTTGTCTGGTACAATAGTTAAAAGATCATTTGGGTCGCGGGTAAAATTACAACCAGAATCTGCCAAAAAAAGAAAACAAACAAACTCACTATCCTTTTCAGTACCAACACATATTTGCAACTAATGCAATGGTGACCAGAGAAATTTCATTGACCAACACTATTTTGGAAAGTTTGGGGTTACAGCGCCCTCACAAGGCAGATTGGGGTTAGCCTAGGTCCTAGTAACATAATGCAAGTTGTACAAGCAAGCAATTAAATTACCGTTTCCTTTGGCATATTGCCTTTGACTAAATCATTGCTTTTAACATATATTTGAGGTTTGGTATTATTACCACTAAATACCCAATTGAGTAGTTTAAATGTGAAAGGTTAAAATTTGTAAAGTTGCTGTTCATACCAATCTGCATGAAAATTATTTTGCTAGGAAAATTTGTTTCTGAAACGTTAAATAAACATAAGGTTTTAATTATTTACTTTCGAAACACCATCCTCCCCCCCCCCCCCCAAACCCGCCACAATGTTGGAAACTGAGACTCACAGATACTGGTGTCTATACCCATGTTTTCAGGATGAAATAGTGGATCAATTGGTTAAGGCGGCCATTTAGATTTTTGGCAAATTTGTTTATGAAACCTAAAATAAACAGAAGGTTTGAATAAATTTCTTTTGAACCACCCCCCCCCCCCCCCCAACCCGCTCATAGGATTCCACATTCAATATAAACAAGAGAGTTTTGATTACGCACAATATGACTTGGAAAAAAATTACTGCTAAAATCCAAACTATTATTTGTTACCACATTTAATGACAAAGAAGGAACTCACATTAAATAACATTAAATATTGCCAATTTCAAAATGGCCGCCAATCAATTTGGTTTTTGCCCGTATCTCCGTCTACGAGCCTCACAGATAACATAAAATATTGCCATGTTTTCAGGATGAAGGAACCCAATGAGACCAAATACAAAAATGGTGGTTCAGTTGCTTAAGGCGGCCATTTTGATTATTAGAAAATTGGTTTCTGAAACCAAAAATAAACAGAAGGTTTTAATACAAACTATTATTTGTTACCACATTTAATGACAAAGAAGGAACTCACATTAAATAACATTAAATATAGCCAAAGTGCTATACTTGTACTTTCAAACCACCATCCTACCCCCCCCCCCCCCCCCCCCCCCCCACCCGCCTCAATGTAGGAAACTTGGATTAGCGCTCATAGGATTCACCGGTATTGAACATTCAATATTGCCTAAAATAAACAAGAGAAGTTTGATTAAGCACAATATGAACTGGAACAAAATTGCTCCTCAAATCAAATGTACACCTATCATGAACCAATATGTAAAGAGGGAACTAACATTAAATATTTCCAAAGTGCTATAATTGTCTTTTCTAAGCACCACCACCCCCCCCCCCCCCGCCTCAATGTTGGAAAATTGAATGTTTTCAGGTCAAGGAACCCAACAAGACACAAAATTAGATTATTGGATAAGTTGCTTAAGGCGGCCATTTTGATTATTTGAAAATTGGTTTCTGAAACCTAAAATAAACAGAAGGTTTTAATAATTTCCTTTTGAAGCACCCCTCCCCAACCCGCTCATAGGATTCCACATTCAATATAAACAAGAGATTTTTGATTACGCACAATATGACCTGGAACAAAATTACTGCCAACATCCAAACTATTCTTAGTTACCACATTTAATGACAAAGAAGGAACTCACATTCAATATTGCCAAAGTGCTATAATTGTACTTTAGAATTACCATTCCCCCCCCCCCCCGCCTCAATGTTGATTGTTGACTAGACTTGTTGACAAGTCGTTAATGATGGTCGCGGTGAGTGGAGTCGCGTGTAGTGCTGTAGCCTAATAAAAAATGTTCTCGCGAGATCACTGCTCTCGCGCGAAGTTGCTGGCTGCCGACTCTTCGTCATTAACGATTTGTGAAACCCGCCGGCGGTTCATATTCATTTATTCATGTACGAACGCAGTGTACATTACGGTTGCTGTAGCGACGATCATGAAGACGAGTCCATTTTTTCTAAGGGTAGTACTAATTTTAGTTACTGTAAATGTACTGAATGCTTGCGCTTGAGACATCTGTGGGTGTGTTTTGTGGGTGTTAACTCCTTCATTAATTTAGTAACTAAAGAAATAAAGTAAACTTATCTTAAAATTCATTATTATAATAATTGTTTAAGATGTGTGTTTTGCCTCATAAAAATAAATAATGCCTACCGTGAATAGTTACTGATACGCTCCAATCATTTAACCCGATGTGTTCTACAGTGATTGTGTGTATTAAGTGTGTATAAACAACAGACACGGAAACCAGTCAACTCGCCCCCCCTAGCAAAGTCGCCAATTTCAAAAAACACATGTACAAAGTCACCAACTACAAAGTCGCCCCTAGCAAAGTCGCCCCCGACAACAAACTCGTCCCCTCTCATAGTCGCCCCTCACAAGGGAATTTAACAAATTTGTGTGATTGGACCACAGGGCTTCGAAAGCTATCTTAAGGGAACGAAAGAGGAATTTTGGGGAACAAAATCTCATTGCGAAGGAACGGGAGCGTATATTAAGGGAACGAAAGCATATTTCGGACGAATGAACGTATATTTCTGGCAACTAATTCAAAGTCGTATTTTGATGAAACGAACGCTTGTTTTTAGGGAAAGAAATCTCCTTTCGGTGGAAAAAAATCATATTTTTATTGAACGAAAGCATATTTCGGACGAATGAAAGTATGTTTCGGGCAACTAATTCAAAGTCGTATTTTGATGAATCGAAAGCTTGTTTTCAGGGAAAGAAATCTCCTTTCGGTGGAAAAAATAATTTGTATTGAACGAAAGCATATTTAGAGCGAACAAAATTATATTTTGTGCGAACAAAATCATATTTCGAGGAAACGAATGCGTATCTTTCAGGGAACAAACGCGTATTTCTGGGGAACAAAAACGTATTTTCTAGGAAAAATCTATTTTGCTACCTAGCAAAACACAACTTTGTTTACAAATTAAAAAATATATAATTTTATGTGACAAAATTATATTTTGATTGAATTAAATAATATTTTGAGGAAACGAAATGACTTTGTTGGAATTTTGTGTGTCGAGAGTGGAAAAAGAAATTCAGAGTGAGAATTTGTTTTCACATTTTAATTTGTAATTTATTTTTCACCTGTTCCTTCAGGGGCTCTGGTTTTGTGTGTTGTTGTTTTTTGGTTTTTTTGGGGGGGCTCGTTTTTGTCTCACAAATTGTTTAACTTAATTGCACCGTCAATATAAGAGTGGTTTTCCTATTATTGACATAAATCTTATTTAATTTCCAAATCGGGGGAAAGGAACGTACACCGAATCTCTTCCTTCCTCCATGACCGAACATTGAAACGTAACGATTTTAAAACAGCGGATTCGATCAGCGAGGTTTACCGACTAACAAACCCGCAATGACAAGGTAGTTGGTGGTCTGGCTCCCTACCCCTCCCACATGTTCATGAGCTTCCAGGTACAGCTATCTCTTGGCATGCTAGGGTAGGGGTTTCCGTCGTGCTGAGCCCCGCCGAGAGAAACTCTGCGCGCCATGGCATGCAGCTACACGATTTGCCCGTGTGTTTTACGTCATGTCCCCACACGCTGTGCACTGTCAAACACGCTCGGACTCTCTGAAATAAAATCTTACGTTCGATTTTTTGTAATTATTTACAAGTTGTACCCATAATTTGAATACGTATTTTCTTGTGTCAAAATATTCATGAACACAATCCCTCTCACCACTCAGTGTTTGGTTTTGATCGTGCATGATCAAAGCAACATAAAACTCCATCCAGTACAGGATTTGATGTTTAATATTCATCTACAGTTTGAATATTCATAGATATAACGAAATTGACCAATCAGATGCGTCCGTACAAATTCGGCTGAAGTGCCCATAGGCCGTGCACAAACCGCCAGCGGGTTTCACAAGTCGGTAAATGTGACCAGTCTTGAGAGCAGTAATCTCGCACAGAGCAGCCCTCTCGCGGGATATTGCGAGAAAGCCGTTCCGCTATCACCGCGACAGACATTTAACGACTTGTCCACAAGTCTAATTGTTGACAGGCATGCGATTGTGGGATTCAACATTGTAGCGGGGGGGGGGGGGGGGTTCCGAAAGTATTGAAAATTATTCGCTTGGTGTGGAAATTCTCCAATCATGGCATAACAGCTTTACACATTATTTACATAATTAGCTTAAATTATTGTTTTATTGTTGACCTAATTTATCGCTTGGTGTGGAAAATCTCAAAGCATGGTATAACACACATTGGCTTGATACACTGCTTACAAATCATGCGAGTTTGTTTCCTATAGAGGTCGAACTGCATACAACACAGTCACGTTTCTTGCCGCCAACATTCGGACCAAGAAAGTGCTGAGTTGAAAGGGCGTTTGAAGCACTTGACACTTGACTGGCATGGTCAACTGGGTTGTACTCCAAGCTTGAAATAAGTGCCTCTATCACCTTGACCCGAAAATCCAAAGTAGACAAGCTCTTGTTTGTATGGATGCTGTTGTATACGACATTAGCATTAAGCAAACATATGTCTAGGATTGTGATAAATACACGTTTCCACCATTTGAGCGTTTTGTGGGTATGAGTATAGTACGTGCACAATTGTCCTGCCAGATCCGTGCCCCCCATGTATTTATTGTAATCGTCGACTATGCATGGTTTTTGGATATGACGATGTCCTGTTGAAGTTTTCCGGCTGCGAATTTTTTTACTGGTGACACTGCAATCGCCATAGTTTGACAGGAGAGTGACACGTTTTGTGTCCTGCCACATAACGCATAGTTGGCCTGCTTTCTGATAAAATTGGGGATCTGCTCCGCTTTTCATGGGGTACTTTTTGGGATTTGCCAATTCGGGTATCCCTAGGGTGGTATAGCGCACAGTTCCACAAGCTCCGAATCCTAGCTCTGACAACTTGGAGAACAGAGCCGGGCTACTAAACCAATTGTCCATGTAGATGCAATGTCCTTTATTTTCGAGTCCCTGCAAAAGGTTCAATACTACGTTGCCTGGTACCCATATTTCGGATGGATGGTTTGTCTCAGGATAACTTACAGAGGACTGTCCTTGTGGGGAGCTGGGCTGCGATCCTGTGAACAACTCCCAGGCACCTGTGTACCCTGTGTCTGATTCGTTCAATGAGAAAGATTTTAATCCCCATTTTGCGGCTTTTCTTGGCATGTACTGCTTGAAGCTCAGTCGTCCTTTGAATTTGACCATGGTCTCGTCCGGTGAAAGGCTTCGTCCAGGCTGGTACACCCGGAGGAATGATGGTAGTTCAATGTTTAACAGTGGGCGTAATTTAGCAAGTTTGTCACGGGGAGAGTGGTCCTCCACATCTCTGTTATTGGCGAGGTGGAAAAAACGAAGGATTGCAGTAAATCGGTTACGAGCCATGGTTGCTGAGTACAGGGGACTTCGTAGAATTTCTAACCTGGACCAATGCATGGAGTAACGAGGCCTTTTGTTGATTCCCATGCAAAGAAGTAGGGCCACGAATGCCATCATTTCAGGTACATTAGTTGGTCTCCAAGCACGCTTATTTTCTGCCCCCCGCTCCCAATATTTGTTCAGCATAACGATTAGTCTCTAGTACCATAATCTGCCACACTGCTTCACAAAAGTACAGTTTGAAGATTTGTATGGGGGAGAACGAACTGAAGTCTGCTGTAGCCCCGGTGTTTGCTGTAAATTTAACAGGCGGTCGCCGTGTGTAAGACTTGGCTTCACGCCATCCACACCTGAAATTCGGCTTCTTCTTGGTCTTGGACTTGGTCTTAGAAGAGGTTGCTGTTGATGTCGAGGCCATCGGCTCAGAATCCTCACTGTCTTCTGTGTCGGACACATCAAGTGGCGAATCCTCGTCAGATGACATTTTTGAACCACTGTCTGCAAAAATTTCTTCCAAAATTTTATCATTTTCATCGGCCATGTTGTCAGAATGATCTATTACTCGATAATGCGTGGGGTGACGCTTAACTTGCGACGCTTGCCAGGGCACGCGGGCAGCTTGTTGCCGAGGTGATGCACGCACGGGGATTGAGGGCGCTATTTACATTTTTATAACTTACTATTGGTGCTTGAGCCAGTATGGCTCACTGGTGAACAACACTTGAAATTATGACGTGCCATAATGACTCAGTGGTCACCAAGTGGGATGTTTTTTGAGCCGATATGGCTCGGCAGTGCTGAAAGGGTTATAGTAGCAAATTTTTTTTTTTTTTTTTTTTTTTTACCAATGTGAAATGATCTGTAGCGTTTATTATTAAAAACAATACCTTCAGCAGTGCATGTAGTTGCTTCCCCAGACCATGTCAAATCCGATCTGCAAATCCGGTCGGTAGAGCCACTGAGTCGGTATCCACTTGGGCAAGTAATCTCCACTTGGTCACCCGGTAGGTACACATCTTTTTCTGGTACAACAGTTACAAGATCACTTGGGTTGCGGGTAAAACTACAACCAGAATCTGCCAAACATAACAAAAACCACATATTATCGTAATAAAATGTATTTTATTTTTTATGTTTTACCAATGTGACATGATCTGTTGCGTTTATTATCAAAACATTACCTTCAGCAGTGCATGTAGTTGTTTCCCCAGACCATGTCAAATCCGATCTGCAAATCCTGTCGGTAGAGCCACTGACTCGGTAACCACTTGGGCAGGTAATCTCCACCTGGTCACCCGGTAGGTACACATCTTTGTCTGGTACAATAGTTACAAGATCACTATGGTCTCGGGTAAAACTACAACCAGAATCTGGTAAACATAACAAAACCACATACAATTATTTTAAAAATTTTACCGTTTGCAGTTGTACCTTACTGGTTTCCATCGTCCTTATTCAGGTCTTAGATAGCTGTGATAGTTCATCTATCTACACTATTATTTTGCTGAGATGCCATAAAAGTGTTTGTCTGTTGACAATAAACGAGACTGATAGATTTTTCAGTTTAACTTGAAATTAAGTCTGCTTCTAAATCCTCACAAGGTGCTAAATAAAATTGTTTATTATCTTGTTTGTGTCGCTCAGTTGGTAGAGCGCCGGCACGTCAATCCGGAGGTCGTTGGTTCAAATCCCGCTCTAGTCATTTTTTCCTTGTTCAACCCAAAATCATATATATATTTTTTTTATATATGTTGTTGTGTTGGTTTTTTTTGGGGGGGGTGAGCCTCTTGATTAATTTACAACAGACACAGGTGTCAAAAATTGGAAAATGTTCACGGGTGTCAAAACTGGGACTCGAACCCACACTCTTCTTGGCAGCTCGGCCACGATACGCCACACTTGACCACGTGACCTTCATTTCAATCAAACATTCACGTGCGTGATTTTGTGTGTATTTTCTTATTTTGTCGCACAACGGAGTTAGAATGATTTTGTCTTTCACAAAAGAATGACATCCTGCTATAAAGAAAACAAAGAGTTACTCACCGTGAGAACACTCGATAGATCCAGGAGGACACTCGCACCGATACCCGTTGATTATGTCAACACAAGTCGCTCCATTCACACACGGGGACCCTTCACAATAGTTGGGTTCTGATTATCACAAAATGAACATTATTATAACCACACAATTTATAATAGTTATACAGTAAAATGGCCATTATCCCCAAAACATTGCGGAGTCATTTACACATTTAGATCTAAGAACTATAGTATGATTTCAAGTCTGACTGATTTTTAGTTAATGAGACATGAACTTTTGATTTACGAAGTTTTCAAGGGATTCATAAAATGACATGGGTACATGGTAGGGGTAACAAACCTAATTGGATGTGAATACCCCCAGCCCGTTCAAAAATCGGCGGTCCGTAGGTCTGCTCTCCTAAGCCATTGACATTCACCCTGAAGATAGCTATAAATTGCCAGTCAGTCCAATATATTTCATCTTTGTAAACAGCCAAATCCAATGGATGGAAAGGGAGAAGGAAGATCTCTGTCAAGTTTTTTACGATTTGTCGATTGTTCCCCAGAAGATCACTTCGTTCAATTTTGTCCAATTTAGCGTCGCTCCAATACATGAGGTTTTCTGTGGCAAAATGTATCCAAAACATTTTAAAGAATAGGTTGGGAATCGATGTACCATAGAGACACAAGCTGCTTCAATCCACTGTGTGAGTAAAATCAATGTTATTCGCAAGCAGAATGCTGCATTGAATTGTAATACAGACAATATTCCAGTCGTTTATGTATAGGGAAGAATGTGGTGTTTCTAAGCTTTTGTATTTCTATTTTTACAATTCTTGAAACCCTTGTAGGCGTGTCAGGCCGAGTTCTTATTCCAATGCCCAAATGTTCTGATAGTTACCTCCACACCATCCAAGACAAAATGAACAAAATTGTCTGTGCATCTCACATTGTTTTCACATTTAAGTGAATTCCTCACATACCCGGCTATTGTCCAATATCCAATATGATTTTTGTTTAATTTATTATGCTTTATTTTTTCAAAAAGAACAAACGGATCCAACAGAGGTTTGATCTGGGTATAGGCCTGTATTCGACACTATAAATTACACTTCACCATATTACTGCCAAACACTTCTCCGCACTAAAACAAGAATTTACACAACTCAGTGTTTTACCCCTGTTAGATATGTGAATTGTGTTATCGCCAACGATAGTGTATTTATTCCTTGTAGTGAGTAATTTACGTTGCATACTGTCAGAGGTCAGCATTCCCCTGAATCAGTGATCATGAGGTATGCTAGGCCTACGTCATGGGTTTGCCACACCCTTGCTCGCGGGAATTTTGAGTTCATTTTTTGTTCAAGCCTTCGTTGATTTCAGTTCGTCTTCGTCGTGTTATTTTTTGTAGTCAAATCCGTAAGTAACATTTATTTTACATTTTGCTTGCTACATTAAGGTTAAATATTTATCCTGCATTCATTGTATGTATTTACCACAAGTTGTAGAGTTTGAGAGTATTTTGGGACAGGCCAAATTGGGTTTATGCTTACGTTAATTCATGGGTCGGCTGTCTTTATTTACCGGTACCGTTTATGCATTTTCACGAGTATGTGACATTTGAATTATTGCTGAATGTAAGGGATTGCCGGTTATTTAGTGTCGTATTTCCTTATGATATAGTTTCTCTCCCCTCATTGATTTAATTTGGTTATTTGTATCTTTCTTAAAACAGAATATCAGAATGCCGCCGTAAACCCCCGTATACCTATGTAAATCGCTGTGTACCCCAGATTACCGTGTCATGTCGACTCCATTGTGTGTGTTATGGTCTTTCCCCGCAAACGATTTGTAAGTTTGAAATACGGTTTCGTACTTAATATATTTGTCATATATAATAACTGTTTCTTAACGGATTATTATCAATCTAATTGATTTCGAGTTCATTTGGTTTATTTTGGATCCGACCATTATTTGTGCTGTTACATTTCTAATCAGTCTATAAACGATGATTTGGTGTAATTGTTCATTGAGCGCTTTGATGTTTTAATAGTATTGATATTTATTTATTGGGTGTATTTAATTATTTATGTGTGTAGTTTCACCTGCTGCTCTTACCGTAGCTGAGTGCAAATAAAAGGAGGGGAAAAACACCATATTACGACTCCCAGCGTCTTATTAGTCACACACGGTGACAGTGAAAAAATCGTCGCTTCTGTGATCACCGCCACCCCTGTGTTTGTTGTCGTCCTTGTGTCCATAGTCGTCTTCAGTCGTCATTCCTGCAACCGCTGTCGTCCCTGTACATTATAGCCGATACCGTCTCCGTGGTCGTCGTCTCTGGACCTGTTGCTAACGTCGTCGTCGCTCGTGGTCATTCCGGTCAACGATGTCGCAGCTGAAGACTGCCAGAACATCGGCCAAGAGAGCGGTAACCAAGGTGATCAATATAATAAGGCAATGTATAGCAGAGGATGATTTGGTTGATATTAATGATCGAGTTAGTAGACTCAAAGAACTGTTTAAACAATTCACATTAACTCATAATGAATTTCATGAAACACTTATTGTTGAGAAAGAAGTTGATGAAAGTGACGCATACTTTTATGATAAACAACAAGATTATATATCGACTTTGAAATTGGTAAAATATTCCAAATCTGTTGAGGTTAAAGATGTAGATGAAAATCCTCCTGCTCCAAATGCTGATAAGATGTCAGACGATCTGTCACGTACAGAATTGTTGCGTCTATTAAACTTGCCTAAAGTTGAGTTAGAAGTTTTCCATGGGAATCCATTACATTATCATCAATTCATCAGGGCTTTTGACGTTAATGTAGACAAAAAATGCGAAGATTGTGATCTGAAATTGTCCAGATTAATGCAGTACACAGCAGGTCCTGCTAAGGAAGCCATTAGAGGTTGCCAGTTGACAGGGGGGCAAACTGGGTACAGCCAAGCTCGTTCAATTTTGGATAGCCGTTTTGGCAATTCATACTTGGTTACTGAGCGTCTTACATGTGAATTGAAATTTGGTAAACAGGTTAAGTTACCTCAGGAAATACAACAATTAGCCGACGAAATGCAGAATGCATTATTGGTATTTAGTCAGTTAGATACAATACGAGAGGTTAACCCACAAGCAGTCATACTTCAAATGATTGGTAGGTTCCCCAATTACATTCAGTTGAGATGGAGAAGGCTTGCCCTAAAGTCTAAGAAGACTAATGATTCTTACCCAGCGTTTGAGGAATTGGTTAAGTTTGCAGGTTTGATTGCTAGTGAAGTGAATGATCCTGTGTACGGCACCGTGTTCTCCAAGCGCGCAGACCGATTCAAGGGTGAACAGAAGACATCTGCAAGCTTTTCCATGTCATTATCTGAGTCTAATTCTGGGACCGGTAAGCAGGCGAGTAATACTCAATTCGTTCAGCATAAATCATATGCTAAGCCTGAACCCCCATGTGTACTTTGTGGCCAATTGCATCGTCTGTGGCATTGTGAACAGTTTAAGCGTATAACTCCTAGGCAGAGATTGAACATTGTAATTAGTCATAAATTGTGTCATAACTGTCTTCTTGCATCTCATAGCACTGACAATTGTGGCAAGCGTTCAGTATGTGGTGTACGTGGTTGTGGTCAAAAACATACTATGTACATTCACTGTAATGATGATGCTTCTGATGTTAAGGTATCTAATGCTAGTTTCTTTGCTGATAGAGTAACATATATGCCGATAGTTCGCGTGACTGTTAACAAAAGATGTAAAGCATTTACTCTACTTGATAGTGGATCGAGCAACTCATTTTGTTCCCGTGCCCTGATTAGAAAGTTAGGTATCACAGGAAAACCTCATGAATTCCAACTCAAAACTCTGAATAGGTCAGGTAATCAGAATTCCGAGATTGTTGATTTGACGGTTTCCTCCGAATTAGGTGAGACATTAGAGTTGTCTAGGGTGTATGTAGTTGATGAAATACCGGTTAAAGGTGCACCTATTGACATTGCATCTAATGCTCATCTTGACATAGACGCTATGCCTGCTTACGAATGTGATAATGTGATAGTTGATTTACTTATAGGTCAGGACAATGCCGAAGCCCTTGTACCGTTAGAAGTAAGACGAGGTAGTCCAGGACAGCCTTTTGCTGTGCGTACCTTATTTGGCTGGTGTGTTAATGGACAGTCTCCAATGAAGGTACCAAGTCGTAAGATTGTATGTAATTTCATATCGACTTCAGCTATTGATGATGATGTTTCTCGATTGTGGACAATAGAGAATGAAGGTATAGAACATTTGTCGTGGTCACATGATGATAAGTCAGTTATAGCTTTGTGGGACAGAGAACACAGGAAAATTGACGGTCACTATGAGCTACCTATTCCTTGGAAAAATAGGTCCGAGCCCCTCCCGAATAACTTCATTGTAGCAAAATCCAGGTTGGATGCTTTACTTAAGAGGCTTGTGAAGGATGATCAATATGTTAGATATAATGCAGAGATTGTTAATCTCCATGATAAAGGTTACGCAGAAGAGGTTCCAGCTTGTGAGCTTTATACCGTTGAAAGAATTTGGTATCTCCCTCACCATGCCGTGGTATCAGACAAGAAGCCAGATAAACTTCGAGTAGTTTTCGATTGTGCTAGTAGGTTTAAAGGGAAGTCGTTGAACGAGCGTTGTCTACAAGGTCCTGACATGATCAATAAACTCCTACCAGTCCTGCTACGGTTTCGACAACATGACATAGCCATCCAAGCAGACATAGAAGCCATGTATAATCAAGTTGGAATTCCAGTTAGGGATAGAGATGCTCTAAGGTTTCTTTGGTATGATGCTGATGGCCAAATAAGATATTATCGGATGACGTCACACCTGTTCGGAGGTGTTTGGTGTGCATCGAGCTCTGCTTATGCTTTGCAGCAAACAGTCACTGATTCCCCGAGAGCTGATCCCTTAGTTAAGTGCATAGTGGAGAAGTCATTTTATGTAGATGATTTACTTAGCTCAGTTGCCTCGAGATCTCATGCTGAAACCATCATTAGAGAAACTCCCAAGACCCTGAGTAGTGGCGGTTTTAATCTGACTAAATTCGTTGTCAATGATGATGAGTTGCTAAGTGGTGTGGCAGAAGAATGTAGGGCTAAGGAAGTTCGTGAGTTAGGTTCTGAATCTGAAAGTAGGGCTCTGGGTATTAAGTGGAAGCTTTCGTCTGATGAATTCTTTTTCGAAGTAGAACGGGACATGAGTGGTTTGGTGACAAAGAGGAGAATGCTCAGTATTGTGTCATCGATATTTGACCCTCTTGGTTTAATAAGTCCGGTAGTACTTACAGGGAAATTGCTCTTCCAGGAAGCAACGGCTCGTAAATTGTCATGGGATGAGAGAGCACCACCAGACTTAGAAAGAGATTGGAAAGTTTGGGTTCGATCATTGTGTTCTGTAAGTCAGCTGAGAATTCCTCGTTGCATAAAGCCTTGTGACTTTAATGATACCGTGATGGAACTTAACCATTTTTCTGATGCTAGTTCACAGGGTTATGGTTGTTGTAGTTATGTCCGATGTATAAATAAGCTAGGTATGATTCATGTGCAGTTGATTATGAGTAAGAATAAAGTAGCCCCTCTGAAGATGTGCACTATACCACGTTTAGAACTGCAAGCCGCAGTTTTAGCTGTCAAGGTTGATACCTTATTGAAACGTGAATTAGATTTGGAGTTTATTCAATCTTACTTTTGGACTGATTCTGAAATTGTTCTCAAGTACATCAGGAATGATAGTAGGAGATTTCATGTCTTTGTTGGTAATAGAGTAAGTCATATCAGAGAGTTTAGTGATCCCGAACAGTGGTTCTACATAGAGACGAAGGCTAATCCTGCAGACTTAGTCACTAGAGGACAGACTTACCCTAAGCTGGATGACAATAAATGGTTGAATGGTCCAGATAAACTGCATGAGTATAAATGTGACTGGGGTTCTAGTAAGATTAATGCAGACAACTTGCTGGATAATGACCCTGAAGTCAGAAACACTCTATCCATTTTTTCTTGTGAGGCTATAGCTGATGATGGTCCTACCATCAAGTCGAATCATAATAGTATTTCAGGTGACCCTTTATGTAAGATAATGAATCATTACTCTACGTGGTATAGGGTGAAAAGAGCATTGGCATGGTGGTTGCGGTTCGTCGAATCTTTTAAGGGTAGTAAGATGTCAGGTAGATTGTCAGTGCAAGAACTCCGTAAAGCTGAGATGATTCTTATTCGTAAAAGCCAGTCTATCACGTTCATTTCTGAGCTAGAGAGACTAGGCAAAGGTAAATCCGTTAAATCATCTAGCTCACTCAGAACGCTCAGTGCATTTGTAGATGATCGAGGTTTGCTTAGAGTAGGTGGCAGATTAAAGGAATGTAATATTAATAATAAGCATCCTTATGTAATTCATGGTAGCCATATTATTGCTGAGGCCATTGTTAAAGATGTACATAACATGGCTCATGTTGGTGTAGAATGGGTTCTAAGTATAGTCAGAAAAGACTTCTGGGTGATTAAAGCGAGACCTCTGATCAAAAGGGTACTTAGGGCATGTGTTACATGTAAACGGCTCTACGCTAAACCATGTGTGCAACTGATGGCCGATCTGCCTAAAGAGCGTGTTGAGGCCAATAAGCCCTTCTTTTCTTATGTTGGGATTGATGTTTTTGGACCATTTTATGTTAAGTTTGGTAGATCAGAAGTCAAACGTTATGGTTGCTTATTCACCTGTTTATGCATTAGAGCAGTGCATGTAGAAAAAATAAATTCATTAGACACTCAGTCTTTTCTGAACGGATTTAGACGATTCATGGCTCGAAGAGGCCGACCAGAAGTTGTTTTCTCAGATAATGGTACGAATTTTGTGGGAGGTGAGGCAGAATTGAGAAACAGCATTAAGGAACTTTCTCAAAAGTTTATTGATGCGTATGCTGTTAAAGAGAACATGGTCTGGAATTTTAACCCCCCTACTGCATCTCATATGGGGGGAGTTTGGGAACGAATGATTGGTATGATTAAGAGAATAATGGTTGCCATCCTCCCAAGAACTGTCAGACTCACTGATGAGATTTTGGAGACTGTATTCTGCGAAGCAGAATGCATTGTCAATGGTCGTCCGTTAACTAAAATTAGTGATGACCCAGGTGACCACTCACCGCTAACGCCTAATCATCTGTTGCTCTTGCGAGAAGGCCCCACTATTCCGCCTGGTAAATTTGATCACGGTGACTCTTTCCGTAGACGCTGGAGGCATGTCCAGCATCTTGCAAATCAATTTTGGCGCAAATGGTTGAGGCTGTATTTGCCGGAACTACAGAGGAGGTCAAAGTGGTCAAAGGTTGCTAAGAATCTGACAGTTGGTGATTTGATATTAATTTTAGATGAGATAACACCCCGTAATCTTTGGCCATTGGCACGAATCGTTGCTGTTAATAGTAGTAGAGATGGCCTAATTAGATCGGTTAGAGTTAAAACTAAGACGACAGAGCTTGTACGTCCAATTACCAAGATTGTTTTATTAGAATCTGCTAATTCATCTTGTTAGACATCTTGTTAGATGTCAATCTATGCCTCGTTGTCGTCTTGATTTATGATTGTATTTGCGATTATCCCGAAGTTTAATTATGATTGGTGATTTGTATTTTGATGAAATTATAAAGTATTGGGTTTGTAAATGTGATCTTGGGTTTATTATATCAGTATAATGTTATCAGTATGATGGTTTGGGATGTGTTTATAACAGGGGTTTGTTTATTATAGACATTGATGCAATTATTATTAAGATATTGACAATTATTGAATATGTTGTTTATTCAATGGGGAGTGTTATCGCCAACGATAGTGTATTTATTCCTTGTAGTGAGTAATTTACGTTGCATACTGTCAGAGGTCAGCATTCCCCTGAATCAGTGATCATGAGGTATGCTAGGCCTACGTCATGGGTTTGCCACACCCTTGCTCGCGGGAATTTTGAGTTCATTTTTGTTCAAGCCTTCGTTGATTTCAGTTCGTCTTCGTCGTGTTATTTTTTGTAGTCAAATCCGTAAGTAACATTTATTTTACATTTTGCTTGCTACATTAAGGTTAAATATTTATCCTGCATTCATTGTATGTATTTACCACAAGTTGTAGAGTTTGAGAGTATTTTGGGACAGGCCAAATTGGGTTTATGCTTACGTTAATTCATGGGTCGGCTGTCTTTATTTACCGGTACCGTTTATGCATTTTCACGAGTATGTGACATTGAATTATTGCTGAATGTAAGGGATTGCCGGTTATTTAGTGTCGTATTTCCTTATGATATAGTTTCTCTCCCCTCATTGATTTAATTTGGTTATTTGTATCTTTCTTAAAACAGAATATCAGAATGCCGCCGTAAACCCCCGTATACCTATGTAAATCGCTGTGTACCCCAGATTACCGTGTCATGTCGACTCCATTGTGTGTGTTATGGTCTTTCCCCGCAAACGATTTGTAAGTTTGAAATACGGTTTCGTACTTAATATATTTGTCATATATAATAACTGTTTCTTAACGGATTATTATCAATCTAATTGATTTCGAGTTCATTTGGTTTATTTTGGATCCGACCATTATTTGTGCTGTTACATTTCTAATCAGTCTATAAACGATGATTTGGTGTAATTGTTCATTGAGCGCTTTGATGTTTTAATAGTATTGATATTTATTTATTGGGTGTATTTAATTATTTATGTGTGTAGTTTCACCTGCTGCTCTTACCGTAGCTGAGTGCAAATAAAAGGAGGGGAAAAACACCATATTACGACTCCCAGCGTCTTATTAGTCACACACGGTGACAAATTGGTTCAGTCTTTTTTTTTTCGTTTGTTTGTTTGTTTGTTTGTAAGTTGGGTTGTTTGTTTGTTTGTTTTTGTTGGGTTGTTGGGTTGTTTGTTTGTTTGTTTGTTTGTTTGTTGGGTTGTTTGTTTGTTTGTTTGTTGGCTCGTTTGCTGGGTTGTTGGGTGTTTGTTTGTTTGTTTGGCTGTTTGTTTGGATTTTTGTTGGAGTGTTCGTGGTGTTATGTGGGTTCATTTCTTTTATCTTTCTTTCCTTTTTTCTTTCTTATTTTATCAAATATAGGGGAAACAAAATCAGAGAATATCTTACTTTCGTGATCAATGAATATTCCGGTTGGCCAGCCCAACTCTCCTTCTACCAGGGTCGTTCTATTTCCCCCGTCTAGATCAGCCCTCTCAATCTTGGGGAACTCACTCGAGTCTGTCCAGTAGATATATCTGGAGACAAAAGAACAACCATTAAATACAAAGCTTTTCTTGGCATAAAGTTCAGAAAATGAATATCAAAAGCGGTCAAGGTTTTGTCTCTTTTTAATTGTTTAATCATTTAAAAAGGAAAGGATTTGGCGATCGACAACTGAAATTTTGTTTAATCATATCGTATACGAGACAGTAACATTTTGAATGTATAGATCCATGACGTTACTTCTCTTAATTTCCTTAATCGGGGTTCGGGAGATTTGGAGGAATGGTCTCACGTGACTTGATCCTTTGTGTAAGGTTACGCCAATATTGCTGCAGCCGGGGAATGCATATTAAAAGTAGAATATATAATGATCCGCACAAATATGCCTCGAAATTGTGTGGTTGTCCCTTCTAACACCATCCGCCATTTTGTGGAGTCAATTAGGCTCTTTAAAATTTTACGAAGTGAAAGGAAAACCACACAATTTCGAGGCATATTTGTGTGAATCATTATATTCTACTTTTAAAACACCTTTCTAACCATATGCATTTCAAAACAATTTCAAACGCTTTATAGCCCAAAATCGCATAATCCGAGGCAACGTGTCCATTTAATGATACTCGTGCTCATACTAATACTTGTACTCGGAATCCACACTCGATGCTCCACTGAAAATGATTATCGATACACAACTGCAGGTGAACTCAGATTCTCCTACCCCAATAGATGGTGAGCAAAGATAACTCTTGGTGATCCAACATTCTCAACGATTACTTCTTTGTTTTCTCCATTCATTGTGGCTCGCATAATGTGCAAAAATACCAAATCCGTCCAGTACATCTTTCGAGAGGTGATGTCCAAAGTCAATCCATATGGCACTAATGGAGAAAATGTTTTGAAGAAAATGTCAATCGGTCAATTTTTGAATTTAAACTTCCTGTTTGGCCTGGAAAGTAAGGTTACCTTTGGGTCATGTTTTTGAGTAAAATGTTAATTGTGTCATAAGCTGCAAAATGGCACAAATTATGATTTTGTGACATATCGTTAAGGAAATGTGATTTTTTTTCCCCCCGAATCTTTGAGCTTCCTGTTTGAACCGGAGGTAAAGGTAGAGGTTGGGTCGCAATTCTAAATAAATGGTACATGTACTGTAAGCTACAAAACGGCACAAAAGTTATAACTCTTTGACATGCGGTTCAGAATATATATATATCATCATAAACTTTCAATTAATTCGTACATTGTTTCTGCTCAGAAGAAAATCCTTGGAAGCGACAAATTAGAAAAAAAATATATTTATATAGTTATCCATTGAAATACATTACATTACAATAGTTTTCAATCTCAAACCACTACGTGTGAAGTCAGCAGCTCAACTTATCATGCAACAATGAGGATTGAATTTACTTGTTTATTTTATTAAGCGAGAGCAGAATGCAACACCTTCCCAGTTTTTTACGAAGTATTTATGGTTGAGTGGCTTGCTCAAAAGCATTAGTTTCGAACCCATAATCTGCTGCTGAGAATACCAGAGTATGTGGTTCCGGTGAACTACACCGCTCGGCCACGACACGCCACAAGTGTAGTTTATGTCTTTCGCTTGTGACTCTAAAACTAAACATTTTATTTCAAACTTTATTGTCTCACCTCTTAGGTTATCAACCAGTGTTCTTTGATTGCTGCCGTTAAGGTGAGCTCTTGATATCTTTGGAGATGGTATGCCTCGAATGTCAGTCCAGTAAACCATTTCCATCACGTGGTCATAGTCAACGGCTAAGGGACCTATTAAACCGCTTAGCGGTAGAGGTGCCAAATCGACAAGAGCCTTACCCATGCTTCCCGCATAAATGGTTCCATTGGCAAGATCAGCAATTAATGCAAAATCACCTGCACACAAACATAACATAAAAGTATTTGCTGACATTGGTATCCTAACTAGAATCAATGCTGTCGTTAAATGCACCTGGCAGTGGTATTTTGTCAAAATAAAGCTTTTGTCATTAATATATACATTTTTATGAGTGGAATGTGAATAAACAATTAACTAAGGTTAACAAATTGTATTTTAATTACAAATTAAAAAATAGGCCCCCCCCCCCTTTACATGGCGCTGTTCGTGACGTCAATCGAGGCAGGAGAAAATGTGTAGTTTGGCCCCGTACATTACGTCTGGGTACCTGATCAGTATGATGCGTTTTCGTATTCGGACGTCACCACCCAATGCAATCATAAGACAGTGTACAGTCGACTAATACGAGACGCCAGTTTATACGAGGTTTTTCACCGGTCTCGAACTGTCCCATGCGCGTTTCTATGTCTTAAAAACGGAAGATACGAGCATGGTCATAATATAACGAGAACACGGATAATACGAAGTATTGTTTTTCCTACTTTGCCAAACTATTTATCGGATCGGCGTGCCGCGGCGTCGTGGCATACTGCTCAAGTCGATCCGAACACCAGAAACATTTCGCTGGTAACCTAAGCTTCACTGCAACTTCCCTTGCACACTACTACCAACGAAAAAATCCCCGGTATCCAAGCACGACGGGGTATCCGAGTGTTCGCTGCATAGCGCTGAAAACGACGTCGGACCGGACCACTTTGCCCTCGTTAGCCTGACTTTCGATGCCCGTAACTGCCTAGTCCTATATTTGGGATCTGCAGGAAAAAAATGCTGGCTGACCCAATCTTTAGTCGTTTTGCTGCATCCAGCAGCAATTTTTGCCGGAAAAATGCAACAAAAATCCCTTTTTTCGGATAACCAAACGAAACGTACAATCTCACTACTTGCACGTGTATATACAACGTAAATGCAGGCAAGTTCAAGGAAGTCGATGTTCGATCGAGGCGAAGTCTTCCTCGATTGACGTCACAAAAAGAGATGGGCGGAGTCGCCCCCAAACAACTTTATCTATTTTTTTTACATATCAATACTGACAAACAATTACTCAAAAAATTGTTTTTTTGTTAATAAACATATACTCTTATATAAAAATAAAATAAAATAAATCTATTTTCAGGTGACTTTAAGGTGAGCTCTTGATATCTTTGGAGATGGTATGCCTCGAATGTCAGTCCAGTAAACCATTTCCATCACGTGGTCATAGTCAACGGCTAAGGGACCTATTAAACCGCTTAGCGGTAGAGGTGCCAAATCGACAAGAGCCTTACCCATGCTTCCCACATAAATGGTTCCATTGGCAAGATCAGCAATTAATGCAAAATCACCTCCACACAAACATAATTATAATAAAAGTATTTGCTGACATTGGTATCCTAACTAGAATCAATCAAGAACCCAAAAAGATATGCATTAGATTATTGTGTTTATAAAGTGCAGGTACTAAAGTTGTAGATTTAGAATTGCTACGGAAAAAACCCGTTGTTTTCAAAGAAAAAAAATAAAGGTGCTATAAACGTTTAGTAATTGGAGCCTACTGTTTGTTTCATTTAAAAAGGTGGTCAGGAGATATCACCGAAAAACCAGAACGAATATTTCCACGCAAGAAGAATATTCCCTTTAGCAATACACAGTCTGAGAAGCGTTACGACCGTAACGCTTCTCAAATTCAAATTTTGTGGGATAAAAAGTGATATATTTCTCCATAACCGCAGTACTTCGAAGTAAAAAGTTTCTCAAAATGCATTATACTATCCAAAGCTGCTGTACTTCTTACCAAGTAAGTTTTTGTTGACATTTATTTTCAGAGTAATTACCAAACGTTTACACACCCTTTAAGGTGCAAATGAAAAAAAAGTACTTCATGTTTCGACCTTTTGCAATGCATTTGTCAAAGGCTTTAGATTTAATATACATGCTAACATGTAGATGGATCATTTAATTAGCTTGTTCTGCTCTCGACACCAGTGGTTGCAATAATTTAGTTTATACTGCACACACCTAAATGGCTCAAACACAAGTTTGCAACAGCTCCCCTTCGTTTTGTACACATTTTCCAAGTGGGAAGCTTCACTCAACCAGGGGATCCTAGTGTCATTTTTGTTATGTGTCACGGGCTTTAATTGGTAGTAAGAACCCACCCCTTAGAGTTACAACATGGTGAAGAAAACTTTGTGGGGAATCCTTGTTCGATTGTTTAATTTATTGTTACATTGCAACGCTCCTCACAACGATGTATTTGTACTTGTGTGATGCAAGATTCCCTGTATTGTCCAATAACTAAAGCTATGCTCAAAGGGTACATGCTGTGGGATTGATTCCTTCCAGTGGTAATACCCAGGGGCGGATCCAGGATTTTCCAAACGGGGGGGCGTGAAATTATACCAAGCAGAAAATGGTGAATGCAATTTGTGGCTGCTTCGAGCACGTAACGCGAAGCCCTTACGGTTTCGGGGCCCGCTTAAAAGCTCTGAAACAGTTAGGATTCTAGATGCTCTGTCGTGCGACCTCATGCAATATATCTGACCACTTTTGTTTTAGCAAGATCATTATTAAAACTTTATTTTCGAGTTGGGAGTCATTGATTTGAATCAGCCATCCTGAGTTATAAAAATCAAAATGCAGGCTACAATTAATACTTATACAGGGGAAAAAAACATCGATGTTTTATCTGAACTATTGATAATTACCAGTTTAAAAGAAGCACAACAGATATTAACCATCTTTCTTGAATACGAAAAAAATATGTGATTTTCTGAACAGAGTGAGACACCATGACGATGCTATGTCTTCACTAGCCCCATAGGGCCAATCCACTTCGTTCTTGCCTAGCACCATTGCAATCCTATTTTTGTGCCCGATGTAATTTTTAATCCCGGTTATAAAACTTACCGATCGAATGCTACTCTATAGCCTACTTGTAGAAAGCCCTAATGCTAAACTTTTTTTTTTTAAACATCACGGATTTTGGGGGAAAATTGATTGCCTTTCGAGTCGCGAGAGTGAACTTTTTGATCACGTATTAACAACTTGCGCGAGAACCATACTAGTTGGGTTCCCTGAACAATTTCATAACATTTATACGATCTAATGGGGACCAGACTGATTTACATAACGCGCTGAGCATAATACCTTTTGCGCAGACGGGCTTAAGATGCGCACCGCATTACACGTATTTCACAAAACCTTGATGGTGCGCTGAGTGAATCAGTCTGGTCCCCATTAAATATCAGCAGTTGATCGTATAAGCTGTTGTGGTTTGTTGAGGGATCCTGACAATGGTTTTCGCGCAAGTTAATATTAGGCCTATGTGGGAAAAAATCACACTCGCGATTCGAAAAGCAAACAATTTTCCCAAAAGATCTGTGATGTTTTTAAAAAACAATTAAGCATTAGGGCTTTCTACAAGTACAGTAGCATTCGATCAGTAAGTTTCATAACTGGATTAAAAATTAAATCGGGCACAAAAATAGGAATGCAATGGTGCTAGAGCCAAGGATACGAAGTGGATTGGCCCTATTGATGGGGCTATACTTTTCTTTACGATGTTCGTATTGTAAAAGTCACACTGTATTTAGCGCGCGCGCGTGCTGACCTCCAGCCAGAAACTTCTTTGCACAATGTACACACACAGCTAGGTGGCATGGTCGACTCACGCTGCGGTTGTATGATCTTCACGCCCCCCGGACCCCGCGCCAGGCATTTGCAGGTGTTTCGCGCTTATGTTCAGTGTGTGAGAAAAACACGATGTCCACACACACAGATTCACGTGTAATACACCGATCCATTAAGCCACGCCCATTTCTCTTTGACCAATCACAACCGCGAAATCTGATCACCATTTGAGCCGTTTGGTGATCTTTGCACTAATGGTGATCGGGTTTCGCGGCTGTGATTGGTCAACTCGTAAGGAGGCAGGGCTTAATGGATCGGTCTATTCCTCATCAGTCAGTGAATTAATAGTGGACCACAAATGAAACAAAGTGTACGAGGTACGGATTATTAGTAGCTTTTTTGAAGAAAAAAAATAGGTAGGGCCTATGTCATTAACTTTGTCTCTCCCTCATTTTTCCTCTTGATGGTTTTTTATTTTATTTTTTTCTCAAGCAAAAGGGGGGCGTGCGCCCCCCACGCCCCCCCTGTATCCGCACCTGATACCGGAGATGTTGCCCCAAGTGTACACTGGAAAGGAATGACACTTTGTTTGACGTTTCATTTCTGACTATGGTGTTCCATAGAGGACAGCCTCCGTCGTTGTTGTGAGTTGTCCGTCGGAGTTGTGAGATGGCCGTCGGAGTTGTGGGTTGGTCCGTCGAAGTTGTGAGTTGGTCCGTCGGAGTTGTGAGTTGGTCCGTCGGAGTTGTGAGTTGGTCCGTCGGAGTTGTGAGATGTCCGTCGCAGTTGTGGGTTGTCCGTCGGAGTTGTGAATTGGTCCGTCGGAGTTGTGACTTGTGCGTTCTGGTTGTATTGTTAGTTGGGCACCGTGGTTGTGAACTGGGCATTTTGTGATTGTGAATTGGGCGTCGCGTTTGTGAGTTGGGCGTCGTGTGGTTGTGAAATGGGCGTCGTGTTTGTGAATTGGGCGTCGTGCATGCTTATGAATTAATTGTCGTGGTTGTGAGTTGGGCGTTGTGAGTTGGGCGCCGTGCCATGAAGTTGGGCGTCCTGCTTTAGAGTTGGGCTTCGTGATTGTGAGTTGGGCGTCGTGCTCGTGAAATGGGCGTCGTGTTGTCAATGTCCGTCGGAGTTGTGAGTTGGCCGTCGGAGTTGTGAGTTGGCCGTCGGAGTTGTGGGTTGTCCGTCGGAGTTGTGAGTTGGCCGTCGGAGTTGTGAGTTGTCCGTCGGAGTTGTGGGTTGGCCGTCGGAGTTGTGGGTTGTCCGTCGGAGTTGTGAGTTGGCCTTCGGAGTTGTGAGTTGTCCGTCGGAGTTGTGGGTTGGCCGTCGGAGTTGTGAGTTGGTCCGCCGGAGTTGTGGGTTGGCTGTCGGAGTTGTGAGTTGACCGTCGGAGTTGTGAGTTGGCCGTCGGAGTTGTGAGTTGGCCGTCGCAGTTGTGAGTTGTCCGTCGGAGTTGTGGGTTGTCCGTCGGAGTTGTGGGTTGTCCGTCGGAGTTGTGAGTTGGCCGTCGGAGTTGTGAGTTGTCCGTCGGAGTTGTGGGTTGGCCGTCGGTGTTGTGAGTTGGTCCGTCGGAGTTGTGGGTTGGCCGTCGGAGTTGTGAGTTGGCCGTCGCAGTTGTGAGTTGTCCGTCGGAGTTGTGGGTTGTCCGTCGGAGTTGTGGGTTGTCCGTCGGAGTTGTGAGTAGTCCGTCGGAGTTGTGGGTTGTCCGTCGGAGTTGTGATTGGCCACATAAACTTCATAAAACGGATTTCCAAAAGATGACTCTTCAACTTTTTAAGTTATCATTTATATAAACTTACCAACAAATGATGTTATAACGGAAAAAATACACCCATCTCATCGTATATAACCCGCGTCAAAGTAGTGCCGCACCAATCCATCTCTTATTTACTTTTTAAGTTATTGACATTCTATAATTTTGTATTAATAGTGAAAATGTCCACTCCCTTTTCCACTTAAAAGATAGAGAACACATTGTTTAAAGCTACATTCCAATTTAGGCCGGTTCCGGGGAATTCCATTAATTAATGTTTAAGATGATGGATTGCCGTATTCCTCGTAGGGTACATGTTTGTTTTAAACAAAATGAAAAAATATATTTACATATTTTTTGCGCCAGGAACTGGGTAAAACGAGTTTTATTCCGACCGTTTCATTCTGAGGAGAATGTGCAACTTAATGAACATTCATGACCGTTAGTGCGAACAAAACAAGCCTATAGTTTCTTAATAAAAGCTTAAATTTATCAAACACATGTCTCCATCTATTTCATGTAGGTCTATAGGTAAGCGAAAACGATATTTCTTGGTGAAGAATCGAGAGATTCAGCAAGGTATATATAATTCATAATCGGAGCCCCAATCACATTCGGATGTGTGTATTGCCAAACATGAGCCCAGAAGTACGCCACCCATTGGCATTTGCAGATTAGTATTAAAACAATTTTTTTTTAAAGTCCGACAGACAACCCACAACTCCGCCGGACAACTCACAACTCCGACGGACAACTCACAACACCGACGGACAACTCACAACACCGACGGACAACTCACAACTCCGACGGACAACTCACAACACCGACGGACAACTCACAACTCCGACGGACAACTCACAACACCGACGGACAACTCACAACTCCGACGGACAACTCACAACACCGACGGACAACTCACAACTCCGACGGACAACCCACAACTCCGACGGCCAACTCACAACAACGACGGAGGGTGTCCTCTATGGAACACCATATCTGACCACATGTGCATCGTTCTGTGGCTATGATTAATTTAATCATCACCAGTTATGACCGTTTTCGAAACCAGGGCTTCGTCTTGGGCTCTTGCTAAAATAGACACGTTGCCTTTGATCTGGTACTGTGGGCTATGAAAAGCGTTTGTTATGAATTGAAAATAGCTGGAAAGATGCTTTGAAATTAAAAAACAATGATCCCCACAAATATGCCTCTAAAATGCGATGTTTTCCCTTTACTTCGTGAACTAACACGGTCCACCTTTTTGTGGAGTCAAAACTTTGGTTCTACGAAATCGTTCACCATGTTAGTTCATGAAGTAAAGGGAGGAATTAAAAACCACGCAACTTAGAGGCATATTTATTTGGCCTATTATATTCTAGTTCATCTTTCCGACCAAATTCATTTTAATTCTTGTATTGTGGCTGCTGCGTATCGGACCGGGGAATAAATGTTCACGCTGTTGTACAGTTGATGAGATAGAAGGTATTGAAACGTAAATGATATAGACTACCATACAGTAATTTGGAGCTGATGTTTTGCACTATGTTAGTTCATTTGCTGGTTTCTAAAAGAGTCAACACATTGTCGTGGGAATGTTTGGAGATATCCTATTAGCTTGCAGTGATGTAGTCCTGACAAGTATGTGGAAAATCTGAAAAGGGGACAAATGCTATTCAATATGTTTTAATGCAAAGAGTATGAGATAATAGGTAAGGAGAAATGGGGAAAATATACAGGCAGAGGTATAGAGGCACATATATAAAGGTGAATGTATATAACTCAGCGTATAGGTAGAAGTCGAGGTTAATGTAGAAGTGGAAGGGGAGATAGAGGTCAAGGTAGAGAAAGAGGTAGAGGTACAGGTAAACGAGTAGGTTAAGCAACCCAACGTAAAGGTAAATGTAGGGTTAGGGGTTTATGAGGTAAATGTAAAGCTAGGTGTATATACAAAAGTGTAGAGGTAGATTTAAAGGTAAATGTATATATATATATATAACTTTAGAGGTGGAGGTATAGGTAGATGCATTGAGGTAGAGGTAGAGGTATAGGTAGAAGTTGATGTAGAGCAAGGTATAATAGAGGTGAAGGTATAGAGGTAGAGGTAGGGTAGAGATAGAGTTTGAGGTAGCAACAGAGGTAGAGGTAGAGGTAGAGGTAGAGCTATGTAAAGCAAGAGGTAGAGGCAGAAGTGTAGAGGTAGAGGTAGAGGTAGAGATAGAAGTAGAGCTATGTAGCAAGAGGTAGATGTAGAGGTAGAGCTATGTAAAGCAAGCTGATTGTCAGAAGCTGAGGTACAAGTAGAAGTATTAGTATAGTAAAGGTTGTGCTATGTAGGGGTAGAACTAAAGGTAGAGCTAGAGGTAGATGTATTGAGGTAGAGGTAGAGTTGAAGTAGAGCAAGGTAGGGGTAGAGGTAGAGGTGAAGGCTTAGAGGTAGATGTATGTATACATAGGAGTTAGGTAGTATAGAGGTTGGGGTAGAGGTAGAGGTAAAGGCAGAGGTAGAAGTTAGATTAAGAGGAAGAAAGTTAAAGGTATAGTTATTAGTAGAAGTATTTGTAAAAATACAGGTAAATGTAGGTATAGGTAAAGGTTTAGGTAGAGCGAGGGTAGATCCAGAGATAGGTAGATCCAGAGATAGGTAGAGCAAGGGGTAGAGGTAGAGCTATGTAGAGCAAAAGGTAGATCTGGAGATATGTAGAGTAAGATGTAGAGGTAGAAGTAGAAGTAGAGTTAGAAGTAGCGGTAGAAGTAGATGTAAACCATTATACGTATACAAGCACCGCATTTTAATGTTCTTTTATCACCGCGACATCCTTAACAAAGAAAAACACCCTTCTATCGCGACGAACAACCCATACTCCTATAGCGATGGATACCACTTCTATCGCGACGGTCACACTTCTATTGCGACAGATACCACATTTTTTCAAGTGGCCTGAATAGAACACAGTTGGCCCCTATGTTTCTTAAAGTTACTTTAATATTTGTATTTAGTTACACATTTTGGGTCACTCCACGCCTTTTACACGTGTGTAATGTTACCAGTAAAGGTTGTTCACACTCACCTGCTAGTGTTAAGTTGAAAGTAAGCAGAAACGCAAAAAGCCTCATCGCCTGTTGACACGTAGTATGGTGTAAGCGACTCATGATGCCCAAAGTAGTCTCGTCAAACAGCGGGAAAGAATCAGACACACTAAAACAAACACGAACAAAATGTCATTCAGTTTGCTTAGCTGTGCATCATAAAAAGTAAAATGTAGTTTGCGAGGAAATTATGATCACGAACAATCGAATATAGCCTATAGGCCTATATTATGTTATTATTTTGGAATATAGTTTGAATTTAGTTTTATCTAACACAGTCGAACCCATTATTTGCAAGTAGGAACAAACTGTCCATAGACATTTCGAATGACCTTGTCTGAACAGAAGACAATTTTCTGAATCCTGCCAAAATTTTGGGTAGGCCTAAAGTGTTTGATTTCAACGTTAATTCTATTATCATCAACATCAGGATGGGCGAGGTTGCCACCTGGCTCCAAGCCAATAGACTAACTAATGTGTATACATGTATTGGTTAGAAAATCAAATGTTTTTTCACGCTGTTAGTCAAGTTGAGATTAATGTAGCTCGTATTTATCAGATGTTGCATACGAAAATATCTTGGTATTCATGTTGACAGCAGATATACCTGAAAGGCTCATTATAATAGATACTGAAAACAAAGTTTCTAAAAGTATTGATGTCATTGGCAGGCTTATGTATAATATCCTATGTATATATTTTACGCAATTTGTATTGTTCATTAATTCCACGACATTTAACTTACAGCAACAGTGTCCGAGCTAATAACTTTAGCTCTAGAATTGACAATTATTATTAGTTATAGGTTGGGGGGGAACGTAATTTATCCAAGGCACAATTTAGAGATAACATTACACCATTATTTCGCCAATATTATATTGCCAATATCAACAGCCTTTAACAAAATCTTATCATGTCCAAATTCTTTAATAATTTACTCCCTCTAACTCTGCATAATCTTTTTTAGTTAAACACACATTGTTATTGTAAGTTGCTTTAGGTATTGTTTTGTTTATTCGTCTATTGTTAAGCTGTTGTTTTGTTTCGTTTTTGTATAGGCTGTTCCTTGACAAGCCCTGCTTTTTGGAGCGTGTCCCACATTTGTTTATAATAACTGTATTAATGTTGTTTTTTCCTTTTCTTTTTTCTAGATGATGATATGTGGAAATAAATTATTCAAAGAAAAGAAAAATTCGTTGAGCTCTTTGGTGTTTGGTAGCTAAGCAAAAACATTAATACAGTAAGCAAGTAAAGGAGGTTGTGATTATTTTATAGATATTTTATGTAACTTGAAAAGTTTTCAAACGGGAATTACTTCTCCGCTGGATTTGTAAGAGGTATAAACTGAAAATAGCTTTCAGGTTGAAACTTATGAACTTAAAACATAATAATTGCGTTGCATAATGTTGACGAGTTAAATCAAAATGCCGTTAGTACATTTATTTAATGGAATAATATTTCTCCAAAAAGACACACTGAAACAAGAAGGCCTAAATGTTTCATCTTGTCACCTCAATAAGATCAATGATTTGGTTTGGGTAAGTAAAACAATTACTTAATTTTCCCGACTTTTTAGTCACAATCTGTGTGTTGAACTGCAGTCTAAAAACTCACGGGTCACAATTGATCTGGATACCGGGTACCAGGGGGGCAGATCCGTTTATGCGTCAAGCTGACCCGGAACCGGTTAACATTTGAATTTTGACTCGAATTCTGCATCAGTTTTACAATTTACATACAGTGCGAGTCAAACAAAAAATATACACTTTAAAATTACCCATTGTTTTATTGTGTAGCAATATATATAAGATATTTTCATATGTACTTGCAAAGTCACTCTTCCTGCTTCTTGTGGATTCAGTTTCACTTGATTGGTTTTGATGCTTGACTGCACTTGACTGCAATTAAGGGGGGCAGGTGAAATGTGGTATGCGCCAACTGGTCAGGGTTGGCAAAGAAAGAGACAATTAAAAAGAACACGATCATTGTTTTAGTTCTAGTCATGGATTACATAATCAATTCAGCTCTGTGGATCTTGCTTGCAAGGGTGTCAGTAGGCCTACTTGGTACTGTTGAAGCATGGTGCGTCCACAGATTAGCGTAGATTCTTGTACATAACGACCCAGGCAACACAGCTCTGCAAGGGCGCTACGGAGGTGCGGCAAGGGGAAATACCCTTAAAAGTTACCCACGTTAACACACTCCAGAGACTGGTTCACAGATTATACTTCGGAGGAAGCACGTGTACTAAATAGCTTCAGTATCCATCGCCAGCACTGTTATACAACGTTAAACTAAATATTACGGTAATGTTTGCCACTTAAATGTAAGCTTGCAGCCCCCACCTCTTGCCCCTCCCATATCAATGGGTCATGTGCGACCGCTGACTACATTTGTAAAGATCACTTTGCATTATGTACACAGCCACTGTTCTCAACGCATTATATTAATCACTCTTTGACAGTACCACATAATTTAAAATTTGGAAATATTGATCTTAACTTTATTCTCAAAGCCCCTCACCCCCTCCCCCCAACCTTCTTAATTGTTGTGACACCTTGTGATGTTGAGGTTTTCGGCCAAACAAAATAGTTACTGTAAATAAACCAGATGTAATTCGTGTTTGTTCTTTGAACTAGCAGAGAGCTGTTCTGGTGATTATTTTCCTTACAGTATGTTTTCAGTCATAATGCTCTTGTAATAAGTGGTCAAAGTACTTGATAGAAACTAAAAACGGACTATTTTTGCAAGAACTGCGAATAGTTACGAAAGGCAATGAAAAACAATGATTATTTTGACCGCATTGATGATTTCTTATACAGACACAAAGGTTTCATATGTTGTATCTCAAGCCAATCTTTTAAAAGTGTTTATTGATCTTTTTTATTGGAAGTTCCTTTTTGGACCGGAAGACGAGCTCAAGTATATGATCTTGTGGGTAAATAAATAACCACTAGGGTAATAAGTCATATGTAACAACAAACATTAAGAGTTTACATCGTGCATCTCAGAAAATATTTCTTTAGAAATGGATTTGTTACAATTTGATAGAGGGTTAAGTGCCAAGTTGAGGCGGTAGTCGACCATTTATTTTGAAAATTGTAGACACTACTGACACAGTGATCCTTCCATAAACAAGCAACACAAGTTGTTTTTCTTTTTTATCTTTACTTTAATAGTAATAATTTGTAAATGTAAGCTTGCATCCCCACCTCTTGCCTCTCCCGTATCAAGGGGTCAAGTGCCACCGCTGACTGTACATTGTGTAAAGATCACTTTGCATTATTTACACAGCCACTGTTCTCAACGCATTATATTATTCACTCTTTTACAATTGTACCACATAAGTTAACATTTTGAAGTATTGATCTTAACTGTACTCTCAAAGCCCCTCACCCCCCCCCCAACCTTCTTAATTGTTTTGACACCTTGTGATGTTGAGGTTTTCGGCAAAAGGTACTTGATAGCAACTAAAATCTGACTATTTTTTTAAGAACTGCGAATAGTTACGAAAGAAAATGAAAAACAATGATTCTTTTGACCACATTGATGATTTCTTATACAGACACAAGTGTTTCATATGTTGTATGTCAAGCCAATCTTTTAAAAGTCTGTATACATATTTGTTATTGGAAGTTCCTTTTTGGACCGGAAAGCGAGCTCAAGTATGATCTTGTGGGTAAATAAATAACCACAAGGGGAAACCACAAACATTAAAGGCACTATATATTAGCATAACAACTTACTTGGTATTAAACCAGCAACGGAGAGCTGTTGATAGTATAAAACATTGTGAGATTTGTTTCTTTATTTATTTTTTGCAACTTCGATGACCAAGTATAAAACATTGTGAGAAACCACTCCCTCTGAAGTAACGTAGTTTTTGAGAAAGAGGTAAATTCTCACTAAAATAATAAAAGACTTCATGCATGAAGCCTTTTATTAGCATCTGAAAGCACACAAAATTGTGCAACAATGGTGTTTTTTCTTTATTTATTTTCTTGCAACTTCGATGACCAATTGAGCCCAAATTTTCACAGGTTTGTTATTTTATGCATATGTTGGGATATACCGAGTGACAATACTGGTCTTTGACAATTACATAACGTGTTCAGTGCCTTTAAGAGTTTACATGGTGCATCTCAGGAAATATTACTTTGGAAATGGAATTGTTACATTTGATTTTGTAGAGGATGTAGTGCCAAGTTAAGGCGGTAGTCGACCAGTTATTTTGAAAATTGTAATGTCAGTGATCATTCCATACACAGGCAACACAACTTGGGGTTTTTTAATAGTAATATTTTGCCTACTATTTTATATATATTTTTGGCTGCAGATCCAAAGGTAAATACACATGATTATGTAAAAACATTCATGTTGTTTGTTTGTTGGTTTGGTTGCTAGTTTATTAGTTTGTTTGTTTGTTGGTTGGTTCACTTGTGTTTTTGTTTGTTTGTCTTGCTAGTTTTGTTTGTTTGTTAGTTTTTTTTTTTTTAAGATAAGCTTTGAATTACCGTAATTTGACACCTGATGGCAACAAAGTGTTTGAAACTAAATTGTTGTGTATACACGATGGTATGTAACTTATCTCAAACTATTGTCAATGATAATTTGCTAAACTCAGTTAAAGGGACACGTTGCCTTTGGATCAGTCGAGTTGGGCTATGCAAAGCTTAGTAACCGTTTCTTATAAAGTGCATATGGTTAGAAAGATGTTTTAAAAGTAAAATACAATGATTCAAACAATATGCCTCGAAATTGCGTGGTTTTCCTATTCCATCGCGAACTAACACAGCCCGTCATTTTGTAGACCCAAATTTTTGAATCCACAAAATGGCGGACCGTGTTAGTTTGCAAAGTTAAAGGAAACCTCGCAATTTCGAGGCATACTTGTGTGGATCATTGTATTCTACTTTTAAAACATCTTTCTAACCATATGCATTTTATAAGAATTTGTTACAAACGCTTTTCATAGCCCAACTCGCCCGATTCAAGGAAACGTGTCCCTTTAAGTCCCAATCTCGCATGGGTCCACGCCGTTATGCATAAACCATACAGACGATCTTTCACCAACGAAAACGTGACTTGATGAAGCCTAAGATAGCAGTACGTTTTAGTCATGATGACAAGATTGACCAATTATTGGTTATAGTTACAGAGGATCTTTGATTAAAGACCTGGAACATGAGCTCTTAAGAAAAACTTTCTAAAGTTTAACTTAGTTTGAAAAGTTTTTTCTTTTGGCCAGTCAAATATATACAGAGCCACATGTTTTACAAATTATAGAAAAGGCGATCACAAATGACGCCATGATGAGGTGACATACACAAATATACCACGATTTACAATTACAATTTGATAGTCTGACGTAAACTTTTTCAAATATGAAAGGAACAACGTTAATTAATGAAATATTCACTTTGCTGTCAAGTGGATAGTTAATTAAACGATTTAATCAAGTTAAGTCAAGGCATAAGCTATGGTAAGTCTGCTTCAGACACCTTTAAAAGGGGCATATGCTAAGTCAATGAATTTGTTGAGGGAATAATAACAAAAAAATTGCAATAATCTCGACAGAAACAATACCTGTCTAGGCTCATAGTCTAGAGCAAGTAATATATAAATAAATTAATAAATTTATAAACGAAAAATAAACAACAACAAGAAACTTACACTTATTGTGGCTCACTTGTAAGGCTAAATGTGTATTTTTCTCGTTATTATTTGTTCGAAATTCCAACTTCAATGGGTAATAATATAAAAGAGGGCACCAATTCCAACCGTCCATGTTACGACATGTAAACCATCATGTTTTTTAATACAAATGTTGCTTAAGTGGAAATTCGTGCGGCCGTGCTTTAATAATAGCAGTAAGGAGGCGGTCAATATAGATGGTCATCCAGGTTGTACGATCCATTATTTTAATGTTGATTGAGTTGCCTCTCTTAAATTACAATATTGTTTAAAGTTTTAATCTCTTGGCCCTTGTTCTGTTTTATTGTGATTGTTCTCAAATTACATAGGTTTCTATACCATTACATAGGTTTCTATAACTTAACAGGAACTAAAGGCTGATAAAATAATATTTAAAAGCGGAAGATCTATAATAGAAATACAGTTGTAGATTACAAATAATACAATAAGGTGAAATGAAATTGGCACTTTCGAAAGCACCGTTTGATGGTGGCACGTAATCACTAATTTAGTCATTTCTCCAAAGTGTATTGATTGGGGGAATCATATTCCTTGGTATCCTAGAATGGTAAAATCAACATATCTAAGAGGAGGGGTGGGTTAAGCCCTAGATTATTATATAAAACAAATTACATGATTTTTTTCAAAAATATATTGGTTGGTGTGGTAGTAAATTTTGGGCCGGAGGTGTTTCCACGCCCCTAAAAGCTTAGCAAATGGTACTAAATTTGGGCAAGTTAGTTTGTAACTAGAAAGACTCAAATGTTATTATACAATAGCTAGGCATGTAAAAGAAGTCACATATAAAATATAAAATAAAATTATTAGATTGTGTGGTAGAAGATATTGGCACTTTCTCTCCTCGGCGTAAAGTCGGGTGTTTCCTAATTAGGAAGTTTAGCTAATAAGGGTAATAAATCAATTACTGGGTAACTAATGGACTCAATTAATTTTAGCTGGGCAAGTAACGAATTGTTGGAAAATACACATGACATAGGCCTATTTTGTATTACCTTAGATGATGTGGTAGGGTCTAACGGCGCTTTCAAGGATTTGCGTGTAAATTTGGCTCTTTGCTCAATTAAGGGTTTTAATTACTACCCAATGTCTATCTGTGATATATTATGATTAAGACAATTAACAAATAAATACGTCTCCACAGTTTGGTCATAAAAATGGAGCAGATCTTGATCATGTTGCAGCAATCTTTACCATCCACCAATCAAATAAATGTATCCAAACCGATGTACCACAAGCTTTGTTGCACACGGGCTCTGTGTTAAGGTCATGCTTTTATTGCCAGAGTAGTCTTTTCGGTTCGTTGGTGGGGGTGTTTGGTGGATTTTATATATATATTTTGTTTACGGGTGTTTGTTTGTTTGATTGTTAGTTTGTGAGGGGTTTCTTCTTTTCAAGCGTTTTACTTCCCTTTCGAAAAGTTTACAAGTGTACAAAATAATTTCAAAATTTCATTTAAATGAAAAAAACAAAAAACAAAACAAAATAATTATTAATAAGTTGAAATAGCATTCCCTTCAAACCATTATATCGCTCAAATAGCTGTTTAATTTAACGTTTATGTTTTGACGGTAACTAAAATCGTTTTCATAACATGTATTGTAAATGCCAAAATAGAATTATCCTCTTTAGAAAAGACCAACAGCATGTCGACATTCAGTCTACGCTTCCCATCATTATAACAAAATAAAATAATAATAACAATAATTTTTTGTTTGTTTTTTAACAAAACAAGTAGGCCTAATAGGCCTATATTGCCATATCTGACACCTGAGTAGGTGTATGCCATGCATTGTATACCCGAACGTATACGTTCAGAATAGAACCAAAAAGCAATATATCATAAGGAAATATTTTACCTTTTGATTTCCCGATTAGAGATGTGAACAAGCACGTGTTGATTAAGCAAAATTCGCGCACATCCAAATACTGGAATACCTCAGTTGATGGTGGACTGATGATCAAGCAAACATACTTTATGCAATGTGAAAGCCAGAACGTACACTTCCCAATTCCTCTCAGAACACAACGATTCATTGAAGGATGATTTCACTTCAACGATTTTACATTACTATTGTTGTAGCTCAATGTAGTCGTCTGTGATTTGTGATGCAATTGGGCAATCGTAGGACACCACGGACAAACACAAATAATTACGTCATTTTCTAAATTTAAACTTTATGTTGTTCACATTGAGACCCTTTTACCCAAAATGGAAGGAGCCGGGTCTGTTGCGTGGATATGCTCATAATGTTGTACACCATTTTGCGCCAAGCAGGTTGTGGCGTGTGTCTTCCAGCAAGTCAAATAACCATTATTACTTCTCTTCAACAAGGGGTAAAAATTACGGGTACCTGCGAGGGTAGAGGTTGACGATGTGTTTGAAAATAAGCTTTCATGCGCTTCGGCAGCTATCGTTGTATACTCCCCCAGGGAGCTTGAACAAATAAACTAAGGAAATAAATATTGGCCCAATTACCAAACAGAGGGTGCTATAACGTAGAGTGCATTGGAACATTGCGGTATAAAAACAAATTGTCTATAGAGGGGGGAAAAGCTTACAAAAACTGATGCACTTCAGTGACTTGTTATTACAAACTCTATCTGTACGTGAGATATTCATAATCAACCTCAGAAAAAAATCAAATGTGAATGTGAATGCTGTAAAACGAAAAAATAAATAAAAATAAAATAAAATGTGCGTAAGAAATTGAAATTGATTGCAGTTGCAGCAGAAGGGGAACTCTTTACAATGGCTTGCCAGAACCAATCAAGGCACTGACCCAGTTCGGGCTCTATCGTCATACCAATGGTTTGCCGCAGTGTTGTAGGTCTCGAGACCGGTCTCGGTCCCCCCCTCGGACCTCCAGGTTTCGGTCTCGGTCTCGGACTCCCAGGTCTCGACTACAACACTGGTTTGCCGTTACTAGGCCGGTGTGGCAGGAAATTTTGCCCCCCCCCCCCCCCCCCCCACAATTCATATGGCGAACTGTGCACAAACTTCCATAGCGCTCTCTTTTGAATTATCCTTCCTCAGCCAGTGTTAATTTCTCATGGGGGACAGAATCTCCGGGTGACAGATTTTTCCTATGACACCGGCACTGGCCCAATCAGGCTGTCTACCGTACTCCAGGCCGGCACTGGCCAAATCAGGCTATCTACCGTCATAATAATGGCATAATGGAAAAATATGAAGTTAAAATGGTCTTAGTAAAGATTAGGGAAACACTTAAACGTACAGTGGATTGATTTAATAATACTCAGTTTTATTAATGTAGCGTTTTATCACTCCCGATGGGAATTTGAATGCGCTCAGTATTTTCCTACAAGGTATGTGGAGTTACGTTTTTGAAGTATGATACCTTTTTCCTTTTACATAGCACCATGTAATGATTTTCGAATTACACGGCAGCCACGACAGCCAGTGCCGTCCATGCCCTTGTAACTGGCCGTGGAGCCCCTTCAAAAATAACCTTCTTCACGGCCATAATTGCCGTTGGCCATCGTGCCCTTTTTAAATAGAAGTTTAATACATTTGCAGTGTTGTCCAGAGGTGACGGCTACTACGATTTCACCGGAAACTTGTTTTTACCCACCATTGTCAATGATTAAGAAAAACTTACTTTTCTACCCAAACGAAGCCAACAGTTAAACAAAATAAAAATGTGCGATCCCTTTCTTAATTACGTTATCTCCAGACAGCCAGGCCCGACCTGGGAGAATGATTGATACTCACTACTGAGATCCAATTACTCTTATCTGATTCCTCTGCAGTTTGTTATACAGTTGTTTTAGTTTGTAATACTCTTCCTTCACCCAAATGACAAGCCGCGTGTGCGGTGACTTTGTGGTTTAATGACCTGGTGTTGTGACCCTTAAGAGTGGGTGTTGTGTTCTATTAAAACTGGAAAGAGTGTTGACAAGTGCTGGCTTATAGTTTTACGGGGTTTTTTTATGAATAAGATATGACTTATCTATATTTGTTCATGCAAATTGTTTAATCGGGTTTACCACCCATAGGGGAACTCAGGGGCGTCGATCGCTACTGAAAAGTAGAGGGGACGGGCGAGCAAGTCTTGAAAAAATACATCTTACATTATTTGCCACCCCACACCTTACTTTTACATTTAATTTTTGTGTTACACTTGTTCCCTATTTTTTGTTTGACCAGGAGGCGAGTTACAGGGGGTGATATTTAACAATAACATCATCCGAAATGGGGTTTTGGCCTGGGTTTCCCTTTATGTAAAACCGAGATTCTACCAAATACAAACATCATATTCACAATACTTTTTAAATGTAACCACATTGCGACAACGTTCTTCAGTAAAATTGAGATAGTTTTTGATGTTTGTGTTTCTTCTTTCGTTTTTCTTTTTTTTTAACTTATATTTTGTTTTTAGAATAAAAAATAATAACACTGAACTTACCTTAAAATTTACCAAAAATTCATGGCCCAAACTGCTCCTATTTGTTTTAATGGATTTTACTACATTTTGTGCGTTGTGCGATTGTAACAAAATGTAACACATTTGCACTTGCGCGCACAAACGAAGCATAACTTGAATGCTAACAAGGTATGTAGGCAGGATTTTGGCGTTCATGTCTTGGACGAAACTTGTCGTCTATTGTCTGTATTATAGAAACGGAAATAGGCCCAAAAATACCATTCTGCGCGTGGTCCATCAGAAAAAAATATGAAAATGAAGAAAACATTTCACCGTTTGTTCGCTATTCTTTTATTTTAACAAAAATTGTAATGAAATATTAAATCAAGAAAATGGTGTATATTTTTTATATGTTGTTGCATATTTCTATACAGTCAATCAAAAAGTGGGGGGACATCTGATATGCTGTCCCCCCAGTCTAAAAAGTGGGGGGATATGTCCCCCCCCCCCCCCCCCCCCCGTCCCCCAACCATCGACGCCCTTGGGGGAACTTCTAGCTAAGGGCGATACCACGATATTATCGAAAATCGCGATACCATTTCTAAAACGATAATGATATCGTGTCGGTTTTTTTTTATTGCGATATCGGCAAATCGCGGTTTCGATGAAGTATCGCGATGCATTTCCTAATCGTGGTGTTCAATATATAGGTGAAACAAGAACTACACTGAAGAGGCGTTTCTACGGCCACAGATCCACAGTCAACACCCAAAAGCTGGATACACCTGTAGGACACCACTTCAACCTTCCTAACCACTCCATTTCTGACATGAATTTACAGGGCATTGAGGCACTAGGTAACTGCAGAGAGACTGTCCGTCTGAGTAGGGAGAAATTGTGGATAAGGCGCATAAAGACCACTCAGCCCCATGGTTTGAACATCCAAGAAGTCTTTGTCTTTGCCTTCTCCCTTTCCCCCACAGATATCCATATTTTTAGTCTGCCCTATTAACTAATTATTTACTTTTCTTCCAACCTTCCATTTTGTCCTCCTGTGTTTCCAACTTCTTGTGGTCAAGCCACCCCCTTCCCTCCAAACCCCCCCCCCCTTTTCTCCTTAATCCCTGCTTACCCCCTGCTTTTTCTGAATGCTTTATGTTTTTCTCTCTCTACTCTCTCTATTCATGTATTTCCACTTGATTGCTCGTCACCCTTGTCTGCTTGTATGTGTGTTTTCTTGTCATTTAGCCTTCGAGAAAGACTCTGCTAGGGTCGAAACGTCAGGCCACTAACAAATTGTTTGCATGTAACACAATTGTATCATTTACTTCGAGGTAGATTGTGTTGCGAAAGCCAGACTACATTGTAACGATCACAATAAACACAACCCACAACTCTGTAACATCGTTTCTAATTTACACCCTTGTAGTCTTTCTTATCTCATTAATACAGCATACTACAGCAAAGGCAAAAAACATTGAACACTAGAGGGCGTTTCAGAACAAGGCAATAGCATAGAATGACCTATATTTTGTGAAATATACACTGCATTACACGATAACATACAAAACAAGATACAGACACCTTGAGTGGATAACTAATGGTCTGTGCATGTTCAGGGAGTAATCATCATGCAAAAGCCATTGCCAGCATGGTCCACGCCGAGCACGGTTCCTCTCAAAATAATTAGCCTGTAAAAAACTTCACAACGTCACTTTGTAGCCTTTATTTTACAAGAATGACACAATTTAGGATACCCTGGATGAGCAAAAGGGTTATTTCACTGTAAAATGTAAGATATTTTTTCTACAGGATTTTGTTTTGTGTAACGCCCAAACTCAGTGTACTTTGTTTTATCTATTGAGGGCGCTATTGGAGTTAGGCGATTACTAGGGTAAAACAACATGGTGTCAGCTTCATAATTAATTTGTCGCATCTTTTGTGCATATTTCGTCGCCCAAAGTAACAGTCCCGCCAAGGTTTATTAAACGGTTAGTACATTTGTTTTCTTGTCACTAAGTTATAGAACTGATTGAGTGATAAGTGTTCTATTAAGTACTGTTTTGAAGCCTAAAATAGTTGTATTTTGACAATGCGTTTATTGGTTGCACATGTAATTGTGGAATGTGTTATTCGGGAAATTACATGCATATTACCGTTGGTTGATATAACAGGGTGTAGTATAAGCCCTTCCTGCATTTAGACATCACATATTCTATAAATGATACAGTTGCTAAATGTGTTTATGTTGTATTTGCACAAGGTTTATAGGTCAGAGTTTATAGGTCAGAGTTGGTAGACTCGCATCAGTCCATACACTAACATACACCTGGGTTAATGTAAACATTGCTTTATTCATTCCTTCATTTGCATACTGTTGAGCTAATTCTGGTTAAATTTAAATGGTTCACAATCTCTGGGTAATTTCTTGTGACATATCTATTTTGTTTATATTTTCATTGTAGTTAATCTGTGCCATAGTCACCATGCACGGCTACTAAAGTTTATACATCAGAAATCGGTACTACAACAATAAAGTTTTCTGGATTTGCAGCACAGCATTCTCGTATATTTGGCAGATTCATTTTGTTTTGTTTGTTTTTGGGTGGTTTTGTTTGCGGGGAAAATGCACGAAGTCAAAATGCTGTGTGATAAAGACGCAATATTCAATCCCATGTTTTGTTTTTTTACTCTAAATTTTTAAGAAAAGGACGGCTACGAGTTTACACCAATAGCCGTAAATATGCAAACGCAAATATCACATGTTTACTGCATGCACGTGATGTTACATTAATGGGGAAGGTCCAGGCTGAGCAATACGCACACGGTGAGGACCAGATTTCTCATTGGCTAAGATTGCGCACAGTTTATTCATGATCAATGTGTGTGATTGGCTGCAAGTTTTAGTCTTTTTGTCTCTATGGGGATTGGCACCAACTGATGCGTTCATAAATAATAACAATAAAAACTAGGGCTGAGTGTTCGTTTGCAAACGAAACACAGAGCTGCTCCACTTCTTCAAAGATAAAAACTTTAATCAAAACAGCTTCTTCTTTGGAGTGTAAAGATCCATTAGTTGTTGGAATCCAATGACGACGTCATGTTTCAATTTTCACTCTGAAAAAGTCAGTTATGAACCAAAACATCCCGGGACAAAATGTAGCGACCCATCTTTTTTAGAATGATGTCGTGAGATGGATATTGACATATTGTGCACAGGAGGTCTTCTTATTGGAAAATAAATACATCACAAATATAGGTATACGTAACCGATGCGTGTTTGAATGGCCGGCAACTAAGATTGCGTAGACAAGTCAATTTTATCTGAGGGTGTGGTAATGTGAAATGTAAACAAAATAATCGTGTACACTACAAAACATTTGAAAACGATTGTTTGCGTTGCTAACTGCTTCAATATTAATAATTTGATAAGCAACATATCTTTAGCGTAAGCGACATTTATTATATATTTGTTTAAGATGTGTACGCTGTCACATAATTAATATTACCCATCACGGCAAATTTTCCCGTCTTTTGACCAATAAAACATTATTTCAATCGTGGTACAGCCAAAAACATCGTCTCAAAAACCTTCTAAACAATTAACTGAAACATCTAGAGAAACAAAAGATATAGGCCTATCCTTAAAAATAACGTTCAGTGAAAATTATCAGATGATGAACGATACATTTAATGTTTGCGTAGAATAGGGTCATGTTTACCGTCTCAAACTCACTGTCACGTTCATGACCTGGATCAAGTAATCTAGTGAAATAAAAACTGAAAAAAATTGTTTTCGTCCAAAACACCTAATGTCTAGTTATTATTATTAACGCAGTGGCTCTGTATCAACAATTATTTACCGTAAAATTTATAATTTGATACATTGGTCGCGTCTTAACATTTTAAAGTACAATACAACTTTCTAGACAAAAACTCTTATAATATTCCTGATAAAATATCTGCAAAATGACAAAAGAGCAAAACTGCACATTAGAATAAAAAATAAAAAAACGTTTGTAAAAGAACCGGCAAAAATATTATGAAACTTTTGGGAGTTTACCTTAAAATACTTAATTGAAAAAGTTCACTTAAAAATTAGGTGCATTATTAAATAGACTAATAGGGGTGACTTTCGAACAACATTGCAGATCTTGTTTATTGAATTATCCAAGTAAGAAATCCGAGCGAACATCAAGTACAATGGCCACTTTTTACATAAACTTGTTAAAGACCTACTTGAACGAAAATGGCAACATGTGATCTTTGCGGATACTCATTTAAAATGTGTTAAATCAATGAGGAAATTGAGTTTACATGACATCAAACAGATTGTAACTGTGTGTAAAAAACAATCATTTAGAATGCCCTTTCCGGTGCTTTTCAGAAAGATTCGCTAAAGGCCCTGATACCCCACCACTCATGTTAAGTCATATAATTATGGGACCTCCGTTTAGTATAGCCGCTTTGTCTCAGCATGGAGGTAAAACAAAGCAACATCCCACAAATGACGTCAAGGTGTTGTCATTTTGACACACTCCGTCAATGGCAGAAATGTTTTTTAGATTTTTCAAAACCTTAAGGTTGAGGCCTAATTTTTTGATCGATAAAATATACGAAAAATTCAGAAGTGTACAAATATCTTAATTACATTTAAATGATAAACAATTACATTACAAACAAGTTTAAATGATACTCTCGTAAAAAATAAAATAAAAAAATGTTTTAAAAAAATCGCTGGAGTACCTGTTTAACCTGTGCAATTGTTATAACATGTCCGTAATTATCATACCACTGATGTGGAGTGGTGGTACAACAACTGAGTCAAACGAAGAAAACCTTTATAACAACACTTCCAGAATTTTGATAGACAAAAAAGTAAGCTTGAAACAGTTTTATTTCCTGTGAAGTTTTGAAACCTCCTTTATTGATAGTATTTAGTTCAGACCACCTGTAAATATGTCTCTTTGGCTTTTACATCTGCGTTATCTAATTCATGTTGATGCCTGCCTCAGGTTCGGGCCTGCAGCGGTCAAGGTTGCTTTCATATATAGGCTCGGCTTGACATCCATATCCAAACGATGGATTGGCGTACACGTTCAGATCATGTGGATTGTTGTTGGTATTCGGACCTCGGAACCTTTTTGTGTGGAAAACACAACAAGTGGGAACGTTAACTGAGACTTTAAGATGCTCGGTAAGATTAAAAGTAAATGAATGTGTGAAATGTTGTCATTAATATAGAGGCCCTGACTATTCACGTAAATATTTACGTGAATATTCACAATTTGTACCCAAATCGCAAAATATGTTAGTACATTTTTACGTGAATTTTTGCAATTTGTGCCTAAGATCGTGGACATTCATGTAAATATTTGTAAGTAAATATCTTCGACTTGTGCGCAAAATCGCAAATATTTACGTAATATTAACGTGAATATTGCGATTTGGGGCACAAATCGTGAATATGCGTGTGAATATTTCGTTAATATTAAATTACGTACATAATCACGTAAATATATATGTTTGATGTCTCTTCAGGGCCACCATACATTGAAGGACTATTATGTTATATTGCATATTTCACCACAGTATAAAGTTAAATGAATTTTATTATCACAAAAATGTTTGCTTTCACATAGATGTTCCCGTAAAGGCATATAGGATGTCGTAGAGAATCGTAAGGAGCAATTTGATTTTTTTTATCTAGATATTTCAGAGAGTGCGTTAGCCTAACAGTTCAATCATTTGGATGCCAAACTTAACTCTTATATAAATACAAATATATATATATATTTTTTACAAACACACTCTCGCTAGTTCTGTATTCTGGCTGGCTGAAACACAGTCACGTGGGGTTCAGCACTCCTACATGTCATTTGGGACAGAATACCATGTCAATTGGGCCTATCTGGGGATATGGGGTTCACCTGTTCTTCCTTGTTTTTATTTTATGAACGAGTAAGTAAGGGAAATGTGTTTTCAGTCTACAATCGGCAGACCGGCCGTTTCATCCCAATATAACGAATCGGTAGAAACCCAAACGTTGAACAGAATTCACGGTCAAAGTAATGTAAATACAACTATGCGTGTATGCACAAGTATGCATGCAACTTCTAGTTTTTGTCCAACTTGTTTTTACATTTATGTTTGATGTACCTAACATAAATTTTCGTCCAAGATGTTCTTACTTTTCACTCAAACAACATTTCATGATTAGATTCACGCACCAGCTTTATGGCGACGACCAATATAATTATTTAGTTTTGATACTAACTTGGGGTTCTACGTACCTGCTTACGCAAATGATGACAACGACTATCAAGGTGATGAGAATGAACAGACCTACTCCTCCGCCGATAACCATAACTAAAGGAAATTCTTAAGAAGCAAGCAAGCAAAGGACATAAAGCTATATCAAAAATACCAACAGACACAAAATCACCACTAAGCAAACAACCTGGGTGTCTGTAGCCTCTAAAGCACATGCACAACATTGTATTGGTATTAATGTCAAAGACCAGTATCTACGTGATGCACGTGATAATTATGATGTAACCCAACATATGCATGGATTAACAAACCTGTGAAAGTTTCAGCTCTATCGGTCCTCGAAATCATGAGAAAACAGTTAAAACCCCCACTTTATATGTTTTCACTGGTTTCAAACATTGGGTTTTTGACACGCGCGGTAAATACATTTGTTGGTACTCATTTCCTAAAAACTATAGCATTTCAAGGAAAACTATTTCAGGGAAGTTTTCCACCATCTTTGTACCATGTAAGCTATGTGCAAATCTGTGAACATTTATATTTGCAATCTTAACAATGTTGTACACAAACTGTTTATTGTATGGGTTTTGCCCAGGGGATCGCTCGAGCATATTTTTGAAAAAGAAAAAAAAATACAATTGTTGTTTTTAATATTCCTAATAACTAAATAAGTGTAGAATTGGGAAATAACAACAGTAACAATAAAAAGTAATAAAATGAAATAAACTATTTATTGTGTGGTTTTTGCAGAGTGGAATACTCGAGAATATTTTTAAAAAGTAAAAAAATAAAATTATCATAATAATAATATTATTATTTGTTATAATAACTCAATAAATGTCAAAGTAAGAAATAACAACAATAACAAAATAATAAAAATTTAAAAATAATTGTGTGGCTTTTGCCCAATGGAATGCTCGGGAATATTTTTCTCACCTCATGATTAAATGACAGAGCCTATTACGTAAGTATTTTAGGAACGTCTAACTCTCACTTACCTTCCTCAGTACCTTCCAGATCTTTGACACACTGGGGTTCCTTTCCTGACCATGTTGAGTTTAAAAGACAGATCCATTTAGTTGAACCATTTAGCTGATACCCATTTGGGCAGCTAAACTCCACTTGGTCACCTTCTAAGTAAACATCCTTGTCTGGTGCGAAAACAATATCGCTTAGATCGTCACGAGGAATTGAACATCTAGAATCTGGAGAAATTCGATACAGCACATAACTGGTAAAAGGGAAGGTATACGTTTGGTAATCACTCTTAAAATCAATGACAATACCAACTTGTTGTTGTTGTTGTTATTGTTTTGGGATTTTTATTTTATATATATATATTTTTTTATGATAGATCGCCTGACATCACAAGGCCACGGCCACTGCAAGGTGAGGGCTACACTTAACTGATTTGGGCTATTGACCCAAACCAACTGTCACCAGGGGCATGTTGCCACCTACACCTGAGGCTGAAACAGGGTTACCCCCTCCACAGTCCGTAATGATGTAGGCTTGGCTATCATCCACTAGGAGCCTGGTTGGTAAAGCAGAAAGCACTACCTTCCCAACTTTTTACAAAGCATTTATGGATTTTAGTACTTTGCTCAAGGGCACAAGTGTCATGACTGTGATTCGAAGCCACATTTTGCTGCTGACAACACTAAAGCTTGAGTCCGGTGAATTAGACCGCACGGCTACGACACGCCAGAAGCATACAAAGCAGTTTTCGATAAAAGCGTTTTGAGATACAGTTCACATCAAAGTATTGTGGTTATGTAAAACGGTATCAGTTTTTCTGCTCCAAAATTTGAATCTGAGAAACGTTACTGTCAGAAACGCTTCTCAGATTGTATACTCCTATTAGGGATTATTCTTTCTGACTGGACATATTCGCTCCAGATTTTCGGCGACATCTCAAAAAGGCAGCGTGCATCTTTTGAAATGAAATCTTCACAGGTTGGTTGTATTGTCTATATCTACAGTTATATAGAATACAATTTATCACGGCTCCAAAAACCGAACGTATACTTTGCCTTTAATTTAAAACGATCAATGAAGACAATAGGTTAGCCTAATTCGTTATACCTTGGCTTCAACTTATCATCATGTCAGCCTGTTCGTTTAAAACGTAAAATTTGTGTTTGTTTCGTCAGTCTTAATCTTATTCGGAAAGTAGGTTAAACTTGTATTTCTTTCTTGATCGCCATGTTGATTTTAAGATCAATTAGTAGTTGTGCTTAATAAGTACATTATAACGGCAACAACATATTTACCGTAATAATTTTATTTATAATAGTGGCTTCTTGTAATTATAGCACTTAGATTCGTCACTGGCGCTAATATATTTTATCTTGCAAGGTATGTGGAGCTACGCTTTGAAGTATGCAAGTCTTTTTTTGTTTACATAGCACCATGTAATGGTTTGCAAGGTTCTGTAGCACAATATGACACCAATCAGGAACACCGGGGCGAACCCCTTCTCTTTACGATAAGTGCACTGGGTTCCTTTACGTGCATATTAACACACGTAACTTACGTCTTTAAGTCCCATTCGAAGCACACAACAAATTTGCAATGATGATTAAGCATCTTGCTTGGACATAAGTGTCAAGACCGGGACTTGAACCCACACTCTGCTGATCAAAAACACCAGAGCTTGAGTCTGGTGCTCTTATCCGCTCGGCCACGACACGCCACGTAGTTCATACTTCTTTGCAACTTGAGGTGAGCTCAATATTGTTTTTAATGCACTTTGATAAATGATTTGACAAAGGAACACACATTTGGAAAAGCTGTGGAAGTTTCTCATAGTGACTGCTATTTTTAAAGACAGTAGAATTCCCACTGGAAAGGAGAACCAAGTACAACTCCAAAATATCATGCGTTGCCAAAACGCTTGAATGAATTCCCTAAACTGGTCACATCCCGAAAACAAACAAACAAACAAACACCCCAACAAACAAACAAACAAACAAACAAACAGACAATTAAACAAATAAACAAACGAAAATACGAAAAGACGGAGAGGAGGGACGGACGGACGGACGAAAAGACAAACCGGCCGGCCGGCCGCCTGCCCGTCCGTCCGTCCTTCCGTCCGTCCTTCCGTCCGCCCGCCCCGCCCGATCATAGACTGTGCAAGTCTCGCGCGCATTCGAACTTCCGGGACCATAGTGGTCCCAACCATATGGAGTTTTACGTGGGCGAGGTTTTGTTTCGTCAATTATTTTAGTTTAACGTAGTTTATGACCTAGAAAATTATAAATGCTGTTGGGAATGTAATACTAAGTGATAACAAAATATGAAAGCAAAACCAATTCAACAATATAACGAAGAAAACCCGAGAATTAAACTTGACCTCAGCTTCCGGTTATTGCAAAAAATTTAGAATTTTGTGCTCGCCTCCGATCATAAAACTTAATATGTAAACGCTTGTTTTTGATGCGCGATTATGTTTTGTTTGTTTTGTTTGTTTGTTTATTAATTTCCACTCAAGTAAACAACAAGTCATAAATCAACGGTTTTGAAGAAAATAATACATACTGAGCGGAGTGCCATCTAGAAACCCATAGGGCTTGTATCGATTACCCTATGTAAGTGCCAATGGGAAAGTGGGTGTATTCATGCAAGACTACAAATAAATGGAATTTGTAATTATTTATTTATTTTGTTGATTGCTTTTCGAAGAAAGCGAAAAGAAAAACAGTGAAAAGGTACATATGATGAACATGAAGAACACTGGGCCGACGACCCCCACTCAACCATTGGCAAATACAGGGTAAAGTTAGAAACAAATCACATAAGCACACAAAAGAAAACACAGAAGGACTTACAACAATGTAGCTTTGTCTGGGCTGGAATGGGGAGAGAGCGATACGAATTTACCTTCATTTAATAATTGGGATCGAGGGTGTCTGGAGACATACTAAAGGCGGGTTCCATTCTTAAAAATTACTGGGATTAAACACCTAGAGACACGACAATCATTTATATTTGCCAATGAGGAATTTTTTGACAGAATGATATGAAGAGAGGCAATGCTAGTGATGTTTGGGGGGAGGTTATTCCAAATGTGTGGACCCATGAACAAAACAGTACGTTGAGCAAAGGAAGTGCGGAGCCAGGGGATATGAATCTTATTGGCTGAACGAGTATTATAAGAATGGATTTGACTACGGTATTTAAAGTTCTCCGAAATGGACGGAGGGAGGGAGTTTTTGGTATGTTTGAACATGAAAAGAGAAACGTGGTATGTGTAGATGTCATTCAACTTAAGTAAAGTAAGAGAATGAAATAGTGATTGGGTATGTTCTCTGAAAGATGAATTTGTAAGAATACGAACAAGTCATTTCTGAAGGTATATTAAGCGATTTAGACTGGATGAGGGAGCTGAGGCCCAAACAATGTTACAATAAATGTAATAAGGCTGTGCTAGTGTCAAATAAAGTGTTCTTAGTGAGTTTCTTGATATGTAATGTTTGACCCTGTTTAGAACACCTGTAACACGAGATATTTCTGACTGGCACCCCCGAACAAAGATATTGACAAAATAGGGAGACCGCCAACATAGGGCTAGATAGCTCAGTTGGTAGAGCGCCGGCACGTTAAACCGGAGGTCGTTGGTTCAAATCCCGCTCTAGTCAATTTTTCTTTGTTCAACCCAAAATCATTTAAACATTTACCCAGTCAGTTTCCCTTGTGGTTTATTATTTGATATACGAGATATTTTTGTCAATCCAATTAAGTCTTTCGTCCACCACTACTCCTAGATATTTAGTTGAACAAACTTGCTTCAAGGGTATGTCATTAGTATAAACGTGATTGTTTTTGTTGTGTATTTTTGCGCTAAAAATAATATAGTTAGTTTTGTTTAAGTTTAGAGAGAGCCTGTTACACTTAAATCAATTTGTTAATTTAATCATTTCGGTGTTCACAATTTCAAAAAACCTGCAAGTTTTCATGATTATAGAAAATATTTGTGTCATCAGCAAATAAAAGAAAATAGAATTAGCTGTTGCAAACTGCTTACCAACCAAAAGGACCTGTAGTATAAATGCAAAAAATGTGTTAGTGGCCTGACGTTTCGACCCAAGCAGAGTCTTTCTCGAAGGCTAAATGACAAGAAAACACACATACAAGCAGACAAGGGTGACGATCAATCAAGTGGAAATACATGAATAGAGAGAGTGGAGAGAGAAAAGCATAAAGCATTCAGAAAAAGCAGGGGGTTATGGAGACAAAGGGGGGGGGGTTTGGAGGGAAGAGGATGGCTTGACCACAAGAAGTTGGAAACACAAAGAACAAAATGGAAGGTTGGAAGAAAAGTAAATAATTAGTTAATAGGGCAGACTAAAAATATGGATATCTGTGGGGGAAAGGGAGAAGGCAAAGACAAAAGGTTAGTAGTCATTTCCTTCTTGGATGTTCAAACCATGGGTCTGAGTGGTCTTTATGCGCCTTATCCACAATTTCTCCCTACTCAGACGGACAGTCTCTCTGCAGTTACCTAGTGCCTCAATGCCCTGTAAATTCATGTCAAAAAATGGAGTGGTTAGGAAGATTGACGTGGTGTCATACAGGTGTATCCAGCTTTTGGGTGTTGACTGTGGATCTGTGGCCGTAGAAACGCCTCTTCAGTGTAGTTCTTGTTTCACCTATATATTGAACACCACAAACTCTGCAAGATATTAGATAGATTAGATTAGTTGTGGTGCAGGTGACATGACCCCTTGTCTTATGGGTGGTACCACCAGTATGGCTGGTAAAGGAGTCTGATTCCCTGATGTGTTGTCTACAAACGATGCATTTTGATGTGTTGGAACACCTAAAAGTACCCTGTGGCAAAGGGGGATTAACATCATCATTAATGGGGGGACTTCTGCCCGGACGATGAGATCTCTGAGACCGGGTGGGCGTCGGTAGGCAACTATATGGGTTCTTCCTGGACAGCACGTTGAAGCCGATCTGATGTGTGAAGAATATGATGGTTAGAACTGGTTATTTTACGAATGGGAGGAAGTGAGGGTGAAAAGTAACAACAAAAGGAACTTTCCCCTTGGAACTCCGTTGTTGCTTGGGTCCTTTGGAGAGTACAGACTCCCTAGAACGAACCTTGACTTTCTGAATCGCTCGATGGACTGCTAGGGAGCTATGACCCCTGGAAACAAGGTGTTTCTTAAATTCCTGTGAGTGGTGGAAAAAATCAGAATCATTAGAACAGATTCGACGGAGTCTGAGGGCCTGACTGTAGTGTCGGGGGTGACAGCTGGTTGAGTGGGGGTATTGATGTTTATCTGTGGGTTTAACAAATAGATCTGTGGTTAAGCCGTCATCCGTCTTTATAACTTTGACATCCAGAAAGTGGGTGTCCTTGTTCGAGTATTCATTCGTGAATTTGATGGTCCTGTGGAAGGAATTAATGTGGTTAATGAATGCTATGAGGCTTGCTTCATCACTAGTCCAGATGAAAAAGATGTCATTGATATAGCGCCACCAGACCCAGGGACGGCAAGGGGCCGACGTCAACATGCGCTGTTCAAGTTGACTCATGAAAAGGCAGGCCATTGAAGGTGCCATACGTGTACCCATTGCAGTGCCATGTACCTGTAGGAAATTCTTACCCAAGAACGAAAAGTTGTTTTTTGTTAGAACATGTTGCATGAGGGATACAATGTCAGAAATGGGCGGTGACACGTGACCACTCTTAAACAGGGCTGAGGAGCAGGCAGCAATCCCTTCATCTTGGGGGATGTTGGTGTACAAAGAGGACACATCAAAAGTACCGATGATAGCTGCGTTGGGGACCTGCTTCTGAATACCTGAGATTTTACGAAGGAAATCTGGAGTGTCATGAATATCTGATGGAACCTGTGGCATAAGCGGCTTGAGAAAACTGTCAACAAAAAGAGATATATTCTCAGTGGGGGAAACCATTGCCAGATATGACGGGTCTCCCTGGGATTTCTGGCTTGTGTACCTTGGGAAGAAGGTAAAATCTTGCTGTTCTACAGTCTACCGGGGAGAGAAACTTGTGAGCTTTCTTGGAGAGGTGGTCACGGTCATGCATCTCATCCAGTGTTTGTTGAATCTCCTTTGAAAAGGTGCCTGTTGGATCAATGTCAAGGGGTTTATAGTTAGTTTGGTTGTTGAGCTGTCTCATATGGCTTCATCAATGTCTTGCTGACGACCCATGACAACAACAGCAGAGCCCTTGTCTGCTGGCTTGACGATGATGTCCTTCCTTGCTCGTAGAGTCTTAAGGGTCTCACGTTCTTCTCTAGGGGGGTTTGAAAATGTACAATGCATACATTTTAAGAGTTTTTGTCCTTACTAGCAATGTTCAAATAATCATAACTAAAAAACTTTAAATGTTTCTGAAAACGTTGCTTACATCTTAAGCTAAAAATGGGGGAAAATTACGCATTTAGAAAAATATACCCATTTTCGCAAATCAAGGTCAAAGGTCATGTTTTTGCGTATTTTTTTGCGCATGCGGTATAATTTTTTAATTTTTTTTCTCAAATGAGGGACATTTCAAGAGCTTTAAAATGATGAAAATTTTATTTCTGTAGGTTTTTTACTTTTGAACGCCCAAACATAGCAGGTCATGCTAATTAGTCAAAAGTTCGTTAACCCATATCTCAAAAAATAATTGACCAAATTACATACAATTTCAGTTCTGGGGGTTTCTCAAGGAGTCAATCAGCACACCGAATTTCGATTCAATCCGTGACGGTCAGGTCCAAAAGCATGTTAAAATTGACATGGAATGACCCTGCTTTCTCTTTAAGTTTCCTAAGTTCCTGAAACAAGCGAACACATCTTTGGTTAGACATAGTCAAAGAGAAAAACAAACATGAAAGAAAGCTGTAGATAACAAATATAGAGTTACGTGTACATTAACAAAGTCAGAAATACTCTGGGGGAGGAAACAAGGTTATAACAAAAAAGGGAAATGTACACTGAAAAACAACCTGTAACAAACAAGACAACATATGACAAAGAACAAGGGAGGTAAGGAGGATCACCAAAGGGATACTGCAACAGAGATGATATAAATGAGAAAATAGAATTAGCTGTTGCAAACTGCTTAATACCAACCAAAAGGAAAATAAACTTTATGAGAGGATTCGGTAATGTCGTTAACATAGAGGATGAATAAAAGAGGTCCGAGAAACGTTCCTTGGGGAACACCACAAGAGAGTTGGGCTAACTCTGATTTTACATGAGAGAAAAGAACGAACTGATCACGATGTTTCAAATAGCTACGAAACCATTCCAAGGCAACACCCCTTATACCATAATGACGTAACTTAGAAAGTAAAATATCATGGTTTAATGTATCAAACGCTTTTGACAGGTCTAAACAAATACCAAGAGTAGAGGAAATTTTGTTATGAAGTTCAATCAAGGCCATGTCTGTGGAGTATTTAGGGCGACAACCAAATTGACTGTCTGTTAGGATGTTGTGAGCGTTAACGAACTTAGTTAAGCGAATAATGAACCAATTTCTCAAGTAATTTAGAAAAAGTAGATAAAACTGAAATTGGGCGATTATAATTACCAGATGCTGTAATGGCAAAGCGAACCCTTTTCATTGCAGTCTATGGTTGTTGAGGCGTCAGCATCCTCTTTAAACTGCGACACGGGTCAATTTAAAACCCGTTTAACCATCACGATTCCGCGTAAGGGGTTTCTAAAAGGTTAACATCAAAAAAGCATCCTTGTCCCAGAGTTTTATTTATTTTGTTTCAATTATAATTTACACACTTTTGCGTATTTTTATCAAAAGCTAAAACTAATTACATAAAATTGTAATGATTTATTTTTGTTGTTCAGATTTTGTCATGAGACATAATTTAAAACAAAGATTTGATTTCAGAAATAAAAATGTTCTTCGTTTGACGTGTTTTCTCGTTCGGATACGCGCGAGACTTGCACAGTCTATTGCAAGATGAAAGCACAGGGTAATTTGTTTGTATTGTTTTATTTTACTTTATATGTTACCAAATTAGAAGATGACATGATCTGTATAATTTATTCTGAAACCAATACCTTCAGCAGTGCACGTAGTTGCTACCCCAGACCATGTCAAATCCGATCTGCAAATCCGGTCGGTAGAGCCAGTGACTCGGTATCCACTTGGGCAAGTAATCTCCACTTGGTCACCCGGTAGGTACACATCTTTGTCTGGTACAACAGTTACAAGATCATTTGGGTCGCGGGTAAACCTACAACCAGAGTCTGTCCAACATAACAAAAACCACATATTATCGTAATAAAATGTATCTTATTTTAATGTGTTTACCAATGTGACATGATCTGTAGCGTTTATTATCAAAACATTACCTTCAGCAGTGCACGTAGTTGCTTCCCCAGACCATGTCAAATCCGATCTGCAAATCCGGTCGGTAGAGCCAGTGACTCGGTAACCACTTGGGCAAGTAATATTACTCCACTTGGTCACCCGGTAGGTACACATCTTTGTCTCGTTCAATAGTTACAAGATCACTTGGGTCGCGGGTAAAACTACAACCAGAATATGTCAAACACAACAAAACCACAAGTCGTAATAAAATGTGTGTTTTGTATTTTTTTTCCAAGATGACCTGGTCTGTAGCGTTTATTATCAAAGTATTACCTTCAGCAGTGCATGTAGTTGCTTCCCCAGACCATGTCAAATCCGATCTGCAAATCCGGTCGGTAGAGCCAGTGGCTCGGTAACCACTTGGGCAAGTAATCTCCACTTGGTCACCCGGTAGGTACACATCTTTGTCTGGTTCAATAGTTACAAGATCACTTGGGTTGTGGGTAAAACTACAACCAGAATCTGTCAAACACAACAAAACCACATAATATTGTAAGAAAATGTTACTGATTGCAGTTTGTACCTCACTAGTTTTCATTATCCTTTATATATGTCTTAGATGTTTTGATAGTTCAGTTATCCACAATTGTTGAGATGCCAGACAATTGTTTGCCTGTTGACAATAAAGAATTCTGATAGTTTTGTCAATTTGTTAGCTTTATGTTGATTTCATACCAAATTTTCCAGACATGTGTCTCCATGTGCTTAAAAATGATGAACTGTCGTCCCCAGCTCCTCAAATAAAATTAACAAACAGTGTTACATGTATTGATTAACTGAATTGTGTCACCTTGCTGTGGAAAATGGCAAGACTCGTAGACTTGATCTCAAGTCTGAGATCGCGGATATTTCTCTGCATCAGCCACGCAAAGCTCACCCGCTCTAACTCGCGATCTAAGACTCGACCCTCTTGTGTAAACGGGATATTCATTTATTCACAAGGGAAATTTGCACAACAACACTGATACCAGAAAGATGGCCAATCAGGAGGCCATGAAACTCTTGCTAGCCGCGTTCGTCACAAATAGGTTACAGTCACTTTATTGCACTTTTTGTTAATCTAACTTTGTCATAATTCTAAAAGTGCTTTGTGCTTTGAACCACCTGCTACTACAGTCTAAAAAATATAACAAACTACCTGATTCTCACTATAAGAAAAATTGTGTTATCTATTATTTGAATGGTATCGTCGAGTATTCTCCCTCCATTTTGAATGTAAGAACGAAAATCGCCAGATCGGACTCGAACCCACACTTTGCTTGACAGCTCGGTCACGACACGCTTGACCACGTGACCATCATTTCAACCAAAGGATCATGTGTGTGGTTTTGTGTGTATTTTCTTATTTTGTTGCACGTAAACAACGGAGTTGGAATAATTTTGTCTTTCACAAAAGAATGACATCCTGCTATAAAGAAAACAAAGAGTTACTCACCGTGAGAACACCTGATAGATCCAGGAGGACACTCACATCGATACCCGTTGATTATGTCAATACATGTCGCTCCATTCACACACGGGGACCCTTCACAGTAGTTGGGTTCTGATTATCACAAAATGAAGGCCATACATTTTATAATTATAGTTCTAGTAAATTAGTCATGTAGAGTTAGTCGTGCTCAAAGGGTTCTGACAAATCTTTGGAGGATTTGGGATTGTATTACTGCTGTGCTTAATACTCTTTATAAATAATTGAATCGAAAGTGTGACAGCCTCCCACTTCATCCCGACTTTATATATTATTATTATTGTTGTTGTTGTGCATTTCCCAACAATCTTTACATGAAATGACTTTTTTGCATGCCAAGCTATTGTCTAGGATTATTTGAAATAATAATAATAATAACAGGCATTTATAGTGCGCTTTTCCAAAACATGATCAAAGCGCATAACAAAAAAAAAGCTCCTTTTACTTTGTTTAAACACAAGGCTCCACTTCTTAGAGGGTTACATCATACATGTAGATCTTTGTAGGCTGTATTTCACATGGATATTGCTTAGTACACGAGTGGAAATAGTTTTACTGCCCCCCCCCCCCCTCAAACAAAAAATTATAATAATCTGAGACCTGACCCCCCTTTTCAGATAATGTGAAGGGGTCCAGTCTAGGATATCATGGCATATGACTCCCCCAGGGCATTACACTTTGGAGAGATGGCTGAATTAATCATTGGAGGATTGATGTATTGTAGATCAACATAAATGTGCCTGGAAATTGTATGGTTTTCATTTTACTTTGTAAACTAACACAAACCGCCTTTTAGTGGATCCAAATTTTTGTCACTGCAAAACATCTTTCAAACAAAACTGATTTCATGACAGCATTTTGTTTATAGCCCAAATCGCCCAATCCTAGGCAATGTGTACCTTCAAAATTGGTACAATAATTTTGATGATTTCAAAACAACTACTGCTGTGTATTCCAACTTTCTTTGAGTCAAAATAAATACTACTAGGTTTGAAACGTAGATAAAACTGTTTACTTACGGCCTTTTCCTAGCCCCCCCCCCCCCCATTAAAACAAAATAAATAAAATGTAAATAATTTGAATAATTTGTGGATGTTCAACAATAAATTGTTTGTGCAAAGCTGACAGGAGGACGAAAACGGCAACAAAGGGGAAACAATAATAATCATAATACACACATATTATTTGATATTTGATATTGTATGCTGGTGTGTTACATGAAGCTTGTACTTTTAGCAACACTGTGACGAACTCCTATGCTTTGCAACGCCAGTCGTAAACCCTTGAAGAGTTGCCCATGTTTTAAAAGAATTCATAAACTGATAGGGGTAATAACATGGTGGGGGTAACAAACCTAATTGGATGTGAAGTCCCGAAGCCCGTTCAAATACTAGTGGTCCATAGGTCTGCTCTCCTAAGCCATTGACATTAACCCTTATGAGAGCTTTATATCCCCAGTCAGTCCAATATATTTCATCTTTGTAAACAGCCAAATCGAACGGATGGAAAGGGATGTTGAGTTCTGTCAAGTTTTTTACCACCTGTCGATTGTTCCCGAGAAGATCACTTCGTTCAATGTTGTCCGATTTAGCGTCGCACCAATACAGTAGGTTTTCTATGTCAAAATAAATTCAAAGCATTTTAAGAAGAGGTTGGGATTCGATGTACCATAGAGACACAATCTGCTCTAATCCACTGTTGGAGTAATCAAAGGAATAACTTGCAGAATGTTCCGCTAAATTGTAAAACGGACCACTTTCAAGTTATTGTAGAAGGAGGGGTGTGGTGTTTCTCAGCTTTTCTGTTTCTTTTTTCCGAAACTCTTAACTAAAGCCAAGTAAATAACAATGGAAAGGGTTGTATGTTTGTTTGTTGGTGTGTTGGGTTGTTGGGGCTGTTGTTTGTTTTGGGTGTTTGTTGGGGTGTTTGTTTGTTGGGGTGTTTATTGGTGGGGTTGTTGGGGCTGTTGTTTGTTATGGGTGTTTGTTGGGGGTGTTTGTTTGTTGGGGTGTTTGTTGGTGGGGTTGTTGGGGCTGTTGTTTGTTATGGGTGTTTGTTGGGAGTGTTTGTTTGTTGCGGTGTTTGTTGATGGGGTTGTTGGGGCTGTTGTTTGTTATGGGTGTTTGTTGGGGGTGTTTGTTTGTTGGGTGTTTGTTGGTGGGTTGTTGTTTGTTATGGGTGTTTGATGGGGTTTGATGGGGTGTTTGATTGTGGGGTGTTTGTTGGGGGTGTTTGTTAGGGTGCTTGTTTTGCTATTTTTGTTTCTCTCTCCCCCTTTCCCCCCTTCTCTACCTGTTACTCTGGCTGCCCGTCTTTTTTTTCTAAATTTATTAAAAGAAGGGGATAATAAAAACAGCGAGAACATCCTTACTTTCGTGATCTATGAATATTCCGTTCGGCCAGCCCAGCTCTCCTTCTATCAGGGTCGTCCTATTTCCTCCGTCTAGATCAGCCCTTTCAATCTTTGGGAACTCACCCCAGTCTGTCCAGTAGATATATCTGGAGATAAAATAATACTGCCAGTGAACACAACTTTTTCAGAAAGTCCCAAAGTTCAGAAAATGATTATCAAAAGTGGTCGAGAATGTTTCAGGGTTCCTTTCTATCTATTTGTTATTAGGTGTTCGGGCCTTACGCCCGAACAACTCTTTGTTATTGTTCGTTTTGTTTTTTTCTTCTTCTTTGTTTTGCTTATTCTTATTCCCGGTTTTGTCCGCAAGCAAACGCATACCTGCGAATCTTTGATCAACTTGAAACTTCATGTGAAGTTAGAACATAACTAGCAGAGCTGAGTACGTCATCGGGTGTCAAGCCATTCAGGTTTAAAAAGTGACCTCGCGCCAATGCCCGTATGTCTCTGAATATTTAAGCTACAGTATTCATATTTAGGCATATGATAGATCAAGACACGGGCAACATTTGAAAAGTTAACATTAAATTCACATGACCTTTACTTTTGGTCGTACCGGAAGGTCAAAGTTTGCCTTTGTGTAAATCTTCATAAAAAACAATTCCCGGCAAAAATGTTAACTGTTGTATATCGGATCAACTTCAAATTTACACCATGTTAAGACCTTGATAAAACCTTCATTATGTAGTTGTGACGTCATGATGACGCCATCAGGTGTTGAAATACAGTACATCAAAGTTTAGTACTTCAACAATTCATAACTCAAAAAGTACATAAGCTATTATAACAATCTATACATCATCGGAGAGGTTTTAAAACCCTGGCTCAAGCGGCTGGTCTCAAGCCGTAGAACCGTTTTTCTAATTTTGTTAATTAAAACCCTTTTTGTTTTCTTTTTTTTTCGCTGAACTTAATGTTCATCTAACCCTGAACACCCCTTAACAAAGTGGCTGAACCAATTTTGCCCTAGAGGTCGTTCACCGGGTAGGCCAGCTGTCACAAAGTGGGTCTGCGCCAAGGCGGCAATTCCCTTGTGTACAAAACTGCCGCCATAGTATCAACACATGCTCTCTGTCATCTGTCTGTGAATGGAAACCAGAGCTGTTTGTTTACAATCCTGTCCAGAAATACCCTCAGGGTATATATAGGTGACCTGGTTACTGTTTCTTTTTTACCCTGTGGCTGTTTCATGTGTCAATTTCACTAATTACATATATGCCTACCGCGTGAGCTAATCCGCTCCTCGGAGCAAATCAAAAACTACCCGCTTCTCGCAGGGTTTTAAAAAAATGTAGCAAATACTACACAGAGTCTTATGCCGATTGTCCTCGACTTCATGTTCAACTGGAAGTTGAAAATATCAAAATTCATACTTTAAGAAATATTCATAGGGGGGGGGCCTACTTTTTACACACACACTACGGACAATTTTCATATCAGATTGTAGGTCCCTAAGCCTTCTTAAACCTTTCCACAGAGATGTTAACTTTTAAAAATTCACTTATGGTTGAAATCGGGTATACATTGACCCGCAGCAAGGGTCTGGTTTACAAAAAATTTACCGGTGACGTCATAAGATCTCAAAGCGCCCTCTAGCGGCAGGTTATAAACATACCAAAATACACTTTTACTAGATGTCTGCGGTGAAGTTCATGACAATCGTTTCAAAATCGGTATACATAATGAACTTTATGCAGACAACATACGTGTGGAGTTTCAAGTTGATGACGTCATCGTGTGTCACGTGGTAATGCCTTTAAGTTTTACTTTTTGAAACCTTGCATCTCAAAAACCAAATAATTTACTGAGTTGAAACTTGGCATATAGATAGACAATGATAATGACTACGTAAATCTTAAGTTAAAACATGATGACGTCATTACATTTATTTTTACAAATATTTGAAATTTTGACCATTTATTACAGGTATTTATTGACCCGCTGTCAAACCACGGGATACACACACAATACGCTGTCATACCAGTTAAACGGTGAGCGAATCAACCGCAAGGTTCAAAATTTATCAAACATGCTTGTGGTCTAGTCTTTGTTCAAGGTTCGCGCAACCTGCTTTTGACAATACGCTTTGTTAGTCTCTAAAACAGCCGTTCATGCAAACTTCGTTAACAAAAAAATGCTAGGCTTTTGATCGTGTGCTTTTTTAGACTTTTGCTAAAGTGTGTAGTTTGTTACGCACCTCAAAACAGTAATAACACCAAAGTTCAACTTAATGAAATAGCTCACGCATTGACACAGTACTGACCACAGCGATACCCGAACACCTAGTGTTTGTTGTCACAAACACGTTAAGGCTAGTTATTTTATTATTAATGGTTTTTTTTTTTGTGTGTATGAAGTTGCGACTTAAAAAATGTAAACTTTTAACTGCAGTTCGTTAATCAGTTTGAGTTGTGCAGTTTGTTTGCTGTTTGTTGTTAAAATCGCCACCAGATTGCCCCTTAACGCGCTTCTTCATCCAGCCTAGTCTCTTACTCCATCAGTTACATTGGCTGCCTATTCACTATCGTATTTAATTTAAAACTATTTTATTCAGTCAATGCCCTTCATGACCTCGCTCCAAAGTACATCATTGGTAAGATGCTTGTTAAAGACTATTCCAACTATTCTTTGCGTTTTGGGGCAGTCAGGTTGGGACAGTAGTGGTATCTTGCCTCGCCTTCCACCTCTTGGACCGGCCGGTTCGAATCCCACCAGGGGTACTATGTAGATTGGGTTGTCAGTCCCTGCCTGGTTGCATGGGTTTTCTCTGGAATAGTTCACTGGGGTTTTCCGCCCACATCTAAAACTGAAATTTCTCTCATTGTCTTCTCTATACACGGGGTTCTTGGCTAGTACAGTGATTAAGTTCGCTTTTCTGGGAGTTCTTGACTTCACAACCAGAATTAATTAATAATAACAAATAATATTAACAGGTTACTATTAATACCCATTTAATGGTAAAATGCAAAATCCAATGGGGACAAGTCATTTATTCAAGCTGCACCGACACATTAGAATGGATTTCCTCTCATATTCAATCGACAGTCACTTTCTGTTTTTAAGACTAAGCTAAAGATTTTTCTTTTTAAACAAGCTTTTGGCTAATGCGTGTGTAATAATGTTTGTTTGTTTTTTTGTTTTATTTACTCTTTGCTGTTTTAATAATTGTGTTAACTTTTATAGGAATTTTGTAGATTTTTGTAATGCGCCTTTGATCGTTTTATAATGAAATGTGCACAATAAATGTGGTTTGTATTATTATTGTTGTAGTGCTTTGTAAACCACTGGTAATGGCGCTTTACTTTAAAAACAATTGAAATCTTCTTACCCCGTTAAATGGTGAGCAAAGATGGCCCTTGGTGATCCAATATTCTCAACAACTACTTCTTTGTTTTCTCCATCCATTGTGGCTCGCATGATGTGCATTAAAAGTTTATCCGTCCAGTACATCATGCGGGAGATGATGTCCAGGGTCAGTCCATCCGGCACTAACAGGGGCAGATTTTAATTAAAAACTATTAGCGAATAATACAAAATAATTTCGGAAGTCTTTGTTAAGCCATGATTACGCAAGTCAGTAGAATTGATAGACTTTAGGTTGTCAAGCTGTTGCCAGAGATAGGATGATAATACATAGTTCTCAATAGCTAATTATTTTTACAACAACGTAGCAATGCGCTTTTTCCCTGGTCATTTGGGCCAATAATGTCATCTTTCTGTAATCTGTTAAAGCTCCCTGGGAGTATACAGCCCAGAGCTGCTGCCGTGACGCTCCAAAGGCTTTTCAAACACATTATCAACCTCCTTTGCAGCTATATCCATGTATATCCCTAGTGAAGAGAAACAATGAATGTAATTAAGCATCTTGCTCAAGGACACACGTGTCATGACCGAAATTCGAACCCACACTCCGATGACTTTAAACCACTAAAACTTGAATGCGATGCCCTAAACTGCTCGGCAGTGACACATCCCAGTGTGTTAAAAATAACAACAAATTCGATTTCACACTTTATTGTCTCACCTCTAAGGTTTTCAACGAGTGTCCTTTGATTACTTCCGTTAAGGTGAGCTCTTGATATCTTTGGAGATGGTTCGCCTTGAACGTCCGTCCAGTAAACCATTTCCATCACGGGGTCATAGTCAACCGCAACTGGAATTTTTAAACCACTTAGCGGTAGAGGTGCCATATCAAAAAGGGCCTGACCCATGCTTCCCGCATAAATGGTTCCATTGTTCAAATCAGCAATCAATGCAAAATCTCCTGCAAACATGAATACAAATACATATTAAATTAGAAGGTTGGGCTGCCATTGTTAAAGTCTCAACTTGATATTTTTTTTTTCAGAGGGAAAACTAAAAATAAATGTGTTACCGTCGGTTCCCAGTTTATCTTTCACTTTTTCTAGAATCCCGAACCTTCTTTTCGGTTGCGACTTTTTTCGAATGAATTCCTTTTAAATCAACCGCCCGTATTGACTTGAATTTTGCGTGTGTAAGGTTGTATTTCTTCGAAGTTTTTACTTCAGCATCAAAAAGGTAAGATCCGCTCAACAGCGTACCCGGGGGGCGTTCGGGAAGCTTATGTGTTTATGTATTTGTTATTCCCGTAATTATCTGTAATTGCTATGTATTAGCAGTATTCTATGTGACTGAACTTCTTTAAATAAATGTGGACCATTGATGTGTCAATGTTTTTGTTGTTTGTGATCAAATGAAGCTGTATAGCTTCAAAGCAATATAAAAAAATATATAAAAAAATTAAATAAATCCGCTCAACAGCGTACCCGGGGGGGGGGGGGGGGCGCTCGGGAAGCTTGAGCACCCCCCCCCCCCCCCTCTAATAATTCGTTATTACGAATTAACCATTGGCCCACCTCCATGGTGCGACTGTGCGGCAGTGCCCGACCGTCGTTCCAGCAAGTACTTGCTGGGACCAGTTTAAGTCCTACATCCATGACGTCATAGGCGATAGTCTCAAATCAAACAACACTAAACCATTCTGGAACTTTATCAAGGCTAAAAAACGGGAATCGACCCGGGTCTCCCCTCTTCATGTAAACAACCAAATCCTAACAAGTGCTCAAGAAAAGGCTGAGGCACTCAACAAACAATTTACGTCAGTCTTCACAATCGAGAATATTCATATTATCCCCAATCTTGGAAGTAGTGATGTACCAGACATTCCTGAGTTGGTCATATCCACAGAAGGAGTAGAGAAATTACTCAAAGACCTGAAGAGCCACAAAGCTACTGGCCCTGACGAACTGTCAGCTCGTGTATTGAAGGAATGTGCCAGCAGCCTTGCTTCACCTTTACGAGATATATTCCAAAACTCCATCGACACAGGTATCCTCCCAACGGATTGGCTGTGTGCAAATGTAACTCCTATATTTAAGAAAAATGATAGATCATCACCATCAAACTACCGGCCAGTGTCTATAACTTCCATAGTATGTAAACTACTAGAACACATCATCCATGCCCATATCATGAAACATTTTGAAAAATACAACATTTTATCAGACCAGCAACATGGTTTTCGCAAAGGAAGATCATGTGAGACCCAACTTGCATCCTTGGTCGACGACTTGCAATCAACACTAGATCGACGGAGCCAAGCTGACCTCATAATTATGGACTTTAGCAAAGCATTCGATACCGTTTGCCACAAGAGGCTACTATCTAAACTCGACCACTTAGGTATACGAGGAAATCTACACTCCTGGATTGAATGCTTTCTTACTAAACGTCATCACAGAGTAGTAGTCGATGGATAATCCTCCCAACAATCCCCAGTGGTCTCGGGAGTGCCTCAGGGAACAGCCTTAGGACCCTTGTTGTTCCTGATCTACATCAATGACCTACCTGACAACCTTTCATCTAAAGTACGACTCTTCGCAGATGACTGCATATTATACAAAGAAATCATCACTCCAAATGACAACATTAATCTACTCAGCAAATGGGAACCACAATGGCAAATGAAGTTTAATCCAACTAAATGCTATTCAATGAGGTCACCCACAAGAAAAAAACCTATCCTTAAGCAGTACTTCATGGGGGACAGCCCTCTTCAAGAAGTAGAACATCATTCTTACCTCGGGGTGAACTGTCTTCCGACATGTCATGGAACAAACACATCAATACAATAACAACCAAAGCTAACAGAATGTTAGGCCTCCTAAAACGAAACCTGAGTAGCTGCAGCCAACCAGTTAAAGATAGCCTTCAAAACCCTTGTCCGTACAACATTGGAATACTGTCGCACCATCTGGGATCCCTATCAGCTATCCAACATAACCACCATTGATAAAGTGCAGAGATGTGCTGCCAGGTTCGTCTTGAGAGACTATTCCTACTCATCTAGTGTGTCATATAATGCTCAAGAAATTAGACTGGGACCCGCTCCAGAACAGGCGTACCAAAGCCAGGCTATGCTTATTCTTCAAGGAAACACATGGACTTATTCTCAATAACATACAAAAACATCAATCAACGGCGACATCCAGCCTCACTACCAGGAAATCTTCAAAAAAAAAAAATCTACTCTCGTATTCCAGCTAATAAAAACTGTTTTCTCAACTCATTATACCCAAGAACTATCCCGGAATGGAACGCCCTACCAGATCATTATTAGAAGTACCAAATCAGTCATCACTTTCAAAACCCATCTGGACAACTTAAATGTTTCTGAATTATCAAGGGGGGCTCACTTTAAATTTTAAAAACCCTATTTAGCCCAATGCACACGCTCCTGTACGTGATAGCCTCTCCAGGCGATTGTACAGTAATATCCAGATCCAGATCCAGATCCAGATCCACATAGTCACTCCCGAAGTCATCAATTCGGACACGGCCGTACAGTACGTACGTCGCATCGTGGAGATGGGCCAATTGTTATTTCGTTATAACAAAGTACTAATTCGTTTAAACGGATTACTGATTCGTTAAAACGAATTAACAATCGGCCCACCTCCAAGGTGCGACTGAACGGCCAAAACAAAAAGTAACAATTAAGTTAAAATACTTTTATTCAACTTCTGATTCAACAATGACAACATAGAAAGGGATTAGGGAGAGGGGTGGGGGTGGGTCAGCTAAGGAAACACTAATGTTATACCCATTTATATCACTCAGTGTATTTTTGTTCAACCGAAACACTCATGTGTGAACAGAATTGAACTAGTGTATATTCAGTTTGCGGTAACATTGAATTGAACTGGACTGTACAATTCCCGATTAATTTATGGTGAACACAACCTAATAATCACCTTGTATAAAACAACTGTCAAGCCAAGTGGTGAAAAACGAACATTAAACAAATTATTTCGAGCAGACTATGTAATAATCACTTCTTGGAAGCAGTGTTGGCTCTGAAAAGAGCCGGTTGGTTTTGCCAGACATGTTAGTGTTAATGACGATTCAGACTGCCCGTGACGAAATCGTTGTGTTGCAAAGTCAATGAAGCTAGCAATCCATGGCGTCCCTGTGTATGATGCCTTTCCCCCTTCAACAGACTGTTGTTTCTCAAACAAAATAACTACCATAAAGCCAAAATTATCTCTTGGCAACTGTGAACATCAGACATCAACGACCTGCAACATCAGAATTACGTCCACCTCCATCCATCTTTGATTGTGATTTGTGCCTGCGACTTGCTATGTACGAATGTATGGTACACTTTGCATTATGGGTAAAATGTTTCCACGAGGAGCAGTTTACCCCATTTTCAGTTACTTCTTACCACTTGTTGTGCACAAGTTACACTGCTTGTGGTAAAACAGTTATTTTTAGGTGTTCGGGCCTAAGCCCGAACAACTCTTTGTTTTTGTTCGGTTTTGTTTTTGTTTTTGTTTTTTTAAGCCCGAACAACTCTTTGTTTTTGTTCGTTTTTTTTTTAGGTGTTCGGTCTACAGCCTGTTAGACCGAACAACTCTTTGTTATTGTTCGTTTTTTAGGTGTTCGGGGTAAACCCCGAACAACTCTTTGTTATTGTTCGGTTTTTAGGTGTTCGGTCCACAGACCGAACAACTCTTTGTTATTGTTCGTTTTTTTTTTTTTTTTTTTTTTTTTCCTTCTTTGTTTTGCTTATTCCTCTCAGTGGGCTTTGTCCGCAAGCAAACGCATACTTGCGAATCTTTGATCAACTTGAAACTTAATGTGAAGTTAGAACATAACTAGGAGAAGCCGAGTAAGTTGTGACGTCATGATTACGTTATCAGGTGTCAAATTACAAGCCATTTTAGGTCCAAAAGTGCTCTCATTCCAATGCCTGTATGTATCTGAATATTAAAGCTACAGTATTCATAATTGGGCATATGATAGATCAAGACACGGGCAACATTTGAAAAGTTAACGCCAAAATCACACGACCTTTACTTCCGGTCGTACCGGAAGGTCAAAGTTTGCCTTTGTGAAATTCTTTAAATTTTGTCTTGGTACAATTTTCCGGCGAAATGATTAACTTCAGTATATCTGATCAACTTCAAATTTATACCATGTAAGGACCCTTGATAAAACCTCCATCAAGCAGTTGTGACGTCATGATGACGTCATCAGGTGTCAAATTACAAGGTTTTAAAGATTAACAATTTTAATCTTTGAAAATCTAAATATCAAATCAAGACGAAGGGACCGTCGATTGCCTAACGCAGCATGGCATACCTCCTCGCGACTGATTCCATTGCGCAACGGTGGGTAGGCTTGCTAGTCAAGACGCTTGTTGGGGACACTATAAATAATCAACACGTACAGCTACCTTTTATTGTTGACATCATCGTGTGTACGTCTTTACTGAAGGCTAGGTGTTGTGTACTTCAACGTAGTGCAAATCAATGGCGTACTAACGTTATACATGTAGACCTGATCTGCTCAGATTCGGTGTCTAATTGTTCCCCTATTCGCCCTTCTCATGGCTTAATTATCAATATGGAATTGAAGACGAAGTATCACTGAGATGACCACCTGCTTCAGTGATTCGTATGACTTGTAATTATGTGAGAAAATGCAAGCAGAAAAAGACCAACATTGGCGTTATGTTTTGTTCACACACCGAGAAGCACGGACTTGACACCGGCTCGCGAAGGGCGAGTAGGACCGGTGTGTTTATCGATCGCTGCAGTGCAACACGGGAATTTAAACGGTAAGCTTCGTACACATGTAGACCTGATCTGCTCAGATTCGGTGTCTAATTGTTCCCCTATTCGCCCTTCTCATGGCTTAATGATCAATATGGAATTGAAGACGAAGTTTCACTGAGATGACCTCCTGCTTCAGTGATTCGTATGACTTGTAATTATGTGAGAAAATGCAAGCAGAAAAGACCAACATTGGCGTTATGTTTTGTTCGCATAATACCGAGAAGCACGGACTTGAAACCGGCTCGCGAAGGGCGAGTTGGACCGGGACTTTACGGCATGTCTTTATCTCTGCATGCAGTGCAACACGGGAATTTAAACGGTAAGCTTCGTACGATGAACATCATTGCTTTTCAAAATTATTTTTTTATTTAATGCACAGTTTTGTTATAAAGTTTACCCTTAATCATCAAGTGGCCACTTTGGTGACGTTTTAAAACTATTAAGGAACGTAGTATGATTGTCGAACGAAGAGGTAAAATTGGGCAATTGGAAACGGGCATGATTTTTGGCTGTGTCACTTGTCAGATTGATGAATGTTTTCCGTCAACTCTTGTATTATGACATGAATATTTAAAAACCCTGCGATCAAGGTTTTTCTACGAAAGCCTATTAGCGCCACAAAGAAAAAACAAATCAAATACGGATTCGAATCCGTTATTATGGATTCGCAATCCGTTATTATGGATTCGCAATCCGTTATTACGGATTCGCAATCCGTTATTACAGATTCGCAATCCGTTATTACGGATTCGCAATCTGTTATTACGGATTCGCAATCCGTTATTACGGATTCACTCGATGATCCCTCGAAGGCGCTATTTGCTTTGGACAGTAATGGTTTATTATATTGATTATATTTTTAAACATCTTTCCAACCATATTCATTTCAATTCACTTCATAACAAACGCTTTTTATATGATAGAGGGATATAGGTACGGCCTTTCAGTTTCTTAAACCACGTTTTTTTCCCGTAAAGACCCACAAAGTTATTATAATTTCAACGGTTAGAACTGTGTATTTGTAAACATGCACTTCAACTTAGTTAAATATTTTGCTGTACATAGTAGTGGTTCATTAAGTGTACAATGGTTGCGGTGACTCGATTTGTACGAAAGCCCATTAGCGCCACACAAAAAAACATCAAATCCGTTATTACGGATTCGAATCCGTTATTACGGCTTCGCAATCCGTTATTACGGCTTCGCAATCCGTTATTACGGCTTCGCAATCCGTTATTACGGATTCGCAATCCCTTATTACGGATTCGCAATCCCTTATTACGGATTCGCAATCCGTTATTACGGATTCGCAATCCGTTATTACGGATTCGCAATCCGTTATTACGGATTCGCAATCCGTTATTACGGATTCGCAATACGGATTCGCAATCTGTTATTACGGATTCACTCGAGGATCCCTCGATGGCGTTTGCGTTGGACAGTAATGGTTTATTCTGCCTAACTTTTATTAAGCCCAAAGGACGACGTGTTCATAATTTTATGTTTCATTATTTTTGTTTAAGTACATGAAGTAACTGCAAATCGAGTCACCGCAACCAGACTGACCGCAACCATTGTACACGAACCACTACTACAGCAAAATATTGAACTAAGTTGAAGTGCATGTTTACAAATACACAGTTCTAACCGTTGAAATTTGACTTTGTGTCTTTACGGAAAAAACACGTGGTTTAAGAAAGGCCGGACCTACATGTATCCCACTATCCTATAAAAAGCGTTTGTTATGAAGTGAATTGAAATGAATAGGATGGTTGGAAAGATGTTTAAAAGTAGAATATAATAAATATAATAAACCATTACTGTCCAACGCAAATAGCGCCATCGAGGGATCCTCGAGTGAATCCGTAATAACGGATTGCGAATCCGTAATAACGGATTGCGAATCCGTAATAACGGATTGCGAATCCGTAATGACGGATTGCGAATCCGTAATGACGGTTTGCGAATCCGTAATGACGGATTGCGAATCCGTAATGACGGATTGCGAATCCGTAATAACTGATTGCGAATCCATAATAACAGATTCGAATTCGTAATAATGGATTAGATTTTTCTTTTTTTGTGGCGCTAATAGGCTTTCGTAGATTTGCAGTTACTTAAACAAAACTAATGAAACATAAAATTATGAACACGTCGTCCTTGGGCTTAATAAAAGTTAGGCAGAATAAACCATCTGTCCAACGCAAATAGCGCCATCGAGGGATCCTCGAGTGAATCCATAATAACGTATTATGAATCTGTAATAACGGATTGCGAGTCGTCCTTTGGGCTTAATAAAAGTTAGGCAGAATAAACCATTTGTCCAACGCAAATAGTGCCATCGAGAGATCCTCGAGTGAATCCGTAATTAACGTATTATGAATCCGTAATAACGGATTGCGAATCCGTATTGCGAATCCGTTATAACGGATTGCGAATCCGTTATAATGGATTGCGAATCCGTAATAACGGATTCGAATCCGTAATAACGGATTTTTAATTTTTTTTGTGGCGCTAATGGGCTTTCGTATTTTTTTAAGAATCTTTTGTTTATAAGTCAACTTTAAAAACAGTATGTGCACCTTCCACTAACAAATTACTCTAATAATATTATTGGTCCTGGATAGAGTGGAATATAAATTCAATAAATTATTAGTATTATTATACAATGATAAAATATTTTTGTTAGGTCTTAAATTGTATTTATTTGAACAGTTTCCGCTTGACTTAATTTTCCGTCAGTCTTACTTTGTTTATAATTGTGTTTTTCTTCTTCAGAATACAGCACATCCAGTATCCAAATGGTCTCTCCAAATGAAAGATTTCCTACTCGTTGTTGTGTTGCATTCCTAATTTCCTCGCTGAGTATGCACCATATACAGGTAGAAATAGTACTCAACTAATTATGTTATTAGTCAAAATTCACGAGAGGCTTAGACTTGCCGTCTTCATGACTTGCCACTTCTTTCAATATCCTAAATTTAACAAACCGTTCTGTATAAAGATCATAGCTAAAAATCAAGCAATCTATTTTTAAAAATGCAACCAATAGCTCATACTTGACTTATTTTTTAGACATCATCAGTGCATCCAGTGCCTGAAAGGTGTACAGTGAAAGTTTCACACCCGTTGATGTAGTGTATGATGCCCCATAGAGGTAGATCTACCTCTATGGTGCATCAGTTAATAACTCATTATGTTATTAGAATAAATTCAAGAGAGGCTTAGACTTGCCGTCCTCATGCTTTGTCTTTGCCTTCCATAATTATCATAAACAAAAGTCTTTTCTTTTAATATTCTAAATTTAACAAACCGTTCTGTATGACAATCAATGTCTAAAAATCAAACAAGCTATTTTAAAACATGCAACCGTAGCTCATACTTGACTTGTTTTAATGACACCATCGTCAGTGCATATGTTTAGAACAATCAATGATTCATGCACTGATACTTATTGAGTATCCAACTCACTGTTTTTTAAACCCTGTTAAAAACTTTTCAGAAATGTTACTTAATAATGTCAACATGAATAGCATAAAATAGTGTTTTTTTTATTAATCAATAAAGATTCGAAAAACCATCGAAAAATAAATAAACTACATTGAATGGAATACATAATACTTAAAAGTTGTACTTGTGTGTCATTCAAAGGCTCGTTTCAAGATCTGTGGCCAAGATGAAGGGGAAGTGGGGAAAATGTTCCTCTGTATGACTATGAACTGACAATGGACCCTTTGCCCTTTCAAAATAATCTAAATAATGTACTCTTTTGCTTATTATTTTGTAATGTACTCTTTTGCTTATATTTTTTGTAAGTTCATCTTTGTTTTCCACTTGGCACATATTTAAATGCCTATGTCTCGCTAAAAACTTTCTAACTTCATAATGATGTCATAGGTTTTCAAATTTGGCTAAACAAAAGGTTGTTATTTATAAAATTTATAAAATTTTTAGCAGCCCTTTATTTCTTTACTTTCTTTACTTTCTCTAATATTTCAAAAGCTATCAGGATTGTTTTCAGCGATTCAATGATATAGCTTACGCATTAATACAGCAGTGAGCCCACCAGCGATACCCGAACACCTAGTGTTTGTTGTCACAAACACGTTAAGTCTAGTTTTATTTGTTTTGCTTATTAGGTGTTCGGTTACAGACCGAACAACTCTTTGTTATTGTTCGTTTTTGTTTTGTTTTTTTTCTTCTTTGTTTTGCTTATTCTTCTCAGCGAGCTTTGTCCGCAAGCAAACGCATACTTCCGAATCTTTGATCAACTTGAAACTTCATGTGAAGTTAGAACATAACTAGGAGAAGCCGAGTAAGTTGTGACGTCACGATTACGTCATCAGGTGTCAAGTTACAAGCCATTTTAGCTCGAAAAGTGCCCTCATGCCAATGCCTGTATGTCTCTGAATATTACAACTACAGTATTCATATTTGGGCATATGATAGATCAAGACACGGGCAACATTTGAAAAGTTAACGCCAAATTCACATGACCTTAACTTCCGGGTCGTTACCCTAGGTCGAAGTTCGCCTTCGTTTTTTCCTTCAAAAAACACTTTCGAGCTTATCTACGGAATAACTCAAGATTGAGATTGAATTGAACAATGAAACTCAACAGATAGTTGAACCTCACTATCAAGACGACACAAACCTATTTACGTCATGATGACGTCATCGGGCATCGAATTATAATAAATCAAAGTTTAATATTTGTAAAAAGCATAACTCATGAACCATTTGTTTGTTTTTTATAATCTACACATCATCGGATAGCTCATTTAAAGTTCGACAAACGCTACACAGAACCCGTCCAACATTTGAACTTACTTCCGGTTAAAATCGGAAGTTGAAAATTTCTTATTATCCTATCTGATATATATCTTTAAAACTACTGATCATTTCAGCATAATTTTTGTATCGGGGTGTAGAACGTTAGTCGTGCTCAAACTTCTGAACACAGACATGACAACATTTTGACCTTAATATATGATCAAAACCGGACAATGAAGCGCCCCTACCCACTCGTACCCCCCCCCCCCCCCCCCGCCCCCCCCCCCCCCCCCCCCCCCCCGCTTTGATTGACAAAGCATTATGTACACATAACGTTGAAACTGATGCAAGCTGCAGTTCAGTGTCGTCATTGTTGTTTCATGTGGCGGGAAGCTAGCCTTTTGTCAAGGCGCACCGCGGCACCCCCGGCCCGGATATCACGCACGAAAAAAGACCAGCGCGAGCAGCTCGTTTGTCTGCTACCGTATGTACAACGTAGTTCAAGATTATCAATGGCGTACTATTAAGATTATAGATCTAAATACCGCTTATATTCAGCGTCTAATTGTTCCCCTATTCGCCCTTCTCATGGCTTAATGATCAATATGGAATTGAAGACGAAGTTTCACTGAGATGACCACCTGCTTCAGTGATTCGTATGACTTGTAATTGTTTGATAAAATGCAAGCAGAAAAAGACGAACATTGGTTATGTGTTTATCAAACACCGAGAAGCAGAGACTTGACATCAGCTCATGAATGGGTGTTTCTGACGGCGTCCACGGCAGTGTTTATTGATGCTATATCGGTGCCACACGGTGATAAAACGGTAAGCTTTGTGTGAAAATCATTGCTTTTCAAAATGAGTATTTATTTAATGCACAGTTATGTTATAAAGTTTATCTTTTATCATCAAGTGGTGGCGTTGGTGATGTTTTTAAAACTAAAGAACGTTTAGTGTGATCGTCGAGGAGTAGAATTGGGCAATGGGGGATTGGTATGATTGTTGGCTGTGTCACTAAAGTCAGAAAATGGTCCGAGTGAAGAATGTTTGTCGGCAACTTTGATGACGTTTGTGTTAAGTAAAGTAGGTTTTGTTTATAAGTTGTTCACTTCCAAAACAATATGTGCACCTTCCACTAACCTTTTCTTGTGTAATTTCCTAAGGTTGTTACTGTTTTGACCCCCCCCCCTTTGAAAAGGTTGGTCATTGAGAGAGCGCAATATAAATTAAATAAATTAGTAGTATTATTATATAAATATGAAACGTTTTAAGTCTTGATTTTTGTTTATTTTAACAGTTTCAGCTTGACTTAATTTTCCTAGAGTCATACTTTGTTTATTTTGTAATATTGTTTTTTTCTTCTTCAGAATACAGCACATCCACCGGCATGGTCTTGGATCCAGTGACAGATTTTCCACGTGTTGTTGTGTTGCATTCCTCATTTCCTGTATGATGCACCATACAGGTAGGTAGAAATAGAACTTATAAATCATTATGTTATTAGTCAAAATTCAAGAGAGGCTTAGATTTGCCGTCTTCATGATTTGCCTTCGTTTTGCATTATGATTTAAAACAAGTGCCCTTTCAATAGTCTAAAAATTAACAAACTGTTCTGTAGGAAAATCAATATCCAACTAGAGATTTAGTGTTTGTGAGAACAAACACTAGGTGTTCGGGTATGGGGCACTGTTATGTTACTAAATGCGTAAGCAGATTAATATTGAAAGTTTTTTAATTTTCCAAAAAAAGTCGTTTGCAAACCTATTACTTTTATACTTTTAGTGTACACGGGGGAAAGTGATATCGTTGCTGTATATGAGTCTCCATAAAGTAGTTTAGATACACATGTATAACAATTTTCATGTAAATAGTCACAAACTTAACATGCTTAACTGATAAATTAAAAGACTATCACTAACAATTCAAAAATAAATGTTATCAAACTACGCATGCTTGCTACCTTATGTGTGAAGCAACATCATTTGTCATGATTATGAAAAGGGCATAAGAACCTACTGTTTACACGATGTGCAATTTATGTTGAATTTATTTTGCTAGTCACATTGTATTTCTTAGAAGTATTCAACAGGATCTAAAAGTTAGATTCGCATAAAAACCGTTGTTGATCAGAGTCAAATTTATGTTGACCTTTTTCCGATTGCATTTTCTCAGTTATCAAAAGTTATTCAAATCACCAAAACAGTTCAGCAAAATACACTCGTTCAGTTGATATTTACCACCAAGCCAACAAAAGGCTAACACGAAGGTTATGCAATGAACTATTCATTGGACCACCGTCGAACAACGTAGATTTCCGAAGGATGGTTGCATTTATCGACGAGTGCAGTAACAAAGGACCATTAACTTGGTATAGCGCCACCATGGATAACGCATCAACTTTACTGTACGCTTCAGTACATGTACAATATACATGTGGGCCAGCAATGCACAGTCTTCGTGGACTTTGAACCTTAAGATCAATGGCGCAGTGTGTGTACAGTTTACATGTACATGCAAGCTTGCACGTGGTCAATGGAGCGGAACGACCAGCCCTTTGCTTCTGCTGCGTAATGTTCAACTTACATTTTGAGCGTGAAGTTAAGAACAAACGGGGTAACTCTTTGTGTAGCATTTGTTGAGTTTTTAAAGGCCTGTCCGATGATGTATTGATTGAAGCAATCCATTCAGTAATTATTAAGTTATGATTTTTTGAAATATACAATTTTGATTTACTGTATTTCAACACCTGATGACGTCATCATGACGTCACACTAACTTGATGGAGGTTTCATCAAGGTTCTAACATGGTGTAAATTTGAAGTTGATCAGACAAACAGAAGTTAAGAATTTTGCCAGGAAATGTTTTTTTGTTAAGAATTGCACAAAGGCAAACTTTGACCTTCCGGTACGACCGGAAGTAAAGGTCATGTGATTTTGGCGTTAACTTTTCAAATGTTGCCCGTGTCTTGATCTATCATAATGTTTAAATATGAATATTATAGCTTTCCTATTCAGAAGGTTGTTATTTATAAAATTTATACAATTTTTAGCAGCCCTTTATTTCTTGTGTAACCTATTAATACTTTACTTTCTCTAATATTTCAAAAGCTATCAGGATTGTTTTCAGCGATTCAATGATATAGCTTACGCATTAAAACAGCAGTGAGCCCACCAGCGATACCCGAACACCTAGTGTTTGTTGTCACAAACACGTTAAGTCTAGTTCTTCTGATTGTAGTTTGTCCGCAAAAAAAACCATACTTGCAAACCTTTGATCAACTTGAAACTTAATGTGACATTAGAACATAAAGAGCAGAAGGTGTGTGAACAATGACGTCATGATGACGTCATCGGGTGTCAAATTACAAGCCATTTAAGGTCAAAAAGTGCCCTCATGCCAATGCCTGTATGTTTCTGAATATTACAACTACAGTATTCATATTTGGGCATATGATAGATCAAGACACGGGCAACATTTGAAAAGTTAACGCCAAATTCACATGACCTTAACTTCCGGGTCGTTACCCTAGGTCGAAGTTCGCCTTCGTTTTTTTTCTTCAAAAAACACTTTCGAGCTTATCTACGGAATAACTCAAGATTGAGATTGAATTGAACAATGAAACTCAACAGATAGTTGAACCTCACTATCAAGACGACACAAACCTATTTACGTCATGATGACGTCATCGGGCATCGAATTATAATAAATCAAAGTTTAATATTTGTAAAAAGCATAACTCATGAACCATTTGTTTGTTTTTTATAATCTACACATCATCGGATAGCTCATTTAAAGTTCGACAAACGCTACACAGAACCCGTCCAACATTTGAACTTACTTCCGGTTAAAATCGGAAGTTGAAAATTTCTTATTATCCTATCTTATATATATCTTTAAAACTACTGATCATTTCAGCATAATTTTTGTATCAGGGTGTAGAACGTTAGTCGTGCTCAAACTTCTGAACACAGACATGACAACATTTTGACCTTAATATATGGTCAAAACCGGACAATGAAGAGCAACTACCCACTCGTACCCCCCCCCCCCCCCCCCCCCACTTTGATTGACAAAACATTATGTACACATAACGTTGAAACTGATGCAAGCTGCAGTTCAGTGTCGTCATTGTTGTTTCATGTGGCGGGAAGCTAGCCTTTAGTCAAGGCGCACCGCGGCACCCCCGGCCCGGATATCACGCACGAAAAAAGACCAGCGCGAGCGGCTCGTTTTTCTGCTACCGTATGTACAACCATAGAGAAAGGACCTCTATGGTACAACGTAGTTCAAGATTATCAATGGCGTACTATTAAGATTATAGATCTAAATACCGCTTATATTCAGCGTCTAATTGTTCCCCTATTCGCCCTTCTCAGGGCTTAATGATCAATATGGAATTGAAGACGAAGTTTCACTGAGATGACCACCTGCTTCAGTGATTCGTATGACTTGTAATTGTTTGAGAAAATGCAAGCAGAAAAAGACGAACATTGGTTATGTGTTTATCAAACACCGAGAAGCAGAGACTTTACATCAGCTCATGAAGGGTTTTTCGGACGGCGTCCACGGCAGTGTTTATCGATGCTATATCGGTGCCACACGGTGATAAAACGGTAAGCTTGGTGTGAAATTCATTGCTTTTCAAAATGAGTATTTATTTAATGCACAGTTATGTTTTAAAGTTTATCCTTTATCATCAAGTGGTGGCGTTGGTGATGTTTTTAAAACTAAGGAACGTTAAGTGTGATCGTCGAGGAGGTAGACTTGGGCAATGGGGGATTGGTATGATTGTTGGCTGTGTCACTAAAGTCAGAAAATCAATATCCAAAAATCAAGCAAATTAAGCTTTTTAAATAATACAACTGCCAGCTCAGAACTTGCTTGACTTATTTTAGCGACATCATCATCAGTGTTTTTGTATTGAACAATCAATGTTTCCTGAACCGAGTATCCACCTCATTGGATTTGAAACCCTGTTAAAAACTTTTCTGAATTGTAACCTAATAATGTCAACATGTATAGTGTGGTTTTTTATCAATACAAAATCGATAACCATCGAAAAATAAATAAACTTACTTTCTAAGTTAATCTTTGTTTTCCACTAGGCACATATTTAAATGCCTATGTCTCGCTAAAAACTTTCTAACTTCATAATGATGTCATAGGTTTTCAAATTTGGCTAAACAAAAGGTTGTTATTTATAAAATTTATAAAACTTTTAGCAGCCCTTTATTTCTTGTGTAATCTATTTATACTTTACTTTCTCTAATATTTCAAAAGCTATCAGGATTGTTTTCAGCGATTCAATGATATAGCTTACGCATTAAAACAGCAGTGAGCCCACCAGCGATACCCGAACACCTAGTGTTTGTTGTCACAAACACGTTAAGTCTAGTTTGTTTTTGTTTTTTTTCTTCTTTGTTTTGCTTATTCCTCTCAGTGGGCTTTGTCCGCAAGCAAACGCATACTTGCGAATCTTTGATCAACTTGAAACTTAATGTGAAGTTAGAACATAACTAGGAGAAGCCGAGTAAGTTGTGACGTCATGATTACGTCATCAGGTGTCAAATTACAAGCCATTTTAGGTCCAAAAGTGCTCTCATTCCAATGCCTGTATGTCTCTGAATATTAAAGCTACAGTATTCATAATTGGGCATATGATAGATCAAGACACGGGCAACATTTGAAAAGTTAACGCCAAAATCACACGACCTTTACTTCCGGTCGTACCGGAAGGTCAAAGTTTGCCTTTGTGAAATTCTTTAAATTTTGTCTTGGTACAATTTTCCGGCGAAATGATTAACTTCAGTATATCTGATCAACTTCAAATTTATACCATGTAAGGACCCTTGATAAAACCTCCATCAAGCAGTTGTGACGTCATGATGACGTCATCAGGTGTCAAATTACAAGGTTTTAAAGATTAACAATTTTAATCTTTGAAAATCTATATCAAATCAAGACGAAGGGACCGTCGATTGCCTAACGCAGCATGGCATACCTCCTCGCGACTGATTCCATTGCGCAACGGTGGGTAGGCTTGCTAGTCAAGACGCTTGTTGGGGGACACTATAAATAATCAACACGTACAGCTACCTTGTATTGTTGACATCATCGTGTGTACGTCTTTACTGAAGGCTAGGTGTTGTGTACTTCAATGTAGTGCAAATCAATGGCGTACTAACGTTATACATGTAGACCTGATCTGCTCAGATTCGGTGTCTAATTGTTCCCCTATTCGCCCTTCTCATGGCTTAATTATCAATATGGAATTGAAGACGAAGTATCACTGAGATGACCACCTGCTTCAGTGATTCGTATGACTTGTAATTATGTGAGAAAATGCAAGCAGAAAAAGACCAACATTGGCGTTATGTTTTGTTCACACACCGAGAAGCACGGACTTGACACCGGCTCGCGAAGGGCGAGTAGGACCGGGACTTTACGGCATGTGTTTATCGATCGCTGCAGTGCAACACGGGAATTTAAACGGTAAGCTTCGTACACATGTGGACCTGATCTGCTCAGATTCGGTGTCTAATTGTTCCCCTATTCGCCCTTCTCATGGCTTAATGATCAATATGGAATTGAAGACGAAGTTTCACTGAGATGACCTCCTGCTTCAGTGATTCGTATGACTTGTAATTATGTGAGAAAATGCAAGCAGAAAAGACCAACATTGGCGTTATGTTTTGTTCGCATAATACCGAGAAGCACGGACTTGACACCGGCTCGCGAATAGACTTGATTCAAGTCCCTTTCTCGTGCGAGGTTCCTAACGTAACGCGCCAGCATGCGCATGCAGCCACAGAATACCAGTGCGCCCTCACCGACAAAATGTAGTTATTTATGCGGTGGCGATCAAGGGACTTGACGGGGTCGTTTCCTACTCCACGCATTTGAATAGAAAAATCTCCCCAAATGGGGAGATGTACAAATCCAATGGGAGCGTGGAAGTGCCGCCCCTTTCATTTAGTATTCATCTTGCTTTGTGACGTTTGTATCATGTATCTATGGACGTAAGCATCTCCAGAATGGCTGCCGGGCGGAAGAGGGGGGTGGGTGTTTTAAGTCGCTGAATTGCATTTGTCAACAATTCAAAGTATGCATTTGCAAACAATACCAATCCCAATGTATACGTAATATTAACTTGAATTCAAATAAATTTGTAGTTTTTATATATATTCATGCATTTCGATCCTCGACAAAGTACTTTACCACCCCCGCAAATAAAAAAATCAACGAGTCTTCTTTTTGAACGCGTTTGATTGGACAACAAGTAATGCGCCATAACTTTGCATATTCGTAAGTGAATAAATTTACATATCAGGCAACTGCGGGTTCGTCAAGTCCCTGTCCCGCGCGCGGAACAGGTTGGGGAATGCAGAGCGCAAAATAATAGTTTTCTGACGATGAGGCAAGGAAGGGCCTTGCACGGGATTAACAGGTTGGGGAATGCAGAGCGCAAAATAATAGTTTTCTGACGATGAGGCAAGGAAGGGCCTTGCACGGGATTGGGACTTGAGTCAAGTCTAGCTCGCGAAGGGCGAGTTGGACCGGGACTATACGGCATGTGTTTATCGCTGCATGCAGTGCAACACGGGAATTTAAACGGTAAGCTTCGTACGATGAACATCATTGCTTTTCAAAATTATTCTTTTATTTAATGCACAGTTTTGTTATAAAGTTTACCCTTAATCATCAAGTGGCAACTTTGGTGACGTTTTTAAACTATTAAGGAACGTTTTAGTATGATTGTCGAACGAAGAGGTAAAATTGGGCAATTGGAAACGGGCATGATTTTTGGCTGTGTCACTTGTCAGATTGATGAATGTTTTCCGTCAACTCTTGTATTATGACATGAATATTTAAAAACCCTGCGATCAAGGTTTTTCTACGAAAGCCCATTAGCGCCACAAAGAAAAAACAAATCAAATACGGATTCGAATCCGTTATTATGGATTCGCAATCCGTTATTACGGATTCGCAATCCGTTATTACGGATTCGCAATCCGTTATTACGGATTCGCAATCCGTTATTACGGATTCACTCGATGATCCCTCGAAGGCGCTATTTGCGTTGGACAGTAATGGTTTATTATATTGATTATATTTTTTAACATCTTTCCAACCATATTCATTTCAATTCACTTCATAACAAACGCTTTTTATATGATAGAGGGATATAGGTCCGGCCTTTCAGTTTCTTAAACCACGTTTTTTTCCCGTAAAGACCCACAAAGTTATTACAATTTCAACGGTTAGAACTGTGTATTTGTAAACATGCACTTCAACTTAGTTAAATATTTTGCTGTACATAGTAGTGGTTCATTAAGTGTACAATGGTTGCGGTGACTCGATTTGTACGAAAGCCCATTAGCGCCACAAAAAAAACATCAAATCCGTTATTACGGCTTCGCAATCCGTTATTACGGCTTCGCAATCCGTTATTACGGATTCGCAATCCCTTATTACGGATTCGCAATCCCTTATTACGGATTCGCAATCCGTTATTACGGATTCGCAATCCGTTATTACGGATTCGCAATACGGATTCGCAATCTGTTATTACGGATTCACTCGAGGATCCCTCGATGGCGTTTGCGTTGGACAGTAATGGTTTATTCTGCCTAACTTTTATTAAGCCCAAAGGACGACGTGTTCATAATTTTATGTTTCATTATTTTTGTTTAAGTACATGAAGTAACTGCAAATCGAGTCACCGCAACCAGACTGACCGCAACCATTGTACACGAACCACTACTACAGCAAAATATTGAACTAAGTTGAAGTGCATGTTTACAAATACACAGTTCTAACCGTTGAAATTTGACTTTGTGTCTTTACGGAAAAAACACGTGGTTTAAGAAAGGCCGGACCTATCCCACTATCCTATAAAAAGCGTTTGTTATGAAGTGAATTGAAATGAATAGGATGGTTGGAAAGATGTTTAAAAGTAGAATATAATAAATATAATAAACCATTACTGTCCAACGCAAATAGCGCCATCGACAGATCCTCGAGTGAATCCGTAATAACGGATTGCGAATCCGTAATAACGGTTTGCGAATCCGTAATAACGGTTTGCGAATCCGTAATAACGGATTGCGAATCCGTAATGACGGATTCGAATTCGTAATAACGGATTAGATTTTTCTTTTTTTGTGGCGCTAATGGGCTTTCGTAGATTTGCAGTTACTTAAACAAAACTAATGAAACATAAAATTATGAACACGTCGTCCTTGGGCTTAATAAAAGTTAGGCAGAATAAACCATCTGTCCAACGCAAATAGCGCCATCGAGGGATCCTCGAGTGAATCCGTAATAACGTATTATGAATCTGTAATAACGGATTGCGAGTCGTCCTTTGGGCTTAATAAAAGTTAGGCAGAATAAACCATCTGTCCAACGCAAATAGCGCCATCGAGAGATCCTCGAGTGAATCCGTAATTAACGTATTATGAATCCGTAATAACGGATTGCGAATCCGTATTGCGAATCTCTTATAACGGATTGCGAATCCGTTATAACGGATTGCGAATCCGTAATAACGGATTGCTAATCCGTAATAACGGATTCGAATCCGTAATAACGAATTATTATTTTTTTTTTGTGGCGCTAATGGGCTTTCGTATTTTTCTAAGAATCTTTTGTTTATAAGTCAACTTTAAAAACAGTATGTGCACCTTCCACTAACAAATTACTCTAATAATATTATTGGTCCTGGATAGAGTGGAATATAAATTCAATAAATTATTAGTATTATTATACAATGATAAAATATTTTTGTTAGGTCTTGAATTTCATTTATTTGAACAGTTTCCGCTTGACTTAATTTTCCGTCAGTCTTACTTTGTTTATAATTGTTTTTTTCTTCTTCAGAATACAGCACATCCAGTACCCAAATGGTCTCTCCAAGTGAAAGATTTCCTACTCGTTGTTGTGTTGCATTCCTAATTTCCTCGCTGAGTATGCACCATATACAGGTAGAAATAGTACTCAACTAATTATGTTATTAGTCAAAATTCACGAGAGGCTTAGACTTGCCGTCTTCATGACTTGCCTTTTCTTTCAATATATCCTAAATTTAACAAACCGTTCTGTATAAAGATCATAGCTAAAAATCAAGCAATCTATTTTTAAAAATGCAACCAATAGCTCATACTTGACTTATTTTTAGACATCATCAGTGCATCCAGTGCCTGAAAGGTATACGTGAAAGTTTCACACCCGTTGTTGTAGTGTATGATGCCCCATAGAGGTAGATCTACCTCTATGGTGCATCAGTTAATAACTCATTATGTTATTAGAATAAATTCACGAGAGGCTTAGACTTGCCGTCCTCATGCTTTGTCTTTGTCTTGCATAATTATCCTAAACAAAAGTCTTTTCTTTTAATATTCTAAATTTAACAAACCGTTCTGTATGACACTCAATGTCTAAAAATCAAACAAGCTATTTTAAAACATGCAACCGATAGCTCATACTTGACTTATTTTAATGACATCATCGTCAGTGCATATGTTTTGAACAATCAATGATTCATGCACTGATACTTATTGAGTGTCCAACTCACTTTTTTTGAAACCCTGTTAAAAAAATTTACTTAATAATGTCAACATGAATAGCATAAAATAGTTTTTTTTTAATCAATAAAGATTCGAAAACCATCGAAAAATAAATAAACTTCATTGAATGGAATACATAATACTTAAAAGTTGTACTTGTGAGTCATTCAAAGGCTCTTTTCAAGATCTGTCGCCAAGATGACGGGGAAGTGGGAAAAATGTTCCTCTGTATGACTATGAACTGACAATGGACCCTTTGCCCTTTCAAATAATCTAAATAATGTACTCTTTTGCTAATTTGTTTTTGTAAGTTCATCTTTGTTTTCCACTTGGCACATATTTAAATACCTTTGTCGATAAAAACTTTTCTAACTTCAGAATGATGTCATCGGTTTTCATATCTGACTAAACAAATGTTTATTATTTATGAAATTTCATATTTTGAGTAGCCTTTATTTCCTGTGTAAACAAACGTATAAACGTAGCAGATTTACACTTTACTTTCTTTGTAATTTCAAAAGCTATCAACATTGGTTTCAGCAAATCAATGATATAGCTAACGCATTAAAACAGCATCGAGCCCAGCGATATCCGAACACCTAGAGTTTGTGGTAAAACAAACTCTGAATCTCTAGTTTTACCCATTTCTTGAGTTATTTGAACCTCGGTGTTATGCTATTTCCAATGTTGGGTACTAAATTACCTTTCACTTGTGTATTTTATTTTACACAAGTGAGGGGTAAAGCTAATTTTTTTGTTTTACCCAATATTGATCAAATGTTGCACAACATTTGTACCCAGCAGTTTTACCCAGCAACATTTTACACTTCTTTTTTAGAGTGTGTTTGCGTAAATTAGTCAAGTAGAATCATAGCCAATTATTTCTAGATGGTTTTTAGGTGTTCGGCTCTTCAGCCGAAAACCTATTGTTAGGTGTTCGGCTCTTCAGCCGAAAACCTATTGTTATTGTTATGTTTGTTTTTTCCACCACCTCCTTATTCTTCCTTCTGAACCTTCTCGACAAGATTTCTCAAAAAGTAAAAGTTGTAAAATCTTGAAACTTGGCACATACTTGAACCTTAACATGAAGACGGCATGCCAACAATGACGTCATGATGACGTCATCAGGTGTCGAATTAAAAGGTTTTTAAAGTTGAAAAGTGACCATTTGCTTTGTGCTGTATCTCAACGAATATGAAAGCTATGAAGTTCAAAGTTTGGCATCTGATAGACCAAGACAGGGGCAACATTTGAAAAGTTAACGCCAAAATTGTACGACCTTAACTTCCGGGTCATTACCCCAGGTCGAAGTTCACCTTCGTTTTTTCCGTCCAAAAACAACTTTCGAGCTTATCTACGGAATAACTCAAGATTGAGATTGAATTGAATGTTGAAACTCTACTGATAGTTGAACCTTAGTATCAAGACAACACATACTCAATTACGTCATGATGACGTCATCGGGCATCGAATTACAATAAATCAAAGTTTAATATTTGTAAAAATCATAACTCAAAAACCATAATTCGGATTTTGACAATCTACACATCATCGGATAGATCGTTAAAAGTTTGACAAACGCTTCACAGAAACCATACAATATTTTAACTTACTTTCGGTTGTTATCGGAAGTTGAAAATTTCATAATATCTTATCTTATTCATATCTTTAAAACTACTGATCACTTCAGCATAATTATTGTATCAGATTGTAGAACAGCAATCCCTCTTAAACTTATGCACTGAAATAACAACATTTTGATCTTACTAATTATGGTCCAAAAAGGACGTAAAAGCACACCTGTTGACCCTTACGTTTTTCCCCATTTTGATCGACAACGCGCTATATACGTTACATGCAGTGCAAGCGCAGACTGTACGTGTGTGATGTGGCGCGAATTTATTTATTTTTTTTGGGGGGGGGGGGGGGGGGGGAATCCCCAACAGCGCTCTTTTTCGTCCAACGAAAGAGGGCGCTGTTGTGAATAAAGTTTTCAGTAACATCGAGCGCCGAGTTTTTAATAAACATCAGCAACAAACTGAAATAAACGTATACTACATGTACATGTACATCATTTCTAACAATATCATAACAATATTTTGTAACTGTTTAACCATTTATTCTTCTTCTTTATATTAATTCCTCTTCACTGACGATTTCTACGTTCTGTTTGTGATGCTTTTCCTTGTATTTTTATGAATTTTTCAGCAATGAATTACATATACATGTACTCTTGTTCAGTCTTTTGTTCGCTTTATTATCTGTGATTGTTGCAATCTTTCTTGTTTTTTGGGGGGGCTTTTGTATTTTATTGACTGGTATTCACTTTTCATTTCTTCATTGTAAATAAATGAATGTAATCTATTTTTTTCTAGAATTTTCTATTCAAGGTTGTTTGTTGTTACATCAACAGCTCCATGGATATCAATCATTATAATAGTGTATTTTCAAGTACACAAACACCTGTTGAATAATGTTGTTGTTAAGAAATGTAAACTTGCTTTAAAATAAGACATCATTCTCTTCACTAAACAAATGACCGCATTGTGGTATGCAGACATAATACAAGTCTACAGTATATGATAATTAGTCTATTTAAATGTTTGCATCATAGACTCAGACAAATATTTTAAAGAAAACCCCTTAAAGCTGTTGTGAAATTTGTGTTAACCTCAATACAGTTATTCCAGGGCATTGGATTAAAACTGAATTTTGACCGATTCATGGTAACTATAATATGTTGGTATGACAGTGGCAACAATCTCATCCAAACCTCTGACATACACATGATCCAGTAATGTTCCATTCTCAGTAGTTGCATCTTGTACACATTGTTTATAGCCTTGCTGTTGCATTAAATTCGCAACATGTGATTGATTGCCCAAAAGGTTCTCGTTGAAATCTCCCATTATTATACTTCTATGGCTGATCTTATGAATTTCAGTTACCAAGTAAGATAAGTTATTGACAAAATGATTTATGTTGTAAGATGGGGGTCTGTATATTACTGCCACTATTAGCGATATATTTGAAACAATAATATGAAAAGCAACATATTCTATATTATGACATGTAATATTTAACCGATTAAAACTTCTGGATTGCTTTCCATATACAGAAACTCCACCATGACTTTGTTGCTGTAATGTCCTCATTGAATTATCATATGACATTGATCTTAACTGATGATAGCATTTGAAATGTTCTAAATTCAATTCCTCAATTTCAGTATTCACATCAATCCATGTTTCAGTTAAGCATAGAAAATCTGACTCTTTCATTTCAGGTTGGCCCTTCAAATCCATCAAATGATTCTTTAAGCCTTCAACATTATGCAATATGATTGTGGTATTCTTTCCTGAATATTGTTTCCCAATTAAACTAAATTCAGACATATCATTTAAAGATTGTGCTACTGATTTATCACAGTAAATATACTTTTCATCAAAATCTTCAATAATGAGACCACTCAATGACGTCACACGGCTCAAACTAACATACGCTTGCCCTGCTGCAAATGTTTTTGCAAGACACACTACAGCTTTTGTTGTTGTCATTCCTTGACACTTTATGTGCTGTGCAATCATTGAAAAACAACTCCTGAACCACACATTAGATTTTTGCAATATAGGGCCTATACGTCATTGGAAAAGCATGTTATCAACTTCGCAAATGCTATACATAGTGTGGGTCCATTTGACCTTGAACTCTCCCACATACAGTGGCTCGTGTGACCTTTACTTCCGGTCGAAAACAGATATGGATGTGAAAATAAATATTACCAGGACTCGTTTTGTGATACAAAAATATTATGATCTTCAATTAGCATTTGGCCTCTACTTAAATGAATTTTGTTTTACCCCTTGGCCATTCAATTGAAAGACAAATGATACTAATTTCATGCCGAACACCCTGTTTTTGTTCTTAAACAAAAACTTAAATCTAGTTATATTTTTGTTTTACAAAAATATCACGTAATTAATGTATTGACATAAATCTTATTAATTACCAAGAAATTCGGTACAAATCGGGGGAAGGATCATACACAGAGCATTGAAATGTTGCGTTTTTGAAACAGCGGATTCTATCAGCGAGGTTTACCGACTAACAAATCCGCAATGACAACTATGCAGTTGGTGGTCTGGCTCCCTACCCCTCCCACGTTCATGGGCTTTAAGGTACAGCTATCTTCTGGCTCGGGGGTTTCCGTAGGGCTGAGCCCCGCCGAGACACTGCCAGCCAGCTACGCGATTGCCCCTGTGTGACGCGTAGCTAGCCCCACGCTTTGTACTGTAAAACACGCGTCCGTTACTCGGACTCTCTGAAATAAAATCTTACGTTCGATTTTTGATATTTATTTACAAGTTGTATCCATAATTTGAATACGTAATCTTTTGTCAAATACTCATGAATACTTGTTAAAAAAACAGAGTTGAATTCGGTGCAGTAATTAATTTTTATACGGCTAGAAGTAAAACTAACTACAAAAAACACGAGGGTTATCCGAACTAAAATTGTGGTTCGGATAACCCATGTGACCTTCGTTTTTTGAAGAAAAAAAAAACCCATGGTAGCTCACTGGCAGTTCGTAATTAGTTACATTTAGTTACATTTTGCGCAGTTTGACCTTGAATTGGCCCACGGTGCGGTGGGCTACATCAAGGGTGACAATCTTTAGACACCGAGGAAATGCGAATTAAAAACAGCATTTGCAACAAGAAAGCAGATTCCATGGGTGTGTTACACATACCCAATTTGATCCGTAGCAAAACGTGCATGTTGTATTATTTATGCTTAATTTGTTTTTTCAACAGGCTTCTACAAATAACAGAGAGTCCCTCCAAGTTGCAGATGAAGTATTTCAGCATCATTTTTAATTGCTAAGCCAAGTCTGACGTCACCATACAAATCACTACGTTGATACTGACAACTCATCTTAAGATGAATCTTTGCGCTTTGTGACAGTAACAGAGATTGGTGGAATGTCTCCGTATAATCTGTTCTTTGGTCTTGTGCCCACACTGCGAGATGTTCTGAACCCTTAGAAGCCTGGTGAAAGTTTAGTTATATATTTTTGGTCACTCCACGCCTGTTTGTGTGTATCAGTGAACGTTGTTAATACTCACCTGCTACTGTTAATTTGAAAGAAAGCAGAACTACAAAAAGCTTCATCGCACTGTGCCACATAATCTGGTTTAAATGACCCATGACTCCAAACGTAGCGAACAACGGGAGAGAGTCAGATACACTAAAAGAAATACACGAAAAAGATCATTATTAGTTATACTTTGTTTTAACAAATTTTTATATATTGTTTAATGAGATTTCGCCTAACACTACAAGGCCGAACGGCCACTTCGAGGTGATCGGCTACTCTAAAGTGATTTGGCCTGTCGACCCAAATCAACTGTCACACCAGGGGCACATTGTCACCTACTCCTCTCGGGCTGAAACAGGCCGGGCTACTCCATTCATAGTCCGTAAGGATGTATGCATTCATCATCCACTAGGAGTCTGGCTGGTAGAACAGAATGCACTACCTTCCCAACTTTCTACGAGGCAGTCAAGGGCACCGTAAACATTATTTTCCCATATGTTGGATTCCCGGGGGCCAGACCCGTGTCTACGTCGGGCTGACCCAGAACTCTGAATCCCGGTCATACTAACCCACAGTTTTTAGACACGTAGATTGTAAATGATAGTTTTCCCCAAATAAACTTATTACTATAGGCCAATGTGTTCATTGCCAGTGTATGGCAAGACAAACACCAAACATAAAGCATGTCAAATAAGGTTCTCTTTCAATCAGTATTTGTCACTCAGTCTGTGAATTGATTCAATGGCCATTGGTGGGTGCTATCAATATGGATCTTTAGCCGCAATGTACACCGCGGATGCGCAACGGGTGTGCGGCGGGGAAAACCCGCTGAGTTACCACTCGCGAAAAGGTCGTGAGGCTGTGAGTGCGGTGGCGATTGGGTGACAAACATGCTTGATTTATACCGTTTTGTCAATAACACAAGCACGTAGGCGTGTGGGGGGGGGGGGGGGGGGGGGGTGATCCAATGAGTAAATGTATGTGTATGTTGCGATCTGTTGGTGTTCCGGTTCCGTTTTAGTGAAATTAGTTTTTGTTTTGATTCGGGGTTGAACAATGACAAATTTACTAAAGGCGGGATTTTAAACGTGCCGGCGCTCGACCAACTGAGCTCAGCCCTATATAGGTGGCCTCCCTAATTGTCAATATCTTTGTTCGGGGTTGCCAGTCAGAAGCCAAACAACCGTTAACTGCCGTTGAGCCAGGGCATGGACCACACCCAAGTATACGATAAAACCTGGGAAGTGGCAGCCAGGGGATCACCTTTAATGGGATACGACTTGTTGTTTCTGAAAATCACGTTGTTTGTGCAGAAGCTTGAACTGCCTTTATGTTAGGAGTTACTAAGAAAAGGTATCTTATTTCTGATTTCAATGATAAGTTATACAGGAAACTCGGATTTCAATGATAAGGTATCTTAGAAACTCGGGTTTCAATGATTAGGTATCTAGGAAACTCGGGTTTCAATGATTAGGTATCTAGGAAACTCGAAATTCAATGATAAGTTATCTCAGAAACACGGATTTCAATGATAAGGTATCTTGGAAACTCGGAAGTCATGTGATAAGGTATTTAGGAAACTCGGAATTCAATCTCGGAAACATAATTCAATGATCACGTATATCAAGGAAACATGAAATTTGGTACGGCTGCACACACTGAATAATCTTCCCGTATATTATAGGCCTAAAAATACGTTATAAAAGTCTCTCAGCTTTGGAGAAAAACAAATGGTTTGACTCTTCCCAAGCGAATCAATAGGACCAAGTTTAAAGCCTAAATTTGTTAAAGTATCCCCACAAGTTGAAGCACAGACCTGGTCAACACCCATGTGTATCAAGTGATGTTGAATGTTAAACGTTTGTGACGGGTGCAAAGAGCATCCTGCCTTTATCGGGTTACACGCTCGATACAAAATTAAATAAAACCACAATAAATACACGTGATCCGGTGACTAAAATCGTTTCCATAACACGTACTGTTAATTTAAACAAAGAATATACTTAATCGCATATAGTTTCAGCCACGCGACCAACTGCACACAGACAATCAGTCTTATACACTACCAATCATCCTTTAAAAAAACAGTTGAACAATCATTTAAAAAAGTATTATATAGCCACAAATGACATCTCGACAAGCTTTTCGAGCAGGTAGCCAAGCACTCGAATCAATGTTCAGAATAGCACCAAAAAAGCAAAATACCATAAGAAAACTATTACCATTCGATTTCCTGATTAGAGAACAAGCACGCATTGATAAAGCAAAAATCACTAACATCCAAATACTGGAATTCGGTTGATGATCGACTGATGATTAAGCAAATAATAAACATTAAGCCAGAACGTACACTTCCTACTTCCTCCGCAACGATTTTATATTACTATATCTCAAGGGATATTCCATTCGTCAGTGATTTGTGATGCAATTGGGCAATCGCAGCAGGACACCACGAACAAACACAAACAATTACGTCACTATTATAAAATAACCGGGTTTTTTACTTCATTTTGTTCACATTGAGACCCTTTCAACCAAAATGGACGGGTCCGGGTCTGTTGTGTGAATAAGCTCATTACGTTGAACACTATTTTGTGTCAAGCAAGTTCATTGTGGCGTGTTTCTTCGAACAAGACAAACTACTCTTCAACAAGGGCTATAACAAACGGGTACCTGCGAGGGTAGTGGTTGTGTTTAAAAAAGCACACTCATCAATACCGCCTCTGTTATTAAATTTGAGACGGACCAGTTGATCCCCACATGGCAAGATATACCTGGTCGAGTACCTTCGATTACAAGGCTGTATTGCGCTGTCTCGTATAGGCCGATATTACGGAGCTCCATGAGGGCCATGCCACTTATCTAGATAACGACATAATTTATCTTGCCAAGTCAACTTTTTAAAACGAAAAAGCCGACTTATCGTGATAGTTTATCTCACCAAGACGACTTCCTAAAACTAAGAAGTCGACTTATCCTGATAGTTTATCTCACAATACGACTTCCTAAAACTAAAAGGTCGACTTTTCATGATAGTTTATCTCACCAAGACGATTTCTTAAAACTGTGAAGTCGACTTATCCTGATAATTTATGTTGACAAGACGACTTCCTGAAACTAAGAAGTCGACTTATCCTGATAGTTTATCTCACAATACGACTTCCTAAAACTAAAAGGTCGACTTTTCATGATAGTTTATCTCACCAAGACGATTTCTTAAAACTGTGAAGTCGACTTATCCTGATAATTTATGTTGCCAAGACGACTTCCTGAAACTAAGAAGTCGACTTATCATGATAGTTTATCTCACCAAGACGACTTCCTAAAACTAAACGGTTGACTTATCATGATAGTTCCTTTTAGTTTTAGCAAGTCGTCTTGGCAACATAAATTATCAGGAGAAGTCGACTTCTTGGTTTTAGTAAGTCGTCTTGGTGAGATAAATTATCAGGATAAGTCGACTTCTTATTTAGGAAGTCGTCTTTTTGAGATAAACTATCATGATAAGTCAACCGTTTAGTTTTAGGAAGTCGTCTTGTTGAGATAAACTATCATGATAAGTCAACCGTTTAGTTTTAGGAAGTCGTCTTGGTGAGATAAACTATCAGGATAAGTCGACCTTTTAGTTTTAGGAAGTCGTCTTGTTGAGATAAACTATCATGATAAGTCAACCGTTTAGTTTTAGGAAGTCGTCTTGGTGAGATAAACTATCAGGATAAGTCGACCTTTTAGTTTTAGGAAGTCGTATTGGTGAGATAAACTATCAGGATAAGTCGACTTCTTAGTTTTAGGAAGTCGTCTTGGTGAGATAAACTATCACGATAAGTCGGCTTTTTCGTTTTAAAAAGTTGACTTGGCAAGATAAATGATGTCGTTATCTAGATAAGTGGCATGGCCCTCGTGGAGCTCCGTACGATATAGTCCGTGCTCAGAGTCTGTAGTTTTCAGGAAGGGTACTGTCCTCTTATTGCTCGATAGTCCACGCACACACAGTCCATAGGACTATACACCACACGCACAACACATCACACAAGCTATCACTATCAGACTACAAGTACATCTTCAAATACAACTGGGGTGGAGGGAAGAGTTATACGCACGAAAACAAGAGCTGTTTTATAAGTAAAACATAACAACTCAACATAATAACACGTTTGGCGTTTCCGCCCGCTTCCTTTTGAGGGCCGCATGGATTTCTTTATAGTTTTACCAATTCAAAATGAGACCAAAAAACATAAAGTTTGAACGGATACATCAACAACAAAACATATTTGCTAGTCAGAACTAAGCCTGTGCTTATACGCTACCCATCACATTCAAAAAACATCAATTGAACGACCGTCGAAAAAAGTATTGTGCCTTGCCCTGACACAAACACGACAAGCTTTCGAGCAGGTGTACAGCCAAGCATTGTAAAACCGAAGTAATGTCCAGAATAGCACTAAACAGCAAAATATCATCAGAAAATTACTAATAATTACCTTTCGATTTCCCGATTAGAGATGAGAATAAACACGTAGTGATTAAGCACAATTCGCTAACATCCAAATACTGGAATACCTCAGTTGCTACTCGACTGATGATTAAGCAAACAACCTCATGCACTTCCTCTCAGATCAGAACGATTCCTTGAAGGATGATTTCACTTTTACAATTTTAGATTACTATTGTTGTAGCTCAGGGGAAATTCCCTGTGTTTGTTGTTTTGTTATGCTATTGTGCAACCCAAGGACACCTCGGACTAGTACATGGACACAATAGGCTACTGCAGTCACTTGACCTGAATACACGATGTAAACAAACCAAGCAAGCAATGCGCAGCGTGAATGGAAACGCATGGCTGCTTGTGGGTGCTTCTGCTTTAAAGGCATGGACACCTTTGGTTATTGTCAAAGACCAGTATTCTCACTTGGTGTATCCATAGACCCAACATTTGCATAAAATAACAAACCTGTGAAAATTTGGGCTGATTGGTCATCGAAGTTGCAAGAAAATAATGATAGAAAAAACACCCTTGTTGCACAATTTTGTGTGCTTTCAGATGCCAGTAATAAAAGGCTTCGCTGAAGTCTTTTATTATTTTAGTGAGAAATTAACCTTTTCTCAAAAACTACGTTACTTCAGAGGAAGTCGTTTCTCACAATGTGTTATACTATCAACAGCTCTCCATTGCTCGTTACCAAGAAAGTTTTTATGCTAACAATTATTTTGAGTAATTACCAATAGTGCTCAGTGCCTGGAGGGAAGCAACCATGCTTTTTCATGCACACTGTGCATTGCTTGCATGGTTTGTTTACATTGTATAGTCACTGTTAGTTATGTAACTCCGATCCATAGAAATAGAACCCGGAGAACGCTGAGCTCGACCGCCCTCTGTGTCGTCTGTGTATGGCAAAATGATCATCACGTGACACGCGTGTATGGCAAAATGGCAACGCACATAGACCGTTTCTACGTGTTTTCATTGGTCAATGTTCATGACGTCTACTGTATGGCAAAATATTATCACTGGCTTATCACTGACTAGACTTGGTTCAAGTCGGGTTTCGTGCTAACCGAGTGAACGGTGCATGCTACTAGCTATAATTATGATGAGCTTTTTTAATGTGCGCCCTCTAGTGCCAATTAGTTGCCAATCTAGACAGTTGGATCGCGAAACCCGACTTGGCGATTCCGCCACAGGTTTGTGCACGGCCTATGGAGCTCATATACCGATTTGGGTAGCAGCCAATGAGGTTGCAGCATTCAGCGAATCAGCATGCAAAATCAATATGCATAGAAATCTAAACTTTGACCTGAATAAGTTATAAATATTCAAGCCACCCTTGGTTACTTTACCAACTTTGTGAAAAATGGCGAACATTACTCCGGTGAAGGTTACGCAACGCCAACGGGTTTGTTTAGTTTGCGATAGAGAGCTGATACTATACAAGAAATATTTTAGCATTCATCGAGGAGATTATCTTTGCCGCATAAGTAAAATTTTAGGCAGGACAGATATTATCTCAGATTTGACGGAAGAAACAGACAGGATCTGTGCTCCATGTACTGTTTTACTTAGTGAACAACATTGAAAAGCTGCAAAATGTAGGTGAGGAATTTGTAACCAAATACAACGACACTCGGTCAAAACGACGTCTGAGAGCGGTATCATCTCCAGATCCACCGGGTCCAAGGCGATTGAAAAGGGAGTGCATAGCCAGCACATCCCCAACGAAAGTGAAGCCTCGAAAAAGGTTGGCCTTTATTCAATCAAAATAAAACCAACAAACAAGCAAGACTCACCGATTGACGCATAAAGTTAGCACAAAACGGTGCAGCTTGATAGATTAGTGATTTACCATGCCCTGAGGGTAAGTTCACAAAGGTGTCATCTCCTCTCATAAAACTTTCAATTGCCTCCACTTGTTCGGGTTTTAAGCCATGCTCGAGACCAATACATGTTTTGGCGTACTCAATGGCTGCGTCCATTGTTAATCAAAATGTATCAGCAAACAGCAAAATGACATTGACACTGAACTGAAAGCAGCATTGTTGGTGGTTGTTTAATATTATACGCATGTGAATAATGTGAAACGGTACGCAACGCAACGACGATCCCTTTTTTCTAGTACACATTATACTCATGTGTACGTGTGTACACACGGTCCTACATTACCATGTATCCGGCCGTCCCCATGTACTTTATGACTTGACCATTCTATTTTGGGGTCATCCATGAATTCTTTAAGAATTCATTTGACACTGTTACGATCCCAAAAACTCTAAACTATCCGTGAATATAAATCACTCAAAAAGCCTGAATTTCCTCAGATGCAACAAAGAAATCAAACAAGGTGACACTGAGTAAAGAACACAGAATCAAAGTGATTTAATGATAAAACTATCAACCACTTCAGTTACCGATTTGGTTTAACAAACGTACAGTGTTTCTTAGATATGTTATCTTTGAGTTCTGTTTCCGACAAATATAACTCTGAAAACCGTAATAACTAGTGTATGATTCTGTGTTTCAATGATAAATTATCTCGGTAACGCAGTAACATGATGGTCATATACGCTTCCGTATATTAGGGTCGCATAACAACACCTTATTATGATTTGTAATATTTCAATCAAATGTTCACGTATTATATAACAGCTTAATTACAAGATGTTAAATCAATAAGGATTATTTACAGTCATAAGCTGTATGAAACTTTGTGGAGTAAAATTTGTGAGCCCCTATTTTAAAAATGAATGAGTCTTAAATAAATGAACTGATTTCATTGGTCAGCAGAAGACGCGTCATGCATATTTCGAACTGTTGCATTATGCATTGTGAATAACTACATATCACGCGGGGGGGGGGGGGGGGGGTGCCTCCGGGCGGATTCATCAAGTCGGACTTTTGAGAGCAGAGTTGATTGGCACTTTTCTGTCGAGTGATGGCGCACAACAAAAAGAGGTGAAATAAAGCTGCGTGTGATGGATGCAGTGGATTAATCAGAAAGACCAAGGACTCGATGAAAGTTCGACTTGGGTCAAGTCTAATCACTGACCAGCCTCGCTACCAATGGGCAGCGCGCCGTAACACCCGGCGTACGTCTCTAGCCATACACGCGTTTAAAAGATGGCGTACGCGCGTCCATAAAATGGTCTCACAACGAAATCGCACGCACAATGACACACTCAGCGTTCTCCGGGTTCTATTTCTATGCTCCGATCGTGTCTATACGTCCTTAAAACTTCAACTTTGGCCACAGTGATCACACCCTTTCAGACAAAATAGAACTGTATGAACATACACAAAACAGTGAAACAGATTATACAGTATACGGGGTAAGCTACTTGCAAGTCTCTCTATACCACCGCACTCAACAACAAACCGACAACAGCATTAACAGCGTTAGGTTTGTATTGAACCACACTTAAACGATGTTAGCTTGGTCAATCATGGGTAGGCCCACTCAACATAGGAAATGAAAATGAAAATAATTTGACACAAAGAATAGTAACCGGGATCAATATAATGAGTCGTTAAACCTTTACCCCATTTTTGTATTGGGTTAGATAGGTTACATGAATCCCTTAGGTTACATGAATCCCTCAATTATTGTCCTCTTCCCCGTTTCTTTAATTCCTCTTCTTTTCAATGGATCCTAGATCAATCGAGCCGTTGGCGGGGTGTAACGATCACAGACGCGGTTGGTACCCGCTGCTACCTTGCTCAACGTGGATGAACTATTATGATCGATTGAATATACTGAGCCAGTTTGTTGCTGTTTTCTGAATAATAAGCAGGGTATTTTTAAGCTGATACGTTCACAGGCGACTTTATTGTATTGATCTAATAGATTGCCTGTAAATCATCGTTACGTTTCAGGAGAGTGGGGCGGGGGGTTAAAATCAAGTAAGTCTTTGGCTCAGCCTTGATAGGGCAGCGGGCCGCATCGATACCTCTCGTCACTAACCCTCAGCCTCGCTACCATGGGCAGCGCACCGTATTGATACCTCTGTCAATAGCCCCTCAGCCTCGCTACCACGGGCAGCGCGCCGTATCAATACCTCTTGTCAGTAACCCTTTGCAGGGAATGCACTGAAAATCAACGCTGATAGACCCCAGCCTTGCGTATGACGTCTCTAGTAGGCAAAGGCATGTTTGCCCGTGGTCTTTTCCTTAAATTGTACCCCGCTAGAATCACTGGGACCAATCCCACCACAGCTCTTATTTCCAGTGCTGCTGCTTTGGGTTCAGTGGTATAGCAACCTGACCATTCTCTGATGTTGTCTACCCAGTGAATCTTGTGTTGGCCCACGGATTGATAGCATCCATTTGGCATATGCATCCCGTCCACAACTGCTGCTGCCGAGCCACCTTGACGAACCACGTGGCCCAACCAAGATGATTTTCTTTATCACAGCACTGCTGCTGAAGTACCATTGGTTGCCGATCATTTCCATCAGTCTTTCATTTGTCACATGGTCTTGCCGCTTGATGTTGAGCAGGTGACGTCACACTCTGAAAGGCACCCTCCTTGAGGCTATGCCTTTGAATCTACCAACTTCAATTTGGAGTTTAAGTAATAAACATTCGAGGCGAGGTAAATGAAATCTAGTGTTTAATGTTGCTTTGAAAAAATAACTTAAAATTTAATATGGCTCAAACTCATGTTTCAACTTAAAAATGCAATAAGTTTATCAGTTTGCTTTTCTGATTACGGTCTGTCATATCATGGACTGTACTAATTTGGGCGTTACTAATAAAAGAGGCTAAAGTCTAACAAAATGATTTCACTATCACGTTCCGTACATATACAGGCGCATTCAAACTACCGAATCAAACTGCTTACAACAGGTTCATTTTTAACTACACGTTTTCATTTTTCCCCTCTTTTTGTATCGAAGTTATTTCAAAAATGTTAAAATCATGCCGTTTTTTCCATAAAATATTGCTTGACGAACAAAGTAAGAATCTGGGCGTACTAGATGTTTTGATTGATTCCTTTTTGTTAGCAATTGAAAGCAATTTGCCACTTTTTGTACTCAAAACTATTATTGCATCATAACATCCAAGAAAAATACGCACACCTGACAAGCTGACAAAAATAAAAGTTGGTTCGAGTAGTTATAATTTACGTAAGGGGATAGATTTGGGTATCCGTTGTTCCTCAAATCCAGCCGAAAAGTGGAAGCGAAAACCAAGCGAAAACAGAGGAGGGGGTAGATTTGTTTATCCCTTGTGGACCTCAAACATGACAAAATGTGTTATATTGCTAACAAATAACTGTAATTTATCCATTTTTAAATTGTTAGCCTATACAAAATAGATTGATGAGTAAAATCTGGGGCATGTTTTTCACAATTTTTTTATTTGGAGGAAAATTTTGTTAAATAATGTTGTTGCTTTAAAATCATGTTTTGATTGCTAATTTTTTTTTTCAAATTTCTTTAGAGGTAGAATTTAGCTTTTTCTGGCTTTGTACAAAGTTTATAGCCTACATTTAAAAATCTAGTTTAATTTTAGTAACTTTAGAAACAGAAGAGTGAGTTGTGTTGGTGGATTTATAATGTAAAGTAAATAAATTGACTTTTTAACCTACCATTCATACAAAAATAGAGTGGATTCTGATAGAGGAAGACATGCTCTATCAAGTCATTTTCATTTTGTTGATTTTCGGAATGATACATTGTTGCAAAAATTTCTCTAAAACGCCGGTATACGCTGAACTATCGATGTTTTTTTTTCAATTTTGGGCGTATACATAGCGTATTCATAACGAGTTGGACGTATACATAACCTAATAGTAACTTATGTAGAACGTTTCGATAACTTATATCTAACTTATACCAACGAATGCTTAGCGCTGTCGGCGTTCACAACTTATGCCCAACGATAGTCTAACTTATGCATAGCGCGCGAAGCGTATCTCCTATAACTGCACTAGACATCACAGCTCACCATGGATTCTTGAGAAGTACTGACGGGTTCCTCCTGCGAACCCCAATTTTAGGTCTTCAAATTCCCCTAAACGCTGCCAATACGCCTATAAGTTAGAAACACGTTCAGTAAGTTTTGCGTACGCTAGACATTATCTCCACGTATGTTGACTTATGAGTAACTTACAAGTAACGTGTGTGAACATGTGTCAACGATCGTATAACTTACTTCAACTTATGGCCCCCATTTTGGGCATGCTCAAAAATGTTCGACGATCTCGCCGTACTACGACGTATACCAGCGTGCGTCGGCGTGCTCTTAACTTTAACAAAACGTATTCATAACTTATTCAACGTATTCGGCAAATTTTTCAAACGTCGGCATACGCTGGCTAAAACGTCAAGGTGTGACAGGGCCTTTAATATAGGCCTACCAATTCCCCTAAACGCTGCCAATAAGCCATTATACGGTAGCTAAAGTTAGAAACACGTTCAGTAGTAAGTTCTTTGGTCGTCCGGAACACGTCAAAACGTCCACATACTTATACGAATATGCGTTGGAGGTAAGTTCGACATAGGTTAAAAGCACGTTTAACTTATTCATATGTTAGAAATAAGTTTTGGGTACGCTAGACATTAACACGATGTATTTTGACTTTATGAGTAACTTGCAAGTAACGTGTGTCAACGATCGTAAAACTTACATGTACTTCAACTTATGGCCTGCGTATGCGGGACGTATGAGCCATACGCTGGCATAAGTCGGAAATTATTGTGTGCATGCACAAACATTTTCGACGACCTCGCCGTACTACGACGTATACCAGCGTGCTTAAGCGTGCTCTTATCTTATACAAAACGTATCCATAACTTATTCGACGTATTCGCCAAATTTGTCATACGTCGGTATACGCTGGCTAAAACAAGGTGTGACAGGGCCTTTAGCCAAATAATAGCAATAATGTAACATAAGTAGTAAGCAGACTAAAAAAAAAACAGTTTTCCCAAACCGCGAATGGATGAGTGAACGTGAGTCCGCTTGCCGCAGTATAACCGATCAGCTTGAAACGTTGACCTCTCTGCCCCATTATGATGTCGGACAAAGGGTGCACTGGCCTGGTTACATCTGGGTCCGTTGACAATCGTAACCTTATTTTCATATTAATGGACTGTTGACTATAACGATTGACCCTTTATTAGTTTTCATTGTTATACTTAATATGTTGGGAGCACACCGAGTTTTCGTAGTGCTGGCGAGTAATTTGCTTGCACACACAAATCGCAAATCAGTGTAAAGGTAATTTATTGGTGACATACAATAACGTAATCTGTGTTTGGTACTACGATCGAGTTCCTTGCCAACATTGGAAGATCAGCATGGATAAGACTGAAGAACCAGACGGTGGTTGGCCCGGACGGATTGCAGTCTTATCGGTGTGGACAAAGGGTTTCATTTGGGTTGGAATTTTGAAAGGACTTGGAATACTTCTGCCGACATTTCAAGAGGAATTTGGTGTTCAAACTTGGATTCTTGGGTGGATGAGCTCATTGCTACTGGCTACAATTGGACTCATTGGTAATAAATAAGTTGTTTCATTATTGTATCCTTGTTGACTGTCGGTTTATGTACACATAAGTTTTCTGGACAACTGCACCTTAGATCATGGAGGAAGAAACCATGCTTAGATCAAGGTTAACGAATCTTTAAAGAATTGTTTTGCGATTATCCGTAACGTCGTCACCGTTTTCACGAAGAGCCACATATCATAAAATGACACATTATTGATTATTACAGGAAGGGGCCTTTATCTCTACAGAAGCATTTTTCGTTTTCATGAAGAGCCACAGGCCCCGAAAATGCATAGTTAATACGTTGCAACAGAAGAGCGTAAAATGTAGCAACAAACGTTTTTTAGGTTTCACGAAGAACCACTTATGTCGGTGTGCGCGTGATCACGTGACACGCGCGCCGCATTTTTTATGTAAAAATACGTTATCCAGTTGGGTGTTTAAAGTTAAGTAGAACATCTCACTTTTTAGGTTTCACGAAGAGATACGTATAATTACTATGGCAATTAGCCATTATATCTAAAGAAATTAGTTAGTCAATGGAGAGGTTAAACTTATAGTTTTTATACAGAATCATATGAGAAGTTTTTAACTGCAAACCGTAGCTTTATAGTATAGCAGATTTTGCAGTGTTATGCCAAGCATAGCGTAAAATGTAAATCTCAATCAAGCGTTTGGACATGAGTGGCTCTTTGTGTAAACGGTGACGACGTGTCTATATCGATTGCTGCAAGATAATCTTTAACAAAACATCAGCCTTCTTCTGTTGTTTTCATAAAGAGAAGTGACCAACAAATCTGTTTTTGTCTGTTTAGGTCAGTTGCAATGTGTGTTTTTATTACCAACAAGAAGTGTCCAAAGTCAACCTGGATGTAACATTAGTGCATTGAACCTTTTTATATTTTGTTCCAAAGGACCATTTGCAGGGTTAGTAGGCCGACGTTTCGGCAGTGGTGTCGTCATTATGATAAGCGGTTCTCTGATTGGAGCTTCAGTCATTGCAGGATCTCTTTGTACAACTGCATTACAAATGACCGTTTGTCTTATGATAATGGCAGGTGAGACATTATTCATATCTTAGATGATACGTAACAAGCGATTAAGGAAAATCATCTACAGCTGTTCCCTAGCGTTTTGCCCAAAAGAGGTCAGCTTACAAAACATCACACGGGGATTTTATTTAAATTGGATTATAATCAGCGACAGTGCAGAGGTTTATGTATCAATATTTTTGAATAGTAATTATAACAACCTTTTTATTTTTGTGATTATACGAATTCAACGCTTTCTCATAAGCCGCCACGTTGCTAAACAATAGTTTTTTACATTTACCAATTCCAAGGAACCTGACGAATCATACATTAAATTTGTTTATAGTAGAGAATGCAAGGAAAGTGTATACCTGTTTTAATTATGGGTTCTGTGGCGCTGGTCTGGTTTAGTTGGATATGTGCCCCTTCTACTCTGTCACGGACCATGGTTTTAAGTTTGTGTGGCTTATGCAAACACATTACCGCGATCTTAGACTTTAAATGAAAGTATATTGTACAGTGAAGCGGCATTGTTTGTCACAATCATAATTATGTGTATAAATGCAATATAACTGCAATAATTTGATAAATGATAACAATAACAAAAACAAATTATTCGCATACGTGCTTTGCACAACAACCGCGGGGGCTACGGCTTTACGACGCCCCGTCAGCGATTTTTTTCCCCAGCGCGGTAAAGGCCATTCTGTACAGCTGCTAGTTGATATTGTAATGAAGCTTGGCACGTACGGATCCCAGTGAGATATATGCCCGAATGATAACGCAATTATGGCTATGTGCTTTGCTTAAGGACACAAGATTCAAGAGTGGGACCCGAACCCTTTCTGATCAGCAACACCACAGCTTTCTAGTTACCCTTCATAAATATTTCAAAATAAGACTGACTTCCATCATCGGATTGGTTGCATGTTTTGTGAACTAAAAGATGTCATGTTATTTTTTTTCATTACAGGTACGGGGTTTGGGTTGTCCGGTGTGCTTGTTCGGGACGCTCTTGGACGTTGCTTTTCTAAAAACTACGCAACAGCCGTCGGCTTAGCAAGAACAGGAAACTCCATTGGAATGCTCACGTTACCACCACTCATCCAGCTGTTCCTTACCACGTACGGTTGGAGGGGTACAATGATGCTTATCGGAGCAATCGCAATGCATCTTGTCGTGTGTGGCGCCCTCATGGTTACAGTCGGTAAAAGAACTTGTCAAATAAACGGCTACAAGAGACTTCATTTTGAAAATCACTCCAACCAATCAGAATCACAGACAAGTTGTTTATCACAATGCGCTGCTTTTATAAAATCCGCAGTAGAGAACCTTAACATGAATATACTTAGTAATTGGCGTTACTGGGCAGTCGCTTTTATTATTATTATTAATAAGTTCTCTTTTGATATGTGGATCATTTATTTTGTCTCACAAATCCAATCAAAGGGATTCTCTGTAGAAGACGCCACACAGTTTGTTACCGTGGCAGGTATAGGTGACTTAATAATTAAGATCCTTCAAGGTGTATGTATTGATCGTGGCATCATATCTCACTGGATTATGCTGGCGTTTGCCATCATAGTGGGATCTGTCACCTACTGCGCAACTCCATGGCTGAATTATTATTGGACATTGATGGCAGCTGCGTTCTTGATATTAATCAGCGATGGTTTAGTTGCATGTCTGACTGATGTAGTTACGAAGCAAGTACTTGGTGTGGAGTTATTGGCAGGTGCTTATGGATGGCTTGGACTGAAGACTGCGTTCTTGAGAATCTCAATGGGCTTTATTCCTGGTAACTATGTATTCCTAATAATTATTTGGTTGGTGGTAGGCTTTATATTTGTATGTTGGTTGCATGTGCGTAACAGCTACCTTAAGGGCGTGACAGCCTCCCACTTTATCCCCACGCTGGGAGGTACCAACGTTTTATATAAACCTTCCACAGAATTTAGTTTTGTGTATATGCATTTTCCAATGTTTTTTTCATCTAAGTGAATTCTTTAAATGTCCAGTGTGTAGAATTATGCATGGAGGTAGGAAATGCCTTTCCATATCTCTTCAGGCTTCTTATTCAATAATTTTGCTTGTACTCCCCCCCCCCCCCCCCCCCATTCTTACCTGTGTCTCTTTTCTACTTGTGTATTTGTGGAGTTCAGATGTGAAAAATATTGGGAAAGCACAGAATTGTGTGGATATGAATATTAGTACCTTCGAACGTCGGTGTATAGTTGGGGGGGCAATAAGTGGTCAACAATACACCAAATAGTTTTCTGCCTCTATGACCCGCCCCCTCTTAGATATGTTGAATCGTCTTGTCTAGGATATCAAGGAATAATGTTCGTCTCTCCCAGGTCATTGCAATTTGGAGATATGGGTTTGTATGGTGTTCTATAAAGGACACTTATCTGTTTTCTCGTGCCTGTGGAGAGGTCCCTCGTGTGTGTGTTTGGCGAGTAGATTTTCGTGCCTGTGGAGAGGTCTCTCGTGCGTGTGAGCAAACCCTCGTGCGAGTGAGCAAAACTCTCGTGCGTGTGAGCAAAACCTGTGTGCGTGTGAGCAAAGCCGTCGTGTGTGTGGTCAAAGCCGCCGTGTGTGTGGTCAAAGCCGCCGTGCGTGTGAGCAAATCTATGGGCGGCCAACAGGGCCATAATTAATAATTTTACAAACTAAAGGACAAAACAAAAATCAAAGAAAACGCAACAACCATCAAATAAAATTGTTTTTAAATAATAAACAATTCCCAATCAAACTATAAAACGCAACAATAATCAAACAGACTCGTTTTTACAGAGGAATTATCAATCAAACTGAATCAACAACAACAATCGAAGAACGAATCCTTAAAAAAAACATACAATACAAATCAAAAGACAAATATTAAATGACTCTTGAACTTTATCTGCCCAATTTGATACGGGGAGTTCCTGGGCCCGTCGAGTTATTCCCCCTCCAAATAAAAACACCCCTGCACCGGTGTAATTTTTCAAACGTCCGAGCATCAATCTTTTAAAATGTCCCTACACCACTCGGCAAATAGGACCATTTGTTGCAGGGCCTATGTCATCCAAAATACTTCCAAGTTGGAAGTCACAAACCCCAAGGTCACTTTCGGGCAAAATTCTGACACTTTATCCCTTTTATTGGGCTCTCAAATCTGTCTAATAGAGAATATTTTGAGAGCCTACAAAATAGTAATGAGGACGACTATCTGTTTTCTCCCTGTTTAGTGGGGTACACCCTCAAACGACCGAGCGAATCAATCTTTCCGACAAACTAAGGACTAACTAAAACTCAACGTTGATGGCGTACGAGTTGACTGGGAAGTTTTACACAGAAAAATGATGTGCCCTTTTCATGCATGCTCTATCGCGATCGGCTGTGCATCCACCAGTTTATAGTTAATTTGAATGATATTGTTGTTTTATAATATTATTGATCATAACTTATGTCGATAACTCATGTCACCGAGGAAACTGGAAGGCACCTGCTAGGTGTCTTGCAGAGAGTTTTTGCCATCTGATACTCCCAAAGTTAGCCGAAACGTATTTTATTCGACAAACGCCAGGAACAGCATCACCTCCTTCAGTCTCCTAGCGTTATGTGCGACTCTATGGCTCTGTTATAGCTGTCAGTCTTAATATTTTTCAAAATATATAAATTGTTTTTGTTCCTTAACTTATTTTATCTTTGATATAGTGTTAAATGTTGAACATTAAACCTTAATGCAATGATGGGGGCAATAGCCAGATATATCGTTATTAGGTTGGGTCGACAGTCGACCTTTTCAATCGAATATACATAAACCAAAACACACAAGGAATAATCGCTAAAAAGTGATTTTACCTATGAAGAAAACGTAGTTGGTCTGGTGTGATGTTAATCTTCGGTCGACCAACCCCAGCTGACGTTTTGTCTGGACAAAATGACATGAACATGTGTCATGATCGCTAGCATCACCACTCACAGCAGCGTCGATCGTTCGATTCGCCAATAGCAGATTATTTGAGATATATTCATAAATACAAATAAATAATCCCGATATTGGAGAATATCCCTGCAGAGACTATCAAGCCTGTACTAAATATTATCAAGTACTATTATCGCCATTTCCAATGGCTGTTTATAGTCTCGCTACCCTACTTAGTAGCACGACTATGTGAGCGTCCATAGCACAGGGGGCGGGAGGCGGAAGTGGTATTGCGCAATCAATTGCAATCGAGGTTTGGGTAAACTCCATTTAAAAAAGAGGTGATGGCATTAAACCAACAAAAAGAAAATCATGTAAACCGTAAAAAAATGCTCTCTTTTAAACAGCACTGAAAACATAACAACAATTACAACTGAACATACACCACAGAAGTCGAGTTTTAGTTAGTCCTGAGTTCGCTCGGTCGTTTGATAGTTGTTGTATTTTGTCTTTAGCTTTTGATAACCGCTCTCAATCTTTTTGTGATAGTTTGATTCCGTTTTTAATGATAGTTGTTAGATTTGACTTGAATTTGATTGTTTGTCATTCGTCCGTAGTTATCTTTTGATTTACATTGTATGTTTTTTATTTCAGGGATTCGATATTTGATTGTTGTTCGTGTTTTGTTTTTGTTTGTTTTTATTGTTTATTTGTATTCGATTGATTGCGTTTGTTTTTATTCAGTTTGATTAAGAATTCCTCTGTAAAAACAAGTATGTTTGATTATTGTTGCGTTTTATAGTTTGATTGGGAATTGCTTATTATAAAAAAAATATATATATATTTGATGGTTGTTGCGTTTTTAACTTTAGTTTTAATAATTCTTTGCTTAGATTTTTGTTTTGTCCTTTAGTTTGTAAAACTATTAGTTATGGCCCTTTTGGCCGCCCATAGATTTTCTCACACGCACGACGGACGGCTTTGCTCACACACACGACCGATTTTCTCACAGGCACGAGGGTTTTGCTCACAGGCACGAGGATTTTGCCCAAACGCACGAGGGTTTGCTCACACGCACGAGGGACCTCTCTACAGGCACGAAACTCTACTCACACACACGTACACTCGCGTTTATGGTACAACCGAGGACTTCTCTTTGTTCTCCCATTGTTTGAGACGTCCCCATTGGTTTTGTACACGAAATCGAATCGAGGACGTCCTCGGTGTGACTTTTTCCTGGATCCCTTTTGTTAAAACCCTCTCCAAGTCCTCGGTTTGAATGCGTGGACATGTTCGAGAGACCTATCCACAGGGCTGGCACGAAACTCTACACAAACACACGAGGGACCTCTCAACAGGCACGTGAAAAAAGATAAGTGTCCTTTATAGAAACACCATAGGTTCGTGAAGGGATTGTGTTCACCAAAATTAAACATAATTGTACTTTATTCAAACGGACTTTCAAAAAAGTGCTCATCGGGTAAAAAATGATGAGTGGATTGATTTATTGGTGTGTTGACTCAGAGGAGGTTATTACATTGACACTTTGCGTGGTATGCACGTGCACACAGCAATGTCCTCACCGAAAAACACAAAAGCGTTACACACAAAGGAGAAAATTCGTTGATCGTCCCCGCACAAGAAGAACGGTGTGCACACTGAACTTGTACACAGCATAATGCTTGTTTAAATGCACTTTAGTTGCTAGTTTACAGAGCCGGTCTTTATATCACATGTTAATACACCCCACGTGACTAATATTCGACCAATCAGAGTTTTTTTTTTTATTATTTTTTTTTTCATCGTTGATAATTGAAGAGGAATGGAAAGTTCAAATTGAATTTTGCGGTGTATTCATTTTCCAATAGATAGAGTCATCATGTAAGTGGGGAAACAATTTCTAGTCTCTTACTTCACGTAAAAATAGTGTAAATTGCCATTGCAATCGATACTCTTTCAGTGCAAATTTTTTAAACATCCAAAACATCTGATGACACCATTCTGAAAAATATGGGTCTGTACATTTTCGTTTGGGGATGTTTTGGTTTATTCCTGACTTTTTCAGAGCGAAATTTGAAACATGTTGTCATTAGATTTCATCAATTAATGTGTCTTTACATCCCAATGAGGGAAATGTTGTCAGTCGAAATGTCAATTTCATTAGGATTGAATAACATTGAATGTCAGGAATGAACCAATACATCCACGTCCTTCGATTCGTCCTTCGGATGGGACGTAAAGCCGTTGGTCCCGTGTGTTGTGTAACTCACGTAAAAGACCACAGTGCACTTATCGAAAAGAGAAGGGGTTCGCCCCGGTGTTCCTGGTTCTATTGGCTGTATATTGCGCCACAGCACCTTCTAAACCATTACATGGTGCTATGCAAATCAATAGGTCTCAAACTTCAAACAAATAGCTCCATATACCTTGTAGGAAAAAAATACTGACTGTTGAAGCGTCTTGAGTGTCACTGAGTGACAGATATGCGCGCTATATAAGAAGCCGTTATTATATTATATATCATCGCATGTTTTGGAGGTTGCCAAATTTTGCCCCGGAATGATTTAACTTGACGTATAGAGACTTGAAATGTTTTCCCCACTCACATGATTACTCTATTAGGAAAAAAGTGCAAAACAGAAAGGAATTTGACATTCAATTCAATTCAATAAACATTTATTTCGGTATTGCCCTCACATGATATAATACATCATTAGTTTTTCTTAAATATTAACAGTGGCAGTTATAAACAGTAGCCAAAATTATTAACAAGTCAGAAGGGCAAAACTTAGGATTGGGTGAAGCCATTGGCTTTTGTACCCTAACCTATTGACAGACTAACAAAACAATAAGACTCACAAAGACATGGGACTACCTAGACAGACGAACAAATGTAGGTGTATCAACAATATACCAAAAGTAAGCCATGAAATAATTATAATGAATATGCATTAAGTAGTAATTGTTTTAATTTTTTTGAAAATATAGGTAGAGTGATTGCAGATTTAACAGAACCATCCAAACTATTCCAGTATATAACACCGCGTTGAACAAGGCTGTTTTTATACATTGAGGTTCGGTTGCGAGAAACAAAAAGATTTTTCTTTGAAGTGCTACGAGTTTTGTATGAATGAATGCTAGTAGTTAGAGTAAAAAATGAACTAAAACAAGGTGGTAATGCATTACTCATGTACTTGTACATAAATTTACCTAATTTCAAATGATAAAGATCATTAAATTTTAACAATTTAAGATTACAAAATATTGCAGCAGTATGATCAAGAAAACCAGCGTTAGAAATGATCCTAACAGCTCGCTTTTGTAAAGTAAGAAGTCTATTACATTGTGTAGGTAAACCACCCCAAGTAAGAACTGAGTAACTTAAATAGGGAAGAACAAAACAATTATATAGAGTTAATAAGACATGGCTTGGTAAAAATTTCTTTAGCCGATTAATTATACCAATATTCTTTGATATTTTACTTGCAACATCATTAATATGACTTTTCCAAGACAAATTTTCATCAATTCTTATACCAAGGAATTTAGTACTTGTTACTCTTTGAAGGTCAATTCCATTTAAGATTAAAGGCACAGATTGGATATATTTACGTTGTCTTGGACAAAATATCATATAATTTGTTTTGAGTAGATTAATACACAGTTTATTAGCAACAAGCCACGTACTTATTTTTACCATTTCAACGTTAAGGTTAAGAATAGCTGTATCTACATTTCTGTGGCTGTACACTAAACTTGTATCATCGGCAAAAAGACAAAATGATATAATTTCGGATGTGTTACAGATATCATTAATATAAATAATAAAAAGAAGAGGACCCAAAACAGAACCCTGAGGTACTCCACAAGAAATAGGTTTTTCAGATGAATGGACAGAATTATATGAAACAAACTGTTTTCTATTAGATAAATAGCTTTTGAACCACTCCAAGGTTACTCCACGGATTCCATAATGCTCTAGTTTACATATCAAAATATCATGGTTAATCGTGTCAAAAGCTTTAGATAGGTCTAAAAATACACCAATAGAAATGTTGTTTTCTTCAACGGCATTTAGCAAATTGTTCATTACATAAGACGTTGCTAGCTCAGTAGAGCGATTTGCCCTGAAACCAAACTGTGACTCAGAAAGAATGTTATGTTTATTTATGAATGCAATGAGGCGACTATATATCAGCTTTTCAAATACCTTGGAAAAAGTAGATAAAACAGAAATAGATCTGAAATTACCAATGACATGTTTATCCCCTCCTTTGTGAACCGGAATGACTTTAGCTATTTTAAGCTCGTCTGGAAAAACCCCAGAACATATAGACCTATTGAAAATCTTGGCTAGTGGTTTTGTTAAGGAGTACCTGGCTTTCTTGATAACAAAAGAATTTAAAGAATCACAACCTGGCGATTTGCCAGAAGGAAGATTATTTAAAACATCTGCAATTTCTTCTTGTAAAATAGGACTAAGGAACAGAGAATGGGAACATTTATCGTCAAGAAAGGATTGAAAAGTAGTGTTACATAAGGGAAGCTTTCTAGCAAGTGAAGCGCCAATGTTAACAAAGTACTCATTGAATGCCTCACTAATTTCTTTGTTTCCTTCGATTGACGCACCATCTTTGACAAAATAAGAGGGATTGGGCTTGTGGTTGCCCTTGTTCAACACAGAATTGATCACTTTCCAAGTACCTTTAATATTGCCCTTATGTTTTTCAAATTTCGAACTAAAATACTGTTTCTTTGAAGCCTTTATTAAATAATTTAGCTTGTTTTTATACGTAGTATAATTAGATTTATTTTGCAGAGTAGGATTTTTAAGAACTTTTTTATACAGATAGTTTTTTCTCCTCATTGAGTTGTAAACACCATCAGATAACCATGGTGACTTACATTTATCGTATCTACATTTAACCTCTTGTAAAGGAAAGTGTTTATCATAAAGTTTAAGGACATGATCTAAGAAGGTAGTATACATGTCATGTATGTTATCTTGCAATGTTATTACATCCCAGTCGGTTGCATTTAAATCATTAATAAAACATTGGATATTATTATCAGTAAAATAACGTTTTTTATAGTTTTTCTTATTTTGCACTCTATCTTTTAGAGCATCAATAATCAGAAACACAGGTAAATGATCACTTATGTCAGTTAGCAAGACACCAGCAATATGATTCAGCAAGTCATTTGTTAAAATATTGTCAATCAGAGTTGAACTACCTGCAGCTATTCTTGTAGGCTTAGATTTTATGGTTGGATAAAAGGACTGAGAAGACAAAGTATCTATGAAGTTTTGTACTGCAACATCCACATCATAATTTAATAAATTAATATTGAAATCACCCATAATGTAGCATTTTTTATTTTCATTACTAATTTTCCCTAATAATTCATTTATATGGTCTGTGAAGTTATTACATGAAGCACTAGGTGGTCTGTATACAACTCCAGTTATTATATTACTTTGAGAGGAGTTGATTATCTCAATAATGCAAGATTCTATTTCAGAGTTATTTATACACAGATCTTTACGAATTTTATACACAACATCATTTTTAATGTAAAGTGCAACTCCGCCTCCTTTCTTATTTTGTCTACAAAAACCTTCAATAGAATAATTTGGAATTTGAATGAGTGGATCCTGAATATCCTTTAACCATGACTCAGATACACCAATGACAGAAAAACAATTATTTAAAAGGTTGACATAGTTGATAATATGTGACACATTCTTATATAAGCTACGTGCATTTATATGTAGTAGTTTAAAATTAGTGTTTTTATTAAAGTAATTCATGAATTCAGTTTGATCATAGTAGTCACAACTTACATCAGGTGCCTCAAAGTTTAAATCTGGATCTATACTAGAATTAACGTCATTATGTGTTACATTATTTGTCATTATTCAAGATAGTGATTTAATCATTACAGGCGAGTTCATATCGAACACATTCGATAAGTTGATAACTTGTCTTACACCTACACAAATAACCAAACACAAAATAACACAGAACAATGACCTAATTATAATTGGGTTAACAATTAGGCAAATTACGGTACTCATGTTAAGGTGATCAATAACACGAGTAGGCCTAACGAGTTAAAAGGAAAATTGAGTAGAGAACAGACAGCAGAGGACAAAACAAGAAAACACCATGTGTGAGCTTACACCAGATCCAACCAGATCCTCCAGCGAAGAGATCTCTCTATTCAGCTTCACGGAATGTGAAAGGCTGGCCGTTCCTACGCCATTTCCCAGCAGAGAATTTGAGTTTTTTCCCTTGATCGTACAGTTCCTTGACTTGTTTGGACCACTTCTTTTTTTCGGTCAGGTCAGCTTTGGTTAGGTCGTCAAGGATAAAGTAGCCAGTATCCTTTAGGGCAGATTTAGCTTGTTTCATTATCTCGATTTTGTCACGATATGATAACAGTTTTACCAGGATGTGTGGTGATCTTCCATGAGGGGCACGTCCGTCCCGGTGGGCACGTTCAAGCACAACATCGTGCATATCGAAGTGTCGGGAAAGGACGTCTTCTTCGACGATACGGACGCAGTTTTCCCCAGCCCCAGCCATAAGAGGAATACCGGCGATCCTGAAGTTATTTCTCCGGGAGAATCTCTCCTGACGATTGATGAGGCTGCTGATCAGCTCTGTCTGATCCCGGAGCTGAATAATTTCATGTTTAAGTTCTGCATTTTCTTTCACTAGAGGATCAACTTGGGCTTGGATGTCATCGATTCGGGAGCTTTGAAACTCGATAGATTGGTTTAGGTCAGATTCAAGTTTTTTCATATCACTGAAGAGACCATCCAGGGTGCGCTTCACCTGTGTTTGAAACTCGGAGATTGAGGTTTGGATGTGGCTTTTCAACTCTTTGGGAGTTTTGGCACCGGGTGAAGATGAGGAGTACGGTGGGGTGGAGCTCCCCGGCGAGTCAGCTGCCAGACAGGGTCCAGATTCACTGTCATCATCACCATGTTCGGGTACCAGTGAAGACATCATGGCCGCCGTTGGAGGTGAGGCCTGGGGTGAGGATTTAGATCTTGTTTTCACTCCTCCTCTCTTGCCTTTGCGCTGAGTATTCATTGTATGAGGTCCAGAAGATTCACCAAGCTTTATTTAATAACTTGTTGAGATAAGGGGAGTGAGATCTTCGGAAAAGAGTGTAAGCTGGGGGATTTTGGTTGGAGCTGGCGCAGCGTGATGTGACACTCAGCACATGTTGTTTTTCCTTGAACATATTTTAAGTAGCTTTTTACCAAGTAGGCCTACTAAGTATACAGTGCTTCACTCCAACGTAAGCATTAGGATAAAATCACCCGTGGTGAAGTGGTTAGTTGCGTGACTTGCAATCAACCCAACGGCGCACCCAAGGGGGTGCTTGAGCTTCCCCCCAAGAGGGTCAAAAGAAAAAAGAAAACAAAAAAAACGGGGGAGGAAGAGGGAAGGAAAGAAAGAGAAAGAAAAAAATGGGGAAGGGGAGGAAGGGGGAAGGAAAAAAGACCCGAGGGAGAAAAGTCGCAAATGTGTGTGTAGCTTTTGGTTTTTATTTCCGGTGGCAATATTTTATTTTCTTCCTTTGCCATTCGCATTTTTTTCCCTGCCAAATTACTCTTTTATACGGGAGATTCGATAACGCGAGGTGCGAGGTGCGAGGTGGAAGATTTTGAACACCATTTTATGACAACTCCCTTGTAATATTGTTTAAACTTGCAACATATTAAGCATTTGAAACCAACGGGCTAATTTGTCCAGGATAAAATATATCTCACGGAGTCACGTCGTTCCGGCATTCAATGGTTTCCCCCTTATGGATTGCCTGTAGTACTACACTTGAATTTGAGAAACGCCGGATAGTAATGTTTTTTACCCGCGATGTTTTTAATGAATATGCATGGTACCAGATACAAAATGAATATAATCACGCGTTGCTTCTTTTCCACATTTGTCATTTTAGTCGGCTATGTTCAGGGATTAAAAAGGTCTGCAATCCTACCCTTTCCAAATTACACATCACATTCATGCCCTGGTTAAACTTATAATTTCATTTTTTAGCAGTAATCTGTTATAAATTAGTATTATGTGACACCACTTTCGCAAAAACAAAGGTTTATCTGTAGGATATGGGTTTGCCGCCCACTTATTAATGGAAATTGCCGCCCAGTGATGAAAAGTAGGTGGGAATTTTGTTTAATAAACTTTAAAAATTTATATGGATCAGAAGTGCTTAAAAGGTACGTTTTTTCTAATTGTATGCATAAAGAGGCTTGATTTTTCACCCCTAAAACGCCAAAAGCTCAGAGCTCCAGGGGGCTTTTCCCCGTGGACCCCCACCGGGGCCTCGCCCCGGGACCCACCCACCGTAAGGCCGGCCCCTGGACCCCACCCAATACATTGGTTTGAGCCCCCCAAAAAACATAATCCTGGGTGCGCCGTTGCTTGCAATCACAAAGTTGTGGGTTCGAATCCAGCCAAGCTAACTGTTCATTTCACAATGACTTGAATACGTATTGGTGTATAGTTACCGAATCACAATTTATTGATTTGTGAAATTCACAATCAATGTTTGTATGAGAGAGATTGGCTGTTGCCAGCTTGGTGTTTATATTCCCTTTGTGGGAGCTTTGCCGAGATCCCTTGTTTGGAAATTCATCTATTTAAACAACAAGAAAAATATGTTAGGATTGACTAACTTGTTATTACATAAGTTTTTGTTAACTTATTTTAATGTTGTTGTTGATGTTTGTTTTGTTTCAGGTTTGATTTACGACATTAGTGGAAGTTACAACGCATCATTCATATTCTTAGGAGTGGCTCGAGCCTTGCCGCTTTTACCACTCACTACTCTAAGGTATTTTCACAATAATAATGAAAAGTATTACTGAGGAGGAAACTCTACAGCAAAACAGCGAGGTTTTTATTTATTCTTTGTGGTACACGACCAACGTGTATACAATTTTTGTAAGCTTACAGACATTTATTATTATTATTATTATTATTATTATTATTACTCATTATTATTATTACTCATTATTTCTTCACCCTGTCAGTGAGGCTGAAATCCAAAGAATTGCAGGGTCATTTCAGAACAACAAGGCTCCAGGATTGGATGACTTCAATCCAGGTGTTGTTAAATCGGTTGTTCATGAGATTAGTGAGCCACTGTGTCATGTGCTTAACACCTCGTTATCATCGGGTGTATTTCCTAGTAAACTGAAAGAAGCCAAAGTGACACCCATCTACAAAAGCGGTGATCGTTCCGATTTAAGCAATTATAGGCCTATCTCAGTACTGTCTTGTCTGTCCAAACTTCTGGAGAAAATTGTGTATGATAGAACAGTCAAATTCTTAAACAAGTTCGATGTCATTTGTGATAACCAGTATGGTTTCCGAAGCAATTATTCAACGTCATCAGCTCTAATTGACCTTACCAACAAAGTTACTAATGCATTTGAGAACAACAAATATGCCATGGGGATCTTTCTGGACTTATCCAAAGCGTTTGACACTATCAACCATGGGATCCGTGGCATAGCACATGATTGGTTTGAAAGCTATCTCTCAAATCGTTCCCAATGTGTCAAATACAACAACATGATTTCTGACTTCAGAGTAGTAACCCATGAAGTACCTCAGGGGTCGCTTCTAGGCCCGCTACTCTTTATTTTGTACATCAATGATATTTCGGCCACTTCTGATTTATTCTCTTTTATCCTGTATGCAGATGATACTAATATATTTCTCTCGGATAAGAGCCTCCCTACCTTATTTGACAACGTCATTTAGTCATTTAGTTAATGTTTGTGAGTGGCTGAAAGCCAACAGGCTTTCCCTTAACGTAAAGAAATGTAACTTTATGATCTTCCATAGTAAAAGGAAGCCTTGTAATGTTTCTAATCTCAATGTTAAATTGCTAAATGAGCCTATTCAATGTGTTGATAAAACTAAGTTCCTTGGTGTGATGATTGACAGTAAATTAAATTGGTCCTACCACATAGATGAAATTGCTAGCAAGGTCTCAAAATCCATTGGCATCATGCGCAGATTTAAACACTTGTTTCCAACCAGAGTTCTCCGAACACTTTATTGCTCTCTTATTCTCCCCTACTTGAGTTATTGTAATGTAGTCTGGGGAAACACGTTTCGTACACACACCAACAAACTGCTCATCCTTCAAAAGAAAGCCAATCGCCGTTTCAAAAGCTCATTAAACTGCTCATACGGATCCTCTATTCAAAGAGCTCAACCTACTTAACCTCGATAACATCAACAAATATCATCAGAACATCTTCATGTACAAATTCTTCAGCAAAAAACTTCCCACTCACCTCCAATCGCTCTTTAAATTTAACTACAACATTCACGACTATAATACCAGAACTTCAACAAACATTCATATTCCTAAGCACAGGGACACAGGTTTTCAAACACACGATTCGGTACTCTGGTGCGGCCAACTGGAACAAGCTTCCTAGTGACATCAAGCTTCCTAGTGACATATGTAATGAATAATTTGCTAAATGCCGTTGAAGAAAACAACATTTCTATTGGTGTATTTTTAAACCTATCTAAAGCTTTTGACACGATTAACCATGATATTTTGATATGCAAACTAGAGCATGGAGTAACATTGGAGTGGTTCAAAAGCTATTTATCTAATAGAAAACAGTTTGTTTCATATAATTCTGTCCATTCATCTGAAAAACCTATTTCTTGTGGAGTACCTCAGGGTTCTGTTTTGGGTCCTCTTCTTTTTATTATTTATATTAATGATATCTGTAACACATCCGAAATTATATAATTTTGTCTTTTTGCCGATGATACAAGTTTAGTGTACAGCCACATAAATGTAGATACAGCTATTCTTAACCTTAACGTTGAAATGGTAAAAATAAGTACGTGGCTTGTTGCTAATAAACTGTGTATTAATCTACTCAAAACAAATTATATGATATTTTGTCCAAGACAACGTAAATATATCCAATCTGTGCCTTTAATCTTAAATGGAACTGACCTTCAAAGAGTAACAAGTACTAAATTCCTTGGTATAAGAATTGATGAAAATTTGTCTTGGAAAAGTCATATTAATGATGTTGCGAGTAAAATATCAAAGAATATTGGTATAATTAATCGTCTAAAGACATTTTTACCAAGCCATGTCTTATTAACTCTATATAATTGTTTTGTTCTTCCCTATTTAAGAGCATGTCCACGAGAGGACCATGCAAAATCTTGAAAAATCGACAAGGTGGGGGGTCAGCGATTTAAACTCAAATGTTGGCTATTTGATCCCCACCTGGGACCATAACACCTGGTGGAGCAGCTCGCTCAAAAATCTTACAGTGGCCGAGTACGGGCACCAACTAGTTTCAGCGCAAAATGGACACTTCCGGGGAGTTAATTTGTAGTGTTTCTGGCGTACAGTTAGAGCCCCGTTAATTCCCTTAAACTGTATCAATTTCTGTCGACTTATACATCAAAAGAAAGAGCTCATCATCCTCTTCACGATGAAATAAAAAACAATTGTGTGAAAATGTTCACTGTAGATATCTAGGCTTTAGGAAAACACTTGACAGTTCTACTAAGGAAATAAGCCATCTACGCAGTTAACCATAACTTAATTAGTGCAGGGCTGAGAGTCAACCAACTTGGTAGAAATATAGTTCAGATATCCAACTACAATAATAAAAACTAAAAACATTGCCAGCTCTTTTTGATTTTAATTGCCAAGGGTCAACAAAGATGGAAAAGTTCATAAGTAAATCTACATACAGTCCTGAGTAAAATATTGCTTGCCCTTAATTCACGTCTGGAATAGGATGTTATTATAACATTAAACAAATACATCAACAAAGATGAAACATAAGTTTTTGCAAGTTTTGTGTATTAAGGTGGATGGGAGAGTTTTTTGCAGCAATACCGACCGGCGTGATAATGGAAGTGGAACGTCCAGTTACCGCCCACCCAGTTAACGCGAAGTACCGCAAGAGGGCGCCACACACTGCATCGCAACCCCCCCCCCCCCCCCCCCCCCCGGGGGGGGGGGGGCGCACCACACTAAATAAACTCCCATAGGAACCAATGCTAAATGATAAATATTCAAAAATACTCAAAAAATCGTGTAAGTCTCTCGCCTCTTGAAAACCAATCAAACATATTTTCGGACGACTGAACTTCAGAATTCTTTTCAATTTTTGGCAGGTCAGCCGTTTGGAATTTTTGCTAACTACCCCAGAAGAAAAAAACACGAATATTTTTTTGTTTTCCAAAACCGACTTGCTGCCAGTTTTCGTGAAGCACTTCTCCACTTTCCCGGTCAAATAGGGCCAACTTTAACGCCTAAATTTATCAAGTCTCCTCAAAAGTTGAAGCACCGAACCCCCGGGTTGTGATAGATTCTTATATTTACACAGTCTATTAATTGCATGACCCCAAAAACGTTGTAATTAAAAATAAGTTATGGGTTTACAAATTATGATAAGTAGCTTGGCGCATGAATTCTGGCTTATTTGGTGTGGTGCGCCCTATAAGGGCACTTAATTATTCTTTATGGTTAAAACATTATACTTAAATTGTTGAAAATAGGTCACTGACTTGATATCTGAAAAAAAAAATTGGAAATGTTATTGCGTTCGTCTACAACAAGGTCAAACATGTTGGAGCATTTACATGTACTCTAAGCAATGCGATATTAAGAAAAACCTGCATGACACGCTGTGTACACTCTAGTAAATGACAAGTCAGAAGTTATAAACGTATCTCTTTTTTTTAGTTATACGATTCTAAACGCCTTACAATTATTTCTAATAATTGACAAGAGGGGGTGATAAGATGGCTACTTGCTTGCAAGCTCTGTGTTTGGCTCTCCCATTTTTGATAAATGTTGCTGTCCATAGCCCTCTAAGTAGTGTAAATTTGATACCACATGAAAGATTAGTGGTTGCTGATCAGAATGGTTGTTTTTCTGATGGATTTGCTGCTGAGGAAGACAGATTATGTGGTGTTTTCCCATCAGAATTTCTTCAATTTCTGCCAGTCTTCAAAGCCAGTTGCATCATGCAGTACACACCTGGCCGATTCTATTGTCATGACCATGCCACCCTTTGTCCCCTCCTGCATTCAGTGGACTACAACAAGCTACATGTACCTGCCTGTGTGCATCCAATATGGCTGACCATCAAACTATCTATTGGAAACCACAGCTCATGTAGTAAGTTTGGCAAAGCTCCAGTTAACTATTACCCAAACTCTACAGCTACATTCAATCTACCCCTTGCAATGTCTGGAGACATTGAAGTCAATCCTGGTCCTGTTAAGGACCCCTGTGGTAATTGTAGTCGCCCAGTTAAATCAAACCAAAGATCTCTTCTATGTGAAGATTGCAACCTGTATTGGCATCATAAGTGTATTCCTGAGATGACCATTACCCAGTACAACCTGCTCATCTCAAGTACAATTGACTGGTTCTGTCCAAGCTGTTTTACTGCATCACTGCCATTCTCATCATGCAGTGACACTTCACTCCAAGAAGCATTTGCCGATTTGCCAAATTCCTCTCATCCGTCAGTTGACATTCCAAACAATCCAGCTTCGCTCTCTAGAAGACTTCCAAGTATCTCAGATAACACCCCATCACTCCCAACCGCATCCCCTAGTCACCTATCTGGGCTGTTATTTAATGCCCGTAGTGTCCGAAACAAGGGTTTGGATCTTGCCACGTCTATCGCCTCTTCGACCCCGCCTGACATCCTGGCACTCACAGAGACTTGGCTCAAGGAGCATGATTCGGACGCCATCTTGGGACTCCCTGACGACTACTTGATCTTCCGCAAGGACCGTCCCTCTCGCGGTGGTGGCATCTTGACTGCAGTCAAAGCAAACATCCATCCTGTCCACCATGCCGAGTTTGACTCCCCTGAGCTTGAACTCTTGTGGGTGTCCTTATCCTGTCATCGTGGAAGATGTCTTCTTGGCACATTATATCGCCCTCCCTGCGCAACTACTTCGTTTTGGGATGATCTCAACGCCGTGGTCTCAAGAATGGATCACTTTCTTCCCAAATTTGACTGTATTATTCTCATGGGAGATTTCAACATTGACTGTAATCCTGCAGTAGCCGACTCTCCGAACCGCTCTCATTTGTATGAATTTGCTGACTCGTTAAACCTATTTCAGCTTGTCACAGACATCACCCGTCCCCCATGTAGTGATGATACCATTTCTTCTGGGTCCACCATCGATTTGGTCTTCAGTAGTTCTCCGCATAACTTCGTATCCGTTGAGACTGTTCCCAACCCTGTTACCAGCGATCATCTTGCCGTTCAGTTCGTCACTCGTCTGAATACTTCTCCCCCGCATCCCTCTGTTGTTAGACAGTTTTTGTCTTACAATCCTGATTCCATCACTCATCTCAACGCTCTCCTCCAATATGCTCCCTGGGATCTTGTTGTTGACAAAGATGACATCGACTCTTCATGGGAAGGTGTTTTGGATCTGATTAATGCTGCTGTCAAAGACGCCATTCCTGGTTCTATAAAGCGGACAAGGAAAAGGAACAATTCTCCATGGGTTGATGCTGACCTGAAACATTTGTGCTCAGTAAAGCGTAAACTGTTTTCCAAGGCTAAGCGCTCTGGATCTCTTGCTGATTGGAACTCTTATAAACTTGTACGTAATCAGCTAAAATATTGCACTCGCAAGGCTTATAAACACTTTGTTAATAACATGTTTTCATCCAAGGACAACAAAAAACGTTTTTGGTCCTTTGTTCGTAGCAGGAAACGATCACCTACCCCATTGTCTTTTAAACATAATGCCCAAACACTAGTCAAACCTCATGAAATAGCTTGTGCTTTTAATACTTATTTTGCTTCAGTTTTTTCTGCTGATGTCCCTGTTTGTCAAGACCCTCCCACATGTGATTTTCCCATTCCAGCTCTGTCTAGTGTTAACTTCTCAGTTGATGATATTCAGCGTACCTTATCTTCTTTACCTCTGGGGAAGGCTCCTGGGCCAGATGGAATCAGTGCTAAATTCTTGCGTAACACAGTTTCTACTATCTCTCCAGTTCTCTGTAGGATCTTCAATGATTCCATTGCCTGTGGACGCCTTCCCCGTGGTTGGAAGCTTGCCAATATTACCCCCGTGTTTAAAACTGGTGACCGTTCCCTTCTTAGTAACTATAGGCCTATTGCTCTCACTTCTCTCGTTAGCAAGATCATGGAGAGACTGTTATCTAATGTTGTTAAAGATCATTTAAATTCTAATTGTTTATTGTCTGATAAGCAGCATGGTTTTGTTCCTCACAAATCCTGTGTCACCCAACTTATGAATGTGTATCATTCATGGGATACCACTTTAGATAAGCGTAGTCCCCCAAGGATTGATGCAGTTTTCTTGGATATGAGTAAAGCTTTTGACCGTATGCCCCATCATATACTTGTACGTAAACTTGCTAGTAATTTTAACATCCGTGGCTCTCTCTGGAGTTGGATTAAAGATTTTCTGGTTGATCGTCAACAAAGAGTCACATTTGTAGGTATGAACTCCTCATGGTCCGTAGTTAGCTCTGGTGTTCCTCAAGGTAGTGTTCTTGGGCCCCTGTTATTCAATTTATTCATCAATGATATATCTTACAACCTCAGTTCTAATTGTGTTCTTTTCGCTGATGATGTATTAATTTATCGTCCAATCCGTTCCTGTTTAGATGTAAGCTCCCTCCAGCATGACCTTGATGAGCTGAGCACTTGGAGTGTCTCCAATGGTATGACGTTCAACCCTACAAAGTCCAAAATCATGCATATTTCCCGTAAACACTCTCTCAACCCCCCTGTTTACACTCTTTCAGGTTTTCCCTTGCAACCCACAACCTCTGTCAAATACCTTGGAGTCACTCTGAATGCTCAGCTCTCTTGGACTAACCATATCAAGAATGTTGTTTCAAGTGCCAATAGAACATTGGGCCTCATTAAGACCATTGCTTTCAATTCTTCTGTTTCAGCCAAGTTCTGTCTTTATAAATCTCTAGTTCTCCCTATTTTAGAATATGGTATGCCAGCATGGCTCCCTCATACATCTCTCCAGACTCAGGCCCTTGAACGGGTACAAAAACGTGCTACTCGATTTATTCTTGGGCAGAGGATGGGTGAGATGTCTTACCCCGATAGACTTAAGTCCCTTAATTGGTCGTCTCTGTCAATTCGTCGTAATTTTTCTGTTTTGTATTTTATCATTAAGTGTAAGTTTAACCTTATTCATTGTGATGTGGCTGGCATCATTTCTGTCAACCATAGATATCCTGACGTTCTCACCTTCAAACACCTGTATGCTAGAACCGATGCTTTGCATTTGTCTGCTCCTCATCTTTTCCCCAGACTTTGGTCTAGTTTACCAGAAAACATTCGTAATTCCCTACTGCTATTGCCCTTCCACAGCTTCCTCAAATCACTTAGATATTCTGTCTGCCAATCTCATGAATCAACTTGAATAGTTTTTATTATTTTTCTCAGTGTGGGCAGGGCTTTCTGTCCGTATTTTTGTATTACTCTTTCTTACTTGTAAATTTTGTACTATTTTATTTGTTCTCATTTTTATTTATTTATACATGTATTATAATTCTCCGGGGAGGGGAGTGTGGCTCTAGTGTTGGGACTTGTTTGGGGTTTAGTCCACCCTTTTAATAGCCTGCTATAGCCCATTCACTTGTGCAATATTTTAAATCGTTTTTATTTAAATCGTTTTTATTTATTAACAAGTTTATTTATTTATTTATTTATTTACAAGTTTATTTATTTATTTATTTATATACATACTTCTTTATTTGTTTATCTTTACTTTTACTGTTATTTTACTCATTTATTTTCGTTTTATAAATTAGTTATTTATTATTTATTTATTATTGGTTTTGTATTATTATCTGCTTTTATTATTGCGTGTACTATATTATATGTTTAAATCTATATTTATTTCATTGTGTACCCCAGATGTGGGGCAACAGATCTACGGATCATAGTATGTATTTGCTTTTGTTGTCCCTTGCCCATCTCGGGGTATATTGTCTTGTATTTTGTTTTGTACTGTTATGGCAAATAAAATAATAATAATAATAATAATGTGGAAGCTGTAAAAAGGGATAGGGGATGGAAGAGGGAGGGCTTGGGAAGGGGGGGCAGATTTTGCTTACCCGCCAACATTTTTAACCATGTTTTCATATTGAGTTTAAAATGGTGAACTTTATAACAAAATAGAATATACATAGGTCATTTTATCACGTTTAACTGTCCTTCCAAGTTTCATTTTCCCTAGCTGTTAAGGGATAAGGGGTGAATGGGTGGGCGGGGCGTGGGCGGGGCGTGTTGCAAAATGCCCTTCCAGACACTTTACTGTTAATAAATTGTGGTTAACGGGAACACTTGGACTATAGTTAAGACTGTAAGCTAATAAGGTGTTTGGGCTTGGGGCTAGGGTTAGACGCTTATCAAGTGTTCGTTTTTGATTAAACAGTCAGTACTACTCTTCCATTTTTTATTTTTGTTAATCTCAAAATGTTGATGTTCCCAAACTACATCTAACCAATTAGCTTTCCAATTGTCTTGTTACCATGAGAACTGATTTTCACACCCCAAAAATCCATCACTCAATGGCCAGTACTGCTTTCAACTTTGATGCCGTTGGTGTATTTTCTATGGTGTAATACTTGTACCACTCTATATTGACTGTCAGTCACTGAATACCACACACCGGTAGTGTGAAGGTAAAAACTAAAACATGTTGCACTCATGAATATGTCAATAAATAAAACCATTGACACTTATTGTGTTATTATCTAAACTATAATAAAGTCCTGGTGTGTTTATTTTGTTTTCTAATTGCCTTATTCTGAAGAGGATCTTGGCTTTGCAATACTGCAAATGCCTGACAAGGACCAAATAACTTGCATACAAATCATACAAATCAGAGAGGGTGAAAGGCTTGGAGGAGGGGGTTACAATTAAAATATGAATCGGGATTTGAGTATGACAAACTAAACAAAACATTTAGATATAAGGTCAGTGTCTGAATCCTGAGGAAATTGGTCATGTTCACTAAAACACTTAATTAAGGATTCAAGGACCAACATAAATGTTTCATGTAGGGTAATGAGAGGTTTGCTTCATGTCCAATGCATCGAGACTACCATCGAAAACAAGGCAATCGCAAATCACAACAGGTACCAGTTTTGAATGATGCAATGCTAAACCGCCATTTTTAGGCAAAAACAGGCTCCTGCCATTTCAAAAAAAAAACTGCTGGCAAATATTTTATTGATGCTGCCTAAGGACCATAATAAGAACTCTCTTTCACCCAAGTGTCATTGCTCACAGACCTGCACTAATGACTCTACAGCGACTCAAAGATGTGATGCAAATTTGGTGGTACCCTTAAATGAAGAGTTACTGTTGCCTCTTAAAAGTCTTGTTTTTCCAAAATGTTGAGTTCCTGGTTTAGGTCAGGATACTAACTAAAGACTCTTCAAATTTCATTGCTCTACTGTATTCCACCTTTCAGCAGCAAGCGTTTAAACTTTTGTAGTCAAAAATCATCAAAAACGCAATTTTTCCACTAAAAAACACATTTTTTGCTATTTTTTCTGTTAGGGAGGTCAGATTGGCCAAATATTGTGCACAGCCTCAAGGCTACCTATGACCCACCTACCACCAAAATTTCAGCCAAATCCGTTGACCCCCACCTTATCACGGTCTGCATGGTCCTCTCGTGGACATGCTCTTAAGTTACTCAGTTCTTACTTGGGGTGGTTTACCTACACAATGTAATAGACTTCTTACTTTACAAAAGCGAGCTGTTAGGATCATTTCTAACGCTGGTTTTCTTGATCATACTGCTGCATTATTTTGTAATACTAAATTGTTAAAATTTAATGATCTTTATCATTTGAAATTAGGTAAATTTATGTACAAGTACATGAGTAATGCATTACCACCTTGTTTTAGTTCATTTTTTACTCTAACTACTAGCATTCATTCATACAAAACTCGAAGCACTTTAAAGAAAAATCTTTTTGTTTCCCGCAACCGAACCTCAATGTATAAAAACAGCCTTGTTCAACGCGGTGTTACATACTGGAATAGTTTGGATGGTTCTGTTAAATCTGCAATCACTCTACCTATATTTTCAAAAAAATTAAAACAATTGCTACTTAATGCATATTCATTATAATTATTTCATGGCTTACTTTTGGTATATTGTTGATACACCTACATTTGTTCGTCTGTCCTTGTAGTCCCTTGTCTTTGTGAGTCTTATTGTTTTGTTAGTCTGTCAATAGGTTAGGGTACAAAAGCCAAGGCTTCACCCAATCCTAAGTTTTGCCCTTCTGACTTGTTAATAATTTTGGCTACTGTTTATAACTGCCACTGTTAATATTTATAAAAAACCAATGATGTATCATATCATGTGAGGGAAATACCGAAATAAATGTTTATTGAATTGAATTGAATTGAAAAGCTCATCCTCACTGAATGTATTTAAACGTAAAGTTAAAGCCTACCTCTAAATCTACTTTTGTAAGCTATTTATTTCTGTGCTGTATTAATGTATATTATTGTTATCACTACTTATCGTAGTAATTTATCTACTCATGTTAATTCTTGAAGTTATTTTTGATAGTGTTTTTTGCCCTCTTGTCTGTCTTGTCTGTCTGCATGTCTGTAAATGTTTTTGTCTTTTGTGTCCGTTGTCTGTCTTGTCCTGTATGGCATTCCCAAATCAAGCACACGCTTACCGGGGATTGCCTCCATTTCACTAACTCTGCCCTTTTCCTACTATTATATAGTATCATTAGTGTATTCTGTTTTAATATAAATCATCATTTTGTATGTTACTTGCACACATATTATGTTAAATGAAAATAAATGTTGTTGTAAAAAAATAAAAAAATAAAAAATAAAAAAAGCAATAGGTGGTTATTTATTATGAAGTTTGGTGTCAGAGTACTTTGTAAAACGTATAGCTTTATCATTATGCATTGTGTCTGTTTTTAGACTAATATTGGCGTATGTACAAGTAGAGTTTCTTACGCCAGACTTCTTTCTTATAATCCATAACTTTTTTTCTATCTAACCAAAGTTATGTATACATCGTTATGTATACATCGTTATGTGTACATCGTTATTGGTATGGTGGTCAAGCTTATGATTTTTTTTTGGGGGGGGGGGGGGCTATCCGTTAGACAAAAATGAGATATACCTTTTTAAGTTGCAGGTAAATTTCAAATAATTTGTTTTTAACTGCACCCTTTTGTGACAAGTTTCAAAGGCTGAATCTTTTGGCAAATAACATGTTGCAAGTTCAAAAAAGTTTAATACTTGGCACAAACTTATAAATCTCAATATTTGGATACAAAATAACTTATAATGTCATGATAACGTCATAATTTTTCAAATTTGGAATGATCGGGTTTTCTGTTTACAATTTTCAAATCTTTGAATCACAATTAACATCATGTGTGTCAATATTTCATACAAAGACATGTTTTCCAAAAAAAAATTACTTTTCGTATGACCTTTGCTTCAGGTCATACCAGAATGTCAAAAATACCTTTGGTTGGCCGTTACATCTCATCAAAACCGTACTTCAAAGCGCACAAAATATGATAACCAACAATGATAATAGCACATGTATAAGTGCATTGTAAAAATATAGATGTAGTTTACTGTAATATACATGCACAGCATACAAAATGCAGTGCAGAAGAACGGTGGCTGGCTGTAACGTTCCGTTGAGCACAAAGTTCAGAGTCCAAGATTGATTTGGAAATAAGTGTTTATCAGCTGCCATGCAAAAGCCGAAATGTCAGCATTTGTTGTATGGTAACGAATTAGGCACACTTTCCATACTTCTATTTGGTAAGATTGAAAATATAAATGCTCACAGATTTGTACATAAATTACGGGGTATAAAGATGGTCATAGTGGAAAACTTCCCTTGAAATACACATCTATGTTGTGCACCGAATAGGTTGCACACCTTCTTTTGCTCTCTGCTTTTTGATGTTTATGTCCTGCTTGTTTCTACTGTTAAACTTCATGTTTTATACCATCTTGTAGAGCTATTAACAGAGAATCTTCTACTGTCTTTGGATTTCATGTTCTGTGAATCAATTTGGAATCATTTATGGAAACATTAGTCAACTTTAAAGTCGTAATTGTGTGTTGTAGCCTTTCTACTGACTATGATGACTCACTCTGCAACCTTCAAGGCCAAACTGCTTAAACAATAGTTTGACTGTGTGCAACTTGTGTGGCTAATACAATGGAGGTCCTCATCAAGTCAATCTTCCTGTGTGTTCTTGTTCTGCAAGTCTGCAGTACTTCAACTCCTTCCAAAAAGGATCTTCTATCTAACTGTGTATCTTTTTCACATTGTTGTTTGTCTGGAAAGAAAATTTTCACCAAAGGATTCCTGAAATCACCAATTTCATATTATCATAACTCAACTGCTAGCTTCAATGTTGTACTGCTATGTTGTGGAGACATAGAACCTAATCCAGGTCCCCAATCTGATGAAATAACTAGGACCACCCGCAGCATTAAACTTACCTATCAGTATGATAGGTCTCAACTTTTGGAAATAGGCTCCCAATGTGCAAAGCTGCCTGTTACCCCTGCTACATGGTCCACCCTGAGAGAACTGAAAATTTCGTCTAAAGCTCCTACACGTCGAGGGCGATCGGTGAAACACACGACTAATCCAAACTTAAGCATTGCTACTCCTGTTACTGCTAATCATGTCACTCATTGTACGGATGTCTCTTCACCCCTATCACCTACTAACAGGCCTGGTAAACAGGTGAACTTATCCAATATCTGCATTCTAAATGCACAATCCGTGTGCAATAAAACCAACCTTCTCACTGACTATATTACGGATCACGATTTTGATTTCATTGCGCTTACAGAAACCTGGCTAACTAACACAGACAAACACAAGCAAGTCATCGGGGATTTGTGTTTGCCGGGATATGATTTATGTCATGTGCCGCGTGTTAACAGATCTGGTGGAGGCATAGCTCTCATACACAAGGAAAATATAATCAGAGGGCCTGTTACATCATATAATGGTTCGACGTTTGAAAGTTTATGCTGTGATCTGACTACCAAAGGTTCTTTTTCCCCCCTCAAGCTTGTCATCATTTATAGACCACCGTATAGTTCAAAAAATCGTTTTACCCCTAGAATGTTTCTTGATGAGTTTTCTGAATATGTTGCAATACTTTCCGCGTCTCTCAATAAATTGTTGATTGTTGGAGACTTCAACTTTCACTGGATGTTTGCTAATGCTGATGCTGATGCTACTCGTTTAAAAGACATGCTCGAATCCACCAATATGTCACAGTTTGTTTGTACACCGACTCATATAAGCGGTCATATTCTAGACCTTGTTATTGCACGCCCATCCGATAACCTTGTAAACTCGATAAATGTTGGAGGTTTTCTAACAGATCACGCGGCCATACACTGTTCACTAAACTTGAATAAGCCCCTACCAACTAGAAAACAAATCTCATATCGCAAATATGCTTGCCTTGACCATGATGCTTTTGCAGATGATATTTGCAAGTCTGATCTGATAATCAATCCTTCAGATAACTTGGATAACCTCATTGATCAGTATGACTGTATACTTAAATCTCTTCTTGACCATCATGCTCCGTTAAAAACTCGCTCTGTTACCATCAGACCATCAAACCCATGGTACTCTACTGAGATTGCTGAAGCAAAGAAAATGCGTAAACGACTTGAAAGACGCTGGAGGAGAACAAATGTTGTGGCTGATCGAGACCTGTTTAAAGCTCAACGTCAACGCGTTCTCCACATGATCAATGATGCTAAATCAAAATATTACCAAGATAAACTATCTTGCTGTGAGAATCAACGAGAAATATTTAGGATTGTTGAATCTTTATTGCATAATAAAAGTAAAACCAAGCTACCAACTCACATTGACACTATGGAATTGGCTGAGAAATTCAGTGATTACTTCATCACCAAGATAAGAAATATTCGGACTGATCTTGACACATCCGCCTCTACTCAGTCTATCAGTGCAGGTACATACGAGTCTAACCCCAATATCCCTACACTCGACAGGTTTGAACCGGCCTCTGAAGTTGAAATCCGGAAACTGATAAATTCATCACCTTCAAAATCTTGTGACATTGATCCCATCCCAACTTGGCTGTTGAAAAGGCACTTGTCTGTCCTGTCTACCCCTATCACCAAAATTGTCAATTTGTCGCTTCATAATGCAGCTTTTCCTCAGCGTTTCAAAAGTGCTATCGTCACTCCACTCCTTAAAAAGCCATCGCTTGACTCAGAAAATCTCAAAAATTTCCGCCCAGTTTCCAACCTCTCATTTATGTCGAAAATAATTGAGAAAGTAGTTGCCGCCCGTCTGACTGATCATCTGTCTGAACACAATCTGTATGAGACCTCTCAATCTGCATACAGAAAATATCATGGGACAGAGAGTGCATTGTTGCGCGTGCATAATGATATTCTTCGCGCTGTGGATGATAAACGTGGTGTGTTCTTAGTCCTCTTAGACCTTTCCGCAGCCTTTGACACCATAGATCATACTATCCTTCTGGGACGCCTGAAATCTTTGGGTGTCAAAGGACCAGTTCTCCAATGGATTAAATCTTACATCAGCAACCGAACTCAAGCCATCAACATTAATGGAGTTTTATCATCACTTGCCACGCTCTTGTTTGGTGTTCCCCAGGGATCTGTCCTTGGGCCACTCTTCTTCACCATTTACTCTAAACCAATAGCTGCAATTGCAAGAAACCACGGACTCCATGTACATTTGTATGCAGATGATACTCAACTGTATCTTTCATTTGATTTAAATTGTTCTGATGAGCAATCTGAACGCAAACGTGTTGAGCAATGTGTTTCTGATATAAAGTCATGGATGACCAATAATAAATTAAAACTCAATGATGATAAAACGGAACTGCTCATAATAACGTCTAAACATAACCAAGACAAAATAATCAATCACCAGATGCAAATTGGCACTGCTACTGTTACATCATCTGCAAATGCTCGCAATCTTGGGATCATGTTTGATAACACTATGTGCATGGAATCCCATGTGAAGAAAATTTGTCAATCTGCTTTTTACCATATTAGAAACATTAGCAGCATTCGTAAAGTCCTCAATAAAAAGTCTGCCTCTATCCTTATACATGCTTTCATTACATCCAGGCTTGATAATGGAAACTCATTGCTTTATGGTATTAACAAGCATCTTATCAAAAAACTGCAAAATGTCCAGAACGCTGCTGCTCGGGTATTATCTAAAACACGTAAATATGATCACATCACACCTGTGTTGAAACAGCTTCACTGGCTCCCAGTCTGTCAAAGAATTAAATTCAAAATCATTTTGCTTGCCTGGAAAGCTATGAATGATAGGGCTCCTCCCTATCTCAAAGAAATTCTCTCACCATATACGCCAACTCGCAATCTTCGCTCTACAAACCAACTTCTTTTAACTGTCCCTAAAACAACCACTTCCAACGGCGTTCGCGCATTTTCTGTATCTGCACCCACTCTCTGGAACTCTCTTCCTTTACATATCCGAGCTACAAAGTCTCTGGACATTTTCAAAACATTGCTAAAAACTCACCTGTTCAATATTTCTTATGATTGACTATTGACTATCTGTTTGTTATTTTTCCCACTTGTTTTTGCCGACACATTTATGTAAATCTGTTTTATTCAATGTGCTCTTATTTCTTTCTAAGCTACGTATTTTGTAATCTTTTTGGTTACTCTCTCTGTTTTTTTTTGTTTTTTTGTTTTTTTTTTGGTTTTTATGCGCCTCGGAATAAGTTTAGTCTTAGATAGATGGCGCTTTACAAGTTTTAATTATTATTATTATTATTATTATTATTAAATAGTTTTGCTTAAAATGCCATAGTTTTTAGGAAATTAGTAAAACAATAGTCTTTATCCTGCAGGATAAAATCCGACGTTTGAAAAAAAGTTAAACATATAAGGGTTTTTTCACTGTTTTCTCATGACTCCGATAACTGTGGTAGCCCTGAAGGGACATCGCACATCGCAAATATCTTTGCAAATATTTGCGATGTCGCAAATATCTTTGCAAATATCTTTGCAAATATTTGCGACATCGCAAATATCTTTGCAAATATCTTTGCAGATATTTGCGATGTGCGATGTCCCTTCAGGGCCACCATAGATAACCGATTGAGCTTAAACTTTCACATGTTTGTTATTTCATGTACATGTTGGGTCACATCAAGTGTGGATACAGGTCTTTGGCAATTACCATTGTTGTTCACATTCTTTAACTTCAAACTTTACTTAATAGTTAGATCTTCAAAAGTATGACATATTCACAGTGAAGTTATCATGACCTAATCAGGTGTCGATTTAAAATAAGTCAATTTTAAATATTTTGAGGAAAACAAAATTACCTCTTGAACTGCATAAGCTTTTTATTCATTCAAAACGTCTTATGAAAAGGCCTGACCCAAATTGACTTTTGTCTTCCGGTCGACACCAGAAGTTGAAGTGAAATATTTATTAACGGGCCTCTTTTAGATTCTTTAAACAGTATGATCTAGATTTTGGACATGATTTCTCTGCCTGAATTAGTCTTCTTTTCAACAATGCCGTCTTGTGACAAGTTTAATACTTTTTTTACTGGAAACCTGTTGGAAGTTGAAAAGGTTTTAAACTAGGTATATAGTCTTATAATGAAAACTGAATAGTTTAAAGATTTGAATTTTGGGGAAATGAACAACTGTGATTTAGCCTTATTTGAAAACTGATGACGTCATAGATTATAACTTACCCGGACATTATTGTTTTGTTTGTTTTTAATTATGTATATATCACATTGTCTGTGAGTGTTGACATGTGAACAATTATTTGTATTTGTTTGTGACCTGGTTTGACACCAATTCCTGTCCAAACCAAAAGTTCTATTTGAACCTCAATATGAAAACAGGACAGTTTTTATGACGTCATGGTGAAGTCATCAGGTGTCCAATAACTGTATGTGTACGGGATATGTACAAAGTTCGAACACGCTGTTGAGTGCTGGACGAGTCAATTTCATTTGAGGGAGGTTATATATCTTCAAATGTTGCATACGCGACATCATTACACGAGAGAACATGCATTTAAGGTTTTTTTGCGTTTCAGTGCTTCGGTAGTGTTTACAGTTTAATAAAAATCCTATAACTTAGTTGGCTGTGTTCTCCACAAGACAATGTAGTACAATACAAAGAAAATATATGGCAGTGATGGCAATTGCCAACTTCCAATGGTAGATGAACCAATTTATATAATTTAATCATATAATTATGTGACCGGGGTTAAATATTACTATTTGCAGAAACGACTATTCTTTCCTCAGAAAATTTATTTTCTTTTATCACATATCTGTCGGAGAAATAACAGAATTCAAAAGACGTGTCTTCCTCCCGACATCATAGAGTAGAATCTGTCGGAGAAATAACAGAATTCAAAAGACGTGTCTTCCTCCCGACATCATAGAGTAGAATCCAATAATTTAGTAATTAATAATATTGTAATAAATTAAACGTTAAAATATACAGTATCTATGTCTACGAGTTATTCCGAAAGTAAGGCATAACTAACAATATTCATAAAAGACTACGGGGCGGGTTTCTCTCGGCCCCAGGGATTGCACATTTCAGAGCAAGACACATCGCTAGAAAAGGTATTATAATGCCAAAACGAATAATTATCAACTATGGCCATCAATAACAATTGTAGTTGGATGGCAACATCAAATGTACAACTAAAGTAAAATAGCTTGTCTCTTGGCAGGTTCCCGCCAAAACCTTTATGGCGTCCGCCATCTTGGAAACACATATCTATAAAATTAAAAACCTTGCAAACTTGTACAAAATATATTACAAGAAGTATTACTAAAGAGCTCGACTTTCTCTTTCTAATAATTCAAACTAATAGAAAATAAATAAAGAGAAGGTTGATTAAACTGAGTCCCGAGTTAGGGCGGAACTCTCGATTGACGAATCTCAATTCGGAATCTTGACAAAACAACACCAAAAAGTGGCTATAAATCTAATTAAAGGTATAAAACAAATATAAATGCAAGGGATTGTTTAAGTAACTGCTATTTATGATAAAAGAGAAATAAATTAGAAAAGATCATACCTGTCGGAGAAATAACAGAATTCAAAAGACGTGTCTTCCTCCCGACATCATAGAGTAGAATGACCCAATTTGATAAATTTGAAAATCAAGCCACCGCTAGGGGGCGCTCGATCCGGGGTTTGAGATGTTTGAATAAATGAATATATTAAGTCACTGGTGAAACATAAAAATTACGTTTTTCCTGCCCGTCACAATTAATTATTTAGTTAATTAATTGGGAAAACAAACAAAAAAAGGCTAAAATTAGCCTAGACAATACCTGTAAATGTAAACAAAACACTGCAAAAGAAACTTTTATAACCTGAACAAAATAGCTTGTCAGTGTGTGCTGACAATGTACCAAAGGGACGTTGCAACCAAACTGGGCCCGATTTCATGGCTCTGCTAACCGTAAGCAAATAATCGGCGCTTACGGAAGCAGGGATATCCGCGATTACGTCAAGCGTATAGACTGTGCAAGTCTCGCGCGTAATCGAACTTCCGGGACCATTGTGGTCCCAACCATAATATGGAGTTTTACGTTGGCAAGATTTTGTTTCGTCAATGACCATGAAAATTAAATATGTTGTTCGGAATGTACTACTAAGTGATAAAAACATGAAAGTAAAATCAATAAAACACAACATCGAAGAAAAACCAAGAATTAAACTTGACCTCGGCTTCCGGTTACTTGCAAAGTTAAGAATTTGTGCCCACCTCCGATCACCAAATTTGTTTTGGTCGCGCGATGATAATCGCCAGATGCTGTAATTGCCAGACACTAAGCTTTTTTTAATAGACTGTGCAAGTCTCGCGCGTATCCGAACGAGAAAACACGTCAAACGAAGAACATTTTTATTTCTGAAATCAAATCTTTGTTTTAAATTATATCTCATGACAAAATCTGAACAACAAAAATTAAGTATATTACAATTTTATGAAATTAGTTTTAGCTTTTTTTTTAAATACGCCAAAGTGTGTTAATTATTATTAAGAACAAATTAAAACTCTGGGACAAGGATGCTTTTTTGATGTTAACTTTTTAGAAACCCCTTACGCAGATTCGTGAAGGTCAAACGGGTTTTAAATTGACCCGTATCGCAGTTTAAAGAGGAATGCCGACGCCTCAACACCATAGACTGCAATGAAAAGGGTTCGCTTTGCAATTACAGCATCTGGCGATTATAATACCGCATCCAAAACAAGCTTTTACATAAGTTTTATGATCGGAGGTGAGCACAAAATTTTTAATTTTTTGCAATAACCGGAAGCTGAGATCAAGTTTAATTATCGGGTTTTCTTCGTTATATTGTTGAATTGGTTTTACTTTCATATTTTGTTATCACTTAGTATTACATTCCCAACAACATGTATAATTTTCTAGGTCATAAACTACGTTAAACTAAAATAATTGACGAAACAAAATCTCGCCCACAAAATCTGTGCAAGTCTCGCGCGTAAGCGAACTTCCGGGACCATCGTGGTCCCAACCATATGGAGTTTTACGTTGGCAAGATTTTGTTTCGTCTATAATTTTAGTTTAACATACTTTATGACCATGAAAATTAAATATGTTGTTGGAAATGTAGTACTAAGTGATAAAAAATATGAAAGTAAAATCAATTCAACAATGCAACGAAGAAAACCCAAGAATTAAACTTGACCTCTGCTTCCGGTTACTTGCAAACAATTTAGAATTTGTGCCCACCTCCGATCACCAAATTTGTTTTGGTCGCGCGATGATTATCACAAGACGCTGTAATGAACCCTTCCCATGAAATATGCTAATTACATTCACGCATGCGTACAGACCCTGCTGGTTTGCAAACGCCATAGAGTTGTGCACTAAGTAGACGCACAAGCGCGTCTGCGTCACGCCACCATCAGCCCCACACAAAAAGGGGCAATGTTCCATCATTTTGCCAACCAGCAGTGTAAGTGCGCACGCGTGATGTGCAATTTAAATATTTCATGGGAAGGGTCTATAGGCTGTGCAAGTCTCGCGCGTATCCGAACGAGAAAACACGTCAAACGAAGAACATTTTTATTTCTGAAATCAAATCTTTGTTTTAAATTATATCTCATGACAAAATCTGAACAACAAAAATAAATTATTACAATTTCATGAAATTAGTTTTAGCTTTTTAAAAAAATACGCCAAAGTGTGTTAATTATTATTAAAAACAAATTAAAACTCTGGGACAAGGATGCTTTTTTGATGTTAACTTTTTAGAAACCCCTTACGCGGATTCGTGAAGGTCAAACGGGTCTTAAATGGACCCGTATCGCAGTTTAAAGAGGAATGCCGACGCCTCAACACCATAGACTGCAATGAAAAGGGTTTGCTTTGCAATTACAGCATCTGGCGATTATAATCGCGCATCCAAAACAAGCTTTTACATAAGTTTTATGATCGGAGGTGAGCACAAAATTCTTAATTTTTTGCAATAACCGGAAGCTGAGGTCAAGTTTAAATCTCGGGTTTTCTTCGTTATATTGTTGAATTGGTTTTACTTTCATATTTTGTTATCACTTAGTATTGCGTTCCCAACAACATGTATAATTTTCTAGGTCACAAACTACGTTAAACTAAAATAATTGACGAAACAAAATCTCGCCCACGTAAAACTCCATATGGTTGGGACCACTATGGTCCCGGAAGTTCGAATGCGCGCGAGACTTGCACAGCCTATTGCCAGAAGCTAAACCTTTTCATTGCAGTCTACGGTTGTCGAGGCGTCAGCGTCCTCTTTAAACTGCGTCACACGTTAATTCGTACGCCCGTGCGATCATCGCGCGTCTGCGTTTAAACCTGCTTTGGTGGTTGCACGTATTCAGCTAAGCATGGATTTACAAAAAGGTTTCCTAAAAAGTTCAGATCAAATAAGCATCCTTGTCCCAGAGGGTTGTTTTTGTTTCAACAAAAACTAACAAATGAATTGTGTGTTTATTATGAAAGCTAAAACTCATTTTATGCAAATTGTAATGAGTATTTTTGTTGGTCAGATTGTTTCATAGATCTAATTTAAAAACAATGATTTGATTTCAGAAAAAATATGTTCTTCACTTGACGTGTTTTCTCGCTCCGATACGCGCGAGACTTGCACAGCCTATTGCAGTCTACGGTTATTGAGGCGTCAGCGTCCTCTTTAAACTGCGTCATGCGTTAATTCACGCCCGTGCGATCATCGCGCGTCTGCGTTTAAACCTGCTTTTAGTGGTTGCACATCTTGCACGTACTTAGGCGTGGATTTACAAAAAGGGTTTCCTAAAAAGTTCATATCAAATAAGTATCCTTGTCCCAGAGTTTTCAGTTTGTTTCGACAAAAATTAACACCTGATGTGTGTGTTAGTTATGAAAGCTAAAACTAATTTTATACAAATTGTAATGAGTATTTTTGTTGTTCAGATTTTTCATAGATCTAATTTAAAAACAATTGATTTGATTTCAGAGAAAAGTATGTTTTTCGCTTGACGTGTTGTCTCGATGACACGGGTTAGAAGGGAATTTTTACTTCTGCGCGTGCGTAGGCCCCTACTCCACGTTACTAGGCATTCTTTGCTTTACTAAGCTAGCGCAGAAATTCGGCGGTAAGCAGAGCCATGAAATTTGGCACAGGTCAAGCGCCGCAGTTGGGGGGCATACATTACCTTTGGACCTTCCAGGGGGTAAATTGTGGGGAGGGGTGGCATATATTACCTTTGGACCTCCCATTACTGTTGTTTTTCCAAAATTAGAGCATGAAAAGTTTGTTTGCCACCCTTCTTGTAGTTCATGAGACTGGCTAGAAATAGCGCGTTTTATGTAAATTTGTAAGTAGAGGCCTATTCTCGCAGCGTCCACATGATATCCCGTAATAAAGAGGCAGGGAAATGACCAATTATGTTTTATATTGTACTCATTTTCTCATAGATAGAGTCCTCATGTGAGTGGGGGGAAAATTACAAGTCTCTAACCTCATATTAAAATGGTGTAAATTGTCATTTTATTCAATACCCTTCCAGTTCAAAAACTTGTCATCATCCAAAACATCTGATGACATCAATCTGAGAAAAGTGGACCTCAACATTTTGGAAAGGTATGTTTTAGTTCAGTCCTGACTTCCAATGAAATTTAATAAAAACAAAACAGCCTTGAAGGTGACATTATAAAGGTCGGAAATGTCCTCTTTGGAATGTAAAGTTCCGTTAGTTGTTGATTTACATTAACGTCACGTTTCAATTTTCGCTCAGAAAAAGTCAGTTATGAACTGAAACATCCCTGTTCACAAATTTAGCGCCCCATTTTTTTCCAGAATATGCCATCAGATGTTTTTGACTTTAACGATTTTGCACTTTAACGATTTTGCACTGGAGGGCATCGAATGCAATGGCAATGGCATTTTACAACATTTTAAATGTGAGGTTAAACACTTAATTTTGTTGTTCACTCATAATTATAAGGACCCTATCTATATGAAAATGAGTACCTCACAAAATGAATTGGTCACTTCCCTTCCTCTTATACGCATCGGTGCTGTGGCGCCCTCAAACGGCCCGTTAGTGGTGTATACAACTACACTGCAACCTCAAACTACCCAAAAACCATTATTCTTGAGTATTTTTACTTTCTCATCATGTCCAATAATGTAACTCAGATGCAAGACAATAGCGTCATTGTTCTGTTCTTTCAAACCTTTATTATCAAAGTACAGGAATCCATCTGGAAACTGACTGGTTTTGAGGGTTTTCACTTTTAACCTTGGGATCATCTTGGTCGAAATCAGATCGTTCAAAACGTATTGATCGGGAGTGTCCTTCTCCGTTGTTGCTAACAAGTGCGCCCATTCTTTGACTAAGATTATAGTATTTTTTGTTGGATTGTAGTACACAACCCCATCACAGAACCATTGCTCTGGTTCGTCAAGCTCATTATGTAAAGCAATGTCAAAATCCCAGTCAACATCTTTTAGTGGGTCGTGGAACCAGTAGGTATCAGCATCCACAAATAGAACCCGGTTCCCTTTCTCGAGGAACGAAAGAAGGTACGCAGGACGCTTGTTCACGAATTGGTTGTACACTTTTGTGTTGAGCTTCAGCACCTCCCTGGAGGTTTTGCCGGAGTTGGTTTTCTGGATGCAAAGACCTGGTTGGATTTTTGCTCTCTCAGACAATGCTTTGTAGGACTGTGCATCTTCAGCGATGACTGTGATATTATGACACGTCTCGGTTCTCTTGGCACTCTCCAGCATGTTTGTTGTGATGTCCAAGAACCCGGTGTTTGTGGTGGTCAACACGATGGTGGAATTCCATGGCATCTTCAACGTTTGACGAGTTGTGGTCAACACGATGGTGGAATTCCATGGCATCTTCAACGTTTGACGAGTTGTGGTCAACACGATGGTGGAATTCCATGGCATCTTCAACGTTTGACGAGTTGGGGGCCATTCATAAACAAATCTTGTGAAAAAGCAGTAAACTGAAAAACAACAACCAGAAAAGTCTCTCAGATTTTTACCCACTTTCTTTTTTGAACACTTATAAGATTGATATGCCCGGTCTAAGGTTTGGGGGTACAGTACCAAATCCATAAAAAACAAGAAAAGTCGTGTTTGGTAAACACAAACGCCCCGCAAGCCAGTCCGTTTCTTGACATTTGACCATTTTGATGTTCCAGTGGATTTTGGTGGTCCAGTGCATTTATACAATATTAAAAGCGAATGAATTAATCCCATTTGATTATTCAAACCATTCACCTGATGCTGACTGAGGCTCCCCCAAGAGGACCTACACAGTAGTTAAATACAATGGACTTACAATGTACTTGTATGTGTAACCCAGAAAGACTTGCCAGGTTACATGTATGTTCAGGAAGGTAACATTTCTTTTGTTTTAGCCGTAATGACCTTGACATTTGGCCTAGGGTGCAAAGCAATAGGCTTCTTGGGGATCCCAAGACCAATCCACCAACCAATGTTGGAGTTGAAATGACAAGTACTCGGCTTCTCAACAAAAATTGCTCTGACAAAATTTCTTTTGTTTTAGCCATAATGATCTAAAAAGTTTGCCTAGGGTCCAACATCGACAGACCTCTGGGGTGGGGGGATCCCTGGACCAATCCACATGCCAAGTTTTGAGTTGATATGACAAGTACTTCTCGAGGTATTGATCAGGCAACATTTCTTTTGTTTCAGCCATAATGACATTGACAATTGGCCTCGGGTCCAAAAGCAATAGGCATCTTTGGGATCCCGAGACCAATCCACAAACCAAGTTTGGAGTTGATATGACAAGTACTTCTCCAGGTATTGCTCGGACAACATTTCTTTTGTTTTAGTCATAACGACCTTGACATTTGGCCTGGTGTCCAACAACGACAGACCTCTGGGGTTGGGGGGGGGGGATACCAGGACCAATCTACACGCCAAGTTTTGAATTGGCATTTGAGTCCTTCTCGAGTTATAATTTGCACGCACAAACCCAGACTTGTGGGGTCCTGCTATTGTTGTTCTATTAAGTATTATTCCCTTTTCTGAAGAATTCCCCTGTGGGGTACAAGTTTAACAAAGAATACCTTGTGGGGTCCATTGTTCTGTTGTGTTTTGGACCCCACAAGCCCACCCAGACTCACACTCACACACGGAAGGACATGTCGGAAACAGTATGCCTCTTCGGTGGCTTCGCCACCGCGGGGCATAAAAAAAAAAAAAATCTCTATGGTAAATCAACACCCAAATATTTAGGCTCTGATACTGTTTGGGTACCGATTGTTTGGGTACCGTATGGTACGAAGTCAGACTCCAAATTTTTTTGAATAGGATTTATATTGTCCCTTATCAAAAATGTCTTCTGTGGACGCGTCATATTGGTTGGTGAAGAAATTCTGAATGTTTTTCGGTAAGCTTTAATTTGAATTACAACAAAATAGCAAGAACTTGTTTTTAAAAAGCCAGTTACCCCTTGCACATGGGAAGATTAAACTAATTAACGGATAACACTATTGTATGACGGGTGTTATTGTTTTTGGAGTGGGTGGGGTTACCTTTTAGAAAAGAAACTGGACTGTTAAAAGATAATTGTTTTATTGTTGTTGCTGGCGATTTCAGTTATACAGTTTGTAAACCCCATGAATTACCGTTGCTTAATTCGGTTTCATTTATTAAAATAATCATGTATGATTAAGTGTTGTCAGTGCGTTGGGTTTGCATTTTGAATGAGTAATAATTATACTCTTTTACCAACTAATGCTGTACAGTCCCGTGGATTTAATATTTTATGATACTCACTTGTAAAAACAACTGCTGCAAAAAGAAAGTAGAGACTCCTTCTATAACATGACATCTTCATCTTCACTACTACCTAAATTTTAAACACACAACAACAGGAATTAATCATTACTCCCAGATAAGGTTTCTAAGTTTAACTATAGTCTAACTAAGTTGCTATAAATAGTATCCATTTTATGAAAATGAATTTGCATGGTATTCGTGCAAGAAACTAATGGATCTTTACATTCCGAGGAGAAGTTTTTCATCGGTCAAAAGGTAAAACTTTACGATTTTATTTAATATTATTGACGGTCATTTATGAACCAAAACATCATTGTATACAAATGTAGAGACCCTTCTTTCTCAGAATGATGTCATCAGATGCTTTGAATTTGACAGGTTTTGCACTTGAAGGGTAGGCCTATACAATGCAATGACAAATTAACACCATTTTAATGTGGGGTTAGAGACTTGTAATTATTCCCCCACTCTTATGAAGAGACTATCCATTGGAAAAATAGAATATCGCAAAATCGAATTGGTCACTTCCCTTAACAAAATCATCATAAAATGTAAAAATTATAACAGGTTCATTAATAACTAAAAATTTTACTTTTTGGTTAAATCTCACATGTTAAAGCAACACAATTCTCTTTTACAAATTTTCTCCTCCAAATTGTGAAAAATATGCTCCATATTTTACGAATCAATTCTAGGCTGAAAATTAAACAAATTGATAAATTCGAGTTATTTGTTAGCAATACAACGCACATATTTTTGTCATGTTTGAAGTTCAAGGGACAAACAACCCTTCATTGTTCTGTTCGGCTAGGTTTGAAGAACAAGAGATAAAAAACAACCCCCTCGAACCATAAATAAACTTTTGTTGTGCCAGCTTTCCCAATAATGAGACATTGTAAATAAAAGTACAAAATAAGTACAAAATGTGGCAAATTGTTTTGCTAACGAAAAGGAATAAATCAAAAGACCGTTGAAAAAATTTTTTAAAAGTGTACCAGATTCTTACTTTGTTTCTTATTTTATGGCGAAAAATAGCACGGTTTTAACATTTTCAAAACAACTTCAAGAATAGTTGCTATAATTATATTACACAAAAAAATGTGAACAATTAAACACCGCAGTTAAACATTTACAACGGGAAAACAACAAAGGAGAAAGGATTAGCGACCAATAATCCTGAATCACCATTATTAACAATCTTGCTGGTAGTAATAAAACAACTCTTTCGAGTGAATTAAATATTTAGATTTTTATTTTTTTTCCGCAGCTGGTAGCAAACACCCGAACAAAGGTTAAACAAATCAGACTGCAGTTATTAAGGGCACAAGCCTTATGTAAAATTAATGGATTAATAAAATAATCTTTGATTAAATCGTTTTTACAACTAGAAAATATATACGACTACCTTACCAAATTGTGTTCAAGAAACGACTGTCCAATGGATGCCCAAATGCTGTCCTTCTGTTGCACTCTGGTGGCTGGGTAACAATACTGCGTTTAAAAACATGTAACCTTGCCGTTACTAATCAAGCATTTCTTCCGGGTATTGTTACAACGAATGTATTGTTACAACGAATGTTTAGAGTGTAACCACCTGGTGCCACATAAACGCACACCTTTACGATAAAATGCTTATTGATATAATTATAATGCAGTCAGCAATATGGGCACAAGCTCTATGACAAATTTATGGATTAATAATATTGACAAGTTTACGACGACCTTGCAAAAAAATGATCGTGTACCAGGGAAAGACTATAATGCAATAATTACGCTAAAACAAGTTCATTAGGCTTTTGCACTATGGTGTACGGGTCAAGTAGGCTACTGCGTTTTAAAACGTACAATAATACACTGTACCTGTTACCAAATTTTCTATAGGCGTACTGTTATAAGCCCACTAAACCGAGACTTAGACTGGTGTAAACAATAAGACGACATGGTTCTTTGTACAAAAAACAATTAAGTTTGAGATTAAAAACAGGATGCAAATCGGCAAACTGAATAGTATTACACGGGATTGGTAGAGCTGATAAAAAAGTCACAGTGTTCATGTTTTGAACGATCAGCCCTTATATAGCGAGATTAAAACATAATTCGCTGTGTGACTCAGGAAGAAATTGCTAAAACCATGCAATGGTGCAATACCTCAACAACATGAGCAACAATTGGAAAGAATCCAGAGGCGTGTCATCGAGTTAATTTTAGGGACAATTTACACACGCATGCATAGCAAGTCACAGGCACAAATACACCAACCAAACACATATGTTTATGTTACCTTTTCCCCGAGTGTATCTGGATGTACTCTGCAATGGTGAGTGTTAATTTTGCTACCCCCCCCCCCCCCCCCGCACTGTAGTTTTGTTTTACCCAGTAAATTGCTAAAAATGACATAGGGTACAAGATGATGTCACCCCTAAAGTCAGTGCCCAACGCAAGGAGTTGAGGGAAACGCATCTACGACGCATTAGAAGAGCGGGTCAATTTCGCCTAAATACATATTGTGGTCAGTTCCAGCTATGATCAGGTATAAGATCAGCGATGGCCCGTTCAGATCTTATCGTCTTGAGGGAGACGCCTAAGTTAACGTTCCATCACAGTTAAGATAATATTTAAACTTAACTTAGATATGCATTTAATGTATTCTATTAATTCGTATTCTCTGTTCTGTGCTTTCCTTTATTTGTTGTGCCAGGGTAAGATGTCACACCTCCTCCCACCTCCCAAAACTCATATAGGGTTCTTCGCAAAACTAATTTAATAACTCAGCCAAAATGTAAAACTAGCAAACTCAGAGATAGCATGCTGTCCCATTTAATTAATCGGTTTAATTCTCAGTAATTGTCATACTCTAGTAACACGATGAAGCTGTTTTACACTTTTTCAAGATGTAAACAAGTGTTTTTTATTTGTTTAAACTTGATGTGTTTGCATTAAAAAAAAAAATCCTCAGAATTGTATGTCACATTAACGTTATTGAAATACCCAGTTTCCTGTACCCAGTTTCAATTTCTGTACTTTTTACCCTTTTATTGTAAATTGTTGAAAATTTTAGAATTAAACCAATCTATATATTTATATTATACAATTATTATTATTTTTTCCTTTTTTAAAAGTTTTCAGATACAGTGTTCTCAAATGACTTCATTTCAGATGGAAATAACGCAGAGAAAATGTGTTTTTTGTATAAACTTGAACACCAGTCAGATTTCAAAATTAAACATTTGTGTTTTACTATATTCATGTCAATTATGTTCTTTACCTTTAACATCATCCATATATTTACACCTTTTATCAAATATTTTCCGTGAACAAAAAACTATTAAGCTCGAGATCAAAGATGCAGAACGGATGTGAATGGATTGTGTTAACAAACAATTAACACATTGCACTGACACCATACAAAGAAAAAATCACACTTCGACAGTATCGATCACTTATCGAGTGTCCGTTTCGATATGAGCGAATAATACATTTGTATGCAAAACAAAATCACATTCGATGGCCCAAACCATTACATATGGACCCTTCTGACAAAATAAACAAATTCAAGCACTAATTGTTTTAATGAGCCCACATTGTCTCTAAATAAAGTTTCTGCAACTTTAGTGGACACCATAAGAAACGCAGTCGCCTATACACTATAGGGCAGTTTTCAACAGTCGGTTTTGTTTGTAGTAGCGTGTAATACATAGTAGCGTGTAATACATAGTAGCGTGTAATACATGGAGCTCCATGGTCTGACTTGCAGCACCACCCAACTGTATTCATCCAAATAAACAACCAGGGCACTGCTTACTGCCATTGAGTGGCTATTAACCCAATTGTCAAGTAAACTGCTGTACAATTCTTATTGGAATTCCGGAGAGCTGGTCATTGATGGATTTTTTATTGTTGTGTGTGAAAAGGAAACCCCGATGGTTGCTAGACAATTGACATGCTATTTGGCTAGTTGTATAGTTTGGGAACTTTGAATATTTTAGATTAAAACAAAAATACAAAAATTGCGGACTGACTGTTTAATTGAAAACGGACCCATAAAGTGATCGATAGTGTCGTGACAGGCTAAACAGAGGCTCACCTCACCTGGTAACAAAGGAAGACAGTTCTGATACAGAAGCGGAGGATATGTCAGCATGTGCTGACAACCTCCCTATATATATATATGAGTATGTCAAACTTTAAACTATGATATTATGATACAATATGATATTGTGTCAGTTAGCCACTGTGTGGCCAAATTGTCTAGCTCCTGTAGGGAGTGCTCGCCAGGGTAACTGTGAAGATGCAGTCATTGGTGAAGTGGGCAGCCGTTTTGAGGGCAGCTCCAATTATACCCATCCGAAACATGTTTGCCCGGAATCGTCCATGACCAGAACGTCCCTCTCTTCAGGGTTTTTAAAAACATGGTTCACCTTTGGTAAATACTCCCAAAAAATAATGGCCGTAAAAACTTACTTGGTAAGTAACACTGTAGCTGGTAATAATAATGTTTACCATTTGGGGGAAAGATTCCTTTACAAGAAATGTAGTTTTAGAAAAAGGGATTCAAAAAAGATGTTTTTATTTGAGAAAGGTTTCGTGCACGAAACGTTTCTCGGATTTTGTATAATCAAACTGACTATTCTTGCTGTGCGGACGTAGCTGCACCAGATATTCAGCGATATCTCAAAAACAAAACTAAATTTTAACAGGTTAGTTTGTTTGTATACATCTGTATTTAAATAAGATTCAATCAATCGAGCGGTTTCAAAAACCAAATGTATAAAGTCTATTTCTTGACGAATGAGATAGTAATGTTTTGTTGAAAGATGGTTTTATGTTATTATGGTGCATGTGCCTTATTATTCATTCAAGGTCGTTCAAGCCTCATGAGCATCGCGGAATTATTATAATGCATTTTTGTCTATTGCCACGCCTGCATAATAATTATTACCAATACACAAGATGGCAGAGAGTTCGTCGTCAAGGAGAAACGGTTATTCGGCGAGATACTTCCTCTATTAGGTAGAGTAGATATGCTTGTATAATTCAGTTAAACCTTGTGGTTGTGTATAAAACTAGACATCTCTTTGTATTATCTTCAATGGTTTCTAATGATATGGGAGCATATTGTGTAGGCGATATGGTATTATTTTGTTTAAAGATTGAAACGGTCTTGCTACATCAGGTTCCGTTTCGCTGTCTGAGTGCAAATCTTTTATCAAGAGTTGACCCATGTGTTGAACACTAGCTTTTTGAAACAGGGTTAATAACAATCTAAACAAAACACGATGAACATAATTATTTCAAATATTTTGTTATTCACCAAATTATTACCGGTACCACTCAGCCATTTCCATACATTAAAAACAATGTCGGTGAATTTGTTAAGGTTGATATAATGTGCATCTCATTCATAAAGAGGCATTGTGGCCAAGTAGTTAGCTCATATTCTCGTCAGTTTGACCCATTTCTAGGTTTGACACAGGGGTCATGCAGACATAGAAATGAGTGAGGCCTTTATAACCGGAGTGAGGGTCAAGTCTGACTGGGAGCTTTTAGAGTGTACCCAGAATGGTTTAATTATTAGTATTCCACTTGGACAATAATTTCGAAGGAAACGTTTCTTTTTGCGGAATGGAAGGGGCATGAACTGAACTTAGTAATCGGTGAACAATAACAACCAATGTTCCTGTTATTGGTTTTTTTTTTTTTTTTTTTATTAATACTTTTTGGGGGGTGTTTAATAGACACATCGCAATCATTTTTTGTTTTGTTTAGTTTTTTCTTTCGTTAAGTTTCGTTAAGTTTCGTTAAGTTGCAACATGTGTATTTTTCAATGCACAAACCGTGGTTAATAATGCACCACTACCCGCTATGGTTGTACTGTTCGAACACAATTTTGAGCCTAAAGAATGGTCTTCTTATGTTTCTAATCTGCCACAAAAAAACCTTCAATGGCGCAGAACGTTGACCTACAGGTAAATTCCACAATCGTGCTGACCACCACAAACGCAGGGTTCCTGGATATAACAGAAAACATGCTGGAGAGCTTCAAGAGAACCGGTACTCGTCCTAGTCTAGCGTTATTTCGTTTCAAACGGTTTATCACACGTAGTATACGGTACACAGCATTCTATCCAATCAGAATCCATGAAGTACAATACAGCCCGCCCACCATGTGTCATCCAATCACGAAGGAGTACAGAACCGTCTCCTAACGTCAACTACTTAAGAATGCATTATTCATTCCAATTCACACCAGCTTTCTGGATAAGTAGGCCTACATGTGTGTGTGTGTATTCACTCTTTGTACGGATCCGCCATTGGATTATTTAACTGTAATCCCCCAACAACAAAAAACCCAAAACAAAAACAAGACAATAAAAGGAATCCGGTGTTACTGTAATCGCGGGTAATTCAAATAAGGCATTGATGAATCCAATTCGTTGGGTATTCTGTTGGGGCTGGACCCCGTGTGTATATGACTGTGTATAGATGGACTAGTAATGACACAGGAGCAGTCACTAAAGTTATCTAAAAGGTAGATTGTATGTATATGCAAAGAACTGGCCACTGGTTCTGAGTATGGGGGGGGGGGGGGTGTGCATCGGTAAATTAGGCATAATGTGCATGGTTCTTAAACAAAGGGAGGGTATAACTTTGGTAATTAGGCCTACTCCACAAATTAATGACCATGATAAAGAGCAGTGGAGAACTGTTGATATGTTAAAACCTTGTTAGAAATTACTGCCTTCACCCAAACAATTGTATCTGAGAAATGCACCATGCATGAAGCTTTTCTAAGGCTTATGAAAGTGTACAATATTCTATGCAACAATTTTTGTTTTCTTTCATTATTTGCTTGCAACTTCGATGACCAATAGAGGCTAATTTTTCACAGGTTTGTTATTTTATGCATATGTTGGGAAACACCAAGGAGGATACTGGTCTTTGATAATTACCAAAAGTATACCCTGCCATTTATTAGAGTAACCTTAAAGTGTCTTTTCGAACTGTTGTTTCAGAATAATAATCATTAAATAATTAGAGATAAACAAATCAATCAATAAATCATGAAAAAAAAAATTAAGAAAAAAATTAAGAAACACAGAAACAAAGAAAGAAATGACAGAATCAAACAAACACAAAACACGAAATAATAATTGTTAAGCTATGTCGTAAGTTAAAGAAAAGTACTAGACACAAATTAAATGATTTTGTTTTTCTTTTTATTTGTTAAGGTTTCTTCTTTCTTTGTTTTCTTCCTTTTTGTACTTCCTTTTCTTGTCCCCCCCTTGTCTTCCTTGTTCATGGCTCTTCAGGGCGGGGCTGTAAATTGTCTTCTAAATATTGATTAAAAAGTCTGACACTTTGTCGGAGTTCTCTGGATAGTTCAGGGAGGGTGTGGGTGACGTACTGGTAAAAGGCCTCATGGCTCCTTCTCACAACTTCATGAAGAGGCAGTCTTCCAGGCTCACCTCGTGGAACTGGGATATTATTCCCGTCTTGTGGTGGTGGTGGCGGTTGTGCTTGGGGTCAAACTGTGGGGGTGGTACTGGCTGGAATGGCTGTAGAGGAGGTGCTGCCAGTTCGGGAAGAGGGGGTGCTGGGTGGTATGGTTGGTGCGGTGGTGCTGGATGGTTGGGCTGTTGAGGAGGTGGTGGGTTTGGCTGTTGAGGAGGCGCTGGGTGGTTTGGTTGTGGAGGAGGTGCTGGGTGGTCGAGCGGTTGGGGTGCTGGGTGGTTTCTCCTTGCTCTTTCCAGTGGATTGCCCCTGGCGGCGTACCGCATGTCTACCATTCTGCGGTCTTGAAGCCTGAAAATGTAATGTTGGAAAAGAAAAGACAAAAAATTACGTAAATGTTTACAAAATCCTCTTTTGTTAGCCCCGCCCCACGCACACATATACTTCGATGAAACACCAACACAAACACTCACACACACACACACACACAGACGGAAAAATGCAAAAAGTACTTTAAAACTAAAGGTTGGAAAGAAAAGAACAATGACACTATTGTTTTGCATTTGAGTTACATTTTGGGACATGATGCGAAAGTAAAGGCACTTAAAAAACAAGGCTTTTGCGTGATCTGAAATTAACTAAAAATCTCCATGATCTCACTACACTCTAGAATCCCCCAGGTCAGAATTGACTCGTATAGATAGGTTGCAATATGACGTAAATCGGCCATCTTTACGGGCAATTTGGAACACACAGTCATGCGCTACGCATGAGAACGGCGAGCAGCACGCGCACATTCCACAAAACTCTTTGCGTGATTGGTTAGTCAGCGACGCGTCTGCGTTAATAGTTTGAGCGCTTGACGCGCCGGCAAGCCAAATGCGATTTGCCCGTAAAGATGGCGTCTACTGAGAACTATCTATTCCGGGTCCTTGGGGAGGCTAACCCATTCTGGATCAGTTTGTCCTGAAAATTGAAACAAAATGTAATATCGAAGCTCGGATTATCTGAAGTTTTAAAAATTGATAAAACATTTTGAGACAGTTTCCGGGGCACAGTGACCCCCTGGGACCCCTACTAGGGTCAATTCTGATCAGTGAGATTTTTTCAGTGTAATTTTAAGAAGTGTTTTTCGTAAAAGAAAAACTTTCTGAAATGCATACCACAACATTTTGTTATTCAGATGAGGACGAAAACGATTTTTTTCAAAATTTACGAAAACAAGATGTCAACTTTAAAAAACTTCAAATTATCAAATTGTTTACCCACATTGTGAATAACTTTAAAGCACTCATTTCGAACGTAAATTAATTGTAGTTTATTTAATTAAGTTATGGATTTTATGAATATTACTTACCCGAAAAATACGAATATTAATTTATCTGACGGTGCCAATGTTTTCATTGATCTAATAAAACAATATATTTATAATAAATGATAACAATAATAATTATAACTAGACATTAGGTGTTTGTGAACAAACACAAAGCTGTTCCGTGTATTGTTGTTTCGCTTCGATTAAGTGCTTTAAAGCTTTAAAGTTGGTCTGATTTCAAAATAGAACACTCTTGACCTTTGACAGGCCCTTTTTCACTTAAGTGTGCCTAACAACCTAGACCTGGTCTTCATTCTGATACTGAATCGAAAGGAGCTTTTAAACCAGAAATAAAGGTCAACATGGGTTCATGGTAACTCTTGTCCAACATTTAATGCTCAAAGGGTTTATAACTGAAAAGAAATTGAAAATCGGGTGTGTAGTTCTTGAGATATGGTCCCACTTCTGGTTGACCCGGAAGTAAAGGTCAACATGGGGTCACGGTTACCCAAGGCTAAACTCCAATGCCCAAATAGTCTATAACTGAACAAGTTTGAAAATCGGTAAAGGTCAACATGGGGTCACGGTTACCCAAGGCTAATGTCCAATGCCCAACGAGTCTATAACTGAAAAAAGTTTGAAAATTGGTTGTGTAGTTTTGAGATATGGTTCCACTTCCGGTTGACCCGGAAGTAAAGGTCAACATGGGGTTACGGTTACCAAAAGCTAATCTCAAATGTCCAAGGAGTCTTATATAACTTTAAAAAGTTTACAGATCGGATGTACACTTCTTGAGTCAAGATTGGCTAATTAAATAATCATGCCGCTGTTACGTGAATAAGTAAATTGAGAATTTTAATCTAAGACATCTGATAGTTAATTCAAGGTGGGCCGAACAAGTTATTAGTCTCTTCCTTCCTCCATGGTATGCTTCACACAGTGTGCGGACTACATACCAATTTATCTAAAAACTTGAAAGTGACTGGACCTATACAAAAATGCTTTACTTTGTAGCCATGGTGCCAGGATTTACCACCTAACGTTTCTAAACGTTTATACTTTGTGTTACTGTTAAGTTTAGCTCGACCGCTTGAGGGCGGGCTTGGACGAAGAGAAGCGATATAGTTGCGAGCATCGTGGAATCTAAGCTTGTTCAGAAAACTGGAATTTCATCACAAAAAAGGCTTTGTTTGTGTGCAGACTTGATTTGATTTCTAGGAAAGGGACAGAGAAGACCCCAAATGCTTGAGGAGTAAATATTCGGTGGAAATAACTGTGTAAGAGCCATTTTGGTTTTGTACTTTTTTGTCGAACCTTGTATTCCTGTTAGACCTTTTCATCTCGTTTAATATTATAACGTACAGCTCATGTCTTTCGCAGCCCTAGTATACTACTCCCAGAACTGAACATTGAGATTGACACGAACTACACGTTCAGAAATATATTGTGATGTATGCATGGATTGTGCATTGTGATGCACTGGAGATGTGATAAGCAAAGAGTATTAAATGTACATGAGCAAAGGAATCGCCAAAATAGTCACAAGCAGTGGTTATTGTGTTTAATGTATAGCAGTTAATTTCCGCCGTTACACTTTGTACACAAACAGAAAAGACGCCTACAAATATGACGTCATGACGACGTCGGGTAATGTTAGGCCAGAACTAACATCTACACTACAAGACGAGTACATAACTGAAAAAAGTTTTAAGATCAGATGTATACTTCTTGAGATATGATAGATACAAGATTGGCTAAATAAATATTCACACCGCTGTTAAGTGGCTAATTAATTAAGAATGATAAAAAAGATTACATTTAGAGTTAAGTTTATGTTCTAAGCTTCAATTTGATATAATGATCTAACTCTTTCGTATTACACTCTAGGATATTAGGCTTAAAGAAAAAACGTGTGCAAAATGCTATGGGATTTGGGTGGAAACAAAGAATAAATCTCGACGAAAACAATAGCTGTTCCGACTGCTAGTCGGAACAGCTAAGTAAATTATAATAAAAATAATAATAATCATCATCATCATCATCGGACCCTACTACAACTAGAGAACTTGCTTTTGAATAGTGAAGGCCAGATTCTCTTCTGACCTGTTGTGTTTTTCGGGAAAATGTGGAATTGTTGAGAAAGATTTCCATGAAACACCGTTCCAGCCACATGTTTGCATCTGTCAGTCTGCGACTGCCGAGAAAAACGAGAACAAACTGAGAATGGTTTTAAACTGTCAGACTGCGTTGTATAAAACCATACCTCCAATGTCTTTATAAAACAAGGCTAATTGAACGAGTCAGTGGCTAGTTGGAAATAACAAATAGACCTTCAGTCATGTATGCTAGTTTGAGGTAGCTTAGTTATCTACTTAAGAGATAATGAGAACACAAATTTATGATTGACTGAGTTATAATTGCATGTAGAACTGTAGGAATGAAAACAAACTAAAACTAGCCTTAACGTGTTTGGGACAACAAAAACTAGGTGTTCGGGTATCACTGGGGTCAGTGCTGTGTCAATGGGTGATCTATTTCAATAAATTGAACTTTGGTGTTATTACTGTTTTGAGGTGCGTAACAAACTACAAACTTTAGCAAAATTTTGAAAAAGTACACGATCAAAAGCCTAGCATTAATTTGATTGTTAACGAGGTTTGCGTGGACGGCTGTTTTAAAGACTAACAAAGCGTTTTGTCAAAATCAGGTTGCGCGAACCTTGAACAGAGACTAGACCACAAGCATGTTTAATGGACTTTGAACCTTGCGGCTGATTCAATGGAGTGAGCAGCCGCTCACCGTTTAACTGGTTTAGATCGCGTATTGTGTGTGTATCCCGCGGTTTGACAGCGGGTCAATAAATACCCGTAATAATTGGCCAACATTTCTAATATTTGTAAAAAGAAATGTGATGACGTCATCATGTTGTCAATTTAGTTTTACGTAGTCATTATCATTTTCTATCTATATGCAAAGTTTAACTCAGTCAAACTTTCGGTTTTTGAAATGCAAGGCTTCAAAATGTAAAAACTTAAAGGCAATACTACGTGACACATGATGACGTCACCAATCTGAAACTCCACGTGCACATAGTGTTGTCTGTATAAAGTTCATTATGTGTACCAGTTTTGAAACGATTGTCATAAACTTCACCACAGACATCTAGTAAAAGTGTATTTTGGTCCGTTTTAAAGCTGCCGCTAGAGGGCGCTTTGAGATGATATGACGTCAACGGTCCAAATTTTGTAAACCAGACCCTTGCTGGATTATAACATCGTTGAAAACAACTTGAAAACAATTGCCACTTTTAAATTACAAGGCACTTTCACGTTTCGACCGGAAGTATAGAGTTCATGTCATGTCATGTCCGGTGATGTATAGATTATAAAAAATCCAGTCAGTATGGTTAATGAGTTATAATTTTTTGAAATATTAAACTTTGATTTACTGTATTTCGACACAACTCACTCAACATCTCCTAGTTATACTCTAACTACATCAACGGTTTGCAACTATGCGAATGCAACTGAGCTATTATTGGACTACCGTCGAACGACGTAGATACACGAGTCGGCATTCGTCGCGGAGCCAATAATTTGATATAGCGCCACCATTTACTGTTCACACTAAATGAGGGCTATATTACAGTCTTCTTAGACTTTGAACCTTTGGAACAATGGAGCGGAACAGCCAGCTGCGTGCTTGTGCGAAGTAATACTAACGGAATGTTCAACTTATATTTCGAAACTGAAATCATTGTCAAATGGGGTCACTCTTTGTGTAGTGTTGTTGGGTTTTAAAAGACATGTCCTATGATGTATAGATTGTACAAATCCATTGTGTAGTTCTTGAGTTATGAAATTGTCAAATGCCTGACAATTGATTGTTAGCAAGGTTTGCACGGACGGCTGTTTTAGAGACTAACAAAGCATAACGCCAAAATCAGGTTGCGCGAACCTCGAACAGAGACTAGACTTCAAGCTTGTTTGATGGACTTTGAACCTTGCGGTTGATTCAATGGAGCGAGCAGCTTAACTGGTTGAGATCGCGTATTGTGTGTGTTCTCAGTGCAGTTTATTTTCCCGCGGTTTTACAGCGTGTCAATGTTTACCCGATTTCAACCATAAGTGAAGTTCAAAAAGGTAACATCTCTGTGGAAAAGTTTGAGAAGGCTTAAGGACCTACAATCTGATATAAAAATTGTCCGTAGTATGTGTGTTAAAAGTAGGCCCGCCTATAAATATATCTTAAAGTTTGAATTTTTAAATTTTTAACTGCCAGTTTGAACAGGTAGTCCAGGACAATCGGCATAAGACTCTGTGTAGTATTTGCTACATTTTTCAAGACCTCTCCGATGATGTATAGATTGTTATAACAGCTTATGTACTTCTTGAGTTAAGAATTGTTGAAGTATTAAACTTTGATTTACTGTATTTCAACACCTGATGGCGTCATCATGACGTCACAACTACATAATGGGGGTTTTATCAAGGTCCTAACATGGTGTACATTTGAAGTTGATCCGATATACAAAAGTTAAGATTTTTGCCGGGAATTGTTTTGTATGAAGAATTACACAAAGACAAACTTTGACCTTCTGGTACGACCGGAAGTAAAGGTCATTCGAATTTAGCGTAAACTTTTCAAAAGTTGCCCGTATCTTGATCTATCATATGCCCAAATATAAATACTGTAGCTTTAATATTCAGAGACATACAGGCATTGGGATGAGGTAACTTTTTGAATTTAAATGGCTTGTAACTTGACACCCGATGACGTAATCGTGACGTCACAAATTACTCAACTTAATCAAAGATTTGCAAGTATGCGTTTGCTTGTGGACAAAGCTCGGGGAGAAGATGACGAAAAACAAAGAAGGAAAAACCGAAAAAAAAAAAGAGTTAGGCCCGAACACCTACAAAAAAACCGAACAATAACAAAGAGTTGTTCGGGCGGAATTCCCGAACACCTAATATTCATAACTCAAGAAGTACATGAGCTATTATAACAATCTATACATTATCGGGGTGGTCTTGAAAAAAGTAGCAAATACTACACAGAGTCTTATGCCAATTGTCCTCGACTTCCTGTTGAAACCGGAAGTTGAACATTTCACAATTCATACTTTAAGAAATACTCATGCCACGAGTCAACAATGATGGGTAGACTGGTCCATTGTCTTATCAGCAATGATAAAGACAGGCACTGGTTTTACAGGCCCAATTCATTGGATAAGCTTTCCATATATGTGTTACATGGTCCGAGGTGATGTAGTTTTTCAGCTTCATGGTCAGTTTGCGCTTACGGTCGTCTGCATGCAGCGTGTGTATAACGTTTACATCAAATAATGTTGTTTTATACACTATGGATGAGCATGTGAGTTGACTACGAATCTCCGTGTAAAATGAATGCGGGGTCACATCTGGCAACATCCGGTCAGGTTTGTATCTGACTTTATTCACGAGCCTCGAAGTGTGACGTCAGATGTTCAGGCTAGGAGCAAATTTGGTTGGCTGACTAGAGTTGACTAGACTTTAACCATAGTCACTTTATATGTCATTTAGATGCAAATTTCCCTTAGCCAAAAAACCAAGAAAGAACTGATTCGTTTTCTAGGTATGGCGGGATAGTACCATAAATTGTGTTGTAATTTTTCAAACGTGGTCGCCCCTCTCACTAACCTGCTCAAAAAATACGCTAAATTTGCGTGGAATGAGAAATGTACTCAGAGTTTTCAGAGAGTAAAATCAATGCTTGGTAGCGCGGCAGTTCTAGCTGCTCCTGACTTCACTATTAAGCCGTTTCAACTTGCTACTGACGCTAGCGATGTAGGAGTTGAGTCAGTGCTGTTGCAAGAAGATGATGAAAATGCGGATCACCCAGTTTGCTATTTTTCGAAAAAGCTAAATCGTCATCAACAAAATTATTCCACCATTGAGAAAGAAGCGTTAGCACTAATCCTTGCTTTAAAACATTTTTAGATTGATCTAGATGCAGCAACACGACCATGCAGTATACATAGATCACGCAGATCATGTTATTAATTTAAAATGTGTTTACTTTCAGTAAAACCACTGTGTATAGCATTTAAAAAGTTCACATCTATTAGAATATTTTATCTTCTCATGTTTTGAACATCTCAGTGTTTTAAGGAAATGTTTCCTTATCACTGCAATGCAGATTGTTTTAGCAATAGTTGTTTAAAACAACAAGACGAAATTGTGATTATCAGTGTCAACAGCATTTGTTTGTATATTCTAAATGACTGATTTTATTAAGCGCCACTTGTAAAACAAAATATTACAGTTTTTCCCTTGATCATTGTTACGGTCATAGTTTGTTTGTACCATAACTAATTTCTTTTTGGACTTCCTTTCAGCCACATTTTTGCCGAGCTGAGCACTCCTAGTTAGGCTGTTCCTTAATGCTGGATTGTTCTCGGCTGAAAGTGGTCGCATTTGATTTAATTCCTAATGGCGGCCAATTCAAGGTGAGGGCTACACGTAACTGATTTGGGCTATCGACCCAAATCAATTGAAACCAGGGGCACGTTGCCTCCTACTCCTGGGGCTGAAACAGGGTTACCCCCCCTTTACAGTCCTTATCGATGTAGGCATGTATGCCCAAACTGCTCCCTCCTTCGACTCGGAGCTCGGGATAGGATGCTGACCGGCCACACAGCGGGAATTGACGGTGCTACTACCACTGGCAAGAGACGCTTGGGCGTAGTCACTACCTTCATGCTGTGCTATGGCTGTGGCTTGGTTTGATGAGAAGCCTACTGAGAAGCCTACCCACTACCCTGCTGCTTGTGACTGTGTGGTTGGCGCCGGACTCCCCGTTCCCGAGACTTGAGTTGTTTGAGCAGGCGGCTGTCTATATACGGTATTTCAATCTCTGATTTGGCAAAGTATTAATATTCATTTATGATAGCCCTCAAACGATGTACCTGTTTCGGCCGAACGTATATTTGGGACCTTGGATGTCGTGACTTCCACTGGTAATAAGTCACTTAAGAGGGCTTAATGCGAGGGCTTATCTCCCATTTTCTAACCGCAGAAACTGTCGGCAAGACATCAAAGAACTCCCAGCCAGTTGGTGAACAGATGTTGTCAATCATCTCTCTGGGCCCTCAGACTTATGGTGACTAATTAGCACCCGACTTGTAGTGTAATTGACGTTAACCAGGCAGCCATTGCTTGTGTACAAACCAATGGGGAAATTGTTGTACATGCGCAATGGATGGGTTTTGTTCTCACCCCCTCTGACCAAAGTCACCGACCCCTGTTGATTGACACCCCTTTCAGACTGTGGTGAGGATATCATTGAGTATGGCTTGGCTGGGATTTACGCACGTGGGTGCTGTTATGTTTTTTCTTGACTTGGGGATGTCGCGGCATCTCACGTCTCTTATTCATGCTTTTCATTACTAACTGATTGTAAGATTCTTTGATTCGCCTTTGCTGTTTGTAAATAAAATTTACAAATATGTTTGTTATTTGTGATTATATACAACGTCTGGACCTGTGCCATTTTGTTTGTTGCTGGTTTAATCTTTCATCAACATTTAGTTATTCCCATTTTTGTAACTTCGCTGTTGTGAAAACCGCCTCAGTTGGTAAAACTCAAATGAGTTGGTCGTATGTATTACACACTCGTAAACATTCTTAATAATATCACGCTATCTCCGCTGTGGATGAACCAAACAGAATCAAGCGATACAAGTTTGTTTGAAGGTAATAATTTATGTAACCATTGTTATTATTAGAATTAAATGCATTCTGCTTTAAATGAAGCATAACTTTTCTTAACCATCAGATCACCCGTTAAAAAAAACTCCAGTTACACCACCATTAATATAGAAGTTTTGTCGATATACAACTTACTTTGGAAATACTTACGAGGGCGCATGCACAGTAGTTTCTTAATTCTTGATGGGTCTAAAATAGTTACAAATCTTGTACCCTGTAGCATGTTTTAAAATCGTCGTAGGAGTTTCCTAACTAGGCCACTTCACAGCTGATATAGATTAATATTATATCATTTTAAACATGGTAAAATATTTTTTTTAAATCATATAGTTGCGTTCTAAAAAAAGAACACTTTTTTCAAAAGTCAAATCATGCGATTGTGACTTTCACATATCAGTCATTGATACAGTTTATTTAATGCCATTGAAAGACAAAATTGCACACCATTCCCACTTTTTATTCAAGAAATAACAACAAGAACAATCCACCATAAAATTATATTGAATAGCTGAAGGATCACAAACAGTAATGAATATTTCACAACAGGACCTATACATTTAGTTTGTGATCGAAAAAAACTTCCATAATCCTAAATAATAAATCAATGAACCAAATGAAATCTTGTGAGATTGGGGGCGGTGACCTACAGTGTTAATTTGAAAGCGAGGCTGTCTTAATACCCCAAGTTCTGTCCCTAGAACACTGCATATAGGGTACACCGGGGGAAGATGGGACACGGGTTACGACGGCACATTGCTTATTCAATGTAAATCAAAACAAATTATTTGGGGCAAAACCCCCATTCTGCAAAATAGTTTCGTCCATGGGGGTCACCCTTTTACCGTTTTCTTTTTCTATTAGCGTGAGTGGCAGCAAACAAAATGAACAGTCCTTTGTCAATTTGTCACAGGTTAGGATATACGTTCAGGTCATTATTGTCCATGGGTATTTTTATAAGACAGTCAAGTTTTTTTAACAACAGCCCATTTTTTGAGCACGTTATTCAGAAATGATTATTCTTGTCGGCTGGAAGCAACACAGACTGACTGAATTCAGAACTATGTTATATTATCTGGGTGATTTTTGTGGTCTGTCCCGTATTACCCAAGCAGTTATTGTATTGTGGTAAAATGAGTCAATTAATTTGTCAACAACTTATGATAAATTATGAGCGGTAGGGGAAAATGGGACATTTTAATTGTTTAAAGGTGTAAATAATTGTTGAATTTGTTTAAAAACACTTTTCAAACAAACTTATCACACTTAACACTGACAGTTTTCGGAAAGATCATGCAACTTTTGTCCCATCTTGCCCCAACTTGACCCGATTTGAAACACATTAACATTCAATATTCAACTGTACACACACAAAATGAATGGTAAAAAATAAGTGGGTAAACAAGATTTTGTAAAATATTACACGATTTATGTAAAAATTTACCAAACTCAAATACACAACTCCATGGTAAAGTTTCAGTTACATAATTTGTATGTAATGTTATACTTTTACACAACTTTTGTCAAGTTTTACATTATGATTGTAACTTGTGCACAATAAGTGGTAAGAAGTAACTGAATATGAGGTAAACCGCTCCACATGGAAACATTGTTTCCCATAATGCAATTGTGTACCATACACTCGTGCATAGCAAGTCGCACACACAAATCACAATCAAATGATGGACAGGGTGAACGTAATGCTGTCCTGCAGGGCGTTGATGTTTGATGTTCATGTATCCAAAGTTGCAAGAGAGAATTTTGCTTTATGCTAGTTATTCTGTTCGAGAAACAACGGTATGCTGAATAGGGTACCCTTACGTAAGGCTTCCCGGGCCCGGACGCCATGGATTGCTGGAGCTACATTGGCTTTGCAACACGGAGGTTTCGTCACTGGCAGTTTGAACCGTCAATAAAAGGTCTGACAAAACCAACCGGCTTTTTTCAGAGCCAACACTGCTTCCAAGAAGAGATTATTACATAGTCTGCTCGCAAGAATTTTGTTAATGTTGTTGTCACCAATCAAACATAAATTTTCGGTTACCTTTGCCCCAAGTGTTTCTGGCTGTACACTGCTTTTATTTTGCTACCACCCCCTCCCCCAACTGTTTTTTTTTATAAACCTAGTAACTGGCTACAAACCTGGGTAAACTCTGGGTTGGGTAAGGTTTAAAAAATAAAATGGGGGGAAAGGGGAAAGCGAAATCAGTTTACAAGGTCAAACGGTAAAGAATAGCCTTTGAAATTGGTAAAGGTCTAGTATTCTACACAAACAGTAAGTATTTTTTATCAATTAATTCAGTAAAACTTACTTAATTCATGTTTACCTAGAAAAGAGGTAAATATCTTTACTGATTTTTGAAGTAAAGATTTACTTAATAATTATGAAAACCTTTACCCAACCTGCATTATGTAAAACTTTACCAAACTATTAGGAGGTTCGTATACAACATTGCAAATTTGTAAAATTTTACACAACCTGTGTAATTTTTTTTCTGTGTGTAATATTTCTTTCATCCGTCATTGATACAGTGCATGCGTCCCATCATGCCCCAAATAATGAGGGAAAACGGGACACTAAAATAAATGTTCAGTATATAAAAACTGTCAAATACCCTTCAAATTTAATTTGAAAATTTGAACATATAACCTTTAGTATAAGTAAGCACACGTGACAGTTTAAGGTAAAATTAAATTTGTATTTTCTATTAACTGATTATCTGTCCCATGTTACCCCAGTGTACCCTACCAATAATCTTCTCATCCTTACCGTATCAAGACTTGAAGAACTAGATGCAGCTTCCTCATATAATGTCTTATTTTGAAAGCGATGCTGTCCCTGCAAACTGACGCAATTAGTTACTAAGCAAGCTGTGATGTTGTTGCGCCATTTGCGAATTTTGTTGCAAGACAAGACTCTTCACTACATTACAGCGCACTAACCAGAACGTCCTGAACATCAGTGTGTGATGACGCAGTGATCCAGCCGTAGTCGTAGCTACGACTGCTAAGGGTGTTCCTCAGAACGTCCTGAACTTCAGTGCATGATGACGCAGTGTTCCAGCCGTAGTCGTACCTACGACTGCTAAGGGTGTTCCTCAGAACGTCCTGAACATCAGTGCGTGATGACGCAGCGATCCAGCCGTAGTCGTAGCTACGACTGCTAAGGGCGTTATTCAAGACGTCCTGAACTTCAGTGCATGATGACGCAGTGATCCAGCCGTAGTCGTAGCCGTGGCCGCCAATTCGGACGCAGTTTACCATTAAAGATAATTCTAGCAAACTGTAGTGAATAAGGCATACGGCAAAACACTGTGCAAGTGCTGTGCGTATCAGAACGTTTGGGAAATTTGTGTTCCCGTCCTGGTTCCCACCACGGCTTAACAGTATGACTTAAACAAAATCGTGCGTTTTAACAGACGTTCGAGAAAGCACTAATTTCACACTGAGCACTGCGTTCTCACCGTTATTTAGATATTTAAAATCGGCCCCAGGATATCAGCAGACAAGTTCAGTGTGGGACCCTATCAAAAAATTGATGTATTTATAGCGTGTAGTGCATTGCTATTAACATGGCCTACTTGATTGTTTCATATTGGAAGGATAGAATCACTGGATGGTATATTAAATGTTCTCATTTTATTTGAGTCTAGTGTCTCTTTACAGACCTTGGGAATTCTATGAGGGGCAGTTACAAATATATAAGAGCAAACCCATATATATATATAAGAGAAAACCCAAATATAAGAGCAAATCCACATATAAAAGAGCAAACAACCCATAAATATAAGAGCAAACGCATATATATAAGAGCAAACCAACATATATAAGAGCAAACCCACGTATATAAGAGCAAACCCATATATATAAGAGCAAACCCATGAATATATAAGAGCAATTAACCCATGTATATATACAAGCAAAAACATACATACATATAAGAGCAAAACTCAAATATTGAAGACCAACACAAATATATTGAACAGCGCCCTCTGTATATTGGACATAGTTTCATATTGAAGACATGACACTCATATATATAATACATGGACACCCATAAATGTAAAATCAAAAACGTCTCGTATAAACGACGTCAACAGCCGTCAACGGTGGAGGGGCCTGTTAAATCGTTTTCGGCATGGCCGAAAATTTAGCTATATTATTAGTCCGGCACCTTGTCCCCAAAAAGTTTTTTTCGTTCAAAGGCTACGGCGCTTCATGAGTGCCGCTCCCACCTATTAAGAAAACCAGAGATAATTTTCTGCATCAAGTCGACTTTTCTGCAGTTTCAGTCGACTAAGCGACATAAAATATCGGGTCAAGTCGACTTAAAATATTAAAGAAGACGACTCACCGAGATAAATTACCTCGCCAAGATGACTTATGACAATCAAGAAGTCGACTTGGCGAGATAATTTTTCTCGATCAGTCGACTTCTTGATTACGTAAGTTGTCTTCGCGAGATAACTTATCTCGGTAAGTCGACTTCTTTGTCGTAAGTCGTCTTGGCGAGGTAATTTATTTCGCTGAGTCGTCTTCTGGATTATTATAAGTCGACTTGACCCGATATTTTATGTCGCTAAGTCTACTTTTACCACAGAAAAGTCGACCTGATGCAATAAATTATCTGGTTTTCTTGAGAAGTGGGATAGCACTCATGTATTATCTTTCGGAGCATGGAGGTATTGGAGGGAGTGGCTATGCGATGAAGTATTATTGCGTTAATTTTGCAACAGGTGCAAGGACTTCATGTTAATACTATAAGAGTGAGACACTGAGCCATCAACAGATTCAGTTTATTCAATTTATTTGTGTTGGTCTTGTATATTTGAGTTTTGCTCTTATATAATATGTATGGTTTTGCTTGTATATATATATGGGTTAGCTCTTATATATGTGGGTTTGCTCTTACATATATGGGCTGTTTGCTCTTATATATGTGGGTTTGTTCTTATATGTGGGTTTGCTCTTATATATATGGGTTTTGCTCTTATATATGTGGGTTTGTTCTTATATGTGGGTTTGCTCTTATATATATGGGTTTTGCTCTTATATATATGGGTTGTTTGCTCTTATATATGTGGGTTGCTCTTATATATATGGGTTTGCTCTTATATATATGGGTTTGCTCTTATATATATGGGTTTTGCTCTTATATATATGGGTTGTTTGCTCTTATATATGTGGGTTGCTCTTATATATATGGGTTTGCTCTTATATATATGGGTTTTGCTCTTATATATATGGGTTGTTTGCTCTTATATATGTGGGTTGCCCTTATATATATGGGTTTGCTCTTATATATGTGGGTTTGCTCTTATATATATGGGTTTTGCTCTTATATATATGGGTTGTTTGCTCTTATATATATGGGTTGTTTGCTCTTATATATGTGGGTTTGCTCTTATATATGTGGGTTTGCTCTTATATTAATGGGTTTTGCTCTTATATATATGGGTTGTTTGCTCTTATATATGTGGGTTTGCTCTTATATATGTGGGTTTGCTCTTACATATATGGGCTGTTTGCTCTAGACTTATATATGTGGGTTTGTTCTTATATGTGGGTTTGCTCTTATATATATGGGTGTGCTCTTATATATTTGTAACTGGTCATTTAGTCATAAACGGCCCCTCATAGAATTCTTTAAGAAGGCGTAATATTAGCAGCGATTGATAATCCCAGTGTGTGTTGATACGATTGTTATAGAAACAACAACGATGATTTAATTTAAAAAGAAATAATACATTATAGCTTCTAATCCACAACCAAAAAAACTACTACGTGTAACTAAATAATTAATCTTGATTGCTCAATAGTACTGACAATATATTTTTAGGACAGCCCCAATGTCATCAAAATGAAGTTTCACAATAGACTGCCGCCTGATATATGGGTCCATTATGGCAGCCTCATAGCCACTGTGTGATATGCCAATGCTGTGTCCAATCTCGTGCAGAGCTACATGAAAGAGATTTCTGCCACCTGAAATTAAATATAGGATAGACAAACTAAGCACATGAAGGGATGATTTCTAATTATTTAATGTTAAAAGTATTTCAGATAGAGTTTTAAAAAACAAAATAATATTGTTTTATAAGATAAACTAAATGAAGAAAAAAAGTCAGATTATCTAAACATGATTTACTTTATGCATTTGATGTACCTTAGACCTCTGGACATAATGGTACAGTGTTACGCCTGCCCTTATCAAGCTCTGATAGAATAGGGCAGGGCATATCGTATACATAAAGTCACCCATAAGGGGCTCCTTAAAAAATTAATTGTTTTGTCCTGTGTAACGTAGATCTCCCGACGAATGAAGCTAACGTCGCACTGATTAGCTGCACTAAGATCAACTTTGAAAATATCAGTGGGCCTAAATGACTTTAATATTACAGTTGTCTTGATTTTTAGTTTACTAAGCTCAGTCCACTTGCCTGTCACTTACTAATCGACATGATAATCTGAATACATTACCTGATTTGGAGCCGTGCATTTGGAATGTCTCTGCATCGTCAAAATGAATATCACCAGATTTCGGATCTGAAGACGGAGAGAAGGCATGAGCCAAAACGCCGTCCTTTCCATCAAATGGATAGTCATCGCCATGACCCCCACTGACGAAATCGATTACGATATCAGCAGCTCCGGTTACCAATGTAAAGGTAAGGGGGGAAACATCACTCCAACCTTTGAAAGCAGCAGCTACGGATGACTTAATATTGGCTGGTGACAAATCATCAGTGTAGCTCCCAAATCTGAAATGAAATCACAATAAATTAAAAACATTAAAAAAGCATTTGTAGTATTGCTTAACGGGCTTGCGTTGAAGTGTAATCATATCAAACCCTCTCCTTTCATAAGACTTGATTTCAAGTCTTGATTTCAAGTCTGAGGTCGTGGTTATTCATCTGCATCAGCCACGCAAAACTCCACCGCTCTGTTCTTGCATAAGCTCATATCAGTAAGAGCAACGGCACGTTAATCCAGAAGTCGCAGGTTCAAGTCCCGCTCTAGCCATTTTTTCTTTTTCCAACCTAAAATTATTTAAAATTTACCGAGTGAGTTTCCCTTGGTATTCATTTCATTCGATAGTTTCAAGTTGAATTACATGAGCAGCGGCAGAATTAATGTTCATGTGCATCAATGTTGTATTCCCATGCGAAAGTGCCCCCCCCCCACCAGTCCCCTCCGGTAAATGGGTAAAAAGAAGAAAGATGAAGAAATTAAACAGAACAAGAGAGACAGAGATAGAGAGAAGTGAGAGGGAAGAGTTAAGCAGCATACTACAAAATATATATATATATATTTTTTTTAATTATTATTATTACTTCATTTTATCACAGCATAAAAAAGAAAGTTCGCAATTTTCTTCTGTGTTTGTAATTCCTGGAGTCGGGCTACGTCCCGTATAACCTTAGATCTCAAGGGTCTTTCTAAGGATCCTCGCTGTTCCCAAAAGCGCTGCCTTTGGCTCTATTCTCACAGTTGTCGCTATTTCTTCTCGATGTTTCCCCAGTGCTTTCGGAATGGTTTCAAGTGCTCGAACCACCACAGGGACTACTTTCACTTTCACCTGCCAAATCTTACGAAGTTTCCTGGCCAGGTCTTGGTACTGTTGGATCTTTTCTGCCTCTTTCGAAGCTACCCTAATGTCACATCTTCTTCGTCTTATTTAAGGCTACAATATCCGGACGCCAATGTTCTATATTATGTAACCCTGGGTTCACCTTCAAAAGAAGCGGGAACCAAAAATAGTTAACAACTCCCTTTTTGAAATAAAAAACCAAGTTAGAGAATTCAAGATTTGATGTACAAAAACATAAACTCCGATCAAAGGAAATGCAAAATATAAACTTTACAACAACAGGATCCTGAAAATTTTGAATAATACAATTTGAGCTCAGTGAAAATGGAAAAGGCACCAAATAAACAAATAATATCTTTATACGTGTAGTCCGAGTCTAATCCTCAGTGGTAAGCATAACGGGTAGAAACTGGTAGGTATGGAATTCCATATCTGCCGCCGTGCGTCATGCGTCGTGCGTCGCCCGTCGCCCGTCGTGCGTCGCCCGTCGCCCGTCGTGCGTCGTCCGTCGTCCGTCGCCCGTCGCCCGTCGTGCCTCTTCCAAATTATCCCACGTTGAATTTTATTTTTGGGGGCAAAAATAACACTTGGTTTGAAAATAATAACCTTGTCATATTAAATAAGTACTGTAAATAAATAAATAAAACTCAACGGTAGATTGTATTTCTAGGCATAATTATTGTGCACAACCATGACTTCAGTTGTATTGTAATATTTCTGTCTGTTACATGTACACGATATCACAAATCAGACCCCCGGACATACCATAGTAACGATGCAGTAAATACTCATAATGTTAGATTTCTTAATAGTTTCCACGAGATGAACTTATTCAGCTTTATTTTGATGCCGGATACACATACAGTGTATACTGAAGCTTCGACATGACTTGAATTGCAGGTAGGTGCACACAAGACTTTAGAAAAGTGTTTTGTTAGCACAATAAAATAATAGTGCTGATATGCTGGACTACCTGAAATCCTTGGCCCTATCCCCCTGCACAAAAAATTAAAATAAAAAAAATAAAAAAATCTGAAATTCAAACCAAGTGTTATTTTTGCCCCCAAAAATAAAATTCAACGTGGGATAATTTGGTGGGAGGCACGACGCACGACGGGCGACGGGCGACGGACGACGCACGACGCACGACGGGCGACGCACGACGAAAAATGGCATATATGGAACTGACAAATGGCAGAAATGGGATACAATAAAGAGCAAGAGGCGACGGACGACGGGCGACGCACGACGGGCGACGGGCGACGGCAGATATGGAACACCATATCACACCAGACATCAACACAATAGATTTAAAAATATCTTATACAATAAAGTTGGGTCATGTTTTTGAAAAGATATCAAATTTGTCAAGAGCTATGAGAGGGCATGAGTTTGTAAGTAATAAACTTGAAAATAATGTAATTTGAGACCTGATGACGTCACTATGGCCAAACATGATTTTCAAACTAAATTATTTATAAGCTGCACTACGAAATATTAATCCGATGCAATGTTGTTGCATGACTGTGATGCCATCTCAATAATCTCGCAGAGGTTTCAAACATTAACAGAAGTTAACACAAAGTAAGTTTTAAAATTGGCAAAAAGTCAGCGCAACGCGCCACAAAATCTTTTGAATTTGTTTGTTCACCACACAGACAAAAACATGACGTTTGATGGAAGGAATGTTTTGACTTTACAAGATACCCTTAATATCCAATTAACGCCTCCGTATTTAATTATTTTATTTCTGACAAAATGCGTTTCTCAGATTCGAATTGTTTTTGATAAAAACTTATACCTTTTTCCCTAACCGCATTACTTTTTTTTCAAAATGCTATATACTACCAGAATATGCTGTACTAATTACCAAGTAAGTTTGGATTGTCACTAGTTTTAGGAATAATTACCAAACGTACACATTCCCTTTAATATCCCTTTTACTCCTCCGTATTCAATTGTTCGCGCGGTGTAAAGAACCACTCCCGCACATGACGTCACGCAAATTTATCCGAGGATGACGTCACGCGGCTCATCGCGAAACTCGACGAAAAGCAACATTGAGCTGTGGTCAAAATGTGTGTTTTGGGGTTTTTTCTTTGCAAAGCATTTTTATGGGATGTGAACTATATGTCTGTATTCATTAAGCACTTATAAATGAATTTCAGAAAAATTACTTGTTTTGTTCTCATTCAAGTACTTCTTTAAGTCATCTTAATGAAATGAAACAGCATGCATTAAAAATGAACTTTTGAAAAAATACAAAAATACAAAAGTTTTAAATCATAAGAGGACATATAATTATCAATTTGAAGAAAAAAACTTTAAAAATTGAACAGGCGAATTTTAAGGGACACACATTTAGTAATGTAGAACTATACAGAATTTTTATTTTTTTTAATGTCACGTTATTAACGAGAAATGATTGGGGGGAAAACAAAAGCGTTCAAAGGTCAGCGTATACGCTTTACCAGCCGTTGCAATTGTCAAAATTTACGGGATATTGCTGCGCAATGTTGCAAGTAGATTGGTGCTCTGTTTATGTAAATGTTTTACTGATGGGATGCATGAGGATCCATTCTACTCATCCATTCAGCTCAAAGGTGTGTATAAACAAACGACACAAAACCCAATACATGCGTCAGTTCAATTTACGTTCCTTCGATATCCAAAGATCGTCCCCAAAAAACACATAGAAACAAACCAAAAATATGGTAGAACAACAACAAAAAGTCAAACAAAAACATAATAAATCCAAAGGTGACTGATAACCGTTCTACAACAAGTACATGAACCACAATATGCCTATCAGTGCCAAAGGTAGTCAGAATGCGATCGTAACCCCTCTATCCGCCCGACGGTCGTTGCGACGACCAGGTTTTACTTTTGGTACGGAGAGCCCCTAAACTATTTGCACCGGTCAATATAACAAAAGTGGTATTCCTATGTATTGACAATATAAATCTTTTTTAATTACTAAGATAATCCGCACAAATTGTGGGAAGGAACGTATACAGAGCAATGAAAAGTTTGCGATTTTGAAACAGCAGATTCTATCAGCGAGGTGTACCGACTGACAAACCAGCAGTGACAAAAATATACTTAGTGGTCGGGCTCCCTACCCGTCCCACATGTTCACGAGCTCCCAGGTAGGCCTACATCTATGTCTTGGCTCGGGGGATTTCCGTCGCGTTAGCCCCACCGAGCCACTCCGCCCGCCAGCTACTCGATTGCCCCTGTTTTACGTGTCGCTAGCCCCCACGCGTGGCGTGCACTATAAAACACGCTTCCGTTGCTGGACTCTCTGAAATAAAATCTTACGTTCGATTGTTTTTTATGAAAGAAGTACTTGAACGAGAACAAAACGCAAAGTAATTTGTGCCGAAATTCAATTATAGGGCCCTAAGTGCTAATTGAATACAGATATATAGTTCAAATTCCATAAAAATGTTTTGTAAATACAACAACCAAAATCATGTTTACCACCACATTGTCGCTTTTCGGTGAGTTTCGCAAAATTCCCCGTGACGTCATACTTCTCGGATAAATTCGTGTGACGTCATGTGTGGGAGTGGTGTTTTATACCACTGTGGGGTAATAACACTTTGCAGCAAAAAATCACTTTTCTGAGGCAAAGTCGAAAAGAAAATCCTATAGATATCAGCGGGTTTCGAAAGGGATTTATTACTTACGAAAAAGAGGTAAATTCTTCAAGCGCTGATGGTAATGTTGCTAGCAGAAAGGAAAGCTCTCCTGATGATAGGAGAGAAGGGAAGGGGGGGAGTGATGACGACTTGGGGATTTCGTCTCGCAGAACCCCTGGTTTGAGCCACTTGCGTGTGGAAGCGGTATACCACCGGACAATGAAGCTGGTGATAACGAGAGCGAAACCGAGATCGACTGGCTATTAAATAGTATGGTATTAAGTATTTCAGTCTCTTCATTAACTGAATTACTAAGCAAATCGCTTCATGATTGTTTTATGTTGTTCTTGTGTACATGGATTATATGGGTGGTGTACATGGATTATATAGGTGTTGAACATGTATCAGTGGCACACCACCTTCAAATAAAGGTTTAGTAAATTCTAAAGAATTAAAAACAGACTTTAGTGAATACAGTTAATTTTTACAGGATAGACGGCTGAGCTGTCCTGATACATGTGGACAGGTGGCCAAATGACACACTGATACCCAAATTATTGCAGCTTGGCTGGAACAAATCTGTCTATACAAACAGTCATCTTTGAAATGTGTGCTGCAAATAATTATTTGCTCAAAATTCGATCGAGTGTTGTCAACGATCAATACGAAAAACGTATATTCAAGTTATGGATACAAGTTGCAAATATTTTGCCCTTTTTCATGGTTCTCTTATCCACGCTTACATCAATCGTGTTACAGGTTAGCAGGGAATTTTTGCTTGTGCATGTGCGTAATCCACGTTAGGCAGTTTTCGCTTACCAGCTAACGCAGAAATTCAACGCCTGTCGAACAAACGCGTTGACGCATGGCCGCGCAACATGTGCTATCCGTCTCCATTAAATAGAGATCGTTGCAGCATCGTTACCATGGACAGCGCACCGTATGGATACCTCTCGCCACTAACCTCTAGAAGGGAAGTACTGAAAAATCTACGCTGATTGGCTAACCAAAACGGACTTTTACGTGGGCGAGTACCACACCATATCGGCTGCTGTCACAAATTGTCGTTTGCAAAATATATAAATCTAACATTCATGAAACGCCATCACATTTTTCTATAAACTAGGGGGATAGGCACATAAAAAAGTAATGCAAAAATCATATAGTCACTCAAAGTTGGACCGAATATAAAATGTCAAACCTGTATGTCAGTGCTGTTTTGGACCAGCCCGTTCCAACGTCATATCGCTTGGTAAGTTGACCGTCTTCATCTGGATGAAAATCAGGCACGCCGCATCTCGGCATCTTCATAACCTTGAGTGTGTCAGCATCTACTTCACCAGTCTCCGGTAGACTGGCAAACGCCTGCATGCGTCGTATAGCTGCACTGACATCAGCAATGCTCAATTCGTCATCTGCTTTTGAAGTGTACAAGTATCTTTATGAACAAGATATGTTAATTAATTGTTTCAATTCAAATACAAAACTAAAACAACAAAAACAACAAAAACATCAAACAACAACCAAACAAATCAGCCACTTGGTTTCGACAGTGCGACATACAGTAAGACAATTAAGATGAAGGTGAATGGGAATGATTGGTTCTTTACCAGTGCGAATTCGGTAGTGTCATCAGTGACTGTAGGAAGACCCGTGATGAGTGTCGCACAACAAACAACCCAAAATGCAAACCAAGTAGACCCAAACATCGTGGAAAAAACTTCAAAGCAAAATAGCAATTCGCTTATATGAGATTCAGTATACTGAGACAAATGACGGTCGTTGTTCTTTTGCACTGGATCTCTAGCAACCTCTTTATATAGCCTCACTCTGCATGCTGACAACCGCTACACGTGTATTATAGGATGATACATCTCAAGAGGTTCTTGACCATCGTTAATAATAACAATTCTCATTGGTCCATAGAGTATACCAAGGTCCCTGCGTGGGTCTTTACTGTCCGGAACAGTCCTAAAAATAATTGTGTTTATTGTCAACGAAACGTTGAACTAATAAATAGGTCTAAATTTCACTTAAGAGATATATGTTCAAGTTTTATAAGAGTTTTGTATTGAGCCAGCAAACACATCGTCTCCGACGCCACGAACTTAAACACTCGATCGAAGAAAACGATTTTTAAAATCAAGCTTTCCTGCATTATTAATTCAAGGGTATTTTCAACTAGTTTTCTTACAGTGCAGACTTGATGCTTTGAACTTTACTTTGCGGTAATCTTTACTGCTGTTCGTCCTAAATTAGCAGGCAATAAGGTAAGAAAGTGTTGTGTCAGCTGGAGGATTGTTCAAATTGTTTTGAGGTTGGTGTCTGTGCGCAGTGTTGCAATGACAAAATGAAAATTTTGTGTCAGTTTGTGAAGACGAAAGTTGTCATTGAAATTGAGGTCGTTACGGCCTCGGTGAACACTGTTTAAGCTCAATGGTGACCTTATGGTCGTGAGACTTACACAGTCTGTTTGGTCAAGCGATGCCCCGTGTCACCCCCTTACCCAGCCCCCCTTTATCCCACCTGAACCCCTTATTCATGAAAGGGTCTTCTAATAATCCAAAACACAACATGAAATGTGTTACTTCAGATTACACCCAGTCCCCGAAACTTACTTATTTACTTGAATGTAATAGTCAAGCAATAGTTTCCTTTTTGCAGTTTGCTTTAATAGATACCAGCTCTTTACAAAAGTTATTGTTGTTAATAAAACCTTGATAGAGCGCCCGAGTCAGATCGTTGAGACCACTTCAATTTTTATGAAGGCTGTGAGGTCAAAAGGTTTAGGGCAAATTTGAAAATATAAAACATAATCATATTTTCATCAGGCTTTCAATTAATCTTAAGTGCACTTTAATTAAAGTGCGATGCTTTTACAATATTGTTTATAGGCACTTATGGTGCATTTAGAGAAATAATTTATTGAAAACAATGAATTGATTATCTACTTGCTCTTAAGTGTACATTAACTACAACCTAGGCAAGGTTTGTGCTTGTGTATTTCAATAGATATGCCCAATGCGGCCCTCCCGCACATTGGTCATACTTCACAAGGTACAGCGTATCCTACGTGAAGCGGGTATCAAGGTCCACTACCGAAATCGCAACAAGTATACAAAGCTACACACCCACAAAGAAAAGCATGACTCCAGCAGTCAAGCAGGAGTATAACGAATTCCTTGCTCTGGTGGTAAAGTGTACATTGGCGTGAGTGGTAGAGACCTTACTACTGTAACGGACATTGCAACCGCCGGACAAACCGCCGGCGTGAGAACGCTCTCTCTCCAGAGATTGGACCGGAAGTATGGACTATAAATAGACAGTTGTGTTCGCGCCGGCGGGAAAACGTTGGCCAGGAGCCAAGATAACTGACTCTTTGCATTGTGTAATTGTGCATGATAAGTTGTGTTAGACAGACCAGATGTTGAGTTCAGTGATGATGATGATGTCGTATGCTATACTGATCTCGTTCTAAAGTCCGTAAGCCAGTTTACAGCTGGGTCCTCAGCCAGGTGAAGGGCTTCGATGCCGCCATCAAGGTGAGAGAGTGGGCAGTCGACTATCACATGGCGCATCGTCTGGGGTTCACCACAGTCACAAAGCGGAGACGCAAGGTAGCCCCACTTGTGTAGGCTACTGCGGCATGGCCCTGCGTCGGTACGGAACCGGTTCAAGAGGCACCAGTGGCCGCGGGGGAGGTCCATTCCCGGCAGCTGGATGGTGGGGTCGGCGACCAGGAACTTGTGCGGGACGTCGGTATGGTCTCGCCACCGTGTGCGCCATAGATCTTTAGCGGTCACTGCACTGTCCGGTACATTGGACCAGATTGGGTTTCTAGACTTAAGTCTAGGCCTAGGGTGGAAGTCAAGGTCACTGAGGAGAGGGAGGTCAGGATTGGATTGGATCTTACAGACCAGCCTTGATGTGGCAATCTCTCTTCGGATGTCTGGAGGGGCAATGTTGCTCAGGACTGGAAGCCAATCTGTCCTTGTACAGCGAACGGCACCAGTGATGGTTCTCATAGTGTCGTTTAGTTGGACGTCGACGAGACTGGTGTGGACAGAGTTCCTCCAAACTGGAGCACAGTACTCAGCCACTGAGTAGCAAAGGGCTAGAGCAGATGAACGGAGTGTCTTTGCCTTTGCTCCCCAGGTTGTACCGGCGAGCATGTGGATCAAGTTGTTTCTGGTCCGAATTTTGGCAGCCACTTTCTGGAGGTGAGGTTTGAAGGTGAGTGTACGGTCCAGGGTGACGCCAAGATAAGTCGGTCTGGGGGCGTGGCTCAAACGTTTTCCGTTGAGAAAGATGTCTAGCTCTTGGTCACTTCTGGCATTGTGCAGGTGAAAAACACTGGATACTGTTTTGGCGACACTGGGCTGAAGTCGCCAGCGTTTACAGTATTCACTGATCTTTGCTATGTCATCGTTGATAGTGGAGCCGAGGTCTTCAAACTTTCCTGCTTGATGGGCAAGGCAGATGTCGTCAGCATAGATGAACTTTCGGCACATGGTGGCTGGGAGGTCATTTGTGTACAGATTGAACAGGATGGGTGCCAGAACTGATCCTTGTGGCAAGCCGTTCTTCTGCATTCTCCAGGAGCTGCTTGTGTCTCCCATATGGACACGAAACCGTCGTTGTTGCAACAGCAGTTCAACTGTGTCAACAGCCCAGCGTGGTAAGACTTTAGAGATTTTGACTAGCAGACCTTTGTGCCATACAGTGTCGTATGCAGCAGTCAGATCGAGAAAAACGGCGCCAGTCTTTAAGCGTTGCTGGTATCCGTTTTCAATGTAGGTGGTGAGTGCAAGAACTTGATCTTGAGTACTTCTGCCAGAACGGAAACCTGCTTGCTCGATTTGAAGTACTTCCTCTATGATTGGCTTGATGCGATGAAGGATGATCCGCTCTAACAGTTTGTAGCACATTGAGAGGAGGGAGATCGGACGATAGCTGGAAGCCAGTTTTGGGTCTTTCCCAGGTTTTGGGATGGCGATGGTTTTAGCGGTTCTCCAGGTTTTGGGAAGACTTTTCACCGAAATAACTCGTGAAAGGAAGGCTGCTAGCCAGTTTCTTGCTGCAGGTCCCAGATGTTTCAGGAATTCGGGGTGGATGTTGTCATATCCTGGGGCTTTACCACACTTCAGGTCTTTCAAGGCTGTATTCACTTCTTCGATGGTGATTGGAGTTGATGTTGCAGTTTCAGCTTCTGGTCTTGACTTCTTGAAGGATCGCCATTCTTGTGTGGTCTCGTGTTTGATCTGTTTGTCAATCGGAGCTTTCCCCACTTTGATGAGGTGGCTAGCTACTGCATTTGGTTTGACTGATGGTCTGGTCGAGTTGGACGGTTGTTGGTTGGAGCCAAGGTGGCGGATGAGGTTCCAGCTTTTCCGACTTGAGTGTGTGAAGTTCAAGTTGCTAGTGGTTTCCTCCCATCTTAATTGGCGGGCATTATCAAGGCACTCAATGAGGTGGTCGGCAATGTCTGGATCGCCTGAGCTAGTGAACTCTTCAAGAAGTTGTTGGCATTCAGAGTCTAGGCACGGAATGTAGGTAGGCCGGAAGCCTCGCGGGATGTTGGCCTTGGCTGCTTTGAAGATTGCTTTGGTGAATCTAGTGTATGCTTCAGTCACTGAGGGCTCTTTGGTGGGGATGCAAACAACACTCTTTTCAAGCTGTTCAGAGAATTTTGTCCAGTTTGCCTTACGGAAGTTCCAGCGTGGTTTTTGTAGCGATCTGGTTATTGGGATGCGTAACCCAACGTGGGTCACAATAGGCCTATGTTGACTCCTTGGAAAGTCATCCAGTACCTGTACAGTTGTTTGTAGTGGTTGGTCATTGTGTGAGGTGACCCAGCACAGGTCAGGTGAATAGTCACGATTCCAGCGTGCAGAATGGAAGGAGCGTTTTTGTTTCAGGTCAATGACCAGGCTCAAGTTCAGTTGAGATGACCACTCCATCAACCAGTCTCCATTGCTATTCGCGTTTTCATAACCCCAGACTGCGTGGTGGCTGTTGAAGTCTCCCACATAGATAGCTGGGTGTTGATGAGCTGGCAGAGCAGTGTCGGTCCAGTCGATGGAAGGTGGCTTGTAGACGTTGATGATTTTGTAGCTGCCCACACGGATAGTATCAAAAAGTTCTGCTGATTCAAGGAGTTCAGTGTCGGCTATATCAGATCGGACATACGTAGCTCTTCCGTACTGTTTATGACCTGCGAAGGCCACAAGGTCGTAGTTTGCGATCTTGAGTCTGCTTCTGGGGTCATTAGCACCGACGTGTACTTCTTGGAGGCAGATAACGTCAACTTTTTCTGTGGAGCAGGTGGTTGCTAGGATTTCACGCTTTGCAGCAGAGATGCCTTCAATGTTGAGCTGGAGGATTCGGACAGCAGGGCCAATATCTAGAAAGACATTGTCTGCTTCTTGGTGTTCGAGATCAGGGCCAGGATCCGGTGCAGGATTTGGCGAGCGGGTTGGATCATCAGTTTCCCCAGGCGGACCTGGGTACTCACGGGGGGTGCGGCGGGAACGCTGATCCATTATCCCCCCGTTGAGTTCAGTGAGTGAGCATGAACAAGTTGTCGTTCTTGAAAGATAAATAAATTGGTGTGTTTCACATTTAACCGAATTTGAGTTTCCGTTTGTTTTCTGTCTGCGTTTGGCTGCAGAGCAAACAAGGACCCGTTGGCAGTACGTTACACTACTATAGGCTGAAGGAACATAAAGCGCATGGTTGCAGAGGAGAACCTCTAGACCATGTCGTAGATTGGGAACAGGCTCAAATCATTGCTCCTGAGAGACATTGGTTTACACGTCGCAATCACAAAAGCCCTGGGCCAGCCAATCACTCAGAGCAGTGACTGACTCTACGCTGAAACCTCTGAACCCCTATAAATGGACAACGTGTATTACACACTTCGATGACTATGACTAGAGCAAGCTAGTCGAAACGTTGAGACCTATTAAGAACTCACTCACTAGGTAGTAGTGAATAAGCAGGACAGTTCTTTTCAGAACTGAGAAGTCAGAACTGAGAAGTCTCCCGAATTCCGAATAATTTACTCCGCGGCAGTAGAACAAATAGCAAGACAAGTTCTCAAAGAACCGTGAATCTACTAACACTACGAGTTATTCCAAGAACAATATGCATGATGAATGACTACGGGGCGGGTTTCACTCGGCCCCGGAATTACACATTAGAACAAGACACATCGCTAGAAAAGGTCTAATAATGCCAAAACGACTACCAACTATGGCCATCAATAACTATTGTAGTTGTATGGCAACATTAAAGGTACAAACAATGTAAAATAACTTGTCTCCTGTTTGTTTAGAGCTTGTTTGTTTAGAGAATTTGAAGTCTGTATCTTCCAGCGATGCATCTCTAATGAACTTTTGTGCACTTAATGCTCGTTCGGTCGTTAGCAAAGTGGACAGGTTTATTGATTTTGTTTTGAGCAACAATTTAGATATTGTAGCCATTACTGAAACCTGGATAAAACCAACAGACAGAATCACCATCACTGCAATCACGCCAAATGGTTACTCCTTTCTCCAATCACCAAGAATAAACAGGTCTGGTGTCCTTTTTCGTTCCGGTCTTAATGTGACTTTACAATCTGAAATGACTGTTTACTCATCATTTGACATCACCTCAAATTCGAAAACAATCCGTCTCATCAATGTGTACCGTCCCCCGAGTATGCCGAATGTGACTTTTGGTCTTTTTCTTCATGATTTTGAGGGCATGATTAACGATTATCTATTTCTTCCATCTGATATTGTTTTTGTTGGTGATTTTAATATTCATAATTATGGATAATTTAAATGATACCAACGCCACCCGGTTTAAGACCATATTACAATCCATGGTCTTCATCAGCATGTCTCAGGGTCAACGCACATTCATGGGCATTTGCTTGACCTACTCATAACTCGTCTGGTATTTATCTTCATCCTGGGTTATCTGATCACTTTGCTGTTATGTCTCAATTATCACTTCAGAAACCACAACCCCCTAAAGTTATTATTACAACACGTAACCTTAAGTCTATTGATGTTGATGTTTTCCGCAATGATCTGGTTGTGTTACTCTCCGACTTCGATATGACTTCTACCAATCTCGACTCTTGTGTGCAACATTATGAGGTTATCCTTGGTAGTCTTTTGAATAAGCATGCACCAGCTCGCACTAGATCTGTTCGTTTGAGACCTCCTAGTCCTTGGTTTAATGTTGCTATACAGACTGCTAGAAAGCTGCGCAGGGTTCATGAGAGAAAATGGAGGCACTCAAGACTAGAGATTGATAGACAGTTATATTAGTAATCAAAGACAAAAGGTCAATGAATTAATTAATGTAGCTAAGAAAACAAAGAAAACAAAGAAAACAAAGAAAAAGCCTGTATTACCCAGTAGTGTATCAGATGCGGCTCTGGCAGATAGTTTTTCTCACTATTTCAGCAACAAAATTGTTAATATTCGTAGTATTTTCCCTGTAGCAACTACTTCTACTATATCGCCAACTAACCATTTACCTGTGTGTGCTCATGTATCAAATATTTCCCAGTTTGAATCTACTACTGTGTCTGAGATTATAAAATTAATAAGTAGTTCTCCTTCTAAATCATGTGAACTGGACCCCATACCTACAGATCTTTTTAAAAGTGTATTGATGTTGTAGCACCTCTTATTACTACTATTGTGAACAAGTCCTTTGAGCAAGGTAATTTTCCAGACAGTCTTAAGACAGCTTACATTCGTCCCCTAATCAAGAAGCCAGGTTTAGATATTGAGACTTTTTCTAACTACAGACCGGTGGCTAATTTGAAGTTTATTGGCAAGACCATTGAGCGCATTGTTGCCTCCAGATTGAATACTGTTATCTCTGACTCTGGCCTTGCTGATACATTTCAATCAGCATACAGGTCCAAGCATAGCACTGAATCGGCACTTTTGCGGGTGCAAAATGACATTTTATGTGCTATGGATGAAGGCCATGTGACTGCCCTGATTCTGCTTGATTTAAGTGCGGCTTTTGACACCGTGGATCACACTATTTTGCTCAAGAGACTACGTGATATTATTGGTTTAAAAGGTAATGCCCTTAAATGGTGCCAATCCTATTTGCAAAACAGACCACAACATGTTTGAATTGGCAATTCCACATCGGATCCGGTTGTTCATGATTTTTCGGTCCCTCAGGGGTCGGTTCTTGGACCGCTGTGGTTCACAGTGACACCTACCCAGTTCATAGCATCATCATGAAACACAAACTGAACTATCATGTATAATTATGCTGATGACACTCAGTTATATTTCTCTTTTAAACCATCCAAAAAATTTGCTGATGAGAGCATCAGTCGTATTGAAACATGTGTTGGTGAAATTCGTGTTTGGATGCAAGACAATTTCCTTATGCTTAATGACAACAAAATTGAATTGATGATACTTGGTTCACGCCAACAACTCTCTAAAGTTACTATTCCCCATATTAATATAGGTGACTCCGAAGTTACCGCTGTTACCAAAGCTCGTAATCTTGGTGTGATATTCGACTCTTCCATGACACTTACTGTGAATGGCCTGGATGTGATTTTACAACTAAAATGGAAAGGCAGTTTTGGTGGATGTGATTTTGGGGCTAGAATGTGATCTTGGCCAAAATCACATCCTACCCAGAAATCACATCCATGTTAATTGCCAATTATCAAAATCACATCCACTGTCTGGCTGCATTACCGAAATCACATCCACTGTCTAGGCCCAAGCCAAAATCACATCCAAGTAAGAAATCACATCCTTGGGTAATTGCCTAAGCCAAAATCACATCCACTGTCTGGCTGCAAAACCAAAATCACATCTAGTGTCTGGGCCCTAACCTAAATCACATCCAAGTCCGAAATCACATCCATAGTTAAACGTGCCAATTCAAAATCACATCCACTGTCTGGTTGCATTACCAAAATCACATTCGAGACAGAAATAACATCCAAGCTTAGTTGCTACTATAAACAAGTCAATCCACTGTCTGGCCGCATTACCAAAATCACATTCGAGCCAGAAATTGCCCAATCGAGTGTCAATTATATTTAATGTCAATAAACAATACCGCATATATTGGTTCCCCCGAGTCCGCAGACTGTTGCGGGTAAGCGGAAAAGGTGGGACGCTTTATGAAATACAATGAAACATATAATCATAGAGAAAGGTCTCCGTCCTTTTTCTATGCTTTGTAAACAAGACCAATATATTACAAAAAGTAATATCCACAATCAAAGTAGAGTAATTATGCATTTACAACGATGTTTAACATTGCGGTGTGAATCTATTTTAAAAACTGAATTGTCTACCCTTCAGTTTTACATTTTTCTTGTAGGACGTTGACTGGCGTAAAATACGTCTGGACGTACCGGAACCCCTCGACCCACGACGCCCTCAACCCACGACCCCCTCGACCCCTCGACTTATGCTACAGTACAATTTTCCAATGTCATGCATATCTATTTGCCGAATCGAGCCTAAATAAGATTTCTCCAAACTGGGAACCTGGATTTACAGCCCGAGTACGATTACGGCCAATGGCCGCTGTCGCAGCTACCGCATTTCCGGCCTGCCTCCTGGTTGCTCCTGCCTGCCTGTCAACAAGTCTAATGGAGGGTTAGGGTACACAACCGAACCATGGGCCACACGTGTTTTTGTGTGTGCAGTGTTTGTTGTCCTAGTGGATGATACCCATGCCTACATCCTTAAGGACTGTAAAGGGGGTAACCCTGTTTCAGCCCCAGGAGTAGGAGGCAACGTGCCCCTGGTGTCAATTGATTTGGGTCGATAGCCCAAATCAGTTATGTGTAGCCCTCACCTTGAGTGGCCGTCCGTGGCCTTGTGAGTTAGGCGATATCTCATAAAAAAAAAAAAAAAGTACACTGTAAAAAAAAATTGTATTTTTACAGAAAAAAAAACCCAAAAACCATTTGTTTTTCATTTTTACTGAAATATTTCTGCAAAATGACAAAAACTTGGTAAAAATCCCCGTTATTTTACCGATTTCGTAACATTTACATTTTAAATGTGTCTTTACACCTAAAAAGGGACGATTTCTGTAAATTTACAGAAATCATTGTAGATTTGTTTGTAAAAATACATGAGCAATGTTTCTCAATAAGTTTTAGGTAATTTTACTAAATTGTTTGTATATTAACATAATATCTTGGTAAAAATACAGAAAATACTGCGGAGTAACATTTAAACTGCAGTATGCGCGGTGCAAAACAATCCCACAATTCCTTGCAGAGTACCAAGGCACGCTTGGTCACCGGTGTTTTTTATGCAGTGTTGAAGTCCAAACCAGCTGTTGTGTTAATGAGTTCCAGTGACGAGGACACAACTGACCTTAGTATCATAGAACAATACGTCTGCCAAAAATTGCCAAAATTTCAACTACAATAAAACAATTAACTTGTGGAAGCATTACTAGACCTTGGAGTTGATAAGCCTTCTGATTTGGAGTATGTTACAAGGTTGCAAGAAATGTCATTCCAAGCTGACCAACGGAAAATGATCCGAATGATCCGTCGCAAGCCTAGCTACAGCTGGTTGTTATAGCTGCCAAGTTCGTGGAGGACATAATACCCACAAAGTTTCGAAGACAAGCTGGAAGATACGGTCATTGGAACTGGCTACAATTCAATATTGAGTCAGTTTGAGCAGCGCTTCGCTATTCAACAGGCCCATCCTCCAACCCAAGAGAAAATAACATTACTTTTATTTTTTAAAAAATACAGTTGCTGCTGTTAATCTAGAAAAACAAATTTGTAGTATCAATTACAGAAAAACAGTACAATTCGAGTACAAAAATACTAGTAAAATAACAAAAGATTATTCATTTTCACAAACTCTCCGTACAAAGGAATAACAAATAAGGGGGTACTTTTACAACAAGACTGTATTTGGGAAGAACGGAAGAAAACGTAAATATACTAAAGTTTCGTTATTAGGCTATAACAGACATTTTGTAAACCAAATTGACATACCAGTTATGTAAAAGTATTATACAGCAAAATGTTGGAAATGGAGTTGCCTGTATTTTTCTGTAAATTTACAGGATTTTTTTTTACAGTGTAGGCCTACATGATGTACTGCTCGTCCTGGGGAAAATCCGCAGACCATTTATTTCAGTTTTTAGGTTCGTGGTACTTGGTTGGTGTAACCATAGAGAAAGGATGGTGTTTTTTACCTCCTAAATACTCGAATTGGGGTCTTAACTAGAGGTGTAGCTAGGTAATGACGATAGCCATGTTAATTATAAAATTTCCAGTAAATATTTAGGTGACATAATAATAGTGGGGCTACCCGACTGACAACGGATGGGTCAGGTCGTCGGAAGTCGCTTTGACTGCAAGCTTTGGATCGCACGCCTGCTGTGAATGAGTCCAACTTGGGGAATAATTCTTTGTCGGCCGTAAAAGCAATGTTTTATGAATTCGGATTTCGATTATGGGGGGGACGCGCGTCGAGTGGGTTTTAGAACAACCCTTGAATTCCTTTGTACAACTTAACTACGAAAACGAATTAAGTCACCCCAGAAAGACTGCATACGTTGATGTTTTTTTCGTTCCAGAGTCCTATCTCAACTTCTACTCAACAATGAACTTCGTTTGTGTGCCCCCCCTCCAAAAAAAGAGTAGTATTAAATTGTATTAAATTGAATGTTTTATAATCTCGTACCATGGGGTGTAAAGATAATCATTTTTTTTTTCAATTTTACCGAGTGCCGGAATTTTCATTGCAGACTATCAAAAACGGTAGTAACTCGGTAACCGGACCCCCCGGTCGATTGTTTTCGTTCAAACTTTAAAATAGAGGATGATCCCTCTCTAGATAATTCTAAACTAAGTTGAATCAGAAGGGTTGTTTGAGATCTAATTGAAATGCGCGTCCACAGCATTCAGCAAGCTATGACAGAGATTGCTTTGTCGAAAAAGGGTACATAAGAGGTCCTTCTAAATGTGATTTAAGCTGGTATATTTATACTATTGGAAAGTCCAATTCTTGTAAAATTATGCGATGTCAATTGTAAGTTGATACCACAAAAGTTATGGTTTATAATATGGTTGTATAAAAATTGTCTTGGCTACACAAAACCTGCCGTTTGTTTATTGGAGCATGCCATTTTGAACAGGGGGATGTGTCGTGTAGTGTAGTAGGATTATTTGACTACAGTTCACTCTTCTGCATGCTTTATGCAAGTACAATTTCACATCAGAGCAATAGCTGCAGTTCATAACAAATTTAATTCAGTTTGTTACAATTTTTTCTTTTTTTTCTTTTACAATTATTTGCAAAGTTTAAGGAATGTTTGACAGCTTCTTGTGAATGGAATCACCCATATTTAGGCTTTACAGAAGAACGCACAGCTCCTCACCAGATCTTTCTAATCGCATACTACCCTGCAGTATAGACTTGACATACTGTACATGTACATGTACATGCTGTAACACTTTCATATCGCTGGTCGGCGTTTTGGAGAATCCTGATCGTGTTTATTAGATGCGTTCATATATCTTCCAAGCATGCGTCCAACCAATTCAAGTATTTTGTGTTAACCTATTGTTTTACAGTTACTCAGCTACCATAAAACACAATTAAAAGATATACATGCACAGTACATTACACATGTCAATAACTGGGGGATGTTTATGTTTATGTTATGTTCGATGTTACTTGGTCAATATCATTATGATCAAGTATTATCATGTGCCCCCCCCCCCCTCCGAAGTTTTTAACGAAGTAAAGCTGCAACATGAAATTTGTAAAACGTAAAAAGAAGAGGAGAATAAAAAATGTTAAAGGGTTGTTGCAATGGAATTGAAATGCCACTATTAATTTGAACCACATTACTAACTATAAAAACATTATTTCAGGGTAAAATGAATAACGGGAAACCAATGTTATTGCTAGGGACGGTGACGATTAAGCAGATGTGAGATTTGAGAAAGATTGAACATTCTTGAAATATTTAGAGACATTCGATTTGTATGCCGTTGCCGGACAATTTGTATAAAATATGCATTTTCCCCCAAAATGTTCAGTTCAAAATGCCGAAATAGAGATATTTAAATTAAGAAAATAGTTTTTTTTGTTTTTTTTTCAAATGATCAAAAGAATGTATGGACAAACAACCTTGAGAATAACAGCACTGATTTAGCCATTGGCATAAGGGGTTCCCTATGATACCTGAAAATACAAAAAGGCAGAACTATCCACATATCGCCTCATACGTTCTTTAAAGCTTTAATTTCCAAGAACTTTATAAATACTATAACTAAAGCTTTTTTGAACATTGTGAGTGCGTTCCGGTAATACTATTTTTGGTGCTTGTCCTCCCAAAAAAAAAAAAAAAAAAAAAAAAAAAAAAAAAAACACTCTATATGATGCTTATATATACAAAACTATCAAAATGTTGTTTGTGGCCACATTAGTCTCGTCTTTTAGTCTGCTTGCACAAGGTTACACGTTTGATTCGCTTTTCCCCTACACACATTTTTTTCCCTATTAAGAACTATCCACATATCGCCTCATACGTTCTTTAAAGCTTTAATTTCCAAGAACTTTATAAATACTATAACTAAAGCTTTTTTGAACATTGTGAGTGCGTTCCGGTAATACTATTTTTGGTGCTTGTCCTCCCAAAAAAAACACTCTATATGATGCTTATATATACAAAACTATCAAAATGTTGTTTGTGGCCACATTAGTCTCGTCTTTTAGTCTGCTTGCACAAGGTTACACGTTTGATTCGCTTTTCCCCTACACAAATTTGTTTAGCATAAAACATCTGCGCAATATAACCTCCTGCCTTCTCATCCATAACTTTGGAAAAGGTTACAAACAAATCTCTGGAGTTTAGACTGGGTGAATGTTGTCTAATATTCCAGTAATAACCACGTAAGACTTATTTATTTTGCTTCTAATTAGGAAGTTTGACTGTTGATTGGAGCATATCGGAGCGTTAGGCCTATGCCAGTATGTGTTAACGTTGATCAGTCATCAAAATCAATTTCACGAGTCCCCCCCCAAAAAAAACAAACAAACAAACAAACAAACAACCCAACAAACAAACAAACAAACAAACAAAAACAGACAGTCAATCTCAAACCGAGCTGAACTTCCATGCTCTTGTGTATACACACTAAAATATAACACGCATGCGAGGAATATTGACCCCTCCTCCATAATTATGTTGACTCTATAATTATGACTATTATGAGGATTAATTTTCAAGTTTCAATTTTCCGCATCAATCATGAACTCTGGCTGATAAAGTTTTGATACTAGGCCTTGTTCTTTGGTGACTTTTTGTCTTTTCAAGTGGATTAAAATTATCGCCTGAAATCCATATTAAAAGAGTTTTTATGTCAGCTATTTCAACCTCCATGCTAACCATGGAGGAAGGAAAAGAAACTAAGGAAGGTGACCTATTGTTTCGTGCATTCACCTTAATTCAAGTGGCAACATCGGCTGCATGCAGCATGCAGACAGACAAGCAATGTCAACAATAAAATGTACATCAAAATGATTATAGTTACCGCACGTCTTTATATTATGCTCCCACATGCCGAACATTCAGCTAACATTGTACACTCATTCATGTTTGTCTTTATTCGAAACCCTGACATCTGACTGCGAGATACTAGGCCGCCCCTAGCTGCTACGTTTGGGCGGGTTGAACTATGGTTGAACAGTCATCGAAACCCATATTCCCGCGTTCCGATCCCGCGCGCGCCAAACAAAAGGGTAGTAGGCCTATATCCACCGACACTGCAGATTCTGAATCAGTGGATCCGGACACTAGCTAGCACTACAGCTTCTGGTAACTTCAAGATTTATCAGCCAAGAAATGGGTGAAGAAACTATTGTACAATCCTGTCCAACAAAAAATAAAACCCACGACAGATGTCCAGTTTCCGACATTAACAGTTGGCACCACACGTGAAGATAATCCATTAGGTATTTTGATACCTACATGTACGTGTATACTAGCTATCATTGCCCGATAGTGTCTTAGCAACTCTCTGACATTGCCAAAACCACAATCCATGCAGGGCTAGATTACGTAATTTCAGTTACTGCATTGGGTCATGCAGTATGCGCGTTTTGTGCAGCTTGGTCGATACTGTATATGCTAACTGTACACGTATAGTATACCATTTAGAACCCGATGCTAGTGTGGCATCTAAAAATAACGGACCTCAACAAAAGCTTTATACAATCTATTCTTGGGGCTTATTAGAAGTAACCTCTACGTGTAAATGTTCTGTGTGTTAAGTATACCCATAGAGAAAGGACCACGGATACCGTAGAACAGCCTGTCCAGAAATGCAAAAGTGATCACTTTATAATTTACTTTTCACTTCATCTTCATGATATATACATATAAATATTTTTTCAAAGACAATGTAGAAGCGCATTCCAGCGTTACAAAACAACTTTTAAACTGACACGTCCCTTATCTCTTGTAAACATTGTAAATAGTATCCAGAATGTCCCTACCAGGCAAAACACTGAACATTTACATGGTCTATATGAGATTTTATTTTTACATTGTGCTATACGGAAAGTACTTTAAATGTGAACCTTGTAAACCAACTGATTGAAAATGTTACGTCTTTCAGTGAAAAACTAAAATCCATCAGTTTACACGACAATTATTGAAGGTCCACCAATGTCCAGTAGGCAAAGCAATTCGCTCTGACATATACCAAAACCAAACTGCCAGTTACATAACTTTAGATAATGACTGACTCCTTGGAGTACTAGGCGAGTATGCTCTGAATGTCAGCTTAAAAAAACGGTGTATAATTAGTGTCATAGTTTTATTTAATATACCGGTACATGGGGTGTGCTGAGTAATGTTGTGTTGGGGGGGGGGGGGGACACAGCTTAAGCATGGACATGGCTCCAGATTTGATATTGCTTAAATAAACTGTTAATTGTCATCGTTTATCAGCCTGTGTGGTAAAAACTAATGGTGGTCCAATTATTTTTCTAAAAACTATTTGCTCTCATCTCAAGTGAGACATTGCCAGAGACAGGTATAAACGGTGTCAAGCACATAAAATCAAATGTTGACAAACACTTCAGGTAAATTATCTGCCTCAAAATCGGGGAATTGTCTTCGCGGGTGCATTTGCAGAGTGAGCAAAGTGGCGCTGTAATAAGAACATCATACATAACATTGGTTCAAGAAACAGAAGTCATCTTATCAAGAATATGTATAGCTCTATGATCACATCTATGCGCAATTCAGTACCGTAAAGTTTGGTCAAAACACAATCGAGCTACACCAAAAACCAGAAGCGATTGAACAACGGGTCATTGTCCACAAAGCACCGGCAAGGTTGAGTCCCCACTATAGAACTGCTTCAAGTTTACACTCCATCAAGGTCTTCGATCCAGTGCAATATCCTTCTCCTTAAAGGGACACGTTGCCTTGGATCGGACGGTCGAGTTGGTCTATAAAAAGCGTCTACTGTACCGTTTGTTATAAAATGCATATGCATGGTTAGAAAGATGTTTTAAAAGTAGAATACAATGATCCACACAAGTATGCCTCGAAATTGCGTGGTTTTCCTTTTACTTTGCGAACTAACACGTACGGTCCGCCTTAAATGGCGGACCATGTTAGTTCACGATGTAACAGGAAAACCACACAATTTCGAGGCATACTAAATTTGTGTGGATCATTGTATTCTACTTTTAAAACATCTTTCTAACCATAAAAAATTATGCATTTTATATAACACAGACGCTTTTTATAGACCAACTCGTCCGATCCAAGGCAACGTGTCCCTTTAAGGAAGTCACCCAAGTCTTGACACTCTTGGGTGGCAGGTCTTTTTCTGCAGCTGCGCCACGCATCTGGAACTCCAGAAAATTCAAATCACTTCTCAAAACTTATCTTATATGTCACAAGTTTTTTAGGCTTGATTTAGTTGTACCGGTATCTGTTTTCTTTCGTTTGTTTTTGGTTTACTGCGCCTTGTATTAACACCCAGCAGGGTGGATAATCATGTGCGCATAACAAGTTTCTAATATTATTATTACTAATATAGGAAGTGTTTTTTGCAGACCACTCAAAATTGCTAGCCCTTTGCCCAGCTATTTGACCCTTTGACCCCTGGTCAACCGCAATAAACAAAAAACGTAACAGACTGTGTTCAGCCAAGGTCGCATGCACTGCAGCCAACGGCAGCTGTAATCTTCCTGAGTCTTCCAAATTCGTAGTTAACTTCGGTGTACAGTTCGAACAACCATACTGTGTACACCAGGAGTAAAACACCGAGAACGATCGAACAGGTCGAAAGAAACTTGTTCCACTCTACAATTGTATTTCCACATACAATGCAGCCTACACTATATTTGTTTCCTTTTTCTTTACATGACCATGCTATGATGTTTCAAGCAAAGACAAACTATGTTATTAAATACAGAGCAATGAGCTTTAGTTCCTTGCTGTATGGATATTAATAAAGGGTTTTGTTTGATAGGTTGGTTGTTGGAGCAATTGTTTGTATTAAAACATTCATCAAAAACACATTACCATAAAAGTAATTATATTACTTAATTTTACCACTTGTGGAAATTGCAATCAGAACGGCGGATTCCTACAATTAATTGGATTGTGCCATAATTTACAATGTTTTTAACGTGTTCAAAGAGATATTTTCAAGATTCTATGGCTTGGTCCCTGCTGAACTGTACTAAATGACCATTTGACCAGTGTAAACCACAACAAACGAAAACTTGATTACGTGTTCTCAACATCCATCCGTTCAAGGCCACAGCCGATGGTCGAATCGTTACTTAACTCGACATCATGCGTGCAGTAACCCCAGCGATCTAAATTCTAAATATTTTCAGTACAGTGCATTTCAGTAATTGTAGGGTACAGAAATCGTCTTCGATTACTTCTATAGTTGGGAGTACATTCTAGTCTCAGGGATATTCTTCCTCTTGTTGTTTTATTTCTACTTATCAATCATATCAATCATTATTAATATGAATATTATAGCATTATTGTAGCCTCCAAATTACTACAGATGGGCGTTGACTTGTTCACCAATAAAACTCTCAGAAAATGATACGCACAGCATGATGACTTATATATGAACTTTGATGTATTTATTACAACTTTAACATGCTGATCCACGGTGTGGCAAATACATGCGAAGATAGGTTGTAGTAGTAGTGTGACGGAAATAAATTGTGACTATTATTAAAGATGACAATTCTTGACAAAGATCCTTTGTGACGATTCGTAATAATAGTGTATGTGTGACTGTGGCTGTGGCTATGGCTATGTGTGGCTATGTGTGGTTCAATTTATCTGAGCTGTCCAGGGGTGACTAAAGTGACAAATGATTAGCTGAATACAAAATAAATGGTTTATCAAAATGGCGACTTCTATCTGGCTTCTCCAAGCATGGTTAAGAATATAGCGCCCTCAATAGCTCAAACAAAGAGAGTGTAAACAAATTAATAATTATGTTCTGACCGCTACATTCCGGCCTCTAATGCATTTGTACACAAAGCAATTAACAAACACAAAAGAGGTTGAACATCATAAAGTTAAATGTCCTTTGAACTGTTCTCAAGCAACATCTTAGTTGTCTAGGATTCACCTTCCAGAAGACACAGTTTGTTGGTAGGACGCACATACACTCCAGCTTGCGTCTTAACTTGGACAGACCTAACTTTGTCGTCTTTCCCCGGAAATGTATTAATTACAAGTCCAAGAGGCCAACGATAACGAGGAGTGTGTTCGTACTTGATAAGCACAAGGTCTCCAGTGCGCATATTACGCTGGGGGTTGATCCACTTCTGGCGCTCTTGCAATGATGGGAGGTACTCCTTTAGCCAGCGTTGCCAGAAAATGTCGGAAAGATATTGAACTTGGCGCCATCGTCGTTTGTATACATCTTGCTTGATGAAGTTCCCAGGGGGTAGCTCCGGACCAGAGCGAAGTAACAGCAGGTGATTTGGTGTCAGTGGTGCTGGGTCACGTGGATCGTCTGATAACTTGGTAATTGGGCGGCCGTTGACTATTCCTTCCACAATACACATTAGTGTGGAGAGTCCCTCGTCATCTAGTTTCTGCTGACCAAGCAAACTGTTTAGAACAGAGCGTACAGTCCTAATTTGGCGTTCCCAAACTCCGCCAAAGTGAGACGCTGCCGGGGGATTGAAAATCCACTTAACTTCCTTTTGTCGAAGAAAGTCGTGGATCTTGTCCTGGTTCCAATCTTCAATGGCAAGGCGCAGTTCTCGTTTACCTCCAACAAAGTTGGTGCCATTGTCTGACCTCACCTCCACTGGATTGCCACGACGACTGGTGAATCTTTGGAGCGCATTAATAAAGGAATCTGTTTCCAAAGTGTTACAGACCTCTAAATGTATGGCCCTCGTTGTCATGCAAGTGAAGAGACAACCGTACCTCTTCAATTCACTTCTGGCTCGCTTCACGAGGAAGGGTCCAAATAGGTCCACCCCTACCATGCTGAAGGGTGGAAGCCCTGGTGTAACGCGGTCTTTGGGCAAGTCAGCCATGCGTTGTGTCACCAAAGGTGCCTTTCTCTTACGACATGGTATGCACTTGTATATGACAGACTTGACTGCTGCACGGCCTTTGACAATCCAGAATCGCTCACGGATTTCAGCGAGTGTTCGTTCCACTCCAGAGTGTCCTGTCATTATGTGATAATGCCTTATTATCAATGACACAACGGGATGTTGAGCTGGTAGCACACAGGGATGTTTCGCATCGTTGGAAAGGGTAGCATTTTTTAGGCGACCTCCAACACGGATGATACCATCAATAGATCTTGACGGCGCCAACTTACGGTAACAAACAGACTTGAACAGCGTGTCATTAAAGCTCTTCATCTGGATGTACCGCACAATTTCTTTATCGGCCGCCAAGATTTCGCTGACTGAAAGATTTCCACATGGTTTGGAGACCTGATCTCCTTTTCGGATCTTGTGAAGAAGAATGCTCTTAGCACGTAGAATCCAGGCTACAGCTTTCTTTAAGCTGTACCAAGATGAAAATCTAGCAAGGAGCGTGTCTATAATGTTAGGCTTGTCGGTTTCGGCATGGGTTATGTAGACCTGTGTCTCTTTCTTCACTTCACAAGCACTTGGTAGTACTCCGCTGTCAAAATTTGGTTGTGGGGGCCAAGAAGATTCATTACCCCAGAGGAACCGTGGTCCCTGAGTCCAACGCTCATTCATGATAAGTTCTTCAGCAGAGAGGCCTCTTGAGACGTCATCTCCTGGGTTGGACTTTGTGTCAACATGTCTCCATTGTGAAGAAGTGGAATGTGCAAGTATAGTCGCAATGCGGTTAGCGACGAATGTCTGGAACCGCTTGTCCTCATTCCGAAGATAATGAAGAACAATCATACTGTCAGTCCAGTACACTGTCTCTTGAAGGGGTAATGACAGCTGTTGGCGTATCATTTCATCCAGCTTGACGGAGACAACAGCAGCAGCGAGTTCCAAACGCGGGATGGTGGTGGTTTTCAGAGGTGCCAATTTGGCTTTTGCCATGACTAATCCGCAGCGAATCAGTCCACTGTCATACTCGAGTCGTAGGTATGTCACAGCGCCGTACCCTTTCTCTGAAGCATCACTAAAGTGGTGAAGCTGAGCTGAAGCAACAGTTCCATTGGCTGGTTTCATACAGCGGGGTATTGTCAGGTTGCGAAGATACAGCAAATCGTGCACCCACCGCTTCCACTGTTCACTGATTATGTCTGGCATCGGGTCATCCCATCCTACTTTCATTTTACACAGCTGCTGAAATAACATCTTCGCCGTTAGTACGAATGGGCTTGCGAATCCCAGTGGATCAAAAACAGAACTTACTGTGCTCAACAGACCTCGGCGTGTCATTGGCTTATCTTTCAAATGCACATCATAGGTGAAGGCGTCACTCTCTATATCCCAAAGGACTCCTAGGGCTCGTTCTGCGGGTAAAACCTCCCAATCTTTTACCAAAGATGGTACTTTCTTGGCTCTCTCGGTGTCAGGAATGGATCGCAGAACTTCACGAGAGTTGCTGATCCATTTTGTCAAGCGAAATCCACCAAGGGCCAACATCTTGCGCAACTGATCAACGAGCCTTATGGCCTCGGACTCTGTGGCGACTGATGTCAAGCAGTCATCTACATAGAAGTCCTTGTCGATGGTGTTGACGGTGAATGAATCAAAATGGCTCATATTATCACTTGCAGTGTGCTTCAATGCAAAGTTAGCGCAGCTAGGTGACCATACTCCACCAAACAAATGAGCTGTCATGCGGTAAGTCTTTGGGGATTTGGCCATGTCGTTATCTGACCACCACAGGAAGCGAAGGACATCACGATCGGGTTTGCTCACAAGTACTTGGTGAAACATCCCTTCTATATCGGCCATGAGCGCCACTGGTTCCTGGCGGAAGCGAAGTAGGACACCCACCAATTTATTTGTCGTGTCGGGACCCTGGTGTACATTTTCATTCAATGAAGTATTTTTGTACTTTGCAGCACAATCAAACACAATTCTAACCTTCCCCGGCTTACGTGGGTGAATGACTGGGTGGTGAGGTAGGTACCAGACTGAACCGTCTGCTCTCTCAAGCTCTTCAGTTGGCACTTCTTCCGCATAGCCCTTGTGTATCAGCTCTTTGATGCCTGCGATGTACATTTCACCCATGTTGATGTCACGGGATAATCGTCTTCCAAGTAGGCGTAGCCTGTGTTCAGCTACTACCTTGTTGTTGGGGAGATGGGGTGGCCTGGTCTTGAACGGAATATCTAGGCTGTAGTGTCCATCATTGAGGCTGATTGACTTTTTCCACATGTTGATCACTTTTTTATCACTCACAGATATGTTGTCTCCGCCTACGCCGCCTACATCGTCCAACTTCCAGAATTGTTCAACTTGGCGTTGCAGACTGGTATCAGTGTCGACGAAATGTGATGTTACATGCCTTTGGGGCCCTGTTCCAATAGGCCCATTAAGGGTCCATCCTAGAATGGTCCTTGTCGCGTAGGGGGCTCCTAAACCTCCTTCACGCACTTCTTTGGGGATCATGATGGAGGGGTTATCTTGTCCGATGAGTAAGTGAACTTCCTTCGTGTCTACATCGGGCAGAGTAATGTCTCTTAAGTGTGACCATTTTCCAAGCTCCTCAGGGGTCACGAGGCACTCAGGGCTGACGTGTAGCTTTGGCCTGGTCAGCACATTGGACATGACAATGATGTTGTCATCATTCAGGTCGGCTACTTCGAGGTTCACAACGAAGGTGTCAAGTAGGGTGTCAAAGTTGTCAAGTGTTGTAAGTCTCATGGTGTCACGCTTCCCTTGTAATCCCAGCCTTTTTGTCAACACTTCCGAACAAAAGCTCTGCGTAGACCCAGTATCAAGTAGAGCGTATGTGATAATGAAGTCAGTGAATCCTCCAGGGCATTTGACTTTAACGGGTACTACTGGAAGAGCCACTTTTCCAACTCCGGCCCCAGTGAAACTGCATGTCACGTTGGCTTGGGTACTCCGGGTTGACGCTTGACTTGCGTTAATTTGCACTGCATTGTCTGCCGAGCTGTCTGCTGCATAGAGTGATGTCGGATTGTTGTTATTCTGTGATGTAGCGTTGTCTGCAGAGCGTGGTAAGTGTAAGAACTTCGTGTGCTTGAGTCCGCATGCAGGCACAGTGCAAACAGTATTTCTGGTGCAGTCACGCGAACGGTGTCCTGGTTGAAGACAGTTGACACAGAGACCCTTACTCTGAACAAACTTGAGCCTGTCTGTGACCCTCAGTGCCTTCCATCCGTCACATCCAAACAGTCCATGTCCTTGACTGCAATAGGGGCAAGGGCCAAGGATTCTGCTTTGGCTAGTTGTTCCTCCGTTAGGTGCTGTCATGGGTTTACGCCTCTGCTGAAACATATTCTTATTTGAAGGAGAGGGATCAATGGATGCTGGCTGTACTTGGGTGTTGAAGTTGATGCGAAGGTTACTCTTCTTTCCATTCATTTCTTTTGATTTGTCAAAGCGTGATTTTTCATTTTGGCTTTTATGTACCAATTTCCCAAATACGGGGTCATTAGCTCTTTCAGCTGCATTAGAAACAAAGTGCAGAACATCATCAATGGTAGGGAGCCTCTTTTCTGAAGATTTAAGATAGTGTACTTTCTTAAGCCAACCTCTTCGCAGATCTATTGGTAGCTTTTCAACTATCTGGCATAAACTTTTCCTGTTGTTCAGCTCGCTAAGATCACCCATAGTATCGAGCGTTTCACGACAGTTCCTGAGGTCATCAGAGAAGTCAAGTAGTGCTTTATTGCCGTGAACATCGGGACGATTGACTATTTTACTTATCCAGGCTTCTGATATGTCGTACTCATCTCCAAATCGGTCTTTGAGTAATTTTCTGGCTAGGGCAAAACCTTCCCGTGGCTCCTTCACGCTGCAGCACTGGATAAGTTTTCTAGCTGATCCTGTGCAGTACTGTAGCAATCTGGCAAGCTTAGCACTGTCGCTGATGGAGTCTTTGTCTACGGTGTTATCGAATGCACGTATAAATGTCCAGTAATTTAGAGGGTCGCCGTCAAATGACATCAATTCGGTCTTGGGAAGTTGCAATGACTCTACAAGCGACTGCTGTTGAATCCGAGTAGTATCAAGCATATGTGTCAGAACATCTGTAAAATTCTTATTACTCAAAACAGCTGATGTTGTCAGGGCCGATGCCGGAGGGGTTGTCAGATAGGATGCCGGGGTTGTTGCCAAGGGTGCTGTCAGGTGAGATGTCGGTGTTGTTGCCAAGGGTGTTGTCATGGGCTTTGCCAGGGTTGTTGCCATGGGTGTTGTCAGGTGGGATGCCGGTTTTGTTGCCAAGGGTGTTGTCAGGGGCATTGCCGTGTTTGTTGCCAGGGATGTTGTCATGATAGCTGCCGGAGTTGACGAGGGAGTTGCTAGGGTTGTCGGGGGTGTTGTCAGATGTGTCATCGGGTGGGTTACCATAGAAGTTAGAGGATATGGAAGGGTTATTGCATGTTGGTCCTCTGCCTCAGCATAAATCCTTTCAATCGCATCTGCCTTTGCTAACTTCATCTTTAAATCTACTTGTCGTCGTCGTTGTCGAAGCTTGAGCTCATCATCCCTACGTCTAAACTCAAGTTGGAGCTCCTCCTCTTCAATTTGTATTCTTTCATACTCCGCCGCGGCTTCCGCCTCAAATTCAGCTCTTTTAGCAGAAGCAAGAAGCCTAGCTTTTGATGTTGAAGAAAGACTCGAGGAATGATTACTTACTGAATCAATTGGATTAATGTCGTCCGGTGTGGGGTCGAAATATGCAGCTCCCAGTATAGCTTGATCCTCTGAAGCTGGATCCATAGTTACGATGATATTCAATTTTGAATTAAGCTATAAATTGAACTGATGTAGCCTCCAAATTACTACAGATGGGCGTTGACTTGTTCACCAATAAAACTCTCAGAAAATGATACGCACAGCATGATGACTTATATATGAACTTTGATGTATTTATTACAACTTTAACATGCTGATCCACGGTGTGGCAAATACATGCGAAGATAGGTTGTAGTAGTAGTGTGACGGAAATAAATTGTGACTATTATTAAAGATGACAATTCTTGACAAAGATCCTTTGTGACGATTCGTAATAATAGTGTATGTGTGACTGTGGCTGTGGCTATGGCTATGTGTGGCTATGTGTGGTTCAATTTATCTGAGCTGTCCAGGGGTGACTAAAGTGACAAATGATTAGCTGAATACAAAATAAATGGTTTATCAAAATGGCGACTTCTATCTGGCTTCTCCAAGCATGGTTAAGAATATAGCGCCCTCAATAGCTCAAACAAAGAGAGTGTAAACAAATTAATAATTATGTTCTGACCGCTACAATTATGTTGAACCTAACATGCAATATTAATTAGGGTTCAGAAATGTGTAAGGAGCCGAGGGTGCATGTTTTATACCGAAAGAAATATTGTTGTGTGAAATATGTGTACAATTAATTGTCAAGTTTTTCCAGAAAGCGGTGGAAATGTCCCTGGTACTTCACAAACCACCAAACTTGTAGGCCTACACACTTAAAATAAAAAAATATATATATAAAAATACTAAATAATATTAATAAGAAAACAAGCACCCCAGCAAAAAACGCATGTCAGCACCTTGGATGTATACACACCATTCATGCCATAATTGTTTTTGGATAGACGGTTTTAAATGTAATGTTGACCTTTGTCGGGCTGCAGAAACTAATTACGAAATTGTTTTGTAACATCTACATCCACATTTACATATATTCTCATTAGTTAACATCCTGTTCAAATCTTAAAATTTAGGTAATGTCGGTATATTTTACACGTAGGATGTCCAGTGGTATTGAAGTAGCCGGGCCTATTGTTTATTGCAAGAATAGTTGTGAATTAGTCACACGATGTCAACATTTCCCGTTGAGCACTTGCCCCGTCTTTTTCAAAATGTTTCTCGGGATACAGGCCCTTGTAACCCGACAGTGCTAATTTATGCTTTAGCCTATATCATTCCCAAATGATTTTCAAAATGTTGAATGCAAAATAAAAAGATTCACAGCTATCTGAAACTGAATACGCATTTTTGCAAGTTAACCGTTGACATAGCAAAGGTTCATTAAAATATAGCGCCCTCATATGCCTTTTGTAAATTGAAAAAAATTATCGTCGAATGAAGTTAATTCTTTTAAAAGTTAAATAAAATAATATGTACGGCGAATTAAAATTATGCATCTTGTTAACGCCTCCGAAGGCGTCCGACTTCGTTCTTTGCTGTCTTCTCGGAGGGTCGTCTCCGCACCCAGGCAGTGGTAATTTCTATAGCCCCAGCCCAGCGGTTCTGGAACCAGGCAGACCCTCGGCCGCCCTGGCACGCACGGTCTTTGCTTTACCGGGGCCTTGTCTGCAGAGCCGCTTCATTCGTGGGTGTCTGAGCACCTCCGGCCCCCATTAGCCTGCTTCTCCGAAGGCCTCCGACTTGCTGTGCTCTCAAATCCCAAAATGAGTGTGTAGCTTTTTGCTTGTCAATTTGTAACGCAGCATGGGAATTACACACAATTTAGTTTCAGATGTTGCGTCAACTACCTAACTTAGTAAAAAATTCACAATTCCATACATCAAACAGGAAAAGAATTATCTCCCAAAATGTTAAATTTTAACATTTTGTAATACTGTGCTCTCAAATCCCAATATGAGTTTGTAACTTTTTGCTTGTCAAATTTTAACGCAACATAGGAATTGTACAAAAATTAGCTTCAGATGTCGCATGAACTACCTGAACTCAATACAAAATTCACAATTCCATACATCAAACAGGAAAAAAATTATCCCCCAAAATGTTGAATTTTAACATTTTGGTACTGTGCTCCAAATCCCAATATGAGTTTGTAGCTTTTTGCTTGTCAAATTTTAACGCAACATAGGAATTGTACCAAATTTAGCTTCAGATGTCGCATGAACTACCTGAACTCAATAAAAAATTCACAATTCCATACATCAAACAGGAAAAAAATTATCTCCCAAAATGTAAAATTTTAACATTTTGTTACTGCGCTCTCAAATCCCAATATGAGTTTGTAGCTTTTTGCTTGTCAAATTTTAACGCAACATAGGAATTATACCAAATTTAGCTTCAGATGTCGCATGAACTACCTGAACTCAATAAAAAATTCACAATTCCATACATCAAACAGGAAAAAAATTATCTCCCAAAATGTTAAATTTTAACATTTTGTTTATACTGTGCTCTCAAATCCCAATATGAATTTGTAGCGTTTTGCTTGTCAAATTTTAACGCAACATAGGAATTGTACAAAATTTACTTTCAGATGTCGCGTCAACTACCTGAACTTAGTAAAAAAATTCATAATTCCATACATCAAACAGGAAAAAAATTATCTCCCAAAATGTTGAATTTTAACATTTTGTTTATACTGTGCTCTCAAATCCCAATATGAGTTTGTAGCTTTTTGCTTGTCAAATTTTAACGCAACATAGGAATTGTACAAAATTTACTTTCAGATGTCGCGTCAACTACCTGAACTTAGTAAAAAATTCATAATTCCATACATCAAACAGGAACAAAATTATCCCCCAAAATGTTGAATTTTAACATTTTGGTACTGTGCTCCAAATCCCAATATGAGTTTGTAGCTTTTTGCTTGTCAAATTTTAACGCAACATAGGAATTGTACCAAATTTAGCTTCAGATGTCGCATGAACTACCTGAACTCAATAAAAAATTCACAATTCCATACATCAAACAGGAAAAAAATTATCTCCCAAAATGTTAAATTTTAACATTTTGTTACTGTGCTCTCAAATCCCAATATGAGTTTGTAGCTTTTTGCTTGTCAAATTTTAACGCAACATAGGAATTATACCAAATTTAGCTTCAGATGTCGCATGAACTACCTGAACTCAATAAAAAATTCACAATTCCATACATCAAACAGGAAAAAGATTATCTCCCAAAATGTTAAATTTTAACATTTTGTTTATACTGTGCTCTCAAATCCCAATATGAGTTTGTAGCTTTTTGCTTGTCAAATTTTAACGCAACATAGGAATTGTACAAAATTTACTTTCAGATGTCGCGTCAACTACCTGAACTTAGTAAAAATTTCATAATTCCATACATCAAACAGGAACAAAATTATCCCCCAAAATTTTGAATTTTAACATTTTGGTACGCTCTCAAATCCCAATGTGTGTGGGTAGCTTTTTGCTTGTCAAATTTTAACGCAACATAGGAATTGTACAAAATTTACTTTCAGGTGTATCATCAACTACCTGTACTCAGTGTGCAAAGGGTATTTCCATACTTAAAACAATATTTGTTTGTTACCCCCCCCCCCCCCCCCGGTCAATTATTAACTTTAACAACTTGTTAATATGCGCTCAAAACCCAGTTGCAAATACATCTTAGCAATTGTACAACATTTTGTATGAGACTTCCATGAACTGTCAAAACCTTGAGTGAAAACATATTTAGCTATTTCTTAATTTAATAGATGTAAATTTTTGCATCGGGGATAAAATGTGGAAATTTTTGTCGATGGTATTAACCGTCCATAGTAAAAGGACCGTTGTTGCATTCCTTATGCCGCATGGTACGCTCAGAATGGAGATAGTTTGGACCACGAAAATAAGTACCAATCATTTTCTTTTTGCTGGAAAAACATGTTCAAAACAATGTTTTATGGGCTATTGAATACTTTGGCATTTCTTGCCCCACATGTGCCTCTTTCTCGTGATCTTCTTGGTAATTGTCTTTATGAAAAATTGTTTATAACGACTTTTATAACGGTTCTGAACTGGTTAGAATAATGTAACCGACTGATTTCTGACTGGACACCAATTTCGGTATGTTAACACCTAATAATCGGTATGTTCCTCCATATTATGCTGCATGGTTTGACCATCCTGTATTGTAGTGCTACTGTGGTGTCATGTTTGACCCCTTTGGTTTAGCTCACTACGAGATAAGAAAACAGCTGGCGTGCGCCACCACTATTATGTAATCAGATATGTTGCAGGGCTGGTTTTCTCGCGGGAAAGAAATGAAAACAACAACGCCAATCTGTGAATCAATCTGAACATGGAGGTTACAGAATTAGTAATGACTAATAGTATCAACTCCCTCTGTTAAGTTTCTGAATCTGCTGATTAAAGACAAAAAACCGTCGTGTAACGCCAGACAGTACACCCCATTTTACAGAGGGACTAATTGTGATTCTATTCGGGACAGTTTTAAATACTGAACATGGACCTTTGCTTTGCCTTTGGATTTGAGTTGCCATCCGCCGGCACACGCATACAGTTTGCAGTGGCGAGTGCGTATAGTCAGCATCAACGTAATTGAAATGTCTATGAGCGAGAGCATGCCAAACATCAAACTGTCACTACAGCCCAGAAACAGTTCTCAAGTCAAATGCCAAGTAAGTCAACAATTAATTAGGCATGTGAAACACAATGTAAATTGTTTTAATTTATAAAACGTGCATTTAAATGTATTTTGGTCCATCATAATAGTTGTTTGTCTCGTACGCCGTGCGTATACATAGTTCCCACATGACGTCACAGCAACCACAGAAACGGCCCGCCGCCATCTTTACGGGCAAATCGTCCGTGTGTATGCGTACACGTGTGATTGTGTGATCGACGCGTGGGACACACACACACAGGAGGCCGTCGCATGCAGCTGTATTATCAAGATTGACCCCAAACGTCAACAAGTTTAACCTCTGACACATCAACCCTCACAAACGTAAACATGGTAAACACTTGCTGCATTAAAGGTTGTCAGAACCGATCGAATCGTGTAAAAAAATCATTTTATTCAATACCGGCCATAATTACGAATCAAGGGGATGGAACGAGGGAACTTTCACGGAAAAGACGTGAGCTCTGGCTGACCAGAATTCACCGAAGAGGCGATCTAGTTCCGTCCCGCAGTTCAAGTGTTTGCTCAGATCATTTTCACTCAGGTAAGTTAAAGTACGTTTTCGATGTACAAAATAACTGAATATTGAGGCTCTACATACTGAACTTTAGGAATACACTGTAGGCCTATCAGAATTATTTTCGATTATCGTGCGCATTGTTGTGCGATAAGTAAACATTAATGTTGGACTCGGCCGGTTGTTTGTGAACTTGTGGCTATCATGTGTATAACGTTTTTAAAATAAACACCTCACTGACACTATAAAGTCATACTAGTTAGTGAGTGGAGTGCTAGTATGTGTTGTGTAGGTAGAATAGAGCAAGGTAACTTTGACAGGGGTAAATGTTGGCTTTGTTTAATAAATTAAATGGCCACCACCATGACCTTGCTTTAAAAAAATTGCTGAAAAGAGCAGGAGCATCAATTTAAAACATTTATAATATTATATTAATTTTAAATGAATTACAAATCCAAAGTTGTTGATACTTTAATGTATATTACCCCATATTAGGAAGCTAAATTTCCATTGGAAGTTCATCTCATTCTAGGTTTAAATAACTCTAATTGAAAAATAATGTTTTAAAACTTGAACTTACTTGGGGGTGGGGGCTGGCCCCATTTTGGGTGGTTATCTTTTTAAAATTATTATTATTATTAATCTAAACCAAATTATTATTATTATTGAAAACAAATGTAAACGTTTTTTGGGGGGAAGGATTTCTGTGTAGGTGAAATTTGGTGAGTTTGTGGTGGGAAGTGGCCTGTCCAGTACGCAACCTGACCCGTAGTATTTTGTTGAAAATGGGCGACTACTTCCCCCACCCTTTTCACTCGCCGGATTAAAATAAATCCGCCAGCATATACATGTAGGGCTACATGAAGATAGGTCAGTTGGTAAAGCACTGGCATGTTAATCCGGAGGTCATTGTTTCAAATCCCACTCCAGTCACTTTTTCTTTGTTCAACCCCAAATCATCGGATTAAAAATACATACTTTTTTTCCTCCAACAGGCAAGCCATCTTATCTCCATGATTCAACAAGTCCTGATTGGGCACCTTGTATTAAACTCGGCTATGAAACTTCACTTGCGAGTCCAACAAGACACCAACGTGCCGTAAGTCGCCGTAAGAAGAAGATCGATGCAGAACAGAAATCATCCAAAGAAGATAAAACTGAACCTGCAGCTAGCCATCGTGTCTGCAGTTTTCTTCTCTCAGGCAGTCTACAATCCTCCATATCTACTACAGAGCATAGTGAATTATCACCTGAGATGCCTGATGAAGCCAAGATGAGAAAGCTAATGACAGATGAAATAAATAGACTAACCACTGATAATCAACTCTTGAGACAGCAAAACCTGGACAGTCAAATTACACCCGAATCTTTCAATGATGACCACAAGGTCAAACATTACACTGGACTGGCCTCATTTACTGTTTTAATGGCAGTTTTCCATTTTTTGGAGCCTCACATAAATGAAAACGGAAGGTCTGTTTTAACAAAGTTCCAGAAGGTTATTTTAGTATTAATGAAATTAAGGCTTAATTTGTCTGTGCAAGATCTTGCCTACAGGTTCTCTGTTTCTAAATCAACTGTTTCTAGAATATTTTTAAATACAATAGAGATGATGCATATCAGGATGAAAAATTTAATTTTTTGGCCTGAAAGAGAGGATCTTAGAAAGACAATGCCAATAGAATTTCGGAAATACTTTGGGTTCAAGGTTGCAATTATTATTGATTGTTTTGAAGTGTTTATTGAAAGGCCATCTAATCTTAAAGCTCGTGCTTCCACATGGTCTTCTTACAAGCATCATAACACCATCAAGTTTCTTATAGGCATCACACCACAAGGTGTTATATCATTTTTGTCAAAGGCATGGGGGGGAAGAGCAAGTGATAAATATATCACTGAAAGGTGCAACATTTTGGACAAATTGCTTCCTGGAGACTTGGTTTTAGCTGATCGGGGATTTGATATTCAGGACAGTGTTGGTTTGATGTGTGCAAGTGTAAAAATACCTGACTTTACAAGAGGGAAGGCACAACTAAATTCTATTGAAGTTGAAAGAACCCGGAAAATAGCACACTTGCGAATACACGTGGAACGAGTTATTGGGCTTCTCAGAAACAAATACACTATATTGCAAGGTACATTGCCAGTTGTTTATCTATTTTGTAGCAGTGACGGTATTGCAATGGTGGACAAAATTGCAACAGTTTGTTGTGCCTTGACTAATTTATGCGAGTCTGTTATACCGTTTGACTAAGCTATATTCCAGTAAACAATAGCAGGGCTCGAATTTGACACTGGACCTCAGCCCCTGTGCCTGTGGTTTTAGTATTGGGCCAGTAAACTCCAGACCTGACAAGTCCTGGGGTCTTGTGTTTTTCAATAACAAATACATGTACATGTACCTCATGGTGTAATATCTTGAACAGAAACAAATTGTGTTCAAATGTTGACTTTGAGTCTGATAAATACCTTTCAATTATATTGAGTAATGAAGTATACTTAATATGCAAAAAGACAGATGAGATAAATCTTCTTTTACATGTCTTAGTGCTCCATTGTTCAAATTAAAGTGCATGTTGCCAGGACCTCGGAAGTTTTTTTCTCATTCTGATTCTGGTCTTGTTCAAACATTTCTCGTCCAGTAAACATTTTGAACTACATGTACATGTCAAGCCTGCTGTCTTGTGGATTTTTCGCCCGAATTCAAGCCCTGAAAAGGTAGTTTATTGGTCGAGAGTGAATGTATTATCTCCTTTAACCATATAATAAAATAAATTTATGATTGGATGTATATAGGCCTATTTAATTTGTTGTCAATGCCTAACATCATCATCATTCCACTGCAGTTAATATTGGTATGGAGTCAACAAAATTAAGACACTAACAGCATACTTCCTCTTCTCTTTGGATCCTGGGTTTAATCATCAAATAAACACCATACATCTAAATATTTTCAAATATTAGGTTTTGGCAACGAAAAGTTTATCTCTTCATTCTCTTGTAAATTTCTCTTTGACAGGGTCATATCACAAAAGGCTATTTATACAGATAACCAACTGCACTGTGTGCAAAGGATTACTCAAAAAAAAAATTGGAAATTGAAATGTAAACATGTTTTCTTTGAGATTACCTGGAAATCTTGAGGTTGCCTGTAAATTGCCTCATGTGACATGGCCCTTAGGCTAATACCCCTTCATTGTATCAACCCATGATCTAACTTTACCAAGACCATAATTTATCAGATATTTATTATTTTGTGCACATTTTACCGGGATTGGTACAAGTATCAACTTTTGAAGTTTAGTAAGCTTTCAGATTGAATTTTATCAAAATTATTTTGATCATCACCAAAGCTTCATCATATATTTACTTATATGAATAAATTAAGTCAACATATTTTAATAAAACAACATAGTATCTCCAAAAATGTAAAGTAATTTTTTTTTGGTCACCACCTAAGCTGTATCATACTTTTAAAGGCACTGAACATGTTTGGTAATTGTCAAAGACCAGTATTCTCACTTGGTGTATCCTAACATGTGCATAAAATAACAAGCCTGTGAAAATTTGGGCTCAATTGGTCATTGAAGTTGCAAGAAAATGATGAAAGAAAAAACACCTTTGTTGTACAAATTAGTGTGCTGGCCAGAAGTCTTTTATTATTTTAGTGAGAAATTACCTCTTTCTCAAAAACTGCGTTACTTCAGAGGGAGTCGTTTCTCACAATGTTTTATACTATCAACAGCTCTCCGTTGCTCGTTACCAAGTAAGTTTTTATGCTAATATATATTTTTAGTAATTACCAAATGTGTACAGTGCCTTTAATATATTTATTTATTTGAATAAATTAAGTAGATATATTTTAATAAAACAACACACTATCTCCAAAAATGTACAGTCAAATTATTTTTATCATCACCACCACCAAAGCTTCATCATACCTTATATTTACTTATTTGAATATATTAAGTAGACATTTTAATTGAAAAACATATAATCTCAAAAATTGTTAAATTTAATTATTTTGATCATCACCAAAGCTGTATCATACCTTTAATATATTTATTTATTTGAATAAATTAAGTAGACATATTTTAATAGACCCTTCCCATGAAATATGCTAATTACATTCACGCATGCGTACAGACCTTGCTGGTTGGCAAACGCCATAGAGTTGTGCACTAAGTAGACGCACAAGCGCGTCTGCGTCACGCCACCATCAGCCCCACACAAAAAGGGGCAATGTTCCATCATTTTGCCAACCAGCAGTGTAAGTGCGCACGCGTGATGTGCAATTTAAATATTTCATGGGAAGGGTCCATTGAAAAACATATAATCTCCAAAAATGTAAAATTAAATGCAATTTGCATGCAACTTAATAAAACTAGTCCTGAAAATCTCCAAGAAGAAAAAACATTTCAATTTTCTCACAAATTGTGTGTTTTGTGTGAATATCAAGTACTCTTTCAAAATGTCTGTTGTGCTACAAAAGTATTCCTTGCATGCACATCAGATTCAGTAGCTGTTAATTGCTTCCAAGTTGCTTGTAAGAATTGTCCTAGTTGCAACAAGGCCCTTGTAGAATAAATTCAAAATAACTATGTGTAGTCATGGTAGTGTTGCAAAAATTTGCATTGTCCAATTCTGCATTATTATAGGCAACAAATATATTTACAAACTGTTCATATGTACATGTAGGTGAGATCAAGTAGGCCAAGTATCAGTGACAACTGACAACATGGGAAGTGCATACTTACTATCAATTCAATTGGAATGCTCTGATCAAGTCTTTATCTTATTGACGATCAAAGAAAACTATTCTATAGATCAAAACTACATGTTTGAAACACCTTTATTTTCAGAACCATCACAACCTAAATTAACACATTGCTCATATGGTGACACCAGTTATTTAAAAAATGACATGTCACAATATTATTCCTCTGCTAATTTCCTTTTCTTGGCTGGTTTTTGGAATTTGGGAAGTAAACGACACTGATGACAATACCATTTACCCTTCGGGATTCGCTTCCAGGTTAAATCTACGCACTCATAGTGCAGCCAGACATATGGACAATCTACATTGTCACATCTTATCACAGAGTCATCAGTTGGATCATAGCGCTTATTACAAATACAAATAACTGGTCTTGTATCAGCGCTATGAATATTGTTCGGGTTCATTTCTGTTGTACAGTGTGTAGTGCTTGTTCCAGGTTGATCTTCATGTGATGGCTGACAGTCAGTTATACAGTTATCATTGGTTGACCGAGGAGCTTGTGATGGGCGAGAAAAGTACTGACCAACTAACTCTAACAATATAACATTGTTAAAGAACATTTCGGCCTTACTGCTCACATCAATCCAAAAGTCATGGTCAGGCTCTATTCTCTCTATATGGAAATCTTGTTCTGTCCAAATTACAAAATCGCAGAATTCTTTTTGGCATACATGCACTTGGCACTGTACTTGATAGTAGTAATGATGAGACCTTTTCAGCTGCAGTTTACCACCAACTCTTTCTAGGCAGTGTTTCTTGTCTAAAGTCCCCTGAAATGATTGAAATTTCTCGCAATAAGGGCATTTGACCTCAAGACATCCATCACCGCAACAATCACAATGTGTGATGCCATCTGGTGAAGCACCAAGGAAAGGCATGGCTGGACTAATCACCAGCCCACTACTTCTAAGATTGAAGTTGTCGTGGTGCTGAACCATCTCACTTTCATACATGTGCCGTCCATCTTGTTCATGCTGGCATCCCCATTTTGTTGCAGCTGAAGTAAACTTGGTGGACTGGGGGTAACAAATTTGGTTAATGAGACTCAGTGAAGGCTTGCTTATTGATGTTTTGCAAACTGCTTTAAAACGAGAGGCTGTTACTCGCCCTGTTCTGAACTGGTGCCACTGCTTACATTCTGCCTGCTTTACTGTTGCTTGCTCCAAATGTTGGGATTCTTCCCTTGTTACTGCAAGTGTAGGTGCAATTGTTTTACAATGTTGAAGTAGTTCCTCTTTAGGCAATGTTAGGCAAGCATCATTTTGTAATTCAGTCAATAGCACTGGATATTTGTCAGTCAGGGATTTGGGTACATATTGATCAGCATATGGTGGTATAAGAGATAAAATTGCTGGTTTACTACCCAATGAGTGGAGTGATTCAAATAATGTTTGAAATTCGGTTGATACTGATTGATGCTGACTCTTAATTGCTGGAAATGTTGCAGTGACTGCTGCTCTACTGGGAGCTTGTGAAATTATACCATGGCACGCTTCATCAATTTTTTTGTCAGTGTTCTGTTTCTTTGTTTTGGAGCTTGTAAAGTCAATCTCTCTGACTTCCTTATACTCAGCTTTGTGAAGTGCAGTTGGTAGAACCCAGTAGGCCTTCTCTTGTGTTACAGTTCCTAAGTTTCACTGTGGCTTCAATGGCAAAGAGAAGAGCTCCGATGTGACTGCAGGCTTCACCAAGTCCTGCCATGCAAGTGCAATGGGCTGCCAAGACTTCACCATCTTTTCGAGAGATTAACCAAGGCAACAATGGGCTCTCTCGTAATCTCTGTGAATGTTGAACCTGCAAGCATTAAAAGGAAAAACAAAAGACTAATTTGTCAATTCACAGTAATAGCCTATAGAAAGAAAGAAAATGTTAAGAAGAGTAAATTAAGGACTAGCACAGAGCCCAATTTCATGGCGTTGCTTACTGGTAAGTTCTTTGCTTACGGATACCATTCCCCTTTTATTACTGGGTTAGCGATGAATTTCTACCCTGGCAGAGTGTGTGTAAGCAAGGTATGCTTAGTTGTGAAGTATGCAAATGCACGTACGTGCACAAGAAAAAAAACTCAACAAAATGTGGAACTTTATGTACGCTAATTTAAGTGAGCACTAATTTTTTGCTTGCGGTAAGCATGCAGCGCCATAAAATTAGTTGGTCTCCAAGGTTTAAAAATACTTTTTGTACCATGACATTTATGAAATTTTTAGTAAATCAGATTCCCAGTAACCACGCAAAACATAACATTCAAATTTTATGCGCATGAGCCATGCAAAACAACAATTTTGTGATGGAGGACTGCGCATACATGTTCATGCATCCACAGCACATGCATACACTTTTAAGTGGCCATGGTTTTACTAGTACTATGATGTTGCTAAATATGTTTTTGATATCATTAATGGCCTACGTTAGACAGCCATTCATGATTATACCCATCATCCATTGAAAATGTTGACAAGGTTTATTATTACATTAAAAACAAAATGAAATAAATGTAATTGTAAACAATTATAAAAAATATCTAACCTTTGCCTTTACCACGATGAAATCATTCGCAGCAACCTTGAAGTTTCTAACATCCCTCACAAATCCAGAAATAAAGTAGTTGTACGATTCCAGTGATTTATATGCTTTCAGTTTCTGCAGTGTGTATGAGCTTTGTTTGTTTACCAGATAGTTGACAATGTCTGGATAGGAGATGTCTGGCAATCTAACAACGTCGGAGGACCAGTCCACTTCCTTAATTTCGTATGGGTCAACTCCATGAATCAATTTCTTTTTTATTTCATAACGTTCTCTTGTTGGACGGTCAAACGTCGAGCTCAAACTCAATACAATATCCTTGAGCTTGCTTGCAGCCTGCTTCTTCTTAACCGGATTATCTTCTTTTTGCATATTTCAGAAAAGATTTGTTTAAAAACGCCGGTCCTTCCTCTACTTCCTGTGTAACGTTGTCGTCAGTCATGTCAGTGTGTTTACATCCGTACGTTTTGGGGAATACCCGGCCGGAAAAAACCAGAGAAAGGTCACCAGAAGAGGGGGGCAAACAGAAACTACACACTGTTCGCGTGCTGCATGCTAGTAGTAGCTAGCGATCGATGTTTGCCCGTAAAGATGGCGGACGCTGGGTTACCGTGACGTCATTGCAACCCATCTATAGTTTTAATTTAACAACCAAAACCCCTCTCTGTTAGCAGTACCGCAGTAGGCCATGAGTAGGCTACTTAATTTCTAGTGAAGTATACAAGCCTACAACTGGTAATAACATGCTTAACTATAACTACTATAACTTAAGGTATTATTCCCCTACTCTTTTTCGTTATGCCTTTTTACAATTTGCCGTAATCTTGCATTATTGTGCCAGAAATACTGGAAATTTAATAGTCCTGAGCTGACGCGGGAAATACTTTTATCTCTATACCAAGAACCAAAAGGGGAAACACAATCACAATGTTTAGGGCCTATTTATAATGTCAACATAAAGCATCGGCCAGCAGTGAAAATATGTACTTTATTATTCTGGCAAACGAGTTACTTTATATTTCCAGATAGTGGTGAACCTATTTATTTAACTTCACTTGACCCTACACCAAGGTTTTCCGAATTCGAAGTAGGATCGTTCCGAACCGGCCGTGTTATATCCTGTATGGAGCAATTATTGCAGGGATCTGTTGATGTGTGCAGACCACCCGCTGTCCACTGTACTAGACAAGCTAATGGCCCTAAGATCATGTACACGGAATGAAATGGCGTGTGCTTAGTGGAATTCCCCAATAGTTAAACTTAAAACATTCCCATCAAAATGTTCTAGAATAATCACTAATTTGCAAAATGTGTGTTTCTTCCACTTTTTATTTTTAAGAAATACATGCTTGTTTCACGCACTTTCACGGCCTATACTTTCCACAAGCAGAAAAGAGGTTGTAGCCTTGATTAAATTGGTTTGATTAATTTGACGCGCTCCTATGTGGGCTATACGGTGGAGAAACAAAATAATGCAACACGGTGTCTTCACACACAAAAGAAATGTATTGAAAGAAACAATAATGTACCCTTGTGATTGCAAGCAGGAAGTTGTGGGTATAATTTGTAGGGGTTTGCAGAAGAGACACCATGCAGGTAAACATATTTAAATGTAATGCTTTCTACATAAACTAGAATATAAAATAAACAAGATGAACGTTTTCCACCACCGTTGTGTTTTGGCTAGGATTTGGTGGCAGTGCAAATTGAAAAAAAGGAAGTGCAACTTTTTCACCAAAAATCCACAGAGAGCGCGCAAACTCGTCCAAATTACTTTGAAAATGTAACTTTGTTTATTGTTATAAGGCCCAGCGGGAGGATCCATTTACTGATTATAGATTATGACTCACACTATTTACTGGTGTAATCTGAAATTTGGGTTGAAATGTAGGCCTAGGCTCCTGAAAAAACTCTTTTTTTCTCGTGGAGTTCATTCTAAAAATGAACATGTTTGTCCATAAGGATGAGACTTTGTTTTGAGTTGACCGCAAAAATCAATAACACAACAACAAATGTGTAAAGGATATATTACATGGACCAAAGCGTCTTTTAAATTTTACAATAATTTGTTTAACCTTTTAATTAGCAAATTTCAGATTATCTTATAATGATTGGCTGTCATTTTGAATGTTTTGATCGAATAATTTGTGTTTTTTGTCAAATTGTTTGAAATTGTTGCCCCTTTCTTTTTCGCCTGATCATATTCCCCAAAACGTATTCATTTTAAACTGAAAGTTCGGTTTGGTTTGGGCTTCATCGAGCTTTCTTCATGAATATGGATAATATCCACAGACGTGGAACGTTTGGCTGCATGCACTATACACAAACACGTGGTTGTGTTTGGGTCTGTCAACCTTAGTTAAGCGAATCGGCAGTTAACGCAGACCAAAGTGTCGGAAATATGGCCAAAACACGCTCAATTTTTGCCCAAATTAAGTCATAGCCAAAAAACGGTTCAATATTTTAAAAAGTTCCACTCGGAAAAGTTTAGTTTAATTCCTTACCTACATGTATAGTCGTATCTTTTTTTCTGGTGGGTGAAACATTGGACCTGTCAAAATCTCATTTAATAGTAAGAATCTGTTAGATTTTTTTGTGTGACGGCGATTTTTTTTTGTAATATTTGCTCTAGCATCGCCTTGTTGTTAAGTGTAACTCACGGACTACGCGGTCTATTAAAATTCCACTCGGAATTGAAAAGCTTATTTTATGCTCTTTACAGTGATGTAACAATGAATTTGATTTGGGCCTGTAGAGTGTTTCAGCAGAGCATAGAGGAGCAGAGAGTCACACAAACCATGGACGTAGAAATAACACAAATCCGCCAAATCCGTATGCCAAGGATGCCACTCATACTCTCTGATCCGAAGCTACGTTTTAATTTCTTTGAACCAGTCATGAACTGAAAGTTATATGTGCTTAAATATCATCTTTCAAAGAACACAATCACACCCTAATCTAGCAGTTTAGTGGTACATGTATTGGGATAGAAAAGGGCAGAAGTGACCTTGGTAAATCTTTGAGATTTGCGGTTTCCAAGTGTGGGTCAAAGCATTTTTGTTTTCGGGGTGATAACAGCCAATCTGTGCAATAATGGCCCAGCTTGTCACAAATTAATGTACTAGGTGTTAAGTTTAACTAGGCTGTGATTATTTGGTATTATTACAAACTTTAGCATTTTGTCCAAGTTACATATGTGTTTGTGTACTGTTTAATCACAATGGTGCACATCTTATTAAGAATCTCCCCGTCACCCCCATTCTCAACAATGGTTTGATCAAGAAAAGCTTGATTCTTATCCCACGGGAGCTCCATCACACAGACACTGTAGCACAGACCACAGTACATATCCTTACAACTTTACTGTGATGTTGGTTGACATTTTTGATGAAACAAACCCATGGTAGAAACAAAATATTCGGACATTTCGAACCATTTCACGAGCCTAAAACACCAGAGTTTTGTCCAACGTGCTTTCCCACCTGCGTTAAATTGTGGCAAGGAACATGGGAGAAGTTGGAGCATATGGTTGGAGTCAACCTTTACCTTCGAGAAATAAAAAAACCCGTTTCGGTAAATTTCCCCGCTTTGTCTCGTCCGTTGAAACACAAGTTGCTCTATGGTGGTTGAAACAGCTTGGAAGTTTAAATATCCCCACACGGCTAACAAGTGCTCATTCATATTTCGATTGTCATGGGGCATCCATGCGATAACGAAAGGGTGGTATGGTTCCTAGAGTTGTTTGCCTTTCGGTGTTAAAGGTGCTGTTTACGTTTGGTAATTAGAGCATACTGATTGTGTTAACCTGTGAAAATTTCACTTCAAAAGGTGGTCGCGTTTTTGAGATGTCACCGAAAAACCGGAGCGAATATTTCAACGCAGGAAGATTGGATTCCTACAGGAATACAATCTGAGCGAGAAGCGCACGGCCAAACGCTTCTCAAATTCAATTTTTTATGGGGGAAAGAGTGATATAATTTTCCATAACCGTAGTACTTCGAAGTGAAACAATTCTCAAAAATGCATTATACAAAAATGCATTAATCCAAAGCTGCTGTACTTCTTACCATGTAAGTTTTTACTGCCATTAATTTTTAGAGTCATAACCAACGTATACAGACCCTTTAAAGGTGCTGTATACGTTTGGTAATTGGAGCCTACTGATTGTGTTACTCCCATATAAATGTAGACCCTTTAATGTGGGCGGCTGCACATTTCCATTCTAGTTTTACACAAGAAAAAAATTACCAAACACGGGGTACCGACTAACACATGCTGCATTTGCGTCTTTTGGGATACATGTACTTTGACAATATAATTATTGGATCGGGCTCAAAAATGTTTTTATGTTTTTCTCAAATATTATTAAATTGTAAACGTATTTTTGTCATTTGTGTTTTAAGGGAAAAACATTCAATTCAACCCCTCACATTGTACAAATGTGCATGGTGCAGTACGGCTTGATTTAGAGCACAAAAGCGGTGCTCGATTAACTATAAGTAATAGGCAGTATTTTCAGAAAACTGGCTGTGCAAAACACGGCTGCAGTGCACTACTCGCTTGCACCACCACAATCAAAAGTCGATCTGACGTTTCCTTTATGCAGTTAATCACCCATGTTTGCAACAATGCATACCTTACCCTGGATGTTATTGTTATTTCGGGCTCTAATGTTATTATAGCTAGAACCCAGATACTAGATGTGATTTGGGTAATGTAGCAAGACAGTGGATGTGATTTTGATAATTGGCAATTAACCATGGATGTGATTTGTTACTCAGATTTTATTTGGGCAAGGGCCCAGACACTAGATGTGATTTTGGTAATGCATCCAGACAGTGGATGTGATTTTGGATTGGCACAATTAACCATGGATGTGATTTCGGGTTAGGATGTGATTTTGGCGAGGGCCCAGATACTAGATGTGATTTTGGTTTCGCAGCCAGACAGTGGATGTGATTTTGGCAAGTGGCAATTAACCAAGGATGTGATTTCTGACTCGAATGTGATTTTGGCAAAGGCCTGGACAGTGGATGTGATTTTGGTAATGCAGCCAGACAGTGGATGTGATTTTGATAATTGGCAATTAACCACGGATGTGATTTCTGGGTCAGATGTGATTTCGATGGTGCGGATGTGATATTGGCTAAACGGTCCTAAAATCACATCCAATCGGTTCACTTTTCCATTTTAGTTGTAAAATCACATATAGGCCATTCACAGTAGTTCGCATATCTCTAGTATTGCACGTTCTACATTTCACATTCGTAATATAGGCAAAGTAAGGAAATATTGAACACAAAATGCAACTGAGCAGATAGTCCACTCGGTCGTAGTTTCCAGACTTGACATGTGTAACTCACTTCTTTATGGTCTTCCTTGTACTCAAATTGAACGTCTTCAGCGTATTCAGAACTATGCTGCTCGTGTTATTACCTTGACTAAAAAGTCCTGCCATATAATGCCGATTTTGAAAGAATTGCACTGGTTACCAGTAGGCAGTAGGATTAAGTATAAACTTCTGCTCTTTGTATATAAATCACTCACCAACAATGCCCTGCATATATTGATGATCTTCTCAAACCTTACAATCCTCCTCGCAAACTCCGGTCTTACAATTCTAGCCTCCTTATTGAGCCCATATCCAATCATTCATGGGGGGACCGATCTTTCTCACATGCTGCCCCACGCCTATGGAACAAATTGCCAGCACTAGTAAAATCATATTATGTTTCTTTAACCCAATTTAAAACAAACATTAAGACACATCTTTTCAATCAAGTATTTGAGTAAATGGTTTGATTTTTACCCTTCAATGTTTTTCTTAGATATTGCATTTGTATTGTATTTCTCCACCACATGTTCTGGATTTCTTCTTAGCTTAGGCTTACGTTTCTATTTTGGTTATTGTACATGTGTATGTTATTGTTTGTATTTAGCGCCATGAGCACTTTGATGGATTTGTGCGCTTTATAAGTTTTCATTATTATTATCTCCTGACAGGTTCCCGCCAAAACCTTTATGGCGTCCGCCCTTGGAAACGCAATTAAAAACCTTGCAATCTTGTACAAAATATATTATGTCACAGAGAAACCCTCATGTTTTGTACTTTTATGTATATTTATTAGCTGTCCTGAATATTGATGACTTGTAGCCCAAAGTACGAATAATGCATATCATTAGACCATCACCCGATCCAGCAATGCCGTGGTTGATTGAAGCTGAGCAGGTAATAACAATAGGTAGCAGTGTTTGAAGAATGCTTTAGTTGGGGTCTACAGTGTGTGAGTTGATAATTCATCAGGTCAGTTTTGAATTAGAAAAGGAGTTGAGGTGAAAGTTGAGTGTAGGATTGAAGAATGATTCTGATGATGTAAATAGGATGCAAATATTGAGTTATTTCTGTGTGAAGTGAAAGTCATGGCGTTGTCTCCAAGATATCGGTCTGTGAGGACTGCCTTTACACTCAGCTCTGCTGCAGCGACATTTCGCCGTGGCTGCTTATGCGGCCTAAGTTGCCAAGCGGGAGACTCTTGGGAGCCGACCATAAAAATACTATTAATACAATCATTACTAGAATTGCCCGGAACCGGCCTCAACAAGGAGCCAAATTCAACGAACTCCCCTTTCCAATTTTTTTCTTGTACCGAAATAGGCACTTCAGCACCAAGCTCATCACACACGCTCAGCAATGGGGATTGAGTAACCCCTACCGTTGCCGGGTTAACCGCGGTGAAAACTGGGGCTGCAAAATTTGGGCCAGGAGAATTTAAAACAGCATTGAACTCACCTATCCCAGAAGAAGCCGATAATGCGGAGGCGGACACCGTAACTGGATGTCCCGATGCAGCCGGCTCCACGTCTGCCACCGGAGTGGGGGCTGAGGATGAGGCCGTCACAGAACCCGCCTTGGTGGTCGTCGAAGAACGCCCCGATGAGCCGCGTTTCGGGCGCTTAGATCCACTCGCCCCAGTAGATTTCGGGGTGTCAGGGGTACGTTTCGTCCGCGGCATCCTCGAACCAATAAAGTGGAAGGCAGAGGTAGCAAAACGAAACTCCAACGAAACTCCAAATAACAGCGAACAAAGATGAAGGATAACAACCAACGAAACTCCAAATAACAGCAAACAAAGATGAAAGAATTAAAAAATGAATAAAACTGAAATACCTAAGCACAAGAAAACGAGTAAATTTAACAAAACTGAATTTCTTAAGCACAAGAAAACAAGTTATCACAAGGACTGCTCAAACAAAAGTGACTGTCTTTGCCATGTGGACAATGGATCCAGAGGGGGACGCTGCCCGCCAGCCGTAAAACAAATAACAGACCAATGGAATGTTAATTGTACCACATGGTCAGTTAATGGCACCAACTTCCGACCGCGAAGCAAAAATATGCCCCACGGCAACCCCCAGCTTGTCTAGTAGTAATACATTATTTTAGGCTCAAAGAATTGGCTTAAAATCTAATATTTTGTGAGGTCAAGAAATCTAAACTTTGTGATATTTAATCTGACTCAAGTTATGTGATTAGAGACACGGATGTTTCTACTTTAATTCTAAGTGAAGAATTTGTTGTGCTTTTCATGTTTGGTAATTTGTTCATTTTAAACTTAAGAATACGGCAAGTGTTTGATTTACTTATGAAATTGCAGACGGCTTTGGTTCTGGATCACAACTTTACGTTGGAGCATCAATGTTTATAGTAAATCAATGTTGTTTGAGTGTCGCCATTTAACTGAGGGTGGTACACCGCATCCTGTCTGTATCATTATTGGAACTGCCCAAGTTGGAAGCTGTAGTCTGCAAGTAGCCTTTACTTTTGCATGGATGGAGTAGCCAGCAAGTAATTAAACTTTGAACATTTAAATAGGAATTTGTCTGCCATGGAACTGTACTGAGAGTGAAGGCTGAGTATTTAAAACTCTGTGTTGTTGCTATTTTGCGTTTATTGTTGATTCTTGCTTTTAGACAGTGGAAAGGTGTTAGGTTTGAACTAGGACTGTTTCACTGTAAATTAATTAAAAGCATAATAAGTTTGAAGATAATAGAGATACTCACTGGACTGTGATATTGTGTAACTTTGCATCAAGGCTTTTGCTAGTGTGCCTGAGTGGCTGTAATCCCTTAGTGGGAACAATTTAACATTTTGGTCTTTGTGACTTTTTGGTCTTTATGACCTACATTTATGTGTTTGTGACATTTGGTCTTAGTGACGTAAATTTTGGTCTTAGTGACCTTCATTTTGATCTAGGTGATCAGTGGTCTTAGTGACCTGGTATAATTTTTTCCTTGGTGGCTATTTTCCTTTGAGGAGCAAATAATTGGTAGATGTCTGAGTGACATAGCATTTTGCTTTTAGATACGAATTTGACATAATTGTGCGGAGCACTTTGAGGCGAGCCAAAATTGAAGCGATTGCAAGTTTCAATAGCTAATTTCAACTTTGTTTTTATGACTAGGCCTAATGTATATACTCGTGTAAATTATAGTTTTGATGTGAGACATTGTGGAGATAAACCTCTGAAAAGAAGACTTATTTGTCAGTGGATATTTTGTTGTGTTCGCTGAATCCTTTAATTGGACAGGTTTTGGTTCTGAGCAAGAAGTATTACTAAAGAGCTGGACTTTCTCTTTCTAATAATCCAAACTAATAGATAATAAATAAAGAGAAGGTTGATTAAACTGAGTCTGGAACTCTCATTTGACAAATCTCAATTGGGAATCTTGACAAAACAACATAACAAAATTGCTATAAATCTAATCAAAGGTATAAAACAAATATAAATGCAAGGGATTGTTAAGTAGCTGCTATTTACGATAAAAGAGAAATGCCAGATAAATTGGAAAAGATCATACCTGCCGGAGAAATAACATAGAAGTCAAAAGACGTGTCTTTCTCCCGACATCATAGATTAGAATGACCCAATTGGATAAATTTGAAAATCAAGCCACCGCTAGGAGGCGCTCGATCCGGGGTTGAGATGTGTGAATAAATGATTATATTAAGTCACTGAAGAAACATAAAAAATACGGTTTTCCTGCCTGTCACACAACCAAAACAAATAACACAACAGTACACATAAACATGAGTACTGTAACGGCCACCGATCGACCGGTTGGGGGCGCCAGCACGACTCCCCGTCGGAGCAATGCTGGCTGCCCCTGCAGGCCGATCGGGGAAACCGGCTCGCCAATATCATTCTTCTTGTACTTTGGGTTTGATAAAATAAAGACATAGGCCTAAGCAAAAGAGCTCTCCCCCAGAAGTCATGAAACACATATTACAGTCTACCTTGTGTCATTCCAAGTTGTGTGTACGAAAACCCCCGGTCAACGCTACAGTACACTGTTATAACTGTCATGTTGTTTTAAAAAGACATATTATTTAAAAAGCCAAATGTGAAATTTGATAAAGAGATCACAAATTACCAACATGTACAACATCCTTTACACAGCCTGCAGTCAGTACAAAAACCAACTCACTTCTTGGAGTGGCAAACTTTGGTTACTCAGGTTTCTTTTCAGATGTTTAATTTGTTTAATATAGCTTACATGTGAGTGACAAATTTTGTGAATCAGGCAATGTATTTTTGGCTGTAGACCCTATATAATTGTTATACCTTTGTTTTGTAGTAGCCCTTAGTTTCTTTGATATTTAAATCAGCGAGCTATTTCTTTGGAGCATCACCAAGTCTGTGACCAACCAGGCTGGCTGAACCTTTTATCACTCTCTCTCTCTCAGTATACATCTAGCAGCCAACAGCACTACTTGGCCACACCGTAAAGAATTTGATGAGTATTCCAGCACGTTAACTTTAGCTTTAGATTTGTCATTGTGGTGTTTCCATTTGGCAGTAGTATACAGCTAATAGGTACACCACAGTGGCCTAGTTTTATTACTTTAAGAACACGCCCTCTAAAACTGGTGACCCAGACGTTTGTAACGAATTTATTCATCATATTCAGAACATTTGTAACTGCTCTTTGATTACTAATTACTTATGACTACTAAAGTTCGTCAATTATTTGTTGCCGATTCGAGAGCATTTTCTTTTGCTCATTATCCACGCCCAAAGTCTTGTAATTTGAATTTAGATTTCATTATCATTCGTGGAGCAAAAATTTACGATCTCATTTTACCAACTTTGGCCAAATTACGAACTTACAGTGAATCTGAGTTTATCATTGTCAAATTAGCTGCTGGTATCAACGACCTCACGGTTTTTACCAATTCACCACATTGCCGTGCCAAGGTTTGACAAAAATCTGAGCTCTGTTTGGATGGACTGTTTGCCAAATGTAATCATTTTAAACAACAGATAATAGGGTGTAGAGCCACTGTCTTTATTTCATTGGTTACCATTCCACCAGCGTCGTTTGCAAAATTCCAAGGAGTTAAGCGTTTGTCTACACCTATTTTATCAGAAGCTGAACTCAAATTTAATCAACAGCAACTTGATGCTTTGTTGGATCAAGCTAATACACGCATTCGAACGCTCAATAGTGAGTTGCAGTTAAGTATTTGTTCACGAACACTCTCTTGGCATACCTCCATTAGAAAACCAAGTAAGCGTAGAAATAAAGCTGGTCATTATACCACATTACGCAACGATTTTTCTCTTTTGTACGCACGATGGCCCGCTCTCCAAATCTGAATAGACCTTATGCATTGACGTCACCAAGCCGCCATCTTGGAGGTAAACTGATGATGAAACAATGAAAACGCGCTGATTTGTACGCGCGGCGCACAAGACTGGCCAATGAGCATCTTCCTTTTGACCTCTAGGTGAGGGCGCCCTACTCAAATGACGTCATATGCATAAGGTCTATTGAAAAGGAAGTGGTTCATTGAACTTGTAATTTCTCTACAGCAACAGTTCAATGTACTGTGACGGAACAGGGGGTAGACTTGGTGAAGTTTACTGCACCAAAAGACGCAGTGCGCATTGTGCGTTGCGGGGGTGCTAGAGGGTGCATATAAGCAAGCAGCGCTGGTTTTCCCGCCTCTTTGGTCTAGGCTCTTTTGGCTGTATGGTCTTTGCTCTATTACTTTTAGTGTTCTATGTTATGTGACCGTGAACTGTGTGCGTCTGCATTGTGTTGAGACCAAATTGCGTGTTCCCACTGCTACTGTGTGCGTTATCATTAGCTGGTGGTTGAGCTGTGTGACCCGTTGTGTTTCTACGTTCAGCGGGAGAGATGGTGGGTTTTTACTGTATAAGTAAACGTTATGTTAATGTAAGACTCGGAGTTGTAGAGCGTGAATTGTGGAACCTTTTTCGGAGGCTGAAGCATTGGAAGGTGTGTGAGCTGTATGCCGTTCATAACGGAACATAGTGCACGAGAAGCGCTCAAACAATGATGCGCTGTGTGCGTGCACAAAGTATGTGCACGCGCACACACACCGCGTATTCTGATCTGACCTCTAACGTATAACAAATGCTATGAAACAGTCATTTTCATTAGATGTGATTTTATGTCCTGTACAATGGCAACTGGTTCCAATTAGCCAATCATCTTTCATGTTATATGAATCGATAAATAAATTATTCAGCTTGAAGAAGCAGCGCGATCCAGGTGAATGCGTTGCGCAATGTGCGAGTTATGGGAAGTTATGCTGCGAGAGCACGGCCATTTTCTCTGTTTTTTCACCTTCTGCCATAGGCGCGTGAAAGAAAGTCAATTTTTTTAAATCAAAAGGGCAATTTGTTCCCTATTAACAAACAGTAAATTAATGATATGAATTGAACGAGTGTATTTTTTCATATTAAAAGTGAACGATCCATGAAATTTGCTTTTCGCGATCTCGAGATATAATGGATTTTCTCGGAAATTCTGTGTTTTAAAAGTTAATGAAGACAAACACAACGCAAATGATCGCTATGTTTCGTTATGGAATACACGTTGGTGTAGAACGGCTGAGGTACGATTCAGTTGAGACCACTGTGCGGGCTACCCGGAGGGTTATCCCTGGAATCAGCGGATGGTCTCAAGCCGTAGAACAATTTTTCTAATTTTGTTAATTAAAACACTTTTTTTTTTTTTTTTCGCTGAAATTAATTTTCATCCAACCCTGAACACCCCTTAACAAAGTGGCTGAACCGATTTTGCCCTAGAGGTCGTTCACCGGGTAGGTCAGCTGTCACAAAGTGGGTCTGCGCCAAGGCGGCAATTCCCTTGTGTACACAACTGCCGCCTTAGTATCAACACAAGCTCTCTGTCATCTGTCTGTGAATGGAAACCAGAGCTGTTTGTTTACAATCCTGACCCAGAAATACCCTCAGGGTATATATAGGTGACTTAATGGTCATTTTTGTTCCTAATGCATGTATACAGTGCGTGTGAATGGTTACTATGGCAATACTGAGCACTGCAATAGTGAAAGTTTCTTGGAATATACTAATGAAATCCTGTGGTCAGTGGTAGATTCTGTCCCTAGTGCAAGTGGTGATAGTGTCTTCGAGGTTTTTTTACTATGGGTTTAGTGGACATTCATAATGAGCCCTTTGAGTGCATTGAACTTTATTGTTCTTTTGTTTTTTCCTTATTTTGCATTTTCTAAGTTTGACAGTTTTGTTCTTCTTCAATTTGATTGAACTATGGTTATAGTTTTATTCGAGGTTAGTTAGTTTATTAGCTGTTCCGACCTAGCTGTCGGAACAGCTTTTGTTTTCGTCGAGATTTCTATTTGTTTTTATTATTAGCTGTTCCGACCTTTCAGTCGGAACAGCTTTTGTTTTCGTCAAGATTTTTTTTTTTTTTTATTATTATTATTAGCTGTTCCGACCTTTCAGTCGGAACAGCTTTTGTTTTCGTCCAGATTTTTATTCTTTTTTTCTTTTTTATTATTATTCTTCCTTTCCCTAAAATCGTATTGACTTAACCTGTGTCTCTTTCAAAAGCCATTTGTCCCTCTTAGAATTATCAAAAGTAGACAAATCATATACCATATTAAAGCTTATGCCTTGAATAAACGTATAGATGTAATTATATTAAAATTCTTAATTAATTATTCACGTGACAGCTGTATGAATATTTAATTAGCCAATCTTGTGCTCACCATATCTCAAGAAGTATACATCCGACCTTCAAACTTTTTTCAGTTATGGACTTGTCTTGTATTGTAGATGTGAAATCTGTTCTAACATTTTTCGTCACGTCATCATGACGTCATTTGTAGGCGTATTTTCTTTTTGTGTACAAAAAAATCGTTTTAAATACGTTTAGGTGGTTCAAACACAAACCGTGGCTACAACGCTGTGCTTATTGATTAGGTCCAGTCACCTACTCAGTTAGTCTGGAAAATGGTTAGGAAACTGGGAAAGCCAATCAAGAATGGAACTTATCTCAGTTCGCCCAGAAGTAATCCTTATATATTATTGACAAAGAATCTTAATTAATTATTCACGTGACAGCGGTATGAATATTTAATTAGCCAAACTTGTTTCTATCATATCTCAAGAAGTATACACCCGATCCTCAAACTTGTTTCAGTTAATAGACTTCTTGGGCATGGGAGATTAGCCTTGAGTAACCGTGACCCCATGTTGACCTTTACTTCCGGGTCAACCGGAAGTGGGACCATACCTTAAGAATTACACAGCCGATTTTAAAACTTATTTCAGTTATAGACTCCTTGGGCATGGGAGATTAGCCTTGGGTAACTGTGACCCAATGTTGACCTTTACTTCCGGGTCAACCGGAAGTGGGACCCTATCTCAAGAACTACACAGCCGATTTTAAAACTTTTTTCAGTTATAGACTCCTTGGGCATTGGAGATTATCCTTGGGTAACCGTGACCCCATGTTGACCTTTACCTATGGGTCAACCGGAAGTAAGACCATATCTCAAGAACTACACAACCAATTTTCAAACTTTTTTCAGTTATAGACTCCTTGGGCATTGGAGATTAATCTTGGGTAACCGTGACCCCATGTTGACATTTACTTCCAGGTCAACCGGAAGTGGGACCATATCTTAAAAACTACACAACCGATGTTCAAACTTTTGTCAGTTATAGACTCCTTGGGCATTGGAGATTAGCCTTGGGTAACCGTGACCCCATGTTGAACTTTACTTCCGGGTCAACCGGAAGTGAGACCATATCTCAAGAACTACACAACCGATTTAAAAACATTTTTCAGTTAAAGACTCCTTGGGCATTGGAGATTAGCCTTGGGTAACTGTGACCCCATGTTGACCTTTACTTCCGGTTCAACCGGAAGTGGGACCATATCTTAAGAATTACACAGCCGATTTTAAAACTTTTTCAGTTATAGACTCCTTGGGCATTGGAGATTAGCCTTGGGTAACCGTGACCCCATGTTGACCTTTACCTATGGGTCAACCGGAAGTAAGACCATATCTCAAGAACTACACAACCAATTTTCAAACTTTTTTCAGTTATAGACTCCTTGGGCATTGGAGATTAGTCTTGGGTAACCGTGACCCCATGTTGACCTTTACTTCCAGGTCAACCGGAAGTAAGACCATATCTCAAGAACTACACAACCAATTTTCAAACTTTTTTGAGTTATTAACTCCTTGGGCATTGGATATTAGCCTTGTGTAACCGTGACCCCATGTTGACCTTTACTTCCGGGTCAACCGGAAGTGGGACCATATCTCAAGAACTACACAACCGATTTTCAAACTTTTTTCAGTTATAGACTTCTTGGGCATGGGAGATTAGCCGTGGGTAACCGTGACGCCATGTTGACCTTTACCTATGGGTCAGCCGGAAGTAAGACCATATCTCAAGAACTACACAACCAATTTTCAAACTTTTTTCAGTTATAGACTCCTTGGGCATTGGAGATTAGTCTTGGGTAACCGTGACCCCATGTTGACCTTTACTTCCAGGTCAACCGGAAGTGGGACCATATCTTAAAAACTACACAACCGATTTTCAAACTTTTGTCAGTTATAGACTCCTTGGGCATTGGAGATTAGCCTTGGGTAACCGTGACCCCATGTTGAACTTTACTTCCGGGTCAACCGGAAGTGAGACCATATCTCAAGAACTACACAACCAATTTTCAAACTTTTTTCAGTTATAGACTCCTTGGGCATTGGAGATTAGTCTTGGGTAACCGTGACCCCATGTTGACCTTTACTTCCAGGTCAACCGGAAGTGGGACCATATCTTAAAAACTACAAAAGAGAAACTGTACAAAAGAGAAATTACCTTGCTAAACGGTCAGTGCTAGATTTGGGGGTGAAGAACAAAAATTAACAATAAACCCTTACCCCATATTTACTACTTTAGCCCAGCAAGAACATACTAATCGTTACAAAGACACAACAATAGTGTTTTTAATATAGAAAACTGCAAACAAGGTAAACAGTTTCTGAAACAACCAACATTTACATTTCAATTTTTTTTACATCAATCTAAATACATCAGGGCCCAATTTTATGGCTCTGCTTACCGTAAGCTTAGGATCAGCGCTTACTGACGAAGCAGGTTATTCTGTGCTTATGTCAAGCGTATTACACGGGTTGGCATTGCATTTTGTGTGCTTGCGTAGTCCACGTTACTAGGCATTCTACGCTTACACAGCTAGCGCAGAAATTCTGTGCTTGCTCGTTAAGCAGAGAATGGTGACCCCTAAGCGCAGAATTCAGCATTAAGTGGGCCATAAATTTGGGCCCTGAAATGATGTGCCATAGAATTGTTACTATTCAAAGCGTTTTTTTTTTCCTAGGGACTATAATATACTAACAAAACACTTTTCAACGTTTATCCGAACCGTACAAATGTAAACGATTAACCGGATAATCTGTCACTTAACCGTGTAGCTGTCACAGGCTTACGTATAAGCCCGCACACTCACATTTTTTGTTTTTGTAAACGTGTAACCATTTCTGAAACAGTTGTTGACCCGTGTAACAGCAGTTTAACTAAACAAAATTTCAAGTAAAAAAACTTGTTTACACAACTGGGCATGTGATTAAAAACATTGTGTCTTCATACTTCATAGCAGTTCTTTGACTTGGCGCAATCACCCTGCAAAAGAGTGCATGCGCAATCGAATTGTTATGGAACACCCCCTAGCGTTCAATGTTTCTTGCAACTAATGCCGCACGCAGGGTAATGGTCACAATTTTCGCAGCACTTTTCAAGTGAATTTGTTTACGCTGATCCCAATCGTTAACATTTGAACGATTAACAGGATTATCGTTTGGTTAACCGGGTAACCGTGAAATCGATTTGTTGTGGATCGCCCTCTAGCGTTCAATTTTTCTTGCAACTAATGCCGCACACAAAGTAATAAAATAACAAAGACTTAAGCCTGTAAATTGGAAACGATATGGGTGTGTGTGCCAATTATTATGGTCAGCATTTCGCAGCACTTTTCAAGTGAATTTTTCAACGTTCATCCGAACCGTACAAATGTGAACGTTTAACCGTAAGATCTGTCACTTAACTGTGTAACCGTCACAGGCTTACGTATAAGCCTGCGCATTCACAGTTATTTTTTTGTAAATGTGTAACCGTTTCTGAAACAGTTGGTGACCCGTGTAACAGCAGTTTCATGAACAACATTTCAAGTAAAAAATAACTGTTTGCACAACCGGCATGTGATCAAAAACATTGTGTCTTCATTCTTCATTGCAGAAATTTGACTTTGCGCATTCACCCTGCAAAAACAAGCATGCGCAATCGAATTGTTGTGGAACGCCCCCTAGCGTGCAATGTTTCTCACAAATATTGCTGAACGCACAGTTGTATTGAAATAACAAAGACTACGAGTCTGTAAATTGGAATGATATGTGTGTGTGTTTTATGGGATATTGTGCTGTGAAAATCGTGATCACAGTTATTATGGTCAGCATTACGCGGCACTTTTTAAGCGAATTTTTCAACGTTTATCCGAACCGTACAAAAACGTTCTGTCACTTAACCGTGTTACCGTCACAGGCTTATGTAGGCCTATAAGCCTGAGCATTCACGGTTATTTTTGGTCAACATACTGTTTCTGAAACCGTTGGTGACCCGTGTAACAGCAGTTTCATAAACAAAATTTCAAGTAAAAACCTGTTTACACAACCGTGCATGTGACCTAACATCCTAAAGCGTACAAATATGAAAGAGTTAGATCCTATATCAAATTGAATCTTAGTACATGAACTTAACTCTCAATGTAATCGATTTTCAAACTTTTTTCAGTTATAGACTCCTTGGGCATTAGAGATTAGCCTTGGGTAACCGTGACCCCATGTTGACCTTTACCTATGGGTCAACCGGAAGTGGGACCATATCTAAAGAATTACACAGCCGATTTTAAAACTTTTTTTAGTTATTGACTTCTTGGGCATGGGAGATTAGCCTTGGGTAACCGTGACCCCATGTTGACCTTTACTTCCAGGTCAACCGGAAGTGGGACCATATCTCAATAGTTCAATAGTTCAATAGTTCAATTTATTTCCACTCAATCATTTAAAATGACAAAATATAACATTACAGGAGAAAGAAAACACTTAATAGATTAAGTGGAGGAGGTCTCCTAAAAGCAAGCTTGTTGGATGGAGACCCCCGAATTTGTGTACATACATACGAGAAAGAACAATGTAAAGAGTAGACTGAAATAATATTGAAGGCACACAAACTAGCTACACATGAAAAGACACGGACAAAACACAAACAGGACAACACAGTTACAATGGTTCAGTAGGTGGCGGTATGGAGATAAGTAGATAAGTAGAGACATTATTGGCAGAAGTTGAATCAATAAAATAGTGAGCCTAACAAAAACAGAATATTTATTAATACAATCAAACAAGGTATTTTTGCAAGAGGACCGTTTTAAGTTTTTTTTAAAAGGTATAAGGGCTCAAGAACTACACAACCGATTTTCAAACTTATTTCAGTTATAGACTCCTTGGATATTGCAGATTAGCCTTGGGTAACCGTGACCCCATGTTGACATTTACTTCCGGGTCAACCGGAAGTAAGACCATATCTCAAGAAATACTCAGCCGATTTTAAAATAAATTTCAGCTCTAGACTCCTTGGGCATGGGAAATTAGCCTTAGGGTAACCGTGACCCCATGTTGACCTTTACTTCCGGGTCAACCAGAAGTGGCACCATATCTCAAGAATTACACAACCGATTGTCAAACTGTTTTCAGTTATAGACTCCTTGGGCATTGCAGATTAGCCTTGGATAACCGTGACCCCATGTTGACCTTTACTTCCGGGTTAACCGGAAGTTGGACCCTACCTCAAGAACTACACTACCGATTTTCAAACTCCTTCAGTTATAGACTCCTTGGGCATAGGAGATTAGCCTACGGAAACCGTGACCCCATATTGGTCTTTACTTCCCGGTCAACCGGAAGTGGGACCATATCTGAAGAACTACACACCCGATTTTCAATTTCTTTTCAGTCATAAACCCTTTGAGCATTAAATGTCAGATAAGGGTTACCATGACCCCATGTTGAGCTTTATTTCTGATTAAAAAGTCCTTTCGATTCTGTATTAGAATGAAGACCAGGTTAAGGTTTTTAGGCACACTTTGATGACCTTAACAGGAAGCTCAAAAATTGAAATAAGCATCACTCCTGAACCACATGTCATAAAGTTGTAATGTCTGTGTTTTATTGTAGCTTAGAAAACTCAAAATTAACAAAAATTACCGGAACAGCTCTGTGATTGTTCACAATCACTATCTCTAGTTGTTTGTGCAATTACCCGAAATGAAAATTTGTAATTTTGAATCTTTAAAATGTGCTACTTAAATTGAAATATAAAGTTCGGGTCAAATTGGTAAAGAAAATTGACCCAGAATCAACATTTTCTACGACCACTTCGTGAATTACGAAATCACTCAATAAAAATGGACAACCCGGTATAATTGTTTCCCAGACAACACCTAAACATCCCTACCAGTTTTAAGCTCCATTTCATTACTCACGAAATAGAGCCTATTCAGTTTTTAAATTGAAAATGTAACGGTCTAATTTTTCCCACTTCACATGTTCTAGGGGAAAAACTGCCAACGTTAATTCATGCAAACATTATGTTAAAGAATACCCTCTGTTTAGTATTACATTCTCAAAGTATTTTGATTCTAGTCGATGTTTAGTTTTTATTGTATTTTAATTTTGTAGTTACCATAATCATATAACCCTCGATCCTTCCGACGGTCGTAGACGAGCCATACTTCTTAAAACTGCCATTTTTTGATGCCCTTTTTCAACATGATAAATGAGCCAACGAGACCGAATAGATTTGGTTTAAATTGCTTTCTTTACTATTTTAAGTTCCAAGTACAGCCTATTTACATCCTATTTAGGACAAAAAATATCAGGAATTCAATCATGAAATGGCACAATGCTTCATTTTCATTTAAGTTGAGATGTGCGAATTAATCTTGTTTTGCTTAGCAAAGTGTGTTGTCACAAACACTATGGTGATAATGACAACTCATCTTAAGACGAATCTCATTGCTTTGTGATATCACCATAGTGATTTGTATTGTGACATCACACTTTGCTTAGCAATTAAGATTGATTCGCACATCCAAACTGAACATTTCTTCTTGTTACCTATTCATGTAAATAAAAATAAAAAACAGTTCTTATATAGCGCATTTTACAAAAACGTATCAACGCGCTATACATCAGTGCCCTGGTCATTGGGCCAATAACATTCCTTTAATCTTTCTCAGCTCCCTGGGAAGTATACAGCTCAAGCTGCCGTGGTGCTCTGAAGCTTTTTTCATACACAATATCAACCTGTACCCTCACAGGTACCCATTTATACCCCTGTGATGAAGAGAAGCAATTATAGTAAAGCATCTTGCTCAAGGACACAAATTTGATGACGGGGATTCGAACCCACACTCCGATGACTTAACCACCAGAACTTGAATTCGATGCTCTAAACCGCTCGGCCATGACATAAAGTTGATCGGAAACTAAGCGAAGTTTTACAACAAATTATTGTAACTCATCCTGAAATCTTCATCGGGAGCGCCTGAATTATATTAACGTCCAATTACAATAATATGTCAATGTTTTTATATCAAATTTAGTAGCCACAGCAACCTAAAGCTGGTCAATTAAGCACCGAGGACAAACGTCAATTGGTCCACTCTTCATAGTTTATATTGTCTTGCATGCCGTAAAAATGTGTGACCTACTGACCCCACTATGATGAGAATTTGCCCTGTTGTATGGCATATTTTACTGAAATTTTAACATTGGGCATACTTGCCGAGTGAAAATAAAAAAATCAAACTACGATTGCAAAAGATACCCACTGCAATAACACTTCGTATTAGGTTTCTTTCGCGCTCAAAAAGGCACATGATAAAAAGTAGTCTACTTAATAATTATATACAAGAGAGCGTTAGAATTTACCGAATTCACGTGAGCCATATTAACAACTAGATATAGTTTATGAATAATGTTTACAGCTTAGCAATTTTGCAACTGAGTGCTAATCTCACTTTGACTACAACTGAGCAAGAGGCTGCTGGCAAATAAAACCAGTTTTATCACTACAGGGTAGAAAAAACCAGGTCTCGGGAGAGGATTTGGAAAAAGCTCCACAATTTGAAATTAGGTCTTCGTAATTTCGAAACTCATCGTCGATATTTTCAAACATGTTCTCTTCGTACTGGTGCCCAACCCAGGTCCTGTTCAACTCTTGCTCAATGTCATTCAGTCCAATCCACAAGGACGAGCTTGACCTTTCAGCCAGCGCCAGTAAGTCCAATTCATCTTTGATAGCCAGACTCTCGGCGTTGCTTCTGATTCGGACCAGGTGTGACCCCCTCCCTATCACCTGACAGGTGGCTTCTGCTTGCGCCCAATTCTTCTTCAAGGTGGGGTAAATCTGTGGAAGGACATCTTTTGTTATTTATCGAAAGACAAAAAAAACGCAATTTTACTAAAAGTTGTACAAGTCTGAACTTAAATGCCGTACTTTACCAGAACCTCCCGAGTTGAGGTCCCAGGTGGCCTGACCCAGCTGACCCGGAACCTGGTTAACATGGATTGATATTCACCATCAGTAATCCGGGTCATACTGACTGGCAATGACTCGGACCCATGTAACCCGAATCGGGGTCAATTAGATGACCGGGGCATTTTTAGAGTGATAACTATTGCTTCAAAAGGCGTTGACATTTTTACGACGAATTAATTTTTTCCGACCGTCTATGTTCCAGTAAAAAAATTGTACAAAAACCTTTAGGCCAACCTACGGTCCGGAGCCCCTGACAGGTAAAAAACAAATTGAAAGGGTTGAACAAAAAGTATTAAAATTATTTCATTCCCTCGAAATATTATTTTGTTCCCTCGAAATACAATTTCGTTCCCTCAAAATCATTTCGTTCCCCTGAAATATTATTTCCTTTATTTCGAGGGAATGAAATAATATTTCTGTTCCTACCTCCCCGCCAGAGAGGTTATGTGTTTGTCCTCGTTTGTTTGTTTGTCTGCCTGTAGTTTATGCTACTGTTATTAGGTGTTCGTGCAATATGTGTTCGGCTGTCAGCCGAAAACCTATTGTTATTGTTAAGTTTTGGGGTTTTTTAGGTGTTCGTGCAGCAACACAGCACGAACACCTTTTGTTATTGTTCTGGTTTTTTTTGTAGGTGTTCGGCTCTTCAGCCGAAAACCTATTGTTATTGTTAAGTTTTTTTAGGTGTTCGTGCAATATGAGCACGAACACCTTTTGTTATTGTTCCGTTTTTTAGGTGTTCGTGCAATGTGTTCGTGCAATTCAGCACGAACACCTTTTGTTATTGTTCTGTTTTTAGGTGTTCGTGCAATATGAGCACGAACACCTCTTGTTTTTGTTTTTAGGTGTTCGTGCAATATGAGCACGAACACCTCTTGATTTTGTTTTGTTTTTTTGTTTTTAGGTGTTCGGCTCTTTAGCCGAACACCTATTGTTTTTGTCCTGGTTTTTTTTTTTTTCTCCATCTTCTTCTTCCACGCAACTCTTCTCTGGAACATAACTCAAGATTGAAACTGAATTGAACCCTGAAACTCATCAGATAATTGAACCTCAATATGAAGACGGCACAGTTGCTTTTTGCTGTATCTCAACGAATATCAAAGCTATGATGTTCATACTTGGGCATTGCATAGATCAAGGATGGGGCAACATTTGAAAAGTTAACGCCAAAATCGTACGACCTTAACTTCCGGGTCGTTACCCTAGGTCGAAGTTCGCCTTCGTTTTCTTTCTTCCAAAAAACAACTTTCGAGCTTATCTACGGAATAACTCAAGATTGAGATTGAATTGAATGTTGAAACTCACCAGATAGTTGAACCTTAGTATCAAGACAACACATACTTAATTACGTCATGATGACGTCATCGGGCATTGAATTACATTAAATCAAAATGTTATATTTGTAAAAATCATAACTCAAAAACCATAATTCGGATTTTGACAATCTACACATCATCGGATAGGTCGTTAAAAGTTTGACAAACGCTTCACAAAACACGTCCAATATTTTTACTTACTTCCGGTTCAAAACGGAAGTTGAAAATTTCATAAAATCTTATCGTATTCATGTCTTTAAAACTACTGATCATTTCAGCATAATTTTTATTTCAGATTGTAAAACAGCAATCCCGCTCAATCTTTTGCACAAAAATAACAACATTTTGACCTTTATACCTGGTCGGAAAGGGACGTCAAAGCACCTGTTGACCCACGCGTTTACCCCATTTTGATCAACAACGCACACATGTACGCTACAATGCAGTGCAAGCGCTGACTCTGCGTGTGTGATGTGGCGCGAAATTTGTTGAGTATTCCCAACAGCTCCCTCTTTCGTCCAACGAAAGAGGGCGCTGTTGAGAATACTCGAAGTTTTTAGTAAACAATGAAAAAATCATAACATAACGCTATTAAGTGTGACCCCATTTGACATTGCCTTCCGGTTCAAAACTGAAGTTGAAACTTTATTATTTGAAAAACCTAACTTCTAAACCACACATTGGATTTTTTCAATCAATACAACATCAAAAAGGTCTTATAAAATGTGACGCCTATTCGACCTTAACTTCCGGTCCAAACCGGAAATTGATGTTACATTTTTGAAAAGTTCATACCTCCTCAACCAGGCATTGGATTGATAAGGTAAAAGTCGTGACCTATTCATTAAATCACTCCCCACGAACACCTTGTTTTTGTAATTAACAAAAACTGAATCTCTAGTTTTTTTAGGTGTTCGGCTCTTGTTATTGTTAAGTTTTTGGGTTTTTTTAGGTGTTCGGCTCTTTAGCCGAAAACCTATTGTTATTAGGTGTTCGTGCAATTCAGCACGAACACCTATTGTTTTTGTTCTTTTTTTTTTTTTAGGTCTTCGTGCAATATGTGCACGAACACCTCTTGTTATTGTTCTGGTTTTTTTGTTAGGTGTTCGTGCAATATGAGCACGAACACCTCTTGTTTTTGTTCTGTTTTTTTTTTTAGGTGTTCGGCTCTTCAGCCGAAAACCTATTGTTATTGTTATGTTTTTGGGGTTTTTTCCACCTCCATATTCTTCCTTCTGAACCTTCTCGACAAGATTTCTCAAAAAGTAAAAGTTGTAAAATCTTGAAACTTGGCACATACTTGAACCTTAACATGAAGACGGCATGCCAACAATGACGTAATGATGACGTCATCAGGTGTCGAATTAAAAGGTTTTTAAAGTTGAAAAGTGACCATTTGCTTTGTGCTGTATCTCAACGAATATGAAAGCTATGAAGTTCAAAGTTTGGCATCTGATAGACCAACACAGGGGCAACATTTGAAAAGTTAACGCCAAAATTGTACGACCTTAACTTCCGGGTCATTACCCTAGGTCGAAGTTCACCTTCGTTTTTTCCGTCCAAAAACAACTTTCGAGCTTATCTACGGAATAACTCAAGATTGAGATTGAATTGAATGTTGAAACTCTACAGATAGTTGAACCTTAGTATCAAGACAACCCATACTCAATTACGTCATGATGACGTCATCGGGCATCGAATTACAATAAATCAAAGTTTAATATTTGTAAAAATCATAACAAAAAAAACATAATTCGGATTTTGACAATCTACACATCATCGGATAGATCGTTAAAAGTTTGACAAACGCTTCACAGAAACCATACAATATTTTAACTTACTTCCGGTTGTTATTGGAAGTTGAAAATTTCATAATATCTTATCTTATTCATATCTTTAAAACTACTGATCACTTCAGCATAATTATTGTATCAGATTGTAGAACAGCAATCCCTCTTAAACTTTTGCACAGATATAACGACATGTTAACTTTAAACATCTTGTTAAAACCGGGAAAATGAAGCGCACCTTCCCACTCGTACCCCCCCCCCCCCACACTTTCATTGACAAATCATTATGTGCAGATAACGTTGAAACTGATGCAAGCCAGTTCACGCGCTGACAGTGTGCACTGTCGTCGTCTTCTGTTTGATGGCAAGTAACAGGTGTTATGAGATCCTAATGTGTGTGTGTGTGATTATGTGTATACAACACACGCTGTCAATCATTCTCTGTGTGTAAGTGCGTTGACCCTAGTGGGCGGCGCTAATCCGTTATGAAGGATCTTGAATGATCTAGGAGGTTTGAAGTTAGTTTAGTACTTTCCAGAAAACATCACAAATCCTTTATATACGGGCTGGGGATAAATCTTCGACAGGACACAAATACTCAGACTGGTGAAAGCTACGACTTCTGTGATTGTTTTTCAACTCGTTGGAGAAGCTTGTGATAGAGTTCGCCTTTGACCGAGTGCAGTTAAAGAGCTTAATTAAATTCCGGAAAGGACATTTTCGAACTTAATCTATACAGTTCGGTATTTTGGGGTCTTCTTCCCCATATTTTGTGGCGGGTGTGAGATTGTGTACCCGTTGTTGCTTCGTCTTCTTCTGGACATTTTGTCGGAGTGAGTTTACCCCGTGATAGCTCATAGTCACATCGGCAAAGAACTGATTTACCGCCCCTGGAGTTGATCGTTTTAGAGCCAGTGTATGTGATCCTCGCTGTATCTTCTGTTGCTGTGATCCTCGCCTGTATTTCATCCACGTTGACGTATTAGCCCGTAAGATACTTAATTTGTATAAGATCCACTTTTAATGTACACTTGTTTCACGCAATCATTGTACGTTTGTTAAACCAAATCGGTAACTGAAGTGGTTGATAGTTTTATCATTAAATCACTTTGATTCTGTGTTCTTTACATCAGTGTCACCTTGTTTGATTTCTTTGTTGCATCTGAGAAAATTCAGGCTTTTTGAGTGATTTATATTCACGGATAGTTTGGAGTTTGTTGGATCGTAACGCAGGTTTTTTTTCAACAGCGCCCTCTTTCGTTGGATATTTAGTAAACATGGCTGATAAATAAAATCGTTTTCGGGCTTATCTACTGAATAACTCAAGATTGAAATTGAATTGAACATTGCAACTCATAAGAAATTTGAACCTCAGTATCAAGACGACACAAACTAAATGACGTCATGATGACGTCATCTGGTATTGAATTAAAATAAATCAAAGTTTAATATTTGTAAAAAACATAACTTATGAACTATTTAAGTATTTATTTGATTTTTACAATCTATACATCATCGGATAGGTACATGTAATTTAAAGTTCGACAAACGCTACACAAAAATTGACCTATTTTGACCTTGACTTCCGGTTCAAACAGGAAGATGACATTTTAAATTTGAAAAATTCATAACTTCTGAACAACACATTGGAATTTTTGAATCTATACATCATTTATTGAACAAATGCCGAACACCCTGTTTTTGTTCTTAAACAAAAACTTAAGTCTAGTTTTTCTTCTCCTTCTTATTCGCAACTCTTCTCTACAGCATAACTCAAGATTGAAACTGAATAGAACCTTGAAACTCATCAGATAATTGAAACTCAATATGAAGACGGCACAGTTGTCAGTACGTCATGATGACGTCATCAGGTGTCGAATTACAAGGTATTTAAGGTGAAAAAATGACCATTTGCTTTTTGCTGTATCTCAACGAATATGAAAGCTATGATGTTCAAAGTTTGGCATCTGATAGACCAAGACTGGGGCAACATTTGAAAAGTTAGCGCCAAAATTGTACGACCTTAACTTCCGGGTCGTTACCCAGGTCGAAGTTCACCTTCGATTTTTTTCTTCAAAAAACAACTTTCGAGCTTATCTACGGAATAACTCAAGATTGAGATTGAATTGAATGCTGAAACTCACCAGATAGTTGAACCTTAGTATCAAGACAACACATACTTAATTACGTCATGATGACGTCATCGGTCACTGAATTACATTTAATCAAAGTTTAATATTTGTAAAAATCATAACTCAAAAACCATAATTCGGATTTTGACAATCTACACATCATCGGATAGATCGTTAAGAGTTTGACAAACGCTTCACAGAAACTATACAATATTTTAACTTACTTTCGGTTGTTATTGGAAGTTGAACATTTCATAATATCTTATCTTATTCATATCTTTAAAACTACTGATCACTTCAGCATAATTATTGTATCAGATTGTAGAACAGCAATCCCTCTTAAACTTATGCACTGAGATAACAAAATTTTGATCTTACTATCTGGTCGAAAAAGGACGTAAAAGCACACCTGTTGACCCTTACGTTTTTCCCCATTTTAATCGACAACGCGCTATTATACGTTACATGCAGTGCAAGCGCTGACTGTACGTGTGATGTGGCGCGAATTTGTTGGGGGGGAATCCCCAACAGCGCTCTTTTTCGTCCAACGAAAGAGGGCGCTGTTGTAAATAAAGTTTTCAGTAACATCGAGCGCTGAGTGCATAGCGGAGAATCGCAATAGTTCAGTGATAATGAACAACGTCTCGCACCAAAACTACAAGTAGGAATACATTGGCATTGATATTACAAGAAACAATGCACACCCTCAGATAATTAATCTAATATTTGAAAAACACGTTACTCCGGTTCACATAATTATAGGTTTTTTTTACAAGTCATACATTAGCTGAAAGGTTTTAATGTACTGATTAGGATCTACACAAATGAAACCAGTTTAAACTTGGCTTCTTATTGTTCAAACCGGAGGTTGAAATTAAATTTTTCAAAGAAAAATAATTTCTCAACCACACATTTGATTTATTTATTTATTTATACGTCATTGGGTAGGTATGTAACAACTTAAGAAACGACACACAACATTTACTATTTAACCTTGACTTCCTGTTAAATAGGAAGATACAATTAATTATTTGAAAAAAACATTACTCCAAAACCAGGAATTAGTTGTTTATTATCTGAACGTCGTCAGATAAGGCTTTGAAAAACATTACTAACGCTATAATTGATGACATTCGCTGATGACATTGTCTTCCGGTTCAAACCGGAAGTTTAAATTTTATATTAAAAAAAAATCATTTTGACAATCTACACATCATCGGATAGATCGTTAAAAGTTTGACAAACGCTTCACAGAACACGTACAATATTTTAACTTACTTTCGAAAGTTTCGGTTCATAACGGAAGTTAAAAATGTCATAATATCTTATCTTATTCACATCTTTAAAACTCTTGATCACTTCAGCATAATTTTTGTATCAGATTATAGAACAGCAATCCCTCTTAAACTTTTGCACTGAGATAACAACATTTTAACCTTTTACATCTTGTTAAAACAGAACAATGAAGGGCACCTACCCACTCGTAACCCCCCCCCCCCCACACTTTCATTGACAACTCATTATGTACACATAACGTTGAAACTGATGCAAGCAGGTTCAAGCGCTGTGCCGTGCACTGTCGTCGTGTTTGATTGTTTTATCTTGCAGAAACCAAAAATTGCAACAGCGCCCTCTTTCGTTTGAAATTTAGAAAACGGCGCTGATAAATTAATAACATTGTTTTCGGGCTTATCTACAGAATAACTTAAGATTGAAATTGAATTGAACATTGAAACTCATAAGATTATTGAACCTCAGTATCAAGATGGCACAAACTTAATGACGTCATGATAACCACATCGGGTATTAAATTACAATAACTGAAAGTTAAATTTTTGTAACATAACTCATGAACCATTTATTTGATTTTTTCAATCTACACATCATCGGATAGGTAATTAAAAGTTCGACAAACGTTACACAAAAATTGACCCCATTTGACCTTGATAATTTAGTATCTGAAAAAATCATAAGCAGACATTGGTTGTTTATTTTCTGTACGTCGGCAGATAAGGCTTTCAAAACCTGAAATTTAAACTTTATATTTAAAAAAATCATAACTTCCGAACCACACATTTGATTTTTAGAATTTATTTATCATTAGAAAGGTCTTCAAAATCTCAACAAGCGCTACACAAAATGTAACCCCCATTTGCCCTTGACTTCCGGTTCATACCGGAACATGATGTTTAATTTTTTACAAAACTCATAACACCTGAACCGGTCATTGGATTGATGAGTTAAACGTTGTCACTAATATTCATTCAATCACTCATCACGAACACCTTGTTTTTGTCACATGACAAAAACTGAAAGTCTAGTTGTTTTTTTTCTTCTCCTTCTTCTTCTTCCACTCAACTCTTCTCTGGATCATAACTCAAGATTGAAACTGAATTGAACCTTGAAACTCATCAGACAATTGAACCTCAATACGAAGACGGCACAGTTGTCATTACGTCATGATGACGTCATCAGGTGTCGAATTACAAGGTTTTTAAAGTTGAAAAATGATCATTTGCTTTTTGCTGTATCTCAACGAATATGAAAGCTATGATGTTCAAAGTTTTGGCATCTGATAGACCAAGACTGGGGCAACATTTGAAAAGTTAACGCCAAAATTGTACGACCTTAACTTCCGGGTCGTTACCCAGGTCGAAGTTCGACTTCGTTTTTTTCCTTCAAAAAACAATATTCGAGTTTATCTACGGAATAACTCATGATTGAGATTGAATTGAATGTTGAAACTCACCAGATAGTTGAACCTTAGTATCAAGACAACACATACTTAATTACGTCATGATGACGTCATCGGGCACTGAATTACATTAAATCAAAGTTTAATATTTGTAAAAATCATACCTCAAAAACCATAATTCGGATTTTGACAATCTACACATCATCGGAAAGATCGTTAAAAGTTTGACAAACGCTTCACAGAAACCGTACAATATTTTACCTTACTTTCGGTTGTTATTGGAAGTTGAAAATTTCATAATATCTTATTCATATCTTTAAAACTACTGATCACTTCAGCATAATTATTGTATCAGATTGTAGAACAGCAATCCCTCTTAAACGTTTGCACTGAGATAACAAAATTTTGATCTTACTATCTGGTCGAAAAAGGACGTAAAAGCACACCTGTTGACCCTTACGTTTTTCCCCATTTTGATCGACAACGCGCTATATACGTTACATGCAGTGCAAGCGCTGACTGTACGTGTGTGATGTGGCGCGAATTTTTTTGGGGGGAATCCCCAACAACGCTCTTTTTCGTCCAACGAAAGGGGGCGCTGTTGTGAATAAAGTTTTCAGTAACATCGAGCGCTGAGTGCATAGCAGAGAATCGCAATAGTTCAGTGATAATGAACAACGTCTCGCACCAAAACTACAAGTAGGAATACATTGGCATTGATATTACAAGAAACAATGCACACCCTCAGATAATTAATCTAATATTTGAAAAACACGTTACTCCGGTTCACATAATTATAGGTTTTTTTTACAAGTCATACATTAGCTGAAAGGTTTTAATGAACTGATCAAGATCTACACAAATGAAATCAGTTTCAACTTGGCTTCTTATTGTTCAAACCGGAGGTTGAAATTAAATTTTTCAAAGAAAAATAATTTCTCAACCACACATTTTGATTTTTTTATTTATTTATACGTCATTGGGTAGGTATGTAACAACTTAAGAAACGACACACAACATTTACCATTTAACTATGACTTCCGGTTAAACAGGAAGATACAATTAATTATTTGAAAAAACATTACTCCAAAACCAGGAATTAGTTGTTTATTATCTGAACGTCGTCAGATAAGGCTTTGAAAAACATTACTAACGCTATAATTTGTGACCTGATGACATTGTCTTCCGGTTCAAACCGGAAGTATAAATTTTATATTGAAAAAAAAAATCATAACATCTGAACCATACATTTGATTTGTTCAATCTATGCATCATCTGAAAGGTCTTAATAGACTTATCACGTGCTACACAATATGCGACCTCGTTTGACCTTGACTTCCGGTTACAGTTGGAAATTGATATATAATATTTGAATAATAAAAATCCTAAACCACATGATTGATTTTTATCATCTATACGTCAAAAGAAAGAACTCAAAAGACATCACCAACGCCACCAAGTGTGACCTCATTTGACATCACCTTCCGGTTCAAAACGGAAGTTGAAACTTTATATTTGAAAAAATCATAACTTCTAAACCAAATATTGGATTTTTACAATCCATCCATCATCTTAAAAGGTCTTAATAAACTTATCACGCGCTACACAAATGACCTTTTATCCGTTGCGAACCGGAAGTTGGTGTTTAATTTAAAAAAATTCAAAACTCCTGAACCAGGCATTGAATTGATAAGGTATAATGTTGTTACCTTTTCATTGAATCACTGTCCACGAACACCTTGTTTTTGTCACATGACAAAAACTGAAAGTCTAGTTTTGTTTTTGTTTTTCTTCTCCATCTTCTTCTTCCCTAGAACTCTTCTCTACAGCATAACTCAAGATTGAAACTGAATTGAACCTTGCAACTCATCAGATAATTGAACCTCAATATGAAGACGGCACAGTTGTCAGTACGTCATGATGACGTCATCAGGTGTCGAATTACAAGGTTTTTAAAGTTGAAAAATGACCATTTGCTTTTTGCTGTATCTCAACCAATATGAAAGCTATGATGTTCAAAGTTTGGCATCTGATAGACCAAGATAGGGGCAACATTTGAAAAGTTAGCGCCAAAATTGTACGACCTTAACTTCCGGGTCGTTACCCAGGTCGAAGTTCACCTTCGTTGTTTTCCTTCAAAAAACAACTTTCGAGCTTATCTACGGAATAACTCAAGATTGAGATTGAATTGAATGTTGAAACTCACTAGATAGTTGAACCTTAGTATAAAGACAACACATACTTAATTACGTCATGAAGACGTCATCGGTCACTGAATTACATTAAATCAAAGTTTAATATTGGTAAAAATCATAACTCAAAAACCATAATTCGGATTTTGACAATCTACACATCATCGGATAGATCGTTAAAAGTTTGACAAACGCTTCACAGAACCCGTACAATATTTCAACTTACTTCCGGTTCATAACGGAATTTGAAAATTTCATAATATCTTATCTTATTCATATCTTTAAAACTCTTGATCACTTCAGCATAATTATTGTATCAGATTGTAGAACAGCAATCCCTCTTAAACTTTTGCACAGAGATAACAACATTATAATCGTATGCATCTGGTCAAAACTGGGAAATGAAGCGCACCGTCCTACTCGTACCCCCCCCCCCCCCACTTTCATTGACAAATCATTATGTGCAGATAACGTTGAAACTGATGCAAGCCAGTTCACGCGCTGACAGTGTGCACTGTTGTCGTCTTCCGTTTGACGGCAAGTAACAGGGGTTTTTTCAACAGCGCCCTCTTTCGTTGGATATTTAGTAAACAGCGCTGATAAATAAAATCATTTTCGGGCTTATCTACTGAATAACTCAAGATTGAAATTGAATTGAACATTGCAACTCATAAGAAATTTGAACCTCAGTATCAAGACGACACAAACTAAATGACGTCATGATGACGTCATCTGGTATCGAATTAAAATGAATCAAAATTTAATATTTGTAAAAAACATAACTTATGAACTAATTAAGTATTTATTTGATTTTTACAATCTATACATCATCGGATAGGTAATTTAAAGTTCGACAAACGCTTCACAAAAATTGACCTCTTTTCAAACAGGAAGATGACATTTTAAATTTGAAAAATCATAACTACTGAACAACACATTGGATTTTTTCAATCTATACATCATCTAAAAGGTCGTCATAAACTAATCACGCGCTACACAAAATGTGACCCTATTTGACCTTGTCTTCCGGTCAAAACCGGAAGTTGATGTTTAATTTTTGAAAAATTCTTAACTCCTGAACCTGGCATTGAATTGATAAGGTATAATGTCGTTACCTGTTCATTTAATCACTCTCCACGAACACCTTGTTTTTGTCACATGACAAAAACTGAAAGTCTAGTTCTTCTCCTTCTTCCACGGAACTCTTATCAGCAGCATAACTCAAGATTGAAACTGAATTGAACCTTGAAACTCATCAGATAATTGAACCTCAATATGAAGACGGCACAGTTGTCATTACGTCATGATGACGTCATCAGGTGTCAAATTACAAGGTTTTTAAAGTTTAAAAATGACCATTGGCTTTTTGCTGTATCTCAACGAATATGAAAGCTATGATGTTCATACTTGGGCATCTGATAGGGCAAGACTGGGGCAACATTTGAAAAGTTAACGCCAAAATCGTACGACCTTAGCTTCCGGGTCGTTACCCTAGGTCGAAGTTCGCCTTCGTTGTTTTCCTTCAAAAAACAACTTTCGAGCTTATCTACGGAATAACTCAAGATTGAGATTGAATTGAATGTTGAAACTCACCAGATAGTTGAACCTTAGTATCAAGACAACACATACTTAATTACGTCATGATGACGTCATCGGGCATTGAATTCAACATTGAAACTCATCAGATAGCTGGACCTTCATATCAAGATGACATACACTTGATGATGTCATGATAACTATAATTGCTTGTCTCCACCCAGGGGTAAAATGGGTACCTGTGAGGGCAGAGATGGTTCTTGTGATTGATTTAGCTTAGTAGCGCATATATTGCAGCACAGGCTGTATATTCCCCAGGGAGCTGAGCTGGTTTAAGGAATGAAATAAATGGCCCAGTGACCAGGGGTAATAATGTTCGAAGCGCTTTGAGACGCCCTTGGGTGTGATAAAGCGCGATATAAATCCATATTATTATTTTTATTATCAAATTACATTAAATTAAATTTTAATACTTGAAAAAGTCATAACTCATCAACCACTGAATGGATTTGTACAATCTACACATCATCGGATAGGTCGTTAAGAGTTTGACAAATGCTACACAGAACCTTTACAACATTTGAACTGACTTCCGGTTCAAACCGGAAGTTGAAACTTTCAAAATATCTGACCATATTCATATCATTTAAACTAATAATCATTTCAGCATAATTTTTGTATCAGGGTGTAGACCGTTAAGCCTGCTCAAACTTTTGCACAGACATAACAACATGTTTACATTTACATCTGGTCGAAAAAGGACGAAAACACACACCCATCAGTTGACCCGCATTGACGACGCACGATAGCGTATTATTGTGTAAAAACCTTGCCCTGGCCACTCAAACTTTAAATTATGTTACTCAAGCGTATTCTCTTAGAAGTCGGAAGTTGCTTTTTAATGTTTTAAATCTCATAAATCCTGAACCACTTATTCGATTTTTATTTTCTATACGTCAACAGAAAGGACATCGGAGACTTCACCAGCGCAACCAAGCGTGACCTCTATTGATTCTGACATCCGGTTCATACTGGAAGTTAAAATTTATTATTTGAAAAAATCATAACTTCTGAACCACACATTGAATTTTTATCAATCTATACATCATCTAAAAGGTCTTCATAAAATAATCAACATGTGACCCTATTTGACCTCGACTTCCGGTCCAAACAGGAAGTTCATGTTAAATTTTTGAAAAGTTCATAACTCCTGAACCAGGAATTGGATTGATAAGGTATAATGACGTTACCTATTCATTCAATCACTCACAACGAACAGCTTGTTTTTGTAGTAAACAAAAACTGAATCTCTAGTTGTTGTTGTTGTTGTTTTTGTTGTTGTTGTTGTTTTTGTTGTTGTTGTTGTTGTTTATTTTTTTATTGTTTTTCCTTCTTTCCGTCAGTCCGTGTGTCTGTCGGGCTGTCGGGCGGGCGGGCTTTTTGGCTGTCGGGCTGTCTGTCTGGGCGAGGGCTACATTGTAGGGTAATTCGTGTAGACGGTACTTGTTGGTATTTCCTTCTCTGCGGGGTGAAGCCCATAATTTATAAAGAGAGCTTAAAGAAAAAAGGACTTTGTTTGTCTTTCTGACTGTAAGCGGGATATCTGGAAAAGGTGACTCTTGAATTAAGCGGAACTTAAAAAAAAAAAAATCTTGGGTAAAGGACCAATTGCTTAACACAAATTAGTTGATGATGACGTCGTCGAGTGAAATGACATTAATTCAGAAATTGTTTATTTCAAACTTTCGTACCTCGTGAGCTACTTGAGCTAATTTCACAATCTATACGTCTTACGAGAGGTTTATAAAGAGAAAGTATATATAAGGTTTGGCAATCACTCTTTAAATTAATGCAATAAAACCTATTGGTAAGAAGCCTATAGAGCAGCTTTCGATAGTATAAAGCATTTTGAGAAACATTTCACGTCGAAGTTTCGTGGTTATGGCCCCCAAATTTGAATATGAGACACAATTCTGTCAGAAACACTTTTCAGATTGTGTATTCCTATTAGGGACTATTCTTCCTTCATGGACATATTCGCTCCGGATCTCAAATACGCGACCCCCTTTTGAAATTAAATTTTCACAGCTTAGTTTTATTCTATATATCAACATTAATATAGGATTAAAACGATCGAACGCTTCCAAAAACAAAAGATATACTTGCCTTTAAAAACCTTAACACTAATATGACACAAATTGCATTGACATTGATTTTTGGTACCATCCGAAATTCAAGCTGAAAATCGTTAACTCACTCCTAAATCTCCAGGCCTTGTTGAGAAATTAGCAATGTCGTCATCATGACGTCATCCCTTGCCAAATTTCTATACGCTGATATGATATAAATATATGCAAGATTTGGGAAAAGTTAATGTGTGGAATATTTTAATGTATGTGATGACCTGATTTGAACTTGTTGTGTAACAGATAAGATGCTAAAAATGTCTGATGTTTTTTGTCGATCCGAGTCTTACACATCTTACACATCTTTAGCGCCACCTACTTTGAGCATAGGCGTTAATCTTTAGTATTATGTTAGACTGGTCGGATAACGACAGGCACTGGTTTTACAGACTCAACGATTTCATTGGATACAATGATTTCATTGGATACAATGATTTCATTGGATAAACATGCAGTAACGTAAGCTTTCCAGATCTGTGTTATGATTGGTCCGAGGTGATCGGTCGTCTGCATGCAGCGTGTGCATAATGTTTACATCATGTAAAGGTTGTTGGATGATACATGTAAGTCGTGTGAACTGTGAATTGACAACGAATCTCCGTGTGAAATGAATGCGAGCCTTGAAGTGTGACGTCAGATGTTCGGGCTAGTATTATGTCTGAGTATCCCCTTATAGACTGGTCCCCTGTCTTAAGTGTGACGTCAGATGTGCAGGCTACACTACACCCCTACTGCTCTCAATCCGGAGAGCTTTTGTGATAATGACAACAGTAAATGCGTATTTACACAGCATTTTGTCAAGTGCACTTTCCTGTAAAAGACCAAAGCAATTCAAATGCACCGTTCATGAAGAAAGTTGTTTTCAAATGGTGGGCAATGCAGCATTATATTTACAAAATCATACATCTCTTCTGATGTCACAACAGTAATGACAAGTTTGAATAGTTTTTTGTGGGCTCCAAACTCATTTAGACAAATAAAATAACAATTCTGAAATAACCCAAGACTAAACTTCTGTGCAATAAAGGCAAAATACAACTTAACATTTCGATTGTTTTAATGTCATATTATATAAATGTAGATAGGCCCTATATTTCGAAAGGTGGTAGATTTTTTGACATACTGCCGAAAATCTGGAGTGGTTATGTCCACGCGGGAAGAATAATCCGTAATCGGAATACACAATCTGAGAAACCTTTCTCAGATTGAAATGCTTTTGAATCCCTCTCTCTAAAACCAAAATCCTTTGAACGGAATTGTTTCTCAATTAATGTTATACATTTATATCAACAGCTGCAGTGCTTCTATGGTCGTTGGAGTAATTACCAAACGTATACCTCCCTTTAACATAGGACGCGTTGGGGTTTAAACAATGTAGATTTACCTTAAGGCACGAGTGACCACCGAATTTCACCCATCCATTCAGCGGGCATCCCCCAACAGTGCACCTGGGTTCACATCTCTTGCCCAGGCACAGAAGCACAGCTACGAACACCAACTTTTTCCCGGTCATTGTAGTGACAATATTCTGAAAGTCTGGTCTCAGTCTGTGAATACGAAGATATTCAAAAGTCTTTAATATTATACTTAGTATAAAAATTTAACCACTATTCATTACAGTTTTAAAAAGATACAAACATAAGAAATAATTTCAAAAACAGAATCAACTAATGGCATATGTTAATGGGCGCTGAATTAATTTCGGTCATTCTACGGTCGTCGCAATGCGTGTTATTGGGTAAAATATCAGTTGCCTTTTATTTAACGGTCACCATTTGCGTGTATCTGTCTCTGTATAATTCGCCGAAATATTCTGACCATCGCCAGTCGTGCGTCGCCCGTCGTACGTCGTGCTAACCCGTCGTCCGTTGCCCGTCGCATGTTTATAGGTCTTGTCACGCACGCGCAGTGCAGTTGTTTTGCTTGCTTTCGTGTCCCCAAACGCTTCTTGTAACTATTACGACATTTGTTGAACGATCGACCAGCGGCCAGCATGAAAAAGGAATCATTCTCCCAAACAACTCAGAAATAGTGGCGTATATGAGATACAGAGACGATCTATAGCAACAAAAACAAGGCTCAGGATTTAACTTGGACGGTAAAGAATTTGCACCAACTTTGAAATTCACTTCAGAGATCTCCGCCTACCAAATCACCTTTCTTGACCTCGTGATTTACATAGGCGAACGTTTTTCAGAAAGAAGAGAAGCTTGATACGAAAAAAAGCCCAGACTAGTACAAATACCTTGCTCGGGATTCTGCCCACCCTGAATTTGTATTCTGCGGCGGCGTCATTATAAAAAGGGTGAAACGACGAGATCAAAAGCACGCACAAAGGATTTTGAGAGTAAAGTCAATTTCTTTTAAGAAAAACTAATAGAATGTGGATACAACACGAAAGAAGTGACCCGCTCTCCTAAATCTAATGATGACCACAGGAATTTACGAAGCCCAGGAGGGGACAGTAGTAGGAAAAATATTATGGGGCTTATTTGTTCGCAAGGTTTATTAATCCATTCGAACGAATTGATATTCCGTTTGCACGGTTTGACCATCCATTCATTCACACGGTTTAATAATCTGTTCAAACGAATTAGTAATCCGTTTGCACGGTTTAATAATAATCCGTTCGAAAGAATTATAGTAATCCGTACGAACGAATTAGTAATGTTCGTTCGTACGGTTTGGGCTGCCCCTATCATTTGAAGAAAAGAACAAAAGAAAAAGGGTAAAAGAAAAAGAAAGGAACGATAGAAAGACAGAAGGAATGAAGGAATAGAAAAGGGAGACAGAAGAAGAAAAACTGCGGTCCCCGGACCCCACACCGTAAAGGCTTTGCGTTCATTCATTCTTCTCATAAAGTAAAATGCCTTACGCTATACATGCAATTATATCCTAGCTGTTTTGCATAAACGGCTAGCACTTCGTCACCGTTTTCACGAAGAGGCAATTTAGGCAATTCAACAAAACTTTCATGTTTGGAGAAATCCACGTTTGAAGTTAAGCTATTTTTGAAATCACTGTTTCGGACACTGTTTTTTATTGAATTGTTTCCCTTATATTAGAAAACCAATCCTTCCCCCCAAAAAAAATAAATAAAAACTAGAGATAGTTATTGTAACTAACAATCACAGAGCTGTTCTTTCATAGCTACAAGAAATCACAAACATTACGACCTTATGACATGTGGTTCAGGAGATATGATTATGTCAAGTTATGAGCTCTTTTTTTTGGACCGGAAGTTAAGGTCAAAAATAAACCTGGTCTTCATTCTGATACTGAATCGAAAGGAGCTTTTAAACCAGAAATAAAGGTCAACATGAGATCATGGTAACCCTTGTCTAACATTTAATGGTCAAAGGGTTTATAAATGAAAAGAAATAGAAAATCGGTTGTGTAGTTCTAAAGATATGGTCCCACTTCCGGTTGACCCAGAAGTAAAGGTCAACATGGGGTCACGGTTACCCCGGAAGTAAAGTAAAGGTCAACATGGGGTCACGGTTATCCAAGGATAACCTCCAATGTCCAAGGAGTCTATAACTTAAAACAGTTTGAAAATCGGTTGTGTAGTTCTTAAGATAGGGTCCCACTTCCGGTTGACCTGGAAGTAAAGGTCAACATGAGGTCACAGTTACCCAAGGCTAATCTCCAATGCCCAAGGAGTCTATAACTGAAAAAAGTTTGAAAATCTGACGTAAACTTCTTGAGATATCACAGAAACAAGTTTGGCTAATTAAATATTCATACCGCTGTCACGTGATTAATTAATTAAAATTGTTTTCAATAACATCTATGGATTACTTCTGGCTGGGCGAACTGATGTAAGTCCCATGCTTGACAGGCTTTCGCAATTAGCAAACCATTTTCCAGGCTAATTGATCAGTTGTAGGTGACTGGATCTAATCAAATAAGCACAGCGTTGTAGCCACGGTTTGTGTTTTGAACCATCAAAACGTATTTTAAACGATTTTTTTGTACACAAAAAGAAAATACGCTACAAATGACGTCGTGATGACGTGACGAAGAATGTTAGGCCACATTGCACACCTATAATACAAGACAAGTCCATAACTGAAAAAAGTTTGAGAATCGGATGTATTGTTCTTGAGATATGTTTGCTACAAGATTGGCTAATTAAATATTCACACGGCTGTCACGTGAATAATTAATTTAAAATTTTAATCTAATTACATCTAAAATTTAAGTCAGGGCATAAGCTTTAGTATGGTATATGATTTGCCTACTTTTGATAATTTTAAAAGGGACATATGGCTTTCGAAAGAGACACAGGTTAAGTCAATACGATTTTAGGGAAAGGAAGAATAATAATAACTAGATATTTAGTGTTTGTTGACAAACACAAAGCTGTTCCGTGTTGTTTTGCTTCGATTAAGTGCTTCAAAGCTTTAAAGTTGGTCTGTTGGGCTTTAAAGATTGAAGTCTCTTGACCTTTGACAGGCCCCCTTTTCACTTAAGGATGCCTAAAAACCTAAACCTGGTCTTCATTCTGATACTGAATCGAAAGGAGCTTTTAACCCAGAAATAAAGGTCATCATGAGGTCATGGTAACCCTTGTCTAACATTTATTGCTCAAAGGGGTTTGTAATTGAAAATAAAATTAAAATCAGGTTTGTAGTTCTTAAGATATGGTCCCACTTTCGGTTGACCCAGAAGTAAAGGTCAACATGGGGTCACGGTAACCCAAGGCTAATCTCCAATGCCCAAGGAGTCTATAACTGACAAAAGTTTGAAAATCGGTTGTGTAGTTCTTGAGATATGGTCCCACTTCCGGTTGACCCATAGGTAAAGGTCAACATGGGGTCACGGTTACTCAAGGCTATTCTCCAATGCCCATTAGGAGCCTATAACTGAAAAAAGTTTGAAAATCGGTTAAGTTCTTGAAATAAGGTCTCATTTCCGGTTGACCCGGAAGTAAAGGTCAACATGGGGTCACGGTTACCCAAGGCTTATCTCCAATGCCCAAGGAGTCTATATCTGAAACAAGTTTGAAAATCGGTTGTATGGTTCTTGAAATATGGTCTCACTTCCGGTTGATGCGGAAGTAAAGGTCAACATGGGGTCACAGTTACCCAGGCTAATCTCCAATGCCCAAGGAGTCTATAACTGAAAAAAGTTTGAAAATCGGTTGTGTAGTTCTTGAAATATGGTCTCACTTCCGGTTGACCCGGAAGTAAAGGTCAACATGGGGTCATGGTTACCTAAGGCTAATCTCCAATGCCCAAGGAGTCTATAATTGAAAAATGATTGAAAATCGATTGTGTAGTTCTTGAGATATGGTCCCACTTCCGGTTGACCCGGAAGTAAAGGTCAACATGGGGTCACGGTTACCCAAGGCTAATCTCCAATGCCCAAGGAGTCTATAACTGAAAAAAGTTTGAAAATCGGTTGTGTAGTTCTTGAAATATGGTCTGACTTCCGGTTGACCCGGAAGTAAAGGTCAACATGGGGTCATGGTTACCTAAGGCTAATCTCCAATGCCCAAGGAGTCTATAATTGAAAAATGATTGAAAATCGATTGTGTAGTTCTTGAGATATGGTCCCACTTCCGGTTGACCCGGAAGTAAAGGTCAACATGGGGTCACGGTTACCCAAGGTTATTCTCCAATGACCATTAGGAGTCTATAACTGAACAAAGTTTTAAAATTGATTGTGTAGTACTTGAAATACGGTGTCACTTCCGGTTGACCCGGAAGTAAAGGTCAACATGGGGTCACAGTTACCCAAGGCTAATCTCCCATGCCCAAGGAGTCTATAACTGAAAAAAGTTTGAAAATCGGTTGTGTAGTTCTTGAGATGTGGTCCCACTTCCGGTTGACCCGGAAGTAAAGGTCAACATGGGGTCACGGTTACCCAAGGTTATTCTCCAATGCCCATTGGGAGTCTATAACTTAACAAAGTTTTAAAATTGATTGTGTAGTACTTGAAATACGGTGTCACTTCCGGTTGACCCGGAAGTAAAGGTCAACATGGGGTCACGGTTACCCAAGGCTAATCTCCCATGCCCAAGGAGTCTATAACTGAAAAAAGTTTGAAAATCGGTTGTGTAGTTCTTGAGATGTGGTCCCACTTCCGGTTGACCCGGAAGTAAAGGTCAACATGGGGTCACGGTTACCCAAGGTTATTCTCCAATGCCCATTGGGAGTCTATAACTGAACAAAGTTTTAAAATTGATTGTGTAGTACTTGAAATACGGTGTCACTTCCGGTTGACCCGGAAGTAAAGGTCAACATGGGGTCACGGTTACCCAAGGCTAATCTCCCATGCCCAAGGAGTCTATAACTGGAAAAAGTTTGAAAATCGGTTGTGTAGTTCTTGAAATATGGTCTCACTTCCGGTTGACCCGGAAGTAAAGGTCAACATGGGGTCACGGTTACCCAGGGCTAATTTCCAATGCCCAAGGAGTCAATAACTGAAAAAAGTTTGAAAATCGGCTGTGTACTTTTTGAGATATGGTGCTGCAAAGATTAACTAATTAAAGCTTTGAATTACCGTAATTTGACACCTGATGACGTCACAGTAACAAAAATGTGTTTTTCTTACTAATAAATTTGATAAGGTACACGATGGTATGTAACTTATCCCAATCCAATGCCTTTTAACGAAAACCCTATTAGAACGTACGTATATCCTCTCTCGATTCCAATATCACGGCATTCTTTGACGCCTAGCCGTGATTGCGCAATCACGGCACAATTTGCCAGCTAGCCATGGGGTCCAATTTGTCACTTCTTCGTTAATTATCTTGGAAATACATTGTACATTGATTAGTTTTAATGGTCTGGAATAACTCTTAGTGAAAGTATTTCACTTTTCAAAACAGTTTGGGTAATTTAGGAAACTTATTTAGAAAATATTGTGTTTTTGAACAGTAAAACTTGTGCAATCTGAGCACAATATGAGCACCATGTCTTTTGTACACAGATAAAAAACGTGCCAATAGATGATGTCATGATGACGTCACAGTGAAAAATATGCCGCAATCCACATCTACTACCTAAAAGGAGTCCATAATTGAAAAAAAATTGAGAATTGGATGTATACTTCTTGAGATATGATTCAAACAAGATTGCCTAATTAAATATTCACATGACTGTCACGTGAATAATTAATTAAGAATTTTAATCCAATTACATCTAAAATTTAATTCAGGGCATAAGCTTTAATAAGGTATATGATTTGTCTACTTCTGATAATTCTAAGAGAGACATATGACAGTCAGAAAAGTCACAGGTTAAGTCAATGGGTTTTTAGGGAAAGAAAGAATAATAATAATAACTAGAGATAGTGATTGTGTACAATCACAGAGCTGTTCCAATGCCCAAGGAGTCTCTAATTGAAAAGAAATTGAAAATCGGTTGTGTAGTTCTTGAGATATGGTCCCACTTCCGGTTGACCCGGAAGTAAAGGTCAACATGGGGTCACGGTTACCCAAGGTTATTCTCCAATGCCCATTAGGAGTCTATAACTGAACAAAGTTTGAAAATCGGTTGTGTAGTTATTGAGATATGATCCCACTTCCGGTTGACCCAGAAGTAAAGGTCAACATGGAGTCACGGTTATCAAAGGATAATCTCCAATTCCCAATGAGTCTATAACTGAAAAATGTTTGAAAATTGGTTGTGTAGTTCTTGAGATATGGTCCCACTTCCGGTTGACCTGGAAGTAAAGGTCAACATGGGGTCATGCTTACCCAAGGCTAATCTCCTATGCCCAAGGAGTCTATAACTGAAAAAAGTTTGAAAATTGATTGTGTAGTTCTTGAAATTTGGTGTCACTTCCGGTTCACCCGGAAGTAAAGGTCAACATGGGGTCATGGTTACCCAAGGCTAATCTCCAATGCCCAAGGAGTCTATAACTGAAAAAAGTTTGAAAATCGGTTGTGTAGTTCTTTAAATATGGTCTCACTTCCGGTTGACCCGGAAGTAAAGGTCAACATGGGGTCACGGTTACCCAAGGCTAATTTCCAATGCCCAATGAGTCTATAACTGAAAAATGTTTGAAAATTGGTTGTGTAGTTCTTGAGATATGGTCCCACTTCCGGTTGACCTGGAAGTAAAGGTCAACATGGGGTCATGCTTACCCAAGGCTAATCTCCTATGCCCAAGGAGTCTATAACTGAAACAAGTTTGAAAATTGATTGTGTAGTTCTTGAAATTTGGTGTCACTTCCGGTTCACCCGGAAGTAAAGGTCAACATGGGGTCATGGTTACCCAAGGCTAATCTCCAATGCCCAAGGAGTCTATAACTGAAAAAAGTTTGAAAATCGGTTGTGTAGTTCTTTAAATATGGTCTCACTTCCGGTTGACCCGGAAGTAAAGGTCAACATGGGGTCACGGTTACCCAAGGCTAATTTCCAATGCCCAATGAGTCTATAACTGAAAAAAAATTGAAAATCGGTTGTGTAGTTCTTTAAATATGGTCTCACTTCCGGTTGACCTGGAAGTAAAGGTCAACATGGGGTCACGGTTACCCAAGGTTATTCTCCAATGCCCATTAGGAGTCTATAACTGAACAAAGTTTGAAAATCGGTTGTGTAGTTATTGAGATATGATCCCACTTCCGGTTGACCCAGAAGTAAAGGTCAACATGGAGTCACGGTTATCAAAGGATAATCTCCAATTCCCAATGAGTCTATAACTGAAAAATGTTTGAAAATTGGTTGTGTAGTTCTTGAGATATGGTCCCACTTCCGGTTGACCTGGAAGTAAAGGTCAACATGGGGTCATGCTTACCCAAGGCTAATCTCCTATGCCCAAGGAGTCTATAACTGAAAAAAGTTTGAAAATCGGTTGTGTAGTTCTTTAAATATGGTCTCACTTCCGGTTGACCCGGAAGTAAAGGTCAACATGGGGTCACGGTTACCCAAGGCTAATTTCAAATGCCCAATGAGTCTATAACTGAAAAATGTTTGAAAATCGGTTGTGTAGTTCTTTAAATATGGTCTCACTTCCGGTTGACCCGGAAGTAAAGGTCAACATGGGGTCACGGTTACCCAAGGCTAATTTCCAATGCCCAATGAGTCTATAACTGAAAAAAGTTTGAAAATCGGTTGTGTAGTTCTTTAAATATGGTCTACTTCCGGTTGACCCGGAAGTAAAGGTCAACATGGGGTCACGGTTACCCAAGGCTAATTTCCAATGCCCAATGAGTCTATAACTGAAAAAAGTTTGAAAATCGGGTGTGTAGTTCTTGAAATATGGTCTCACTTCCGGTTGACCCGGAAGTAAAGGTCAACATGGGGTCATGGTTACCCAATGCTAATTTCCAATGCCCAAGGAGTCAATAACTGAAAAAAGTTTGAAAATCGGCTGTGTACTTCTTGAGATATGGTGCTGCAAAAATTAACTAATTAAAGCTTTGAATTACCGTAATTTGACACCTGATGACGTCACAGTAACAAAAATGTGTTTTTCTTACTAATAAATTTGATAAGGTACACGATGGTATGTAACTTATCCCAATCCAATGCCTTTTAACGAAAACCCTATTAGAACGTACGTATATCCTCTCTCGATTCCAATATCACGGCAGTCTTTGACGCCTAACCGTGATTGCGCAATCACGGCACAATTTGCCAGCTAGCCATGGGGTCCAATTTGTCACTTCATCGTTAATTATCTTGGAAATACATTGTACCTTGATTAGTTTTAATGGTCTGGAATAACTCTTAGTGAAAGTACTTCACTTTTCAAAACAGTTTGGGTAATTTAGGAAACTTATTTAGAAAATATTGTGTTTTTGAACAGTAAAACTTGTGCAATCTGAGCACAATATGAGCACCATGTCTTTTGTACACAGATAAAAAACGCGCCAATAGATGATGTCATGATGACGTCACAGTGAAAAATATGCCGCAATCCACATCTACTACATAAAAGGAGTCCATAATTGAAAAAAAATTGAGAATTGGATGTATACTTCTTGAGATATGATTCAAACAAGATTGCCTAATTAAATATTCACATGACTGTCACGTGAATAATTAATTAAGAATTTTAATCCAATTACATCTAAAATTTAATTCAGGGCATAAGCTTTAATATGGTATATGATTTGTCTACTTCTGATAATTCTAAGAGAGACATATGACAGTCAGAAAAGTCACAGGTTAAGTCAATGGGTTTTTAGGGAAAGAAAGAATAATAATAATAATAATAATTAAAAAAAATAAAAAAAATCTTAACGAAAACAATAGCTGTTCCGACAGAAATTGTCGGAACAGCTAATAATAATAATAATAATAATAATAATAATAATAAAAAATAAAAAAAATCTTGACGAAAACAATAGCTGTTCCGACAGAAATTGTCGGAACAGCTAAAAATAAAAATCTTGACAGAAACAATAGCTGTTCCGACAGAAATTGTCGGAACAGCTAATAATAATAATAATAATAATAATAATAATAATAATAATAATAATAATAATAATAATAATAATAATAATAATAAAAAAAATAAAAAATCTTGACGAAAACAATAGCTGTTCCGACAGAAATAGTCGGAACAGCTAATAATAAAAAATAAAAAAAATCTTGACGAAAACAATAGCTGTTCCGACAGAAATTGTCGGAACAGCTAAAAATAAAAATCTTGACAGAAACAATAGCTGTTCCGACAGAAATTGTCGGAACAGCTAATAATTAAAAAAAATAAAAATCTTGACAGAAACAATAGCTGTTCCGACAGAAATTGTCGGAACAGCTAATAATTTAAAAAAATAAAAATCTTGACAGAAACAATAGCTGTTCCGACAGAAATTGTCGGAACAGCTAATAATAATAATTTAAAAAAATAAAAATCTTGACGAAAACAATAGCTGTTCCGACAGAAATTGTCGGAACAGCTAATAATAATAATAATAATAATAATAATAATAATAATAATAATAATAATAATAATAATAATAATAATAATTAAAAAAAAAAAAAATCTTGACGAAAACAATAGCTGTTCCGACAGAAATAGTCGGAACAGCTAATAATAAAAAATAAAAAAAATCTTGACGAAAACAATAGCTGTTCCGACAGAAATTGTCGGAACAGCTAAAAATAAAAATCTTGACAGAAACAATAGCTGTTCCGACAGAAATTGTCGGAACAGCTAATAATTAAAAAAAATAAAAATCTTGACAGAAACAATAGCTGTTCCGACAGAAATTGTCGGAACAGCTAATAATTTAAAAAAATAAAAATCTTGACAGAAACAATAGCTGTTCCGACAGAAATTGTCGGAACAGCTAATAATAATAATTTAAAAAAATAAAAATCTTGACGAAAACAATAGCTGTTCCGACAGAAATGGTCGGAACAGCTAATTTAAAAAAATAAAAATCTTGACGAAAACAATAGCTGTTCCGACAGAAATGGTCGGAACAGCTAATAATAATAATAATAATAATAATAATAAAAAAAATTAAAAATCTTCACGAAAACAATAGCTGTTCCGACAGAAATAGTCGGAACAGCTAATAATAAAAAATAATAACAATCTTGACAGAAACAATAGCTGTTCCGACTGCATCGGAACAGCTAATAATAATAATAATAAAAATAATAAAAATCTCGACGAAAACAATAGCTGTTCCGACTGCATCGGAACAGCTAATAATAATAAAAATAATAAAAATCTCGACGAAAACAATAGCTGTTCCGACTGCATCGGAACAGCTAAAAATAATAAAAATCTCGACGAAAACAATAGCTGTTCCGACAGCTAGGTCAGAACAGCTAATAAAAAAAATAAAAATCTGGACGATTTCAAAAGCTGTTCCGACTGAAAGGTCGGAACAGCTAATAAAAAGAATAAAAAACTGGACGATTTCAAAAGCTGTTCCGACTGAAAGGTCGGAACAGCTAAAAATAAAAATCTGGACGATTTCAAAAGCTGTTCCGACTGAAAGGTCGGAACAGCTAATAAAAATCTGGACAAAAACAAAAGCTGTTCCGACTGAAAGTTCGGAACAGCTAATAAAAAAAATAGCAAAACAATAATTGCTAAACAGAAAATAAACACATTATGTGGTATAAATAATGTGTTAAATGCATATGAAAAGTCATAGATTGCGTCAGAGAGATCTCATTTGAGTTATTAAGATACTATTTTAATTCATAATTAATGAAAACGTGGTGGCCGGATACGGACATTTTCTTTCAATACATTTTTATCCAATCTTACTGATAAAGATCCACAAACTTACAAACGCAGTCATCATCACTATTTCAGGACAGGGGTACAAATACCGCCAGGAGGTGGGGGCGAGAAAGCGTTGAGTCTGAGCACTATACGGCGTGGGGTCCAGGAGCCCATGTCCCTGGTGGGGTCTGGGGGCGTAGCCCTTGGCGGGGGCGGATCCCTAATTCGGAAAAACAGTGCCTAGGCAATCAGTCTCCTTTTTTCTCACACCCTTGCTTTTTAAACCATGATTCTCAATCGGCACGGGAGAAGCTATAAATGACGAAACCTTATGCTTTTTGAACATTTTGAATGCATTCCGGTCCTAATGTTTTCTGTGCATGTCCATAAAAAAAATTATATGATGTACATATCGAATACCATCAATGGTTTTTGTGGTCACACTTGGTCTCATCTCATGATTTGCTTGCACACGGCCACATGTATGAATTCATTCTTCCCTCTACAAACATGTATTGCGAAGTCACGTGTTTGGGAGAAGCAAAATGGGGCGACGGAGGACGCACGACGGGCGACGTGCGACGCGCGAAGCACGACGAGCGACGCACGACGAGCTATACAGACAGGCGATGCACGATGGGCGACGCACGAAGGCAGGATATGGAATCCGTTTCTCCATCATAACTGGTCTCAGATCACCTCCGACAGATGGTTACTAAACACCATTTCAGCATAAATTATTTCATTGCACATCCTGTGCAATCAGTCAAACCAAACAGAATATGGTTTTCTGATGAGGAAATTCAGACTGTAAATATCAGGAGACTAAAAAACTTCTTTAAAAGAGGGTGCAATGCAGCCTACTAAAAAGTCCAATTCAGGTCAATTTGTATCGAACATATTCCTCAGAATCTGACAGTTTGAGACAATTTATAAATCTGAAAGATTTGAATACAGTTGTCAATTATGAACATTTTAGAATGGACAATATAAAACAAGGGAGATTATTCAGCCTAATGACTTATATATTCACTCCCATTGACCCGAAAGATGCGTATTTCGCAGTCCCCATGTGTGAGATTGATCGAACATATCTGTGTTTTTGTATGGAGAACCAGTTATACAGCTTCACCTTTTACCATTCGGGCTGAGCTCAGCCCTTCAAATTTTCACAAAGGTGATGAAACCAGTATTTACAGCAATAAGACGCCAATGAATTCGTTATTGATGACATTCTAATCATGGCGTAGTCAAAGAATGAAAGTATTCAGCAAACAACATTATGTAGTACAATTGCTGGAATATTTGGGACTCCAGATAAACAAGGAAAAATCCTGCTTGAAACCAAAGAACCATTCAACGTACCTGGGCATTGAAATCGATTCCAAAACAATGACAATCCATGTTCCGAAATTGAAAATACACAAATTAAAATCGGAAGGAACAACAACTCTGGATAAGAGAGTTTTTACTTAAGAGACATAGGCATGATTATTGCCACCTTTGAAGATTTACCAAGAGGAAAATAACAGAAGAGATAACATGGTCGGATGTTCCATGCGATGATGCTAAATCGTAAGTAATATTTTTTGTAAGCACCTATTGATATTGTTGTGTACAGATGCCAGTTATATAGGCTGGATGGGGTACAGTCTCCGAAACGAACAACTCTTACATACAGGGTAGGCCTATATAAGTGGGTCCAAAAACCAACAACGGCTGTATAAAAATATGTTAGAGTTAATGGCAGCTCAAAATGCATTGCTAACCGTCTATGAAAATAATGTTCACGTTCTGATCAAATCAGACAACCCACAGAGGAACTGGTGGTCCCTTAAATGACCTCATATCAAAAAAATTCCTTTGGTGATCGGAAGAAATATTATTCTATCCGCAACCCATGTCGCACTAGTATATAGCGGCTTTTATGCATAGTGTAAACCTCATAGAAATTTTAAAAACAGCCGACTGGGCAAATTCAAATACATTTGCTCAACTTTAATAACCGAGGAAGTATCCTTCGGTAAAGTAGTGCTTAATTTTACTATGTAATATTCTGCTATAAGTTAATAATAATAACTGAGAGTTCCTCAAACGATTTATACCTGTGGTTACATTTTGTGTCCATCACAGAATGTTTGTATTTACTTTGAACATGCAATCCCTCTGAAGACTTTTACGAATGGTATAATGAAGTAGAATTTAAAATTGTATGAATGAATAAAATGTAATTGGATTTCTATTAATAGGGCCTACTAATGAAGTACAAGTCGAAGAGGGTCCCGCCCGCTGCTGAGTTTTGAACCCTCCCAATATACTGTTTGGTCAAAATATGATCTCAGAAAAGATGCCCCATGACTTGTGTCGGGGACGGGCATCTCCCTTTAGACTTATTTGAATAACAATAGAACCTTTAGATGTATTGTGTGATCTGCATGCTATCACGTAGGAAGAAGTGCAATCCCTCTTCGACTTGTACTTCATTATTATTCATAAAATTACAATTTTATTTCATTCATTCATATAATTGTTTAATTATATTCTACTTTTAAAACATCTTTCAAACCATAATAGACATTTTCGCACAGCTCTCGGTAAACATCGGAGGATTTAATGGTGTGTACAACATTGGTAAGATTGGAAATATAAAAGTTTACAGCTTTCCACATAAACTTACATGCTATAAAGATGGTCATGGTGGAAAACGTCCCTTGAAATAGTTTTGCTATAGTTTTTAGGAAATGTGTAAAACAATTAGCCTACTCTTTATCACTGGTGTTAAATCCGATGTTTGAAATCAGTGAAAACATATAATGGGGGTTTTCACTGTTTTCTCATGACTCCGAAGACCGATTGAGCTTAAACTTTCACAGGTTTGTTATTTCATGTATATGTTAGGTCACATCAAGTGCGGATACTGGTCTTTGACAATTACCGTTGTTGTACACACCCTTTAATTAATATGCATAACAGCCCGTCTGACACGGCACACTGGTATAGAAAAACAAACGAAAATGGAGTCGCGTAAAATAAGCTCAGTTTAGCAACAGGTGGTATACATAGAAGCCAGAATTCAAGCTTATTTGATCGAATTCAACCAGTATACTATGAGTGACTTCAGCAACAAATAGTTTGTGGAACGGTTTAAATATAATTTGTAAACTGCAATCATTGTGATATAAGTTGGGGTTTTTAATCCAGGGATAACTCTTTTTAAAGTTTTTTACTGGGCAAATTAGTTTATTTGCATCGGGAAAAGGAGTAAATCAGAGGGACGGGGTTCATCCCCGGATAGCTCAGGGCATGGAGGTTGAATCAGGGTGCGTATTTTGGGGCAGAGGGTTGGTTGGAAGGATGGCCCAAGGGATCGTTCCCAAAAATTTGGCAAGTGGTAAAAAATGGCCTAATATCTTACTAAACCATTACAAGAATCGTGGGGGGAAAGGCATCGACTTGTCTAAAAAAGAACTTCCGCTTCCCAGGTTGTATTGTAAACTTGGGTTTGATCCCTGGCTACCCGGTAGACTTGATTTCAAGTCTGAGATCGCGGTTATTTCTCTGCATCAGCCACACAAAATTTCCCCCGCAGAATGGCTATCACGCGGTCTCAGCTCGCAATCTCAGACTTGACCCCTTGTGTATACGGATATTCATTTATTCACAACTGACATTTACATAACAACACTATGCCAGAGAGATGGCCAATCAGGAGGCCACAAAACTCCTGTTGGTTGCGTCTATTCCCAATAGGTTATAATCACTTCAGCATTTTCTGTAAAATCGATTGAGTCATTTTTTTTTTTTTTTTTTAGTGCTTTGTACGTATGCTATTTATAATTTATACATAAAATAATACTAGATGTATTCTTAAAATATTGAAAAATAAACATAACAAATAACCTGATCCCTACTAGACGAAAAACTGTGTTCCCTTTATTTGAATGGAATCGTCTAATGATTTTCCCAACGTTTTTATTTATTTTGAATTTAAAAACTAGAATCACTTTGGGTTTTTTGTTTCCAAACTGTAAGTTGAATCACTGAGCAGAGGCAGATTAGTTACATGTGATTCAATGTTGTATTTCTGTACTATATCCCGTGGTATAAACGGTCAAGTTTGAATGTGCATTTTATTGACGGCTTCTGAGATTCTGACCAATCAGAGTGTTCCGTCCACTTTTGGACTAATTCGCCATAGGGTGTGTACAAACCGAAAAACAATGTTTCCAAGTCTGTGATCGTAGGTTAAAGACGGAGGTTAATCCACAAGAGGGCGCTATTTCAGGCAATTATGTATTGGCTATCAGGTAGACTAAAAACCACGAGCACAGACTTGGAACCAAGTCTAGCTACCCGGCAGCCAACGGTTGCATGACTATACTGATAGCAGCTTGAGCAAAGATGTCGACATATTGTATAGGGCAGGCACGTAGGAAGATGACTTTAACAGGGGGGGCCAGGTCATATCGTGAAATTTGCCTGGTCACTCACCTTAATTATTATACACTTTACCCGAATCCCTAGATCACCAGACTTACATAAAATCGTTTAATGTACTATAAGTTTAAATCCGCGATGTAAAACTTGAAGTTAAAAATATTTGTGTAGCCCCCTGGAGCTCTGAGCTTTGAGCTCTGAGCTTTTGGCGTTTTGGGGTCGAAAAATCAAGCCTCCGTGTACCTAAATACAGAGGAAAAGAGCACTTCTGCTCAATATCAATCGTCTAATTTTACAGGAAAAAGGAAAAAGGACTCCTAGAAAATGTTAATCCCACGTTGGCTTTTGTATACACGCATAACAGGGGCGGATCCAGGATTTTTTAAACCGGGGGGCACAACGGCGCAACCAGGATTTTGTATTAGAGGGTAAACCAAAAAAGGGTGGGGTCCAGGGGCGAAGCCCCGGTGGGGGTTCAGGGGGCGAAGCCCCCTGAAGCTCTGAGCTGTTTGCGTTTTGAGAGTTGAAAAATCAAGCCTCCATGTGCCTAAAACAGAGAACTAGACACACTCTTATTGGAAATCAGATCCATATAAATCTTCTTAGTTTACTGGAACATTTTCTGTAACATTGATGGTGGGGTCCAGGGGTGAGGCCCCGGTGGGGGTCCAGGGGGCGATGCCCCCGGAAGCTCTGAGCTTTTGGCATTTTGAGGGGTAAAAAATCAAGCCTCTGTGTGCCTGAAACCGAGAAGCCTTTTAAGCTCTTCTGATCCATACCAATCTTCTAATTTTACTCAAAGAAACTGTTAATCCCACAAATCTCGCGTTTGGATCTGGTCGCTGCAATATCTGGTTTCATGCATATTCATATAAAATAGTTCAAGCTTAGTATATAGTCTTTACTTGAATGCCAGAACGACATGAAATATACTTTATCCAGGACAAATTGGCACGTCAGGTTTCAAACGCTTTTGTTATCGTGCAAATCTAAGCAATTACAAGTGACATATCATGAAAGATTCATTTTGGCAGAAAGAAACAAATTTGATAGGCATAGGATGAAAAAGAAATCCATCCTGCCGCTTGGGGAAAAGACACCACACACACTTGTGGCTAATTTTTAAGAAGGTAGGCCTAGATAGTTAAAAAAATAAAAATAAAAATTTGCGTCTGTTGCATGGACGGAAGCACCGACGAAGAAACTTCAAGATTCCGTAAGCAAATGTATTCAAATAGCCACTTTGTCAATGTGATCTGATTAAATGGCCTTACACATGAACAAGCCAATTTATCATCTGGACAAATTTTTTTTAGGGGGGCCCGGCCCCCCCGCATTTTTTTCAGCGGGGGCCAGTGGCCCCCCCCCCCCCCCCGGCCCCCCGGTTCCTACGTGCCTGTAGGGAGATCGCCGACATAGGGCTAGATAGCTCAGTGGGTAGAATGCCGGCATTTTAAACCGGAGGTCGTTGGTTCAAATCCCGCCCTGTCAATTGTCTTCGTTCAACCCAAAATTATTCCAAATTTACCTAGTCAGTTTCCCTTGTGCATGGTTTTATAACTTGTTATAAAACATACCTTGCGCCAGTTCAATTATTAAGTGTTTTACCAATCATTCCTTAAAACAAGGGAGAAATTTACAATTAACATATTTTAGGACATAATGAATGTAATTTTCCAAATAAAAAAAAATTAATTGAACCGAAAGGTTGATTCATGACAGCTGGTCCGGGATCAGATTTATAATCAATGTTTCTCAATTTGCGGAGATATTACTATCAACATAAAGAAGTCGAGTCGTCGAGTTTTATCCCTGGTTTAGTTGAGATTTATTTCATGCTGTAACTCTCTCGTCAAAAAGGAGTCACATTTCCTCGCCATTTCCCAACCAATCTTCATTAACTAAAAACATATTTTCTATAATTTAGTTCTATAGTATTTAAACTGTTATGAGCGAAAAATTCGAAAACATACCTGATAATTCGGACACGATAAGAATAGCAAGCGCTGATCTCCTTTCCCGAAAACGCAATAAACCAGGACCGTTTGGTGGAAGATGAAAATAGTGCTGAATCTTCTATCTCTGATATGGTGTCATTATCAGTATCCAATCAGGAAAGAACACACATTTTGGAGTGTGACGAATCTGTTTTTAATTGGTCAGGATGTTTTCAATGTGGGTGGAGTTACCCTACCTCGGTATCTATTTCATATGTTTACTTTATCAACAAGTACCGACATTGCGTCAGTGAGCTACACCTGACAATATCAAAGCTTTTCATGAATGGATGACTACAGTTCCGTTTTGCTATAATAAAGGTCTCCGACTCGAGTGTAATAAGTCGTAGGAATAAGCATGGAATAAGCGTGTCATGAAAAGGTAAAAAAAAAAATCCAACAGAAACTGCAGCTACCGACTAACAGCCGTGTATAATTGTTTCCCAGACAACACGCAAACATCCCTAAACTCCATTTCATTACTCACGAAATAGGGCCTATTCAGTTTTTAATTTCAAAATGTCAAGGTCTAATTTTTCCCACTTCACGTGTTCTGGGAGAAAACTGCCAACGTTAATTCATGCAAACATTATGTTAAAGAATACCCTCTGTTTAGTAATACATTCTCAAAGTATTTTGATTCAAGTCGATGGTTAACTTTTATTAGCTGTTCCGACATAGGTCGGAACAGCTATTGTTGTATTTTATCTTTGTAGTTACCATAATTATATAACCCTCGATCCTTCCGACGGTCGTAGACGAATCATACGTCTTAAAACTGCCATTTTTGAATGCCCTTTTTCAACATTATAAATTTATCTACAACTATGACTTAAGTTTTTGTTTAAGAACAAAAACAGGGTGTTCGGCATTTGTTCAAAAAGTCATTCGTTCAAGTTTTGTTATTACTCTGCACTGTGCGAAAAATGCTGTTGCCGTCAAAGAAAACTTGCTTCGAAATGGGCTGGAAACCAAGCCATTTCTTGCTCGTATCCTGCCGTTTTCCGACATCTCGTTTAGAGCCCGTTTCGGGAAGCGTAATTGCACCCACCGATTCCTAAAATTACTGCGCCTGGAAACGGCTGGAATTGTGCACCCTGTTTCCCACGCTTACAAAGACTGGAAACGGCTTGGATGTGCACCCACCGTTTTCCATGTTTACTGCGCCTGGAAACGGCTATAGGATGTGCACCCTCCGTTCCCTATGCTTACAGCGCCTGGAAACGGCTGGTATATATGCACCCTCAGTTCCCCATGCTTACATACAGCGTCTTGGAAATGGCTGGAAATGCACACATCCCTTATTGTAAAGAAGGATGGAAACAGCTGATGGAAATGTGCACCGGCCGTTTCCTATAATGCTTAGCACGCCCTGGACTGGAAAAGTTGCTGGTAATTGTGTGTAAATGGCCTAAATAATTTTGGGTCAAGACCCCCGACCATCGGCCAATAGTAATCCATCACCCTTAAACATTAATCCAAAACACATCATAAAATAATTATGAAAATGCCATTGCCTTAAATTTCATTCTAACTTATTTTAAAATTTCTTGTTTCGATCACAATCTACAATAAGAAACACAGGAAGGCGAACTTTAATGTTGATGTTGGTTTATTTATTTTGTGTTTGTTACTTTTTTTAACCAGTTGAAACTTACAAGGAACTTATAAATAAAATAGCTTAAACAGTTTGAATTAGTAGCAAGGTTAGTTTGTGCAATTACAATGTCGTTCGCATTTTTAGGAAAGCTCCATTAAAGAAAGGGGTCCCAATAATAAATTGTGTATTTACCAACTCACACTGGATCATGAACAAGCCAGCAGTCCTGCTGGCTGCCCCAGGCAGCTAACTGCTCATCCATTAAGTTTATTTACCCAAGTAATGACATTGTGAACACACTTACTCACTGAAAAGGATGTATAGTTCAAAACTCAGATTATTGGAGCTTTCCCGTAATGAGAACTCAAATTATCAAAAATAATGGCCCACAATGGCTGACTTAAATACTCAATGAAAAAAGTAAGGTAGTATAGTAAAGGAATGTCACCAAACAAACGAATGTTAATATCAAGACCCATTTTTGTTTTTACATTTTAAGGGGCAAAAGCTTCAGGTAAACCCTAACTGTTTCCCCGTAAACGTCAGAACATTATAATAACGATACTTATACCGCGCTTAAAGGCACTGGACACGTTTGGTTATTGTCAAAGACCAGTATTCTCATTTGGCGTAACTCAACATATGCATAAAATAAAAAATCTGTGAAAATTTGAGCTCAATGGTGGTAATCGAAGTTGCAAGAAAATAATGAGAGATAAACACAATGTGTGTGCTTTCAGATGCCTGAAAAGGCTTCTGGCCTGAAATATTTTTCAGATTCAAATATTTTAGTGAGAAAATACCCCTTTCTCAAAAACTACCTTACTCCAGAGGGAGTCGTTTCTCACAATGTGTTATCAACAGCTCTCCATTGCTCGTTACCAAGTAAGTTTTTATGCTAATTATATATTTTGAGTAGTTACCAAAAGTGTCCATCAGTGCCTTTAATACAAAGCGTTTATAAAGCGCTACAGCAGATCGACCCATTCAGATCGACCCATTCCTTTACAAATTACATAGCATCATGTTATGGTTTGTGGCTCAATGTAGCCAAATCAAACATTTGATGTGACCCAATAATTATATACATAAAATAACAAACATGTGAAAGTTTCAGCTAAATCGGTCTTCGGAGTCACGAGATCGAGAAAAACAGTCAAAAACTCCATAATATGTACTGTTTTCAAAGATCGGCATTTATCATCAATTTTAAAGATCGATTATTTTACTCATTTCCTAAAAACCCAAACATTAGCATATTTTTATGCAACGGGCAACGCGCAAAATGCAAGTGATTTGCAAATGTTTATAAGGACGTTAATTAATGTGAGGATCCCAACAATAAATATGTTTAAAATTAACTCAGCAATATTGGCATTGGCGGATTGCTTTGTGATACTGGAAATGAAAGCATACAATTTGTCGAGTCTTATGATTATGGGCCTCACCATTAAAAACAGCTGTTTTAAATTTAAACCTAAATGTTTGGATCAAATCGGTAAAAAAAAATCGGACCAGCATCTGTAGACCAATAAACTGACTTAATGAGAAAATCTCGGAATAAATATTGAAATTGTAAATTACAGAAAACAGCTATGGTGTTGATACCGTCCTCCTCTGCTTCTAGTTCGTTGCGTTGTTCTCTCCAGTCGCGGTAGTAATCAATGGCCACTTTCCCGGATGCTTAATCTGTCAATCTTTGCAGTGCAGTTTTCCACTGCAATTAAAATGGTTTTGATAAAACAAAACATTAATATATTAGTATAAAATACTATGTTATACAATTATGCAAACAATTACGGTTTACAGACAGATACAGATATGACTCAACAAAGTGTAGACTAACTCTGTCTCATGACAGGGTGAAAAGTACACAATTTAAAACACCATTTCACAGGTGTTGGTTTTTGATTTTGTATTTATTTCATTGTTTTTAGATCGAGCTTCCGAGGCTGAATCTAGAAGAAACTTAAACCCTCAAATACGTGAAATGAAATTAAGAAGTCAAAAAGAACACTCAATGGAAGAAGTTTATTACATCATCATAGTGTCCGCTATAACATCGAGTATTTGATAATTGTTTGGAAACTAAAATTACCAAAGTTTTTGACTGATGCTAAAGACTAATTGTTAATGACAAATGTATGTACATTACAAGACACTAATTTCAAACAACAATACACCTGATATCAATGAAAAAAATGTATTACACTCACTTTAAATTCCCGGTAAAATCGAATCATCAGCGTCTGGTGTTTTCGAACTGCAAACCTCATAACACTTGACAGTGTAATTCCCTGTTTAAATATAAATAAATAAATTTTTCAGTTAATCATACATTGGTATAAATTCATAACGTTGTGGAGTCTGTTCAGTGATCAATTCATAGGGAGTTTGATATACAGAATGAGTATTAATAATACTGATGGTGCAGGATACGTTATAAAACAGATGGTCAGTCCACGTGATTGAAAACAGTTTCACCATGGCATTTGCTTACCTCATGGTTTCATATAATTATAAAATATGAAAATATACATTTAAATCAGGCTTAAAATATCCAATCTCAAGAGTATATTAATATTATAGCCTAAACAATCAAACTCACCAACTCCATGTTTCTTGTGGTGGATGTGCTGACTAGAAGTTATACGAATTGGTTGCGATTTGTAGAGTAAAGGGCTGTAGTGGCACATTGAAACGACTTGATAAAAGCAGAGTACTCGGTAGCTATTATGCCCCAATGACCGTTTGTTTTGTGAAAACAAAATTTTCAAAATGTCGTGTCCTTCGTGGAGCCAATGAGCTTAGGCCTACTGATCCGGAATAACACCGAGGAATTTCTGGGGTGCAGGCGTGAAAGATTTATCACTCGGCAGCCCTGCAAATCGCTTGCGTCCGGCTGGCTACCCTTTGACCTGCGGTCAGCCACAATAAACAAAAATGATTATTCTGCATCCAGCCAAGGTCGTTTCCTTTGGCTGTACAAGTCTTGTGAATGAAATGTGTCTTAAATTCTTGGTTTTGCTGAGCTATAGTTTTATCGGGGATCGTCTTTGATACTCGCCCTTACTAAATCCATGACCTCCATGCTAAATCATACGGCTATTTCTAAATAAACTTATTCCCCAACCTATACATTCTCATTATTGTCCAATCACTTTCGGCGATATACATTTTTCACAATACAATCGAAACAACTTTGATTCAAAGGATGCGCAAGTTTTCTGATAATACTTTAATTGTTTTCGTAGTAAAATATTAAATCCCATCTATGCATATTTATAATTGTCATAAGACAACTTCATTAGGTGGTTTTTTAAAGAGCGGATTGCCAGTCATGGAAATGTGAGCATGGTGAGGTTTGAACTATGTATTTATATAGAAATGTCAATTTTAATATTATAGAAAAAATAGCTTGTTTGCTCCATGGAGGTATAGCAATAAATCCATGGTTGATCACAATTATGTTTCGAATACTAGAATATTTATTCATGTTTAATTGATAGATTACAGAATTAAGGGCCGTTCTTCTGGGGTTGTTCTAAAACCCCCTCGACCCCCTCGACCCCCACGACCCACGACCCACGACCCCCTCGACCCCTCGACTTATGCTCGATTTTTTTTTATATACACCAAAATTGCCACATGACACGATCTCAGCCAATCACGCACGAAGCAAACTGCGCGTGATTGGCTGAGATCGGGTACTGTGGCAATTTTGGTGTACAGAAAAAAAAATCGCGGCATTTCCAAGCGTATCTCTTGGCCGACCCGAGCCTGAATAGGAGTATATCCCAACTGGGATCCTGCGTTTACCGCCCGAGTACGATTTAGGCCAACTCATTACGTGATGATCAGGCAGACTCATTTCCGGCTGATCGCTCCCGTCCTGTGTCAACAATTACTACTTGCTCTATGCGGAGCTCTCGAGGTTGTAGATCCGACCGACCATGGCCCACACGTGTTTTGGGGTTGTCAGTCTCCCACACCACCCGGGCCCCCGACCATATGAAACGAGATCATGATCGGTGTGCACGTAACGTGCGGAAGCGGATTAAATACGCCCATTTATGCTATACTCTGGACGTATGATGGTCTGTTGGTCATCAGCAGGTCGCCGGAAGGAAGTCGCGTCGCCAGACCAGCTAGCTCTTTGGATCACACGCTGTGAATTCTAAATCGGGAACTTAATTCTTACTCGGCCGTAAAGCGATGTGTTATGAATTGGAATTGGGACACGTTTCGATAACGGGGCGGACGTCGAGGGGTCGTGGGTCGTGGGTCGTGGGGGTCGAGGGGGTCGAGGGGGTTTTAGAACAACCCGTTCTTCTGAACACCAGAAGAAGTCCAATCCGATCAAGACAACGCACTGGGCTAGTCAAGGACGGATTTTTTGTATTTTCTCAAACAATAGACTATATCGGAAATTATTAAGGGGGCATGTTAGGGTGGAGATGTTTTCCCCCGTTGATCGTGAGTAGCGTTCAGAGAATGAAGGCTTTGAATTATTTTTTACCATCTAGACATTAATTACAGGTGGCTAAATTCATTAAGTTTTAATTCAGTATTCACCAATTACGCAATTTCAAAAAAAAACACGTACGCAATATTTCGACAAAACTATAGTCACTTATTAAGTTTAACAAATAGAAAATTCATCATATAACATGAACAATTTACCATGATTTTCTTTCGATAAAAATCATGATTGTTCTACGTTTTGCATACAAAAGTTTTGAAAAGAGAAAATGACTTCAAGGAATCAAGATCCAGTGGGGCTCGTCCTTGGGGTAATTAAAGAGGGTGACTAGTTGACCCTTGACTGAAAAAATGAGAATGGTAAAAGCATGTAGGAAGGAATAGAAAGTAATTCAGATTTGTTTACCTCTTTTCTGAAAGAGATCGACAGTTGTTTTTATGCTCCCACCGGGACGAATAATACTTATGCATTGTGACGTAGCAGGTACTTTTTGTATATGCTTAGGCCTAATCTAAATTATACAGGAAGTTCAAACCATCCACAATGCTCAAACCCCATCGGGTAGTGGGGGTAATTATTTTGTACCCCCCTAGCTCCCTTCCTAAAATTTGTGAATGCACTTGATGGAACATACATAGCAAAAATATTATTGACAAAAAGTAAAAGACACAACTTGAAGAGTATTTCATTAATGTTCTAAGTAATGGAGAGATATTGATATTTGACTAAACATTGTTGTTATAGAAGCTAGTCGAGGTATGAATATATACGACCATTGATCAAGGGATTTTTTAGCCAAGTCCGTTTCTCAATGCCCCCGCTGCGAATATTTCAGCAAAGTTATAGCATAGCTACTCGTATTATGGACATGCCCAGTGTGACCTTCATGGTGTGGCAGTGTGACCATGGTCAGTGTGGCTATACACACACACCATCAATTAACAGTGCCCCATGCTGTTAAATGGTTTGTAAAGTTGAAAAAGGATTACTCTTATTTCGCACTATGAAATAACGTAGTAAAAAATAAACCACACACAAAACACAAAACAAAACAAAGACAATTGGTTTAACATCTGGGCTAGGTCTACTTAGGTACCCGCGGCACAACAACAATTACAAATCGTTCTGGCAATGTATTGCTGCAATTGTTATAGACAATTGGCTTGATCTGTTAACGTTTTAGTTTGCATTGATTTCTCATTCTAAATGGTGCAGTAACTTATTGAGCATATAGTTCACTAAAGTTTAGAATGTTCCATCACATTAACCGGATTTGTTGAAAGACTTTGAAACATTCCCAATAACATGCGAGTCAGATCTGACAACAGTTCGTCATTATAAAATAAAGAGCTGCAAGAGAATTGGACATACTTGTTCGAGTATTTGAATAGCAAGAGGGATTGTAGTTTTTAAAAATATTAACGCCAAAACAAATTTATCATTTAAAATAGCCAACAATCTATAGTAGGTTCACACTAGTTCCAAACTGCCCTTTTCCCCATAAACAACCTGATGAATGGCTTTTGCTATGACTCCTGGATGAACCTGCTGCCTGAATGAACCATGGTTATAATTAGATAGGAGGGGTTTGTTTATTTCAGATGCTACGTGGAAGACTTTTAGGAAGCAAAGTACAGTTTGCAACATCCTAAATTTTCTCAAATGGGGCAAACACTCATGCCTGTCTATTGTCGGTTCACATGGCCTACACAAAAGTTTACAATGGGAAAAACTAAACAACCAAAACACGCATTTTTTGATTTACAGGGATTTTGACATTAAAAGAAAAACCTTAAAAACAAATTTGTTCTTATTTTTAATACAATTATATTGAGACTTTTAACAATGATTAATACATTCAACGTTGTTTGTGTTCATTACAAAGGCTTTCAAAGTATTCATTGTTAGGTATTGGATTGTAAATACATTATCGATATAACTATAGGGTTGATTTTTACTGTTTAATTCTAGGTACTTCAGAAAAGAGGATGCATTGATATTGGCTCCAAAACGATGTCTGTGTTCGAATGCAATGTTGGTTTTGGGTTTTTGCTTGTTTTGTTTGTTTTTTACTTTTAAAAATAACTAGACACAAGCTTATAAATTTGAGAAAAATTTAGTCAATATAATTATCTGCAATACTCAACTTATTTACGACGGAATGGTGTTAGGCTCTGTATATATACGGTGCTAAGGTTTTTTGGCTTGCATTTGTCCATGGATGTACACTATAGGAACATACTTCCATGATTTTTCCTTGCTCTATACTATGGTGTTCTAAAGACGACAGATATGCGTCGCATCGTGCCGTCGCGTCGCCTATTCCGTCGTCCGTCGCGTCGCCCGTCGCCCGTCGCGTCGTGCGTCGCGTCGTGCCGTCGCCCGTCGCGTCGCCTGTTTTTCAATTGATTTGCATGGTGACTTGGACATCCGTCGTCCGTCGCGTCGTGCCGTCGTCCGTCGCGTCGTCCGTCGCGTCGCCCGTCGCGTCGTCCGTCGCGTCGTGCCGTCGTCCGTCGCGTCGTGTCGCCCGTCGTCCGTCGCGTCGTGCCGTCGCGTCGCCCGTCGTCCGTCGCGTCGTGCCGTCGTCCGTCGCGTCGCCTGTTTTTAAATTGATTTGGACCTTATTTTCGCCAAAACGTTCTTCACTTTTCTGTCAATTGGTGGCGCTCTTTGATTATTTCCGTCGAAGTGAGTCTGATGAGGTTGTCGAGATTCTAGATGGCAGATGTGTATAGTTTGATCAATCCCTGCTTGCCGTGTCATCTCAACAATATCCTTTTAATTGTAAAAACATGTCAAGTATTAGTTTTTACTATCTCGGCCTCCCTACCATGCCTACTAGCCTGTAAAATAAAGCAATGTCAACAGCAGCATCGTAGGAAAAATACTACCTAAATTATTATTATTATTTTTTCTTTTTTTTTCTTTTGAGTGGAGCTTTTATAGACTCCGTTTATTCAACTCAAGTAATTACAAGTATATACATCTCCTATGGAACATTAAAGCAAGTACTGATAGATCAGTACACAAGTACATATAGGTTACTAGAAACTAAAGGACAATGAACAAAGTTGATATTACATATCAAACAAAGGCAAGATCAAAACATGAAAAAGCAACCTAGTACAAGTAAAAAGATTAAAATTAAGGCCTACACAAAGGACAGTAACTGAGAGGTGACAAAATTCGATTTTGATCAGAACATAAACTTTGGACTCTCGTCTTCATTGAAAGTACACAGGAATTTGTACAATTTGTTAAAATTACTTGTTTGGAGCCTATTCCTCTCCCTTAGTAGAAATGATCTGAGAGTTTCTTTGTAGGTCTTGATAATGTTTGTGTTTGTGAAAACGTTGTCCTCATTGAAGACCAGATCACACCGGATTCTCCAAATAACATTGATCATCATGCCAACAATTATCATAGATACAAATGACAAATTCATACATACAATTCTTATACAATCACTGAGACAAAAGAAACGGCAGCCAGTTCGTTTCCTAATTAAAAATTCGACGTATAACCAGGGTTCAACCACCTCATTACAGTATAGAAACAAATGTTCGACAGTTTCAGTGTCGGATTTACAGAAAGGACAGTCGACTGTATCTATGATTTTCATCGCGTTTAAGTTTATCTTGGGTTGGCAGAATCCTGTGATAAAGTCTTAAAAGGTGTCCTTGTCTTTGGCGTCCATAATATTGTTCATGTTTAATTTGGTCCAAATATTGGCCCAGTCGAACTTATCAGTGAGGCCTAAAATCGAGGCCCACTTTTCCTGTGCTTTTGGAAAAACAAATTATTTGACCTTCAATGATTTGTACATTAATTTCGGGGTAATTTTAGAAAAAGGTACCAAACCCTGATCCCCATGATCAATTTGGAACTGAGCCACCTGCTTGGATGGTTATTAGGCCCACAACGTTTTTCTTTGAAGAGGACAGCAGTGATACGATTAATTTTACACTTCAAGGTTCAAGGTTCAAGGTTCGTTTATTTCCACAGTATCAAAAAAGCAAAAGGCAATAATAAATACATCAAAAGTAATCATTACATAATGCAAAGTAAATGTTTTACGGCATAGGTTTGAAGAATATTACATGTAAACAAAAAAAGCATTATGTGACACTGCAGAGGGATCCATTTAAAAAGCAAAGCTTGTAGGCAATGGTCCCTATAGTGACATGCATATGCATTGAGATTAAAAAATAATGTTAAGTGAACCGTGGAGGTCCGTGGTCGAGTCGAGCCACCAATAAACAAATATAATAGCAGGTCTCAATGCACATGCATGTTACAAAGAAAAATCAGCAAACACTATAATACAATCAAATAACGAGCACAAACAATGGACTAGGACTAACACAACAATCAAACACAACAATCTTGCCGGTCAGCAATATAGTATCGAACGAAATCATGAGTGATGCAAAAGCAGCGTATCCCTCGATGGATTTAACATAGTGTGGCTATGGATGATAGTATACACCATGGATCCCATGTAGGAGACCACCCGAGTCTGCACTGTGGTACGGTTCAAAATACAATGTACATCTGTAAAAACACTCATCAACAATAAGATTTCAGTATATCAGCTTTAAAGACACGTTTAAAAGTAAACAAGCTTTTGGAGGCTTTAAGTTTTTCATTAAGCATGTTCCAAAGCATAGGTCCCTCATGTTTATAGTTTTAAGAGCGAGGGAAGTACGAGTGTAAGAAATGTGATAATTAGAAGCTTAGCGGGTGAAATGGGAATGTACATCTGAGTTTAAAGAAAAAATTGATTGAATAGCAGAAGGTAAATTTTTACAAGTGAGTTGATACATGAGGGACCCAAGCTGAAGACAATAAATATCATTCACTTTAAAATTGCATATTTATGGAAAAGGGGATCTGTATGTGCGTTAAATTCAGCAAAATGATACGAAGAGCTCGCTTCTGTAAGAGAAGAAGTCTATTAGGATTGGTAGTAGAACTTGATCCCCATGCAAGTATCCCGTAGTTAAGATAAGAACCGATCAATGTATTATAAAGAGATTGTAAAACCAGTTCAGGCATAAAATGCTTGATCCTATTGATCACACCAATATTTCTAGCAATAATTTTACACTGTAATCAACATGACTAATGATAGTCTACGGTCAACAAAAAGTCCTAGAAACTTGCAACAATCAGTTTCCAGTTATTTCAATGTCATTAATCTTTATAGGACTTGGAAGGTCTCTGACTGAATTACTGAACAACATGCAGTTAGTTTTAGTGATATTTAGGGTAGTTTATTGACCGTAAACCAGGTGGCAACTAGTTTGAGCTCATTGTTAACAGTGTTTACAAGATATAGTCAAGGTTACTATGGGAAAAGAATAAATTAGAGTCATCCGCAAATAATATAAATGAAAGCACACTAGAAGAATTTGTGAAATCATTAATGTATATGGTGAATAACAAAGGCCCGAGGATTGATCCTTGAGGTACTCCATACGTAAGGACATCAGACTCAGATTTAATGCCATTGACGGAAACATATTGTGGCCTGTCTGAAAGATAACTCTTAAACCATTCTAGGGGAATTCCACGGATACCATAGTTGGGAAGTTTATGCAATAGTATTTGATGGTCTATTGTATCAAAAGCCTTTGAAAGATCAAGGAACACACCCAAAGTATGATTGGAGTGCATCGATAGCATTAGTAACTTTATCAATAAAATCAAGGAGTGCCTGAATGGTTGAATGTTTGCTACGGAAACCAAACTGTTGATTTGTTAAAATTTCAAACTTATTCAGAAAATTAATGGTACGGGCATAGACACATTTTTCAAAGATCTTTGAAAAACATGAAAGAATAGAGATGGGCCTATAATTGGATATATTGTTACGATCACCCTTTTTGAAAACTGGTGGGACTTTAGCAATTTTTATTTCTGATGGAACAATGCCAGTCGTAAAAGAAGTATTGACAATATGAACAAGTGGTTTACTTATGGCAAAAATTGACTTCTTGATAATGGAAATATTGATCAGGTCATGACCAGAACTTTTTTTTATTTTGTAAATTTTTTACAATGTCCCAAATTTCATGTTCAAATACTGGAGTAAAAAAGAAGCTTGAATTAAAATTAGGGTTGGGCATATAATCAGCAAAACTAAGGTGTGAATGAGTAGGTTGGATGTTTTTAGCAAGGTTGGGACCAATATTGATAAAGTATTGATTAAAATGATTGGCGATTTGATTTGGGTTGTCAATTAAATTCCCATTAACAATGATGCTGTTAATACCATGAGAATGGGTATTTTTATTCAAAACAGAATTTATAACCTTCCAGGTATTACGGATGTTATTTCTTTCTTTTTCAAACTCAGAAGGGAATAGTACTTTTTTTTACAAAGACGTAGAAGGCTAGTCAAGGTGTTTTTATACTTGATAGGGCCTATACTTGCATTTATGTGAGGTTGTAGGGTTGGACAAGTACTGACGATACAATTTATTCTTTTTCTTAATAGATTTGAGGAGGGAATGTGTAATCCAAGGGGTAGTTGAAATATGATTAGATTTGGTATTGTTGTTTTGTCTAACTAAAGGTGTATTTTGATCGTACAGAAAAATAAAATTATCCAGAAAAGTATTATAAGCAGTATCAGGATTATTACAACTAAGGACATTGGTCCAGTCAAAAGAGTGTAAGTCGTCAATAAACTGTTCAAGGTTCACATTAGACACATTTCGAGAAAAAGGTAAATTGTGATTATGAGAAGAACTTGAGTTTGGAGACTGAACGAACATAAAAATTGGCAGATGATCTGAGATATCAGAGATTAAAATATCAGAGATTAAAATACCAGATTTTGAGGAAGGAAGAATATTTGATAAAAAATTATCAATAAGTGTAGCAGAAGTATCAGTAATACGTGTGGGCATATGGATTTGGGGGAGGAAAGAGTGAGATGTAAATAAGTCGATAAAGGACTGGGAGCTAGGATTGGTTGGAATTAATAAATTTATGTTGAAATCACCTGATCACACTTGATCCTAGCCAATTCCTTAAAGGTAATTAGTCTGTTATTTTTAACAACATGTTGAAATTTGATGATGTTATTCTTTGTTAAAACAGGACTCGCTAAATCGTTATCCTTATTAATCGCAACCACTGAATTATGCCAGAGAGGGATATTCATTACTTCCAAAACTGAGGTGAATTCTGGTCTGAAAACACCCCCTGATTTTTCGTAGGCTGCAAAAAGGTCCATATAAAAGGGAGTGGTCTGCAGTGACTTTTTCTTGGTTTTACCAAACACATACCAACCAAAGATTATGGCTTTCGCCGGGTTTCTCGATCCAATAGTTAAAGAAGGATTTCCATTTACCATTACTTTTGAATACTCAACCACATCAGTTTTAGACTGCGTAACCTGACCCTGACGTCCAAAAGACCTGTCCCTCCCATGTATCGAGGTCCGGTGATAGTGGCACGCTTGATTTTGTCCGGTTTACCTGACCAGTAAAAACTAAAAATAATGTTTTCTATTTTCTTTACACACTCTCTTTAGAAATAAAAACCGTGGCATCATCGGCATGCTGGATAATTTTAACACATTCAGTTCCACCTGGACACTGAATACCATGCAACCATTATTGATTCTAATTAGAGTTCCTAAACCTTCTGCACAGACTGCATATAACAATGGAGACAGGGGGACACCCTTGTCTGATACCTCTACTTATTTGGAAAGGTCTGCCAATGAAGATATTTACAATGACGCAACTCTCAGGATTACTATATAAAAGCTTGATCCATTGAATGAATTTGGGGGGAATCCCCATTTTCTCAAGCATGGTAAACATATAATTCCAATTAATTCTATCGAAAACCTTCTCCTGATCGATGCTTAAAATATAGCTGCTTCCTTATTGTTCCAATTATAATCTATGCTATCACGCAAAAGTGTGAGGTTGTCGTGATTTTTTCTCCCCGGTACACCACATGTCTGTTCGTCACCTATTATGAAAGGCATGGCCCTTTTTAACCTATTTGTGAGAACTTTGGCCAACAGTTTGTAATCTACATTTAAAAGGCTAATCGGTCTCCAGTTCTTGAGATCAAATTTACCTAAATTATTATCCACATGGTTGGTGGGCTTGCACAAAATTACTTTATTGATTATAAAGCGATGAAAAATTACTTTATTGATTATGAAGCGATGACCAAAAGCAAAACCATCAAGCAATAAATCAAGTGAATTCTAAACCAAGACCAACAGTAACACTACTGAACTAACAGGATTTATAAAACCACTAAAAACAACAAAACACATGTGCCAAGGAAGGTTACAAATTAAAACCAAAATGGCTCTAAAATCGTGTCCATAGCAGTAATGACTTGAAACAGGCAAAACTTAAAAACATGAAGAACCACCAGTACATAAAATCAAAGAAGTGATGGTGGGAGAACACACAGGCTGCTATCTGTAAACTATAATACATTATTTTAATGGGTGACTTAATTACCACTATCTGAGGATTAAGGATTAAACAAGAGGGTTGTTTATTACAGACGATTCCTTGAAATGAACTTGGGTGCTACAAGAGATTAAGTTGGAATAAACAGTGGAAGGGAACATACTTGTCTCTCCGTGGTCCTTTCTCTATGCTCCTACTGAACACGGTTTTTCTGGACCTGTTACATAATAAGCCATCAAAAGGGAGAAACTTCCTCTAGCAGTAAACACAAGAAGTAAAATTACATCAACAAACTCTCACACCAAATTTAAACCAAACAGATAATTATTGTTACATCCTTCCCTTTTTAAACTTTGAGTGGGAAGGGGTAAACTTCTCTAACAATGAGAAATGTTTCGGAAGAAAAAGGTGATAAAATTAACTAGTGTTCATTAATAAAGTAAATTTTCATGGCGAATATTCAAATAGAATTACTGGCTGGAAATAGTAAGTTTGTTACTTTCGGTCATTTCCCATTGTTTTGTTATTTTTGTTTTTTTAAACAGAAGTTATGTGTGCATGCCTTTTTCACAGTAAATAATAATATGCCATAATATGACAGAAGCGTTAATTTACCAGAGTACATGTAGTAGTAATTAAAGTGGTAATTGGCCCGTTTATCTTAAAATATGTAATATCAATAATATTTGTAATGACAACGGATTAATATATCGCCTTTCGCAAGCCTGAAAGTTCATAAGTAGCAACAATTATGCAAAAAGGAGGCAAAGACAAAAATTCTTTGTTTAACACCAAAAGACCATTAAAAAAAATACATGGTCATGAGTCCTTGGTGTTTCTATAAACATTAAAACAAAATACATGGTCATGAGTCCTTGGTGTTTCTAACTTGATGATAAATTTGTAAGCATTCACTTGTAATGTTCATTTCAATACTGATTGGGCAATAAATATTACGGAGTGACACAATGGTCGAGTATGATTTATCTGTCACTAGTCATGTCAATATTAGCAGGTTTATTAACTGATACCTTTCATTTGGCCTGAACGGCTTTTCCAAATTGACGGTTTCATCTTTGAATTGTTAACATGTGTGAGATTTTTAGAAGTAACAGAGTTATGGATCACACAATAGAGAGTAACGTTACACGAAGTGACACATTACAAGAAACAAATCACTTTGAGAAAACTTGAAAACGGTGTATAACATTAATAATGTGCCATACATTTCCATCGGTAACTTGCTCTGATAGCTCCCTCGGAAGCTCGGAACATGGGGGTTATTTTCGATTCATCAATGACACTTCAACCACACAACAACAACATCATACGTCTGTCATCATTTCACAAGTACATGGACAAGAGTGCCACTGAAAAATTCATTAGTTTTTGAACTGTACCATGATGCACAGTCTCTTGCAGCGCATGCACAGTCTCTTGCAGCGCCACCAGGAGGCACAATATATAGGACGAGCTACGCGACGGGCGACGCGACGGACGACGCGACGGGCGACGCGACGGCACGACGCGACGGACGACGGGCGACGCGACGGCACGACGCGACGGACGACGGCACGACGCGACGGACGACGGACGACGGACGACGCGACGGGCGACGCGACGGACGACGCGACGGGCGACTCGACGGGCGACGCGACGGCACGACGCGACGGACGACGGCACGACGCGACGGACGACGGCACGACGCGACGGACGACGGATGTCCAAGTCACCATGCAAATCAATTGAAAAACAGGCGACGCGACGGGCGACGGCACGACGCGACGGGCGACGCGACGGACGACGGAACAGGCGACGCGACGGCACGACGCGACGCACATCTGTCGCCTTTAGAACACCATACTATACACTGGTGGGGGTTAAGTTTGAAGGCCAGGTTTTGATGTGTCACAATGTTGTCGAGCCATTGTAGGGGTCAAGCCTTTGCCGTTCTCCCGTAATTAATTCATCCTTGCAACACTCAGCAGTGCAAAGGGTTTCTTAGCCGATCGTAGAATCCATCGGATTTTCTGGTAGACCTGTACATATACACCTAGGCGGTACAATGTCAGTGCTTCAATGTATGCACGCTTGGACCAATGTTGTGTTTTATCCTTTCTATAGTTTCTGGTATAAATTGGCATAACTAGTCAATGAATATAACGTATACATTTTCATGGTCAATTCTCACCCATGTCTTTTTCTGAGTGTTGGGGGGGGGGGGGGGGGGGGGCACGATGGTTTTCTTTTCTTGTTCGTTGTTGATATGCAGAATAAGTTGATGACAATGGGGCACTCCGATTATTGCACAAATAAAACAACTTTATCTGTTTCAAAACATCACCCTGGCATATACTATAATTCAAGCCTGTTTTGAAAGCAGCTTTTGATAAAGCGTGATAAATTTTGTTAGAATTACAGTATGCCAATTAACAGTCTGATGACTGATTCCTCCTGAATGATGACTACATCACCATAAAGTCAGCTTTTCCTATGAACGACCTAGACAAAATAAAACGAAACACCTTGGGCTTTCTACACCTGTATCCGAATGCTGTTCATTAAAATATTTAAATATTAAGGCAGTACATGTTATTGCACATGTGCATCAAACAGATGCAAGAACATGGATAATTTGTTCTTTATTAAAACTCATGATGGTTTTCTTGAAACATACTATTGAATTTAAAAATAAATTGAAACTGGCAGAAAATAGTCTTTTGTTGTGACAATTTCTAGATGAGTCAACCATTTGGTGATTTGAAACGTTCAGAAGAGCTTGGCTAATTCTTAAAACAAATAAAACAATCAGACCCCATTAAAATGTCCCTTTACTCTTTGTAGGCCTAATGTACACAGTAAAGCTACATCAGTTTCGTTGCCATTGACAAAAATCCAACTTTGAACTGTTTTGGTAGGTAGCATGGTTAAGACTTTCGAAAGTTACAACAGAAAACCATTTTAATTTGTTTTTTTTTTTTGGGGGGGGGTAAAGTTTATTTACATTGGGAAATTTTACCTCGTTATCTCTAAAACCATGGAGGTAGAATTAAAACACTGCACCACTCATCGGGCAATGTTTTTTTAAAGTAGGTCTAAAGCTTGGTAACGAGAAAGTTTTGTATAGTATCATACAGCTGTTGGATAATACCGTTTTACTGTTATTTTCACTAATAATCAATTTCCAAATTGTTTTTACACAGCAACTTTGACATCACATTTCTTCTGTTTGCTTTAACTTTTAGTCCACAAAAACCACGATTATTTGTTTTTATTTCAGGTTTCCACTTCATTCACTTTTTGGGATATTTTTTGTTCTGTTTGTGCAACTTCATTTATCGATAAAACAGTTTGAAATTTAATTTCAATCAATAATTGTGTAATTTGCCACACACCATAGTTTGGAAGTATTTAATACACCAGCCAGAGACCAAAATGATACCTTCGGAGTCGTGATCACGTACTATTGGTCTGACTGTGCCCATGGAGGTAGAATTAAAGATAGGTCTTGACCATGTCACCGAGTGTAATTGTCTCCAAGGCAAATAATAAGACTCATTTTCTAAGACTCATTTTCATACTGATCGTATGGCATACTGCAGGTGGATGGAACATCCCTAAATAGATCCCTAATTATGTTGGAACAATATAGCAAATAAACACCTAGTGTAAAATTGTGACAATGGCTCTTTGACTTCTGGATTCAAGGGTTTGCCAGAGTTCAGAGTACATGGGTTGCCTGCTGTGTCTACAGGCACTATTACAGCACTGCAAAACTTGAAAATGTCCAAAAACGAGAGCTACGAGGATGTTTCTTAAAAGCAACATAAAGAGGTGTCTTAAAACTCTGAACTGGCAAACCCTTGAATCCAGAAGTCAAAGAGCCATTGTCACAATTTAACACTAGGTGTTTTTTGCTATATTGTTCCAACACTAATCTTGATTTCAGTCAATACCAGCACCGTATTCCGACACCTGCTTGTATTCAGCCATTTGTATAATTGCTATAGAACCCTCAGCCTGAAAACACTTCAGTTCATTCTTTCCCTAGTGTTTGGAATAAGTAGTCTGCCAACAATATCTGAAATTCCCTCACTCTTAATATATAATAGTTCTGGCACTTTCGAGACCTTTAGAGTTCTTCCAAATTAATTATCATTACACCCCTATCAATTAAGAACAGCCTTTTTGGTATACTTATTTCTTCGTTTGTTCTTAGTTTTTAAAACTAAAGAATATATGCTCTTTCAAGTTATCTTGCTGCATGTTTATTTTTGTCATAATAAATTTTGTTTAAACAATTTCTCTTTTATTGTTTCTTAATTATTAAATTGTGAAAGATTCAATTCCCATTTTATAATTGGATTGATGGGATTTCGTGTCACAGTTGTTAGGTTCACTTTCATCTTAGGTTGGGCTTGTCATGTCGGATTTTTAAATTGTTCTAGGCGTCAGAAATGGTGTTAAAGTATACATTTCTTGTTTCTTGGACTGCTATTATCTGCTAAGTTGTATCTTGTACTGTTCGTTGAAATCTTGATCTAAATTTAGTAGTGTTATAAAAACAAGCCTTTTTGTCTGTGTATATACATTTTCTAATCGCCGTCTTTTGACATGCATATGCAATTCTATGAATAGGCCTAAACACCCCCCCAAATTGGCAAGTTTAACATTTTTAAACGTAAAATTTCTATAAAGCAAATTATTCAGAGAAAAATAAAAATATTGTTGAAAATGCAGGTGCATAAAAAGTTGGTGTGTAACCATACCGCTTACAGTGCGTTCTATTTGTAAAAAATCGGCCGAGTGTTGAAAAAATAGAAATAACATTTTGTTGATTTTTTCTTTGTTTAAATAAGTTTCCGGTATATAGTTAAAAAGTTCGCGTAGTTTTTTAAGCGCTGAATGGTTTGTAAGTATTTTATTTCAAATTAAATAGAATAAAATAGTTAGACAATAATTATTTGGGAACTACAAAGCGCAGGAGGGCGCTACATTTGACTCATTTTACTAAACTCGTTCTAGCTTTGGTTAAACTGTAAAACGTGTTTATTGGAGATATAAATGAATCTTGGTATTTTGCAGTCAATAAGTTGAAAAACTGCACAAATTATGATTCAGGAATGTATTAATGTTGTGGATACTCTATCATGAGACATTTTTTTAAAGCTTTTTTGTGTTTGTCAAAAGAGTAAGTAAGTTGACTGAGCAAGTCTAGGAACCCGGCTGGCTGGCCCCGGGCCTGAGTTAGTATGATCACAAAGTACGTAGTTGCATGCAATTGCCGGTAGACTGGCGTGGGGCCCAGCGGAGCTCCGCTCTCCACAAGGTGGCTGGAGCAGACCGGGCAAGGGAGAAAAACACCCCGATACAACCAGCTCTGTTCCACACGAAGTAGTTGATGATAACGGAAAAGTTTGACCTCCTCATGTTATTATTATGTACAGTTTATGCTGTGACTCCAAAATATGAGCTTTACTTCTCTATAATTATGCATATACGTAATTGCGATTGGAAATTATTTTCAATTTCAGGGCTCGGGCAGGTGGTACACAAACTTGTTTTAAATATTTTTTTGAATTGATGACATCAATTTGTTTACATCATTAATATTTTTGTGTGACAGGCATCTACCCTTTAAAAAAAATTTTTAAGATACCCTTTTAGCACCATTATTTGTTATAAATTATTCCTCAGTAGACAAATTATAAGAGCCACAGTTAGTCTTTCCATTATCAAGCTACAACATTCTTGGAGTTGTATCAATGAATAATTATGTAGGCCCTATGTACAGTTTTCGTCTATTTTGTAAATATTGTCATTGAATAACATTATTATTTCCAATTCGAAGGTGATAAATCCCAGGGGAACAATAAATGCCTCTCGTTAACGGCTACCGGGAATTTTCCTGGCGATTATTTTTCATAAGGTTAACATGACACAATAGTTTTTGAAGGCCTTATCTGGCATCAAATGCTCATAGTGATTAATTGCTAAGTCATTAGTGTTTGATAGTATCATCATGATGAAAGAATTTTTTATTTTTTTTGGTTACAAATGAGCGTGTTGTTGGTGAAAGCTACACAATTTCATCATCATTAGCGTTACCATCTTTACAAGTCATCCGTGAAGGGGAGTGAATTCAAAATTATTATCTAAACTAGTGCCATTGACTTGGCCAATGGCCATGTATATTTTTATTTTTATGTTTTGGGGTGTTTTTCTTTTTAAAATTTGAACCACGGTTCTAGTAATTTACTGCAAGAGTCTTGGAAAACTAAACATCGTTTCAGCAAACTCGCCGGGCGGTGCAGTGACTAGACGGTTAATGGGCTCAATTTTAGTGAAGTCTTATCTCCCTTTTGTTACATATTTTATGTCTTTCGTCGTTCAAATTCCGAAAGAATCCTTCATGCAAAATTAGGTGTGTTTGTGGATCGAGCTAGTGGAGTTTGTTGTTTGATTTATTTTCCTTGTTGGGGTGTTTATCTGTTTGTTGTTTGTCTGTTTTTGAAAATATAAAAAGAAACAAGCGAGGGCATATAATCCCACGGTGTGTGATTTTTTGCATGGACCTTCTGGGTTGCAAACGACGTCGGAAAGCCTTGACCCACGGATCTATTCATGGAGAATGTACCCTTTGACCTCCCGGGGTAAATCCCATACTCGTATTTAGCCTTCAAATCTTCGAATGTTCTTTTTAGTGGTTGTTGAACTTGTTGTAGACTCAGCTTCTGTCAAGCATGCAACACAGAGATCATTATAATTATTTGTGTCATACAGGGAAGCTAAATTCGAAAAATCACAATAGATGATAGCCCAATTCCCCTTGGTTGTCGTCGATGTTATTGTTTTGATGTTGTTGTTGTTTTGTTTGTTTGTTATGGTTTTGTTCTCTCGTCTGGTTATTTTTCGTCATCTTTGAAATAACCAAATAAAACATCGGATGCATGTTCTGAATCTAGCACGTTGCTGATAACATGGAGGTATAAATAATAATGATAAGACGATATATATTCAATCAACTTAGATATAAATATACTACCAAACAGCCGCTTGCTGTGTGGGATTTAATCGTCGGATTGACCATCAGATTTTGTCAACAAATGGGTTTAACCTTTTAGCCACTGGTCCGCCCAGCCGCCAAAAGCGATAAACCGTAACATGCGGTAGAAGGAAAAACTCACACGCTTGTGTATTGCGATAAAACAAGACAAGAACAGAAAAACACCCCAAAACATAAAAATAAAAATATACATGGCCAGTTGGCCAAGTCAATGGCACTAGTTTAGATAATAATTTTGAATTCACTCCCCTTCACGGATGACTTGTAAAGATGGTAACGCTAATGATGATGAAATTGTGTAGCTTTCACCAACAACACGCTCATTTGTAAAAAAAAAAGAAAATTTCTTTCATCATGATGATACTATCAAAAACTAATGACTTAGCAATTAATCACTATGAGCATTTGATGCCAGATAAGGCTTCAAAAACTATTGTGTCATGTTAACCTTATGAAAAAATAATCGCCAGGAAAATTCCCGGTAGCCGTTAACGAGAGGCATTTATTGTTCCCTAGGGATTTATCACCTTCGAATTGGAAATAATAATTTGTTATTCAATGACAATATTTACAAAATAGACGAAAACTGTACATAGGGCCTACATAATTAGCCTTTTAATTGGTGTCTTTTGAAAATTTGAACTACGGTTCTAGTAATTTACTGCAAGAGAGTCTTGGAAAACTAAACATCGTTTCAGCAAACTCGCCGGGCGGTGCAGTGACTAGACGGTTAATGGGCTCAATTTTAGTGAAGTCTTATCTCCCTTTTGTTACATATTTTATGTCTTTCGTCGTTCAAATTCCGAAAGAATCCTTCATGCAAAATTAGGTGTGTTTGTGGATCGAGCTAGTGGAGTTTGTTGTTTGATTTATTTTCCTTGTTGGGGTGTTTATCTGTTTGTTGTTTGTCTGTTTTTGAAAATATAAAAAGAAACAAGCGAGGGCATATAATCCCACGGTGTGTGATTTTTTGCATGGACCTTCTGGGTTGCAAACGACGTCGGAAAGCCTTGACCCACGGATCTATTCATGGATAATGTACCCTTTGACCTCCCGGGGTAAATCCCATACTCGTATTTAGCCTTCAAATCTTCGAATGTTCTTTTTAGTGGTTGTTGAACTTGTTGTAGACTCAGCTTCTGTCAAGCATGCAACACAGAGATCATTATAATTATTTGTGTCATACAGGGAAGCTAAATTCGAAAAATCACAATAGATGATAGCCCAATTCCCCTTGGTTGTCGTCGATGTTATTGTTTTGATGTTGTTGTTGTTTTGTTTGTTTGTTATGGTTTTGTTCTCTCGTCTGGTTATTTTTCGTCATCTTTGAAATAACCAAATAAAACATCGGATGCATGTTCTGAATCTAGCACGTTGCTGATAACATGGAGGTATAAATAATAATGATAAGACGATATATATTCAATCAACTTAGATATAAATATACTACCAAACAGCCGCTTGCTGTGTGGGATTTAATCGTCGGATTGACCATCAGATTTTGTCAACAAATGGGTTTAACCTTTTAGCCACTGGTCCGCCCAGCCGCCAAAAGCGATAAACCGTAACATGCGGTAGAAGGAAAAACTCACACGCTTGTGTATTGCGATAAAACAAGACAAGAACAGAAAAACACCCCAAAACATAAAAATAAAAATATACATGGCCAGTTGGCCAAGTCAATGACAATAGTTTAGATAATAGTGTTTAATTCACTCCCCTTCACGGATGACTTGTAAAGATGGTAACGCTAATGATGATGAAATTGTGTAGCTTTCACCAACAACACGCTCATTTGTAAAAAAAAAAGAAAATTTCTTTCATCATGATGATACTATCAAAAACTAATGACTTAGCAATTAATCACTATGAGCATTTGATGCCAGATAAGGCTTCAAAAACTATTGTGTCATGTTAACCTTATGAAAAAATAATCGCCAGGAAAATTCCCGGTAGCCGTTAACGAGAGGCATTTATTGTTCCCTAGGGATTTATCACCTTCGAATTGGAAATAATAATTTGTTATTCAATGACAATATTTACAAAATAGACGAAAACTGTACATAGGGCCTACATAATTAGCCTTTTAATTGGTGTCTTTTGAAAATTTGAACTACGGTTCTAGTAATTTACTGCAAGAGAGTCTTGGAAAACTAAACATCGTTTCAGCAAACTCGCCGGGCGGTGCAGTGACTAGACGGTTAATGGGCTCAATTTTAGTGAAGTCTTATCTCCCTTTTGTTACATATTTTATGTCTTTCGTCGTTCAAATTCCGAAAGAATCCTTCATGCAAAATTAGGTGTGTTTGTGGATCGAGCTAGTGGAGTTTGTTGTTTGATTTATTTTCCTTGTTGGGGTGTTTATCTGTTTGTTGTTTGTCTGTTTTTGAAAATATAAAAAGAAACAAGCGAGGGCATATAATCCCACGGTGTGTGATTTTTTGCATGGACCTTCTGGGTTGCAAACGACGTCGGAAAGCCTTGACCCACGGATCTATTCATGGAGAATGTACCCTTTGACCTCCCGGGGTAAATCCCATACTCGTATTTAGCCTTCAAATCTTCGAATGTTCTTTTTAGTGGTTGTTGAACTTGTTGTAGACTCAGCTTCTGTCAAGCATGCAACACAGAGATCATTATAATTATTTGTGTCATACAGGGAAGCTAAATTCGAAAAATCACAATAGATGATAGCCCAATTCCCCTTGGTTGTCGTCGATGTTATTGTTTTGATGTTGTTGTTGTTTTGTTTGTTTGTTATGGTTTTGTTCTCTCGTCTGGTTATTTTTCGTCATCTTTGAAATAACCAAATAAAACATCGGATGCATGTTCTGAATCTAGCACGTTGCTGATAACATGGAGGTATAAATAATAATGATAAGACGATATATATTCAATCAACTTAGATATAAATATACTACCAAACAGCCGCTTGCTGTGTGGGATTTAATCGTCGGATTGACCATCAGATTTTGTCAACAAATGGGTTTAACCTTTTAGCCACTGGTCCGCCCAGCCGCCAAAAGCGATAAACCGTAACATGCGGTAGAAGGAAAAACTCACACGCTTGTGTATTGCGATAAAACAAGACAAGAACAGAAAAACACCCCAAAACATAAAAATAAAAATATACATGGCCAGTTGGCCAAGTCAATGGCACTAGTTTAGATAATAATTTTGAATTCACTCCCCTTCACGGATGACTTGTAAAGATGGTAACGCTAATGATGATGAAATTGTGTAGCTTTCACCAACAACACGCTCATTTGTAAAAAAAAAAGAAAATTTCTTTCATCATGATGATACTATCAAAAACTAATGACTTAGCAATTAATCACTATGAGCATTTGATGCCAGATAAGGCTTCAAAAACTATTGTGTCATGTTAACCTTATGAAAAAATAATCGCCAGGAAAATTCCCGGTAGCCGTTAACGAGAGGCATTTATTGTTCCCTAGGGATTTATCACCTTCGAATTGGAAATAATAATTTGTTATTCAATGACAATATTTACAAAATAGACGAAAACTGTACATAGGGCCTACATAATTAGCCTTTTAATTGGTGTCTTTTGAAAATTTGAACTACGGTTCTAGTAATTTACTGCAAGAGAGTCTTGGAAAACTAAACATCGTTTCAGCAAACTCGCCGGGCGGTGCAGTGACTAGACGGTTAATGGGCTCAATTTTAGTGAAGTCTTATCTCCCCTTTGTTACATATTTCATGTCTTTCGTCGTGAAATGCCCGGGAACTATTGAAAACAACACAAAAACCCGAAAACAACGGTATTATCATCGCAAGAATAAATGCCAATTATGTCGTGCCATCAGATTTGAAAAAAAATAATTGCTTACAATTTTCGTGTTTGAACCGAGTCGACTGGATAAATTACACAGGACAACCTCATGAGAGCTTTACAAATGGCAACGGATTGGATGTTTTTTATTTTATTTTTTCAAATTCCGAAAGAATCCTTCATGCAAAATTAGGTGTGTTTGTGGAGCTAGTGGAGTTTGTTGTTTGATTTATTTTCCTTGTTGGGGTGTTTATCTGTTTGTTGTTTGTCTGTTTTTGAAAATATAAAAAGAAACAAGCGAGGGCATAATCCCACGGTGTGTGCTTTGCATGGACCTTCTGCGTTGCAAACGACGTCGGAAAGCCTTGACCCACGGATCTATTCATGGAGAATGTACCCTTTGACCTCCCGGGGTAAATCCCATACTCGTATTTAGCCTTCAAATCTTTGTTTATACGCAGACCCGTATGTTGTTCTTGATGTTCTTGTTAAGTATGCCTTCTTGATTTTCAAAGCAGGGTCTTTGCTCAATATTACCAAAAGCAAGGTCTTTGCTCAAAATAGAAGTTTATAGACATCAATTTTTAAGTGCGAACGTTTGCAACTTCAAATTTGTTGTTGTTTTTCGATTCAAAAATTTCATAACAAAAGAAACAACTTTTAAAATTTAACAGCCCTTTAAAAAAAAAGACAATGAGCTTTATAATAATCAACTGAATTTTTGTTTTAGAGAGGGTTGTTTTAAGTCTGAAAACTTGTATAAATACATCATAACACAATGTGAATTGCAAATTGTGATTAATTAAAAGTTACATGAATAATGATTATCGGACATGAGTTGGGAGCAGAGGAAAGCAAAGATACAAGAGTAATGTTTTCATACATTAATCGACGAGACTTCTCATGTTCAAAAGCGTTCTTAGATAGGAGGAATAAAGAGGGATTTGTTTTCAAATCGACGTCTTTTGACATGCATAAGCTATTACATAATCACCATAAAATGGGATATGACTTTTTGTCAATCTTAAAAAACAATAAGCAGACTAAAAGTCAAATTTGTTTAAAAAAACACGTAATTAAGGAGAAATAATTGTGGAAATTTGCGGTGTAAAAAATGTGGTGCATTCACCTAACTAGCCAAGGCGTTTGTCGTGTAGAAAAAAGGCAAAGTGCTGATAAAATGAAAATGTTTATTTTGGCAGTTTTTTTTTTACATTTTAATCTTCCGTTATATTAGTAATACAGATCAATTAATTATTTATATTTTGCAATCAGAAATTTGGAAATATGGAAACAATTACGATACATGATAATATTAATGTTTTGAACACTATATCTTGAGAAATATTGGATAGCTTTCTTTATGAAAAAATTGTTCTGAAGAAAAGTAGAAGGACTGTGCAAGTTGATGCTAGGTCATTCTATTATTGACAGAACACTGTAGTTCAATCGTGATGTTGTACCGGTCTCGCAGAGCTCCGGTCCCCACGAAGTGGCTGCTGAGGGAGTGTTCAGAGTACGGTCATGGGACAACAGGCAACCCATCTAGGGGATAGGGGTCGAGGGTCCCACAATTCTTGGAGTTATGCATGGTAATGGAATCAGCAGCTGAGTTTACTGTCCTTGTCTTATGCTGTCAGACAGCACATACCATGTCATGCACGGAAGACAATTCCACGAAAAAATCACAATGGATGCTTATAGACCCTATGCAGTTACCTTCACCACTTGTTGTTGCTGTTGTTTGTTGGGGTATGGTTTGTTTGTGTGTTTGTTTATAATGATAATTGTGGCTTCTTATTGGCGCACAATTCCGTCACGCAGTGGCGCTCAACAATAGCAAAAACTAAGAACATAAGAAAAGAAAAAAAATATATATGTACATCTATATAGAATTTGGAGTTGGATTAAAGTGTGAACAAATAGGTTTTGAACCACTTTTTTTAAAAAACTGGCTGATGAGGCTTGACGGGGGGAAGTCGAAGAAAGTTCCAGAGAGTAAAAATACTTTTCCGTTATTCCTCGATTTAATATGAATGAAACGGACGAACAAGCACGTTTTTAAATACTAGTTGACTAGTCACTACTGCAGTACCGCTAACGACAACAGGAAAACTTACAGAAGTGACAATCGCAAGACTCGATGGCAGTATACATACCCAGTGATGCCCAGTATAAGGGCACGGAGTAACGCTTGATCCTCAAGCAATGTCACAGTTTCTTTTCACACGATTCAAACATGAGGTCATATCCGCCTTCGCCAGGAAACCGTGCGGTCCCCGTTTGCAAAGCTTGTAAGAGTTTTGCTTTGTTTGGGCCTAATTGCTCTATATGGTTTGGGGCCAGTGTATGAAGAGTGTGTTAATGTACAGTAGGTTAAAATACATTCACTGCATCGAGGAAACAGCTGCTCTGCTTTCAACATTATTGGTACTCAGTTGTACTTTAATGCAGTAAGATTTAAAACATTTCTAAACAATTTTGATCATGTTTATGTCTGGACAGAGTCGGCTGGATAAGTGTTATCAGAACAACCCCGGATGATGTCAGAGCTTTAAAACCGTTTAACATTGATTTGTCATTCAGTAGCATGACGGTGTTTCTTGCTGCCTGACCATCCATGTTGTTTAAAAGCGCAAGATATAAACAAGACAATTATAAGGGAAACTTGCAATCCCAACCGACGTTATTAGGTGTTCGGGCACTCCGCCCGGAACACCTCTTGTTTTATTTCAAATTCATTACGTGTGTTTAAATTTCAACAGAATCCATAGAGCAGAGGTGTATGAGGTAATCTTGTTAACCACACTACCTAATTATTTGTAAAGACACACGTACATCATCATTGTACCTTCCATCAGAGTCCAATTTCATGGCTCTGTTTTACTATGGAACTGTTGTGTGATTATGGTGCTATGTAAAGCTAATTGGGCTGTAAGTGCAGCATTCCGCGGTAAGCAGAGCCGTGAAATACGACCCAGGTGTAGTTTGTCTAAAATTAGAAACATTGGCTTATTTTGGATTGTTCTCCTAAATACATGGCTGGAGAGTTTTGTCAGTAGCGGTGTTGGGGCGTTGGAGTGTTGGTGGTGTTTGGTGGTGTTTGTTTGTTTGTTTGATTGTTTGTTTGTTTAATTGACGTTTTCTTTTACAGTAGTAAAACAGATATTATACATAAACAGGACGGTCATAATAGTCCTGCAGTGCGCGTGGGTGATTTTTTTTATTGTACGGATCTTCTCTACGCCGATCGGTTGACATTCTGGTGTCACGGTCTCGACTCTCAGCTAGCTGCCACTAATGCCCACTAATGCCCGGTTACGTCACCCAGATAGCTGGATAAAAACTGAAACAGTATAAATAACACCGGAAAGCCTTGACCCACAGACTTCGATTGACCCCACGAGGTAAATCTCATACCTCACATGCAGACATCGCCAAGTAATCTTTGTTATACCATAGAGCAAGGTCCTTGCTCTATGGTTATACCCACCACGGTAACTATGGCTAGAGCCATTATGGGATATTAGATACCCCCAGGCATTTTACGGCAACAGACAGTGATGGGTTAAATTCGTTTCGATAGCTGGCGCATGTCCCGGGCGATGGTTAATAACCGATAGCTTTGAAACGGGACCACTAATAGCTACATAAACTTACAACATTCCCATAATGCCTGGAAGCTAGTCCACATTCACATTCTCTAAGACACATTAATTAATAATAGTATAAACTGATCGTGTTAAAATTACTTCAAGTACAAAACCCAGTAATGCTTAGGGCGCGCTATACAAAAGACTTCACACCCTTAAACGACCCGGCTTTTGTAACACGTAAGAATTATTTGATGACACAAGCTATTGACAAAACAGTTAATTTTGTTGTGAATGACTATGGGAAAACATACACATTTAAATGGCGTGCACATTTTGTTCACATTATGATATGAAGGGGGTAATCTCCATCATTTGTCTTGACAACATGGCCTAATCTAAAATAAATCCCGTATACCATGTACATGCGTATTGACTGACGGAAAGCTGTACATGTAATGTCTATTACTGCACATGTACATGTAAATAAGAGTGATATAATGTGACAGTTTGAACATAAAACATGGAGTTTCGACACGCCAGAAACAAAGGAAACTCTTACACTGTTACAGTGTTCAGTTTCCTGACGATGTGTGATGCCCAACGGAAACTTGCCTGTTATGTATTGGCCAGTTTACTAAGAAGTTTAAAACACAGAAAACGAAGGAAACCCTTTCAACGTTCAGTTTCCTTACGACGTGTGATGCTCACCGGAATTGTTGGAAACTGGACTATAATTGATACGCCAGTTTACTTCGCCGGTAAAGCCGCCACGGAATTGACTGGGCATGCAAACACTGCATCCGTTTATATGGGGTGGATGATTCTGGAAACTCCCGCCGTTCGCGCGGTGATATTCAGACCATTATTTGGATTTATGCCCAAGCATATTTTGACCATATTTCTGACCGCATGAGGGCGCTTTCAAATGCGAATTCCTTTGCATCACATTACAGTTTTATCTTTTTTTTGACTGCTTGTTCAGTTTGTTGTTTTCTAATATATCAATGGCCAAATGAAATGGGGTGGGGCTCACCCCTGCCACCGCTGGTTACGCAACTGGGTGCAACTCCAGAGATCACTCCTCGCAGCGACTTCCTGAAATTCGGTTGTTGCTTTAATTGGCGTGGTAAGTAGTGTCATGAAATTGGCCCCTTATCAGTTGGCATAACCACAGACTGCTCAGTGGGGAGTATGTCAACATTCTGGATAAAAATGAGCTTTGTTGACGTGTTAATATTTAATAATGCCATAAAATGTTGTTCTCCTCATGCTCATCAGTGTATAGATCGTGTCTTTATCGCACGGCCACGACCCTGCAAGGTTTTAAACGGCCGTTTAAGAATGAGTCACTACTCTTTTATTCCCATTCATAAATGCCAATTTGTTAAAAAGTGAAAGAATAAGGAAAATCGGTGGTAAAAAAGACAATCTGTTTGTTAAGCGAATTTTCGAAGTTTTTACATTTTCAAAAACTTTTGTAACATTTTGTTTTGAGCTCGTTGGGTTGTGTGCGCGCGCGCGCGTGTCGACAAGATTACGCGTTGGTATACTAATAGCTGTATATTGCGTTCCGCGTAAAACATATTATAGGCCTATATCCTTTATTTAAAAAAAATAATAATAAATAAATAAATTGCGTCGCGTCCAACAACATCAATTGTGTGGTTTAGGCCATGTTTAAAACTGTAGGCCTATTTCTCAAAAACTAGACTATCGTGTCTTTTTAACATCACTGAATGGTTAGCCATCAAAGTTTTGTGCCAAGAATAAAGAGCTTAGTTTAAAAAAATGTATAGGCTAGTCATTGAACAACAAGGATGGAATGATGAGTCGCTCCAATTATTGTCAACAAAATTAAGGAACTGACAATTTTTTGTCTTATTCTTTTGACCTTTGATTTCTAATTAATAGGATACTTTTCCCCTAAAACACCTATCACTGTTATTGCAAAAAAAATATCATAAGGCCTAAGGTAAACTATAAAAAAAAAAAGAAAAAAAAAAAGGAAATGTTTGTTTTATTAAGTTAAAACATTCCCCTTTACCACTTATAACCCCCTTTTCTGTGAGGGTGCACGCAAACATCAAAGAAAAAGTATGTTTAACTATCGCCTTTTGATTTTTCGAGGGAGACCATTGTCTCTCACTGAAAACAACATCCATAGGATGGTTTTCAACGCTTTTCTGATCATTTTTCTGTCGATGTCTCTCGCCGGAACACTCGCTAATTCGTTAAAGATTAATGGGCAGGAAAGTGCCTATAGGCACACCGTCTCCTTTTTTTCTCATGATCCTCCCTCCTTTCCGCCCCCCTCCCACACACACCCCTTTCTTGTGGATTTTCCCTTACCAGGCCCGTAACTAGGGGGTGAGCCGCTCATAGTATAATTTTCTTTGCTCATCCCAAAATAATTTAAAATTTACCCAGTCAAATTCCCTTGTGGTGAATTCAATATCTGGCTGCGGTTTCCCAGGTTGTATCGTACTTGGATGTGATCTCTGGCTACACTTTTTGAATAGCTTCTGACTGGTAACCCCCAACAAGGATAATTATTGACAAAAATAGGGAGACGGCCAACATAGGTCTCAGTAGATAGCTCAGTTGGTAGAGCGCCGGTACGTTAATCCGGAGGTCGTTGGTTCAAATTCCACTCTAGCTAGTACATTTGTTTTGTTCAACCCAAACTCGTTTACAATTTACCCAGTCTGTTTCCCTTATGGTTTATCATTTGATAAAAAAATAATAAATAAATAAAAAAGCATAAATAAAAAGGCATAAATAATAATTAAAAAAACCACCAAGATCAAAAAAGGAAGAAAAAGTCCACACAAAATGTAAAAAAATGGTGCCCTCAAAAAACCCAAACAAAAACTAACAAATTTACAAAATTAGCTGGAATTTGGCCTTCCATGGGCCTTCATTATCCCCAAAAAAGTAAAAATCCAGCGCCCCCACCACCCCCTCCCTCGTCACTGAGCGACGGGCGCCGCTAATTTATAACGTGCCGATGTCCTTTTCTTTCATATTCGCCCCCCCCAAAAAAAAAAAAATATATATTAAATAAATAAATAAATATTTATAATAAATAAAGATAACAATAAAATAAAATAGATAAATAAAAAAAAAAAAAAATAATCGCCCCCCCCCCCCAAAAAGGTAAGAAGAATAATTCCTTTTACAGGCCTTCCCCTAACAATATTGTTTTGTATCCCCCACCCTCTTCAGAACTGTAGGTTATATAGGCCCTATGATGACGCCTCATTTCTTCAAGCTTGCCTTTCAATACATGATTCTCACTCGACACTGGGAGAAGCTACATTTTTAATAATTTACAAACATTTATTATTTATTTAACAGTTATTTACATTGAACATTTTAACTGCGTTACGGTCCTATTTTCTTTGCATGTCCTTGTTCTCTAATACAAATTAGCACATGAGGTCCTTATTCACTGTATGCTGTATAGGCCTATATCGAGTACGGGGCCTACTATGTGTTTTTCGTGATCTCACACATATGATCTCATCTCATGACGACGCGCTTGAACACGGCCTCATGCATGATTTTACTCTGCCCTGAAAATATATTGTGCTTTCTCAGCTTTGACAGATTTTAGGTGAACAAAACACTTATCACGGAGTCTTTCTCACCCGAGCGAGGCATGGGCGCCGCCATGTTTGTTTTGGGGTGTCACATGACGTGTGACCTAGGATGTGATTGGCGAATTTGGATCACATGGTGTCTGTGTGCGCAGGTATTTCAAATAAAATGTAACTAGCCGACGTATCACAACCGTAAACAGTGTTCGATCGCTGTCGATTACCTAGTGCAATGTTTGGTCGATAATTTCTCAAATTTGACTGGCGTTTTTGTGGAGAACTTTCGGAATCGTAATCTCCAGCAATTAGAGTTATCTTAGACCCACAGGGGTCGGAACGGGACGACCAGATACAGTTTACCCCGTATGGCCTATCTAGCCCTATATTGGCAGTCTCCCTAATTTGTCAATATCTTTTGTTCAGGGGTGCTAGTCAGAAGCCATTCAACCTGTAACAGCCGTGTATAGCCAGGCATCACACTCAAGTTTGGATACAACCTGAAAGGCGGCAGCCAGGGGTTCACTTTAAGGGGATGTGACTTTTTATTTCAGATATCAAATAATGAACCACACTTAAGGGAAACTGACTGGGTAAATTTTAAATGATGTGGGGCTGAACGAAGACAAATTGACTGGAGTGGGATTAGAACAAAGATATTGACAACATAGGGAGACCGCCAACATAGGGCTAGATAGCTCAGTTGGTATAGAGCGCCGGCACATTAATCCGGAGGTCGTAATTGGTTCAAATCCCGCTCTAGTCAATTTTTCTTTGTTCAACCCCAAATCAACTTTATAATCAGTGAACGTTGCATTTAATCAACAATTAACGTTCAGAGTGATAATCATTTCATGAAAGACACGATCCTACACTGATGCGCATGAGGAGAAAAACATTTTGGGGCATATCAGGCTCATTTTTACCCAGAATGTTGACATACTCCCCACTGAGCAGTCTGTGGTTTGGCCAACTGATAAGGGGCCAATTTCATGGTGCTGCTTACCACGGAATTCTGCGCTTTTTACGGCGCCCTGTAAATGTTATGCTTCGTAAGCTCAACATTCTGCGGTAGCAGAGCCATGAACTTGGGCCATGGTCTCACGGCCATTGGCAATTGCTCAAGGACACACATTTAGTAACTCCTTGGAAATCAATTAAAAGCATCTATAACCTGGACCTGCTGTTTTCAGTAGATAAGAATCTCAAGGGGAGTATGTGGTCAAATTACCTGGTCGTGTTACTGAAAACAAGCAGGTCGTCCAGGTAAGGCGCTTTTAATTGATTTCCCAGAAGTTACTTATGTCCTTGGAGCAACTGCCAGAGGCCATGGGAAGCATGGCCCAGTTTCATTGCTCTCTGCTTACCGCTCACGACCCCACAGAATTATGTGCTTTATTGCGCCGTAAGCGCAGAATTCCGTGGTAAGCAGCGCCATGAAATCGGCCCCTTATCAGTTGGCCAAACCACGGACTGCTCAGTGGGGAGTTGTCAACATTACGGAAAGCCTTGACACACGGATCTATTCACGGAGAATGTACCCTTAATGACCTCCCGGGGTAAATCCCATACTCGTATTTAGCCTTCAAATCTTTGTTTATACGCATACCCGTATGTTGTTCTTGATGTTCTTGCCTTCAGACTAAAACTTAAAAAAATCCCAGTGGGCACACAACGTTATTTCAACGTTGAATTTTGGTTGATATGGCGTCACAACGTCGAAATACCATAAAACAACGTTATTTCAACGTCACATTTGCGATGTTTGTTTTAAGTTGTAGTTTGACATTGTGTAAACGTTGGAAAAGTGTTGAAATAACGTCGCGATTATAACAACCAAAAAACAATGTTGATCCAACGTCAATTTGGCAACGTAGTTTCAACGTATACTAATTAACGTTGATGCAATGTTGGATAAAGGTTGTTATTGCGTCGCGATAATAACAACCTAAAATCAATGTTGATCCAACGTCATTCTGGTAACGTTTTTTCCACGTAACGATTTTGACGTATGAATGAACAATGTTGGATAATGGTTGTTATTGCGTCGCGATAATAACAACTTAAAATCAATGTTGATCCAACGTCTTTCTGGTAACGTTGTTTCAATGTAACGTTTTTGGCATATGTGCAATGTTGGATAAAGGTAGTTTTTGCGTCGCGATAATAACAACCTAAAATCAATGTTGACCCAACGTCATTCTGGTAACGTTGTTTCAATGTAACGTTTTTGGCATATGTGCAATGTTGGATAAAGGTTGTTATTGCGTCGCGATAATAATAACCTAAAATCAATGTTGATCCAACGTCAATCTGGGAACGTTTTTTCCACGTAATGATTTTTACGTATGAACAATGTTGGATAAAGGTTGTTATTGCGTCGCGATAATAACAACCTTAAATCAATTTTGATCCAATGTCAGTTGGGTAACGTCAGTTGGGTAACGTCATTTCAACGTATACTTTTAAAAGTTAATGCAATGTTGGATTAAGGTTATTGTTGCGTCGCGATAATAACAACCTAAAATCAATGTTGATCCAACATTATTCTGGTAACTTTGTTTCATTGTGAACGTTTTTGATGTATGTACAATGTTGTAAAAAGGTTTTGTTTGCATTGCGATAATAATAACCTAAAATCGATGTTGATCCAATGTCAGTCTGGTAAGGTTTTTTTTTTTTTGTAACAATATTGAAGTATGTACAATGTTGGTTAAAGGTTGTAATTGCGTTGCGATAATAACAACCTAAAATCAATGTTGATCCAACATTATAATTGGTAACATTGTTTCAATGTAACGTTTTTGACGTATGTACAATGTTGGATAAAAGTTGCAGTTGCTTTTTTTTCTCTAGATTTGAGCTAAACCAAACACTCTTATATTGAATTTAGCATACTTAATTATGGTGAACACTTAAATTTATAAAATCCTTCCTCTATGGTAAAATATTGAACAATTGTGTCCGGTCAGACTATCAGTCAGTAACATACTAATATTATTTTTACCAGCCATCTATTGCCTCGTTTTAACCATTCAACCTGTAACAGCCGTGTATAGCCAGGCATCACACTCAAGTTTGGATACAACCTGAAAAGCGGCAGCCAGGGGTTCACTTTAAGGGGATGTGACTTTTTATTTCAGATATCAAATAATGAACCACACTTAAGGGAAACTGACTGGGTAAATTTTAAATGATGTGGGTTCTCAGATTCAAATTTGGAAGCGTAAAAACTGATATATTTTTACATAACCACAAAACTTCGAAGTGAAAATGTTTCTAATAAGGCTTTATCCTATAGAAAGCTGCTTTAGGCTTCTAACCAATAGGTTTGTATAAACATAGTTTTAAAAGTGATTGCCAAACGTATACCTTCCCTTTAAATAAGTAAAAATACAACAAACACACGAACCGTACAGAAAGACAAACGTAAACACACACACACACACACAAAACAAAACAAAAACAAACATGAATTAAAGGGAACGAGCCCCCCATCCTCCCGAATGCAGACCATAAAGTACCTCTTTAAGCCAACAGCCCGGACAAAACACAGATAAGCTATGACTTTCATGAATAATGAATTATGGACAGGGCTACCGGGCAATATTTTGAATATGAATTTTGATGTGCGCTACTTTTTCTTTTACAACCATTATTCAAAGTTGGTTTTTGTATAGTTTTGAAACGTGAATAGATCACGTACCAGTCTCATATGAACTTGAGGCCACCTGTTTGGAGGCCATATTGGAATGTGGGCTTCCGTTGGTGAAAAAGGGAGTCACGACTAGGCACGTTACGACATTTCTACCAGGGTTACCCCTGTTGATTTTTTGTAAACAATAAATGTTAGTGTGTTGCTCTTCAGTTCAAGTATGACTGAAATGCTTATAATCAACACAGTGCATGCTGGGGACTGGCTGCAAAAGATGGCGGTCATATTATTGAACTTGTTTTGTTCGAGATATTCGGTGGCAAGCGCCCTCAAAGGTGATCTCAGATTGTGAAAAATGTGATGCTATTGCTTGTTATAACGTGTCTGCCAAATCTATAACCATTTGGACACAATATGATGGAAATGTGAGGGAAAAATATTTATTCCCTCGAAGTTGCCAAGAGTCCAAAGAATTTGGACAAACATTTGTCTGTAGAAAGTTCAAAGAAAATCGTTCTGAAGCTTACGTCAGGAAAGAAGAAGAGAGAAAAGAAAAAGAAAAGACAAAAAAACAATACAGAGAACGATGTCCTCCGGTCCCTCCCGTCTAAGTAAAACGAAATCATTATAGGAAAGTCATTCGTTCAGCACGTGATAGCTCATGGTTATTTAAATCTGAGTAACAAACCAGGATTCAAACGTATACAATGGCTACTATTATTTTAACAAAACTTGTTAAACCTTGGCACTTGTTATAACCATGTCCTTTATCGATGTGATCATACTTTAATAAATGTACCCATATAATAATACTTCCTTAATTGTGTTGACATTGATTATAAAAAGGAAACTTCAAACAGTTTTGTTTCCGAGAAAATTTGAAACTTCCTTTATTGTTATCATTTAGTTCAGATCACGTGAAAGTATATCTCACTGGCTTTTACATCTGCTAGTTGTGTAACTCTTGTTGATCAATGCTTGCCGCAAGGTCAGGCTTAAGTGAACTTGCTCTCGTATATGGGGCTGGTTCGCTGTACATTTTCAAGTAATGAGTTGAAGTACACGCTCGAATCATCTGCTGGATTGTTGGTATTGGAGCCTCGCAACCTTTGTTGTACAGAAAACATAATGTGGGAGTTTTAACTGAAATATTGGGCTACTTGGGATGCTAATAATATGTTATATTGGATATTGTTATAACACACTTTATGTGCCACATTATTATGATGCTTAAAGTGGAAGGGAAATGACCGCTTCAAATTCGTGATGTTCTCATTCCAATAGCTATAGTCCTCAAGTGAGTGGGGAAAGAATTACAAGTCTCTAAACCTTAAAATGGTGTAAATTGCCATTGTATTCGAAACCTTCCAGTGCAAAGTTTGCCAACATCAAAAATATCTGATGACATTATTCAGAGGAAAATGGGTCTGTTCAATTCTCTACGGGGATGTTTCGGTTCATTCCTGACTTTCAACAATAATTTAATCAAAACGGCCTGGATTGTGAAAACAATTCCTCAAAATAACAAAACAAAACAAAATAAATAAAAAAACAAATCTTACGTTTTACAGTAAAATAATCTTTCTGTTTATCCAAAATTTCCTTAATTGTGTCATTTTTGTGAAATATTATGCCTACACATTGTGCAGTTTTTCGTAAACAAGCTACCATTTTTGAGGAACTGTGCTCAGAAGACTATGCTGTTGACGGCTTGTGTGTGCATACCAGCGGCTCATTGCTCCGTGGAAGGTTTTAGAACGCGCACCAGCGATGGTGATTATTGCAAATCGGGGAAAACACCCTTTCCCCGAGCATGCACAGACACGCAAAGTCTTTGGTCAAGGCGTTTCAAACGGGTGTTGTGATCTATCGCGTAATGCATTGGGATGTTTCACCAATAGAGGGCTTTTCTCAAGGTATCGCATTATTTTGAAACGCCCTCTGGCGTTCAATGTTTCCTGCCTTTATTGTTGTACTTAAAGGAACGAGATCAATACTACGAAACCTGAAAATGGGAAACGACGTGAATGCGTGCGTTTCTACTGGATCGCAATTGTGGTCCATGTTTTGAGGAACTTTCGAGTGAATTTGTCGACGCTTATCGAAACCTTAAACATGTAAACGTACAGCCGGATATTAGTAATGCATATTACATATACTAAAGGCACCGACGGCAGCTGGATAAAAGGGGCACGACAATATTATTGCCGTGAATTGTCTGTGTTTTCGAGGGCCCCGCGGCATTTCGAGGCTACACCGATGGAATAGAGGCTATCATCGGAACAAGGGACGACACAAGCTGCTTTGGGGGTTAGTATAGGACAACCAGTGCGTCAGTTCACTCATTGAGCGGCCGAATCTGATCAATTCGGATACCACAAATCTGGTTGACCTATACTCCACAGCCCCATCATCAGTGACCTGCTCTATCGAAATGAGGAATGTCTCGGAAATCACGTTTTCGTGTAATTCGCCATACAAAAGTTGTTGACAATCGAAAAACACTACAAAAACCGATTCCGCGATTTCAGTGGTATTAGGTTAAACAAAACTTGACCTTTCTTTTCGTGGTTTTTACCTTTAATTGAAAAGATAACTAAATCCAAAAAAGTACGTTTTCTTGAGCATGTTTGAATGCATAGCTACAATTAAAATAGCAAGCTGTTATTAATGACGATTATCTCAATAAACACGTCGTTACATAAGGGAAGTGGCCTTGTCTTGTAGACTTTCTTCATTGCCCCATAACTCCGAGCTGAAATAAGCTACAGAAATAATAATGGTATTGCTGGAAAGCCAGTGAGTTACTTGTTAACGTGGTGTGCATAACTCAATTTTCAAAATTTCCGAGACATTCCTCAATTCGAATAGCATAGGGCACCGACGGCAATAATTTTGAGGCATGTAGTGCTCACAAATATGAAAAAAAAAAAAGGAAAACTACGGAAGCGTATTGCCGCCACAAGAATTTTAAAAAACCCTGACTTATCGTGTACGTACACGATATCGTGAACGTACACGATATCGTGTACGTACACGATAAGTCAGATTTGTTTTCTTATTCATGTGGCGGCAATACGCTTCCGTAGAAAACCCCTTCAAAAATAATAAATAAAAGCATGACCCCAACACTGACTAACACATTCCCCTTGCCCCCCCCCCCCCCCCCCCCACGAAAAAGTCCTGGCTACACCGATGGAATAGAGGCTATCATCGGAACAAGGGACGACACAAGCTGCTTTGGGGGTTAGTATAGGACAACCAGTGCGTCAGTTTACTCATTGAGCGGCAGAATCTGATCAATTCGGATACCACAAATCTGGGTGACCCATCATCAGTGACTGAACTCTCGGGTCACTCAGACCAGCTAAGTCAAGACTGGTCAGCAAAGTCTTGCGAATCGACAGCAATCTAAACGTTGAACTGAACTCATAATCAAAGTAACATGAGTAGTGTTTGTTATTATTTTAAAGTATGCATATAACTTCTAGTCTATGTCCTATGTGTTTTCACAATATTGTGTTTGTTGTACATTAATCTTCGTCCAAGATGTTCTCACTTAGTTACGTAACCTTTCACTCCAGCAACATTTCATGAATAAGTTCACGCACTATAGCGACGACAAATAATAATAATTTTGTTTGCTACTAATTTAGGGTTGTACGTACCTTTTCACGTGAATGACGACGACGACTATCAAGATGATTACAAGGAACAAACCAACTCCTCCGCCGATAACAAGACCCAACGGAAATTCTAAGAAGCAAGCAAGCAAAATACAGGAGGTTGTTACAAACAGGCAAAAATCACTACTGAGCAAAGAACCTACGGGTCTGTTGTCTCTTAATTGACACCGAAAGTGGTTACATGTTTGTTTTTTCGTTTTAAATCATCTGCCATAAATTGTTCGTTCAGAGAAAAAAAAATACAAACAATTAATAACAAATACAAATAAACTAATCAATACAAAATGAAAAAATCTACGAAAATCAGGCCATGCAACTTTAACACAACGAACGGACTCCGACTTCTACAATCAGAACCACTGGTTGATCAGGAGCGTTGTTTGGCGACCATGACCGGGAACAAGTTTCTGACGTAAAATTCACTGACCGAAACAATTTCCGAGAGCTACGCGAAAACGGGTTGGTAACCAAAAACAGTTCTTGACGTAGGTCTTCTCTTGAAAATTCATGTTCTTAAAATATACAACCTTCATTTTATTTTCAAGTAATGAAACTTAGTCTTTGTAATTTTATCAACAATATTTAATTGTTTTGCTTCAGGGTATTTCATTTTTTTAAGAATTCCATTGACATTTTTGATAGTTTTTTATTCCGCCATCTTGAAACCAAGCCTAACCGATCCAACAAGTCGGTTACGGTTTGGTCGGAACAGCCGCGTCACCGCGGTTCAACCGAACACACAAAGACGCACAACCAATAACCAAAGCTCTCAAAACGCACCCCTGAACCTAGTTTCATGTAGGCCTGGTTTCATGTAGGCCTATCAATAAAGAAATACATTTTCCATTTCCCACATGGCGAATGTAGTATCTTAATTGTTAGGAACATTGAATGTACTTGTTGGCATAACGTGTAGCTTTTTATATCAAACCAATACCTCCACGCGCAATGCACGTAGTTGCTTCCCCTGACCATGTCAAATCTGGTCTGCAAATCCGGTCGGTAGAGCCACTGACTCTGTGTCCACTTGGGCAGGTAATCTCCACTTGGTCACCCGGTAGGTACACATCTTTGTCTGGCACAATAGTTACAAGATCACTTGGGTCGCGGGTAAAACTACAACCAGAATCTGTCATGGAAGAAAATATGAGGTGCAAAAAGTAGGTAGTGGTCTGACGTTTCGAACCTAGCAGAGCCTTTCTCGAAGGATAAATGACGACTAGTATAAACAGGTAAAGGCCAACTAGTTCAAACGAAGCAGTCAAGTAGAAAGAAATTGATGGAGAGAGAGAGGCACAAAGCACACAGACAAAGCAAGGAACGAACGTTGATGAAGGAAACAAGAGGGGGTAGAGGGAAAGGGGTTGGTTTAACCACATAGGTTGGAAACACAAAAGTACAAAAGTCAAAGGTTAGAAGACGGAGACAAGTAATTAATTGGTGCATGATACATACTAAATAGGGGGTATATGTGGGAAAGGAGAAGGCAAAGACAAAAGGTTATTAGTCATTTCCTTCTTGAATGTTCAGACCATGGGGTTGAATGGTCTGGAGGCGCATTATCCACAGTTACTTCCTACTCAGACGAACAATCTCTCTGTGGTGACCCATCCAGTGCCTCAATGCCCTGTAAAATCAAGTCAGAAATGAAGTGATTAGGAAGATTGAAGTGATGTCCTACGGGTGAATGCTGCATTTGGGTGTTGACTGTGGATCTATAGGGGGACTTCTACACGGACAATGAGATCCCTGAACAACTATCTTCCTGAAGTTCCTATTAAGCACGTTGACGTCGAACTGATCTGTGGAGAAATAGTTAGAACTGGATATTTTACGAATGGAAGGAAATAAGATGGTTAGTGACAAAACACAGGGAACCACACATAGACTGCTCATCTGATTGTAGGGCGAAACTGTGCATAGGGTATACCTCCAGACCGTTAACCTTATTGTCTGAACATAACATACTTTTGTCCCTGCAATCTTGTTTTGTCTCCTTCATTCTTCATCAGTTGCTTTTTCTGTGTGCTTTCTTTCTGTCTGTCCCCACCCTCTATCTCCCATTCTTTTCATTTCTTTCCAATACGGCTTCTGTTACACCAGTATATACCCAGTCATGGCTTTTGCGTTGTCATTTTACCCTTTAGAGAAAAACTCTGGTAGGGTCGAAATTTAGCTCTCTCCTTATTTTTTCTTTTCATTTATACCACAGGTTCTTTTGTTTTGTGGGCAGTTGCAAAAGCTAAATCTATTTTGTCGAGAAATTAGATATTTGTTTTTAAATGTTTTACTGTACTAGCTTTATAAACTTTTGATCTAGCAAAAGGGGGTTTATCTTTAAGCTTGTTAGGCTTTTTTGCTTTTTATTTTATCTTTAAATCTTCAATATGTGGTTATAAATGACAACAACAAAGTACAATTTCTCATTCATGACCATTGCAGTAATTGAGCATTGAGCGCCTACTTGTTAGGTGGATATGTTTGTGCTATACAAGTGTTATATATTATTATTATTAATTTGTTTTAAATTGATTTATTTTGTTTAAATTTGCTTTACTAGGGGACATCATCTGTACCTTTTCTTTTTAAACCAATTTCCTCATCAATGCACGTAGTTGCTTCCCCAGACCATGTCAAATCCGATCTGCAAATCCGGTCGGTAGAGCCACTGACTCGGTAACCACTTGGGCAAGTAATCTCCACTTGGTCACCAGGTAGGTACACATCTTTGTCTGGTACAATAGTTACAAGATCACTTGGGCTGCCGGTAAAACTACAACCAGAATCTGCCAAAAAAAGAAAACAAACAAACTCATTATAGTAGCAACATTTTTTTTTTTTTTTTTTTTACCATTGTGACATGATCTGTAGCGTTTATTATCAAAACATTACCTCCAGCAGTGCACGTATTTGCTTCACCAGACCATGTCGAATCCGATCTGCAAATCCGGTTGGAAGAGCCACTGACTCGGTAACCACTTGGGCAGGTAATCTCCACATGGTCACCCGGTAGGTACACATCTTTGTCTGGTACAATAGTTAAAAGATCATTTGGGTCGCGGGTAAAATTACAACCAGAATCTGCCAAAAAAAGAAAACAAACAAACTCACTATCCTTTTCAGTACCAACACATATTTGCAACTAATGCAATGGTGACCAGAGAAATTTCATTGACCAACACTATTTTGGAAAGTTTGGGGTTACAGCGCCCTCACAAGGCAGATTGGGGTTAGCCTAGGTCCTAGTAACATAATGCAAGTTGTACAAGCAAGCAATTAAATTACCGTTTCCTTTGGCATATTGCCTTTGACTAAATCATTGCTTTTAACATATATTTGAGGTTTGGTATTATTACCACTAAATACCCAATTGAGTAGTTTAAATGTGAAAGGTTAAAATTTGTAAAGTTGCTGTTCATACCAATCTGCATGAAAATTATTTTGCTAGGAAAATTTGTTTCTGAAACGTTAAATAAACATAAGGTTTTAATTATTTACTTTCGAAACACCATCCTCCCCCCCCCAAACCCGCCACAATGTTGGAAACTGAGACTCACAGATACTGGTGTCTATACCCATGTTTTCAGGATGAAATAGTGGATCAATTGGTTAAGGCGGCCATTTAGATTTTTGGCAAATTTGTTTATGAAACCTAAAATAAACAGAAGGTTTGAATACATTTCTTTTGAACCACCCCCCCCCCCCCAACCCGCTCATAGGATTCCACATTCAATATAAACAAGAGAGTTTTGATTACGCACAATATGACTTGGAAAAAAATTACTGCTAAAATCCAAACTATTATTTGTTACCACATTTAATGACAAAGAAGGAACTCACATTAAATAACATTAAATATTGCCAATTTCAAAATGGCCGCCAATCAATTTGGTTTTTGCCCGTATCTCCGTCTACGAGCCTCACAGATAACATAAAATATTGCCATGTTTTCAGGATGAAGGAACCCAATGAGACCAAATACAAAAATGGTGGTTCAGTTGCTTAAGGCGGCCATTTTGATTATTAGAAAATTGGTTTCTGAAACCAAAAATAAACAGAAGGTTTTAATACAAACTATTATTTGTTACCACATTTAATGACAAAGAAGGAACTCACATTAAATAACATTAAATATAGCCAAAGTGCTATACTTGTACTTTCAAACCACCATCCTACCCCCCCCCCCCCCCCCCCCCCCCACCCGCCTCAATGTAGGAAACTTGGATTAGCGCTCATAGGATTCACCGGTATTGAACATTCAATATTGCCTAAAATAAACAAGAGAAGTTTGATTAAGCACAATATGAACTGGAACAAAATTGCTCCTCAAATCAAATGTACACCTATCATGAACCAATATGTAAAGAGGGAACTAACATTAAATATTTCCAAAGTGCTATAATTGTCTTTTCTAAGCACCACCCCCCCCCCCCCCCGCCTCAATGTTGGAAAATTGAATGTTTTCAGGTCAAGGAACCCAACAAGACACAAAATTAGATTATTGGATAAGTTGCTTAAGGCGGCCATTTTGATTATTTGAAAATTGGTTTCTGAAACCTAAAATAAACAGAAGGTTTTAATAATTTCCTTTTGAAGCACCCCTCCCCAACCCGCTCATAGGATTCCACATTCAATATAAACAAGAGATTTTTGATTACGCACAATATGACCTGGAACAAAATTACTGCCAACATCCAAACTATTCTTAGTTACCACATTTAATGACAAAGAAGGAACTCACATTCAATATTGCCAAAGTGCTATAATTGTACTTTAGAATTACCATTTCCCCCCCCCCCCCGCCTCAATGTTGATTGTTGACTAGACTTGTTGACAAGTCGTTAATGATGGTCGCGGTGAGTGGAGTCGCGTGTAGTGCTGTAGCCTAATAAAAAATTTTCTCGCGAGATCACTGCTCTCGCGCGAAGTTGCTGGCTGCCGACTCTTCGTCATTAACGATTTGTGAAACCCGCCGGCGGTTCATATTCATTTATTCATGTACGAACGCAGTGTACATTACGGTTGCTGTAGCGACGATCATGAAGACGAGTCCATTTTTTCTAAGGGTAGTACTAATTTTAGTTACTGTAAATGTACTGAATGCTTGCGCTTGAGACATCTGTGGGTGTGTTTTGTGGGTGTTAACTCCTTCATTAATTTAGTAACTAAAGAAATAAAGTAAACTTATCTTAAAATTCATTATTATAATAATTGTTTAAGATGTGTGTTTTGCCTCATAAAAATAAATAATGCCTACCGTGAATAGTTACTGATACGCTCCAATCATTTAACCCGATGTGTTCTACAGTGATTGTGTGTATTAAGTGTGTATAAACAACAGACACGGAAACCAGTCAACTCGCCCCCCCTAGCAAAGTCGCCAATTTCAAAAAACACATGTACAAAGTCACCAACTACAAAGTCGCCCCTAGCAAAGTCGCCCCCGACAACAAACTCGTCCCCTCTCATAGTCGCCCCTCACAAGGGAATTTAACAAATTTGTGTGATTGGACCACAGGGCTTCGAAAGCTATCTTAAGGGAACGAAAGAGGAATTTTGGGGAACAAAATCTCATTGCGAAGGAACGGGAGCGTATATTAAGGGAACGAAAGCATATTTCGGACGAATGAACGTATATTTCTGGCAACTAATTCAAAGTCGTATTTTGATGAAACGAACGCTTGTTTTTAGGGAAAGAAATCTCCTTTCGGTAGAAAAAAATCATATTTTTATTGAACGAAAGCATATTTCGGACGAATGAAAGTATGTTTCGGGCAACTAATTCAAAGTCGTATTTTGATGAATCGAAAGCTTGTTTTCAGGGAAAGAAATCTCCTTTCGGTGGAAAAAATAATTTGTATTGAACGAAAGCATATTTAGAGCGAACAAAATTATATTTTGTGCGAACAAAATCATATTTCGAGGAAACGAATGCGTATCTTTCAGGGAACAAACGCGTATTTCTGGGGAACAAAAACGTATTTTCTAGGAAAAATCTATTTTGCTACCTAGCAAAACACAACTTTGTTTACAAATTAAAAAATATATAATTTTATGTGACAAAATTATATTTTGATTGAATTAAATAATATTTTGAGGAAACGAAATGACTTTGTTGGAATTTTGTGTGTCGAGAGTGGAAAAAGAAATTCAGAGTGAGAATTTGTTTTCACATTTTAATTTGTAATTTATTTTTCACCTGTTCCTTCAGGGGCTCTGGTTTTGTGTGTTGTTGTTTTTTTGTTTTTTTTGGGGGGCTCGTTTTTTGTCTCACAAATTGTTTAACTTAATTGCACCGTCAATATAAGAGTGGTTTTCCTATTTATTGACATAAATCTTATTTAATTTCCAAATCGGGGGAAAGGAACGTACACCGAATCTCTTCCTTCCTCCATGACCGAACATTGAAACGTAACGATTTTAAAACAGCGGATTCGATCAGCGAGGTTTACCGACTAACAAACCCGCAATGACAAGGTAGTTGGTGGTCTGGCTCCCTACCCCTCCCACATGTTCATGAGCTTCCAGGTACAGCTATCTCTTGGCATGCTAGGGTAGGGGTTTCCGAGAGAAACTCTGCGCGCCATGGCATGCAGCTACACGATTTGCCCGTGTGTTTTACGTCATGTCCCCACACGCTGTGCACTGTCAAACACGCTCGGACTCTCTGAAATAAAATCTTACGTTCGATTTTTTGTAATTATTTACAAGTTGTACCCATAATTTGAATACGTATTTTCTTGTGTCAAAATATTCATGAACACAATCACTCTCACCACTCAGTGTTTGGTTTTGATCGTGCATGATCAAAGCAACATAAAACTCCATCCAGTACAGGATTTGATGTTTAATATTCATCTACAGTTTGAATATTCATAGATATAACGAAATTGACCAATCAGATGCGTCCGTACAAATTCGGCTGAAGTGCCCATAGGCCGTGCACAAACCGCCAGCGGGTTTCACAAGTCGGTAAATGTGACCAGTCTTGAGAGCAGTAATCTCGCACAGAGCAGCCCTCTCGCGGGATATTGCGAGAAAGCCGTTCCGCTATCACCGCGACAGACATTTAACGACTTGTCCACAAGTCTAATTGTTGACAGGCATGCGATTGTGGGATTCAACATTGTAGCGGGGGGGGGGGGGGGGGGGGGGGGTTCCGAAAGTATTGAAAATTATTCGCTTGGTGTGGAAATTCTCCAATCATGGCATAACAGCTTTACACATTATTTACATAATTCAGTTCAGTTCAGTTCAGTTCAGTTCACTTTATTTCCATACTCAAAATGAATTACAATTTACTAATACACTGAAATATAATAAGGTAGTATGGGGGGGAGCTCACAAGAAGCAAAGCTTATCGAGTGTGAGCTTCCTCAGTATAAAATATTAAGTCAGATTATAAAGTTAACAAAATTAATTAATAATGCAAGTAAGAGTAATATGAGCCAGACTTTTATTATAAGTAAATAAAATAAAGTCAGCAAATCAATATAAACAATATAAACAATATAAACAAACCAGAAGAGCAGGAATGGTCAGTATTAAGATAAAGTAAAGCAACTAATATGTTGAGCAGTAAGTAAGTTCAACAAACAAAGCAACGAAGCGAGTTAAGATAAGAAAATTAGGCAAATATGGCAAGAAGATTAGTTAACAATGCAAAGCTACAGTGGCAGGTAAGAACGGCCATTCATACAAAAATTTTACTTATTAATTTAATTTTAATCGGCGTATTTATCAAGGAGGAAAGTTTTAAACTCTGTTTTAAATGCTGGTAACCTTTCTTGACTTTTCAAATTAGGAACAAGCGAATTCCATAGCTTTGGGCCTTCGAATGTGATACATTTCTTCCCAATATTTGTACGAATTGCTTGGAGATGGAAGTGATGGACCTGCCTGGTATAGTGGCTATGGAGGTGTTCATTTTTTATGAAGGGCGATTGTAAACACTTTGGAACATTATTTTTTGATAATTGAAACATAAATATGCCTAGTTGGTAGAGATAAATATCATTCACTTTTAGTATTTCGTAATGTTTAAAGAGAGGGTCAGTGTGAGCTCGATAGTCTGAATGAGAAATAATGCGAATAACTCTTTTTTGAAGAAGTAGTATTCGAGAAACATATTGATTACAAGCATTACCCCACGCTAATATACCATAGTTAATGTAGGATAAAATCAAACTGTTGTACAACATGATACAAATATCATTCGGAAGTAAATGCTTCAGGCGATTAATCACACCAATATTTTTGGAAATTACTTTACATATGTAATCTATGTGTGTTTTCCATGAGAGTTTATTATCTATAAAAATACCTAGAAACTTGGTAGAATTTGTTTCGTTAATCTTGAAGTTATCAATGCAGATTTCTTTCGGCAGTTTTTTTAGGGAATTGCTAAATAACATGCACGAAGTTTTTCTTAGATTTAAGGAGAGTTTGTTTGCCCTTATCCAGTCATTTATTTTGTTTAACTCTGAATTGACAGTATCTACAAGAATGAGACTATTTTTATGGCTATAAAATATATTGGAATCATCAGCGAAGAGAATGAATGATAAGATATCCGATGATTTAGTAATGTCATTTATATAAAGGAGAAAGAGAAGGGGACCAAGGATTGAACCTTGGGGGACTCCACAAGTCGGGGTTCTGGAAGTGGAAACACATCCATTTATCAGTACATGTTGTTTTCTTTGGTTAAGATAACTTCGAAACCAGGCTAATGGAGTACCCCTGATGCCATAATGATTTAATTTATTGAGAAGTATGTCATGGTCCAAAGTATCGAATGCCTTTGAAAAATCAAGGAAAATACCAAGTGTGTGCTGGGAATTTTCAAAACCTTCTGTTATGGTATTACAAAGATGTAATATTGCATGAGTTGTTGAATGCTTAGCCCTAAATCCAAATTGTGCGTTGGACAAGGTATTATTTTGTTGTAAAAAAGCAACTGTACGTTTATAAACAATTTTCTCAAGAATTTTTGAGAATTGAGACAAAATTGATATTGGTCTATAGTTGTTAACAAGATCAGATTCACCACTTTTATAAATAGGAATAACCTTTGCAAGTTTCAGGTCAGATGGAAAGCTTCCCGATAATAATGACATATTGATAATATGTGTTAATGGGTCTATAATGCAATCAATTAATTTTTTTATAACAGTCACATTGATATCATCTAAACCAGTACTTTTTTTATTAGGAAGATCGTCAATGATATCTTTCACCTCATATTTAGTGGTAGGAGTAAAAAACACACAGTTCTCGTTGGGTTCAGAGAGGTAGTCAAAAAAAGAGGTGCTAGACTGGGGAATCTTATGGGCAAGGTTTGGCCCAATATTTGCAAAGTAGCTATTAAAATGTTCGGCCATTGCTGTAGCGTCTTTAATCAACTTGCCATTCTCGTTAATTGCTGTTAACTTTTGAGATGGGTTTGTTTTGTTTAATAAGGCATTAATGATTTTCCAAGTATTGCCGATATTATTCTTTGCTCTATTGAACTCAGAAGAGTAATATTTCTTCTTAGCATTTCTTAAAACATTAGTTAAGATATTTTTATATCTAGTATAGTTAGAGTGATTTTCTTCATTTGGTTTGCGAATAAATTTACGATACAATTTATTTTTAACATTAATTGATTTAAGAAGAGACTCCGTTATCCATGGAGCGTTTGATTTTATTTTCTTAGCCCGAGATTTTTTGGGGGGGATATTCTTGTCGTAGTAGCCTATTAATATACGATAAAAATTGCTATATGCGTCATTTGCATTGTTCGATTCATGGACTGAAGACCAGTCCGCCTGGTTTAAGTCGGCACTTAATCTATCAACCCCTTCGTTAGAGTAATTACGCACTGAATGTACAGCTTTTCTATAGGTTTTGTTTTTAATAGGAATTGATGTTGATACTGGCAAATGATCGCTTAAATCAGATATTAATTAGCTTAAATTATTGTTTTATTGTTGACCTAATTTATCGCTTGGTGTGGAAAATCTCAAAGCATGGTATAACACACATTGGCTTGATACACTGCTTACAAATCATGCGAGTTTGTTTCCTATTAGAGGTCGAACTGCATACAACACAGTCACGTTTCTTGCCGCCAACATTCGGACCAAGAAAGTGCTGAGTTGAAAGGGCGTTTGAAGCACTTGACACTTGACTGGCATGGTCAACTGGGTTGTACTCCAAGCTTGAAATAAGTGCCTCTATCACCTTGACCCGAAAATCCAAAGTAGACAAGCTCTTGTTTGTATGGATGCTGTTGTATACGACATTAGCATTAAGCAAACATATGTCTAGGATTGTGATAAATACACGTTTCCACCATTTGAGCGTTTTGTGGGTATGAGTATAGTACGTGCACAATTGTCCTGCCAGATCCGTGCCCCCCATGTATTTATTGTAATCGTCGACTATGCATGGTTTTTGGATATGACGATGTCCTGTTGAAGTTTTCCGGCTGCGAATTTTTTTACTGGTGACACTGCAATCGCCATAGTTTGACAGGAGAGTGACACGTTTTGTGTCCTGCCACATAACGCATAGTTGGCCTGCTTTCTGATAAAATTGGGGATCTGCTCCGCTTTTCATGGGGTACTTTTTGGGATTTGCCAATTCGGGTATCCCTAGGGTGGTATAGCGCACAGTTCCACAAGCTCCGAATCCTAGCTCTGACAACTTGGAGAACAGAGCCGGGCTACTAAACCAATTGTCCATGTAGATGCAATGTCCTTTATTTTCGAGTCCCTGCAAAAGGTTCAATACTACGTTGCCTGGTACCCATATTTCGGATGGATGGTTTGTCTCAGGATAACTTACAGAGGACTGTCCTTGTGGGGAGCTGGGCTGCGATCCTGTGAACAACTCCCAGGCACCTGTGTACCCTGTGTCTGATTCGTTCAATGAGAAAGATTTTAATCCCCATTTTGCGGCTTTTCTTGGCATGTACAGCTTGAAGCTCAGTCGTCCTTTGAATTTGACCATGGTCTCGTCCGGTGAAAGGCTTCGTCCAGGCTGGTACACCCGGAGGAATGATGGTAGTTCAATGTTTAACAGTGGGCGTAATTTAGCAAGTTTGTCACGGGGAGAGTGGTCCTCCACATCTCTGTTATTGGCGAGGTGGAAAAATCGAAGGATTGCAGTAAATCGGTTACGAGCCATGGTTGCTGAGTACAGGGGACTTCGTAGAATTTCTAACCTGGACCAATGCATGGAGTAACGAGGCCTTTTGTTGATTCCCATGCAAAGAAGTAGGGCCACGAATGCCATCATTTCAGGTACATTAGTTGGTCTCCAAGCACGCTTATTTTCTGCCCCCCGCTCCCAATATTTGTTCAGCATAACGATTAGTCTCTAGTACCATAATCTGCCACACTGCTTCACAAAAGTACAGTTTGAAGATTTGTATGGGGGAGAACGAACTGAAGTCTGCTGTAGCCCCGGTGTTTGCTGTAAATTTACAGGCGGTCGCCGTGTGTAAGACTTGGCTTCACGCCATCCACACCTGAAATTCGGCTTCTTCTTGGTCTTGGACTTGGTCTTAGAAGAGGTTGCTGTTGATGTCGAGGCCATCGGCTCAGAATCCTCACTGTCTTCTGTGTCGGACACATCAAGTGGCGAATCCTCGTCAGATGACATTTTTGAACCACTGTCTGCAAAAATTTCTTCCAAAATTTTATCATTTTCATCGGCCATGTTGTCAGAATGATCTATTACTCGATAATGCGTGGGGTGACGCTTAACTTGCGACGCTTGCCAGGGCACGCGGGCAGCTTGTTGCCGAGGTGATGCACGCACGGGGATTGAGGGCGCTATTTACATTTTTATAACTTACTATTGGTGCTTGAGCCAGTATGGCTCACTGGTGAACAACACTTGAAATTATGACGTGCCATAATGACTCAGTGGTCACCAAGTGGGATGTTTTTTGAGCCGATATGGCTCGGCAGTGCTGAAAGGGTTATAGTAGCAAATTGTTTTGTTTTTTTTTGTTTTTTTTACCAATGTGAAATGATCTGTAGCGTTTATTATTAAAAACAATACCTTCAGCAGTGCATGTAGTTGCTTCCCCAGACCATGTCAAATCCGATCTGCAAATCCGGTCGGTAGAGCCACTGAGTCGGTATCCACTTGGGCAAGTAATCTCCACTTGGTCACCCGGTAGGTACACATCTTTTTCTGGTACAACAGTTACAAGATCACTTGGGTTGCGGGTAAAACTACAACCAGAATCTGCCAAACATAACAAAAACCACATATTATCGTAATAAAATGTATTTTATTTGTTATGTTTTACCAATGTGACATGATCTGTTGCGTTTATTATCAAAACATTACCTTCAGCAGTGCATGTAGTTGTTTCCCCAGACCATGTCAAATCCGATCTGCAAATCCTGTCGGTAGAGCCACTGACTCGGTAACCACTTGGGCAGGTAATCTCCACCTGGTCACCCGGTAGGTACACATCTTTGTCTGGTACAATAGTTACAAGATCACTATGGTCTCGGGTAAAACTACAACCAGAATCTGGGAAACATAACAAAACCACATACAATTATTTTAAAAATTTTACCGTTTGCAGTTGTACCTTACTGGTTTCCATCGTCCTTATTCAGGTCTTAGATAGCTGTGATAGTTCATCTATCTACACTATTATTTTGCTGAGATGCCATAAAAGTGTTTGTCTGTTGACAATAAACGAGACTGATAGATTTTTCAGTTTAACTTGAAATTAAGTCTGCTTCTAAATCCTCACAAGGTGCTAAATAAAATTGTTTATTATCTTGTTTGTGTCGCTCAGTTGGTAGAGCGCCGGCACGTCAATCCGGAGGTCGTTGGTTCAAATCCCGCTCTAGTCATTTTTTCCTTGTTCAACCCAAAATCATATATATATTTTTTTTATATATGTTGTTGTGTTGTTGTTTTTTTTGGGGGGTGAGCCTCTTGATTAATTTACAACAGACACAGGTGTCAAAAATTGGAAAATGGACACGGGTGTCAAAACTGGGACTCGAACCCACACTCTTCTTGGCAGCTCGGCCACGATACGCCACACTTGACCACGTGACCTTCATTTCAATCAAACATTCACGTGCGTGATTTTGTGTGTATTTTCTTATTTTGTCGCACAACGGAGTTAGAATGATTTTGTCTTTCACAAAAGAATGACATCCTGCTATAAAGAAAACAAAGAGTTACTCACCGTGAGAACACTCGATAGATCCAGGAGGACACTCGCACCGATACCCGTTGATTATGTCAACACAAGTCGCTCCATTCACACACGGGGACCCTTCACAATAGTTGGGTTCTGATTATCACAAAATGAACATTATTATAACCACACAATTTATAATAGTTATACAGTAAAATGGCCATTATCCCCAAAACATTGCGGAGTCATTTACACATTTAGATCTAAGAACTATAGTATGATTTCAAGTCTGACTGATTTTTAGTTAATGAGACATGAACTTTTGATTTACGAAGTTTTCAAGGGATTCATAAAATGACATGGGTACATGGTAGGGGTAACAAACCTAATTGGATGTGAATACCCCCAGCCCGTTCAAAAATCGGCGGTCCGTAGGTCTGCTCTCCTAAGCCATTGACATTCACCCTGAAGATAGCTATAAATTGCCAGTCAGTCCAATATATTTCATCTTTGTAAACAGCCAAATCCAATGGATGGAAAGGGAGAAGGAAGATCTCTGTCAAGTTTTTTACGATTTGTCGATTGTTCCCCAGAAGATCACTTCGTTCAATTTTGTCCAATTTAGCGTCGCTCCAATACATGAGGTTTTCTGTGGCAAAATGTATCCAAAACTTTTTAAAGAATAGGTTGGGAATCGATGTACCATAGAGACACAAGCTGCTTCAATCCACTGTGTGAGTAAAATCAATGTTATTCGCAAGCAGAATGCTGCATTGAATTGTAATACAGACAATATTCCAGTCGTTTATGTATAGGGAAGAATGTGGTGTTTCTAAGCTTTTGTATTTCTATTTTTACAATTCTTGAAACCCTTGTAGGCGTGTCAGGCCGAGTTCTTATTCCAATGCCCAAATGTTCTGATAGTTACCCCCACACCATCCAAGACAAAATGAACAAAATTGTCTGTGCATCTCACATTGTTTTCACATTTAAGTGAATTCCTCACATACCCGGCTATTGTCCAATATCCAATATGATTTTTGTTTAATTTATTATGCTTTATTTTTTCAAAAAGAACAAACGGATCCAACAATCTGGGTATAGGCCTGTATTCGACACTATAAATTACACTTCACCATATGACTGCCAAACACTTCTCCGCACTAAAACAAGAATTTACACAACTCAGTGTTTTACCCCTGTTAGATATGTGAATTGGTTCAGTCTTTTTTTTTTCGTTTGTTTGTTTGTTTGTTTGTAAGTTGGGTTGTTTGTTTGTTTGTTTTTGTTGGGTTGTTGGGTTGTTTGTTTGTTTGTTTGTTTGTTTGTTTGTTTGTTTGTTTGTTTGTTGGCTCGTTTGTTGGCTCGTTTGCTGGGTTGTTGGGTGTTTGTTTGTTTGTTTGGCTGTTTGTTTGGATTTTTGTTGGAGTGTTCGTGGTGTTATGTGGGTTCATTTCTTTTATCTTTCTTTCCTTTTTTCTTTCTTATTTTATCAAATATAGGGGAAACAAAATCAGAGAATATCTTACTTTCGTGATCAATGAATATTCCGGTTGGCCAGCCCAACTCTCCTTCTACCAGGGTCGTTCTATTTCCCCCGTCTAGATCAGCCCTCTCAATCTTGGGGAACTCACTCGAGTCTGTCCAGTAGATATATCTGGAGACAAAAGAACAACCATTAAATACAAAGCTTTTCTTGGCATAAAGTTCAGAAAATGAATATCAAAAGCGGTCAAGGTTTTGTCTCTTTTTAATTGTTTAATCATTTAAAAAGGAAAGGATTTGGCGATCGACAACTGAAATTTTGTTTAATCATATCGTATACGAGACAGTAACATTTTGAATGTATAGATCCATGACGTTACTTCTCTTAATTTCCTTAATCGGGGTTCGGGAGATTTGGAGGAATGGTCTCACGTGACTTGATCCTTTGTGTAAGGTTACGCCAATATTGCTGCAGCCGGGGAATGCATATTAAAAGTAGAATATATAATGATCCGCACAAATATGCCTCGAAATTGTGTGGTTGTCCCTTCTAACACCATCCGCCATTTTGTGGAGTCAATTAGGCTCTTTAAAATTTTACGAAGTGAAAGGAAAACCACACAATTTCGAGGCATATTTGTGTGGATCATTATATTCTACTTTTAAAACACCTTTCTAACCATATGCATTTCAAAACAATTTCAAACGCTTTATAGCCCAAAATCGCATAATCCGAGGCAACGTGTCCATTTAATGATACTCGTGCTCATACTAATACTTGTACTCGGAATCCACACTCGATGCTCCACTGAAAATGATTATCGATACACAACTGCAGGTGAACTCAGATTCTCCTACCCCAATAGATGGTGAGCAAAGATAACTCTTGGTGATCCAACATTCTCAACGATTACTTCTTTGTTTTCTCCATTCATTGTGGCTCGCATAATGTGCAAAAATACCAAATCCGTCCAGTACATCTTTCGAGAGGTGATGTCCAAAGTCAATCCATATGGCACTAATGGAGAAAATGTTTTGAAGAAAATGTCAATCGGTCAATTTTTGAATTTAAACTTCCTGTTTGGCCTGGAAAGTAAGGTTACCTTTGGGTCATGTTTTTGAGTAAAATGTTAATTGTGTCATAAGCTGCAAAATGGCACAAATTATGATTTTGTGACATATCGTTAAGGAAATGTGATTTTTTTTTCCCCGAATCTTTGAGCTTCCTGTTTGAACCGGAGGTAAAGGTAGAGGTTGGGTCGCAATTCTAAATAAATGGTACATGTACTGTAAGCTACAAAACGGCACAAACGTTATAACTCTTTGACATGCGGTTCAGAATATATATATATCATCATAAACTTTCAATTAATTCGTACATTGTTTCTGCTCAGAAGAAAATCCTTGGAAGCGACAAATTAGAAAAAAATATATTTATATAGTTATCCATTGAAATACATTACATTACAATAGTTTTCAATCTCAAACCACTACGTGTGAAGTCAGCAGCTCAACTTATCATGCAACAATGAGGATTGAATTTACTTGTTTATTTTATTAAGCGAGAGCAGAATGCAACACCTTCCCAGTTTTTTACGAAGTATTTATGGTTGAGTGGCTTGCTCAAGAGCATTAGTTTCGAACCCATAATCTGCTGCTGAGAATACCAGAGTATGTGGTTCCGGTGAACTACACCGCTCGGCCACGACACGCCACAAGTGTAGTTTATGTCTTTCGCTTGTGACTCTAAAACTAAACATTTTATTTCAAACTTTATTGTCTCACCTCTTAGGTTATCAACCAGTGTTCTTTGATTGCTGCCGTTAAGGTGAGCTCTTGATATCTTTGGAGATGGTATGCCTCGAATGTCAGTCCAGTAAACCATTTCCATCACGTGGTCATAGTCAACGGCTAAGGGACCTATTAAACCGCTTAGCGGTAGAGGTGCCAAATCGACAAGAGCCTTACCCATGCTTCCCGCATAAATGGTTCCATTGGCAAGATCAGCAATTAATGCAAAATCACCTGCACACAAACATAACATAAAAGTATTTGCTGACATTGGTATCCTAACTAGAATCAATGCTGTCGTTAAATGCACCTGGCAGTGGTATTTTGTCAAAATAAAGCTTTTGTCATTAATATATACATTTTTATGAGTGGAATGTGAATAAACAATTAACTAAGGTTAACAAATTGTATTTTTATTTTAATTACAAATTAAAAAATAGGCCCCCCCCCTTTACATGGCGCTGTTCGTGACGTCAATCGAGGCAGGAGAAAATGTGTAGTTTGGCCCCGTACATTACGTCTGGGTACCTGATCAGTATGATGCGTTTTCGTATTCGGACGTCACCACCCAATGCAATCATAAGACAGTGTACAGTCGACTAATACGAGACGCCAGTTTATACGAGGTTTTTCACCGGTCTCGAACTGTCCCATGCGCGTTTCTATGTCTTAAAAACGGAAGATACGAGCATGGTCATAATATAACGAGAACACGGATAATACGAAGTATTGTTTTTCCTACTTTGCCAAACTATTTATCGGATCGGCGTGCCGCGGCGTCGTGGCATACTGCTCAAGTCGATCCGAACACCAGAAACATTTCGCTGGTAACCTAAGCTTCACTGCAACTTCCCTTGCACACTACTACCAACGAAAAAATCCCCGGTATCCAAGCACGACGGGGTATCCGAGTGTTCGCTGCATAGCGCTGAAAACGACGTCGGACCGGACCACTTTGCCCTCGTTAGCCTGACTTTCGATGCCCGTAACTGCCTAGTCCTATATTTGGGATCTGCAGGAAAAAAATGCTGGCTGACCCAATCTTTAGTCGTTTTGCTGCATCCAGCAGCAATTTTTGCCGGAAAAATGCAACAAAAATCCCTTTTTTCGGATAACCAAACGAAACGTACAATCTCACTACTTGCACGTGTATATACAACGTAAATGCAGGCAAGTTCAAGGAAGTCGATGTTCGATCGAGGCGAAGTCTTCCTCGATTGACAAAAAGAGATGGGCGGAGTCGCCCCCAAACAACTTTATCTATTTTTTTTACATATCAATACTGACAAACAATTACTCAAAAAATTGTTTTTTTGTTAATAAACATATACTCTTATATAAAAATAAAATAAAATAAATCTATTTTCAGGTGACTTTAAGGTGAGCTCTTGATATCTTTGGAGATGGTATGCCTCGAATGTCAGTCCAGTAAACCATTTCCATCACGTGGTCATAGTCAACGGCTAAGGGACCTATTAAACCGCTTAGCGGTAGAGGTGCCAAATCGACAAGAGCCTTACCCATGCTTCCCACATAAATGGTTCCATTGGCAAGATCAGCAATTAATGCAAAATCACCTCCACACAAACATAATTATAATAAAAGTATTTGCTGACATTGGTATCCTAACTAGAATCAATCAAGAACCCAAAAAGATATGCATTAGATTATTGTGTTTATAAAGTGCAGGTACTAAAGTTGTAGATTTAGAATTGCTACGGAAAAAACCCGTTGTTTTCAAAGAAAAAAAATAAAGGTGCTATAAACGTTTAGTAATTGGAGCCTACTGTTTGTTTCATTTAAAAAGGTGGTCAGGAGATATCACCGAAAAACCAGAACGAATATTTCCACGCAAGAAGAATATTCCCTTTAGCAATACACAGTCTGAGAAGCGTTACGACCGTAACGCTTCTCAAATTCAAATTTTGTGGGATAAAAAGTGATATATTTCTCCATAACCGCAGTACTTCGAAGTTAAAAGTTTCTCAAAATGCATTATACTATCCAAAGCTTCACTCAACCAGGGGATCCTAGTGTCATTTTTGTTATGTGTCACGGGCTTTAATTGGTAGTAAGAACCTACCCCTTAGAGTTACAACATGGTGAAGAAAACTTTGTGGGGAATCCTTGTTCGATTGTTTAATTTATTGTTACATTGCAACGCTCCTGACCACGATGTATTTGTACTTGTGTGATGCAAGATTCCCTGTATTGTCCAATAACTAAAGCTATGCTCAAAGGGTACATGCTGTGGGATTGATTCCTTCCAGTGGTAATACCGGAGATGTTGCCCCAAGTGTACACTGGAAAGGAATGACACTTTGTTTGACGTTTCATTTCGGCTAGTTTATCCGAAAACTAAACCCCTGACTTCCTTGTCTCAAAACGTAAATTTTCAGCGACTCATGCTGCGACTCTCCAGCTACCATTCTCTTCTGACTATGGTGTTCCATAGAGGACAGCCTCCGTCGTTGTTGTGAGTTGTCCGTCGGAGTTGTGAGATGGCCGTCGGAGTTGTGGGTTGGTCCGTCGGAGTTGTGAGTTGGTCCGTCGGAGTTGTGAGTTGGTCAGTCGGAGTTGTGAGTTGGTCCGTCGGAGTTGTGAGATGTGCGTCGCAGTTGTGGGTTGTCCGTCGGAGTTGTGAATTGGTCCGTCGGAGTTGTGACTTGTGCGTTCTGGTTGACGTGTTGTTAGTTGGGCACCGTGGTTGTGAATTGGGCATTTTGTGATTGTGAATTGGGCGTCGCGTTTGTGAGTTGGGCGTCGTGTGGTTGTGAAATGGGCGTCGTGTTTGTGAATTGGGCGTCGTGCATGCTTATGAATTAATTGTCGTGGTTGTGAGTTGGGCGTTGTGAGTTGGGCGCCGTGCCATGAAGTTGGGCGTCCTGCTTTAGAGTTGGGCTTCGTGATTGTGAGTTGGGCGTCGTGCTCGTGAATTGGGCGTCGTGTTGTCAATGTCCGTCGGAGTTGTGAGTTGGCCGTCGGAGTTGTGAGTTGGCCGTCGGAGTTGTGGGTTGTCCGTCGGAGTTGTGAGTTGGCCGTCGGAGTTGTGAGTTGTCCGTCGGAGTTGTGGGTTGGCCGTCGGAGTTGTGGGTTGGCCGTCGGAGTTGTGAGTTGGCCGTCGGAGTTATGAGTTGTCCGTCGGAGTTGTGGGTTGGCCGTCGGAGTTGTGGGTTGGTCCGTCGGAGTAGGGAGTTGGTCCGTCGGAGTTGTGAGTTGGTCCGTCGGAGTTGTGAGATGTCCGTCGCAGTTGTGGGTTGTCCGTCGGAGTTGTGAATTGGTCCGTCGGAGTTGTGACTTGTGCGTTCTGGTTGTGTTGTTAGTTGGGCACCGTGGTTGTGAACTGGGCATTTTGTGATTGTGAATTGGGCGTCGCGTTTGTGAGTTGGGCGTCGTGTGGTTGTGAAATGGGCGTCGTGTTTGTGAATTGGGCGTCGTGCATGCTTATGAATTAATTGTCGTGGTTGTGAGTTGGGCGTTGTGAGTTGGGCGCCGTGCCATGAAGTTGGGCGTCCTGCTTTAGAGTTGGGCTTCGTGATTGTGAGTTGGGCGTCGTGCTCGTGAATTGGGCGTCGTGTTGTCAATGTCCGTCGGAGTTGTGAGTTGGCCGTCGGAGTTGTGAGTTGGCCGTCGGAGTTGTGGGTTGTCCGTCGGAGTTGTGAGTTGGCCGTCGGAGTTGTGAGTTGTCCGTCGGAGTTGTGGGTTGGCCGTCGGAGTTGTGGGTTGTCCGTCGGAGTTGTGAGTTGGCCTTCGGAGTTGTGAGTTGTCCGTCGGAGTTGTGGGTTGGCCGTCGGAGTTGTGAGTTGGTCCGCCGGAGTTGTGGGTTGGCCGTCGGAGTTGTGAGTTGACCGTCGGAGTTGTGAGTTGGCCGTCGGAGTTGTGAGTTGGCCGTCGCAGTTGTGAGTTGTCCGTCGGAGTTGTGGGTTGTCCGTCGGAGTTGTGGGTTGTCCGTCGGAGTTGTGAGTTGGCCGTCGGAGTTGTGAGTTGTCTGTCGGAGTTGTGGGTTGGCCGTCGGTGTTGTGAGTTGGTCCATCGGAGTTGTGGGTTCGCCGTCGGAGTTGTGAGTTGGCCGTCGCAGTTGTGAGTTGTCCGTCGGAGTTGTGGGTTGTCCGTCGGAGTTGTGGGTTGTCCGTCGGAGTTGTGAGTAGTCCGTCGGAGTTGTGGGTTGTCCGTCGAAGTTGTGATTGGTCACATAAACTTCATAAAACGGATTTCCAAAAGATGACTCTTCAACTTTTTAAGTTATCATTTAACTTACCAACAAATGATGCTATAACGGAAAAAATACACCCATCTCATCGTATATAACCCGCGTCAAAGTAGTGCCGCACCAATCCATCTCTTATTTACTTTTTAAGTTATTGACATTCTATAATTGTGTATTAATAGTGAAAATGTCCACTCCCTTTTCCATTTAAAAGATAGAGAACACATTGTTTAAAGCTACTTTCCAATTTAGGCCGGTTCCTGGGAATTCCATTAATTAATGTTTAAGATGATGGATTGCCGTATTCCTCGTAGGGTACATGTTTGTTTTAAACAAAATGAAAAAATATATTTACATATTTTTTTGCGCCAGGAACTGGGTAAAACGAGTTTTATTCCGACCGTTTCATTCTGATTGGTTGAACTGCGGTCAATCAGGAGAATGTGCAACTTAATGAACATTCATGACCGTTAGTGCGAACAAAACAAGCCTATAGTTTCTCAATAAAAGCTTAAATTTATCAAACACATGTCTCCATCTATTTCATGTAGGTCTATAGGTAAGCGAAAACGATATTTGTTGGTGAAGAATCGAGAGATTCAGCAAGGTATATATAATTCATAATCGGAGCTCCAATCACATTCGGATGTGTGTATTGCCAAACATGAGCCCAGAAGTACGCCACCCATTGGCATTTGCAGTTTAGTATTAAAACAATTTTTTTTAAAGTCCGACAGACAACCCACAACTCCGCCGGACAACTCACAACTCCGACAGACAACCCACAACTCCGACAGACAACTCACAACTCCGACGGACAACTCACAACACCGACGGACAACTCACAACTCCGACAGACAACCCACAACTCCGACAGACAACTCACAACTCCGACAGACAACCCACAACTCCGACAGACAACTCACAACACCGACGGACAACTCACAACACCGACGGACAACTCACAACTCCGACGGACAACCCACAACTCCGACGGACAACTCGCAACAACGACGGAGGGTGTCCTCTATGGAACACCATATCTGACCACATGTGCATCGTTCTGTGGCTATGATTAATTTAATCATCACCAGTTATGACCGTTTTCGAAACCAGGGCTTCGTCTTGGGCTCTTGCTAAAATAGACACGTTGCCTTTGATCTGGTACTGTGGGCTATGAAAAGCGTTTGTTATGAATTGAAAATAGCTGGAAAGATGCTTTGAAATTAAAAAACAATGATCCCCACAAATATGCCTCTAAAATGCGATGTTTTCCCTTTACTTCGTGAACTAACACGGTCCACCTTTTTGTGGAGTCAAAACTTTGGTTCTACGAAATCGTTCACATGTTAGTTCATGAAGTAAAGGGAGGAATTAAAAACCACGCAACTTAGAGGCATATTTATTTGGCCTATTATATTCTAGTTCATCTTTCCGACCAAATTCATTTTAATTCTTGTATTGTGGCTGCTGCGTATCGGACCGGGGAATAAATGTTCACGCTGTTGTACAGTTGATGAGATAGAAGGTATTGAAACGTAAATGATATAGACTACCATACAGTAATTTGGAGCTGATGTTTTGCACTATGTTAGTTCATTTGCTGGTTTCTAAAAGAGTCAACACATTGTCGTGGGAATGTTTGGAGATATCCTATTAGCTTGCAGTGATGTAGTCCTGACATGTATGTGGAAAATCTGAAAAGGGGACAAATGCTATTCAATATGTTTTAATGCAATGAGATAATAGGTAAGGAGAAATGGGGAAAAATATACAGGCAGAGGTATAGAGGCACATATATAAGGGTGAATGTATATAACTCAGCGTATAGGTAGAAGTCGAGGTTAATGTAGAAGTGGAAGGGGAGATAGAGGTCAAGGTAGAGAAAGAGGTAGAGGTACAGGTAAACGAGTAGGTTAAGCAACCCAACGTAAAGGTAAATGTAGGGTTAGGGGTTTATGAGGTAAATGTAAAGCTAGGTGTATATACAAAAGTGTAGAGGTAGATTTAAAGGTAAAGGTATATATATATATATATATAACTTTAGAGGTGGAGGTATAGGTAGATGCATTGAGGTAGAGGTAGAGGTATAGGTAGAAGTTGATGTAGAGCAAGGTATAATAGAGGTGAAGGTATAGAGGTAGAGGTAGGGTAGAGATAGAGTTTGAGGTAGCAACAGAGGTAGAGGTAGAGGTAGAGGTAGAGCTATGTAAAGCAAGAGGTAGATGCAGAAGTAGAGGTAGAGGTAGAGGTAGAGATAGAAGTAGAGCTATGTAGCAAGAGGTAGATGTAGAGGTAGAGCTATGTAAAGCAAGCTGATTGTCAGAAGCTGAGGTACAAGTAGAAGTATTAGTATAGTAAAGGTTGTGCTATGTAGGGGTAGAACTAAAGTTAGAGCTAGAGGTAGATGTATTGAGGTAGAGGTAGAGTTGAAGTAGAGCAAGGTAGGGGTAGAGGTAGAGGTGAAGGCTTAGAGGTAGGTAGTATAGAGGTTGGGGTAGAGGTAGAGGTAAAGGCAGAGGTAGAAGTTATATTAAGAGGAAGAAAGTTAAAGGTATAGTTATTAGTAGAAGTATTTGTAAAAATACAGGTAAATGTAGGTATAGGTAAAGGTTTAGGTAGAGCGAGGGTAGATCCAGAGATAGGTAGAGCAAGGGGTAGAGGTAGAGCTATGTAGAGCAAAAGGTAGATCTGGAGATATGTAGAGCAAGATGTAGAGGTAGAAGTAGAAGTAGAGTTAGAAGTAGCGGTAGAAGTAGATGTAAACCATTATACGTATACAAGCACCGCATTTTAATGTTCTTTTATCACCGCGACATCCTTAACAAAGAAAAACACCCTTCTATCGCTACGAACAACCCATACTCCTATAGCGATGGATACCACTTCTATCGCGACGGTCACACTTCTATTGCGACAGATACCACATTTTTTCAAGTGGCCTGAATAGAACACAGTTGGCCCCTATGTTTCTTAAAGTTACTTTAATATTTGTATTTAGTTACACATTTTGGGTCACTCCACGCCTTTTACACGTGTGTAATGTTACCAGTAAAGGTTGTTCACACTCACCTGCTAGTGTTAAGTTGAAAGTAAGCAGAAACGCAAAAAGCCTCATCGCCTGTTGACACGTAGTATGGTGTAAGCGACTCATGATGCCCAAAGTAGTCTCGTCAAACAGCGGGAAAGAATCAGACACACTAAAACAAACACGAACAAAATGTCATTCAGTTTGCTTAGCTGTGCATCATAAAAAGTAAAATGTAGTTTGCGAGGAAATTATGATCACGAACAATCGAATATAGCCTATAGGCCTATATTATGTTATTATTTTGGAATATAGTTTGAATTTAGTTTTATCTAACACAGTCGAACCCATTATTTGCAAGTAGGAACAAACTGTCCATAGACATTTCGAATGACCTTGTCTGAACAGAAGACAATTTTCTGAATCCTGCCAAAATTTTGGGTAGGCCTAAAGTGTTTGATTTCAACGTTAATTCTATTATCATCAACATCAGGATGGGCGAGGTTGCCACCTGGCTCCAAGCCAATAGACTAACTAATGTGTATACATGTATTGGTTAGAAAATCAAATGTTTTTTCACGCTGATAGTCAAGTTGAGATTAATGCAGCTCGTATTTATCAGATGTTGCATACGAAAATATCTTGGTATTCATGTTGACAGCAGATATACCTGAAAGGCTCATTATAATAGATACTGAAAACAAAGTTTCTAAAAGTATTGATGTCATTGGCAGGCTTATGTATAATATCCTATGTATATATTTTACGCAATTTGTATTGTTCATTAATTCCACGACATTTAACTTACAGCAACAGTGTCCGAGCTAATAACTTTAGCTCTAGAATTGACAATTATTATTAGTTATAGGTTGGGGGGGAACGTAATTTATCCAAGGCACAATTTAGAGATAACATTACACCATTATTTCGCCAATATTATATTGCCAATATCAACAGCCTTTAACAAAATGTTATCATGTCCAAATTCTTTAATAATTTACTCCCTCTAACTCTGCATAATCTTTTTTAGTTAAACACACATTGTTATTGTAAGTTGCTTTAGGTATTGTTTTGTTTATTCGTCTATTGTTAAGCTGTTGTTTTGTTTCGTTTTTGTATAGGCTGTTCCTTGACAAGCCCTGCTTTTTGGAGCGTGTCCCACATTTGTTTATAATAACTGTATTAATGTTGTTTTTTCCTTTTCTTTTTTCTAGATGATGATATGTGGAAATAAATTATTCAAAGAAAAGAAAAATTCGTTGAGCTCTTTGGTGTTTGGTAGCTAAGCAAAAACATTAATACAGTAAGCAAGTAAAGGAGGTTGTGATTATTTTATAGATATTTTATGTAACTTGAAAAGTTTTCAAACGGGAATTACTTCTCCGCTGGATTTGTAAGAGGTATAAACTGAAAATAGCTTTCAGGTTGAAACTTATGAACTTAAAACATAATAATTGCGTTGCATAATGTTGACGAGTTAAATCAAAATGCCGTTAGTACATTTATTTAATGGAATAATATTTCTCCAAAAAGACACACTGAAACAAGAAGGCCTAAATGTTTCATCTTGTCACCTCAATAAGATCAATGATTTGGTTTGGGTAAGTAAAACAATTACTTAATTTTCCCGACTTTTTAGTCACAATCTGTGTGTTGAACTGCAGTCTAAAAACTCACGGGTCACAATTGATCTGGATACCGGGTACCAGGGGGGCAGATCCGTTTATGCGTCAAGCTGACCCGGAACCGGTTAACATTTGAATTTTGACTCGAATTCTGCATCAGTTTTACAATTTACATACAGTGCGAGTCAAACAAAAAATATACACTTTAAAATTACCCATTGTTTTATTGTGTAGCAATATATATAAGATATTTTCATATGTACTTGCAAAGTCACTCTTCCTGCTTCTTGTGGATTCAGTTTCACTTGATTGGTTTTGATGCTTGACTGCACTTGACTGCAATTAAGGGGGGCAGGTGAAATTTGGTATGCGCCAACTGGTCAGGGTTGGCAAAGAAAGAGACAATTAAAAAGAACACGATCATTGTTTTAGTTCTAGTCATGGATTACATAATCAATTCAGCTCTGTGGATCTTGCTTGCAAGGGTGTCAGTAGGCCTACTTGGTACTGTTGAAGCATGGTGCGTCCACAGATTAGCGTAGATTCTTGTACATAACGACCCAGGCAACACAGCTCTGCAAGGGCGCTACGGAGGTGCGGCAAGGGGAAATACCCTTAAAAGTTACCCACGTTAACACACTCCAGAGACTGGTTCACAGATTATACTTCGGAGGAAGCACGTGTACTAAATAGCTTCAGTATCCATCGCCAGCACTGTTATACAACGTTAAACTAAATATTACGGTAATGTTTGCCACTTAAATGTAAGCTTGCAGCCCCCACCTCTTGCCCCTCCCATATCAATGGGTCATGTGCGACCGCTGACTACATTTGTAAAGATCACTTTGCATTATGTACACAGCCACTGTTCTCAACGCATTATATTAATCACTCTTTGACAGTACCACATAATTTAAAATTTGGAAATATTGATCTTAACTTTATTCTCAAAGCCCCTCACCCCCTCCCCCCAACCTTCTTAATTGTTGTGACACCTTGTGATGTTGAGGTTTTCGGCCAAACAAAATAGTTACTGTAAATAAACCAGATGTAATTCGTGTTTGTTCTTTGAACTAGCAGAGAGCTGTTCTGGTGATTATTTTCCTTACAGTATGTTTTCAGTCATAATGCTCTTGTAATAAGTGGTCAAAGTACTTGATAGAAACTAAAAACGGACTATTTTTGCAAGAACTGCGAATAGTTACGAAAGGCAATGAAAAACAATGATTATTTTGACCGCATTGATGATTTCTTATACAGACACAAAGGTTTCATATGTTGTATCTCAAGCCAATCTTTTAAAAGTGTTTATTGATCTTTTTTATTGGAAGTTCCTTTTTGGACCGGAAGACGAGCTCAAGTATATGATCTTGTGGGTAAATAAATAACCACTAGGGTAATAAGTCATATGTAACAACAAACATTAAGAGTTTACATCGTGCATCTCAGAAAATATTTCTTTAGAAATGGATTTGTTACAATTTGATAGAGGGTTAAGTGCCAAGTTGAGGCGGTAGTCGACCATTTATTTTGAAAATTGTAGACACTACTGACACAGTGATCCTTCCATAAACAAGCAACACAAGTTGTTTTTCTTTTTTATCTTTACTTTAATAGTAATAATTTGTAAATGTAAGCTTGCATCCCCACCTCTTGCCTCTCCCGTATCAAGGGGTCAAGTGCCACCGCTGACTGTACATTGTGTAAAGATCACTTTGCATTATTTACACAGCCACTGTTCTCAACGCATTATATTATTCACTCTTTTACAATTGTACCACATAAGTTAACATTTTGAAGTATTGATCTTAACTGTACTCTCAAAGCCCCTCACCCCCCCCCCCAACCTTCTTAATTGTTTTGACACCTTGTGATGTTGAGGTTTTCGGCAAAAGGTACTTGATAGCAACTAAAATCTGACTATTTTTTTAAGAACTGCGAATAGTTACGAAAGAAAATGAAAAACAATGATTCTTTTGACCACATTGATGATTTCTTATACAGACACAAGTGTTTCATATGTTGTATGTCAAGCCAATCTTTTAAAAGTCTGTATACATATTTGTTATTGGAAGTTCCTTTTTGGACCGGAAAGCGAGCTCAAGTATGATCTTGTGGGTAAATAAATAACCACAAGGGGAAACCACAAACATTAAAGGCACTATATATTAGCATAACAACTTACTTGGTATTAAACCAGCAACGGAGAGCTGTTGATAGTATAAAACATTGTGAGATTTGTTTCTTTATTTATTTTTTGCAACTTCGATGACCAAGTATAAAACATTGTGAGAAACCACTCCCTCTGAAGTAACGTAGTTTTTGAGAAAGAGGTAAATTCTCACTAAAATAATAAAAGACTTCATGCATGAAGCCTTTTATTAGCATCTGAAAGCACACAAAATTGTGCAACAATGGTGTTTTTCTTTATTTATTTTCTTGCAACTTCGATGACCAATTGAGCCCAAATTTTCACAGGTTTGTTATTTTATGCATATGTTGGGATATACCGAGTGACAATACTGGTCTTTGACAATTACATAACGTGTTCAGTGCCTTTAAGAGTTTACATGGTGCATCTCAGGAAATATTACTTTGGAAATGGAATTGTTACATTTGATTTTGTAGAGGATGTAGTGCCAAGTTAAGGCGGTAGTCGACCAGTTATTTTGAAAATTGTAATGTCAGTGATCATTCCATACACAGGCAACACAACTTGGGGTTTTTTAATAGTAATATTTTGCCTACTATTTTATATATATTTTTGGCTGCAGATCCAAAGGTAAATACACATGATTATGTAAAAACATTCATGTTGTTTGTTTGTTGGTTTGGTTGCTAGTTTATTAGTTTGTTTGTTTGTTGGTTGGTTCACTTGTGTTTTTGTTTGTTTGTCTTGCTAGTTTTGTTTGTTTGTTAGTTTTTTTTTTTTTAAGATAAGCTTTGAATTACCGTAATTTGACACCTGATGGCAACAAAGTGTTTGAAACTAAATTGTTGTGTATACACGATGGTATGTAACTTATCTCAAACTATTGTCAATGATAATTTGCTAAACTCAGTTAAAGGGACACGTTGCCTTTGGATCAGTCGAGTTGGGCTATGCAAAGCTTAGTAACCGTTTCTTATAAAGTGCATATGGTTAGAAAGATGTTTTAAAAGTAAAATACAATGATTCAAACAATATGCCTCGAAATTGCGTGGTTTTCCTATTCCATCGCGAACTAACACAGCCCGTCATTTTGTAGACCCAAATTTTTGAATCCACAAAATGGCGGACCGTGTTAGTTTGCAAAGTTAAAGGAAACCTCGCAATTTCGAGGCATACTTGTGTGGATCATTGTATTCTACTTTTAAAACATCTTTCTAACCATATGCATTTTATAAGAATTTGTTACAAACGCTTTTCATAGCCCAACTCGCCCGATTCAAGGAAACGTGTCCCTTTAAGTCCCAATCTCGCATGGGTCCACGCCGTTATGCATAAACCATACAGACGATCTTTCACCAACGAAAACGTGACTTGATGAAGCCTAAGATAGCATTACGTTTTAGTCATGATGACAAGATTTACCAATTATTGGTTATAGTTACAGAGGATCTTTGATTAAAGACCTGGAACATGATCTCTTAAGAAAAACTTTCTAAAGTTTAACTTAGTTTGAAAAGTTGTTTCTTTTGGCCAGTCAAATATGTACAGAGCCACATTTTTTACAAATTATAGAAAACGCGATCACAAATGACGCCATGATGAGGTGACATACACAAATATACCACGATTTACAATTACAATTTGATAGTCTGACGTAAACTTTTTCAAATATGAAAGGAACAACGTTAATTAATGAAATATTCACTTTGCTGTCAAGTGGATAGTTAATTAAACGATTTAATCTAGTTAAGTCAAGGCATAAGCTATGGTAAGTCTGCTTCAGACACCTTTAAAATGGGCATATGCTAAGTCAATGAATTTTTTGAGGGAATAATAACAAACAAATTGCAATAATCTCGACAGAAACAATACCTGTCTAGGCTCATAGTCTAGAGCAAGTAATATATAAATAAATTAATAAATTTATAAACGAAAAATAAACAACAACAAGAAACTTACACTTATTGTGGCTCACTTGTAAGGCTAAATGTGTATTTTTTCTCGTTATTATTTGTTCGAAATTCCAACTTCAATGGATAATAATATAAAAGAGGGCACCAATTCCAACCGTCCATGTTACGACATGTAAACCATCATGTTTTTTAACACAAATGTTGCTTAAGTGGAAATTCGTGCGGCCGTGCTTTAATAATAGCAGTAAGGAGGCGGTCAATATAGATGGTCATCCAGGTTGTACAATCCATTATTTTAATGTTGATTGAGTTGCCTCTCTTAAATTACAATATTGTTTAAAGTTTTAATCTATTGGCCCTTGTTCTGTTTTATTGTGATTGTTCTCAAATTACATAGGTTTCTATAACTTAACAGGAACTAAAGGCTGATAAAATAATATTTAAAAGCGGAAGATCTATAATAGAAATACAGTTGTAGATTACAAATAATACAATAAGGTGAAATGAAATTGGCACTTTCGAAAGCACCGTTTGATGGTGGCACGTAATCACTAATTTAGTCATTTCTCCAAAGTGTATTGATTGGGGGAATCATATTCCTTGGTATCCTAGAATGGTAAAATCAACATATCTAAGAGGAGGGGTGGGTTAAGCCCTAGATTATTATATAAAACAAATTTCATGATTTTTTTCAAAAATATATTGGTTGGTGTGGTAGTAAATTTTGGCCCGGAGGTGTTTCCACGCCCCTAAAAGCTTAGCAAATGGTACTAAATTTTGGCAAGTTAGTTTGTAACTAGAAAGACTCAAATGTTCTGATACAATAGCTAGGCATGTAAAAGAAGTCATATATAAAATATAAAATAAAATTATTAGATTGTGTGGTAGAAGATATTGACACTTTCTCTCCTCGGCGTAAAGTCGGGTGTTTCCTAATTAGGAAGTTTAGCTAATAAGGGTAATAAATCAATTACTGGGTAACTAATGGACTCAATTAATTTTAGCTGGGCAAGTAAAGAATTTTTGGAAAATACACATGAAATAGGCCTATTAGATGATGTGGTAGGGTCTAACAACGCTTTCAAGGATTTGCGTGTAAATTTGGCTCTTTGCTCAATTAAGGGTTTTAATTACTACCCAATGTCTATCTGTGATATATTATGATTAAGACAATTAACAAATAAATACGTCTGCACAGTTTGGTCATAAAAATGGAGCAGATCTTGATCATGTTGCAGCAATCTTTACCATCCACCAATCAAATAAATGTATCCAAACCGATGTACCACAAGCTTTGTTGCACACGGGCTCTGTGTTAAGGTCATGCTTTTATTGCCAGAGTAGTCTTTTCGGTTCGTTGGTGGGGGTGTTTGGTGGATTTTATATATATATATATATTTTTTTACGGGTGTTTGTTTGTTTGATTGTTACTTTGTGAGGGGTTTCTTCTTTTCAAGCGTTTTACTTCCCTTTCGAAAAGTTTACAAGTGTACAAAATAATTTCAAAATTACATTTAAATGAAAAAAAAAAATAATAATAATAATATGTATTAATAAGTTGAAATAGCATTCCCTTCAAACCATTATATCGCTCAAATAGCTGTTTAATTTAACGTTTAGGTTTTGACGGTAACTAAAATCGTTTTCATAACATGTATTGTAAATGCCAAAATAGAATTATCCTCTTTAGAAAAGACCAACAGCATGCCGACATTCAGTCTACGCTTCCCATCATATAACAAAATAAAATAATAATAACAATAATATATATTTTTTTTTTAACAAAACAAGTAATAGGCCTATATTGCCATATCTGACACCTGAGTAGGTGTATAGACATGCATTGTATACCCGAACGTATACGTTCAGAATAGAACCAAAAAGCAATATATCATAAGAAAATATTTTACCTTTTAATTTCCCGATTAGAGATGTGAACAAGCACGTGTTGATTAAGCAGAATTCGCGCACATCCAAATACTGGAATACCTCAGTTGATGGTGGACTGATGATCAAGCAAACATACTTTATGCAATGTGAAAGCCAGAACGTACACTTCCCACTTCCTCTCAGAACACAACGATTCATTGAAGGAGGATTTCACTTCAACGATTTTACATTACTATTGTTGTAGCTCAATGTAGTCGTCTGTGATTTGTGATGCAATTGGACAATCGTAGGACACCACGGACAAACACAAATAATTACGTCATTTTCTAAATTTAAACTTTATTTTGTTCACATTGAGACCCTTTTAACCAAAATGGAAGGAGCCGGGTCTGTTGCGTGGATATGCTCATAATGTTGTACACCATTTTGCGCCAAGCAGGTTGTGGCGTGTGTCTTCGAGCAAGTCAAATAACCATTATTACTTCTCTTCAACAATGGGTAAAAATTACGGGTACCTGCGAGGGTAGAGGTTGACGATGTTTTGAAAATAAGCTTTCAGGCGCTTCGGCAGCTATCGTTGTATACTCCCCCAGGGAGCTTGAACAAATAAACTAAGGAAATAAATATTGGCCCAATGACCAAACGGAGGGTGCTATAATGTAGAGTGCATTGGAACATTGCGGTATAAAAACAAATTGTCTATAGAGGGGGGAAAAGCTTACAAAAACTGATGCACTTCAGTGACTTGTTATTACAAACTCTATCTGGACGTGAGATATTCATAATCAACTTCAGAAAAAAATCAAATGTGAATGTGAATGTGAATGCTTTAAAAAAGAAAATGAAAAATTAAATGAAAACAAGAATACGTTCATGTGCGTAAGAAATTGAAATTGATTGCAGTTGCAGCAGAAGGGGAACTCTTTACAATGGCTTGCCAGAACCAGTCAATGCACTGACCCAGTTGCCGCAGTGTTGTAGGTCTCCCCCTCGAACCTCCAGGTTTCGGTCGCGGTCTCGGACTCGGTCTCGACTACAACACTGGTTTGCCGTTACTAGGCCGGTGTGGCAGGAGATTTTGCCCCCCCCCCCCCCCCCCACAATTCATATGGCGAACTGTGCACAAACTTCCATAGCGCTCTCTTTTGAATTATCCTTCCTCAGCCAGTGTTAATTTCTCATGGGGGACAGATTTTTCCTATGACACCGGCACTGGCCCAATCAGGCTGTCTACCGTACTCCAGGCCGGCACTGGCCAAATCAGGCTATCTACCGTCATAACAATGGCATAATGGAAAAATATGAAGTTAAAATGGTCTTAGTAAAGAATAGGGAAACACTTAAACGTACAGTGGATTGATTTAATATTACTCAGTTTTATTAATGTAGCGTTTTATCACTCCCGATGGGAATTTGAATGCGCTCAGTATTTTCCTACAAGGTATGTGGAGTTACGTTTTTGAAGTATGATACATTTTTCCTTTTACTAGCACCATGTAATGATTTTCGAATTACACGGCAGCCACGACAGCCAGTGCCGTCCATGCCCTTGTAACTAGACTTGATTTCAAGTCTGAGATCGCGGTTATTTCTCTGCATCAGCCACACAAAATTCCCCCGCAGATTGGCTATCACGCGCTCTAACTCGCAATCTCAGACTTGACCCTTGTGTATATTCATTTATTCACAACTGACATTTACATAACAACACTATGCCAGAGAGGTGACCAATCAGGAGGCCACAAAACTCCTGTTGGTTGCGTCTATTCCCAATAGGTTATAATCACTTCAGCATTTTCTGTAAAATCGATCGAGTCATTGTTTTGTATTTTTATAGTGCTTTGTACGTATGCTATTTCTAATTTATACACAAAATAATACTAGATGTAGGCCTATTCTTAAAATATTTAAAAAATAAACATGACAAATAACCTGATCCCTACTAGACGAAAACCTGTGTTCCCTTTATTTGAATGGAATCGTCTAATGATTTTCCCAACGTTTTTTATTTATTTTGAATTTAAAAACTAGAATCACTTTGGGTTTTTTGTTTCCAAACTTCAAGTTGAATCACTGAGCAGAGGCAGATTAGTTACATGTGCATCAATGTTGTATTTCTGTACTATATCCCGTGGTATAAACGGTCAAGTTTGAATGTGCATTTCAGCGACGGCTTCTGAGATTCTGACCAATCAGAGTGTTCCGTCCACTTTTGGACTAATTCGCCATGGGGTGTGTACAAACCGAAAAACAATGTTCCCAAGTCTGTGATCGTAGGTTAAAGACGGAGGTTAATCCACAAGAGGGCGCTATTTCAGGCAATAATGTATTGGCTATCAGGTAGACTAAAAACCACGAGCACAGACTTGGAACCAAGTCTACCTTGTAACTGGCCGTGGAGCCCCTTCAAAATTAACCTTCTTCACGGCCATAATTGCCGTTGGCCATCGTACCCATTTTAAATAGAAGTTTAATACATTTGCAGTGTTGTCCAGAGGTGACGGCTATAACTGCGATTTCACCGGAAACTTGTTTTTACCCACCGTTGTCAATGATTAAGAAAAACTAACTTTTCTACCCAAACGAAGCTGACAGTTAAACAAAACAAAAATGTGCGATCCTTTTCTCAATTACGTTATCCCCAGACAGCCAGGCCCGACCTGGGAGAATGATTGCTACTCCTACTGAGATCCAATTACTCTTATCTGATTCCTCTGCAGTTTGTTATACAATTGTTTTAGTTTGTAATACTCTTCCTTCACCCAAATGACAAGCCGCGTGTGCGGTGACTTTGTGGTTTAATGACCTGGTATTGTGACCCTTAAGAGTGGGTGTTGTGTTCTATTAAAACTGGAAAGAGTGTTGACCACATTGCGACAACGTTCTTCAGTAAAATTGAGATAGTTTTTGATGTTTGTGTTTCTTCTTTCGTTTTTCTTTTTTTTTTATTTATATTTTGTTTTTAGAATGAAAAATAATAACACTGAACTTACCTTAAAATTTACCAAAAATTCATGGCCCAAACTGCTCCTATTTATTTTAATGGATTTTACTACATTTTGTGCATTGTGCGATTGTTACAAAATGTAACACATTTGCACTTGCGCGCACAAACGAAGCATAACTTGAATGCTAACAAGGTACGAGACAGGATTTTGGCGTTCATGTCTTGGACGAAACTTGTCGTCTATTGTCTGTATTATAGAAACGGAAATAGGCCCAAAAATACCATTCTGCGCGTGGTCCATCAGAAAAAAATATGAAAATGAAGAAAACATTTCACCGTTTGTTCGCTATTCTTTTATTTTAACAAAAATTGTAATGAAATATTAAATCAAGAAAATGGTGTATATTTGTATATGTTGTTGCATATTTCTAATGAACAGACAATCAAAAGGTGGGGGGGACATCTGATATGCTGTGTCCCCCCCCCCCCCCCAGTCTAAAAAGTGGGGGGGGGGGGGGATATGTCCCCCCCGTCCCCCACCCATTGACGCCCTTGGGGGAACTTCTAGCTAAGGGCGATACCACGATATTATCGAAACTCGCGATACCATTTCTAAAACGATAACGATATCGTGTCGGGTTTTATTTTATTGCGATATCGGTAAATCGCGGTTTCGATGAAGTATCGCGATGCATTTCCTAATCGTGGTGTTCAATATATAGGTGAAACAAAAACTACACTGAAGAGGCGTTTCTACGGCCACAGATCCACAGTCAACACCCAAAAGCTGGATACACCTGTAGGACACCACTTCAATCTTCCTAACCACTCCATTTTTGACATGAATTTACATGGCATTGATCGAGACACTATGTAACTGCAGAGAGACCTGGTATTGTCCGTCTGTGTAGGGAGAAATTGTGGATATTAACTTAAGGCGCATAAAGACCACTCAGCCCCATGGTTTGAACATCCAAGAAGGAAATTACTAATAACCTTTTGTCTTTGCCTTCTCCCTTTCCCCCACAGATATCCATATTTTTAGTCTGCCCTATTAACTAATTATTTACTTTTCTTCCAACCTTCCATTTTGTCCTCCTGTGTTTCCAACTTCTTGTGGTCAAGCCACCCCCTTCCCTCCAAACCCCCCCCCCCTTTTTCTCCTTAATCCCTGCTTACCCCCTGCTTTTTCTGAATGCTTTATGTTTTTCTCTCTATACTCTCTCTATTCATGTATTTCCACTTGACTGCTCGTCACCCTTGTATGCATGTATGTGTGTTGTCTTGTCATTACCCTTAGCCTTCGAGAAAGACTCTGCTAGGGTCGAAACGTCAGGCCACTAACTAATTTTTTGCATGTAACACAATTCTATCATTTACTTCGAGGTAGATTGTGTTGCGAAAGCCAGACTACATTGTAACGATCACAATAAACACAACCCACAACTCTGTAACATCGTTTCTAATTTACACCCTTGTAGTCTTTCTTATCTCATTAATTTGCGTACTACAGCAAAGGCAAAAAACATTGAACACTAGAGGGCGTTTCAGAACAAGGCAATAGCATAGAATGACCTATATTTTGTGAAATATACACTGCATTACACGATAACATACAAAACAAGATACAGACACCTTGAGTGGATAACTGATGGTCTGTGCATGCTCAGGGAGTAATCATTATGCAAAAGCCATTGACAGCATGGTCCACGCCGAGCACGGTTCCTCTCAAAATAATTAGCCTGTAAAAAACTTCACAACGTCACTTTGTAGCCTTTATTTTACAAGAATGACACAATTTAGGATACCCTGGATGAGCAAAAGGGTTATTTCACTGTAAAATGTAAGATATTTTGTCTACAGGATTTTGTTTTGTGTAACGCCCAAACTCAGTGTACTTTGTTTTATCTATTGAGGGCGCTGTTGGAGTTAAGCGATTACTAGGGTAAAACAACATGTGTCAGCTTCATAATTAATTTGTCGCATCTTTTGTGCATATTTCGTCGCCCAAAGTAACAGTCCCGCCAAGGTTTATTAAACGGTTAGTACATTTTTTTTCTTGTCACTAAGTATAGAACTGATTGAGTGATAAGTGTTTTATTAAGTACTGTTTTGAAGCCTAAAATAGTTGTATTTTGACAATGCGTTTATTGGTTGCACATGTAATTGTGGAATGTGTTATTCGGGAAATTACATGCATATTACCGTTGGTTGATATAACAGGGTGTAGTATAAGCCCTTCCTGCATTTAGACATCACATATTCTATAAATGATACAGTTGCTAAATGCGTTTATGTTGTATTTGCACAAGGTTTATAGGTCAGAGTTTATAGGTAAGAGTTGGTAGACTCGCATCAGTCCATACACTTACATGCACATGGGTTAATGTAAACATTGCTTTATTCATTCCTTCATTTGCATACTGTTGAGCTAATTCTGGTTAAATTTAAATGGTTCACAATCTCTGGGTAATTTCTTGTGACATATCTATTTTGTTTATATTTTCATTGTAGTTAATCTGTGCCATAGTCACCATGTACGGCTACTATAAAGTGTATACATCAGAAATCGGTACTACAACAATAAAGTTTTCTGGATTTGCAGCACAGCATTCTCGTATCTTTGGCAGATTCATTTTGTTTTGTTGTTATGAACCAAAACATCCCGGGACAAAATGTAGCGACCCATCTTTTTTAGAATGATGTCGTGAGATGGATATTGACATATTGTGCACAGGAGGTCTTCTTATTGGAAAATAAATACATCCCAAATATAGGTATACGTAACGTTACCGATGCGTGTTTGAATGGCCGGCAACTAAGATTGCGTAGACAAGTCAAATTTATCTGAGGGTGTGGTAATGTGAAATGTAAACAAAATAATCGTGTACACTACAAAACATTTGAAAACGATTTTTGCGTTGCTAACTGCTTCAGTATTAATAATTTGATAAACAACATATCTTTAGCGTAAGCGACATTTATTATATATTTGTTTAAGATGTGTACGCTGTCACCGAATTAATATTACCCATCACGGCAAATTTTCCCGTCTTTCGACCAATAAAACATTATTTAAATCGTGGTACAGCAAAAAACATTGTCTCAAAAACCTTCTAAACAATTAACTGAAACATAGGCCTATCCTTAAAAATAACGTTCAGTGAAAATTATCAGATGATGAACGATAAATTTAATATTTGCGTAGAATAGGGTCACGTTCATGACCTGGATCAAGTAATCTAGTGAAATAAAAACTGAACAAATTTGTGTTCGTACAAAGGACAAACACCTAATGTGTAGTTATTATTATTAACGCAGTGGCTCTGTATCAACAATTATTTACCGTAAAATTAATAATTTGATACATTGGTCGCGTCCTAACATTTTAAAGTACAATACAACTTTCTAGACAAAAACTCTAATAATATTCCTGATAAAATATCTGCAAAATGACAAAAGAGCAAAACAGCACATTAGAATAAAAAATTTAAAAACGTTTGTATAAGAACCGGCAAAAATATTGTGAAACTTTTGGGAGTTTACCTTAAATACTTAATTGAAAAAGTTCACTTAAAAATTAGGTGCATTATTAAATAGACTAATAGGGGTGACTTTCGAACAACATTGCAGATCTTGTTTATTGAATTATCCAAGTAAGAAATCCGAGCGAACATCAAGTACAATGGCCACTTTTTACATAAACTTGTTAAAGACCTACTTGAAAGAAAATGGCAACAAGTGATCTTTGCGGATACTCATTTAAAAAGTGTTAAATCAATGAGGAAATTGAGTTTACATGACATCAAACAGATTGTAACTGTGTACAAAAAAAACAATCATTTAGAATGCCCTTTCCGGTGCTTTTCAGAAAGATTCGCTAAAGGCCCTGATACCCCACCACTCATGTTACGTCATATAATTATGGGACCTTCGTTTAGTATAGCCGCTTTGTCTCAGCATGGAGGTAAAACAAAGCAACATCCAACAAATGACGTCAAGGTGTTGTCATTTTGACACACTCCGTCAATGGCAGAAATGTTTTTTAGATTTTTCAAAACCTTAAGGTTGAGGCCTAATTTTTTGATCGATAAAATATACGAAAAATTCAGAAGTGTACAAATATCTTAATTACATTTAAATGATAAACAATTACATTGCAAACAAGTTTAAATGATACTCTTCTAAAAAAATAAAATAAAAATGTTTTTTTAAAATCGCTGGAGTACCTGTTTAACCTGTGCAATTGTTATAACATGTCCGTAATTATCATACCGCTGATGTGGAGTAGTGGTACAACAACTGAGTGAAACGAAGAAAACCTTTATAACAACACTTCCAGAATTTTGATAGACAACAAAAGTAAGCTTCAAACAGTTTTATTTCCTGTGAAGTTTTGAAACCTCCTTTATTGATAGTATTTAGTTCAGACCACCTGTAAATATGTCTCTTTGGCTTTTACATCTGCGTTATCTATGCAAGTTGTGTAATTCATGTTGATGCCTGCCTCAGGTTCGGGCCTGCAGCGGCCAAAGTTGTATTCATATATAGGTTCGGCTTGACATCCATATTCAAACGATGGATTGGCGTACACGTTCAGATCATGTGGATTGTTCTTGGTATTCGAACATCGGAACCTTTTTGTGTGGAAAACACAACAAGTGGGAACGTTAACTGAGACTTTAAGATGCTCGGTAAGATTAAAAGTAAATGAATGTGTGAAATGTTGTCATTAATATAGAGGCCCTGACTATTCACGTAAATATTTACGTGAATATTCACAATTTGTACCCAAATCGCAAAATATGTTAGTACATTTTTACGTGAATTTTTGCAATTTGTGCCTAAGATCGTGGACATTCATGTAAATATTTGTAAGTAAATATCTTCGACTTGTGCGCAAAATCGCAAATATTTACGTAATATTAACGTGAATATTGCGATTTGGGGCACAAATCGTGAATATGCGTGTGAATATTTCGTTAATATTAAATTACGTACATAATCACGTAAATATATATGTTTGATGTCTCTTCAGGGCCACCATACATTGAAGGACTATTATGTTATATTGCATATTTCACCACAGTATAAAGTTAAATGAATTTTATTATCACAAAAATGTTTGCTTTCACATAGATGTTCCCGTAAAGGCATATAGGATGTCGTAGAGAATCGTAAGGAGCAATTTGATTTTTTTTATCTAGATATTTCAGAGAGTGCGTTAGCCTAACAGTTCAATCATTTGGATGCCAAACTTAACTCTTATATAAATACAAATATATATATATATTTTTTACAAACACACTCTCGCTAGTTCTGTATTCTGGCTGGCTGAAACACAGTCACGTGGGGTTCAGCACTCCTACATGTCATTTGGGACAGAATACCATGTCAATTGGGCCTATCTGGGGATATGGGGTTCACCTGTTCTTCCTTGTTTTTATTTTATGAACGAGTAAGTAAGGGAAATGTGTTTTCAGTCTACAATCGGCAGACCGGCCGTTTCATCCCAATATAACGAATCGGTAGAAACCCAAACGTTGAACAGAATTCACGGTCAAAGTAATGTAAATACAACTATGCGTGTATGCACAAGTATGCATGCAACTTCTAGTTTTTGTCCAACTTGTTTTTACATTTATGTTTGATGTACCTAACATAAATTTTCGTCCAAGATGTTCTTACTTTTCACTCAAACAACATTTCATGATTAGATTCACGCACCAGCTTTATGGCGACGACCAATATAATTATTTAGTTTTGATACTAACTTGGGGTTCTACGTACCTGCTTACGCAAATGATGACAACGACTATCAAGGTGATGAGAATGAACAGACCTACTCCTCCGCCGATAACCATAACTAAAGGAAATTCTTAAGAAGCAAGCAAGCAAAGGACATAAAGCTATATCAAAAATACCAACAGACACAAAATCACCACTAAGCAAACAACCTGGGTGTCTGTAGCCTCTAAAGCACATGCACAACATTGTATTGGTATTAATGTCAAAGACCAGTATCTACGTGATGCACGTGATAATTATGATGTAACCCAACATATGCATGGATTAACAAACCTGTGAAAGTTTCAGCTCTATCGGTCCTCGAAATCATGAGAAAACAGTTAAAACCCCCACTTTATATGTTTTCACTGGTTTCAAACATTGGGTTTTTGACACGCGCGGTAAATACATTTGTTGGTACTCATTTCCTAAAAACTATAGCATTTCAAGGAAAACTATTTCAGGGAAGTTTTCCACCATCTTTGTACCATGTAAGCTATGTGCAAATCTGTGAACATTTATATTTGCAATCTTAACAATGTTGTACACAAACTGTTTATTGTATGGGTTTTGCCCAGGGGATCGCTCGAGCATATTTTTGAAAAAGAAAAAAAAATACAATTGTTGTTTTTAATATTCCTAATAACTAAATAAGTGTAGAATTGGGAAATAACAACAGTAACAATAAAAAGTAATAAAATGAAATAAACTATTTATTGTGTGGTTTTTGCAGAGTGGAATACTCGAGAATATTTTTAAAAAGTAAAAAAATAAAATTATCATAATAATAATATTATTATTTGTTATAATAACTCAATAAATGTCAAAGTAAGAAATAACAACAATAACAAAATAATAAAAATTAAAAAATAATTGTGTGGCTTTTGCCCAATGGAATGCTCGGGAATATTTTTCTCACCTCATGATTAAATGACAGAGCCTATTACGTAAGTATTTTAGGAACGTCTAACTCTCACTTACCTTCCTCAGTACCTTCCAGATCTTTGACACACTGGGGTTCCTTTCCTGACCATGTTGAGTTTAAAAGACAGATCCATTTAGTTGAACCATTTAGCTGATACCCATTTGGGCAGCTAAACTCCACTTGGTCACCTTCTAAGTAAACATCCTTGTCTGGTGCGAAAACAATATCGCTTAGATCGTCACGAGGAATTGAACATCTAGAATCTGGAGAAATTCGATACAGCACATAACTGGTAAAAGGGAAGGTATACGTTTGGTAATCACTCTTAAAATCAATGACAATACCAACTTGTTGTTGTTGTTGTTATTGTTTTGGGATTTTTATTTTATATATATATTTTTTTTTATGATAGATCGCCTGACATCACAAGGCCACGGCCACTGCAAGGTGAGGGCTACACTTAACTGATTTGGGCTATTGACCCAAACCAACTGTCACCAGGGGCATGTTGCCACCTACACCTGAGGCTGAAACAGGGTTACCCCCTCCACAGTCCGTAATGATGTAGGCTTGGCTATCATCCACTAGGAGCCTGGTTGGTAAAGCAGAAAGCACTACCTTCCCAACTTTTTACAAAGCATTTATGGATTTTAGTACTTTGCTCAAGGGCACAAGTGTCATGACTGTGATTCGAAGCCACATTTTGCTGCTGACAACACTAAAGCTTGAGTCCGGTGAATTAGACCGCACGGCTACGACACGCCAGAAGCATACAAAGCAGTTTTCGATAAAAGCGTTTTGAGATACAGTTCACATCAAAGTATTGTGGTTATGTAAAACGGTATCAGTTTTTCTGCTCCAAAATTTGAATCTGAGAAACGTTACTGTCAGAAACGCTTCTCAGATTGTATACTCCTATTAGGGATTATTCTTTCTGACTGGACATATTCGCTCCAGATTTTCGGCGACATCTCAAAAAGGCAGCGTGCATCTTTTAAAATGAAATCTTCACAGGTTGGTTGTATTGTCTATATCTACAGTTATATAGAATACAATTTATCACGGCTCCAAAAACCGAACGTATACTTTGCCTTTAATTTAAAACGATCAATGAAGACAATAGGTTAGCCTAATTCGTTATACCTTGGCTTCAACTTATCATCATGTCAGCCTGTTCGTTTAAAACGTAAAATTGGTGTTTGTTTCGTCAGTCTTAATCTTATTCGGAAAGTAGGTTAAACTTGTATTTCTTTCTTGATCGCCATGTTGATTTTAAGATCAATTAGTAGTTGTGCTTAATAAGTACATTATAACGGCAACAACATATTTACCGTAATAATTTTATTTATAATAGTGGTTTCTTGTAATTATAGCACTCAGATTCGTCACTGGCGCTAATATATTTTATCTTGCAAGGTATGTGGAGCTACGCTTTGAAGTATGCAAGTCTTTTTTTGTTTACATAGCACCATGTAATGGTTTGCAAGGTTCTGTAGCACAATATGACACCAATCAGGAACACCGGGGCGAACCCCTTCTCTTTACGATAAGTGCACTGGGTTCCTTTACGTGCATATTAACACACGTAACTTACGTCTTTAAGTCCCATTCGAAGCACACAACAAATTTGCAATGATGATTAAGCATCTTGCTTGGACATAAGTGTCAAGACCGGGACTTGAACCCACACTCTGCTGATCAAAAATACCAGAGCTTGAGTCTGGTGCTCTTATCCGCTCGGCCACGACACGCCACGTAGTTCATACTTCTTTGCAACTTGAGGTGAGCTCAATATTGTTTTTAATGCACTTTGATAAATGATTTGACAAAGGAACACACATTTGGAAAAGCTGTGGAAGTTTCTCATAGTGACTGCTATTTTTAAAGACAGTAGAATTCCCACTGGAAAGGAGAACCAAGTACAACTCCAAAATATCATGCGTTGCCAAAACGCTTGAATGAATTCCCTAAACTGGTCACATCCCGAAAACAAACAAACAAACAAACAAACAACCCAACAAACAACCCAACAAACAAACAAACAGACAATTAAACAAATAAACAAACGAAAATATGAATAGACGGAGAGGAGGGACGGACGGACGGACGAAAAGACAAACCGGCCGGCCGGCCGCCTGCCCGTCCGTCCGTCCTTCCGTCCGCCCGCCCCACCCGATCATAGACTGTGCAAGTCTCGCGCGCATTCGACTTCCGTGACCATAGTGGTCCCAACCATATGGAGTTTTACGTGGGCGAGGTTTTGTTTCGTCAATTATTTTAGTTTAACGTAGTTTATGACCTAGAAAATTATAAATGTTGTTGGGAATGTAATACTAAGTGATAACAAAATATGAAAGCAAAACCAATTCAACAATATAACGAAGAAAACCCGAGAATTAAACTTGACCTCAGCTTCCGGTTATTGCAAAAAATTTAGAATTTTGTGCTCGCCTCCGATCATAAAACTTAATATGTAAACGCTTGTTTTGTTTGTTTGTTTATTAATTTCCACTCAAGTAAACAACAAGTCATAAATCAACGGTTTTGAAGAAAATAATACATACTGAGCGGAGTGCCATCTAGAAACCCATAGGGCTTGTATTGTTAAGAATTCGTATTTATAATGTTTACGCAACCTTATGTAAGTCTACGCAACCTTATGTAAGTCCAAGTATGTTAACCGGTGGTCGCGATTCTCGTCTTGATGACCCATTGTCCCCGAGCGCATTTGCCAGAAGAACATTGGAATTCCACGAGTAATCGGTGGTTTAAAAGGACGGACCATGCTTGCGAGTCGGAAGAATCTAAGCTTTGGTTTCCAGAAACTGACGGGTGATAACTTTGACTGCCGGGTTAGCAGCCGTGAGGCGTGGCCCGGAGATCTCCTGCTGACCGTATGGAGTCCTCGCCGGTACCTACTGCCGTCTGCAGTGATGACACACCCGCGTTCTTGATGGTCAACTTTCTACCTCCCTCGCTTTGTCATCCGGTATACAGACGTTGATGTCGCCGCAGAGCACATCGCGGATTCGCCCACGACTGGACCAGCCACGGGACTTCAAACCCCAGCCTAGAATCTCAATGGAGGTATACCTCTCCCCTATTCACGCGTTCCGTTACCACCACCCTATTTTCATTGTATTTAATTATTCTCATTGTATTTAAATAATTCGATTTCCACTTATGCTTGTATATTTTTGAAGCGCTGAGTATGTATTTCATTAAATGTCTTATATTTTGTTGTTCTAAACGTTGACTCCCATTCACATTCATTCAAGTACGGTTTTTTCCCCTTTAAATTCTGTTAAGTTGTCCTTTCGATAAGTGGCTTCGTAACAGTATCGATGACCCTATGTAAGTGCCAATGGGAAAGTGGGTGTATTCATGCAAGACTACAAATAAATGGAATTTGTAATTATTTATTTATTTTGTTGATTGCTTTTCGAAGAAAGCGAAAAGAAAAACAGTGAAAAGGTACATAAATGATGAACATGAAGAACACTGGGCCGACGACCCCCACTCAACCATTGGCAAATACAGGGTAAAGTTAGAAACAAATCACATAAGCACACAAAAGAAAACACTGAAGGACTTACAACAATGTAGCTTTGTCTGGGCTGGAATGGGGAGAGAGCAATACGAATTTACCTTCATTTAATAATTGGGATCGAGGGTGTCTGGAGACATACTATAAAGAAAGGTTCCTTTCTCAAAGACTGGGATTAAACACATAGAGACACGACAATCATTTATATTTGCCAATGTGGAATTTTTTGACAGAATGATATGACGAGAGGCAATGCTAGTGATGTTTGGGGGGAGGTTATTCCAAATGTGTGGACCCATGAACAAAACAGTACGTTGAGCAAAGGAAGTGCGGAGCCAGGGGATATGAATCTTATTGGCTGAACGAGTATTATAAGAATGGATTTGACTACGGTATTTAAAGTTCTCCGAAATGGACGGAGGGAGGGAGTTTTTGGTATGTTTGAACATGAAAAGAGAAACGTGGTATGTGTAGATGTCATTCAACTTAAGTAAAGTAAGAGAATGAAATAGTGATTGGGTATGTTCTCTGAAAGATGAATTTGTAAGAATACGAACAAGTCATTTCTGAAGGTATATTAAGCGATTTAGACTGGATGAGGGAGCTGAGGCCCAAACAATGTTACAATAAATGTAATAAGGCCGGGCTAGTGTCAAATAAAGTGTTCTTAGTGAGTTTCTTGATATGTAATGTTTGACCCTGTTTAGAACACCTGTAACACGAGATATTTTTGTCAATCCAATTAAGTCTTTCGTCCACCACTACTCCTAGATATTTAGTTGAACAAACTTGCTTCAAGGGTATGTCATTAGTATAAACGTGATTGTTTTTGTTGTGTATTTGTGCGCTAAAAATAATATAGTTAGTTTTGTTTAAGTTTAGAGAGAGCCTGTTACACTTAAATCAATTTGTTAATTTAATCATTTCGGTGTTCACAATTTCAAAAAACCTGCAAGTTTTCATGATTATAGAAAATATTTGTGTCATCAGCAAATAAAAGAAAATAGAATTAGCTGTTGCAAACTGCTTACCAACCAAAAGGACCTGTAGTATAAATGCAAAAAATGTGTTAGTGGCCTGACGTTTCGACCCTAGCAGAGTCTTTCTCGAAGGCTAAATGACAAGAAAACACACATACAAGCAGACAAGGGTGACGAGCAATCAAGTGGAAATACATGAATAGAGAGAGTGGAGAGAGAAAAGCATAAAGCATTCAGAAAAAGCAGGTGGTAAGCAGGGATTATGGAGACAAAGGGGGGGGGGGGGTTTGGAGGGAAGAGGATGGCTTGACCACAAGAAGTTGGAAACACAAAGAACAAAATGGAAGGTTGGAAGAAAAGTAAATAATTAGTTAATAGGGCAGACTAAAAATATGGATATCTGTGGGGGAAAGGGAGAAGGCAAAGACAAAAGGTTATTAGTCATTTCCTTCTTGGATGTTCAAACCATGGGTCTGAGTGGTCTTTATGCGCCTTATCCACAATTTTTCCCTACTCAGACGGACAGTCTCTCTGCAGTTACCTAGTGCCTCAATGCCCTGTAAATTCATGTCAAAAAATGGAGTGGTTAGGAAGATTGACGTGGTGTCCTACAGGTGTATCCAGCTTTTGGGTGTTGACTGTGGATCTGTGGCCGTAGAAACGCCTCTTCAGTGTAGTTCTTGTTTCACCTATATATTGAACACCACAAACTCTGCAAGATATTAGATAGATTAGATTAGTTGTGGTGCAGGTGACATGACCCCTTGTCTTATGGGTGGTACCACCAGTATGGCTGGTAAAGGAGTCTGATTCCCTGATGTGTTGTCTACAAACGATGCATTTTGATGTGTTGGAACACCTAAAAGTACCCTGTGGCAAAGGGGGATTAACATCATCATTAATGGGGGACTTCTGCCCGGACGGTGAGATCTCTGAGACCGGGTGGGCGTCATGTCACGTTGAAGCCGATCTGATGTGTGAAGAATATGATGGTTAGAACTGGTTATTTTACGAATGGGAGGAAGTGAGGGTGAAAAGTAACAACAAAAGGAACTTTCCCCTTGGAACTCCGTTGTTGCTTGGGTCCTTTGGAGAGTACAGACTCCCTCTAGAACGAACCTTGACTTTCTGAATCGCTCGATGGACTGCTAGGGAGCTATGACCCCTGGAAACAAGGTGTTTCTTAAGTTCCTGTGAGTGGTGGAAAAAATCAGAATCATTAGAACAGATTCGACGGAGTCTGAGGGCCTGACTGTAGTGTCGGGGGTGACAGCTGGTTGAGTGGGGGTATTGATGTTTATCTGTGGGTTTAACAAATAGATCTGTGGTTAAGCCGTCATCCGTCTTTATAACTTTGACATCCAGAAAGTGGGTGTCCTTGGTCGAGTATTCATTCGTGAATTTGATGGTCCTGTGGAAGGAATTAATGTGGTTAATGAATGCTATGAGGCTTGCTTCATCACTAGTCCAGATGAAAAAGATGTCATTGATATAGCGCCACCAGACCCAGGGACGGCAAGGGGCCGACGTCAACATGCGCTGTTCAAGTTGACTCATGAAAAGGCAGGCCATTGAAGGTGCCATACGTGTACCCATTGCAGTGCCATGTACCTGTAGGAAATTCTTACCCAAGAACGAAAAGTTGTTTTTTGTTAGAACATGTTGCATGAGGGATACAATGTCAGAAATGGGCGGTGACACGTGACCACTCTTAAACAGGGCTGAGGAGCAGGCAGCAATCCCTTCATCTTGGGGGATGTTGGTGTACAAAGAGGACACATCAAAAGTACCGATGATAGCTGCGTTGGGGACCTGCTTCTGAATACCTGAGATTTTACGAAGGAAATCTGGAGTGTCATGAATATCTGATGGAACCTGTGGCATAAGCGGCTTGAGAAAACTGTCAACAAAAAGAGATATATTCTCAGTGGGGGAAACCATTGCCAGATATGACGGGTCTCCCTGGGATTTCTGGCTTGTGTACCTTGGGAAGAAGGTAAAATCTTGCTGTTCTACAGTCTACCGGGGAGAGAAACTTGTGAGCTTTCTTGGAGAGGTGGTCACGGTCATGCATCTCATCCAGTGTTTGTTGAATCTCCTTTGAAAAGGTGCCTGTTGGATCAATGTCAAGGGGTTTATAGTTAGTTTGGTTGTTGAGCTGTCTCATATGGCTTCATCAATGTCTTGCTGACGACCCATGACAACAACAGCAGAGCCCTTGTCTGCTGGCTTGACGATGATGTCCTTCCTTGCTCGTAGAGTCTTAAGGGTCTCACGTTCTTCTCTAGGGGGTTTGAAAATGTACAATGCATACATTTTAAGAGTTTTTGTCCTTACTAGCAATGTTCAAATAATCATAACTAAAAAACTTTAAGAGGCCCATCCCAAATGTTTCTGAAAACGTTGCTTACATCTTAAGCTAAAAATGGGGGGTAAATTACGCATTTAGAAAAATATACCCATTTTCGCAAATCAAGGTCAAAGGTCATGTTTTTGCGTATTTTTTTGCGCATGCGGTATAATTTTTTTATTTTTTTTCTCAAATGAGGGACATTTCAAGAGCTTTAAAATGATGAAAATTTTATTTCTGTAGGTTTTTTACTTTTTGAGATATGAACGCCCAAACATAGCAGGTCATGCTAATTAGTCAAAAGTTCGTTAACCCATATCTCAAAAAATAATTGACCAAATTACATACAATTTCAGTTCTGGGGGTTTCTCAAGGAGTCCAATCAGCACACCGAATTTCGATTCAATCCGTGACGGTCAGGTCCAAAAGCATGTTAAAATTGACATGGAATGACCCTGCTTTCTCTTTAAGTTTCCTAAGTTCCTGAAACAAGCGAACACATCTTTGGTTAGACATAGTCAAAGAGAAAAACAAACATGAAAGAAAGCTGTAGATAACAAATATAGAGTTACGTGTACATTAACAAAGTCAGAAATACTCTGGGGGAGGAAACAAGGTTATAACAAAAAAGGGAAATGTACACTGAAAAACAACCTGTAACAAACAAGACAACATATGACAAAGAACAAGGGAGGTAAGGAGGATCACCAAAGGGATACTGCAACAGAGATGATATAAATGAGAAAATAGAATTAGCTGTTGCAAACTGCTTAATACCAACCAAAAGGAAAAGAAACTTTATGAGAGGATTCGGTAATGTCGTTAACATAGAGGATGAATAAAAGAGGTCCGAGAAATGTTCCTTGGGGAACACCACAAGAGAGTTGGGCTAACTCTGATTTTACATGAGAGAAAAGAACGAACTGATCACGATGTTTCAAATAGCCACGAAACCATTCCAAGGCAACACCCCTTATACCATAATGACGTAACTTAGAAAGTAAAATATCATGGTTTAATGTATCAAACGCTTTTGACAGGTCTAAAAAAATACCAAGAGTAGAGGAAATTTTGTTATGAAGTTCAATCAAGGCCATGTCTGTGGAGTATTTAGGGCGACAACCAAATTGACTGTCTGTTAGGATGTGGTGAGCGTTAACGAACTTAGTTAAGCGAATAATGAACCAATTTCTCAAGTAATTTAGAAAAAGTAGATAAAACTGAAATTGGGCGATTATAATTACCAGATGCTGTAATGGCAAAGCGAACCCTTTTCATTGCAGTCTATGGTTGTTGAGGCGTCAGCATCCTCTTTAAACTGCGACACGGGTCAATTAAAAACCCGTTTAACCATCACGATTCCGCGTAAGGGGTTTCTAAAAGGTTAACATCAAAAAAGCATCCTTGTCCCAGAGTTTTTTTGTTTTTTTTTCAATTATAATTTACACACTTTTGCGTATTTTTATCAAAAGCTAAAACTAATTACATAAAATTGTAATGATTTATTTTTGTTGTTCAGATTTTGTCATGAGACATAATTTAAAACAAAGATTTGATTTCAGAAATAAAAATGTTCTTCGTTTGACGTGTTTTCTCGTTCGGATACGCGCGAGACTTGCACAGTCTATTGCAAGATGAAAGCACAGGGTAATTTGTTTGTATTGTTTTATTTTACTTTATATGTTACCAAATTAGAAGATGACATGATCTGTATAATTTATTCTGAAACCAATACCTTCAGCAGTGCACGTAGTTGCTACCCCAGACCATGTCAAATCCGATCTGCAAATCCGGTCGGTAGAGCCAGTGACTCGGTATCCACTTGGGCAAGTAATCTCCACTTGGTCACCCGGTAGGTACACATCTTTGTCTGGTACAACAGTTACAAGATCATTTGGGTCGCGGGTAAACCTACAACCAGAGTCTGTCCAACATAACAAAAACCACATATTATCGTAATAAAATGTATCTTATTTTAATGTGTTTACCAATGTGACATGATCTGTAGCGTTTATTATCAAAACATTACCTTCAGCAGTGCACGTAGTTGCTTCCCCAGACCATGTCAAATCCGATCTGCAAATCCGGTCGGTAGAGCCAGTGACTCGGTAACCACTTGGGCAAGTAATATTACTCCACTTGGTCACCCGGTAGGTACACATCTTTGTCTCGTTCAATAGTTACAAGATCACTTGGGTCGCGGGTAAAACTACAACCAGAATATGTCAAACACAACAAAACCACAAGTCGTAATAAAATGTGTGTTTTGTATTTTTTTTCCAAGATGACCTGGTCTGTAGCGTTTATTATCAAAGTATTACCTTCAGCAGTGCATGTAGTTGCTTCCCCAGACCATGTCAAATCCGATCTGCAAATCCGGTCGGTAGAGCCAGTGGCTCGGTAACCACTTGGGCAAGTAATCTCCACTTGGTCACCCGGTAGGTACACATCTTTGTCTGGTTCAATAGTTACAAGATCACTTGGGTTGTGGGTAAAACTACAACCAGAATCTGTCAAACACAACAAAACCACATAATATTGTAAGAAAATGTTACTGATTGCAGTTTGTACCTCACTAGTTTTCATTATCCTTTATATATGTCTTAGATGTTTTGATAGTTCAGTTATCCACAATTGTTGAGATGCCAGACAATTGTTTGCCTGTTGACAATAAAGAATTCTGATAGTTTTGTCAATTTGTTAGCTTTATGTTGATTTCATACCAAATTTTCCAGACATGTGTCTCCATGTGCTTAAAAATGATGAACTGTCGTCCCCAGCTCCTCAAATAAAATTAACAAACAGTGTTACATGTATTGATTAACTGAATTGTGTCACCTTGCTGTGGAAAATGGCAAGACTCGTAGACTTGATCTCAAGTCTGAGATCGCGGATATTTCTCTGCATCAGCCACGCAAAGCTCACCCGCTCTAACTCGCGATCTAAGACTCGACCCTCTTGTGTAAACGGGATATTCATTTATTCACAAGGGAAATTTGCACAACAACACTGATACCAGAAAGATGGCCAATCAGGAGGCCATGAAACTCTTGCTAGCCGCGTTCGTCACAAATAGGTTACAGTCACTTTATTGCACTTTTTGTTAATCTAACTTTGTCATAATTCTAAAAGTGCTTTGTGCTTTGAACCACCTGCTACTACAGTCTAAAAAATATAACAAACTACCTGATTCTCACTATAAGAAAAATTGTGTTATCTATTATTTGAATGGTATCGTCGAGTATTCTCCCTCCATTTTGAATGTAAGAACGAAAATCGCCAGATCGGACTCGAACCCACACTTTGCTTGACAGCTCTTTCACGACACGCTTGACCACGTGACCATCATTTCAACCAAAGGATCATGTGTGTGGTTTTGTGTGTATTTTCTTATTTTGTTGCACGTAAACAACGGAGTTGGAATAATTTTGTCTTTCACAAAAGAATGACATCCTGCTATAAAGAAAACAAAGAGTTACTCACCGTGAGAACACCTGATAGATCCAGGAGGACACTCACATCGATACCCGTTGATTATGTCAATACATGTCGCTCCATTCACACACGGGGACCCTTCACAGTAGTTGGGTTCTGATTATCACAAAATGAAGGCCATACATTTTATAATTATAGTTCTAGTAAATTAGTCATGTAGAGTTAGTCGTGCTCAAAGGGTTCTGACAAATCTTTGGAGGATTTGGGATTGTATTACTGCTGTGCTTAATACTCTTTATAAATAATTGAATCGAAAGTGTGACAGCCTCCCACTTCATCCCGACTTTATATATTATTATTATTGTTGTTGTTGTGCATTTCCCAACAATCTTTACATGAAATGACTTTTTTGCATGCCAAGCTATTGTCTAGGATTATTTGAAATAATAATAATAATAACAGGCATTTATAGTGCGCTTTTCCAAAACATGATCAAAGCGCATAACAAAAAAAAGCTCCTTTTACTTTGTTTAAACACAAGGCTCCACTTCTTAGAGGGTTACATCATACATGTAGATCTTTGTAGGCTGTATTTCACATGGATATTGCTTAGTACACGAGTGGAAATAGTTTTACTGCCCCCCCCCCCCTCAAACAAAAAATTATAATAATCTGAGACCTGACCCCCCTTTTCAGATAATGTGAAGGGGTCCAGTCTAGGATATCATGGCATATGACTCCCCCAGGGCATTACACTTTGGAGAGATGGCTGAATTAATCATTGGAGGATTGATGTATTGTAGATCAACATAAATGTGCCTGGAAATTGTATGGTTTTCATTTTACTTTGTAAACTAACACAAACCGCCTTTTAGTGGATCCAAATTTTTGTCACTGCAAAACATCTTTCAAACAAAACTGATTTCATGACAGCATTTTGTTTATAGCCCAAATCGCCCAATCCTAGGCAATGTGTACCTTCAAAATTGGTACAATAATTTTGATGATTTCAAAACAACTACTGCTGTGTATTCCAACTTTCTTTGAGTCAAAATAAATACTACTAGGTTTGAAACGTAGATAAAACTGTTTACTTACGGCCTTTTCCTAGCCCCCCCCCCCCCCCCCCCCATTAAAACAAAATAAATAAAATGTAAATAATTTGAATAATTTGTGGATGTTCAACAATAAATTGTTTGTGCAAAGCTGACAGGAGGACGAAAACGGCAACAAAGGGGAAACAATAATAATCATAATACACACATATTATTTGATATTTGATATTGTATGCTGGTGTGTTACATGAAGCTTGTACTTTTAGCAACACTGTGACGAACTCCTATGCTTTGCAACGCCAGTCGTAAACCCTTGAAGAGTTGCCCATGTTTTAAAAGAATTCATAAACTGATAGGGGTAATAACATGGTGGGGGTAACAAACCTAATTGGATGTGAAGTCCCGAAGCCCGTTCAAATACTAGTGGTCCATAGGTCTGCTCTCCTAAGCCATTGACATTAACCCTTATGAGAGCTTTATATCCCCAGTCAGTCCAATATATTTCATCTTTGTAAACAGCCAAATCGAACGGATGGAAAGGGATGTTGAGTTCTGTCAAGTTTTTTACCACCTGTCGATTGTTCCCGAGAAGATCACTTCGTTCAATGTTGTCCGATTTAGCGTCGCACCAATACAGTAGGTTTTCTATGTCAAAATAAATTCAAAGCATTTTAAGAAGAGGTTGGGATTCGATGTACCATAGAGACACAATCTGCTCTAATCCACTGTTGGAGTAATCAAAGGAATAACTTGCAGAATGTTCCGCTAAATTGTAAAACGGACCACTTTCAAGTTATTGTAGAAGGAGGGGTGTGGTGTTTCTCAGCTTTTCTGTTTCTTTTTTCCGAAACTCTTAACTAAAGCCAAGTAAATAACAATGGAAAGGGTTGTATGTTTGTTTGTTGGTGTGTTGGGTTGTTGGGGCTGTTGTTTGTTTTGGGTGTTTGTTGGGGTGTTTGTTTGTTGGGGTGTTTATTGGTGGGGTTGTTGGGGCTGTTGTTTGTTATGGGTGTTTGTTGGGGGTGTTTGTTTGTTGGGGTGTTTGTTGGTGGGGTTGTTGGGGCTGTTGTTTGTTATGGGTGTTTGTTGGGAGTGTTTGTTTGTTGCGGTGTTTGTTGATGGGGTTGTTGGGGCTGTTGTTTGTTATGGGTGTTTGTTGGGGGTGTTTGTTTGTTGGGTGTTTGTTGGTGGGTTGTTGTTTGTTATGGGTGTTTGATGGGGTTTGATGGGGTGTTTGATTGTGGGGTGTTTGTTGGGGGTGTTTGTTAGGGTGCTTGTTTTGCTATTTTTGTTTCTCTCTCCCCCTTTCCCCCCTTCTCTACCTGTTACTCTGGCTGCCCGTCTTTTTTTTCTAAATTTATTAAAAGAAGGGGATAATAAAAACAGCGAGAACATCCTTACTTTCGTGATCTATGAATATTCCGTTCGGCCAGCCCAGCTCTCCTTCTATCAGGGTCGTCCTATTTCCTCCGTCTAGATCAGCCCTTTCAATCTTTGGGAACTCACCCCAGTCTGTCCAGTAGATATATCTGGAGATAAAATAATACTGCCAGTGAACACAACTTTTTCAGAAAGTCCCAAAGTTCAGAAAATGATTATCAAAAGTGGTCGAGAATGTTTCAGGGTTCCTTTCTATCTATTTGTTATTAGGTGTTCGGGCCTTACGCCCGAACAACTCTTTGTTATTGTTCGTTTTGTTTTTTTCTTCTTCTTTGTTTTGCTTATTCTTATTCCCGGTTTTGTCCGCAAGCAAACGCATACCTGCGAATCTTTGATCAACTTGAAACTTCATGTGAAGTTAGAACATAACTAGCAGAGCTGAGTACGTCATCGGGTGTCAAGCCATTCAGGTTTAAAAAGTGACCTCGCGCCAATGCCCGTATGTCTCTGAATATTTAAGCTACAGTATTCATATTTAGGCATATGATAGATCAAGACACGGGCAACATTTGAAAAGTTAACATTAAATTCACATGACCTTTACTTTTGGTCGTACCGGAAGGTCAAAGTTTGCCTTTGTGTAAATCTTCATAAAAAACAATTCCCGGCAAAAATGTTAACTGTTGTATATCGGATCAACTTCAAATTTACACCATGTTAAGACCTTGATAAAACCTTCATTATGTAGTTGTGACGTCATGATGACGCCATCAGGTGTTGAAATACAGTACATCAAAGTTTAGTACTTCAACAATTCATAACTCAAAAAGTACATAAGCTATTATAACAATCTATACATCATCGGAGAGGTTTTAAAACCCTGGCTCAAGCGGCTGGTCTCAAGCCGTAGAACCGTTTTTCTAATTTTGTTAATTAAAACCCTTTTTGTTTTCTTTTTTTTTCGCTGAACTTAATGTTCATCTAACCCTGAACACCCCTTAACAAAGTGGCTGAACCAATTTTGCCCTAGAGGTCGTTCACCGGGTAGGCCAGCTGTCACAAAGTGGGTCTGCGCCAAGGCGGCAATTCCCTTGTGTACAAAACTGCCGCCATAGTATCAACACATGCTCTCTGTCATCTGTCTGTGAATGGAAACCAGAGCTGTTTGTTTACAATCCTGTCCAGAAATACCCTCAGGGTATATATAGGTGACCTGGTTACTGTTTCTTTTTTACCCTGTGGCTGTTTCATGTGTCAATTTCACTAATTACATATATGCCTACCGCGTGAGCTAATCCGCTCCTCGGAGCAAATCAAAAACTACCCGCTTCTCGCAGGGTTTTAAAAAAATGTAGCAAATACTACACAGAGTCTTATGCCGATTGTCCTCGACTTCATGTTCAACTGGAAGTTGAAAATATCAAAATTCATACTTTAAGAAATATTCATAGGGGGGGGGCCTACTTTTTACACACACACTACGGACAATTTTCATATCAGATTGTAGGTCCCTAAGCCTTCTTAAACCTTTCCACAGAGATGTTAACTTTTAAAAATTCACTTATGGTTGAAATCGGGTATACATTGACCCGCAGCAAGGGTCTGGTTTACAAAAAATTTACCGGTGACGTCATAAGATCTCAAAGCGCCCTCTAGCGGCAGGTTATAAACATACCAAAATACACTTTTACTAGATGTCTGCGGTGAAGTTCATGACAATCGTTTCAAAATCGGTATACATAATGAACTTTATGCAGACAACATACGTGTGGAGTTTCAAGTTGATGACGTCATCGTGTGTCACGTGGTAATGCCTTTAAGTTTTACTTTTTGAAACCTTGCATCTCAAAAACCAAATAATTTACTGAGTTGAAACTTGGCATATAGATAGACAATGATAATGACTACGTAAATCTTAAGTTAAAACATGATGACGTCATTACATTTATTTTTACAAATATTTGAAATTTTGACCATTTATTACAGGTATTTATTGACCCGCTGTCAAACCACGGGATACACACACAATACGCTGTCATACCAGTTAAACGGTGAGCGAATCAACCGCAAGGTTCAAAATTTATCAAACATGCTTGTGGTCTAGTCTTTGTTCAAGGTTCGCGCAACCTGCTTTTGACAATACGCTGTGTTAGTCTCTAAAACAGCCGTTCATGCAAACTTCGTTAACAAAAAAATGCTAGGCTTTTGATCGTGTGCTTTTTTAGACTTTTGCTAAAGTGTGTAGTTTGTTACGCACCTCAAAACAGTAATAACACCAAAGTTCAACTTAATGAAATAGCTCACGCATTGACACAGTACTGACCACAGCGATACCCGAACACCTAGTGTTTGTTGTCACAAACACGTTAAGGCTAGTTATTTTATTATTAATGGGGTTTTTTTTTGTGTGTATGAAGTTGCGACTTAAAAAATGTAAACTTTTAACTGCAGTTCGTTAATCAGTTTGAGTTGTGCAGTTTGTTTGCTGTTTGTTGTTAAAATCGCCACCAGATTGCCCCTTAACGCGCTTCTTCATCCAGCCTAGTCTCTTACTCCATCAGTTACATTGGCTGCCTATTCACTATCGTATTTAATTTAAAACTATTTTATTCAGTCAATGCCCTTCATGACCTCGCTCCAAAGTACATCATTGGTAAGATGCTTGTTAAAGACTATTCCAACTATTCTTTGCGTTTTGGGGCAGTCAGGTTGGGACAGTAGTGGTATCTTGCCTCGCCTTCCACCTCTTGGACCGGCCGGTTCGAATCCCACCAGGGGTACTATGTAGATTGGGTTGTCAGTCCCTGCCTGGTTGCATGGGTTTTCTCTGGAATAGTTCACTGGGGTTTTCCGCCCACATCTAAAACTGAAATTTCTCTCATTGTCTTCTCTATACACGGGGTTCTTGGCTAGTACAGTGATTAAGTTCGCTTTTCTGGGAGTTCTTGACTTCACAACCAGAATTAATTAATAATAACAAATAATATTAACAGGTTACTATTAATACCCATTTAATGGTAAAATGCAAAATCCAATGGGGACAAGTCATTTATTCAAGCTGCACCGACACATTAGAATGGATTTCCTCTCATATTCAATCGACAGTCACTTTCTGTTTTTAAGACTAAGCTAAAGATTTTTCTTTTTAAACAAGCTTTTGGCTAATGCGTGTGTAATAATGTTTGTTTGTTTTTTTGTTTTATTTACTCTTTGCTGTTTTAATAATTGTGTTAACTTTTATAGGAATTTTGTAGATTTTTGTAATGCGCCTTTGATCGTTTTATAATGAAATGTGCACAATAAATGTGGTTTGTATTATTATTGTTGTAGTGCTTTGTAAACCACTGGTAATGGCGCTTTACTTTAAAAACAATTGAAATCTTCTTACCCCGTTAAATGGTGAGCAAAGATGGCCCTTGGTGATCCAATATTCTCAACAACTACTTCTTTGTTTTCTCCATCCATTGTGGCTCGCATGATGTGCATTAAAAGTTTATCCGTCCAGTACATCATGCGGGAGATGATGTCCAGGGTCAGTCCATCCGGCACTAACAGGGGCAGATTTTAATTAAAAACTATTAGCGAATAATACAAAATAATTTCGGAAGTCTTTGTTAAGCCATGATTACGCAAGTCAGTAGAATTGATAGACTTTAGGTTGTCAAGCTGTTGCCAGAGATAGGATGATAATACATAGTTCTCAATAGCTAATTATTTTTACAACAACGTAGCAATGCGCTTTTTCCCTGGTCATTTGGGCCAATAATGTCATCTTTCTGTAATCTGTTAAAGCTCCCTGGGAGTATACAGCCCAGAGCTGCTGCCGTGACGCTCCAAAGGCTTTTCAAACACATTATCAACCTCCTTTGCAGCTATATCCATGTATATCCCTAGTGAAGAGAAACAATGAATGTAATTAAGCATCTTGCTCAAGGACACACGTGTCATGACCGAAATTCGAACCCACACTCCGATGACTTTAAACCACTAAAACTTGAATGCGATGCCCTAAACTGCTCGGCAGTGACACATCCCAGTGTGTTAAAAATAACAACAAATTCGATTTCACACTTTATTGTCTCACCTCTAAGGTTTTCAACGAGTGTCCTTTGATTACTTCCGTTAAGGTGAGCTCTTGATATCTTTGGAGATGGTTCGCCTTGAACGTCCGTCCAGTAAACCATTTCCATCACGGGGTCATAGTCAACCGCAACTGGAATTTTTAAACCACTTAGCGGTAGAGGTGCCATATCAAAAAGGGCCTGACCCATGCTTCCCGCATAAATGGTTCCATTGTTCAAATCAGCAATCAATGCAAAATCTCCTGCAAACATGAATACAAATACATATTAAATTAGAAGGTTGGGCTGCCATTGTTAAAGTCTCAACTTGATATTTTTTTTTTCAGAGGGAAAACTAAAAATAAATGTGTTACCGTCGGTTCCCAGTTTATCTTTCACTTTTTCTAGAATCCCGAACCTTCTTTTCGGTTGCGACTTTTTTCGAATGAATTCCTTTTAAATCAACCGCCCGTATTGACTTGAATTTTGCGTGTGTAAGGTTGTATTTCTTCGAAGTTTTTACTTCAGCATCAAAAAGGTAAGATCCGCTCAACAGCGTACCCGGGGGGCGTTCGGGAAGCTTATGTGTTTATGTATTTGTTATTCCCGTAATTATCTGTAATTGCTATGTATTAGCAGTATTCTATGTGACTGAACTTCTTTAAATAAATGTGGACCATTGATGTGTCAATGTTTTTGTTGTTTGTGATCAAATGAAGCTGTATAGCTTCAAAGCAATATAAAAAAATATATAAAAAAATTAAATAAATCCGCTCAACAGCGTACCCGGGGGGGGGGGGGGGGGGGGCGCTCGGGAAGCTTGAGCACCCCCCCCCCCCCTCTAATAATTCGTTATTACGAATTAACCATTGGCCCACCTCCATGGTGCGACTGTGCGGCAGTGCCCGACCGTCGTTCCAGCAAGTACTTGCTGGGACCAGTTTAAGTCCTACATCCATGACGTCATAGGCGATAGTCTCAAATCAAACAACACTAAACCATTCTGGAACTTTATCAAGGCTAAAAAACGGGAATCGACCCGGGTCTCCCCTCTTCATGTAAACAACCAAATCCTAACAAGTGCTCAAGAAAAGGCTGAGGCACTCAACAAACAATTTACGTCAGTCTTCACAATCGAGAATATTCATATTATCCCCAATCTTGGAAGTAGTGATGTACCAGACATTCCTGAGTTGGTCATATCCACAGAAGGAGTAGAGAAATTACTCAAAGACCTGAAGAGCCACAAAGCTACTGGCCCTGACGAACTGTCAGCTCGTGTATTGAAGGAATGTGCCAGCAGCCTTGCTTCACCTTTACGAGATATATTCCAAAACTCCATCGACACAGGTATCCTCCCAACGGATTGGCTGTGTGCAAATGTAACTCCTATATTTAAGAAAAATGATAGATCATCACCATCAAACTACCGGCCAGTGTCTATAACTTCCATAGTATGTAAACTACTAGAACACATCATCCATGCCCATATCATGAAACATTTTGAAAAATACAACATTTTATCAGACCAGCAACATGGTTTTCGCAAAGGAAGATCATGTGAGACCCAACTTGCATCCTTGGTCGACGACTTGCAATCAACACTAGATCGACGGAGCCAAGCTGACCTCATAATTATGGACTTTAGCAAAGCATTCGATACCGTTTGCCACAAGAGGCTACTATCTAAACTCGACCACTTAGGTATACGAGGAAATCTACACTCCTGGATTGAATGCTTTCTTACTAAACGTCATCACAGAGTAGTAGTCGATGGATAATCCTCCCAACAATCCCCAGTGGTCTCGGGAGTGCCTCAGGGAACAGCCTTAGGACCCTTGTTGTTCCTGATCTACATCAATGACCTACCTGACAACCTTTCATCTAAAGTACGACTCTTCGCAGATGACTGCATATTATACAAAGAAATCATCACTCCAAATGACAACATTAATCTACTCAGCAAATGGGAACCACAATGGCAAATGAAGTTTAATCCAACTAAATGCTATTCAATGAGGTCACCCACAAGAAAAAAACCTATCCTTAAGCAGTACTTCATGGGGGACAGCCCTCTTCAAGAAGTAGAACATCATTCTTACCTCGGGGTGAACTGTCTTCCGACATGTCATGGAACAAACACATCAATACAATAACAACCAAAGCTAACAGAATGTTAGGCCTCCTAAAACGAAACCTGAGTAGCTGCAGCCAACCAGTTAAAGATAGCCTTCAAAACCCTTGTCCGTACAACATTGGAATACTGTCGCACCATCTGGGATCCCTATCAGCTATCCAACATAACCACCATTGATAAAGTGCAGAGATGTGCTGCCAGGTTCGTCTTGAGAGACTATTCCTACTCATCTAGTGTGTCATATAATGCTCAAGAAATTAGACTGGGACCCGCTCCAGAACAGGCGTACCAAAGCCAGGCTATGCTTATTCTTCAAGGAAACACATGGACTTATTCTCAATAACATACAAAAACATCAATCAACGGCGACATCCAGCCTCACTACCAGGAAATCTTCAAAAAAAAAACATCTACTCTCGTATTCCAGCTAATAAAAACTGTTTTCTCAACTCATTATACCCAAGAACTATCCCGGAATGGAACGCCCTACCAGATCATTATTAGAAGTACCAAATCAGTCATCACTTTCAAAACCCATCTGGACAACTTAAATGTTTCTGAATTATCAAGGGGGGCTCACTTTAAATTTTAAAAACCCTATTTAGCCCAATGCACACGCTCCTGTACGTGATAGCCTCTCCAGGCGATTGTACAGTAATATCCAGATCCAGATCCAGATCCAGATCCACATAGTCACTCCCGAAGTCATCAATTCGGACACGGCCGTACAGTACGTACGTCGCATCGTGGAGATGGGCCAATTGTTATTTCGTTATAACAAAGTACTAATTCGTTTAAACGGATTACTGATTCGTTAAAACGAATTAACAATCGGCCCACCTCCAAGGTGCGACTGAACGGCCAAAACAAAAAGTAACAATTAAGTTAAAATACTTTTATTCAACTTCTGATTCAACAATGACAACATAGAAAGGGATTAGGGAGAGGGGTGGGGGGTGGGTCAGCTAAGGAAACACTAATGTTATACCCATTTATATCACTCAGTGTATTTTTGTTCAACCGAAACACTCATGTGTGAACAGAATTGAACTAGTGTATATTCAGTTTGCGGTAACATTGAATTGAACTGGACTGTACAATTCCCGATTAATTTATGGTGAACACAACCTAATAATCACCTTGTATAAAACAACTGTCAAGCCAAGTGGTGAAAAACGAACATTAAACAAATTATTTCGAGCAGACTATGTAATAATCACTTCTTGGAAGCAGTGTTGGCTCTGAAAAGAGCCGGTTGGTTTTGCCAGACATGTTAGTGTTAATGACGATTCAGACTGCCCGTGACGAAATCGTTGTGTTGCAAAGTCAATGAAGCTAGCAATCCATGGCGTCCCTGTGTATGATGCCTTTCCCCCTTCAACAGACTGTTGTTTCTCAAACAAAATAACTACCATAAAGCCAAAATTATCTCTTGGCAACTGTGAACATCAGACATCAACGACCTGCAACATCAGAATTACGTCCACCTCCATCCATCTTTGATTGTGATTTGTGCCTGCGACTTGCTATGTACGAATGTATGGTACACTTTGCATTATGGGTAAAATGTTTCCACGAGGAGCAGTTTACCCCATTTTCAGTTACTTCTTACCACTTGTTGTGCACAAGTTACACTGCTTGTGGTAAAACAGTTATTTTTAGGTGTTCGGGCCTAAGCCCGAACAACTCTTTGTTTTTGTTCGGTTTTGTTTTTGTTTTTGTTTTTTTAAGCCCGAACAACTCTTTGTTTTTGTTCGGTTTTTTTTTAGGTGTTCGGTCTACAGCCTGTTAGACCGAACAACTCTTTGTTATTGTTCGTTTTTTAGGTGTTCGGGGTAAACCCCGAACAACTCTTTGTTATTGTTCGGTTTTTAGGTGTTCGGTCCACAGACCGAACAACTCTTTGTTATTGTTCGTTTTTTTATTTTTTTTTTTTTTTTTTCCTTCTTTGTTTTGCTTATTCCTCTCAGTGGGCTTTGTCCGCAAGCAAACGCATACTTGCGAATCTTTGATCAACTTGAAACTTAATGTGAAGTTAGAACATAACTAGGAGAAGCCGAGTAAGTTGTGACGTCATGATTACGTTATCAGGTGTCAAATTACAAGCCATTTTAGGTCCAAAAGTGCTCTCATTCCAATGCCTGTATGTATCTGAATATTAAAGCTACAGTATTCATAATTGGGCATATGATAGATCAAGACACGGGCAACATTTGAAAAGTTAACGCCAAAATCACACGACCTTTACTTCCGGTCGTACCGGAAGGTCAAAGTTTGCCTTTGTGAAATTCTTTAAATTTTGTCTTGGTACAATTTTCCGGCGAAATGATTAACTTCAGTATATCTGATCAACTTCAAATTTATACCATGTAAGGACCCTTGATAAAACCTCCATCAAGCAGTTGTGACGTCATGATGACGTCATCAGGTGTCAAATTACAAGGTTTTAAAGATTAACAATTTTAATCTTTGAAAATCTAAATATCAAATCAAGACGAAGGGACCGTCGATTGCCTAACGCAGCATGGCATACCTCCTCGCGACTGATTCCATTGCGCAACGGTGGGTAGGCTTGCTAGTCAAGACGCTTGTTGGGGACACTATAAATAATCAACACGTACAGCTACCTTTTATTGTTGACATCATCGTGTGTACGTCTTTACTGAAGGCTAGGTGTTGTGTACTTCAACGTAGTGCAAATCAATGGCGTACTAACGTTATACATGTAGACCTGATCTGCTCAGATTCGGTGTCTAATTGTTCCCCTATTCGCCCTTCTCATGGCTTAATTATCAATATGGAATTGAAGACGAAGTATCACTGAGATGACCACCTGCTTCAGTGATTCGTATGACTTGTAATTATGTGAGAAAATGCAAGCAGAAAAGACCAACATTGGCGTTATGTTTTGTTCGCATAATACCGAGAAGCACGGACTTGAAACCGGCTCGCGAAGGGCGAGTTGGACCGGGACTTTACGGCATGTCTTTATCTCTGCATGCAGTGCAACACGGGAATTTAAACGGTAAGCTTCGTACGATGAACATCATTGCTTTTCAAAATTATTTTTTTATTTAATGCACAGTTTTGTTATAAAGTTTACCCTTAATCATCAAGTGGCAACTTTGGTGACGTTTTTAAACTATTAAGGAACGTTTTAGTATGATTGTCGAACGAAGAGGTAAAATTGGGCAATTGGAAACGGGCATGATTTTTGGCTGTGTCACTTGTCAGATTGATGAATGTTTTCCGTCAACTCTTGTATTATGACATGAATATTTAAAAACCCTGCGATCAAGGTTTTTCTACGAAAGCCTATTAGCGCCACAAAGAAAAAACAAATCAAATACGGATTCGAATCCGTTATTATGGATTCGCAATCCGTTATTATGGATTCGCAATCCGTTATTACGGATTCGCAATCCGTTATTACAGATTCGCAATCCGTTATTACGGATTCGCAATCTGTTATTACGGATTCGCAATCCGTTATTACGGATTCACTCGATGATCCCTCGAAGGCGCTATTTGCTTTGGACAGTAATGGTTTATTATATTGATTATATTTTTAAACATCTTTCCAACCATATTCATTTCAATTCACTTCATAACAAACGCTTTTTATATGATAGAGGGATATAGGTACGGCCTTTCAGTTTCTTAAACCACGTTTTTTTCCCGTAAAGACCCACAAAGTTATTATAATTTCAACGGTTAGAACTGTGTATTTGTAAACATGCACTTCAACTTAGTTAAATATTTTGCTGTACATAGTAGTGGTTCATTAAGTGTACAATGGTTGCGGTGACTCGATTTGTACGAAAGCCCATTAGCGCCACACAAAAAAACATCAAATCCGTTATTACGGATTCGAATCCGTTATTACGGCTTCGCAATCCGTTATTACGGCTTCGCAATCCGTTATTACGGCTTCGCAATCCGTTATTACGGATTCGCAATCCCTTATTACGGATTCGCAATCCCTTATTACGGATTCGCAATCCCTTATTACGGATTCGCAATCCCTTATTACGGATTCGCAATCCGTTATTACGGATTCGCAATCCGTTATTACGGATTCGCAATCCGTTATTACGGATTCGCAATCCGTTATTACGGATTCGCAATACGGATTCGCAATCTGTTATTACGGATTCACTCGAGGATCCCTCGATGGCGTTTGCGTTGGACAGTAATGGTTTATTCTGCCTAACTTTTATTAAGCCCAAAGGACGACGTGTTCATAATTTTATGTTTCATTATTTTTGTTTAAGTACATGAAGTAACTGCAAATCGAGTCACCGCAACCAGACTGACCGCAACCATTGTACACGAACCACTACTACAGCAAAATATTGAACTAAGTTGAAGTGCATGTTTACAAATACACAGTTCTAACCGTTGAAATTTGACTTTGTGTCTTTACGGAAAAAACACGTGGTTTAAGAAAGGCCGGACCTACATGTATCCCACTATCCTATAAAAAGCGTTTGTTATGAAGTGAATTGAAATGAATAGGATGGTTGGAAAGATGTTTAAAAGTAGAATATAATAAATATAATAAACCATTACTGTCCAACGCAAATAGCGCCATCGAGGGATCCTCGAGTGAATCCGTAATAACGGATTGCGAATCCGTAATAACGGATTGCGAATCCGTAATAACGGATTGCGAATCCGTAATGACGGATTGCGAATCCGTAATGACGGTTTGCGAATCCGTAATGACGGATTGCGAATCCGTAATGACGGATTGCGAATCCGTAATAACTGATTGCGAATCCATAATAACAGATTCGAATTCGTAATAATGGATTAGATTTTTCTTTTTTTGTGGCGCTAATAGGCTTTCGTAGATTTGCAGTTACTTAAACAAAACTAATGAAACATAAAATTATGAACACGTCGTCCTTGGGCTTAATAAAAGTTAGGCAGAATAAACCATCTGTCCAACGCAAATAGCGCCATCGAGGGATCCTCGAGTGAATCCATAATAACGTATTATGAATCTGTAATAACGGATTGCGAGTCGTCCTTTGGGCTTAATAAAAGTTAGGCAGAATAAACCATTTGTCCAACGCAAATAGTGCCATCGAGAGATCCTCGAGTGAATCCGTAATTAACGTATTATGAATCCGTAATAACGGATTGCGAATCCGTATTGCGAATCCGTTATAACGGATTGCGAATCCGTTATAATGGATTGCGAATCCGTAATAACGGATTCGAATCCGTAATAACGGATTTTTAATTTTTTTTGTGGCGCTAATGGGCTTTCGTATTTTTCTAAGAATCTTTTGTTTATAAGTCAACTTTAAAAACAGTATGTGCACCTTCCACTAACAAATTACTCTAATAATATTATTGGTCCTGGATAGAGTGGAATATAAATTCAATAAATTATTAGTATTATTATACAATGATAAAATATTTTTGTTAGGTCTTAAATTGTATTTATTTGAACAGTTTCCGCTTGACTTAATTTTCCGTCAGTCTTACTTTGTTTATAATTGTGTTTTTCTTCTTCAGAATACAGCACATCCAGTATCCAAATGGTCTCTCCAAATGAAAGATTTCCTACTCGTTGTTGTGTTGCATTCCTAATTTCCTCGCTGAGTATGCACCATATACAGGTAGAAATAGTACTCAACTAATTATGTTATTAGTCAAAATTCACGAGAGGCTTAGACTTGCCGTCTTCATGACTTGCCACTTCTTTCAATATCCTAAATTTAACAAACCGTTCTGTATAAAGATCATAGCTAAAAATCAAGCAATCTATTTTTAAAAATGCAACCAATAGCTCATACTTGACTTATTTTTTAGACATCATCAGTGCATCCAGTGCCTGAAAGGTGTACAGTGAAAGTTTCACACCCGTTGATGTAGTGTATGATGCCCCATAGAGGTAGATCTACCTCTATGGTGCATCAGTTAATAACTCATTATGTTATTAGAATAAATTCAAGAGAGGCTTAGACTTGCCGTCCTCATGCTTTGTCTTTGCCTTCCATAATTATCATAAACAAAAGTCTTTTCTTTTAATATTCTAAATTTAACAAACCGTTCTGTATGACAATCAATGTCTAAAAATCAAACAAGCTATTTTAAAACATGCAACCGTAGCTCATACTTGACTTGTTTTAATGACACCATCGTCAGTGCATATGTTAAGAACAATCAATGATTCATGCACTGATACTTATTGAGTATCCAACTCACTGTTTTTTAAACCCTGTTAAAAACTTTTCAGAAATGTTACTTAATAATGTCAACATGAATAGCATAAAATAGTGTTTTTTTTATTAATCAATAAAGATTCGAAAAACCATCGAAAAATAAATAAACTACATTGAATGGAATACATAATACTTAAAAGTTGTACTTGTGTGTCATTCAAAGGCTCGTTTCAAGATCTGTGGCCAAGATGAAGGGGAAGTGGGGAAAATGTTCCTCTGTATGACTATGAACTGACAATGGACCCTTTGCCCTTTCAAAATAATCTAAATAATGTACTCTTTTGCTTATTATTTTGTAATGTACTCTTTTGCTTATATTTTTTGTAAGTTCATCTTTGTTTTCCACTTGGCACATATTTAAATGCCTATGTCTCGCTAAAAACTTTCTAACTTCATAATGATGTCATAGGTTTTCAAATTTGGCTAAACAAAAGGTTGTTATTTATAAAATTTATAAAATTTTTAGCAGCCCTTTATTTCTTTACTTTCTTTACTTTCTCTAATATTTCAAAAGCTATCAGGATTGTTTTCAGCGATTCAATGATATAGCTTACGCATTAATACAGCAGTGAGCCCACCAGCGATACCCGAACACCTAGTGTTTGTTGTCACAAACACGTTAAGTCTAGTTTTATTTGTTTTGCTTATTAGGTGTTCGGTTACAGACCGAACAACTCTTTGTTATTGTTCGTTTTTGTTTTGTTTTTTTTCTTCTTTGTTTTGCTTATTCTTCTCAGCGAGCTTTGTCCGCAAGCAAACGCATACTTCCGAATCTTTGATCAACTTGAAACTTCATGTGAAGTTAGAACATAACTAGGAGAAGCCGAGTAAGTTGTGACGTCACGATTACGTCATCAGGTGTCAAGTTACAAGCCATTTTAGCTCGAAAAGTGCCCTCATGCCAATGCCTGTATGTCTCTGAATATTACAACTACAGTATTCATATTTGGGCATATGATAGATCAAGACACGGGCAACATTTGAAAAGTTAACGCCAAATTCACATGACCTTAACTTCCGGGTCGTTACCCTAGGTCGAAGTTCGCCTTCGTTTTTTCCTTCAAAAAACACTTTCGAGCTTATCTACGGAATAACTCAAGATTGAGATTGAATTGAACAATGAAACTCAACAGATAGTTGAACCTCACTATCAAGACGACACAAACCTATTTACGTCATGATGACGTCATCGGGCATCGAATTATAATAAATCAAAGTTTAATATTTGTAAAAAGCATAACTCATGAACCATTTGTTTGTTTTTTATAATCTACACATCATCGGATAGCTCATTTAAAGTTCGACAAACGCTACACAGAACCCGTCCAACATTTGAACTTACTTCCGGTTAAAATCGGAAGTTGAAAATTTCTTATTATCCTATCTTATATATATCTTTAAAACTACTGATCATTTCAGCATAATTTTTGTATCAGGGTGTAGAACGTTAGTCGTGCTCAAACTTCTGAACACAGACATGACAACATTTTGACCTTAATATATGGTCAAAACCGGACAATGAAGAGCAACTACCCACTCGTACCCCCCCCCCCCCCCCCCCCCCACTTTGATTGACAAAACATTATGTACACATAACGTTGAAACTGATGCAAGCTGCAGTTCAGTGTCGTCATTGTTGTTTCATGTGGCGGGAAGCTAGCCTTTAGTCAAGGCGCACCGCGGCACCCCCGGCCCGGATATCACGCACGAAAAAAGACCAGCGCGAGCGGCTCGTTTTTCTGCTACCGTATGTACAACCATAGAGAAAGGACCTCTATGGTACAACGTAGTTCAAGATTATCAATGGCGTACTATTAAGATTATAGATCTAAATACCGCTTATATTCAGCGTCTAATTGTTCCCCTATTCGCCCTTCTCAGGGCTTAATGATCAATATGGAATTGAAGACGAAGTTTCACTGAGATGACCACCTGCTTCAGTGATTCGTATGACTTGTAATTGTTTGAGAAAATGCAAGCAGAAAAAGACGAACATTGGTTATGTGTTTATCAAACACCGAGAAGCAGAGACTTTACATCAGCTCATGAAGGGTTTTTCGGACGGCGTCCACGGCAGTGTTTATCGATGCTATATCGGTGCCACACGGTGATAAAACGGTAAGCTTGGTGTGAAATTCATTGCTTTTCAAAATGAGTATTTATTTAATGCACAGTTATGTTTTAAAGTTTATCCTTTATCATCAAGTGGTGGCGTTGGTGATGTTTTTAAAACTAAGGAACGTTAAGTGTGATCGTCGAGGAGGTAGACTTGGGCAATGGGGGATTGGTATGAGTGTTGGCTGTGTCACTAAAGTCAGAAAATCAATATCCAAAAATCAAGCAAATTAAGCTTTTTAAATAATACAACTGCCAGCTCAGAACTTGCTTGACTTATTTTAGCGACATCATCATCAGTGTTTTTGTATTGAACAATCAATGTTTCCTGAACCGAGTATCCACCTCATTGGATTTGAAACCCTGTTAAAAACTTTTCTGAATTGTAACCTAATAATGTCAACATGTATAGTGTGGTTTTTTATCAATACAAAATCGATAACCATCGAAAAATAAATAAACTTACTTTCTAAGTTAATCTTTGTTTTCCACTAGGCACATATTTAAATGCCTATGTCTCGCTAAAAACTTTCTAACTTCATAATGATGTCATAGGTTTTCAAATTTGGCTAAACAAAAGGTTGTTATTTATAAAATTTATAAAACTTTTAGCAGCCCTTTATTTCTTGTGTAATCTATTTATACTTTACTTTCTCTAATATTTCAAAAGCTATCAGGATTGTTTTCAGCGATTCAATGATATAGCTTACGCATTAAAACAGCAGTGAGCCCACCAGCGATACCCGAACACCTAGTGTTTGTTGTCACAAACACGTTAAGTCTAGTTTGTTTTTGTTTTTTTTCTTCTTTGTTTTGCTTATTCCTCTCAGTGGGCTTTGTCCGCAAGCAAACGCATACTTGCGAATCTTTGATCAACTTGAAACTTAATGTGAAGTTAGAACATAACTAGGAGAAGCCGAGTAAGTTGTGACGTCATGATTACGTCATCAGGTGTCAAATTACAAGCCATTTTAGGTCCAAAAGTGCTCTCATTCCAATGCCTGTATGTCTCTGAATATTAAAGCTACAGTATTCATAATTGGGCATATGATAGATCAAGACACGGGCAACATTTGAAAAGTTAACGCCAAAATCACACGACCTTTACTTCCGGTCGTACCGGAAGGTCAAAGTTTGCCTTTGTGAAATTCTTTAAATTTTGTCTTGGTACAATTTTCCGGCGAAATGATTAACTTCAGTATATCTGATCAACTTCAAATTTATACCATGTAAGGACCCTTGATAAAACCTCCATCAAGCAGTTGTGACGTCATGATGACGTCATCAGGTGTCAAATTACAAGGTTTTAAAGATTAACAATTTTAATCTTTGAAAATCTATATCAAATCAAGACGAAGGGACCGTCGATTGCCTAACGCAGCATGGCATACCTCCTCGCGACTGATTCCATTGCGCAACGGTGGGTAGGCTTGCTAGTCAAGACGCTTGTTGGGGGACACTATAAATAATCAACACGTACAGCTACCTTGTATTGTTGACATCATCGTGTGTACGTCTTTACTGAAGGCTAGGTGTTGTGTACTTCAATGTAGTGCAAATCAATGGCGTACTAACGTTATACATGTAGACCTGATCTGCTCAGATTCGGTGTCTAATTGTTCCCCTATTCGCCCTTCTCATGGCTTAATTATCAATATGGAATTGAAGACGAAGTATCACTGAGATGACCACCTGCTTCAGTGATTCGTATGACTTGTAATTATGTGAGAAAATGCAAGCAGAAAAAGACCAACATTGGCGTTATGTTTTGTTCACACACCGAGAAGCACGGACTTGACACCGGCTCGCGAAGGGCGAGTAGGACCGGGACTTTACGGCATGTGTTTATCGATCGCTGCAGTGCAACACGGGAATTTAAACGGTAAGCTTCGTACACATGTGGACCTGATCTGCTCAGATTCGGTGTCTAATTGTTCCCCTATTCGCCCTTCTCATGGCTTAATGATCAATATGGAATTGAAGACGAAGTTTCACTGAGATGACCTCCTGCTTCAGTGATTCGTATGACTTGTAATTATGTGAGAAAATGCAAGCAGAAAAGACCAACATTGGCGTTATGTTTTGTTCGCATAATACCGAGAAGCACGGACTTGACACCGGCTCGCGAATAGACTTGATTCAAGTCCCTTTCTCGTGCGAGGTTCCTAACGTAACGCGCCAGCATGCGCATGCAGCCACAGAATACCAGTGCGCCCTCACCGACAAAATGTAGTTATTTATGCGGTGGCGATCAAGGGACTTGACGGGGTCGTTTCCTACTCCACGCATTTGAATAGAAAAATCTCCCCAAATGGGGAGATGTACAAATCCAATGGGAGCGTGGAAGTGCCGCCCCTTTCATTTAGTATTCATCTTGCTTTGTGACGTTTGTATCATGTATCTATGGACGTAAGCATCTCCAGAATGGCTGCCGGGCGGAAGAGGGGGGTGGGTGTTTTAAGTCGCTGAATTGCATTTGTCAACAATTCAAAGTATGCATTTGCAAACAATACCAATCCCAATGTATACGTAATATTAACTTGAATTCAAATAAATTTGTAGTTTTTATATATATTCATGCATTTCGATCCTCGACAAAGTACTTTACCACCCCCGCAAATAAAAAAATCAACGAGTCTTCTTTTTGAACGCGTTTGATTGGACAACAAGTAATGCGCCATAACTTTGCATATTCGTAAGTGAATAAATTTACATATCAGGCAACTGCGGGTTCGTCAAGTCCCTGTCCCGCGCGCGGAACAGGTTGGGGAATGCAGAGCGCAAAATAATAGTTTTCTGACGATGAGGCAAGGAAGGGCCTTGCACGGGATTAACAGGTTGGGGAATGCAGAGCGCAAAATAATAGTTTTCTGACGATGAGGCAAGGAAGGGCCTTGCACGGGATTGGGACTTGAGTCAAGTCTAGCTCGCGAAGGGCGAGTTGGACCGGGACTATACGGCATGTGTTTATCGCTGCATGCAGTGCAACACGGGAATTTAAACGGTAAGCTTCGTACGATGAACATCATTGCTTTTCAAAATTATTCTTTTATTTAATGCACAGTTTTGTTATAAAGTTTACCCTTAATCATCAAGTGGCAACTTTGGTGACGTTTTAAAACTATTAAGGAACGTTTTAGTATGATTGTCGAACGAAGAGGTAAAATTGGGCAATTGGAAACGGGCATGATTTTTGGCTGTGTCACTTGTCAGATTGATGAATGTTTTCCGTCAACTCTTGTATTATGACATGAATATTTAAAAACCCTGCGATCAAGGTTTTTCTACGAAAGCCCATTAGCGCCACAAAGAAAAAACAAATCAAATACGGATTCGAATCCGTTATTATGGATTCGCAATCCGTTATTACGGATTCGCAATCCGTTATTACGGATTCGCAATCCGTTATTACGGATTCGCAATCCGTTATTACGGATTCACTCGATGATCCCTCGAAGGCGCTATTTGCGTTGGACAGTAATGGTTTATTATATTGATTATATTTTTTAACATCTTTCCAACCATATTCATTTCAATTCACTTCATAACAAACGCTTTTTATATGATAGAGGGATATAGGTCCGGCCTTTCAGTTTCTTAAACCACGTTTTTTTCCCGTAAAGACCCACAAAGTTATTACAATTTCAACGGTTAGAACTGTGTATTTGTAAACATGCACTTCAACTTAGTTAAATATTTTGCTGTACATAGTAGTGGTTCATTAAGTGTACAATGGTTGCGGTGACTCGATTTGTACGAAAGCCCATTAGCGCCACAAAAAAAACATCAAATCCGTTATTACGGCTTCGCAATCCGTTATTACGGCTTCGCAATCCGTTATTACGGATTCGCAATCCCTTATTACGGATTCGCAATCCCTTATTACGGATTAGCAATCCGTTATTACGGATTCGCAATCCGTTATTACGGATTCGCAATACGGATTCGCAATCTGTTATTACGGATTCACTCGAGGATCCCTCGATGGCGTTTGCGTTGGACAGTAATGGTTTATTCTGCCTAACTTTTATTAAGCCCAAAGGACGACGTGTTCATAATTTTATGTTTCATAATTTTTGTTTAAGTACATGAAGTAACTGCAAATCGAGTCACCGCAACCAGACTGACCGCAACCATTGTACACGAACCACTACTACAGCAAAATATTGAACTAAGTTGAAGTGCATGTTTACAAATACACAGTTCTAACCGTTGAAATTTGACTTTGTGTCTTTACGGAAAAAACACGTGGTTTAAGAAAGGCCGGACCTATCCCACTATCCTATAAAAAGCGTTTGTTATGAAGTGAATTGAAATGAATAGGATGGTTGGAAAGATGTTTAAAAGTAGAATATAATAAATATAATAAACCATTACTGTCCAACGCAAATAGCGCCATCGACAGATCCTCGAGTGAATCCGTAATAACGGATTGCGAATCCGTAATAACGGTTTGCGAATCCGTAATAACGGTTTGCGAATCCGTAATAACGGATTGCGAATCCGTAATGACGGATTCGAATTCGTAATAACGGATTAGATTTTTCTTTTTTTGTGGCGCTAATGGGCTTTCGTAGATTTGCAGTTACTTAAACAAAACTAATGAAACATAAAATTATGAACACGTCGTCCTTGGGCTTAATAAAAGTTAGGCAGAATAAACCATCTGTCCAACGCAAATAGCGCCATCGAGGGATCCTCGAGTGAATCCGTAATAACGTAATATGAATCTGTAATAACGGATTGCGAGTCGTCCTTTGGGCTTAATAAAAGTTAGGCAGAATAAACCATCTGTCCAACGCAAATAGCGCCATCGAGAGATCCTCGAGTGAATCCGTAATTAACGTATTATGAATCCGTAATAACGGATTGCGAATCCGTATTGCGAATCTCTTATAACGGATTGCGAATCCGTTATAACGGATTGCGAATCCGTAATAACGGATTGCTAATCCGTAATAACGGATTCGAATCCGTAATAACGATTTTTTTTTTTTTTTTGGTGGCGCTAATGGGCTTTCGTATTTTTCTAAGAATCTTTTGTTTATAAGTCAACTTTAAAAACAGTATGTGCACCTTCCACTAACAAATTACTCTAATAATATTATTGGTCCTGGATAGAGTGGAATATAAATTCAATAAATTATTAGTATTATTATACAATGATAAAATATTTTTGTTAGGTCTTGAATTTCATTTATTTGAACAGTTTCCGCTTGACTTAATTTTCCGTCAGTCTTACTTTGTTTATAATTGTTTTTTTCTTCTTCAGAATACAGCACATCCAGTACCCAAATGGTCTCTCCAAGTGAAAGATTTCCTACTCGTTGTTGTGTTGCATTCCTAATTTCCTCGCTGAGTATGCACCATATACAGGTAGAAATAGTACTCAACTAATTATGTTATTAGTCAAAATTCACGAGAGGCTTAGACTTGCCGTCTTCATGACTTGCCTTTTCTTTCAATATATCCTAAATTTAACAAACCGTTCTGTATAAAGATCATAGCTAAAAATCAAGCAATCTATTTTTAAAAATGCAACCAATAGCTCATACTTGACTTATTTTTAGACATCATCAGTGCATCCAGTGCCTGAAAGGTATACGTGAAAGTTTCACACCCGTTGTTGTAGTGTATGATGCCCCATAGAGGTAGATCTACCTCTATGGTGCATCAGTTAATAACTCATTATGTTATTAGAATAAATTCACGAGAGGCTTAGACTTGCCGTCCTCATGCTTTGTCTTTGTCTTGCATAATTATCCTAAACAAAAGTCTTTTCTTTTAATATTCTAAATTTAACAAACCGTTCTGTATGACACTCAATGTCTAAAAATCAAACAAGCTATTTTAAAACATGCAACCGATAGCTCATACTTGACTTATTTTAATGACATCATCGTCAGTGCATATGTTTTGAACAATCAATGATTCATGCACTGATACTTATTGAGTGTCCAACTCACTTTTTTTGAAACCCTGTTAAAAAAATTTACTTAATAATGTCAACATGAATAGCATAAAATAGTTTTTTTTTAATCAATAAAGATTCGAAAACCATCGAAAAATAAATAAACTTCATTGAATGGAATACATAATACTTAAAAGTTGTACTTGTGAGTCATTCAAAGGCTCTTTTCAAGATCTGTCGCCAAGATGACGGGGAAGTGGGAAAAATGTTCCTCTGTATGACTATGAACTGACAATGGACCCTTTGCCCTTTCAAATAATCTAAATAATGTACTCTTTTGCTAATTTGTTTTTGTAAGTTCATCTTTGTTTTCCACTTGGCACATATTTAAATACCTTTGTCGATAAAAACTTTTCTAACTTCAGAATGATGTCATCGGTTTTCATATCTGACTAAACAAATGTTTATTATTTATGAAATTTCATATTTTGAGTAGCCTTTATTTCCTGTGTAAACAAACGTATAAACGTAGCAGATTTACACTTTACTTTCTTTGTAATTTCAAAAGCTATCAACATTGGTTTCAGCAAATCAATGATATAGCTAACGCATTAAAACAGCATCGAGCCCAGCGATATCCGAACACCTAGAGTTTGTGGTAAAACAAACTCTGAATCTCTAGTTTTACCCATTTCTTGAGTTATTTGAACCTCGGTGTTATGCTATTTCCAATGTTGGGTACTAAATTACCTTTCACTTGTGTATTTTATTTTACACAAGTGAGGGGTAAAGCTAATTTTTTTGTTTTACCCAATATTGATCAAATGTTGCACAACATTTGTACCCAGCAGTTTTACCCAGCAACATTTTACACTTCTTTTTTAGAGTGTGTTTGCGTAAATTAGTCAAGTAGAATCATAGCCAATTATTTCTAGATGGTTTTTAGGTGTTCGGCTCTTCAGCCGAAAACCTATTGTTAGGTGTTCGGCTCTTCAGCCGAAAACCTATTGTTATTGTTATGTTTGTTTTTTCCACCACCTCCTTATTCTTCCTTCTGAACCTTCTCGACAAGATTTCTCAAAAAGTAAAAGTTGTAAAATCTTGAAACTTGGCACATACTTGAACCTTAACATGAAGACGGCATGCCAACAATGACGTCATGATGACGTCATCAGGTGTCGAATTAAAAGGTTTTTAAAGTTGAAAAGTGACCATTTGCTTTGTGCTGTATCTCAACGAATATGAAAGCTATGAAGTTCAAAGTTTGGCATCTGATAGACCAAGACAGGGGCAACATTTGAAAAGTTAACGCCAAAATTGTACGACCTTAACTTCCGGGTCATTACCCCAGGTCGAAGTTCACCTTCGTTTTTTCCGTCCAAAAACAACTTTCGAGCTTATCTACGGAATAACTCAAGATTGAGATTGAATTGAATGTTGAAACTCTACTGATAGTTGAACCTTAGTATCAAGACAACACATACTCAATTACGTCATGATGACGTCATCGGGCATCGAATTACAATAAATCAAAGTTTAATATTTGTAAAAATCATAACTCAAAAACCATAATTCGGATTTTGACAATCTACACATCATCGGATAGATCGTTAAAAGTTTGACAAACGCTTCACAGAAACCATACAATATTTTAACTTACTTTCGGTTGTTATCGGAAGTTGAAAATTTCATAATATCTTATCTTATTCATATCTTTAAAACTACTGATCACTTCAGCATAATTATTGTATCAGATTGTAGAACAGCAATCCCTCTTAAACTTATGCACTGAAATAACAACATTTTGATCTTACTAATTATGGTCCAAAAAGGACGTAAAAGCACACCTGTTGACCCTTACGTTTTTCCCCATTTTGATCGACAACGCGCTATATACGTTACATGCAGTGCAAGCGCAGACTGTACGTGTGTGATGTGGCGCGAATTTATTTATTTTTTTTTGGGGGGGGGGGGGGGGGGGGAATCCCCAACAGCGCTCTTTTTCGTCCAACGAAAGAGGGCGCTGTTGTGAATAAAGTTTTCAGTAACATCGAGCGCCGAGTTTTTAATAAACATCAGCAACAAACTGAAATAAACGTATACTACATGTACATGTACATCATTTCTAACAATATCATAACAATATTTTGTAACTGTTTAACCATTTATTCTTCTTCTTTATATTAATTCCTCTTCACTGACGATTTCTACGTTCTGTTTGTGATGCTTTTCCTTGTATTTTTATGAATTTTTCAGCAATGAATTACATATACATGTACTCTTGTTCAGTCTTTTGTTCGCTTTATTATCTGTGATTGTTGCAATCTTTCTTGTTTTTTGGGGGGGCTTTTGTATTTTATTGACTGGTATTCACTTTTCATTTCTTCATTGTAAATAAATGAATGTAATCTATTTTTTTCTAGAATTTTCTATTCAAGGTTGTTTGTTGTTACATCAACAGCTCCATGGATATCAATCATTATAATAGTGTATTTTCAAGTACACAAACACCTGTTGAATAATGTTGTTGTTAAGAAATGTAAACTTGCTTTAAAATAAGACATCATTCTCTTCACTAAACAAATGACCGCATTGTGGTATGCAGACATAATACAAGTCTACAGTATATGATAATTAGTCTATTTAAATGTTTGCATCATAGACTCAGACAAATATTTTAAAGAAAACCCCTTAAAGCTGTTGTGAAATTTGTGTTAACCTCAATACAGTTATTCCAGGGCATTGGATTAAAACTGAATTTTGACCGATTCATGGTAACTATAATATGTTGGTATGACAGTGGCAACAATCTCATCCAAACCTCTGACATACACATGATCCAGTAATGTTCCATTCTCAGTAGTTGCATCTTGTACACATTGTTTATAGCCTTGCTGTTGCATTAAATTCGCAACATGTGATTGATTGCCCAAAAGGTTCTCGTTGAAATCTCCCATTATTATACTTCTATGGCTGATCTTATGAATTTCAGTTACCAAGTAAGATAAGTTATTGACAAAATGATTTATGTTGTAAGATGGGGGTCTGTATATTACTGCCACTATTAGCGATATATTTGAAACAATAATATGAAAAGCAACATATTCTATATTATGACATGTAATATTTAACCGATTAAAACTTCTGGATTGCTTTCCATATACAGAAACTCCACCATGACTTTGTTGCTGTAATGTCCTCATTGAATTATCATATGACATTGATCTTAACTGATGATAGCATTTGAAATGTTCTAAATTCAATTCCTCAATTTCAGTATTCACATCAATCCATGTTTCAGTTAAGCATAGAAAATCTGACTCTTTCATTTCAGGTTGGCCCTTCAAATCCATCAAATGATTCTTTAAGCCTTCAACATTATGCAATATGATTGTGGTATTCTTTCCTGAATATTGTTTCCCAATTAAACTAAATTCAGACATATCATTTAAAGATTGTGCTACTGATTTATCACAGTAAATATACTTTTCATCAAAATCTTCAATAATGAGACCACTCAATGACGTCACACGGCTCAAACTAACATACGCTTGCCCTGCTGCAAATGTTTTTGCAAGACACACTACAGCTTTTGTTGTTGTCATTCCTTGACACTTTATGTGCTGTGCAATCATTGAAAAACAACTCCTGAACCACACATTAGATTTTTGCAATATAGGGCCTATACGTCATTGGAAAAGCATGTTATCAACTTCGCAAATGCTATACATAGTGTGGGTCCATTTGACCTTGAACTCTCCCACATACAGTGGCTCGTGTGACCTTTACTTCCGGTCGAAAACAGATATGGATGTGAAAATAAATATTACCAGGACTCGTTTTGTGATACAAAAATATTATGATCTTCAATTAGCATTTGGCCTCTACTTAAATGAATTTTGTTTTACCCCTTGGCCATTCAATTGAAAGACAAATGATACTAATTTCATGCCGAACACCCTGTTTTTGTTCTTAAACAAAAACTTAAATCTAGTTATATTTTTGTTTTACAAAAATATCACGTAATTAATGTATTGACATAAATCTTATTAATTACCAAGAAATTCGGTACAAATCGGGGGAAGGATCATACACAGAGCATTGAAATGTTGCGTTTTTGAAACAGCGGATTCTATCAGCGAGGTTTACCGACTAACAAATCCGCAATGACAACTATGCAGTTGGTGGTCTGGCTCCCTACCCCTCCCACGTTCATGGGCTTTAAGGTACAGCTATCTTCTGGCTCGGGGGTTTCCGTAGGGCTGAGCCCCGCCGAGACACTGCCAGCCAGCTACGCGATTGCCCCTGTGTGACGCGTAGCTAGCCCCACGCTTTGTACTGTAAAACACGCGTCCGTTACTCGGACTCTCTGAAATAAAATCTTACGTTCGATTTTTGATATTTATTTACAAGTTGTATCCATAATTTGAATACGTAATCTTTTGTCAAATACTCATGAATACTTGTTAAAAAAACAGAGTTGAATTCGGTGCAGTAATTAATTTTTATACGGCTAGAAGTAAAACTAACTACAAAAAACACGAGGGTTATCCGAACTAAAATTGTGGTTCGGATAACCCATGTGACCTTCGTTTTTTGAAGAAAAAAAAAACCCATGGTAGCTCACTGGCAGTTCGTAATTAGTTACATTTAGTTACATTTTGCGCAGTTTGACCTTGAATTGGCCCACGGTGCGGTGGGCTACATCAAGGGTGACAATCTTTAGACACCGAGGAAATGCGAATTAAAAACAGCATTTGCAACAAGAAAGCAGATTCCATGGGTGTGTTACACATACCCAATTTGATCCGTAGCAAAACGTGCATGTTGTATTATTTATGCTTAATTTGTTTTTTCAACAGGCTTCTACAAATAACAGAGAGTCCCTCCAAGTTGCAGATGAAGTATTTCAGCATCATTTTTAATTGCTAAGCCAAGTCTGACGTCACCATACAAATCACTACGTTGATACTGACAACTCATCTTAAGATGAATCTTTGCGCTTTGTGACAGTAACAGAGATTGGTGGAATGTCTCCGTATAATCTGTTCTTTGGTCTTGTGCCCACACTGCGAGATGTTCTGAACCCTTAGAAGCCTGGTGAAAGTTTAGTTATATATTTTTGGTCACTCCACGCCTGTTTGTGTGTATCAGTGAACGTTGTTAATACTCACCTGCTACTGTTAATTTGAAAGAAAGCAGAACTACAAAAAGCTTCATCGCACTGTGCCACATAATCTGGTTTAAATGACCCATGACTCCAAACGTAGCGAACAACGGGAGAGAGTCAGATACACTAAAAGAAATACACGAAAAAGATCATTATTAGTTATACTTTGTTTTAACAAATTTTTATATATTGTTTAATGAGATTTCGCCTAACACTACAAGGCCGAACGGCCACTTCGAGGTGATCGGCTACTCTAAAGTGATTTGGCCTGTCGACCCAAATCAACTGTCACACCAGGGGCACATTGTCACCTACTCCTCTCGGGCTGAAACAGGCCGGGCTACTCCATTCATAGTCCGTAAGGATGTATGCATTCATCATCCACTAGGAGTCTGGCTGGTAGAACAGAATGCACTACCTTCCCAACTTTCTACGAGGCAGTCAAGGGCACCGTAAACATTATTTTCCCATATGTTGGATTCCCGGGGGCCAGACCCGTGTCTACGTCGGGCTGACCCAGAACTCTGAATCCCGGTCATACTAACCCACAGTTTTTAGACACGTAGATTGTAAATGATAGTTTTCCCCAAATAAACTTATTACTATAGGCCAATGTGTTCATTGCCAGTGTATGGCAAGACAAACACCAAACATAAAGCATGTCAAATAAGGTTCTCTTTCAATCAGTATTTGTCACTCAGTCTGTGAATTGATTCAATGGCCATTGGTGGGTGCTATCAATATGGATCTTTAGCCGCAATGTACACCGCGGATGCGCAACGGGTGTGCGGCGGGGAAAACCCGCTGAGTTACCACTCGCGAAAAGGTCGTGAGGCTGTGAGTGCGGTGGCGATTGGGTGACAAACATGCTTGATTTATACCGTTTTGTCAATAACACAAGCACGTAGGCGTGTGGGGGGGGGGGGGGGGGGGTGATCCAATGAGTAAATGTATGTGTATGTTGCGATCTGTTGGTGTTCCGGTTCCGTTTTAGTGAAATTAGTTTTTGTTTTGATTCGGGGTTGAACAATGACAAATTTACTAAAGGCGGGATTTTAAACGTGCCGGCGCTCGACCAACTGAGCTCAGCCCTATATAGGTGGCCTCCCTAATTGTCAATATCTTTGTTCGGGGTTGCCAGTCAGAAGCCAAACAACCGTTAACTGCCGTTGAGCCAGGGCATGGACCACACCCAAGTATACGATAAAACCTGGGAAGTGGCAGCCAGGGGATCACCTTTAATGGGATACGACTTGTTGTTGCTGAAAATCACGTTGTTTGTGCAGAAGCTTGAACTGCCTTTATGTTAGGAGTTACTAAGAAAAGGTATCTTATTTCTGATTTCAATGATAAGTTATACAGGAAACTCGGATTTCAATGATAAGGTATCTTAGAAACTCGGGTTTCAATGATTAGGTATCTAGGAAACTCGGGTTTCAATGATTAGGTATCTAGGAAACTCGAAATTCAATGATAAGTTATCTCAGAAACACGGATTTCAATGATAAGGTATCTTGGAAACTCGGAAGTCATGTGATAAGGTATTTAGGAAACTCGGAATTCAATCTCGGAAACATAATTCAATGATCACGTATATCAAGGAAACATGAAATTTGGTACGGCTGCACACACTGAATAATCTTCCCGTATATTATAGGCCTAAAAATACGTTATAAAAGTCTCTCAGCTTTGGAGAAAAACAAATGGTTTGACTCTTCCCAAGCGAATCAATAGGACCAAGTTTAAAGCCTAAATTTGTTAAAGTATCCCCACAAGTTGAAGCACAGACCTGGTCAACACCCATGTGTATCAAGTGATGTTGAATGTTAAACGTTTGTGACGGGTGCAAAGAGCATCCTGCCTTTATCGGGTTACACGCTCGATACAAAATTAAATAAAACCACAATAAATACACGTGATCCGGTGACTAAAATCGTTTCCATAACACGTACTGTTAATTTAAACAAAGAATATACTTAATCGCATATAGTTTCAGCCACGCGACCAACTGCACACAGACAATCAGTCTTATACACTACCAATCATCCTTTAAAAAAACAGTTGAACAATCATTTAAAAAAGTATTATATAGCCACAAATGACATCTCGACAAGCTTTTCGAGCAGGTAGCCAAGCACTCGAATCAATGTTCAGAATAGCACCAAAAAAGCAAAATACCATAAGAAAACTATTACCATTCGATTTCCTGATTAGAGAACAAGCACGCATTGATAAAGCAAAAATCACTAACATCCAAATACTGGAATTCGGTTGATGATCGACTGATGATTAAGCAAATAATAAACATTAAGCCAGAACGTACACTTCCTACTTCCTCCGCAACGATTTTATATTACTATATCTCAAGGGATATTCCATTCGTCAGTGATTTGTGATGCAATTGGGCAATCGCAGCAGGACACCACGAACAAACACAAACAATTACGTCACTATTATAAAATAACCGGGTTTTTTACTTCATTTTGTTCACATTGAGACCCTTTCAACCAAAATGGACGGGTCCGGGTCTGTTGTGTGAATAAGCTCATTACGTTGAACACTATTTTGTGTCAAGCAAGTTCATTGTGGCGTGTTTCTTCGAACAAGACAAACTACTCTTCAACAAGGGCTATAACAAACGGGTACCTGCGAGGGTAGTGGTTGTGTTTAAAAAAGCACACTCATCAATACCGCCTCTGTTATTAAATTTGAGACGGACCAGTTGATCCCCACATGGCAAGATATACCTGGTCGAGTACCTTCGATTACAAGGCTGTATTGCGCTGTCTCGTATAGGCCGATATTACGGAGCTCCATGAGGGCCATGCCACTTATCTAGATAACGACATAATTTATCTTGCCAAGTCAACTTTTTAAAACGAAAAAGCCGACTTATCGTGATAGTTTATCTCACCAAGACGACTTCCTAAAACTAAGAAGTCGACTTATCCTGATAGTTTATCTCACAATACGACTTCCTAAAACTAAAAGGTCGACTTTTCATGATAGTTTATCTCACCAAGACGATTTCTTAAAACTGTGAAGTCGACTTATCCTGATAATTTATGTTGACAAGACGACTTCCTGAAACTAAGAAGTCGACTTATCCTGATAGTTTATCTCACAATACGACTTCCTAAAACTAAAAGGTCGACTTTTCATGATAGTTTATCTCACCAAGACGATTTCTTAAAACTGTGAAGTCGACTTATCCTGATAATTTATGTTGCCAAGACGACTTCCTGAAACTAAGAAGTCGACTTATCATGATAGTTTATCTCACCAAGACGACTTCCTAAAACTAAACGGTTGACTTATCATGATAGTTCCTTTTAGTTTTAGCAAGTCGTCTTGGCAACATAAATTATCAGGAGAAGTCGACTTCTTGGTTTTAGTAAGTCGTCTTGGTGAGATAAATTATCAGGATAAGTCGACTTCTTATTTAGGAAGTCGTCTTTTTGAGATAAACTATCATGATAAGTCAACCGTTTAGTTTTAGGAAGTCGTCTTGTTGAGATAAACTATCATGATAAGTCAACCGTTTAGTTTTAGGAAGTCGTCTTGGTGAGATAAACTATCAGGATAAGTCGACCTTTTAGTTTTAGGAAGTCGTCTTGTTGAGATAAACTATCATGATAAGTCAACCGTTTAGTTTTAGGAAGTCGTCTTGGTGAGATAAACTATCAGGATAAGTCGACCTTTTAGTTTTAGGAAGTCGTATTGGTGAGATAAACTATCAGGATAAGTCGACTTCTTAGTTTTAGGAAGTCGTCTTGGTGAGATAAACTATCACGATAAGTCGGCTTTTTCGTTTTAAAAAGTTGACTTGGCAAGATAAATGATGTCGTTATCTAGATAAGTGGCATGGCCCTCGTGGAGCTCCGTACGATATAGTCCGTGCTCAGAGTCTGTAGTTTTCAGGAAGGGTACTGTCCTCTTATTGCTCGATAGTCCACGCACACACAGTCCATAGGACTATACACCACACGCACAACACATCACACAAGCTATCACTATCAGACTACAAGTACATCTTCAAATACAACTGGGGTGGAGGGAAGAGTTATACGCACGAAAACAAGAGCTGTTTTATAAGTAAAACATAACAACTCAACATAATAACACGTTTGGCGTTTCCGCCCGCTTCCTTTTGAGGGCCGCATGGATTTCTTTATAGTTTTACCAATTCAAAATGAGACCAAAAAACATAAAGTTTGAACGGATACATCAACAACAAAACATATTTGCTAGTCAGAACTAAGCCTGTGCTTATACGCTACCCATCACATTCAAAAAACATCAATTGAACGACCGTCGAAAAAAGTATTGTGCCTTGCCCTGACACAAACACGACAAGCTTTCGAGCAGGTGTACAGCCAAGCATTGTAAAACCGAAGTAATGTCCAGAATAGCACTAAACAGCAAAATATCATCAGAAAATTACTAATAATTACCTTTCGATTTCCCGATTAGAGATGAGAATAAACACGTAGTGATTAAGCACAATTCGCTAACATCCAAATACTGGAATACCTCAGTTGCTACTCGACTGATGATTAAGCAAACAACCTCATGCACTTCCTCTCAGATCAGAACGATTCCTTGAAGGATGATTTCACTTTTACAATTTTAGATTACTATTGTTGTAGCTCAGGGGAAATTCCCTGTGTTTGTTGTTTTGTTATGCTATTGTGCAACCCAAGGACACCTCGGACTAGTACATGGACACAATAGGCTACTGCAGTCACTTGACCTGAATACACGATGTAAACAAACCAAGCAAGCAATGCGCAGCGTGAATGGAAACGCATGGCTGCTTGTGGGTGCTTCTGCTTTAAAGGCATGGACACCTTTGGTTATTGTCAAAGACCAGTATTCTCACTTGGTGTATCCATAGACCCAACATTTGCATAAAATAACAAACCTGTGAAAATTTGGGCTGATTGGTCATCGAAGTTGCAAGAAAATAATGATAGAAAAAACACCCTTGTTGCACAATTTTGTGTGCTTTCAGATGCCAGTAATAAAAGGCTTCGCTGAAGTCTTTTATTATTTTAGTGAGAAATTAACCTTTTCTCAAAAACTACGTTACTTCAGAGGAAGTCGTTTCTCACAATGTGTTATACTATCAACAGCTCTCCATTGCTCGTTACCAAGAAAGTTTTTATGCTAACAATTATTTTGAGTAATTACCAATAGTGCTCAGTGCCTGGAGGGAAGCAACCATGCTTTTTCATGCACACTGTGCATTGCTTGCATGGTTTGTTTACATTGTATAGTCACTGTTAGTTATGTAACTCCGATCCATAGAAATAGAACCCGGAGAACGCTGAGCTCGACCGCCCTCTGTGTCGTCTGTGTATGGCAAAATGATCATCACGTGACACGCGTGTATGGCAAAATGGCAACGCACATAGACCGTTTCTACGTGTTTTCATTGGTCAATGTTCATGACGTCTACTGTATGGCAAAATATTATCACTGGCTTATCACTGACTAGACTTGGTTCAAGTCGGGTTTCGTGCTAACCGAGTGAACGGTGCATGCTACTAGCTATAATTATGATGAGCTTTTTTAATGTGCGCCCTCTAGTGCCAATTAGTTGCCAATCTAGACAGTTGGATCGCGAAACCCGACTTGGCGATTCCGCCACAGGTTTGTGCACGGCCTATGGAGCTCATATACCGATTTGGGTAGCAGCCAATGAGGTTGCAGCATTCAGCGAATCAGCATGCAAAATCAATATGCATAGAAATCTAAACTTTGACCTGAATAAGTTATAAATATTCAAGCCACCCTTGGTTACTTTACCAACTTTGTGAAAAATGGCGAACATTACTCCGGTGAAGGTTACGCAACGCCAACGGGTTTGTTTAGTTTGCGATAGAGAGCTGATACTATACAAGAAATATTTTAGCATTCATCGA